>CAVMJV010000018.1:2046572-3328145 GCA_963681835.1 Meloidogyne enterolobii
AAAATATTTTTTAATAAGTGTCCAAGGCTCTAAATAAAAGAAATTTGAAAGAATTGCGATAACAAGGAGTTTTTTTTTATATTTATGGAAAATAAAAACAATTAATTGAATAAACAAATGCCCTATAGATCACCAATGGATATTGGTGGTAATCTTTTGGGTTCAACAAAAATTGATGGAAAACACGCTAATTTTTTCCTTTTTATTTTTTAACAATTAATTGTTTTTTGAAATTATTCTAATAAGGAAAAGAGATAAAGAATATATAATATTCGGTCCTAAGAAAAACTGATATCAGTGAATTTTATGCTAAAAATACAGAAGAAAAAAGAGGGAATATACCTAATATAGGCTTCAGATTGTATATTGAATAATTAGTTTAATATTTTATTTTAAAAAATTGGGAAGGGGGAGGGGGAGAATGAATTAAAGCTTGAATTAAGAATCAAGAAAAAGAATTGAAATGTTGAACTTATGTCCAAAAAAACGAAAAAATTTGAAAATTCTTTAGCCTCAATACACAGAATAAGCCTATAAGGGAATAAAAATTTTCGGGAAATAAATGGACGGAAGAAATAAAAAGAATAAAAATTTGTGGGATTAAAATATATGTAAAGCCATTTTAATTTGTTGTTTTTTATAATATTCAGAGAAACCAAAAATAATTTTAAAAAAAAAATGAAAAAAGTTGTAAAGGATTCTTAATAAAAAGACGCGAAGGATTGAAGTTAAAATTTGAAAAGAAAAGACAGCAATAGCATCACAAAAATGTGTTTATACTGGAGTTGATCTCTCCTTTAAAAATTTTCGAAATTTGTATTTGTTTCTAAAAAATACAAAATAATGATTTTGATACAAAAAAAATATATGATTATATGATTATATATGATTCTGATACAAGTATTTAAATGTGTATTTTATCAGAACTCTTATACAAATTTAATTTGTATTTATACCAGAATTAAAATCCGAATATACTTGTATTTTTAAGTAATTGTTACAAAAATCAGAATTTTGTATTTTTATTTAAAGGACAAAAATACAAATTTATCTACCCACCTTTTTAATAGCCAAATCGGCAGCTTCTGTTATGTCAGGATCTGTTTCAATATCAGGTTCGCCAGCAGTAATGTGTGCTTCAACTGGGAGACTTTCTCCGCTATTAGGACCAATTACCGTTGTTACATTGCTTGTTTGGGCATTCACATTTAATGCCTAAAATTCCATTTCTCCTTTGAAATTTTCTTTGAAATTACCTGAAGCCAATTCAGAACAAGCCTGTTAGACTGAGCAATGTTATGAGGCAAAGACGTTGAATTACATGATGCTGATGCTACTTCTCCTCCAACATTAATATTATTATTCCTTGTTTCAACCAAAGAATTGCTGGGGCCTTTACTCAATTCTAACAATGCTGCAATAGAATTAGCATCGGGAATGTGTTTTAATGTGTCGGCTAAAAAAGAGAAGAAATTTATTTTGTAAGGAAAAACTCCGTGCCATCTAATTTTGGTAATAAATCTTAAAAGATGATTTTACCTAAATTTTGTTGCTGTTTATTAGATGTAGCAACATCATTTTCTGTTTGCTCTGTAGCAGACGTCGTTGTTGGAATTTGTTGGTCATTTTTTGAATTAGAATTATTATTATTTCCATATCCATTTTGTACAACGCATTTTCGCATCTATTTATTTACATTTTAAAGTTTAAATTAAAAATTGGCAACAAACGTGTTTTTCGAGTGTTGAGTGAACAGAAAAGGGCATTTGACAAATACTGCAGTTAAAAACCTGGAAAATACAAATATTCTGTATTTTAGTTTTTAAATATTTTTAATAATATTCTGATTTTTGTATTTTTTATTAATTTTAAAAAATGAGGAATAAAATCTTATTTGTGTTTTTAATTTTAAAAATATTTCACGTTTTTATAAATATGTATTTTTGCAAAGAATAATAAAAACAACGAAAATACAAAAATCAAAACAGAATTATTATTTAAACCTCTTTTCCCTGTTGTCCATGTGTTCTCATATGCCTTGTTAATTTTGAACTCTGCGCACATGCATAAGGACAAAGCTGACATTTATAAGGTTTTTCGCCTGTATGTGAGCGGAGATGTACAATTAAATTGGAACGATTTGTAAACACTTTTTGGCAAAATGAACATCTTTTAATGAAGTTATTTTTGAATTTCCATATATTTTTACCTATCCTTTTTCGCCTTCGGGTCTCGTTTAGCAGCTGGTTCTGCCAATTCTCCATCTTCCAAAGTCGGTAAATTCTTATTACTTTCATTTTTATTTGTCCCTTCATTAACGACTTCATTTCCGTTTCCTTCCTTTCTTCCATCTTCAATATCACCAGAAACATCCAATTCAATATCCCCATCATTATCTTCATTTTCCTCACAGTCTGTAGCCGTCGGAATTCCAGATTCACTACCGGGAAATGTCCCGATTTCTGAAATTAATTAATTACCTATTCATTTTATATATCAGAATTACTGTAAATATCCTAATAGAAGCCTTGGATATTTATTTTTAATTGGTCTCAGGGGTTTTTTAGGACAGTGGCTTCTATTAGAGATGGGCCTCCAATAGAGCATGGGGCCTCTATTAGAGACGGGCTCCTATTAGAAAATTCAGGTATTTAAATTTACCAATTGAAGAATGTGGAGTTAAAGACGCAGCAATACTTAAAACATTAGCTGCTGAACATGTTCGACGTGAAGGTGTTAATAATCTATTATTTTGAGTTTTGTTAATAGCAGTGACAGGGCTGGGCGAAAATGATGTTGAAGGGGCTGTTGGTGAAGCCTGAATAAAAATGGTTAATTTTTGTTAATTTTCGAATTTTTTTACCAATTGACTAAGCAGTGGAGAACGTCTTAATATTCCTCCACCAACAGGACTTGAAATAACTCCTCCGGTTTGAGGGGTAATATTTGAATTATTGATAAGAGGGATAGAGGAAGATAATTGTCGAGAAACAGAAGAATGTTGTTGTTGTGTTTCATTACCAGAATTTTGTTGAAATAAAATATCAGAAGAATTATTACAAAGCATTTTTGTTGGAGTAACACAACCACCACCTCCACCACTACCACTATTTCCATAACGTTTTGCAGCAGCCATTAAATTTGCTAAACCTAAAATTGTTGAAGCAGAAGTAACAGTAACAGAAGAAGAATGTTGCTGTTGTTGTTGATTTAATCCAAATAATGTATTAGAAGATGAGGAGGATGTTCCCGCATTTTTTGCAGCAGAGGCAGCTTGTTGTAAAATTGCTGCTGTAGGAGAAGAAATATTATTTGGGGAAATAATATTTGATGTAAAAGAGCTACCATTACAATTATTTGAAACATTGCTGGATAAATGTTGGGGTGATTGCTGTTGGCCTAGTTGTATGTAATAGTTTTGAATAGCTGCTAATACATGTGGTTGGAAAAAGTCGTTAACACTCTTTAAAATTTAAAAATTAAGAAAAACATCTTAAATTATAAGACCCCCAGGCAGTGAAACAATAAGACAAAAGGACTGCGGGGAATTGGACAGCGAATCTAGTAGTTAAGTGGATCTACATGGCAATTACCGCAAAAAGCGGAAGCGGGAGGGCACAAAAAGAATTCTGCGGAAGCGGAGGAGTGCAAAATAAAAGTGGAAAAATGAAGAGAAGAAAGGACGAACTGTGAAAGACAGCCCATCCCTGGTTCGAATCTTTATATGAATAATCTTCCCTTTCATACCTATCACAACTTAACAGAATCTTTGAAATTAAGTACCTGTATAGTGCCATGCCCACTCTGTTGCAAAGCATGCACAAGTGACTGTCCAAGCGTAAAAGGCCCTCCTCCCCCTCCTCCTGCAGTTCCATTAGAGGAAAATCCACTTGTTAGAAAAGCGGCAGCATTTAGTTGTTCCGCAAACGTTGTTGTTAAATGATTATTGTTAGATGATTGGCGAGTATTTCGTTGTTGTTGTTGTTCATCATTTGTTGCCATAAGCCTCCTTGAAGGAGGTGGTGGAGGTGAATCTTTTGCTGCGCTTTCTCCACCTGCTTTTTCTGCCATTTCTCGAAGTCGTTCAGAGCAGAAGGCGTTAAGAGAGAAAGAAGATTTTGCGGGAACAAGAGGTCGTGTTGCCTCTGGAAATATAAAAATTGAAAAACTAAAAGGTAAAGAAAATACTTCTTGCAGTAAGTAGTGATGCCGTTGGAGTTACTGGTTGACTTTCCCCTCCAGACATTGTATTGTTGGATTCCCCGGTAGAATTACTACGTCTAGTAACCGTTTGATGGTCTTTAACCGTCAAAAAGTTAGGCCGTTGTAGTCCTCCCAAGGCCTCTGGATTAGAAACAGAAGCAAAGTGTTGTTGAGAGATTAGACTACTAGCAGAGACTGAAAATAAAAAAAATGAAAATTGATCGGAATTTAAAATCAGAAAAACCTACCAAGCTGTGGATAGCAAAAATTAGGTAAATGTTCGTCTGATATACGAAAACCATGAGCCGTAAAAACATGCTCAAGTAACGCCCATATTTGAGGGCATTTTTGTTTGCAAGAATGACAGGTGAATGGACCAGGTTCTCCAACATTCTTTTCTCCAAAATTTGGATTTTCTGTTCCAATTTCTCTTTGATTTTTGGTTAATTCATTGCTACAGGTAAATTTATTGTTGGAACAAGAACAACAATGATTCTGTGAAGATTGACCAGTAGTCGTTAGTTTGTTTAGTAAAGGAGGGACTTGAGAATTATCAGGCTGTTGAAAATTACTTCTTTTTTGTTTAATATTAATGTCTTCTGAATTAAATTCTGAAATATCAGAATTTCTACAATGTTGCTGTGCTATACAAAAAAAATTAAAAAATCTTTCTTGTCCTTTGTTATTTTCGTAATTTAAATTTTTTTATTTAATATTTTTAATAGATAAAACATACAATGTGCAATTTTATGTTCAATAAATTGATCAAACTCAGAAATTGGCCATTTATCCCCACAATTACTGCAAACAATTAAATCAACTTTTTTCTGTTCTACTTCTTCTTCTTCCTCTTCTTTACGCATTCTTTTTGCTGCTAAAGGGCGTTGTTCTGATAATAATTTTGTTGTTGCCGATTTTTCTGATATTTTTACAAATTTTGATGGTGTTGTTGTTGAAATGAGTTGAAATTGAGAGGAGGGTTGATTCTCTTCTTTTTCTTCATCTTCTTTATTTTCATCTTCATTTTCTTCCATGGGAAGAGGTTCTTCCAAAATCCGTTCTTCTACAAAAATTTTAAAATTTATAACAAGACTCAGGGAAAGCATCCAGGGATGCAAAAGACAATACTTGCCTGGAACACAAAATAAGGCCTGGGAGACAAAACAAGGCCTAGGATAAGGACAAGATATCTAGCCATTTATTAACCAATCCCTCACATCTCAAAAAATAATTATTTGATCACCTCGTAGACTTTGTCCATCCATTTCTGAAGGCTTCTTAAAATTTTCCTCATATTCTTTTACTTGATCCTCCTCCTTTTCCTCGACAACCTCTCTCTCAATATTTATTTCAATTTCACCATCTTTAATAATCATTCCTTCCCACTCTTTATCCTCGTCGTCCTTTTCTCGTTTTTTGTGTTCCTGTTCCGCTACACGTCCTGACCTTCTAGAAAAAGATAAACGCTTTCCTTCATCGTCTTCCCTTTTCTTTTCATCATCTTCACTTTCAATTTCTTCATGTTCTTCCTCTTCTTCTTCGTCTCCATCTTCACCAGCCGGCCGTTTCCGCGGTCTCCCACGGCGTTTTTTCAGCGGAATTATTAATTGCTTCTGTGCCTTACAATCGCCTGGCCTACGCAGCTGCCGCTCTCTGACGGTTGTTGAAGCACTTTAAAAATTAAATTCTCAATTTTACAAAAATCCTCAAAAATAATTCCTAAATGATACCTAACAGAAGCATGACTCGCATCACGATGTCGCCTAGGTGATACGTCATTAGATGAATTAGCCGCCGTCATGATTGTTGAAGCATTTCCCGCCATACTTGTTGTAACTGTACAAGGTTCTTCAACTACATTAGATTCAGAAATGCCACTGTCTGAAGATGCTAGAGGCATTCCATCTATTTTTTAAAGTTGATTTATATAAAGTGATTGATGTAAAAAGAGAATTAATGACACTAACTAAACGTATTAGGTTAACCCAGACATAACAATATCCATTTTCCCCTTGAACTTTTTGCAAATTTTAAAAAAATTCATAAAACTAGTAAATAATCATTTTTACCTCCACCTCCGTGCAGTCTATTTTTCAGAGGTTTTTGAATTTTTTGAGAATTAGCAACTTGTGTTGAACTTCCTTCATCTTCATTAAGTGCATCAATATTCTCATCCCGTTTCTTACGTCCTCTTTTTCTTGGCACAAGTAAAGGAGGGGGAAGGGTTGATAATGATGATTGATTTTGTTGTTGGTGTGTTTCAATGCTAGTCATCTGCTGGCGACTGCGTAAAGACAGACCCAGCGCAGCGGTACTTCCTTTAAATGAACGTGTTAACTGAAATGAAATTCCAAACTTGCCTAGTATTTGTTGTTGTTGACTATTAACTTCCTTAGAAGACAACTTTTTTGTTGGCGTAGTAGAAAATGGAGAGGATTTTCTAGTAGGAGTACAAGTTGAAGGAAGTATAACTGTTGAAGGCGTTTTTATTGACTCTAAGACACTTAAATTATTTGAATTTGTTGTTGTTGAAGTAGAAGAAGAATAAAGTCTTCTACGAGTTGTTGCTATTTTTAAATTTTTAGGAATATTGAATAAATTTCTTTTTTTGTTGAACCGAGGAAAAAATTAGTCAATCACCGGGAAATTAAAAAAGAGGGGCAGTTCTTTTTTACTTAATAATAAGGCGCTAAAATAAAATATATTTTTTATTTTACATATTATTACAAATATTCTTGCCTTTGGAAACCGTAAAATGTGAAACAGTAAAATAATAAAACTTTGTTGTTGATACTAGAGTGAAGAGAATATAATCAGAATAATTCTGCTTTTCACATGCGAAAAGACCAGAAGAAATGGAATCAGAACAACTAAAAAAATTAATTTTAGCTGAAATAAAAATCAGAATTGGTTGTTTAAGAATCAGAATTATTTTAAAGATTCTTAAAAAAATCAGAATTCCCTATTCGTAGATAAAAATCAGAATTACTAATTATAAGTTTGCAAAATGTCCAGAAAAAAAGATAAATCAGAATATACAGCTTAAATAATGCAGTTGCATATTTTTTATAATTAAATAAATCAGAATTGTAATTTTGTATTTTAAATAAAATATTCTTCAAAATAATTCCTTACATACAAGTAAGTAGACTCAAGCTGTGTAGCTAATTTATTTTATTCTGTTTTTCCAAATAAAAAGCTGGTCACTGGTCAGTTGTAAATTTGTTGCTAATTTTTATTATACAAAGAAAATGCGCAACATAATAAAAATCGGAAAGAAAAGTTTGTTGGTTGTTGTTGGAAGGCAAAGAGAGGTTGTCAAAGTTTTTTGATATTTAGATGTAAATTAAAGATTGTTGACTGCCCTGAAATTTTTTTAATACAAATAATTTTTTTAAATTAGTGGTTTTTAACAAAGTTAACAAATATTGTCGGTAAATTATTTACTTATAAAACACAATATTTAAAAAATAAAAGAATATTTTTCAAAAATTAAAAAATTTTTTTACAAAAAACGTGGACTTTAGTAAATACATTACTAAAAAAATTTATTTTTTTTAAATAAATTTTCTTAAAAAAATAAATACAATGAATAAAATCGCGTTTAGAAGGATACAACTTTTAAAGAAAAAAAAATTTTTAAGGAAAAGGTGATTGCGTAAAAAAAGAAAAAACGCATGGAGGTGTGTTTGTGAACCTGTTTAATAAAAAAAAAAAGTTTAGAAAAAAATAAGCGCGAACGCTGTTAGCGAGAACCGGTCGGTTAAAAAATGAGAAAAGGAGGTTATAACGAAATTAATAAAGAAAAAAAGTATGTACTACTAAATAGCAATTCAAACGACCAGTTGGAAGAAAAGGGCGGTTGGTTATGAGGCCATTGGGCACATTATTTTATTTTTATTTTTCCAACTGATATGAAAAAAAAATTAAATAGAAATAAAGTAATTCAATTACAAATACTCAAATGGTGGGGTGATTATGTTGAACGACCATTGAGGGCAACTAAAAAAAGATTCTTCTCTATTTTTAGCCATAAATATTGGAAGAAAAGATAAAATGCATATAATACCTCTTCCAAGTACAAAAACAAAAAAAATTTTTTTGCCTTTTTGGTTATTTGGTATGTTGTTGTTGTTGCTATTATATTTTCTGTCATACATTTCTGTCAGCCAGCCGCTATTGCCAACCGCCTTAGGGGAGGAACATTGTTGGAAAGAGTGGTCAGAGAGAGAGAGATAAAACATGTTTAAAAGGCAATAAAAAATAGCGTTGAGAGGAAAAAATTGTTGAGGACGTCTAAGAGCTTGTGGCCAGCTTTTAAAAACGTTTTAGGCGATAATAGGCGAACATTTCAGAAAAACACTTTTCTTAATAAAATGGTTTTTAAAGTCATAATAAATGAATAAAAAATTAATATTAATTACCGTACTCCCACTAATAAAGCCCCCCTCAATTAGTGCCCTATCCTCTTAATACATAAATCCCCAGTCTGAAGGATAGTTGAAAAATACAGCCCTGTTAAGCAATATTGTAGGAAATACAGTCTCCACTTTTTGGACACGGCTGACAATAATAGCCGGGTCAGTTAACTTTTAATTTAAAAAATTTTTAAAGAAAAAATTTCCCCAAAAATTACATAAAAGAAGAGAAAAAATATGTATAATAAATGTGGGGATGAAAAAAGAAGAAAAGGCAGGTGTCCAAATTGTTTAAAGAGCCACCCAATTTAAATAATTATGGCCAAAAGGATTTTTAAGAGAGTAATGAAAATAAAGAATATTTTAATGATTGGAGAGGTAGAGGAAAGATAACCCTTATTTTTAAAAAGACAAAAGAAGTTGTAAAAAGGTGTACCCATAAGTACAAATTTTATATTTAAAAAATTGAAGCAAAAAAAGAATTGAGAACGGAAAAATTGTCTCGGACGTTGGCCTGACTTAGAAAAATAGAAAATCCAAACTCTAAACTTGAAAAGATGGTATGGAGACATATCGGTTCGGATAAAGGTATCTGGATTGCTGTGAGAAAAATAACTGCTAATTTTACAAATAAAAGCACTTTACTTCGATAGGTCAATGAGACCCAGTGACAGTATGTAGGTTCGGTAACTGTTCGTGCATTGAAATATCCCGATATGTCCGCTCTGATATGACAGGCTTTCAAAAAAGCTTGACAAGTTATCTGGCAAGTTTTAAAGCAAATAAATAAACGAGGAAAATCAAAATTGAAACTCAACGAATATGTAGCAACAAAAAAATCTTTAAAGGCCATTTTTATTGGTGATTATGATTATTTCTTGAGGTGAAAATGTGCGTGAATCGATCGAGAAAAAAAAATAAAAAAGGAAGAAAAATGAACACGAACAACTATTAGGTGCGGACATAATTAGTGGCCGTTTTTTAAATTGGATTTTTAGTATTAAGTTTATAGAAAATATTTTTTATTTTTATTACAAATCATTTTTTAGTTTATTTTCTAAAGGATCCCAGCATTTCAGAATTTTTGGTTAGGTATTCATGGAGTTCTGATCGAAAAAGTCAAAATTTTCGAAACCATCGAAAATCAAATTTTCTCGAGTATCTGTAATGATAATATTAAGTGTAATATGTCATTCGAAAGCTCTTCAAAAGCTCTATCAGGAGGGCACAAATTCGAATTTTTAATCCCAAAAGTCTAAATTTTTCAAAAAGGTCGAAATTCGAATTCCGGGTTCGACACAATTTACAGACTTTATACTTCGGATTTAGAATAAGCCCTGAAAGTTATATAAAAAACCGTTTAGATCATCCTGATTGGATGATTTTACGCTGAGTTATAAGAAAAAACTTTTTGGGGGAGTGTCGTGTCGTTTTCCCATCTGTGCAAAAGAGAGTACACGCGGCATTTGATTTGCCTTCCTTAAGCGCAGCCCGCGTTTTTTGGGTCACGCGTGGCCATATGTATAGAGCAGATATCCCTCTATAATACAGCAGTAGAAATAACCGGATTCCATCTAAGCCGGCCGAGCAGGACCGTTTTCTTAATGACAGACGTCTCCCTCGACCATGTTTGCTTCTGAGAGTTATACGGCCTTATTCATAAAGCCTGAACCCTATTTTTTGCTGTCTAGCATAGACAACGACCCCATTGACTAGATCATTAAAATTTTTTGCTTCTTGTGTCCATTTTTGGTAATTTATAATTTTTGGTGTAAATGCTTGTGAATTTCACTACGAGGTAGTGAAGTTTAAAAAATCATAACTTTAGGAATATAACCCGTATATGGCTAAACCTGGTATTAAAATGAAGAGCAGATTCGTATCTTTATGTTTATAAATAATGAAAAAGAAAATTTTTAAAATAACACCCCTAAAAATTCAATCTAAAAAAACGGCCACTAATTATGTCCGCACCTAATATTTGACGGACGGACATTTGGAAGGGACTGGACTAAGCAAAAAAAGAAAAACGAAATAAGAAAATGAGGCGAAAAACGGAGAGAAAAGGAACGTGGGTAAATAACAATAAAAAAAGAGAATAAATAGGAAATAAGAAAAGGGGGGAGAGGCCATCTGACAACACTACAAACCAGTCGCCAACCGACGAGGACGACAGAGACGACGACTGGCCAGCAGCCGTTTTTGGCCATTTGAGAGAAAAATGGGAAAAAGATAAAAAAATAAAGAGAGAGAGAAAAGAGGGTGAAGAGCAGCCAGTCAGTCGAACAGGCTGTCTTCAATGCTTGATGGAGAAAAGAGAAGAGAATTAGTGTATAGCTATGGGAATATATTTAATATGTGTGTGGGGGTATTGGACAGCAAAAAACTGGTTGTTTGTTGAGAGACGTGAAGAGAATAAAATAATAGTAAAAAATAAAAGAGAGAAAGAAAGAGAGAAAGAAAAGAAAAAATAAGTGCGAAAAACAGCAATGGCCAAAGCTACAAACCAACCAGCCGGTCACACTCTCCTCTAACTCACCCTAACATTTGCGTGGAAAAGGCTAAGAAAAGTTGTTGAGGTTAGAGAAAAAAAAAGAATAAAACTTAAATTAGAGTCAAAAATTAAAAAAATAATTTCTTTTAAAAATTTTCTTCCTCGGAGCCTTCCAATGGCTAAAGAATCGTTCCAAGAATAAAAAGAAGGTCTCAGTGAAACTCAAAAGGATTAAGTAAAAGAAGTAAGAGAGTTAGAGATGTGTCCATGACAGTTGGTTGGAACGAATGGACCCGCGGACCTTCTCAAAGAACCTCTTTAAAAATTCACTATTTTTTAGATTTTCTAGTGAAAAGGGCAAAAAATAGAAAATGTTTGGAAGCTAAAAGGAAAAAAGAATGGGATTATTTTTTAGTTTACAAATCCCGTGACCTATAGAAGAAAAATAGATGGTCTTTTGGAAAAAATATTGTCTTGGCCTGCAATTATAGTTAATATGTGGACATAATTATGGGGGGAATGGGGGACATAAATTAATATGGGGACATACAATGGCAAAAATAAAAGTAAAGGAAAAGCACAATTGTGAAAGAGTTAAAAAAAGGACGGGATAAGAATGGAATGGAACACACGGGAAAATGAAAGTATTGAAGAAAAAATGTGAAAATGAAAAAAAATGAGAGAGAAAGAATATGCAAGTAAAAGAAGAAGGCCATTTGGTCACAAGGAGAGATCAGAGACCATTTATACAGCGACCAGCGCCAGCCGTTCGTTCGACCAAACAGCAGTCGATGGCCATTCGGAAATCGAATGAGAGAAAGGGGCGAGAATTGTTTGCAAAAAGAAAAATCGAAAGATGGAAAAAAAGTAGAAAAAATGTTTAAAAGGGAATTAAAAATAGTAGAAACAAAAATAAATATTTACAAAATTAAAACGAAACAAACTATTTAGAAGTAGGTAAAAATAATTGAAACAAAAATTTTATTTTTCAATCACCTTCGGCATTCTACACGCTGTTTCAAAAGTATAACCCACTTTTTGAGATTTTGTATTTTGATATATTTAACATATACATATGTATTATAAAAAAAATTAGGCCCATTTCTCTTTTCAGTGTCGTGATCCTGACACCCCGAAAACCTCGAAAATCAACGTAAACGGGTGTAATTCTTTTTAAAAAATATTTTCAAACCCTTATAGGTTGTTTTAGATTTTTATTTTTGATCTATTTGAAAGCCCTTGATATCAATAATCTCATTTTACAGAAAATATCCATTAGCGAGATACAGGTGATTAATTGTCAGAAGCGACTTTAACGGCCATTTTAAGAGGCATTTAGGCGTTTTCTGTTGCTTCGAAGGATTAACGTTTTGTATCTCACAATGAATTTTTTCTGAAGAATTAAGGCAAATGCTATCTTGCAGCAAATTTCAAGGGCTTCAGTAAGCCAAAAATAAAAATTTTAAACAAACTATAAGGGTTCAAAAATATTTTTTAAAGACCGCTCAATACTAATTGGTTCAACTGATATTTAGCAGATATACCCAAATAGTTAGAGGATAAAGTTCTCAAATTATCTATAAAATAGCATTGGTTCCAGTTATTTTAGCCTAGCTTTTTGAGGGAAAAAAGAAATCGGCTCACAGTCAGTCAACTTCGTCATTTTTTTTTGCTTTATTCATTCCACTCACCCCACCACCACCACCAACCTCCCACTCATGCCTGGCCAGCTCTTCAACGATCCCTTTTTCTTTTTTATATTCTCTTTTTATATATTCCCTCTAAAAATTGCTTTAACCCTCTCAACTCTTCACGCGACTAGCGCCGTGGACCGACGTCCCTTTTGTTGAGTGACATTTGTATACATATACTAGGTAAAGTGAGGGACAATAAAAAAATGTAAAATAGTTAGAAGAATAGTTAGAATTTTCTTTATCTTATCATTTTGGATAGGGTTGTCAAAATGGACCGACTAGATCCAAAAGAGGGAGTTAGGCATAGGATATCTAGCCCGAAAGTGACTCGCAGGGCCTGTCCGGATAAAAGCCCGAAAAATGCCTGGAACGTCGGCCAGCTCGAAAACAGAACCTTAATTTTGAAGAGCTAAACATCTCCTTAAAGGAGATGTTTAGCCCCTTAATCTCCCCTATAAAGTTAACTCCATTTAAATTATGGTATTTCCCTTCTCTCCCTGCCTCATTTCTTCCATTTCCTTTTAATAAAACAAGTTTTATTATTATATGTATATGTACTAGTTGTGTCCAATTGTAAGTGAATTTTTAAAAAAATGAAGGAAATTTTTTTGGGAATAGTGAAGTAGATAATGGGACATAAAAAATGGAGAGGTTGTTGTTGTTGTTGCTGTTTTTGGGGGGAGCACAAACAATGCGAATTTTTTTATTTTATTTTTTGATGGCTGGCCGGTTGTGTGTTTGTTGCCTCGACAGACTGAATGGTCGGCTGATCCTTTCTTTACTTCGCCAATTTTTATAAAAAAATTTTCCTTATGTTCAAAAGGGAAATGGGGCATTTTAAGGGAGGGAAGGATTGCGCAATATTTTTTTTGACAATTTGAAGAAGAAATGACAAAAAAGGGTAAAAGAAAATGGTCAAATAAATAATATAAAAAGAAAATTAAGGAAATAAATATTAAAAGATTAAAATTTGAAGGAAATCAACTAATAAAATTAAATGAGAATTAAAGGAGGAAAATTCGAAGAAAATTAGACTTGAAATGAAACAATTTGCAAATGGCTAGGGATCGGATTATTAGGTTATAAACTATATATTTTTTGAAATAGTTACGGCGTGAGAAGCTCAAATTATTTTTTGAATATTTTATATTTACAGGGGGTTTATGTACCTAATTTAGGTATTTATTTATTTTAAGGCCTTTACAACCTAAAAATGCCGATTAAATGTTTTAATTTAATATAAATTTTTATTTGAGTGTTTGAAGAGGGTAGTCCAGCATGGCCATCATTACCTCAACCTTTTTTCTATCAATAATCGAATATTTCAGTCATTCAAAAATTGCCCATTTACTTTTTTTTATTCTTTTTTTCTTACCTCCTCTTTCCGATCCTCATCTTTCACTTGCTCCAACCAAAAAAATTTTTTTTCACGTTTCTCCTTTCAATCCCTGTGAGTGTTCACTTTCGCTTTTGTATAGAAAAATGATTGTGTAAAATGAAGAATTGCGCTGTCTCTATTTGTTGAGAACAAACAAAGGCGCAATACAACAAATAAGAAGGGAGGGGGAGGGGACGTTGGTTGAGAGAAAATACAGCCAGCCGGTTGACATATATTGAAGACGAACGGGAGAGGAGAGGAATAAATAGCCTTCGTCCTTACCGGAATCTCGTGACCATCTTTTTTTTAAACTTTAAATAAAACAAAAATTGAAGAAAAGTTGAAGTTTGTAAAAATAAATAAAAGGTTGAAGCAAGTTGAGGATTTGAAAAAGTTGATTAAAGGAGATAATTAATAAAAGAATATTTAAGAATAATAAATAGAAGGAAAAAAGTCGTGCTCAAGATTTTCTGTTTTGTGCTACTTTCGGCTATTTTTAGAGTTAAATGTTTTTGTTTAAAAAAACAAAAATAGAAACAAAGGTAAAATTGATATGTGAGTAAAAAAGCAACAAAGGGCTACAATTTTGTTAATTAAGCAAAAGAGAGAGATTAAAATAAAAAACAAATTTGAACCTAAAAAAAGATAAATAAAAAATGAAGATGAAGCGAAACTAAAATTAGTAAAAAAAAAAAAAAAAAAAAAAAAAAAATTTAAAATTTTTTTAAAACTAAACTAAAAATTGAAGTGTTATAAAAAGTTTTAAATGAAAATTTTGGCAGAAGGAACAAAAAAGATTTCCGGAAAGTTATTTGTAAGTAGAGATGTTGTCTCAGAAGCATAATTTCCAGTAAAAACTTTCCAGTAAAAGCAACAATAAATAGAAAAAAACAATAAATAGGCTAACAGAAAATGATATTTTTGAGCGGTAATTTTTAATAATAATTATTATTTATATCAAAATGTCCGAACATGCTTTTAAAGAAAGAAGGAATATATAGAAGTGAAAGGAAAAAAGAAAAAGAAAGAAGAAGAATGCGAAATTGGTGGCCTGGCCGAGACTGGCCATGAGTAAACAAACAGAAAAAAGAGAGAATACCTCTACAAACATTAAAAGACTTAATCATAAAAAATGAGCAAGCAACAAAAAGCCCCCTCCCCCCTCCCTTCCCCCGAAAACATTTTTAGAAATAAAACAAATCAACCAACCAACCAAACAAAAACAGAAAAATAAAAAGAAAAAAAATATTCTTTTTCTTATTGTGAACTGTCTTCAATTTTCCTTTACCCTAACCAACGGACACTTGGCCAAATGATATAGGCGTTCTTATATTATTTTTAGTATTTTTATATATGACAGCCGGTAAAAGAAAAATCTTTTTTAAATATTTTTCTTGGTGTTCTTTTTATTTTTTCTGGAGCTTTTTTGATTAAAAATTTATAGAAAAAAGTTTAAGCAAAATCTAAAAAAATCCCTAAAAAATAGGACAAATAGCTGAAAAAGCTTCAAATATATCCAAAAGGTTGATTAAAAATAAAAGGACCAAAGGATGGCCAAAAAGTTAGCACAAAAGTCCGTCCCTCCCATTTAAGGCGTGGACACAAAAAAAAGAAGAATTAAGAAAGAGCACAACAACAGGTTTTTGATAAGAAGATTCTCTCAAAATCAAAAGAGATGAAAAATAAAAAAGAAAAACTGGTTGTTACATATAAAAATAAAAATTGTTGCGCGATTGTGTAGGTGCAATTACGCTTCTAGCAGTAATCGTCGTCCTAACCCTCAATGACCAAGTGATGGCTGCTCTGGTTAAATAGAAAATTGGGACATCAAATTAAATGGAAATTGGCAAGGAAATAAATAAATAAATTTTATATAAAGAATGATTTTCCAGAAAATTAAAGAAATAATTTATCAGAAATATTTAGGAAGGTATAAAAATGGTTTTCTCGAAAAATATTTCAAAAGTTTATTTTAAACAGAAAATAAACATATTTTTGGTGGACACGTATTTTAAAAAATAGTACTACTATTTGTGTACTCGTTATTTTGTTTACTACATTTACGTGTTTTTGCTTGCCTTATGGACACATTATTATTATTATTAGCCACACAGCTGCGGCTGTCCCTAGCAATGACTGGAGATGTAAGTAAATGGGAAAATGTATAAAAAAGAGAGAATGGAATGGACCACGCTTTTCCGTTTTTTTTATTTTGCCAACACTGGACATTTGTAGGGAAGGGGAGGGGGCCAGACAGAATATAAAAAAATTTCAACTAAAGGCATTCGAGAAGAGTAGGAGGCAACAAAAATGAGATAAAATGTATGAATGAAGATATTACTAAATATTTAAAAATAAAAGAAATAATATTAGAATTTTAAAAGTTAAGAAAAATACCTAATTAGAAAAATAAAATTAGAATTAAAATTTTATTGAAAACCCCAAAAATTTTAAATTAAAATTGTGATTAAGATTTTAAAATCAGAAAAAAGATTGAATAGTCTCTAAGTAAAAAGTCAGAATATCGTTAAATAATAAAAATCAGAATTTTCTAAAGAAAATAATTCTGAAAATTAAAATTCTGATTTAAACAATGTTATTGTATAATATAAAAATATGAATATATGTAATTATACTCGATTAGATGCTCGAAGTTTTTAGTTAAAAATAAAAAAATAAAAGTGTGTGACAAATGTTGTTTTTGTGAAATATTCTCCCCCCATTTTAGTTTATTTTTTATTTTTTTAGTTTCTTTTTTAGTTTATTGAGTGACCAACATAGCAACTAAAAAATGTTAAAGCAAGGAAATAATAGCCAACGTCCACACATTTTTTAATCATCCGACTGGCCAGAAAAGAGAAGAGGAGAGACTTGTTTAGTAGATGGATGGCCATTCGTTTATACGATTGCAAAAAAAGAGAAAAAATTGAAAATGGCCCAGAAAGGGCCAGACGCTAAAAAATAAAAAAAGGTGGAGGGAGGGGGGGTAGGGGGTAGTATACAAACTGGACGTTGCTCCAACGTTTTTTACGAAGCAATAGAAGACAAGAATAAATGAAAAACAAAAAGTGGATGCGGGAAAAAAAAACAAAAAAAGAGCTAAAAATAAATAAAACAAAAAGTAAAAAAGAATATAGGTAGTATATCTTCTATTTAGATTTTGTATGTCAAATATTATGATAAAAAATTATTTTGATTATATGTACAAAAATAGAAATAATAAAAAAACTGTCCAGAGAATTTGAGGGATTAAACAATAAAAATAAATAAATAAAAATAAACGAAAGTAATGTGTGTATTTTTTGTATTTTTTGTAGACAAAAAGATGAAAATAATAATAGTAAAAATCAGACAATAAACAAACAGACAAAAAGCAAAAAAAAAACGAATAATTGTAGTAGTAAGTAGGTGCGCACGGAAAAAAGGCCAGAAAATTTGTAAAGGGGTAAGGGAGAGGGGCTATATAAAAAGTAATAAATAAATAAATACATTTACGTGAAAGTAAAAAATAAAAGAAAAGTTTGGGGGTAGGGGAAAGTTGAAAGAAAGAAAAAATTGTTTGGAAGGGGCTAGAAGGCTTAGATAAACAAACAAATATTTTAGTATACTTGAAAAAGAATATAAATAAAAGAATAGCCCATGTCTGGACAATTGTGTTTGGATAAGGTAGATAATACTAAGAAGGCCCAGTAGATGAACATTTTTAACAGTGATTACTCGAGATTGAATAGAAGTGTAGAAACCGATAGCTCGAAAAAATCTCGCTTCTCGAAAAATCTGGGAACCTAAAAATTCTCGAAAAATATCGATTTCGATAACCGAGATTTTTGAATAAGTTCTGATTAATATACCGTAAATGCTGAAATAATGTCCCTCTCTCAAGTAGTTACCCCCCTATTAGTTACCCTCAAATAGTTACCCCCCCCCCTTCAGCCAGAGGTCGAAAAATAATTACCCCCCTTAAAATAGTTATAATTAGTCTTTCTATAAAAAGTTTAAATAATTACCCCTGCCCTATTAATTACTCCCTCCAGCAGGAGGTTGAAACAATAATACCCTGAATAATTATTTTAGCAACTAAGGTAGAATGACAAATACTGAAAAAATTAAACTAAAAAAATTTAGAAAATAATTTTCAAAAAAGAAAATATTTCCCCAAAATAATACTTGGCTATAAATTCTAAGCCAGCTGGTTTGTTCGTAAAAACAACAAAACAAAATAAAAAGAAACAACAACAACATTATAAAAATACTAGACGGCCATCCGACAAATATTTTATTTATTTTTTTGCAAAAATAAAAAAAATATAAAAAGCAGCCCCCCTCCCTCCCCTCCTCCTATATTCTATTCACGTCCGCTGTCCAGACAAACTAATTATATAGTATAGAGCTAGCTATCCTCTTTAGCTATCTCCTCTCTCATGGCCAACAGTGCCCATCAAAACATTGTTGCCCTAGGCTGGGGATTAGAGGAACTTTGAGATAAAAACTAGGGAGAAAAGAGAGATGAGAAGGACAGGAACGGAAAGATATATGTACATTCTCGAGGCTTTAAAAATATTTTATTAAATAAAAAAATTAAAAAATGATCGATTAGTAAAACGTATAAAATAACGGCTGTCCAGAGGGTATAAAATATCACGCCAGACAAAATGTAAAAAATGGAAGGATGTTCGTCTGGGTGGCCAAAATGATAGAAAATAAAATTTGTTAAAGCTTTGGAATTTTTAAATATAACCGTAAATGTTCTGATAGAAGCTCTGGGGGTTTGTTCTTTAATGGATATCATTGAGTGGGCTTTTAATAAGGGCATGAGTTTCTAATGGAGCCGGGCTTTACGGTAAGTTATTTGGAGGATTTTTGGGTTTTAGTTTATATATATTTATTGCTGACCACTGTCAACGAAAAAAGGGGGATAAATTAATTTATGAAAAGAAAAAATAGAGAGAAAAAATAAATGTGAATGAAGGTCGTTGGCGATAAATGGACATTGGGCGAAGAGTTGGAAAAGAAAAGCTGATCCGGCTGGACAAAATATGCATGAAAAAATGGGTAGAAAAAATATTTTGGAGAAAAGAAAGAGAAGAAATGACCATCGAGTCATGCTCTACCAGCCGACACGCAATAATTGAAAAATAAAAAGTATAAAGATATTTTTGAGTGACCATCATACATATAAGGTAAATGAATAAAAGGGGTAGGAAAAAAATATTAAAAGAATTAAATAAAAAAGAATTAGAACAAATTCAACTTTACTACCACGGCACACTCTCGCTGGTAGTAACAGAATAGAGAGTATCTGCAAATATAAATCGCTAGCTGCAGATAAATCTGTATTAACAATGTTAGGGATTAAAATCCGTAGTACTAAATATAACGGTAGCTTTAGCTGCAGATACCCATCCATAGTAACAATGCTAAGGATAGGGTAACGGCTAGGGTAGCTACGGATAAAAATCCTTAGCATTGTAAGATATTTAGGGGTTCCATCTTTTGTAAAATTCTCATTGACAAACTTATATAAATCGTAATCTGTACCACAAAATTCGAAAAACTGAGTAAAATTTCAAAATAAATCCTGGTCATCATTATTATTCTCATTCATTATTATTCTACCAGGAAATTCCAAAAGTTCTAGGATTTATTTTCACTTTATTATTAAGTAATTTGTATTATTTTTTATTCCAAGTGCCGAGCACTTCTCCTAAAGCAAGAAAAGTAATGAAAAGTGCGTATTCCCTTTGCGGACAGGTAGGGGGAACAAAACGGACATTTACCCTTGTTAATCTCTTCCAGCATATATTTATTTACTCTCTAAGCTTTTCTTCATTAAAAGCGTGAAAACTGAGAAACTTACTCCAAACATTTTTTTCTATTTTGCGCGCTTTCGGGAGAGAACTTTTTGATTTCACACACAAAGTCGTCGTCCAAGCAGCTGGCATCCATTTAATTCATCCCTGGGGCACTTAATGGCTCTACAAGTGTAAAAGCTAACATTTTAAGGATTGCCTAAGCATTAAAAATATTTTTATTTTTAAAGAAATTGGTAAAATTTAATTAAAAAACAAATTTATGGAAGGATAAATGCTACTAAATCGAGAGCCCAACATTAGGCCAAAAAATAACAAACGATATAATAGATTCTCTACAATAATCAGAACAAAAACAACGAAAAAATTTATTATTAAAAATAGAGGTAAGTGAAATTTGCATTTAACGGGAAAATCAGGTTAAATACCTGGTGGAGTTGGTGGCTGCTTTAGTGTAGTCCCTTTACAGATGACACGACCCGAGGGGGAAGGCAATCGGGTCTAGCTTTGCTTGTAAATCCCAAGACAGCAAGGTATTCACATAGCTACTAACAAGTTTGGGTAATTCTTCGGTTCGTACCCCCCACTCCTTTTTTCTTCCTCAAAGTGTTAAAAAATGGTCAGTCAATCTTATGTTATAGAACACATTGAGCTGAGTCGAATGACACCAAAATCGACAAAATCAGACTTGATTGGACCGAGATACAGACCCTTGAAAATTGAACAACCATGTCTGTATTTCGGTCAAATCAAGTCGGATTTTTTTGATTTTGGTGTCATTCGACACAGTTCGACGGGTTCTATAACCTAAACCTGACTGACTATTTTTTAACACTTTGTGGAAGGAAAAAGGAGTGGGGGGTACGAACCGAAGAATTACCCAAGTTTGTAAAAATCCTTAACCCCCTACCCCTCTCTACTTTAACAAAGGAGAGTGCCTGGGGTGTCCGTGGGACTTCGGCATAAAATTTTGCAGACAAGTAGATCATAGCCTACTTTAGTTGTGAAATTTGTACTATTTCCGCAAATGGTACTGGGGACCGAGTTATAAGCCCCCAAAGTTTTAAGATAAATAGATTTTGTGATTACATAATTTAATTAAAATTAATATTTTTCAGTAGAATTTCTACAAAAACGCCATCAAATTGTAAGATGCTATTTGCCATTCTTTTTGCTTGCTGCTCTTTTAATTTCTGCACTCATTTTTATATTGACAACATTTGTGGATTCTGACAGCAATTACAAGCCAAAAAATCTGAGGAAAAGTAGGGAGGTTAATACAGCAATGTTTAATAGAAACAATGGATGTTTATTAGGTGATTTAACTAATAAAATCCCTAAATACTTTTTAATCACTACTAATCCCTCCACAGGTACTATACCTAGGTAAATAGAAAGGAGACTGGACCACGCGGACCGAAATTAGGTAACTGCTCCGTGAGCCAAAACATTCCTCCTTATTGTGAGACATTCCTCCACATTATTTCCAATTTTCAAGTTTCATTTTCAATCATTTAACCCCTAAAAATATAAAAAAGAAAGATAATAGCTAGGAAAAGTAGATAAGGAAATCTCTACGTCAAATCATAAGTTTATTAAAACATTTTTAACATTCATTAACTTAGTGGGCCGAATTAATGGATTTTATACTGCGGGACGAATTGTGGGTGGGGAGGGGAGAATCTCGGGTTTTTGTGTAAGGGGATGAATTTAGGGTGGGGGCGGGTCTTTGGTGGGATGAATTATGGGCGCGCCCAGAAAACTTTCTCATCACGTTTAAGGAAATCGAAGCAAACCAGAACAGAACCCTTTCCCAGCGGATTTGTTTACACTACAACAACGAAGACGTGGAGCTGTTGCTCTACACTTTTTTGGGCTAATATACATGTTTATAGCTTTGGCAATTGTTTGTGATGAGTTTTTTGTGCCTTCTTTAGGTGTAATTACTGAAATGGTAGGTTCTTTGGCTGTAGTGTGAAAAAAAACCTTTTAAAATCTTTAAAACATTTACCGGTGGTAAAAGTTTTGGATAAGACATATGTAATTCTATACGACATGACGAGCTTAGTCGAATGGCACCAAAATCAGCTCGATTGAATAAGTTTGGACAAAGTTATGACCGTCTGTTTTAGCTCCCTACCTATGGGTGTTTTTGCTGCTTTGGAGAAATCCAGGCATGTCCACAGCAGCGATAATACGACCGTTGACTCTCCACTAGTCGCGGCACGCGCCTCGCCGATTCCCATAGGTTTATGTTGTTTGTTTTTTGTATCGTAAATTTATCCAAACATGTGCAATCGTGCTGATTTTGGTGTCATTCGACTCAGATATTCGAGACAAATCGAATAACTTATGTCTTGTCCACAACTTTTACCACGGCTCTTTAAAGATTAGCTAACAAATTTTCGTAACAAATTGTTTTAGCTTGAAATTAGTGACGATGTTGCTGGAGCTACATTCATGGCAGCTGGCGGTTCTGCACCCGAATTTGTTTGCTTTTAAGCTTTACGTGATCAGCCCAAAAGACAACTTAATATTTTTCTATAGAATAGGATGTGCTTTATTTTTTAATATGATTTTCAAAAAAAATGAATTTTTATACAACTTAACATATAGGATGCCTCTTTTTAAATCTACACTGTGTTTTGATAATACATATAGAGAAGAAGTTTCTCTAATTATAGTTTAAAATTTAATTTTTATTTTAAAATTTTAAAAAGTTAGTAAATACATTATAAGACAGGCATTTATGTACTACATATATACATAATACTATGTTCAATCGTGTTATAAAATTTTTAAAGACACCTAGACGAAAAATTAAAAAAATATTTATTTTCAAAAATGCTTTTTTTTAGAAATTTTATCAAAAAATTAAAGCACATCCTATTTTATTAAAAATTATTTAATTTAAAATTTTTTGCCTAATTTGGATTTTTAAAGATTCAGAAAATAATTTTTATGTAAAGTGGCTATATTTTATATAAAATAAATCTATCCTTACCATTTTACACATAACCACTCTTTGTTTAACAGTTTACTTCACTCTTTGGTGTATTCATAACAGAAAACAATGTTGGGGTTGGCACAATTGTTGGAAGTGCGACATTCAACATCCTTTGCGTTCTCTCCTTTTGCACACTTTTTTCAAGGAATGTTCTTTGCCTGACTTGGTGGCCGCTTTATCGGTATTTTTAGTTAAAAATCAGCTAAAATTCATTCAAACAATTTTTAGCGATGTTACTTTTTACGGAGTTGCTATTCTTTGTTTAAGTTTTTTCTTCATGGATGAACGTATTTATTGGACAGAAGCTTTGGCGATGTTTGCATTTTATATAATTTATGCAATTTTTATGAAATACAATTCAACGATAGAACGTTGGGTTAAAGGAAGATTAGGCTATATATGTGGACTGAATAGAGATAAAATGGTATTTTAAATTAACTTTGTATTTTGGATGTCCTGAACCCCTCCACGACCCGAACCCCAACCTAACTTCCCTTCCTTTCCCTAGCAATTCCCTAGTAATCCCAAATCCAGAAAAATTTCCCTTACACCAGCCCGACCCAATGTATCCAAATTTATCTCATTATTTAGACAACAGATGGACTAGCACCAAATGTCAAAGTTAATGAAAGAGGAGATAATAATGCAACAGCCTCTACCCCTTCTGATTTTTCAAAAAATAATTTCAACGAACAAACACCACAAATTCAAAATGTTTATGGTGTTGAACTAAATGTAAGAAGGCCTCTGCTCCATGCAGGTGCTAATTTTCCAGAAATTTATCCCGGAATTTTGCAGGTTTTTTAAATTCTTCTAAAGTCACTTAATTAATTTTTTAGTTGGCTATGGATCCAAATAAGCTTTTAAAGGACATTGGGACAAAATCAACAGCATTTTCAGGTATTTTAGATGATTTGATTTTTCTGAAAATATTTTTCAGATTTTTATTTTTTGGGTAGCCAACTTTTTAGTTCCGTATCAGGGGTGTGCCAGTTTTGCGGATTTTCACCTTTTTAGTGTTTCACCTTTCGCTTTTTAAAATCTGTTTTGGCACACCCCTGTCCCGTATATTATTATACATAAATATTACTCTTTTTGAGTTTTCTTCCACCCTTCTTCCACCTGACATGTTCTTTTTTCTTCCTTTTCCTGCTTTCTAAAAATAATCCTTCAAAATAACCCTCCAAAAAATACCTGCTTTGCAACATTTAATGTTTAATCTTTAAATCTAAAACGAACAACTGCTTTATAGACATAATTAATTTAATCTACAATCCTTATCCACTTTTTCGATCTTTACATATTTTATGCTTTTTGCAAAATAAAAACTTTATTTCTTTACACTTTTCTTTCTTCTTCCACTTCCCCTCCAATTTTTTCCACATATAAATTATTCCTTTTAAATTATACTTAACATTCTTCCATCCTTCATTGTTGTAATATGTACATTTATTTATTTATTTTTTTACACATTTCTCAGTCTAAATCAGATATTTCTATAAACAAATGGCTAAAACTACATTGCCTTTGTAGAAACAAAAAAGTTGAATAATCATCTCCTACCTCCCCCCTCCTTCCTTCCCCTTCTCTTCTTTCTTCTTTTCATTTTAGAGCCCCTCCCTATTTCTTCAATTGCCAGAATAAATTTATTTAAAAAGGAAGGAGAAAATTAATCCACTCTTATTTACTCCTGTAAGAAATAATTAAAATTATGTTTTTAATATAAATTTCTTTGTCCATTTCTTTACATATTAATGATTTCTTCCATATATCCTTAAATAATTTTAAATAAATTTTTTGTTGTAATTTGTTCTTCTTTTATAAAATCATTTCTCCTCTTCTTCATAAATAATTTTTAGAAAAACTTAAAATTTTTATTTGGCATTTCCCCTATAACCGCGAACTACATTAATAAAATTTTACGGAACTACATTAATAACCAAGGCGAGGAGATTTTTAGGCAAAAGTTTTTTTCTTTGGCCAGGGAAAAAGAGTAGATTAACCAAAACTTTTCTTGAAATACTTTTAATAGTACTACCGTATTTTCTCGCTTAATTCCCCTTAAAATTAATATTTTTAGCAGTCCCTGGGTTGGGGAATTATTTGAAGTTTGAACGTGTAATAGAGAGCACTTGGAGGAGGGGAATTATTGTTTCAACCTGGGGAGTTGATCGATAGTTGGGAATTATTCGAGGGAGGGGGGAATTAATCGAGAAAATACGGTAGTTAACTAAAATTAAAAAACTCATGATTTGATCAAAAAAAAAGTTAAATAAACACGGTCAGATTCAACGCGGATTATACGGAAGCGAGAGTCAGCCGACCATATAATTGCATTATCCAGACGGAATGCTGCATCAACTGCTAGAGGGCACAATAAAGGTCGAAGGAGTAGTAGACGACTTGACAAAACTTGTTCTCTTCCTTCCTTTGCTTATGCTCTTTCATCAACTGCAATAAAAAATGAAAATATTAAAACTATTTTGGTTTCACCAGCCAATACAGGAAATAATGGAATATTGCTTAATAATAAAGGTTATTAATGTTTTCAAACTATTTACAGTCGAATCTCAATTTTAGACATAAAATTAGGTATACCTCAATTTCAGTTATGGTTAAAAAGCGAACTATGAAACACCAAAAAGGCGAAATTTGGGGATTTAAGGGTAATAGTGTCGTTTCCAGTCCGCATTTTTTCCTCCCAATTTTTTACCCTATGTTTGTACGGAATGGTCAAATTTTCCCCTTTCTTTCATCAAATTTGCCTTTCCATATTTTGCCTAAAAACAATCAAAAAGATTAATTTTTTATTCAGTTCTTTCACAAGGAGAAACACCAAGCATGGAAAATGTTTTCTGGCTATTATAGAAGGAAAAAGAAGTCTTTTTGATTGTTTTTAGGCAAAATATGGAAAGGCAAATTTGGTGAAAGAAAGGGAAAAATTTGACCATTCCGTACAAACATAGGGTGAAAAATTGGGAGGAAAAAATGCGGACTGGAAACGACACTATTACCGATTTAAGTTCCCCTTTAAGCTAGGATTACCTAATACATAAGGTATAAATGGTTCGGCTCAATTTATGTTATTTGTTTATTTATTAAACTATTTGTAGCTACAGGAATTACCAATGGTCTTCCACCTGTAAATTTGGTTCCGTCGAACAAAAATTTGTCAATGGGGGTAAGTAGCCGAAATTATTATTTGTTGAATTATTGTATTTTTAGGACAATACAAAATTTGATAAATACAAAAAATACATTAAAAACATTTAAGGGAGCCTCTTCTCACCTTCCTCCGGTAGAAGAAGATTATAATAAAAATGATGCAGATTACCAAAAACATGAATTTAATTGTGAAAATAGCAATGACGATAGTAACGGAAACGGTATATCCTCCCCTGAAGTTATTATAGAAGGTGGGGTCATTGAAGTAAACAATGAAGAAAAAGTAGGTGAGGAAGAAGAACAACAAGAATCTGTAGACCTTTCTTGGCCAAAAACTTTTTATAAAAGATGTGTTTTTCTTTTTCTTGCACCAATAATGTTTCCATTAGCTTATACTCTTCCGGATGTGAAAAGAGAGGTTTGTATTAATTTTGAGATGAATATTTTTTTTACTCGTACTTGAGAAAAAATCAAAAAATCTAAAAGTTCTATGATTTTTTTGAGTCCAGGACATCTAGTTTTAAATCTTAAGCGTTTATGCGATAATTTTTGAATCTTGGAAGGCTTTGAAACCATAAATCCTCCAATATAATTCATTTTCTGCGCCGCAGGCAAAATTTTTGAGCATTTTGGAGTGCATGGAGTAATATTTCCTCCAAGATGGGTCGGGTATTTTTTCATCCGTTTTTCATTCTCTTCCATGGAACGTTATACATTTTTATACATTTTTTTACACAGTTTTATCTCCTGATATCGCTCTTAATCTCTATTCCCTTTCAGCGCCGCAGGCGAAAATTTTGAGAATATTGAGGCCCTTAAGCCAGATTTCTTCCATTTTTCAGCGCCGCAGGCGAAAATTTCAGAAGGCCGTAGGCGAAAAAATTCACTTTTTAGTGTTCAAAGTAAAATATTTTAAGAATTTTAGAGGGTCAAAATCTCATAATTACTCCATGTAAAAATAGAATAATTTTTAAAATAAAATTAAACTTATAAAATAAGTTATTTATGAAAAAAATATTAAAATTCCCTGTCCAGTGAATAGGAATCGAACTTGATAATAAATCATCACAGACTTTGGCGCAGCCAAGCACCTTCACCACTCGGCCACTCGCTCATATAATGACGAATGAAAGGAATCAAATATATTTCTTTAATTTTCCTATTAACACCAAGTACGAGAAGTACGAGCTCGTACTTAGGCCTCGTACCTTGTACTTTTCACTTTTTTTGGCCTCGTACTCGTACTTCGTACATGCCCCATTTTTTTGCTCGTACTCGTACTTCGTACCAGGTACGAGTACGAATTTTGGTACGAGCTTCGAATCACTGATTAAGAGTAATATCAGGGGATGTCAAAGGACTAGGAAACTAAAAGAAGTTGAGGAGGATATCATGAGATTGAGAGACTTAACTTATCAGAGAGATTAAGTGGACCCCCGAAATCACCTAAAAATTACTGATATCTCCTTAATACTCCTAAATTCTCGATATCTCTAAAAAAATTAAGCGCCGCAATGAGTTTTGTAAAGACAATTCCAAATTGCGTCGCAGGCGAAAGTTTTGAGAATTTTGGCTGGTTGTAGCAAAAAATTCAATTTTTAGCACCGCAGATCAAAATTCCCCTTTTTCAGGATCGGAAAAAATATGCTGCATTTACTTTTGTTGGCTCTGGTATGAAAAATATTTTAAAAATTATCTTCGTTAAATTTTTAAAGTCATTTGGATAGCACTGTTTACTTATTTAATGGTTTGGTGGGCTTCTATAGTGGGATTGACTTTAGGTATTCCAACAGAAGTTATTGGATTAACAGCTTTAGCTGCTGGAACATCAATTCCTGATTTAATTACTAGGTTTAATTTTGAATTAAATTGGGGTACTATTCGATTATCTCCCCCCCCCCCCTCCTTTTCCTTTTCTTCTGCTTCCTACTTTTCTCCTTTCTCCTGAAAATTACAAAATGACCAACTTCTCCATCATCAGCTTCTCCAATTAAAACCAATGCCAATCTTGGTTGTGAGTAGTACCATTACTTCTATTTGCAAAAGGTTTACTGTATACTGGGAAGGTTCTAAAGAGCTGGAACTTAATAGATTTTATTAACCATTAATTGTATCTTATCATCTTTTAGTCGAGAAAAAGAAAAAAGCAGAAAAAAAAAATGAAGTTAAATAATCGGATAGTACTTTAAATTAAAAAAAAATTTTTTAAGTGTAATTGTATCGAGAAAAGGTTTGGGTGATATGGCTGTCTCAAGCTCTATTGGTTCAAATCTTTTTGATATTTGTGTGGGTCTTCCTATTCCTTGGTTGTTGCATTTTTCACTGTCCGTTGCAAAGAAAGGGATAAAAGGGACGGATTTTATTTCCGTTGGATCAAACGGTTAAAAATTAAATAAAAAATTATTTTTTATACTCTCGTAACTAGGGATACAAAATATGCATTTGCATATTTTGTATGAGAAGCCCAAAAATGGTGTTTTTACGTCAAGGTAATTCGGTTTTTAATGTTCTTCGGTATTTTTCTCTTCATATTTTTACCGGAGTCAACCCTGAAGAACTACAACTTTTCAAAGAAAATCGAAAGGGATTTGGAGGAATTAAGGTGACATCGATAGATTTGGTGTGAAGGGGACAGAGATCTCTACTCACCCAGAGTTACGGTACACTCAATACCGGACCATAGGTTTTAGAAACAGAACTGTGTATTTATCTCCATAGAGCTGAGTATTTATCCCCCTTAATCCTTCGATATTCGCCTTTCAAAAGTTGTAACTCTTCAGAGTCAGTAAGTCTTCTAGGCCGGACTCAATAACCTACCAAATGAATTGAAAAATCGGTTCTTTGGTTTAAAACGACAAATCTTAGGCATAATTTTTTCATAACATTTTTTAAAGGATTGCTTTGTTCTATTGGAATTTTATTTCTTATGCTTATCGTTTTGATAGTTTCTGTGGTAAATTTAAAAAATAAAAAAATATTTTTAAATTAAATTTAAAAAGGAATAACACGTTGGAAAATGAGTAAACTTTTTGGGGCAATAATGTTGCTTGCCTATGTCTTTTTTTGTGTTTTTAGTGTTTTAATGGAGAAAAGCTTAATTATTTGTCCATTAAATGGAATTATTACAAAACAATGTATTAATAGAGGATAATAATATTTTGTTAACTAATAGAGAAAATTTTTAAATGTTATACATATGTATATTTTTTATAAATTTATTTATTTAAGTACAAATGTATTTTTAAAGTATTTTTAGTATTATTACCTAAATATTTTGTTAAATTATTTAACTTTATTTTTAGCGGGTGTATTTAATCCTTTGCGGATCCGAAATTTGTCAATCGAATGCCTGCTTTGATTGACTATAACTTTTTAAGCCTTGATTCAATCCAGGTAAAACATATGATGCGATAGCACTCAATAAGCTGTTTCTTTTTTCCTATTGGATAGATCAAGTCTGATCACTCATTAAAAAGATCACTCATTCTTTGTCGAATCATTGTCGAATCCAAAAATTAGACTGGCAAAGTACGGGTTAGCATCTTTCGTCCGCAAATTACGAGTCCGCAAAGTTCGCCAAAACTAGCACCAGAGCGCATTACGTTAAATTTTGGTCTGGCGTCTTTTGAGATTGTTTCTTGCGCTCACCCCTGACTAGCACCTTTAAAGTTTTACCGTACAATTTTTGGCATTTTGTTTATTACTAGAAAGAAAGACGAGAAATAGAGACAATTTTTACTACATATTTTTTTCTAAAAACTTTTTTTCCTAAACTCTAATCTATGGAAAACAAAAAAAAACTCTAATCTTTAATTTATTTCCAGATATATTATTTTTTGTTTATTATTTATTCAAAATTATATAAATGGCAGTAGATGTTAATTCAGCTTTGAATAGAGCATATGAGGAACTGAGAAATATTGACTTGGATTTGTCAACATTATCTGGGGTCCAGGATCGGTTAGTTTATTTGGAAATATTTTTCTATATTTTTCAAACTTTTTTAGGTTCAGCACCAGGAAGCGAAGTGCTAACGATTCTGGAAATGTTACAAATACATCAAATGATCGGTATTTTGACGTAATACATATCTCTTTAAATTTATTTATTTTAGTCGAATTCTTGATGGTGGCCGAAGAATAATTGTCGGGCCAGAGGGCAGGTTTGTTTGTTTTTAATTTTTATATGTATGGGGTAATCGAGTTTGGTCAAATTGAATTCCTGACCACCCCTTTGTCTTTCACAATGAAAAAATGGTCAGACTTTTAATTGTTACAAACCCTACTCTTTTTAGTGCAAAGCGTTCTCGTCATGATGATGATCCTTGGAATGAACAGCATCAACACAATCGCTACCCACAACGTGATTATTCCCCTCCTTCTTTACGTCCTCAACGTACTTTGTCTAGTGTTATAATGTCGTCGACAAGTGGTGCGTCTACAATTGAGACCAAATCGCGGACTGCTGTTATCACCGAGAAGAAGAAAAGTGAAACGAAAGAGGATGCCGTCCGGTTTGATTTGTATAGGGTTTTTAATCCTCAAGTATTTTTTTAGAAACCGACGTCTTTTTTCCAATCTTTTGGTAGGTACTTTACGACAATTTCAGAAGGAAGAAAAGACTGTTGGGGTTAAAGGACAGGCACAGGTTTTTATTTTCTGCTTCTTGTCCCTTAGAAGATTGATCTCATTTTTAGCTTGAAAAGCAGAGAGAGGTTGAGCGTCGCTTAGAAGAAAATGAAAAAGAAAATCGTGAGAGATTGTTACGCGAACGTGATTCTTTAATGGAAAAACGACGTGATAAGGAAATGCAAATTCAGGCTCTTCGCCGTCAAAAAGCTATTGAGCAATCGGTTTATTTTTTTTGGAATTTTCTTAAATTTTAAAATTTTCAGGCGGAGGAGAAAACTAAACATTTCCAAAGACTTGCATGTTTTATTCAGACACAAACTAAACCTCCACTTTTCTTTTTGCCGTCAAAACATACTTTGAGAACTTTGGAATTACTTAAAGATTCTTCTAAGAAAATTGAAAGTTTGTTGATTTTTTGAATTTGGACTATATGCAGAAAGTGCCGGGATCGCTTTTTATCCTTATTTCCTTGTCCGGCTCGGAATGGTGATTTATTTTATTCTAAAGGAAAAAGGCTGAAAGAAGAAGGTATTACATTAGGGAGTCATTTTCCATTCTTGGGAAGTAGGGAAAAATACGATCCCGGCACTTCTCGCGTATAGTGTCGTGTCTAAGTTTTACGATTATAAATTTTAAGCATTAATTGAACTTCGTCGTGAAGAAATGGATCGTGAACTTAAACGTTTGGGAACATATATAATTGGCGGCAATGGAGTTGTGATGAAACAAGAAATTGAAGAGGATTCTGATGATGAGAATTCAAAACAAAGAAATGGGGGAAGTGGACATCCATTAAAATCAACAATTGTTGTTAAAAAAGAACAGCAACAAATTGATGAAAATGAAGTTAATATTGGTCCAATAATTGTTTCAAGTGCAAATCGTGAAAATAATAAAAATATGGAAGGGGAAGGAGGAGAGGAGGAAACTTCCCTTCAACCAACAAAAAGTGTTGTGATTGATGGTGATGAGGAGGAGGGTAATAATGATAATATTGAAGATAATAATAATAATGTTATTGATGATGTTGCTGTTAATACTGATAGGAATGGAGGTTTGTTTATTTTTAGCTTGGCACTTTCTGGCTTGTTTTTTTGAGTCGAGCTGACCATTTTCTGTTTAAATATTTTTTTAAAAAATTCTTTAAATATGCCTAATATTATAGATAATGACAATGCATTTGAAGGCCAAGACGAGTCTGGTGGGAATATTTAAAAATAGTAAGTGTGTGTTTAAGATTTTTTGGGGTTTAAGAAAGGTAAGTATTTAGAGAGTTTTTTTTGAATGTTTTGAGGGGAGGGGTGGGTTGATAAGAATTATATTTAAGTAATTAAGTATACGCACATATATTTTCCTTTTTTGTTCAATTCATTTTTAAATATATCCACATTTTTTGCAACATTTGAATAAATTTGTTTTTTTACAAGAATTTTATGTTTAATTAAAATAATTGTATTTAATTTACAATTAAAAAAAATTTTTTTTAATATTTTTCTTTCAATATATAAAATTCCCTTTAATTTTCTTAAAACTAATAAAATCTTTAGTCTCTTTTTCTCCTAGTCAATTTATCATGTTTTTTTATTTCTTTTCGATTTTTTATTATTTTACGAGATACTTGGCTTGGCTTTTTTTAAATTCATTTTATGTTAAACCTCCCTAAAAGATCAATATACAGTGCTGGAAAGAAAAGATAGGGCCAAAAATTGTTAGAGTACTTTTTATCAATTATCTTTTTTCAACTACCTTTTAGAAAAAAGTTTCAAAACAAAAATTGTAGATCTTTAAATTCTCTTTAAAATGAGCATATTTTTACTAAAAATTTTTAAACAATACTGCACAATTTTTGAGGTGGAAAAAAGAGATTTTTTAAAATTAATTTTTGGTATTTTTAATTATGTATTTTGCTCTAACTTTTTTTCCGGCACTTTAATATATTTTTCTTTAAATTTTTCTCTTAATTTTTAACACAGATTTTCTAAAGTTTTATCAGTTCAATAAATTAAAAAATGAATGATTCTGACAGTGATCGACATAAACAAATTAGTGTTAGAGGAATTGCACAAGTTGAAAATGTTGCTAACATCAAAAAAACATTTAATCGTCATTTGCATTTTTCAATGATTAAAGACAGAAATGTTTCGACGCCTAGAGATTATTATTTTGGTAAGAAATTATTTTGGATTTTCGATTTTTTAAATTAAACTTTTAAAGCTCTTGCTCACACTGTTCGTGATCACTTGGTAAGTCGGTGGATTCGAACACAACAGCATTATTATGAAAAGGATCCAAAGGTTTTTTCAGTTTTTTTTAAATTCTTTAACTTGAAATTTAAGCGTGTCTATTACCTTTCATTGGAATTTTATATGGGAAGAACTTTGTCAAATACAATGCTAAATTTGGGAATGCAAGCAACTGTTGATGAAGCTTTGTATCAGGTTTGTATTTAAATAATTTACCGATCTTTAATGGGAGTTTCTAAAAATCCACTAAATTTAATATAATAATCCGGTTTCTATTTTTTTAAGCTTGGTTTAAATATCGAAGAATTACAAGAAATTGAAGAAGATGCAGGTTTAGGAAATGGAGGTCTCGGACGTTTGGCTGCTTGTTTTCTTGATTCAATGGCTACATTAGGAATTCCTGCATATGGTTATGGATTGCGTTATGAATATGGGATATTTAAACAATTAATCAAAGATGGATGGCAGGTTTGGCGATAAATAATTTTATTTAATAAAATAATACGGTGCTTTTTTGATATCCGCCCCTTGCTTTGAGTATCAGTTCTTTCCTTCTTTATTTTTGATTATATTTGGTCAAACAATAACATTTATTTTTTATGACTCATTTATAAATGATAGGCATTAGGAAGGAAAGTGTAATTGACATATGATTTAAACGAGGACGAGGGCGGCATATCCAATAAATACCACTAGTTGAGTTTGTAATGTGTTATGTCCTTTATTGTATTTTACAGGACTTATTAACTTTCTCTTTGTTTTTCCGAAAATTGTTTCTCTTGCAGTAATGTCTTAATCCAAAAAACTTAGGTTGAAGAACCAGATGATTGGCTTCGTTTTGGAAATCCTTGGGAGAAGGCTCGTCCAGAATATATGCTTCCAGTTAATTTTTATGGAAAAGTTGAAAAAGATTCTTCTGGAAAGGTTTTTTTCTTTTATTTAAATGAAAATTTTAGGTTTTCGTTTAGAGTCATTGGCGTGACACTCATCTTGTTTTTGCTATGCCTTATGATACACCTGTTCCAGGATTTCGCAATAATGTTGTCAATACTCTTCGCCTTTGGTCTGCAAAAGCTGAAAATCATTTTCATTTACAATTTTGTTTGTTTTTTGTGCTTTCAAATGATTTTAAATTTTTTTAGTTAATGATGGTGAATATATACAAGCAGTTATGGATCGAAATGTTTCAGAAAATATAACACGTGTTTTATATCCAAATGATAATATTTTTGTTGGGAAAGAATTGAGATTAAAACAACAATATTTTTTGGTTGCTGCTACTTTACAAGACATTATTAGACGATTTAAATCAAGTCAATATGGAAATAGAAATCCTATACGTGTTGAATTCGATTCTTTTCCTGACAAGGTCATTTTTAATTTTTGGTTTGTGGGAAGTTTTAATAATTTAATTTTGATTCGTAATTTCGATTTTTGTTGGGGATTTATTTCGATTTTCGGAAATTTTTTAGTCTCGAAACAGTTCCTGAGCCGTCAACAAGTTACTATATTAGGCCGAAGACTGTATTATTCAAATATTCGATTTTGAGCTCAAACATTATTCAAATTTTTTTGTCAATTGTCTAGAATAATTATAAATTTAAAGGTAGCAATTCAATTAAATGACACACATCCATCTATTGGCATACCTGAACTGGTTCGTCTTCTTGTTGATGTTGAAGGATTGGATTTTGATCATGCTTGGGATATTTGTATTAAAACATTTGCTTACACAAATCATACTTTATTGCCTGAAGCTTTGGAACGTTGGCCGGTAGAAAATTCTCTTTTTAAAAAAGGGGGAGGGTCCAAAAAGTACCCAAATTTTCAATAACTATATTTTTAGGTTTCGATGTTAGAACATTTGTTGCCACGCCATTTGGAGGTTTTTTTGTAATTTTTTTTTAAATTATAAAAAAGAATTTTAGATTATTTATTTGATTAATCAACAATTTATGGAGCAAATTGCAAAAAAATATCCTGGAGATGTTGATAGAATGCGTAGAATGTCTATTGTCGAAGAACCTGATCAATTCAATGGGGAAAAAAGAATTAATATGGCACATTTATGTATTGTTGGTTCTCACTGTACAAATGGTGTTGCTGAATTACATTCAAGTTTATTGAAAAGCCAAACGTAAATTTTTATAAAAAATTTTTGGGGGATGAGACAACCCTTGCATGTCTATAATTTTCTTTAAGAAACTCTCATTGGTTTTGGTTAAATTTTTCGAGTTGTGTCAAAATTATAGACTCACAAACTTGTATAATAATTAGTTTGATTCCTCGGGGAGGGCTTATTGTTGGTGTCCGGAAAATTGGGCTCTGGAAAATTGGGCTCCAAGATTTTTCGGAAAATTGGGCTCCAACTTTTCGGAAAATTGGGCTCCAGCGGAAATTTGGGCTCTTCGTGAAAAAAGCGGAATATTGGGCTCTAAAATTTTGGGCTCCAGAGGAATTTTGGGCTCTATGGAAAAAAGTCAAATTATGCAAAAAAGGGAGATGTTTATATGGGGTACACACCGATGTACCGCCGCCGTTGGTGGAACAACATCTCCCATTGATGGAACAACATCCCCCGTTGACACCCGTCATTCTAACAACATCCCCTATTGATATTGCATAATTTGACTTTTTTCCATAGAGCCCAAAATTCCTCTGGAGTCCAAAATTTTAGAGCCCAATATTCCGCTTTTTTCACGAAGAGCCCAAATTTCCGCTGGAGCCCAATTTTCCGAAAAGTTGGAGCCCAATTTTCCGAAAAATCTTGGAGCCCAATTTTCCAGAGCCCAATTTTCCGGCACTCTTATTGTTAGCTAGGGGGTCGATTTCAGGGGGCTACGTCCTTTTCCCTGTATCCATATCATGGCTGTTCCAGTTTCGCCTTTTGCCGAATTTCGCTTTTTTGGACTTTCGTATTCACTTCTTGAGTCACTTCTGGCACATTCGTGACCCTTATTAATTATTACCTTTATTAATTCTAGTTTTCGCGATTTTTACGACTTCTTCCCCAATCGTTTTCAAAATAAAACAAATGGAATAACACCTCGTCGTTGGCTTCTTTTATGCAATCCTTCACTTGCTGATCTTATTTGTGATGTATTTTTAAGACAAAATTTAAATTAAAACAAAATCTTTTTTAGAAAATTAGTGATGAATATATTTATGATTTATACAAGCTTAAACAACTTGAAAAATTTTCAACTAATATTGGATTTTTGGATGCAATTGCACGGATTAAAAGAGTTTATTTTTTACACAAACTTAATTTTTATTTTTTAAAGGATAATAAATTACGTGTTGCACAATTTATTAAAGAACAATTTGATATTGATATTAATCCCGCAAGTTTGTGAAATTTATAAAATACTTTTGATTTTAATATTTTGACCATTAGGAGGAGTCACTTTAGTTAGGGAGACAATCCACAATTTCTAGCATGGAAAATGATTTTCCTTTTACCTTTTACATCTTCAAACTATTAAGATAGGCCAATTTAGGGGGTCAAGCAATTGAATTAGGGAACCTAGAGATTAGAGACCAGCAAAATTCTGTGATTTCGCATACATAATTTTTCTAAAAAAATCCCAAGACGGGATCCTGCAAATCCCTCGCAGGATCCAGTTTTGCGCCGGTCTCCACGGGAACCTGATTTACCTTTTTAGTCTTTAACAAAATATTTTTTAAAGGTATGTATGATATTCATGTAAAACGTATTCACGAATATAAACGTCAATTACTAAATATATTGCATGTAATCACTTTATATAATCGAATAAAGGCCGATCCAAATGATGATGAAATTGTTCCAAGAACTGTTATGTTTGGTGGAAAGGTTGTTTTTTGAAAAGAATTATTTTGATTTTTTCTAATTTTTTCTAATAAAAAAATATTTTTTAAAGGCAGCCCCAGGTTATCATATGGCTAAACAAATTATTAAATTGATTAATGCTGTTGCTTCTGTTGTTAATTGTGACCCTATTGTAGGGGATAAATTGAAGGTTTTTTTAATTTCTGAAATTTATTGCAAACATGCCCACATTTTTTATTTCCTTTATTCCAGCTTCTTTTTTATAATAGTAAAGATGAGAAAGTGCCAAAAAAAATTTTTTTTAATTATTTAAAATTTTTAAAGGTAGTCTTTCTGGAAAATTATCGTGTTTCAATGGCTGAAAAAATAATTCCAGCCGCTGATTTGTCTGAACAAATTTCAACAGCTGGGACAGAAGCTTCTGGTACCGGAAATATGAAATTTATGTTAAATGGTGCTTTAACTATTGGAACTTTGGATGGAGCTAATGTTGAAATGGCTGAGGAAATGGGTGAAGAAAATATTTTTATTTTTGGAATGCGTGTGGAAGAAGTTGCTGCTTTGGAGAAGAAAGGGTGTGTTTATTTTTTTATTTATTTTGTCGTTTCATAAAAAAAAGTTTGCTCTACAAATTTTTATTGAATTTTTTGTAAATTTTCAAAAGCTGTGAAATTCCTTTAGAGAGTTTTCCAATAGATCACAAAATTTGAGATTTTTTGCTTTGGTATTCGTATCATATGCTCGAAGAGCCAAAACTCTCAGTGTACCTAACCAAAAAATTTTAAATTTTGTGATCTATTAGAAAACATTAAAGAATTTTTATCCAAAATTTCAAAGCTTTTGAACATCTACAAAAAATTGTATAACATTTTTTTATAAAATGAACTTTTTTAAGAAACGAAAAGTTTGTTAATTGAATAATTTTTATTATATTTAGTTATAAATCTACTGATTTTATTGAACAAAATATAGAATTACTTCAATGTGTTGAACAAATTGAGGCTGGATATTTTACTCCAGATCAACCAGATGCACTTAAAGATGTTGCTAATTCTCTTCGTTTTTATGATCGTTTTCATGTTTGTGCTGATTATGCTGACTATATTCGTTGTCAAGAAAAAGTTTCAGAGACATATAAGGTTTAGAAATTAATTTTTGTAAAGTTTATATTCCTATAGTCAAGAGGTAGGATCTCTATTGACCCTTCTCCCAAAAGTTTAACTCCAAATATTTGACGTTTAATGAGTTATCAAGATCAATACTATAATATATTGTCTTGCTCTCTGCTTTCTTTAGTCTTATCTGACAGTTGTACAAGAGAATTTCTTTTGTTGATTTCCGCTTTAATACCTACAAAATTTTTTATTTGCACAAATCCTTTATCCGCCCAAATATTTCTAGGTGTTGAGTTGTTCCCAACCAGAAGAGATAATATCACCAATTAAAAAAATTTCTTTTTAGAATCAAGACAAATGGTTAAAAATGTGTTTATTTAACATATCTTCAAGTGGGAAATTTAGTACGGATAGAACAATAAAAGAATATGCAAATGATATTTGGAATGTTGAGCCTGGGACTGTTCAATTACCACCGCCATATGAAACTGAAGATGCTCGTATTCCTCCTTCAGATGGATTTTGAGAAGTTTAGTTAGATTTTTAAGAAGAAATTTTTTTAAATTAGTTAAAGTACCTATTATTATTGTAAACTTAAAAATATTATTATATTAGACCGGCAAACAAAAATTCTTAACTACTGCAGTAAATTTATAGTTTTTTTAAAAAATGTTTCTTTACTCATGCACAGCAGATTAAAGTGGGCAAAGGCTGTTAATGATATTTGGAATGTGTACTGAAGATGAAACTGAGCTTATTTTTTCTTTTTTTTCCCTTTAGAGGCTTATTTGGTTTATGCGCCCATTTTGAAGCAAACAAGAAATAGGCTTATATCTCGGTCCATATGAATTTCTCAGACTAGATAGTGATACCGTTCGTTCAGACAAGAAATAGACCGAAAAGAAAAATGGAGTCTGTACTGAAACAGCTAAAACTAACAAGCTGATCTGCTGTGCTCATGCTTATAGAAATTATTATTTTTTGAATAAATTTTTAAAAAATAAAAATCGATTAGTGTTGATTTTATCGACTGATAACAATTAGCGTCGATCAAAACTTCTCCCTATTCTTTTATTTCGATTTAAAGAAAAATTTTGTCCTGGGTCTAGACATATGATCATGACTGTATGTATCAGCTACATAACAATAAACCTTTTAAATTTCGAAAACTTTTAAGACATTTTTAGTTTAAAATAATACATAGTAATTATTGACAGAATGGATGGAGATCAACAAAAATAAAAATTTAGTAGTATCAGCAATTATTTCCAAAAAAAATTTCTTTATTTACACCTCCTTGTCTATGCTGCTTGCCAAATTTTTTTCTATTTAAGGTAAAGCCCAAGGAAATCCTGATATTTTGTTAAATCCTCTCTTTTTTGAAAGTTTTCTCCAAAAATTAATTTTTTGCATCAAATATAAAGGATTTTTCTCTTTTCTTAATCCACTTTTGATTATACGAATAAATTCAATTGTTTTATTTTTAGATGAAAGAGAAGGCCAATCTACGCCAGGAGGAGAATTGGGAATTCTAAAAAATTAAAAACAAATTTTGTTAAATTGGCAGCTCTGGTATAGGAAATGAGTTTTATGAACTGACAAATAAATATTGCAATTTAACTAGTTATAATTCATTTTTTAAAATTCAGAAAAATACCTATACCTAGCCAAAATTTACTTAAATAATCTAACAGAAAATTAATCTCCCATTTAATTAGAAAAATATCTAAATACATAATATCCATCCATTTACAACAGACGCATAGTCCACTACCAGAGCCCAATTAGTATCTAGGGTATCCTGACTCAACTGAGTCCCGGCCAACTGAGTAAATGATTACAATATACCAAAAAATCAAAATCCACGACTGATCGATAAAGTTTTGAAAAATCACATTTTTTTAGAAATTTTATTTTTAGATCACAACTTCCTTATTAACCAGAAATGAATTGGTATATTGTTTCTTAAAGTCTGTATCCAGAACATTAAGAAGTTACCATTCCTTCAAAAGTTATAGAGCCGGAACTCAATTGTTCTGCTTATATTTAAATAAAAAAAATTTACCCGTTTTTTACAAAACTTCCATAAGCATACAATAACAAAGCTTGCACTTTTCTATCATCCTCATTATCTAACAAATAATTACCAAAAAGTGTTGGACCTAATAAATAAGGATATTCTCCTGCATGTACAACACCTCTAAATGGAAGTTTGGAAATATGTTCTTTATTTACATGATCAAATTGATAAAAAAATACAGGCCAATTATTAGCAGCTTTTAAACGTGCTTCTGCCAAAATTGGTATAACAAATTGAACATCGCTTAATAACTTTAAAAATAAAATTTAAAAATTGTGGTAATTTTGGAGTGGAGTCAACTGACTGAGCGCGAGCAGACAATTGTTGATTATAACTTTTTAAGTTCTGATCTAAACTTTATATTATATAAGTGAAAGCTTTTATAAGCGGCATCCTTCTCCAAAAGAATGGATCAAGTCTGATCACGCACTAAAAAGTTACCCGAGAGTGATCAGATTAAATCTATTCAGTTGGAAAAAAGATTATCGAAAGCTTTCAAATAATATAAAATTTATTCGGATTGGATCAAGAAAAAAAAGTTGTAGTCGATCAAAGTCTGCTAGCACCCAGTTGACCCATTCCAGTACCATTGTATATTGTTCCAAAAAATATCTCCAATCCCCCTTTCCAATATTCTTCTTTTGATATTCCAAATAAAAAGATTCCAATTCCTTGGCTATTTGTTCTGCTTCTTCTTCGGTTGCTTTTCCTCTTTCACGATGGATATAATTATGAATAAAATTGATCAGTTTGGAGCGATCAAATTGAGTAAAATTAACAATAGATAAGGGCGAATTCAAAGCAAAAACGGAGGAGGGATATTGAATAGCTAAAGGAAAAAAACGGGAATATTAAAGAAATGTTCAAAATAAATAAATTTGAATTAAAGCCCAGACTGGGAGGGCCCTACGAGATTCTCAAGCGAGATCTAAACTCATTCCGGGCTCAATTTGAATAATCTAAAACTTACAAAGAAACATTGACTCGTGTGAAGTAAATCCTATCATTGTAGGCTTTATAGGTGCTGTCTCCAATGCAGCTTTAATGTCATGAGGAACGAAATCATTGTCAAATCTTGGATTGTAAACGTTCATTGCAAACTTGTTTCGAACCAGTTCCTTAAAAATAATTTTTGAGTAATTTTGTGAAAGAGGATGGAAGGAGGAACGCGGAAGGGTGGAAGGCGGAAGCAGTATGGGACAAAAAACATATAAAAGCCGTTTTTATTTCTTACGAATTTCGATTCCCCGGACTCACTTTTCACAACAAAATATTTTAATTCTGTTGGCTACATAATGTTTATTTTTCTGTTGCTTCAAGGTATACAATATTTTTTAGAATTTTCTTCTATCCAAAAATTCATTATTTACAGATGCAAATTCTCAATTTATCCCGCTTTTGGTCATTTTGTTCTGGTCTACATTGGCAATAAGTATTCTTCCCGTTTGTTGCAAAAAATCAAAAAAGTCTTCGAAAACGAATAAATTGGCAAATGGAAATAGTGCAAAAGTAGTAGAAAGTAGATGCTTCTAATTTTTAATTTGTTTTTTATTTTTTCAGGCATCTTCTGACAGCAAAATGAACAAAAGGAAGAAAAAATCGGGAAAGAAAGAGGACAAACCAAAAACAGAAAATGACAAACAAAAGCAAACTTTTTCACAAGTACAAAAATTGAAGACAACATCAAAGAGTACAGCGGGCACTTGTAAGCCTGATAATAAGACTACTACGGGGGAGAAAAAGAAAGTTGAAGAAGATGAGGAGGACAAGTCTAAAGAGAAGAAGGAAAGAAAAAACTCTGAATTAAAAACTGCAAAAAGCTTCAAAACTTGCAGCAAATCAGAACTTAGCATGCCAAGCGAAGACATGATGAGCAAACATGAAGAAATTGTTGAGATTGTTGACGTTAATTTCATCATTTCAAGCAAGAATCTCAAACCTCCAAAAGGCCAAACTTCACTTAGTGTCTTCAATCAAATTAGAAAGAATGCAGCTCAACATTTGATGGAAGATATGTCATCATTACATGCTTATGATCAAGTTCCATTAATCGATCAAATGAGAATGCCCAAAAAAGGAAAAGGTCCAAAGAATGAATTAAAAAATAATTTATATTTTTCAATTTAAGAGCCAATACTAAAAGAAACAGAAAATACTCTTTATGTTTGTGATGAAGCTGATACAAAAACAACAGCAGCGTCAACATCAACTGAACCAGATTTGCCTAATATAATAGATTCGGGACCCGTAAGACGATGGAATAATATTGGTGGAAAAAATAGAAGGACGAAATATTGAGAGAGGTGTGAAAATAAATAAAGATTTTTGAAAGATAATTATGTAAATATACATATTATTGTTAGTTGTAGTAAAATATTTTTCTTTGTTATTTTTAAAAAGAAAATTCGGTACTTTTCCGTTTCTGCAAATTTTTTTCAGTTAGAAATTCATTTGGTTGTAAATACCACAATCACAGGTGTTCTCAATAATAGAGTGGTACCATTCGCTTACATTAACAAGACGAATTGAAATATATATAAATCGAAAGAACCGGCACAGGTTAAAGCACAGTCAAAAACTGTGGGAATAAACGGAAAAGTACCGAAATTTAAAAAAATCCCTTACAAGTTTCTGGATTCCTTCCACCAAATCTTCTACATCAATCTGTTTTAAACATTCTTCCTCAGCTCCATTTGTCGGACAACCAACACTTTTTAAAGTCTTCTTTGATGATTCTAAAACTCCCTCATTCAAAGCCCAAGGTGAAAAGAGGGATCCACTTTGTTGGATTGATTGTTGGAATAAATCTATTTAAAAATTTTAATTAGTTATTTACAAAATAAATTTAAAACAAAACCTCTTGTATATTTCGAAATGGAAAGTATAGATGTAGAGGCAGATCCGGCACTTTGCCCCCAAACAGTCACACGATTTGGATCACCACCAAATGTTGCAACATTTTGACGGATCCATACAAGAGCTTGATGTTGATCCCAAAGACCGAGATTTCCAGGATTCTTTTTTGTTCCGTCAGAGAAAAATCCTTTAAAGTAAAGAAAAATTTTTAATCTACTTAGGTTGGAACATAAATAATGAGCCCCTTTGAGCTAAACAAATTAGTAAATAAATTAATAAAATTCAACAAAATGTCATCAGCCGCTTTTAAATTATTTTTCATTATGATACTAAGGAAGTTGCCTATTTTCTGATAAAAAATAAGAATTATAAAAATGATTTGTCAAGATTTGGAGATAAAATACAAAATTTGTATTTTTTGAAACTAGAACTTTTCTCTACTTAATTAAAATGTAAAATTGAAAAATAATAGATTCTGATAAAGCAGAATACAAAGAACAATATGATACATATAAAAAATTACACTGAAAATTTTTTGAATTTCTATTAGCCCATTCTTAAAAGGATCATTTTTGGCAACGATGCCAGACTCGTTTTCGTGAATAATGGAAAATTAATTTAAAAAATACCTAGAAAATTGAGTCTATACTGAATTGTGATAACTATAATGCCTTGAGAGACAAAATTGTTTGCAATATTATTGTAGCCCTAAATAAAAGCATTTAAATTTGTTTAACCCAACAAATAACCTCAAGGAAAGTACCTCCAACACAAAAACCTCCTCCATGAATAAAAACAAGAATTGGAAATTTGTGTTGTTCAGGTGTGTTTGGAACTGTTCTTTTTTTATTTTCAGTAGTTGGTCTAAATAAATTTAAATAAAGACAATCTTCTGAATAATCTGGAGCAGCTAAGATATGTTGAGGAACACAAGCTGGTGGAATTGTTGTTGCTATAAATATTTAATTGATATAAGAAAGCTTCTTTTCTCAATCCGAAATCCAATCCTAAGAAAATTTTGAAAACCCAACCCGGAACCCTGACATTTCCTCAACCCGTTTCACCCACTATTAATACAAAAATTAAAATAATCCAACTAACCATCCAAAGTTCCATTCCAATTTTTTGGTGTTAAAGGTTTCTCCAAACGAAGCTTTTCAATTGGCGGTTGAGCAAAAGGAATTCCAAGAAATATATCGGCTAAACGATATCTTGTCTGTTGTGACAACAAAGATGGAGGTTCCAATTGAATACGAAATCCTCTAAGTTGGCCATTTTTTGTTTGAATATCAACACTTGGGAAGTCATTATTTTCATCTTCATTAACTTGTTCTTCTACATCTTCTTCAAAATTATCCTTTTTGATAAAAGTTGGCTAAACAAAAATAATTTTTTAATTAAAAATCCAATTTAATTTTACCTTTGTTAAAATAAATGTAAACAATAATAAAAAAGAAAATAGAAAAAACGTCCAAAATAGTGTAATTGCCATATAAATAATTTGTACCTAAAAATGAAAAAAAAAAGAATTGAAAAGGAAAATAAATTTAAAAAATTGTTTGGGAGGTTTAAATTGGAAGGGAGAACAATTTAACAGCGAAAACTTCCCACTTCCCTTTTATTTTTAACATTTTTAGTTTCGCGCAATAAATATAAAGAAAATTTAAAATAATTTAAACAATAATTTTATATAAAAAATATTTATAGTACACACACTATAAGTTTTTTATAAAGCAGAAACTACTATATAACCAAAATTTTTTCTTAAATTTTCTTTTGACAAAAATTTTATTTTATACCCTCAATTTAACCTTGAAATTCATCATTTTTTCATTTTTACAGACCATAATTTTATTAAAATTTACAAACCTTTTCCGTTCATTATTGTTACAATTAAATAAAAGTTTAAAAAAGTAGTTTGTGTGTTGTTTAAAATAATAAATTGAAACAAAGTTTTAAAAGAAAGAAGAAAAGTAGTAATAAAATACCACACACACGCACATGTAGTTTTTAAGAATAAAAAATTCAATCTAAATTATAAAAGTAATTAAATTTAAACAAAAATATTGGCTGATAAAGTACAAATATGTTATTAAAGACAAGATTAATATTATTGAATAAATTTATAAACTTAAAAAAACTTTGAAAAATTTTGAAATTTTTTTTGGAAAAACTGGCTCTTGTCCAGCTTACACGTCCCATCAACTTTATATGTCCAATGAAAAGTTTTTTGTTAGATTTTGTCAGCATAGTGTAAAGGTTGACTAGACGCGTAATTTGAACAAGAGCCAAAAAAAATATTTTCAAAAATCAATCTATATTCAAACCTCCTCCACTTCCACCAACTATATCCATTGGTTGTTCATCTTCATCATTATTATTTTCCATCAAGTCTTCTTCCTCTTCCTCCTCCATTTCTTTACTAAGAATTGAAGCAAAATAATTGTGTTCTTCAGAATCTATAATATCAACATCATCAGTAATTAATGCAGAAATATATGGATTGTGATCTTCGAAAGGCAACAGAACTTTAAAAAATAATTATTAATTTTCTAAAAATAAAAATAAATTTACTGTGACAATAAGGAGGAATTCTCTTAAAAACATAAGAACGTTCTGTATCCCGTAATTTGAGTTGTTCTTCACTAATAAGCAAATCTTGCAATGTTGAAGCACTTGTAGTCTTAAAATAAAGTTTATAATTAAAATAATATATCAACGTCAAATTTCAAAATTCTGTTCTTTGAGTCAATGGTTTGTTTTTTGTGGATCTATTTTAGTAAAGCAGAGCTGGGCTAGTTATTTATCCTTTGCAAAAGGTTATTCGGTGGCTGGTAGCAAACTAGCATCTCAGTTGACTAATGTATCAATTACACCACGCCGCATGCTGAACAGCCTTATGAATTAAATAGCTATAGCTTTACATTTTCATTAAATTCAATGTATTCCGGTAAAATCTATTAAAGGAAAAGAAAGCTTTACTCACAAAGAGTATAATGCGGTGGTGCGTATTTACCGATGTAGAATCAAAGAACAGCATTTAAAAACTTGACTGGTTTTTACCAATGTTTCAGTCTTTTTGCCCACAGAATTATTAGTTAATTTTAGAATATTTTTCTGTTGGTTATCATCATCCTCTAGTTCCATTTCTGTCGAGTCTGTTTTTTGTAGTTTTTGAACACTTTCTGGATCACCACCATTTCCATTCTCCAAAAACAAAATATCATCGTCTTGTTCTCCATTACAAATTTTTTGTTCATTTTTTTGTTGTTTAAGTAGATCTTGTTCCTTTTGCTTATGAAAAAAATTTCTTTTAATTAAAAATCTTTTTATTTACCACATCTTTAGACTCAAATTGTAGTCTCATTGACAATTCTTGAAATACACAAACGCTTGGGTAAACGGAAAGAGCATAATTTATCAAACTTTTTTCTGTGTCCCTCCTATTTGCTGCTGTTAAACAACGAACTTTTTCATAAGTATTGTCGATATCATCTTTGACCTAACATTAAAAATTAAATTAAAAAAAAATATATTCAAAAATTACCTCTGTGTGAATATATGTATGCGGATCTGGAAAAGGAGGCAAAAAATTCGGAAAATATGAAGGATGTGGACGTGGATCAGAAATACGTAGTAATGGAGGAGATTTTACTGGCGATTGAGATTTAACTGAAAATTTAGTTTAATTTGTTAACAACACGTTCAAGCAAAACAAGTTTATTTAAAAAAACCTGTAAATTGAGGAGGCGGTTTTGCCTTTTTAATTGACTGTAGAAACTCTGGAAATTTTTGGACATCAATTCCCGAACTTATAATTGCCATAAAAGCATCTCCAGGAGTGATAATTGAACGTCCAGTGTGTTCACAAAGTTCTCTACCAGAGCCGCAAATTTGCGTTAAATCTTTAAATTTAAATTAAATTGATCAAAATTAATTTTAAAAAAATATTTTTTACATTTGTGTGCCAAAGCAGTCAATACATCCAAAGCACTTGATTGAATACTAGTAAATCCAGAGATTTGACAAATTGCCGCAACTGATTGACTCAAAATTCGTTTATGTACACAATTAACTGTGTTGTTATGTGTAGGGGAAGTTTGACTTGAATTTGAGGTACTTTGCCGTGTTTGACTTCCATTCTCTATATCCAAATTATTTATATTTCCAATCATCAAAAAAAATTAATTTCTAAAAATTGTTTAGTAAATATTTAAGTAAAAAAAGTACTTGTTAAAAACAAGTGTATAATTAATAAATAGAATAAAAAAGAAAAGTTTAATGACTAACAAACAAAAATAAATTTTCTAATAAAAACAAAAAAAAACGAAAAGTCGGGAATTTTGAACTTTATATGACCCATTTATGTTTCCCCCTTAAATCTAACTCTACTCACCCAGAATTATGGTACACACGCACAGTACTGGACCATAGGTTTAAAATACAGAAATGGATACTTGCCGCCATAGATTTGGTGAGAAAATAAAAAAGGGGGTTATAAACAAAGTTCAAAATTTCCAAAAAAAACTTTAATTAAATACGAGTGTTTTATTGTTAATAGAATTATTTAAACCCTCCTGTTTGCTTGTTTGAGAGGATAATGTGCTCGAAAGTCCATTTCTTTTAATAAATGAATGGCAACATTCCAATGCGTAAAAATCAGAATTTTGAACTAAAAATAATTTTAAGAGTTTTGAATTTAATTTCAAATAAAAATAACCAGCTTTTAATTGCCATAATTCAATAAATTCAATACAAAATTTTTCTAAGCTTTTCAAATTAACTTTGTGAATTCTTTGCTTTCTTGGCTTGTTTGGACGAATCAAAACATCCTTTTGAGGATTATTCATTTTTCTAGGTGGCGCCCATATCCAAATCAAATTTTGAAAAATAAAAGGAGGCTGGAAAAAGCAAATTTTGATTTAATTAAAATTTTTTGGTTATTGTTCAGATTACGCGTCCAATGAAAAGTTTATGCGCTTAATCTATGGGGATAAGTACCCAATTCTTCGTGTCTACTTACCAACACACAAAAATTTGTTTGGATGCGTAATCTTTCATTGAACGCGTAAAGGTTCGATCTGGACAAGAGTCAAATTCTTATCTAGTAAAAAACCTTTCTTTCCTGTTCAGCAATTTTTAAAACTTGTCTTTCATCATTTTCTTTTATCATCTCTTCCAATTTTGCATCATCCAATATTTTATTTTCCAAGTTTTCCGCATTTTTTAATTTTCTTTCAATCATTTCAGCTTTTCTTTTTGCCTTCAATTCTTTTGTAAGTTCTGAAACAGAAAAGAAAACATTCTCCAATAATAAAGAAAACTGGTTGAAAAATTCAAGACAATTCTAATTTTAAATAATTTAAAGTTAAAGAATAAAAGAAACCTTTTCTTTTTCAATTGCTTCTTTAAATGGAACAATAAATGATGTACCAAAAATTGTAAACTAAATTAAAAAATAATTTTTAATCTAAAAATCGCAAATTAGGTACTTGTAGGGAGAAAATACCCAATAGAACTATAGCAGGATTTAAATCCAGAGTCAGGATTAACAAGGAGAGTTTGCGAGGTGTCCGAGCTAAAAACGGTCGAGACCGGGCTCATTCGATAGAGAATGTGCCCTTTCTAGCAAGGATTTTTTGCCGTTTTTGCCCGTTTTTTGATCTGGCCAAGATATGGCCTTCCAAAGTCCCAAAATTTGGCATATTTTCCCTTCTTCAAATATAAACTTTAAATAATGCACTAATTTTGTTGGCGCTGTGGTGTAGTGGTGAGTGTGCTTGCATTACACTTTTTCTCTAAAAAGTTCGATTCTTTTCGGGTTTTATTTTTTTCATTTAATTGTTTTAGACATTATTTATTTCGTTTTCAACATAAAAAAATTTTTTTGTAAATTTTTTAAAAATTTTTTTTCGAAAAAAAATTTTTTTTAACTTTATCCTAACGATTAATGGGTGGAGAGGAGAAGATTCCACGGGAAAATTCGATCATCCGATCCGTTATTGTTTTCCATTATCGTCCACTTTTGAATGTAATACATCTAATTGTTTTATTCGACGTGTCAGGTGTAGCAAATTCTAGTTTTATAGCAAATAAATTTTTTTTATTTTTAAAAATTTAAAAATAAGAAATAATTTTTTCAAAAAAATTTTTAATTTTCAAAAATTTTTAAAAAATTTACAAAAAAATTTTTTTATGTTGAAAACGAAATAAATAATGTCTAAAACAATTAAATGAAAAAAATAAAACCCGAAAAGAATCGAACTTTTTAGAGAAAAAGTGTAATGCAAGCACACTCACCACTACACCACAGCGCCAACAAAATTAGTGCATTATTTAAAGTTTATATTTGAAGAAGGGAAAATATGCCAAATTTTGGGACTTTGGAAGGCCATATCTTGGCCAGATCAAAAAACGGGCAAAAACGGCAAAAAATCTTTGCTAGAAAGGGCACATTCTCTATCGAATGAGCCCGGTCTCGACCGTTTTTAGCTCGGACACCTCGCAAACTCTCCTTGTAAGGCATTTTTTAAAGTTTTTTTATTTTTTCTTGACTCACAATCAGTCGAGAATTTGGTCAAAATTCACAACCAAAAATGACGGTCTTTTTAAGATTTCCTATCACTAGAAATACCCATTAAAAATAAAGATTTACCCAAACCTTTTTAGCAAAAATATTAGCTTCCTCAATATATCCAGTCCTCATCATAGCAATAACCAAATATGCAATAAAATCGCTCGCATTTAACAAAGTTTTGGATTCATGCCACAAAGAAGCTTAATTTAAAAAATAAAAAAATTCAAAATTTTTCAAAATAAAACCGATATTTTGTCTCAATTTGTATCCTTCAAAATTTTGTAATGAAAATTCGATAAGAGATAAAATGCCAAAAGTAGATTGTGTATTGTCTACAAACATCTTCCAAACATTTTGTGCATGGAAAAATTTACTAGAATTACTAAAATTTAGAAAAATAAAAATATTGTCGGAAACTTGTAAATAAATAAATAAAATTAATTTAGAGATTACAGGCCCCCATTTTCCTCTCAAAGTTTTTTTCCTATTAATGGTTCATATAAGACCAAAAAAAGTCAACCTTTCTTTTCTTTCGTCCAACAAAATAAAAATTAAACCTTTTTGATTGTTTGTTGGTAAAGAAAAAAAATAGGAGTTGAAAACTAAAAAAATAAAAAACAAGGAAAAAAACTTGGGGAGAAAAAGTGGATGTCCATAAACGACAATTTTACCCAAAAATTTTCAATTTTTTTTAAAATTATTTAAAAAAACCCTTTTTCCAAATTTTCATTAATTGCATTTTCAACAGCAAGTTTCATTTGCCAAAAAGGAAATCCTTCTTGCTGTAAATCTTCAATTGAAATTCTATTCAAAATTGAATTATTGATTAAATTAAAGCTTTGTTTTTCATTATTTTGTTTGGTAATTGAAGAAATATTTCTTTGAAAAGATAATTGGCAGGCAAATTTGGGAAAGTTTTTGAAGAAATAAAATTGAAGTAATTTTGTAGTTTTTATTAACATTTTAAAGCAAACTAAAATAACAAACTAAAATTTCTTTTAAAATCCGGCCAAACTCTAAATTGTTCTGCTTTAAATCTCCTGATCTGAATAGTCAATTCTGAATCGACCTTTTTCTCTAATTTTTCCTTTCACGTTTTGCCATCGAAGCCATATGGGCAAAACGCGAGCTTTTAGCCTCATTGGCAAAATATGGATTGGTAAATGTAGAACTATACTTCATTGGAGTTGTGCAAAAGACAATCGGACAAAACGAAATTGGACAAAAGGTTACCAAAGGGAAGATTAGACAATTCATAGAAAACGAAACAAAGTTTGCACATTAGTCAAAAAATTTTATTTTAATTTATGTAACGAGTTGTGAAATTTTATTTTTCAAGATCTCCCTATGTTTTTTTAGTTAATTTACAAATGATTTTTCTTGTTCGACAAAATTTAAAACTTCAACTTTGTTCAAAAAGGAATTATGTGCCTGAATATAATAAAAGGAAAACTGGTTGGATTTTGAGGAAGGCAAAGTTTGTTTAAAAAATTATTATTTTCTTTTAAATAAAAAAATATTTTTATTTTTAGTGGATATTTAGCTCGTAATCCAAACTTTTTTAATGTAATTATAATTAATTTAAACGAAAAATTTTTTAATTTTTAGAATTTTATAGTTTATGGGTTTACCGGTTTTATGGCTGGTTATTGGTTTTATAACAGTTATCAAGAAAAGCAAATAAAGAAAACAATGACAGAAGAGGAATATATAATGTATAGAGAAAAGAAGAAAGCTCTTAATGAACAAAGAATGAAATATGGTTTTTATTTTTTTGGAGAATATTTGTTAAATTTAAGGGGTAAAAACTTGCTTTTGAGGGCACAGCCTCCGATATTGTCTATTTACATGACGAGGTTTTTATCTGGGCCCATAGTTGAGACCGCTGGCCGATTTTGATGTCGATCGACTCAGCTCTCCGAGCCTTTCAAATGTTTAACCATATCGAATTCTGGGTCCTCAAAGCAAGTTTTCCCCAATTAAAAATCATCCAAAATTTCTCTCTTATTTAAATTTTAAAAGATTTTTTTTAATTTTAGGTACGGATCTCTACATTCCTTTTCTTACCAAAAAAGTTGAAAATGAAAGGATAGACGAGATTTACTACAAAAGTTGAAAAATTGCTGTTTGTTTGTTTTAAATTTTAAATCAAAAAATTTTCAAACTTTAGAATAAAGCAATAGGTCAGTAAATATGTACTTAATAATTAAAGCAAGGTATTAAATTTATGCACGAGAAAAAAAATTTGAGAAAAAGTTCCGTTTGTATAAAACGGAAAGTCAAAAGCGGGAAAATGAAAAAAACCATTTTTGTTGTCGTATATGCTAAAATAATTAACCAGAGTAAATATTGGTTCAACCTCGCACTGGAGGGAGTAATTAACAGGGAGGAGGGTAATTATTTGAGCATTTACGGTATTTACTTATAGTTCAACTTTATTAAAAATAAACGTAAAATATTAATTTATTTCTTTTAATTTAATGTTGTCCCATTGAAGTTTCGACAGATAAAAAATTTGGTCCTCTTTGTAAAGTTACATTACCTTGAGCTATAATTAAAAAATAGTCACTTTCAAATTTTAAATTATCAATCTAATTGTAAGACTCTTGGTTTCGAGTTTTTACTCAAAAATTTTCTTGGGTTTTTCAGTTTTAAAATCCAGTTTTGGGTCTGGTTTTGGAAAAATTTTGAGCTTGGACAGCTCTATAAATAGAATAATTTTAAACTAAATACCACTAGTAAATATAATATTTGGAGTATTTGGAATTGGAATATTAATTGGTTGGGGTTGTTGTTGTTGTGCTAAAGCTTCAGAAATTGCTGAATTTGTTTGTTGTAATTGTTGTTGAGCAGTTGCAATTGGATTATTTAATTTATTCATTGCATCGGAAAAATTATCTTCAAAAAATATTTTTTTTTAATTTAAGGAAAAACCTCTTTTTCGTCTCAGTTTTGGTTTTTCTAAACTTTTTTTATCTTCTTTTGATCCACTATCTTCTTTAGATGCTTCAACATTAGTTTTGTCAGTTGAAGCTGCCGAATTTGCTATTTTGTAAAGAAAATTATATATTTTTTGTTGGATTGTTTGTCCAACAAAAAATATATAGACCACTCACTCATATAAGGGAAAATAAAAAATATTTCTTTCAATTTTTCTATTGATACCAAGTACGAGAAGTCCGAGTTAACCACCTCTATTTCTGACCTCGTACTTCGTACAAAAGTACAAGTATGAATTTTGGTATGGGCTTATAAACACCGTAGAGGAACTCCGACCTGCTAATGCGAAGTGATATATTTTTCTTTCAAGATGACTGGGCCGAGTTATGGTCAGTCAAACTTCGCTATAGGAAGTCAAGGGTTCTCTATCGAATGGTACCAAACAATACATCAAACTCTCCCTCACAGTAAACAATGGCCCCCTGCTAGGGAGATCAAAACCAAAAGATTGTGTTGATCCCTTTAAATCTTTAGGACTCGCATTTTTATTTTTCAGAAAAAATTTTTTCGTTACCTCCGCCAAAATCTTCTTCCACATAGTTTGAATTACGTTGAACGGCATAAATTAGTAATCTAGTTGGAATTTTGTCTGGAAGTTTTTGTGTATTATCAACTTGTTTTTTATCTTCCAAAACATTCGGAATATTATTTTTACTTCCTTCAATTTTTTCATTATCATCCCTTTCCTCGATTGATTGGGAAGAAGAATCAGAACCATCAGTTAAAATAGACCTTTCTTGTTTTTCAACATGTTCGGTTGAATCTTTCGAGATAATCTTATTTGTCTCATTTGGATTTTGTGTTGAGACATTAAAATTTGTTGTTGTGTTTGTTGTCATTTCTGATGAAGTTTGAGGAATTAATGTTATATTTAAAAGCGAAGGGGTGGAAGTGTTGGAGACGGAAGAAACTGTTGTTGTATTAATGTTGTTATCATCATCAGCTAGAATAGGCTAAAAAAAGGCTTTAAACATTAAAATTGAGATATTACCCCTCCTGTTGTCGAATTTAGTTCAACATCCAGTAAAGTCAGATTTTTCATCACCGGAATAGTACTAGTCACGTTATCTCCATTATTAGTTGGCAACTAATTTAATAAACATTTTTTAATAAATTAAAAATATAATTAACTGTTGTGACCACATTTGGTATTGTGGTAGTTGCGGGTGGATCATCAGTAGTGGATGTTGAAGAGTAATCTATTTATGAAAAATTATTAAATATAATTCTAAATTAACCTGTCTGTGAACAAGTAATTTTCCAGAATATTGGCAAGAGTAAAAATATTAAAAATAAATTTGGCATTTTTGTCGTTCAAATCGCTGAAAATAATTTAATTAAAAATTATCAATTTCAATTTTTAATTATTTTATTAATCCTGACAAAATTTTATTTTTCCATCTTTTTATTCACATTTTTAACAACCTTGAATTCATATGCCAATAAATATTTTTTCATTTTTTGTGTTCATTTTTCCAATAGAAATTCGTACAAATCCTCTTATAATATTATCCATTATTTATCCTCTTTTAAAAAATTTCTGTTTAAATACTTTATTCCCTCTCTTTATTTTTCAACTTGTTTTCATTCACGCAATTTTTTCCATTATAATAAAAACAATGTTATTTCGGCGTAGAAATGCAAGTAAAGCAAAAATATCGAGTATCTGCGCCGAAATAGGTTGACAAGTTAAGCGCTATAATTTTGGGCAAGAGGAGATAATCAGTTCGCGCATAAAATTTTATGTAAGTCTTATTAAATGTTTACAATTGAGGGAACAAAATATGGACAATAGAAATATCAATGAAAAAATAAAATTATTTTTGTCTGACTTAAAGGTCCTCTGACGTGATTTTTAAATTTTCCGGATATCCGAAAAGAAGAATAATGCTAAAATGGTGGGAGCAGGCTATAACTTCATTCAAATAACGCAAAGCAAGGGTCAAAATCTAACGCAAATAAAAATGGACAAGAAAATTTTAGCTATAATTGTTATAATGATTTGAATGGATAGTGACTTGAACGGATATAAGGGATCGGGGTGTCGGTACATCGGGCGACACCCCGGCTACGCCCTTGCCCCCAAATAGATCTAATAATTTTTCTAACCTTGTATTAAATCAAAGTTATTCTTGTATTTAATTTCAAAAAATAAAACAACAAACTGAAAATTCAAGTACTTAGGGTGTAACATAAGTTTTGATACCCGACCATGTTTTTCGATGAATAATTTAATGGATATGGATGTTCTATATACCATTCGAAAGCTTAATTCGTATCTCGTTTGACATGTTTCAGCGTTTTTTTAAAAAATTTAAAACTTCGTAGATATACACGGGTAAATGGGATATAGTCGGATATGCCAAATCCGGATCCGGCTAAATAAATTTTTTACAAAAGATCTAACATAATATGATTATTCACAATAATTTTAGAAGCCAGAATCAAAAAAAATCAGGGCCAAATCTTTTTCCTAACCCAAGATATGAATTTTTAAAAAACGGGAATTTTTCACTTTTTTATAAAATTATTTGGTCGCTAAGAGCAATTTTTCTCATTTTGTCACACTTTTGACAAAAATGTTAAAAAATATGTGATTTTCAAAAAATCATATCTCTGCTCAGACACAAAATTTTTAAATTTTGTTTTTTTAACCTAACTCAGAAAAATCCACGGAATAGTAATAAATTAATTCAACTTAAGTAAAAAATTTATTTAGCCGGATCCGGATTTGGCATATCCGACCATATCCCATTTACCCGTGTATATCTAAGAAGTTTAAAATTTTTTTAAAAAACGCTGAAACATGTCAAACGAGATACGAATTAAGCTTTCGAATGGTATATAGAACATCCATATCTATAAAAGTATTCATCGAAAAACATGGTCGGGTATCAAAACTTATGTTACACCCTAAATAATTTAAATTTATAACTTCCTTTCTTCTTTTTCCTTTTTAAAAATAAGTGTATTATTATCAAGCCTTGAAAGTATTGTAGATAATTCTTTTGGTAACCTTGTATTAGCACAACGATAAAAATGTGCTATGCGATTAAGTGCAAATCTAAAATGTCCAAAATCCCTTCCTCTATGCCTTTTTCTATCCAAAATAAATTTCCATAACCATTCAAGTTTATCTAATTGTTCATTCTTTCCTTAATTTAAATAAATTAAAAATAATAATTTTAAAAAACCATAAATTAAAGCCAAAGTCTCATAAAGCATTGCAAGAAGAGGAAGACTTCTATTTATAAAATCAGGCATATCCACAAGTGGTTCAATAATGGTTGGCTAAAAAAGTATACCAATTTATTGATTCTGGTTTAGGACAAGTACCACATGAGAATACATGGGAGACGCATGTCCTAAATCAGGGATAGTGAGAGTGGAGCGGGGTTCGGACCGGGTTCTCGTCAGAATTTTCGAATCGGTTTTGAGTCCTGAATTGCAAAAAAAAATTCCAGATGTTGGGTAACCTGTAACATCCCTGCCCCCCTCCCCCAATACCACCCCCATTTTTAGTCTAAAAAATAATTTTAAACAAACATTTTTCGTTGAAGTAGCTATCCGACAAATATATTCAATGTGATTGCTGTTTAATTCGACTTTATTAATCTAAAATCAATAAGAACCAACAAATAATTTTAAAAAACCTTCAAATAATCAAAGAATTTTACAGCCCGACTATCAGACATAAGAACAGCCCCAACAAAGCTACAACGTTTTGTTAAAGACAAATCTTCAATACAATCAAGAACTAGAAATAAACAATTTTTATTTAATTTTAAAAATTAAAAACAAACCGGAATTTATTCTCTCAATTAACAAATTATCAATTTCTTTTTTATTTATTCCTTCATAATAAAACTCTTGCAGAATTGAAAATAAAGAATTTATAAAAACATTTTTGTATTTATTTAAATTTTTGTCATCCAAAATTGTTTGATTATAAATAGATAAATAATTTGAATATTTCTTTGTTGCTGTTGAACTAAAAAATGTTTTTTTTAATTTTTATTTTAGGAAATTAAAATGTCGAATGATTATAATTAGAGCTAGTATTTTTAGGCACTAAAAAACTGGCAAAATAAGAACCAAAATCAGAAAAAATAGGCAAGAGCCGCAAAAACACGTAGGGATAACGGACTAGCTTATTACCCCCTTTTATTCTCTCCCCCCCTCGCTCTAAAAATTCACAAATATCATTCCAACAAAATAAAATAACTAACCTTATATTAACAAAATTAACACAATTTTCTAATTGTTTAAGTTTTTCTTTTTTATTATTTTCAATCTCTATATTTTGTTGCTGTAAATTTGATGAATTATTTGTTGAAAATAATTTAGAAATAAATTGTGAATAAATAAATAAATTTAAATTATTATTAAATCGAAGTAAATTGTTGTTGAAAAATAGTTGTTTTGTATTTTTAAACAGTAAATTCATTTTTATATAAATAAAATAAAAATAAAAAATTAAGTAGAGGTCGGCAAAATCGCACTTCCGGGATCCCGAGTCGGGATTTTTTTTCTTAACCGAAACCGGGCCGGGATCCCGAGGGATAAATCCCGAAAAAATCCCGAATTTCAAAAATCCCGAAAATAATTATCCGGGATCCCGCCCGGGATTCGGGATTTTTTTAAATAAAAAATTGGCAATCCAGGAGAATTGGGGTCCCTGCGGAAAAAAATCTTAAAAATAAGAAAATGGATTTTTCTAGAGTAAAAAAATATGCTGATTACGAATCTGAACTCGGATTTTGGAAAAGTCGAATCCGAACCCGAATATAGGTCCTCGAATATCGAAAACCCATAGGGGGGACCAAGCTGATTTGGGGTGAAAAATTCGAATATGCAAATTATACCTCATTCGAAAGAGCTCTTCAAGCTGAGTCGAATGACACCGAAATTACCGTGATTGAACGAGATCGGACGAAGTTATACCACATAAAACAAACAACGTAGGCCTATGTTTTTTTTGTCATAACTTCGCCTGATCTTGATCAATTGCGATGATTTTGATGTCATTCGACTCAGCTCGTCTAGCTCTTTCGAATGAGATATTATTTGACCAATTTACGCTCTGTTTATTTTTCAAAATTTTTCCCAAAATGTCAAATATCCGAATTTCGGGTTCGGGATTCGACTTTTCCAAAATCCGAGTTCAGATTCGTAATCAGCATATTTTTTTACTCTAGAAAAATCCTTTTTCTTATTTTTAAGATTTTTTTCCGCAGGGACCCCAATTCTCCTGGATTGCCAAAAAATTTAAAATTTTTATAAATAAAGTGCATCAAAATACTGCAATTTATATGTAAATAATATTAAATTTGTAAAAATCTAATAGATTTAAAGGGATATCTGTGGATTAATAACTAGGTCCCTTGATAAAATCCCACTATATACTAATCCATCCACTTTACCTACGATAATACCCCCAAATTTCTCTCATTTTGAGAATTTTGGAGCACATGAAGCCAGATTTCTTCCATTTTCAGCGCCGCAGGCGAAAATTTTTAAAATTTCGAAGACCGTAGGCAAAAATAATTCACTTTTTTAGCGCCGCAGGCAAAAATTTTGAGAATTTTGGAGTTCCTTAAGCCCGGTGGGGTACCATTCCGTGTGGCGGTTTCCGTGCGGCGGTTTCCGTGCCAGACCAGTTCCGTGCCTGCCCAGTTCCGTGCCTTCCCAGTTCCGTGCAGCCGGTTCCGTGTACGTTGTAAAAGGGGAGGTTTCCGTGCACAATATTTAAATATATGAAAAACAGGGGTTACTCGTAGATTTTTTTTGTTTTTCTTACTTTCTACGATCTAAAGAACATTTTAAAATGTAGCCAAGTCTTGACTCTAGGCTTTTCTTGGACTTTTTCGGGCTTAGGGGGAAGTCTTTGTCGCGACTTTTTTCCTTCAGGGAACAATTAAAAAACGAGTCAAATACACAAAAATTTATCAAAAAAATAAATAAAAGTCAATGTCCTCGTCTCACTTATTAGATTTGTGGCCCTAAAAAGGGCCGTTTGGGTTGAGGTTGGTGTTGACAAATTCCATCATTGCTGCCATTCCTTCCGAAATTGTCTTGAAGGCTCGTCAGTCAGATCACCAGCAGCAAACTGCACGGACACGTCGTTGACAACTTCTAGAAAATTGATCTTAAATAAAATTTTTTTTGAAAAATTTCAAAATTAAAAAAATACACTAAAAAATTTAGAATAAAAACTAAAAAATTTAATAAAAATGCCAACCTTATTAATTTCCCCATTGCTGCAGCCGTAGGATGGAGTTCGGCACACATCAAACAAGGTTTGACTAAACAAAAAAGAAAATTTTAAAAAATCAGAAATATCAACTAAAAATTAGAACAAATAAAATTTGTGCACGGAAACCTCCCCTTTTACAACGTACACGGAACCGGCTGCACGGAACTGGGAAGGCACGGAACTGGGCAGGCACGGAACTGGTCTGGCACGGAAACCTTAAGCCAGATTTCCGCCTTAAGCAAGATTTCTTCATTTTTTGTGCCGCAGGCGAAAATTTTGAGAATCACTAGAGTAAAAATTATAAAACAATGTTCCCATTTTTTGTGCCGCAGGCGAAAATTTTGAGAATCACTAGAGTAAAAATTATAAAACAAATTATAAAACAATGTTCCCGAAAATTATAAAACAATGTTCGGGATCCCGAGTCGGGATTTTATTTTTTAACCGATGCCGGGACGGAATTAAAAGAATTATAGAAATTAAAGGCAGTTTAAAGGCTTTAATTAAGGTTAAGGGGGATTAAGGTTAAAAGGGGATTAAAAGGGGATTAAAGGTTAAATTAAATCAATTAAAGGCGCAGCAATTTAATTTACTATAAGTAAGTGCATTAATTTTCCAATTTTGTTCTACGAGTTATTTCAGTAACGGTTGGACTAAATTCGGATTGGGACTTGTGCGTGTCCAGAATTAAAGACTCAATTGTCCTTTTTCCTTTTAACGGACAATTGACCACTGGACAATTGGACACATTAACAATTGAACATTGGACAATTAAGGTGGTTAAGTAGGTTTCTGTTCTACAACTTTTACCTTAAAAATCAAAATTTGAATTATTATTTATGTCTTTCGGTTATTTTTCTATTAAATTACTAATCTTTTTTATATTTAAAAACCAGATGTTTTTTTAATTCTTTACAATTACTCCTATGAACGAGTTTAACAAAGGGAATGGGAGAAATCATTTTCATCTTGTATTTATTACGCTTAAACATAAAATTAAACTTTGTACTTGATTATTTATTTTTTCCTTCCTTTTATTTTCAATTTAATTATTTATTTAGAGATTATTTCTTTAAATTGCTTTATAAAAAATATGGATATTGAAGAATATGTTAAGAATTTGGTAAATAAAGGTGAACAAATAGTTTTTTAAAGTTTAATAAAATTAAGAGATGGTCAAGGAAATTTAAAAAAATTCTTTGAAAAATTCCTTTTTTTCGTCCTGGTAAAGCCTTGTTCTTAATTTTGATTGAGAAAATTGATTAGATTATTGACCTCAAGTGATTTTTTCTGAATCCAGAGTTAAGATCAAGGCGTTTTCTGGTAAAGATACCTTTTGAAATTCGAAAGCGTTAATCTTGACTCTGGCTCCCGGGAAAATCAAAGCCTGGATCTTTGCCGATAACTAAAAATTAATTTCTTTTTAGAAATTGAACAAAAAATTGAACAACTTAAAGAAGAAATTCGCTCTGGCAAATTATTTACTTTACAACCTCCAACATCGAATACTACTTCAAATGAGAATACTTCGACTGATGTTTCTGAGCCAAAACAAAATAATTTTAATGAGGGTCGTCCATCGAGTACTGTGTAAGTTTTAAATTTAAAAAGTTTATTTTTCCACCTTTTTTCACCTCTCCTATGCCACTGGAACAAATTAACCTCTCGAAAGGTCTACGGCGTCCCAACTTTCTTTTTAGAATATATGCCACTGTTCAGTGTACAAGTAATAGAACCCGCAGCTGCGGTTTCTATTTCCAGAGTAACAACCCAGAACTCGGTGTTAGCGCTACCCGCTTTTCGGGGTAAGGGTTCTGGGTTAACCTACCCTCGAGCATAACTTTTGTATTAATCAATCGAGTAATTTGATTTTTTGGTATATTGTGGTGTATTTAATCATCCATTAGTACCAAAAACATAAAGAAGTGACCATCCATCCCTTCGTAAGTATAGAGTTCAGCACTCAATTGAGTTGTACCCTCCTCCTCCTTGTTAATCTTATGGCAGCAGCAAATAAAGGGGAATTATGGGAGAGATGACAAAAAGGTGTCACATAATAAATGTCAATTTTACCACAAATTTTTTATTTAAAACCGTTAATTCCTTTTTAGAAAGCGTTATATTCCTCCAAGTATGCGTCAACGTACTCGTGAAATCGTTGATTTGCAATTGGAGAAAGACAAACTTCGTTATAGCAGTAATAAAGAAAGGATTCCTTCTTTGAATGAATGTTTTTCTCATTTAAATATTTGTGCAATTAATCCAAAAGCTGGCAAATGGAATACTTCTAATTCAGTCAAAACAACGGCAAAACCTTTACTTACTTCAATTATTCAATATAATTTGGATATTTTTAAAAATGTTGAAGATAAAAGGTCTGCTGAGGAATGGTTTAATTATGCTGAGAAAAAGTGTGAAAATGGAGAATTTTGTTTAAATCCGCTTATTAGTGTGAGAGAGGTAACTAATATTTTTTTGTAATTTTTTGTTTCCAAAATAGTTTTTATAAAAATAATCCATTTGGCTATACTTTAACTTAAAATGTGCCAAAAGATAATAATATACTTTTTTTTTGAATTTAATTTTTGGTATTTAACCGTTATACCCCCAAAAACTATTCACAATAGTTTACTGTATTCCCATAAAATCTTGTGGGAATACAGAGTTAAAAAAGACCAGCCCTTGGGTTTTAAAATTCAAAGTTGAGTACTTAAGCCATAAAGGCATTTTTTTATTTTTTGAGATAAATACCTAATTTTTTTAATCTTTAGACTTCGCGTGTTTCCAAGTCTGAGGTTAATCTTTCCAACCGTTTCAAATTTTGATTTTGACAAGAAAGGAGGTTAAGGATAAGAAAGAGGTTTTTAGGAGTTATTCTTTAATTATAAATTAGGATTTCATTTTAAAAATTTTTATTCCCTTCCATTTTTTGGTCCTTGTGTCGTTTCCCTCCCTTACCCAATTTTTTTTAATGTTTAAGATGGTCAGACTTTTTTCTTCCATAAATTCACTTTATTTTCTCTGAGCATTATTATTCCCTGTAGCTTATAATGTTTTAAAGAAAATCGGGTGAGGGAGGTTGACTTGTTAAAAAAATTTTTGGTAGAAAACTTGTTATTTAAATTTTAACGAGAGAAAAAAGGCATTTTCGGAATAAAAAAACATCTTTTTAATTTTTTTAGAATATTAATTTAAATATTTTTATGCCAATTCTCTCTCGTTAATGGATTCTTTCCTCTGTCTCACTTTGACACGTTTTTTGTGTCTTTTTTGTAATTAAACATTTAATAAATATTTAAATTGTTTTTTTAGTTTTTTAGAGAGATTATTTCGTGTAAAATATACATTTGTTAATTATTATATAAAAAATAATTTTTTTTTAATAAAAACAGATTTTATATATTAATATTTCTGATGAGTTTGACTAGCTACAATTTATTCCCACAATTAAACTATGAATTTATCCAATGTTGTGGAACACCATACTTTCTACAGAGTATACGCCCAACGTTGGATTGTTTTGACTGCTGTGTGTCTTTTAGCCTTGTCTAATGCTACGGTTAGTTTTTAATTGAAAGTGGTCAACATTGAGGATCTGCACCCGAAATGCCGTGAAGCTTTGAAGATTTACAACTTTTGAAAGGGAATATAGATGGATTTGGAGGAATATTTGTTATGATCAAGGGAATGGAGAGATCTCTATTCACTGAGATTGTGAGTAATACCGGACACAGATCTGTCTACTTATTTCCATAGAGCTGAGTACTTATCCCCCTTAATCCCTCAATATTCCTTTTCAAAAGTTGTAGGTCTCTAGGGTCAATAGGCATTTAGGGGTGGATGGACTCAATTTAATTATTAATTTAAAAATTTTTCTTAAGCAATGGATTGCGTTTGCACCACTCCACGATGCTGTGCAGGATTTTTACTGTATTAATTTTATTAATAACAACAGCAGAGGTGAACTTGAGGAAAATGGTAGTGGATGTGATGTTGAAACTTGGATTTCACAAATTTTCCAAATTGTTGGTGTTTTGACCGGCCTTTTTGGGATGTATATAACTGATCGTTACGGAATTCGTGTTTCGGTATTTTTTATATTTTTTTCCAAATTTATTTTTCTTATTTTTCAGTGTCATTTGGGAGCTGCTCTAAATTTGTGTGGGGCAATTATTCGTTTTATCTCCTCATTGCCATTGCTAGAAAAATCCGCTCGATTACCTTTACTTTATTTTGGACAAATAATAGCAGCAATGAGCCAACCCTTTTTTCTTTGCCTTTCGCCTAAGGTTGCAGAATATTGGTTTGGAGAGGATCAACGTGCATTGGCCAACTCACTTTCATTTATTGGTATAAACATTTTTTTGATTATGTTTGTGATTTCCTTTAAAGAGTATCTACATATAATTCATTTCATTTTCTCCTTTAAAGGAAAGAAGGGAAGCAAACATTGGTCAAGGAAATCTATGGCGAAGTACCCGGCTCTGCATTTTAGAACTTATGATCCGATATCGTGCGCGTGTATCATACTTTGTACTACTGTTCGGCAACTGGGTTTTTTCCGGTACCGGTAACAGTAGTACACCGAAAATTCCTAAATCTGAGAGGTACGGTACCGATAGTACAGCTCCGGTGCTGACGGTAGTACCGCAGTGCCGTACACTACTTTGTATTCCCAAAAAATCTAATTGGAGTAGAGAGCTCTATTCACCCAGTTATGGTACACACGCAAATATCGAACCATAAGTTCTATAAAAAGCAGAGCTGGGTACTTATCGCTATAGATTTCCTTGATCCTACATATTAGCCTTCCTTTCTTTAAAGGAGAAAATGGAGGAAGCAAAATAAAGGGAAATTGGAGGAAATAACTAGATAATAATGAACTTAATTTAGCTAATCCTTTTGGTGTTTTTCTTGGATCAATCGCCCCTCTAACTTTTAGTTTTCTTTTTGGACAAAAGTCAAGCAGTCCACAACAAACAGAATTACTCATTCTCTATGTGGTATAATTTTACTAAATTTTTTGGCTTAAAAAATTCTCATTTTTTAAGAATTTACTTTTGATGATACTTTCTGCATTTACAATGATATTTTGTTTACTTGTCACAAGACAAAAGCCATCAACCCCACCTTCAGCTTCTTCAGATTGTGATAAACCCGAATTTTCTAACGGACTTTTTATTTTATTTAATTCTCGTACTTTTCTTATTCAAACACTTACTTTTGGAATGGCTTTTGCCCTTCAATGGTTTTAAAAATTAAAAAAAAAAGACCTCAATTTTTATTTTTAAGGTCAATCTTCTTTACTGCTTCCAAACAACTTGTAGTTTTAGGTTTTGACAACAATAAAGTTTTTCTTCTTAATTTTTTTTATTAAAATTTAATTTAAATTATAAGATAAATTCTGGTGACCTTCTAGCTTCTTCTGCTTTTGCTGGCACTCTTTCTACTATTTTTGGTGGTTGGATAGTTGACCGTACTAAAAAATTCAATGAATTTATTAAATGTTCATATATTGGAATTGCCATTACTGCAACTTCATTGAATTTTGTAAGAAATATTCGATGGAGGGTTGGCGAATTCTGGGAAATCTTTTGATATCCGAACAGAAATTTTTGGATATCCTGTCTTTATTTGGATCCGCCAACCTTAATTTGTTATCCAAAGCAGACGTGGGCGAAACGTTTCGTTTCGTTTCGTTGTTTCGTATGTTTCGTATGATTTTTACTGTTTCGTCTCGTTTCGTTACGAAACACTTTTAAATTTGTTTCGTTTCGTTTCGTTACGAAACACCTGTGATTTTTCAACGAAACGAAACAATTTTTTAAGCCTAAACTAAGGCCAAAATCTATAAAATTTACCATCTTTTATTGAAAATTTAAAAAATTTTCGCCTGCGGCGCTGAAAAAAAAAGAATTTCGGCTTCTTGGCTTTCCCAAATTGTCAAAATTTTCGCCTGCGGCGCTGAAAAAGGAAGATAGCAATTACTTATATACTACAAATCCGTTTATACTCCACTCCCTAATCCACATATACATATTACTTAATCGACGACAAATTCTATTACCGGACTCGCATCATAATTTAAAAATTGCGGATTGCGAGTTGCGGAAATACTGGAACCTGAACTTCCGGCGAAGCACTAGCTTATATCGCCTTCCTCTCGAAATGGAGATATGGAGACAATTTGGGTAGGCAATGGAGCAAGATAGTGAATTTTTTGGCCTACGGCCTTTCAAAATTTTAAAATTTTTCGTCTGCGGCGCTTAAAATAAAATTTTACTTGAAAAATATTCAATTTTATTTAAAAAAAAGCGTCGCCAAAAATTTGGCTTCGAAAATGATTGACCCCCCCCCCTTCCCCGAAAATTTTCCTTGCTACGGGCCTGGCTTATGGGACACAATTGTTGTAAATAAACCAATAACTAAATCATTTATAAGTCATAGTCGACTAATAACGTATTTGAGGTCGAATAATTTCGAAATAAATGCAGTTTTGAAAATTTTTTGAATATTAAAATGTTTCGTTTTGTTTCGTTTCGTTTCGTAAGATTTTGGTTGTTTCGTTTCGTTTCGTTAACGAAACGATTTTTAAAAAATTTTGTTTCGTTTCGTTTCGTCAGAAAAAAATTTTGAGTTTCGCCCAGGTCTGATCCAAAGTATCTTTTCTTAATTTCTTTTTCAGTTATTGCGCAATCCTTTAATATTTGATAGAATATTTGTATTAATTGATCTGTTTATATTTTTTACAATATTAGGAATATTTACTATTCCTGTTTTCCCAATAAGTCTTGAATTAGGAGTAGAAAGCACATTTCCAGTTGCAGAAGCTTCTTCTTCTGGAATACTTGTTATTGCTGGGTTTGTTTTGAAAATTTTGTTTAATAATTGAATAGAGCATAAATTCTAGGATTGAATTATTTAATGGGATGAGGTAATACTTGGGGGTTAACCCACTGGATCAAAACCTTAAGAAGACCCATATAGGAAAACAACTTCTAGTGATGATCTTTAAGAAAATTAGGGTACTTTATGGATACCACTCCCCCTCCCCTAATGTGAGTATCAGTTATTCTTTCCTTAATTTTGGTTATATCTGAACAAGCAAATTTATTTTTTTACAACTCCACTTAGGAGTAGAAAGTTAGGAGTATACATTTTTTTATACATTTTGCTTGAAGAGTATAAACGATAGGAAAGAGTAACTGAGACTAAACTAGGAAGGGGATATCCGTTAAGTACCGAAATTTGATTTCTAGGATAGTTTTATATCAATATTTACAGACAACTACAACTATTTTTGCTAACTTTTACTATGCAGTCCTTAGAATCTGCTGATTGGATATACGGAGATAAAAGAAATTATAAATGTAAATTTTATATCCTTTTGGAAAAAGTCAAACTAAAATTTAGTGGCAATTGATTTCTGGACATTGAGTGCAGTATTAGGAGCTATTTTTGCGTTTTTACTTCTACGACCGAGGTTTGAAATATATTTTTATTTTAAAATTATTTTTAAGATATAATCGACTGGAATATGAACGAAACGTTAAAATTCAAATTAAGGAAATATAAACACAAAATTTTAACATTATTTACCTAAATGTATTCAAAAAAACAAAAACAATATTCAGAAAAATATTTAAATATCATGAGGAGTATCTGGAGAACTTACACGCTTTCTTTCAAAAAAATTGCGAACTTTTGGACTTGTAAACCAACTACCAATTGAATGAAGTTTTTGCCCAATAACTCCCCTTTTTTGATTTTGATAATATTCACTATTAGCCACTAATTCGTTGATTAAGTCTGCATCGATATCCAGTTTGCTGTGAATTCTAAAAATTTAAAATTTATTAGTTCTGGAAGCTATCCCCCATCTATTTATCAGCGTCTTTATCAAAAAATATAAACCTGTTTCTGGCCCATGCCATAGAACACACAACAATACCAGCAGCTGCAATATTTACTCCAGCAATAACTGGTAATTTACGCCAGACAGAACGAGTACATTCAAAAGTTTGAGCAATTAAATCAAAAACACTTCCAGTTGGTAATTTACGCATTCCAAGTTTTTCGCGATGACTGAGGAACTGTGGATGTATTAAATTATTCTCTATATATAGTTATTAACTTACAGCACTATTAGCAATAGGAGGAACAGAAAATAAAGGTATTAACATTCCCATTCCAAGAGATAAAGCAACAGCTCTTCCAGTTAAACTTAAAGTAGAAAGTTGTCCTTCATACATCAAATATGGATAAAAAATAAATGTCATTGTAAGCATTTGAGAAATAAATCCAATAGGTGCAACCATAACAAACGGTGATCTTGCCGGAATTCGACGAAGTATTTGAAGGAAATTTAATTTTGGATCTATCAAAAAAACATCAGCAGTAATTTTATTTGCTAAAAAAAGTAGAAATTAGTTTAATTAAAAAAGGAGATCAACCCAAAAGGCCAAATCCAAATATTTGGGTGGATAAAGGATTTGGGCGGATTAATATGGATTTGTTGGGATTAAGGGGAATTGAGGGACGTGAACTGTCAAAAAAGGCAAAAGGAAACAGGCAAACTTATTCTTGATCTTGAGTCCCCCTTATCGGCCCAATGTTTGGATGATCTTCTGTGTGTCATTTGACCAGCAGGGACTTGACATTCTGGGTTCAACCGTTAAAAATAAAAATGTTTAACTAATGTAAAAAGCAGACAAAGCATTTGTAACACAAATCACAGACTTTGTCCAAATAACAGCTCTTCGTTCCCAATCGTCTGGCCAAGCCAAAATTAATTTCCAAAAATAATCGGTTCTTTGTCTTGAATCAATTTGGTTGGCAGACATCCAAAATCTACTTCTAACAGGAGCTGGAGGTTGTTGATAACTAATTTAGAAAATTTTGTTTAATTAGAAAATGTGCTCTAATTTAAAAATTAAAAAAACCTTCCTTCCACTTCATCATCCCCTTTAATTTTAATTGGTAGTGTTGTTGATGTTTTCCATAATTCCAAAGGATCTGTATTTTTCCAAGACATGTCTGCTATCAGATTTTAAAACAAAAATACTAATTAAATTATAAAAATAAAGTCTAAGAAAAAAACTTAAAATTACAAAATAATTAAAAATTGTTATCTTTTTTATCTAAAAATTGGATGTTATGCATATTAAAATATTATGCAAAAGTCTTTTTTTAAAGATTATTTTTTCAAAAAAATTTTTAAAAAGAGAAAACTTTTGCCAAATAAAGCATTAATGTCTAAAAAGACAACCGAAAAGTTTTTAAATTGCTTTGGGGTCGAAGAAATTCGGGTATCGCCAAATGATTTTCTTTCCTATTTAAACAGAAAAAACCAAACTTTTCGGTTACAATTTAAAAACAAAAAATTCAACTATTAAAAAGGTCATTTCATTCAAATTTGTTACAAACAATTAAAGCATCTCTACTCTTTCCAACACCAATAAATTCAATCGGTACTTTAACATTTTGTTCAATAAAAGTAAGATAATCTCTACATTCCTGTGGCAATTGATCAAAAGTTCTAGCTTTAGAAGTGTCAGACATCCAACCAGGAAATGTTTTATATTCAACTTTGATTTTGTGCCAATCATTTATTGTTGCTAAAGAAAAATTTTAGTAGGAATATTTTAGAATAAAGAAAAACCTGGGGGATGTAAAATCTCAACTCCATCCAAATTATAAGCAATTCCAACTTGTATTTGTTCAAATGTATCCAAAACATCCACTTTTGTAATTGCCAAACTTAAAAAAATAATTTAAAGAAATTTATTTTTAATTTATTTCATACGATGTAAATCCATTAATAATACAAGAATAACGCAATAAAACCAAATCTAGCCATCCACAACGTCTTTTCCTTCCAGTAGTAACACCAAATTCAGCACCAATTTGTTGAAGTTTTTCTCCTTCTTTATTTGCTGTTCCGTCTTTATTTAATAATTCCGTTGGAAAAGGGCCAAACCCAACACGTGTTTGATATGCTTTAGATATACCCACAATACGTGTAATACAAGTTGGAGGAATTCCTAAACCTGTACAAGCACCACCCGCTGTTGAATTGGAAGAAGTAACGAATGGATATGTCCCTAAATTTTAAAGACAAATTAATTGGGTTAGGTCCTATATGCAGGCCCGTAGCCAGGGGGGGGGTGAGGGGGGGAATTCCCCCCCCCCCCCCCCCCCCCGAAATGGGAAAAAGGAAAAAATTTGGGGAAGGGCTGGGGCAAAAAAAGTAAATTTTTTTGGCCTACGGCCTCTGAAATTTAAAAAATTTTCGCCTGCGGCGCTAAAAAAGGAAGAAATCTGGCTTCTTGAGGTCCAAAATTAAAAAATTTTCGCCTGCGGCGCTGAAAATCAAATTTTTGGCGCCTGCGGCGCCGAAAAAGTGAATTTTTTTAGCCTACGGCCTTCTAAAATTCTCAAAATTTTCGCCTGCGGCGCTGAAAATAAAAATTTTTGGCGCCTTCGGCGCCAGAAATTTGGCGCAGAAAAAATTTTCCCCCCTTGGACCCCCCCCCCCCGAAAAAAAATCCTGGCTACGGGCCTGCCTATATGGACGGACATAACGAGATATTTCAAAGTACGAACAGTTGCTCTACGAATCTACGGCCACTGTGTCTTGGAAGAAAAAGCCCCCATGTTTTAGAACCAAGTAAAACGAAAGAGGTTATCATTTCCGCATCATCCCTATATGCCCGCCCACCAAATAAATCTAATCTTTTATTTTAATAAACTAACCAAAATCAATATCCAAAAGAGTTCCATTTGCACCTTCAACAAGTATAGCGCGACCTTCTTGTCTATATTTATGTAATAACATTGTTGTGTTGCAGGCTAATCCAAGCTTTTTTATTTGAGAAGCGTGCTCCTAAAAATTAAAATTATCTCAATATATAAATTATTTAAAAACCTTTAATTTTTGAAGATCAGCATCAACATTAGTGTTTATATTTGAAAATATTTTGGAATAAAATTTAACTTGTTCCCGATATCTTTAATTGCAAAATATGTATTTGAAAAATAATCGTAAAATTAAACTTTGTTCACCTCTCTTTACTTTCCTCAAGACTTAAAATATGGCACAAACCTTACTCCATGGCTGCTTTTTAGAACCAATGGCAGAACTCTGGGTTAATAGGGCCTTTCTATACCTTTAAAAAAATTGTTGGATAAAAGTGAACTTATTGGAAATAAAAGTAGTGATAAACACAACTAAACGTTGGCATTGGTTCTAAAAACAAAACGGGTACTTATAGCTATAGAGTATAATGTTTTTTTTATTTTAATTCTGACCATTTTTAATATTTGGAGGAAAGAAAAGAGAAGAACGAAGTTCAATAAAATAATATTAAAAAACCTTTTTTCAAAGTTTTGAGAGTCGTTTAACAAATCTCCAAGACGAACACCTATCCTAAAGCATTTACTAGAATAAGTAGGGCCTATTCCTCTTTTAGTTGTTCCTAATTTTCTAAAAATAAAATAATTTTTTCCTTAGAATCACCATGTATTTCAAAAAAATTTAAGAATTGTAAGTAATCATCTAGTTTACTGGACCCTAGAAAAATAAGTAGGACGTGCTTTTAGGGTATTCTTGAAAGTTTGGGATCGAGTGTGCTGATGTGCACCCGAGAATTAATTTGGAATTTGTTTATTTCGATCCTTGGACCGAAATGGACGGAATTCTAATATTAGACTCATATCAGCACACTCGCCTACCAACTGACAAATCTCAAAAATATCGCCAGAGCACTTCTTGCTTACTTTTTCCCCCGGAGACCATGTAAACTAGACGACTGCCAAGAATTATATAAAACACAAAAAAACCTAACGCTTTTTCTTCTAACAAAGATTCTTGAAATCCATCAGCTTCAATATGTACAGGAAGTACCAAATGAGCACAATCACTAATAAAAAGCTTTCTGTCCCCTTCATCTTCCCCACTTCCAAATTTAAATCCATTCTTCTCAATTTCAGAAAATAAGGCATCCAAATTAACGACTACACCATTTCCAATTATATTTACACACTCCTTTGTAGCCATTCCAGAAGGTAAAAGATGGAAATCATATTCATGATTGTTAACGACTACAGTGTGGCCAGCATTATTTCCTTTTAAAGAAAATCATTTTTAAAGATTAAATTTAATTTTACCTCCCTGAGAACGAGCAACAATACCAATCTTATATTTAAAAATTAATTTAAGAGTAAAAAAATGAAAAAAAACCTTGTAATGCCCTATTAAATAATCCAAAACCTAAAATTTATTTATTTTATAAAAATATTTAAGGAATTAATTAACCTTTCCCTTTCCTTCATCACCCCATTGAGCACCAAGTAATAAAGTAACTGACATTGATGTGTTGATTTTTAAAGAATTATTCTTATAAGGGTTGAGCTAATTTTCTGATTTACTGGTCCTAGAAAAAAATAAAAATACTAACCAGGGTTGCCGCGGGTACAAAAAATCTTCGGGTACGGGGTTCGGGTTTGGCGAAAAATTCGGGTTATTTTCGGGTGTTCGGGTATTGGTGAACTAAATTGTAAGGAGACAAGCTATATTCAATAACAGGATTTTGGGTGATATAGAGAGAGGCAAATTTGTAAGATTAAAAAGACATTGTGGGATTTGGGGATTAATTGGGACCACTATATTGGTCCATCCATTAATCCTCCAATTTTCTCCCATTTTCAGCGCTGCAGGCGAAAATTTTGAGAATTTTGTAAAGTCTTAGGAGAAAAAAATTCACTTGGCAGAACCGCAGGCAAAAAATTTTGTTGAAGTTTAGTTGGTCATGAAGCCAAAACTCTTAATTTTATGCGCCGCAGGCGAAAATTCTGCAAATTCATGACTAAATTAGAAATTTTTATGCTTTTTCAAGCTTAAAATATTAAAAAAAATAAATTTAAAAATCTAAAATGAAAATCAAAGTTTAAAAACATTTATTTTTGAAAAGAAAATTTTTTTAAGCCTCATTGCCAGCCCTGGACTCGAACCCACCCAAATGAAAATATCAAGCCAGTCGCCTTACCCATTGAACTTGAAAAAAAGTTTTGAACACACAACAATGTTTTGTAAAATTGTGAAACATGTTTTGTTCAACTGTGTTTTGTGTTTTAAAACTTTTAAAGTTGGTTATTTTACAATTACAAAACATTGCCCTTATGTTAGTTAAAAAAACTTTTTTTCAAGTTTATTTTTGCTTTGTAATTGTAAAATTAAAATGAGCTTGAATAAAAATGTTTTAACACTAAAAATACAATAATGTTTTTAGTTAAATGATATAGTTTACTATAATGTTTATTTTGATGATAATATGCTGCTAAACTAGAAAAATAAACAAAAATAAGTTTAGTGTCCAGTCAGCAATATTTTGTTTATATTCAAAACGTTTAGTGACAAATCTAAAAAAGATTTATAGTTACTAGAGTAAAATTTCGATCGTTGTTCTCTTATATATTTCGTTAATTTTTTTGAAAATTAAAAAGAAATTTAAAAAAAAAACTAGAAATTCTTCACAGGGTTGCCGCGGGTACAAAATATCTTCGGGTACGGGTTTCGGGTATCGGGTTGGAGCTTTTTAATTTCGGTTCACGGGTTTTGGGTTGGCAAAAATATCGGGTACGGGTTGGAAAATTTTCTTTTCGGGTATCGGGTTTCGGATACAAAAAAGGCCGGGTTTCGGGTTTCGGGCGGCAACCATGATACTAACTACGTATAATTTCTGTTAAGAATTGGGCGTAGATGAGGGTCTAAGACTCTAGTCGTGAGTTACAGTATATCAATTTTCAATTATGTCTGGGCGCTCGTATCGTTTCCCATCCCCGTACAGCCCAAGCCTATTAGGGTACAGCCCAAGCAAATTTGATATTAAACAATTCCTCTCATCGAGCTAAAGAGTTTGGTACCAAAATTGATAATGGACAGAAATTTTCAAGCTAGTTATGGACTTGCGCCGTTATGGCCGCGCGCCTACAGAATATCAAAGTGAGTGAAACCTAACTTCCAAACCACTCAACCACCGATCAACAATAGGGAAACTGAGAGAAAATAAAATATTTTTTTCCTTTTCCTTAGAAAATTTAATGACTAATTTGTAATTATGAAAGGGTTTTTTTGCAATATTTTTCGTAATTTCTATTTTCGTAATTTGTAACTCAAAAACGCCGTAATTCGTAATTCGTATTTATTTACGACGCAACTTTGCTTCGGAAGGGAAGGTCGGGGATGGTCTTCGATACGCGAAGGCCGTAGCTATTCATACACAATATTACAAGAGTGTTTTTGTTTTTTTTTGTTTTTCTGATTTAAAATTCCGTGCAATTTTTTTTTGTTATTTTTTAAAATTTATAATTCTTTTTTTTTTAATTTATTTTTTTTCTTCTCATTTTATTTTAAGTAAGATGTTATTTCTAAAAATCCAACCATTTTAATAGCACAAATTAGTTTTGCAGGTGCCTCTCCCTCCCTTCCTCTCTCCTTCCAATTTCCTTCCATGTAATACCCTTCCTCCTTTCCTTTCCTATTCAATTTACTTAAATTTATTTAGTTCATTCATCAACTTAGTTTGGCGCATTTTACTTATTTCCTTAATTCAACAATTAGGGCAAGGCACGAACCGGTATTGAGTAAATTGAGGTAAATATAATAGCTGTATAGGAGAGAAAATAAATGAGAACAATGAATTGGAAAGGCATGAAATATGGAAGGGTGTAAGGAAGGGGAAAAGGTAAATAATGGAAGAAGCAGGAAAACAATTAATTGTTGAGTAAATAAATATTTTTGGAAGAATTTAAGGGAGAGAAGGGGGGGGGGGGAAGGGAAGGGTCTAATATTATTAGGAGGGTATCACGACTTTTGCGCCGAGAACATTTGCGCCGCGACTTATGCGCCGCGACTTTTGCGCCGGGCGACTTATGCGCCGCGACATTTGCGCCGCCATTGTTTAGAAAATCCGGATCCGAAAAATGACGGATATCCGAAATTTTCAGTTCGGATATCAGATCCGAAGATTTCTAACTATTCGACAACCCTATTAAAGTAAGGTCCGGCCGTAGTTATTGATATATTTTTAATGATAGTGGCGGCGCAAAAGTCGCCCGGCGCAAAAGTCGCGGCGCAAAAGTCACCCGGCGCAAAAGTCGCTCGGCGCATAAGTCGCGGCGCAAAAGTCGCGGCGCATAAGTCGCGGCGCAAATGTTCTCGGCGCAAAAGTCACGGAACCATTAGGAGGACTTGTTTTCTGGTATATGAAGTGGATTATAAACTCGAAATGTAATGAAAAATAATTAGCAAATATATTTTAGTATATCAGAGGTGCAGCTCGTGTCGCGAAATACGAGATACGAGACGAGCTGCACCTCTGGTATATATTTTAGAATGTTTGGGCCAGATTTCTGGAGTAAATTTTTAAAAAATTGGGGAGGGGGGGGGTTTTAGGAGTTAGGAGTTCTTTATTTAGAGGGAGTTCTTTATTTTATATTTATTTTTTAATAATTTATTATTTATGTTTTCCTTTTTTGCTATATTTATGTTTTTTTCTTTTTGTCGGTTTATTTATTAAACACATATTTTCTACTTATCTTGACTTTTAATAAAATATAACACCTTAAAAATGTTCAATTGCGGGAATTCTTTTCTTTTTTTATAATGACAGTAGCCTTACTAGTTTATTTAAAAAGATGAAAAGATGGATAAAGATGGATAATTATAAATAGGTTTGATGTTGATATATATTAAATGGGTATATATGTCCTTGAAATTATCCTCTACATAAATATCTCTCATTTATTTTTTATTTTTTTGGAGATTTCTTTGCAACATTTTCATTTCAGATACACTCCAACGTCGGGCTAAATCTTTTTTTTTTCGTCGAAGCTTGTCGAACCTACTAAGGCACCCCGAATTCGATTATTTAGAACGAAGTTATAGCTCGGCGATACATTGGGTTCGCGGTGCTGCTCCCTCTTTTTTTGTTAATTTTTATAAGTACTTTTCTTTTTTCTCAAAAATTGTTCTCCCTCATTTTTTTAAAATTAACAAAAAAATATTTTTTTAAAAAGTTTTTAGCCACCAAGTGCCAATTCTTTTTTAAACAAAAAATATTCTTTATTCTTCCCCAACTTCATTTTACTTCTTTTTCCCACTCAAAACTCAATTGCTTTTTTGAATTTTTACTTTTGTCGGCTAAATCTTTTTTTCTTTCTTTAATTTTTTTGCCATATTTGCGCTTACTTCAATTAATTGCCAAACAATAAAAAAATGCGGGAATATTTCGCGGAAATAAAAAAGGGTCAAGTATTTATTTGCTTCTCTAAAATTTGAAACTTGTTGCGAATTGTCGCTAAAATAATTGAAATTATGCCGAAAAGGATCAATTAAACAAAAGATTTTTACTTATTTTTATTTACCTATTTTTAATTGTATTTTCTCGATTAATTCTTCAATGGAGAATTAATATTTCACTCCATCTTTGGGTGGGGGAAATTATTTGGGGTTTTGAATTTTGAACTTGAAATTAGGCATTTGGGGAGAGCTATTATTGTTTCAATCTCTCGTTGGCATGGGGAATTAATCGAGAATATATTTGGAATTTGTCATTTTAAAATGTTTTCCCGGTACTTTTCTGTTTTGTGACCGCACTTTAAAAATGTTTAAAAAGGGTCATGAATATGGACAAATTATATGTCATTCGAAAGAGCTCCTCGAGCTGAGTCGAATGACACCAAAATCATTTGGGATTAAAAATGGTACGGGCTCGAAATGGTCAAAAAATACAAGGATCAAAATGGTCAAAAAAATGAATATGACCAAAATGTATGTCATTTGAAAGAGCTCGCCGAGCTGAGATGAAAGATACAAAAATCACCGTGATTGAACAAGATTGAACAAAGTTATGATCGTTTATTTTAGCTCCTTACCTATGCACAAGCGCCTCGTCGACGCTCCATAGGTTTACGTTGACCATTTTGAACCTTTTTATCTTGGCTCATAATCAAGATCCCAAATGATTTTGGTGTCATTCGACTCAGCTCGAGGAGCTCTTTCGAATGACATATAATTTGTCCATATTCATGACACTTTTTAAAAATTTTTAAAGTGCGGTCACAAAACAGAAAAGTACCGTTTTCCCTAATATTTATTTTTCTTAATCCACTTTTTGTAACTTTTATAAATACATTTTTAATTTTTAAATCAAAATTTCCCTCATCCATTTTATGCCTATTTACTAACCATTTACATCTGTCTATCTTCCAAACAATTTCATAGCTTTTTGCCATTTTTGTTGCTAATAAGCAAACAAATATAAAAATATATTACACTTTTCCGAGTTTAAATCCCCCAAAAGTGAACAGCAAACAAATATAAAATCAACACACACCCTTCAATTTCCATACAAAAATATTTATATATTATATAATAACTAGGTAAAAAAACCAACAAAAAGTTAGAAGGATTAGCTAAGTAAATGGCCAATAACTCTTCCAAAATAAGGCAATATTTTATGTCAACAACAGCTTTTCCCTCATTCTTACGAGAGTTAAGGGGATAAATGGCTTAAATAAAATGGGTATAGCTTGGTATTCCCTAAGCAGAATTGTGAAATCATTCGATTATCTCGAATGGAATTAACACTGAAAAAAATTATTACCCGTAAATGCTTCAGTTAAAGCCCTGAAAGTCTACATACAATTCTTTAATAGGTCACGTTGAGTGAACTTTCATTGGAGAGGGGGGGGGAGGGAGGGGGGGGTTATTATTTTTCGATGGGTCTCCTTGGGTGGACTTATATGTATATGGGCTTCTAATAGAGCTAAGCTTTAATTAGAGCATTTACGGTAATCTTCTAAAATTCACTTGAAATTTCATCCCTTTGTTACAAATTTTAAATAATACATATTCTCTTTTTTTCCAATTTAAATTCTTTGTTAATTCCTTTGTTTCCTCTTTTATTCAATTAAAAAATAGTACAAAGTTTTTATTAAAATAGCAGCTGTGAATTGAGAGTTGTGACAAACTGCAGCTGTGCAGAAGGAATACTGTAGGTAGTTGGTGGATAAAATTAAATTTAAGGAAAGAAAAGGAGATTTTTTGGGGGGAATTAATGTTTGGGATTTAAAAATTTTTTTTATTAAAATATTTTCTTCTTTTTAAAACTGTCTCCCAGTCAGGGGTGGGCGCAAGAGGGAATAGTGAAAAACGCAAAACGCAAAACGCAACGCAAGGCCAAAAATCAACGCAAAACGCAAAAAACGCAAAACGCAAAACGCAAGAACGCAAAATTGGGAAAAAAATTTTAAAATTAAGTATTAACCATTTTTCAGTTAAAAATTAAAGTTTACTTTAACTCAGCGAGTCCTACTCGATTTTTTAATACATGTAAGTTGATTGGGTAATGATTTGGAGTGATATCGGGGATAAAAGGGGATTATGAAGGATATCAGAAGATTTAGAGTTATCAAGGTGTTTAACGAAGTCTTTTAAGTTTCTTTGCCTTCAAATTTCATAAAATTTTCGGGGGATGCTGGTATCACCGAAAAGGGGGGTTTGCCTCCTCTTTTTGCCCCCTTTTGGCCAATTTCGCCCCCTTTTAGAGAGGTTTTGCACCTTTTGGTGATTTGGAAATTTACTCTGATCAGGGGTTGAAAATGTATATGAGTTTACTAATTTAAAAGTATGCCGAATGATTTGAATGATCTTATATCTTCATCATATCCTCTTAGCCACTCGACTTATTTTTCACAATCAATTAATATCTTCACGAGATTGAGGGATTCCCAGACATCCCTACAAATCCCCGATATCTTTTTAAATCTAATTAAATCCCAGTAAATGGACCGATATTCTTATATCCTTTCAAGTCAACTTATCTTTCACTTAAACACTTTTGACCCTTCTTCAATTTTAGCGCCGCAGGCGAAAATTTTGAGAATTTTGGAGATCAAGAAGCCAAATTTCTTCCTTTTCCTGCGCCGCAGGCGAAAATTTTAGAGAATTTTGGAAGGCCAAGACGCCAGATTTCTTCAATTTTGTCCTCAAATTGAGTATAATTTTTTCGTTTTTTTGCGTTAATTTGGGCCAAATTTACGCAAAACGCAAAACGCAACGCAAGGCCAAAAATCAACGCAAAACGCAAAAAACGCAAAACGCAATGCGCCCACCCCTGCTCCCAGTCTTCCCGCAATTTTGATTAGTAAATTATTTAGCGGCAAAAAATTATGAGGAAAAAAGTATGTTTGTAATGTTTTTGTATTTAGAAGTCGGCATTTTTCACACATTATCCAACACGAAATTATTAAATATTCTTTTTTCCTTTTTAATATTTTTGCCGCAATTTTATGACAAGAAAATTGTTTGTTTTTGTTGTTTTTATGTGAAAATTATTGGCTAAATTAAAATTTTTGAGTTTTTATTTTTAATTTCCGGAAATTACTTTTTTTTTTAAATTTTCTTTAGAAAAGAAATTAATTTTCCAATTTTAATTTTACCAAAAAAATCTTCAAAAAATTATTTTTTCTCTAAAATAAATTAATTAAATATTTATTAATCCAATCACGAAAATGTTGCCCTTAAATTTAATTTTCCTCTCCTCAATATTTTTTACGCCTTATTGTCCCCACAAAATAAATAAAATATTTACTCACTTACAAATTCCCCTAGGATTTATAATTTTTAGGCACGCAATTATATGCGCGGCTGTTGCCAGATTGTTGTTTAAATATATTATTTATTTTTATTTTTTGTCCCCAAAATTTTAATTCTTTTTTATTTTCTTTCCTTTCCCTTTTTCTACACCCTCCTTTCACCTCTTAGTTAATCAAATTTTCATGAAAAGCTTAAAAACATACATAAATCTCTCTTGTGTGTATTAAACATACTGAGGGATTATATTTTTTATAGGTCTCCTTGCATAGGCTTCTATTAGAGATGGGCTTCTAATAGAGAATTTAGTGTATAAAATGTCATTTTATCTGAGATTATCTTAATAAATTTAATTCTTTATTTAGCAAAAATATTTAAAATTAAACTTTTCTAAACTCTTTTATTTTCAAAAAATTTTGCACATAAAATATTTAATTTTATTATTGCTAGCTAAAATATTTATGTATGTACATAATATTTAAAGAAGAATTAGCTAATTGAATGGTTAAAATAAACACAAAAAATTTTAAAATAATTTAATTTTAAATTCCTGCTAATTTTTGTGTAAATTTTGGATATTTAATTTAGTTAAATTGCGGGTAAGGGGATTAAAATAATTAAATAAAAACAGGTGGATTTATTACTATTAAATCAACAGCGAAAACAGATGCGAGTGAAAAACAATATCCTCCCCCCCCCCACCCTCCCTCTTTTTTTATTTATTCCTTAGAGCGTTAGTTAATTGGTTAATTTTAATTCTTAAAAAAAGAATTTTTACTGGGTAGAAGTTGGGGGTAAGGATGGCGTTTCCTTGGAAATCTCAGGATATCTGGAACCGGAACCGATATCCGAATCGAAGATTTCCGGATATCCGGGGTTTTTTGGTTCCGGATACCCGGAACCGCCAACCTTAGTTGGAGGGATGTAAACGGAGAGAGGGGAAAGAAAGTGTTGGATCAGGTTAGGGTGAAGAAAGTCCTGGTTTCGGGTAACCCGTTGACCTTCCCTCCTTCTCCCAGTTTAAATGTTTAGAAAAATTGAAAGACTAAAACTTTTACTTATTTTTTTTGTTTTTTATTATTCTAAAAAATTTGAGTCTTTCTCTCAATAAAATTTTTATAATTCCCTGTAAAAACTTTTCTCGTTTAAAAACTAGTATTGTATATTTAATTGGCACTTTATCTTCTCATTTTACATGCTTTTCATTGTTCTTCTTCTTCTTTTTTAATTGTAAACCTGCCAATCAGTTCAACAATTTTTAACTAAACTTTTGTTGACTATTTAAAAGTAAATCCAATTTTCTCATTTATTTTGGAGAATTTACTGCAGGTGCCAATTTTAGAAAGAAATAATAATAATAAACTATTCAATCCTCCAAACAATCCATCATCCCCCAAAACAAATAACTTCCTTCCTCCTTCCTCTCTCTCCCTAATCAACAAAAATCTCTTCCTTCTCAATTTCTTTCCTTAAAAATATTCGCGCAAACAATGAAAATATTTTTTGTGTATATTTAATAGTTTAAGAAAGGGAAGGAGAGGAAGAGGAAAATAAATAAATAAAAATATTAAACTTTTCAAAAAACAATTGTTTAACAACAAACAACATATGGTCAAAATAATATTTTATAAATACAGATTATAAGCTTGAGGAAAGGAAGGAAAGTATTTAGATGAAGAATTGCGCGAAAATAGGAGAGAGTTTTAATAAATAATGGAAAAACCTTTCAATTTATTTGTTTATTAACTGATTTGTTTTTTAAGATTTTTATCTCTTTCTAAATTATTATTGGACGGAAATTATTAATTAATTAATATATTTATATGCTGATTTTTATATGATTATTTGGGTTATCTTCGCGTGGGAATTTATTCAGGCTTAGTTTGAGGGACCTGCCATTATTTTTATATTAAATTTTTAGCCAAAGATGGGATTGAAAGGAACTTAAAAAATTAAAAAAAACTATCAACATTTTTTAGGTGTGACCAGCCCTAATCCAAAGATATTAAAAAATTCCATTTAAATGTGTCATTCATTTCCTTCCAAACTTTGTTGTCCTTTTTTCTAAATGCCCAAATTTGGAGGTAAAACAACTCATCAATTTTCTCTCCCTTTTTCTCAATTTAAACTTTTTTCTTTAACCTTTCCTATGTTGACAAGTATTAATTAATATATATTTTTTTAGTTATTGTTCTTGGGTGGTCATTAAAGAAAAAGGATTTTTTAAATACTTAACTATTTTTGTGAACGTTCTTATTTTAGAAAAAGATTTTACATTTTTTAATTCTTAAAAATTATTTAAAAAGATGCGCCCAAATTGGATTAATTTTAAATTTTTAAAGAAAATAAAGGAATTTGCATGCAGAAACTGTCAATTTAACAATTAAATATAAAAAAGACATTCACATTTTTCATTTTCCCTTTGTTTCGTTAAATTTATGGCCGCTAAAAAAGAAATTTATTTGGTGGTTATAGAAATAAATTGAAATTTATGGGGTTCGAGGAGAGAAAGAAGGAAAGAAAATATTTTTTATTTACACTTTAACTAGAAGGAAATATTAAATTTGCAAAGTTTTCCGGAAGGAATGCAAATATTTCAATTTACGAAAATGCACCATACAAATTTCGGGTTGAATAGGTCTTGGATAGTACACTGCCCTATTGAAGAAAGGAAAAACACACAAGAAAATCCAATTTCAGCAAAATCCTTCAGCATCATTCAATTAATTACTAATTATTTATTTATTTGTTGCGTAGTGATAGAAATTTTTCTATTTAAAAATTTCTCAAATTTCACGACTTTTAGTTGTCACTTTTTCAACATTTTTATATAAAATTTGGGGGCAAGAGTTGGAAAAAAATGTTTTTTAATAATTATTTTTTTGACAATTTACAGGTTAAGGCACCAATTGTTTTAATTATTGTTCTCATTTTTTGTGAGAGAGATTTATGTATTAAAATTCTGTTATATGAGAGAGATATGTAGATTTTCCAATTTCTTGTCCCTAGCTTGTTCACTCTTTTTTGCTAGTTAATAAAAATAAATCCTTAATAAATTTATTAATCTCTATTTCAATGGAAGGGAGGAGGGGAGGGGGGGTGAATTGTTTAGATTATTAATCCGGGAAATTAAAAGAAGGGGAGAGGAGAGGGGGAGGAGGTGGTGAAAGGGAATAGGAGTGTTTTTTTAATTCAAGAAGAAATTAATTTAATCTCAAAAATTATTTAAAAAATGGCAATATTGGAACAAGATTATTTGATTGTATTTTAATTTAATTTACAAACATTTAATTGATAACTTTATGTATCAGAGGTTTGCCGTTTCACCTTTCGCCAAATTTTCGGCTTGTTTGGCTTTCGCTTTTCGCTTTTCAAAATCTATTTCGGCACACCTCTGCTATGAAAATATTCACTATATTCTTAATTTTACATTAATTTAATAGTCTTTGCCGTACAATTACATAGCTAAATATTACACGAATTAATACGACAAAATTAAAATTGAATATACGGGGGGGGGGGGAGGGGGGTTGTGGTTGAGTGACATTGACCAAACCAAACAATGCGCGAAGCTGTGAATTGAGGAAAGAAAAAATAATAATTTTTTGGGTGGTGGTTGGCCAATTTTGGGAAGGGAAGGGGTCTCGAAATATTAAGTGAAGTGTTTGCCAACCTAATTACTTTAGAAAGGTAATCCTCCCTCCCCCCCCCCCCTGTCCCTGTCCCTGTCACCATTCAAATCCTCTATACTCAATAAAAAAATCTTCTAGTTAAATTAATCTTCTCTCTGCCAAATTAATCTCCCCCCCCCCTACCCTTTTCCACTTAATTCCTCTCTCGAATATTCTTCAACATATTATTCTTCTTCCAGAATGAAAAAATTTAATTTAAGGTCGAATTAATTGGAAGAAATAACAAAAAAAAGATTTTATATTTTTAATTTTTTGGGGATTTTTCAGAAAGCTATTAACTCCCTCATATTTTTCATTTGTAAAATAATACAAAAGTGTGGGAGATTGGGAGAGAGGGGGAGGAGGGGGGGGGGTAGTATTAAAATCTGGTTCATTCACGACAAATCTTTTGTCAAAATTTTATTAGATTTTGGTTAAATGAACAAATAAATAGTTGTTGTTCCTCTCTTTTAACTAACCAGCCATCCATTCAAGTTTACTTTATTTCCTCAATTCACTCATTTGGAATCTTCTTCTTCGACGGCGGATATGTATAAACATATAAATAATTGCTCAAAGAAACAGTCCCCACCATCAAAAACTCAAAAATGCGATAGTCAAAAAGAAGAAAAACGAAGAACGGTCAGATGGAAGAGGAAAGGAGGAAAACAAAGCACACACAAAACTAATTTTCATTGATATCTTGTGGTGGGCGAGATGAGTAGTTAGTAGTAGTTGCTGGTAAAACTTGAAGGAATGGCCTTGAGGGATTGTGACTCCTTTTAAAGGAGAGGATTCTCTAAAAATATAAGCATCGTGTTTTTGTGTGTCTTTTGTGGATGTGTGGGAAAAAGCGCCCCCAAAAGAGTGTAAATAAGTAGAAACGGCAACTTTAAAAAGAATTTTGGAAAGCATGTTCATTCATTGTCGCTTTTAAATATTGTCGAAACACTTGGCCATAGCAAATATTAAACAATAAAATGACCGTAGTAATATGTATGTACTCTTGAGAGGTTAGGAATAGAAGAATTAAAAAGTAATTTTCTGAAAATTAAATCCAAGTTTAAAACAAAATTTTAATAAATAATTTATTAAAAATAAAGAAAATAAGTGAAAATAAAAATAAATAAAATTAAAGGAAGGGATGTGAAGAAAAAAATTATGTAAATATTGCACATAATTGTTAATAATTAATTTTGTAAAAAATTATAATGGCAAATATGTAAATATATAGGTAATCCTGAAAAGGCGATAATAATAAAGCATTAATTTTGTAGAAATACCGAAGGGAAAATATTAAAGAATGTGTGATAAATATGATAGGGAGAATTATGTAGAGATAATTATCCAAAGAATCTAAAAACTTTCATTTTTAACCAACCAAACAACCAAAAAGATTTTGTCGGAATTTCTTGTTGTTGTTGTGCCCAACGATCTGCAATGTCTAAGAGGGATTGAGCTATTTGTGCACAAATAATTTTGGAATCTTCTTCATTATCTTCAAATTCTTCTTCCTCAATTTTGAAGGGAATATTGTTGTTGACTGTTTGGGTTCCAACAGATTTTTGGCTCTAAATTTAAACAAAATTACAAAAATATACAAGAGAATTAAGGAATTCTGGTTAGCTAAATCGAAACTCGAAAGATTGAGCGAGCCGAAGCTTCTTAGCCAAAAATAAACTCAAATTATTGCCTTGAAAATCAAACTAGAAAAACTCGAAAACGCCTCAATTCAAAAAACCCAAGCTCGAAAAATGTAATGAACGTCGCCTCGACTCGAGGCGACCTTAACGAGAATTTTTAAAATTTCCCTCCAAAAGGAATTTCTGTATATTTTTTAAAAACATTTTACCGTTCGCTTTTGCAAAATTTCAATTCTATTATCATTTCCCTCCCATTCTTCATTTAATTTTTCATCACTCATTATTGTTGATTTCATTATTTTATTATATTGAGGAAAGGATTGTGTGGATGAGGAAGAGGAAGAAGAAGTAGATTGATGTTGAGAATTCCCAATAATTTGTTTTTGATCATTTAAAATTTGAAGAAAAATGTGATCAGGCAAATCACCCAAAGAAATGGCACAACGAAGAGGTAATGAAGAAGAAGGGTGATAATGATGATGATGATGATTTGGGGGGCATATAAAGCAATGTTTAGAAGGTGGCCAATAAGTGAACATCTGTGGGGGGAATTTTGGAATATTTTAAAAATTTAAAAAATATTTTTACCATTTTGTGTCAGTTATTGTTTAAAATTAAAATATTTTTGTGTAGTTAATAAGAATTTTATTTTAATTTACTTGGTTGACCAAAAATTTTTTAACTAAAAAATATTTGTGAGTGAATAAACTTAAATAAATGAACACTAAAAACGGTAAAAAATTTTGAGAAGGAAGGGGGCGGGACTTAAATGTTGAGGAAATAAGGAGAGACAATGGCTAAAATGCGTTAAGAGGGAATATAAAACAACGGGTGAGGAAATATATCTAGTCAAAATTAAAGAATAAATAGGTTAAAGAAAGTTTTAAATTAGCAAAAAAGAGGAGTTAAAATTTAATTTCAAAAATTTGGAAATATTCTTTTAAAATTATTGCTAATTGCCAAAATAATGACTAAAGGAAATTGGGAAGGATGTAGAAAAATATGCCATGTAACAGGAAAAGGCTGAGGGGGGAGGCAAACAAAAGGAAGGAGGGGAGGGGGAGGAGGGCTAAAATCCTCTTTTCACCAAATTTGAGTTAAATCTTCCAAATAAGCTCCGCCCACACAGAAATAGTACATAAGTTGATTTAAAGTTAATAAAGTTGGGGAGGAGGAAATGATTAATCTTCTTCATATTATTTAATCTTTCCGAATTATTTTTTATTCTCTTAAAATAATTTATTATTAGAGAAATGAAAATATTTTTTGTAAATAAAATTTAATGTAAAATTGCCGACACTTTACCCTTAATTCCTTAAAATAACATCCAGAAATGTGTTTACATATAAAAATAATATTATTAAAAATATTTTGTGTAATGCCGAAAAGCATTGATTATGAATTTAAGAAATTAAAGTCTAAAAAGAATTAATAGTAAATCAGAACCCAACTTGTCCTCAAAAGTTGGGTTCTGATCAGTTCGGAACTAAACCAAAGAACCGACGATTTTTTGGTTCGGTTCATAGGTTCGAAAAAAATTAAAAATTAGAAGATAATTTGTGGGTATTTGGTCAGCGCTCAATTGGCCTTGCTGTATGTAAATGTTCAAAATTCGGGTTAGGGCCGCGTGCTCGCCCAACTGTTACTGGTAGTAATAGAATTTTTTTTATCAAATTCCTTTTAATCGAACCAAATAATTTGGACCAATTTAAATATACTGGTAAGGAATAGGGTCAAGTACTCACCCAGACCATCAACTGGCCCACGAACTCGAAATCTCATTCTCATTTCTAAGCTTACTACTTTCCGGAAAGCTTTTTTTCCGAAAAGTTCGATTAAAAGGAAGAGCTTTCCGGAAGATAAAAAGAAAAAAACCTTAAATCTCCTTAGAGTCCAAATTTCCGGAGCCACATTTGCCGCCAACAACTTTACTCGCCAAGCTAAAATTGGCTATAAATTTATATTTTAATTTAATTGACCTTATTGTTTGTCTAAAACTGATTCAATTTTTTGCGCGTGTGCAATAAACCCGAATAAAAAAACAAAAAAATTTTATTAAGTTCAATTCAGAAATAATAAAAGCCGCAATTTGCCCTTTTTTTCTCTAAAAATATTTACACATTTATTTTTAGAGAGAGCGGCTGCCGCGTAAAGTGCATTTTTCTTTTAAATATTTTTTCTCGCCCAATCGCTCTTTTCTTCTTCAATTTTAATGTAATTTTTTGTCCAAATCTTCTTCTTCTGTTTATTTTTTAATAGCAAAAATGGTTGTTGTCACCATTATTTTATTGCTTTTTCCATGTTTAGAATTAAATTTTTTCAAATCTTTTCTTTTGCCCTCATTTATTTTTTCCGTTAATTCAGAAAAAAATTTAATGTGCAAAAATATGATCAACCTCATTATAAATTAATTTTTTATAAAAAATAAATAAATAAATTAGGAAAACAAAGAAGAGAACTTTCCGGAAAATAAAAACAAAAATTTAAAAGGTACCTTAAATTCTCTGATAAATTAGAAGTCCTGGGGCTTATATTCTTCAATAGGTCACTTTGAGTGGGATTATATTAGAGACTGCGCTTCGAACAGAGCCGGGCTTATATCAAAACATTTACGGTAATTTTTATTTTCATTAATTTTTAGAAAAGGGATTCGCGCAATTTATTTACCCATTTATCCCCTCCCCTTTTTTATTCATTTTCGGGATATAAAAATCCATGCCTTTTGATTTTTTTAACTATTTATATTTAGCCGACTTTTTCCTTTGTTTTGACTTATTAATCGAGACCGATAAAGAAATTTAATTGGAGAGAAAAATAATTTATTTTGGTTTTTTTTTATTAAATAGGCAATAAAAATTTGGATGAAGTTGAGAGTAAAAAGAGAGTAAATAATTAAAATTAAAAAATTCTTTTAGAGAAACACTAAACTAAAAAAGAAGTATTGGGGTTGCTCTGGCACGAAAACCAAAACTCACATTTAGGCTTAATCCAAATTCATCAAAATTCTCTCAAAAATTTCTTTAACATCCTTGCCCCCCCCCCCTTACTCAAAAATTTCAGAATTTTTCATCAATTATTTTTAAAATTATAGTCGATAACCCTCGAAAAATCAACATTTTTGACTAGAATTTCTGAAATTCTGAATTAAAAATTCTGAAAATCTTTTGAGAACTTAGATAAAGATACGAGAGTTATTATTCCAAAATTTTATCTTCCTAGATAAACAATTAATAGTTTTATAAGCTCGAAAAGGGCCCAGTCCCAAAAAAGAAGAATTTAGTTTATGCAAAATTAATTAAGAATTACTAATAACCAAAATCGGTCATTTATTTATTTTTAAAATAAATTCTAAATTTATTTTAACGGCATACTCTTTTGATCTTCGGTAGATTATTTGTGCATGATTAAACACACTCATTTAGTTATTTATTCACTCATGGCGGAAATAAATGAAGGAATTTTTACCGATTCGCATTAATTAATTTAATTTTTTATGCAAAAAAGCGATATTTTTATTTTGTTGAATTTTGAGTGGAAAATAATTAATGGAAGCCTATTTAGTGGATATGTGTTGCGCAATAAAAAGAAAAATATTACAATAATATTTTAAATAAACTGTATATCCGGAAAATAAAAAAATTGCCCTTAAAAATCCCAAGAATATAATTTTGGCGCACCTGTTGAGGCTAAATAAAAACCGCTAAATGGACGGGAAAAAAGAAGATTTGCTCCAAATAAAAGGAATAAAATATACAGATAATCTTTAACTGTTTTTGTTGGCTTCTTCTTTTTTCCTTTCTCCGCATTTAAAATTAAAAATCAGAAAATCCATTGTTTTGGCTATTTTTATATAAGGATTTGGTAAATGAGGCAAAATTAAAGGGCACATAATTTTTATTTTTAGAGGAAAAAATGGGGGGAAATTTAAGAGAAAGTTAAAATTTAAATTATTTAGTGTTCGGCACAGTAAGGTAATTTTAAATAATTTAAATAATCCCTCAGTAATTTTCGAAATTACCGTCATCGATTTCCGAAAAATCCCATTTGCCTAACACTAGAAATGAGTATGAAAACGATAAAAATTTATCTGATTTGAATAATTTTGAGTCAAAAAATCCTATTTTAGAATATACAGGAGAGAGAAAGAAAGATTTCCAAATTACCTATTTACTTATTTTTTGTTTTTTTTTAAAGTTCACAGCAATCTACAGCCATAAAAATAAAAAAAAAAGTAAATATACCGCCTTTTTTCAAATAGGTGCACTTAATCCTAGAGGGGGCACTTAATCTCATCAAAAATTTGCGAAAAAGAAACTCGAGAGAGAGAGAGAATATTTTCAAAAGAAAATAAAGGTAAACTCTCAACAAGTTAAAGGAGGAATGAAAAAAGGAATATTAAAATTTTGTGTGAATTAGTTACTGTATTTTATCAATTATTTCCCTGGGGAAGTAATATTTCAACACATCCGCATTTGAGGGAAGGGGGATTTAAACGTTGTCTATGGTATTTAGGGGGGGGATTATTGTTTCAACACATCCCTGGGAATTAATCGAGAGTGAGGAATTTTCGAGAAAAATAAACATTTTTGATAAAAAAGGATACCGAGAAAAAAGTAATGAAATATAAAAATAAGACAAAAAAGAATATTTATACTCTATTTGGGCGGGCAAATTATGTAATTATTGTCTATTAAAAACTTTTACTGTTTCCCCCACTCAATTGTTTTATAAATAAAAGAGATTATGCCGATATTTTAAAAGGAAAAAAACTTTTAATATTTTTATTATTAGAAAAGAAAGATGGCCAATTTTAATAAAAAATAAAAAAATATTAGGTAATTATTATATAATTTTTTTTCAAATTATTGTTTAAAATACCTTTATTTTACCTCTATATTTTGCCTAGTTTACTCTTTTTTTGCGCAGCACAAATATTAAAAACTTGGCAAAGAAAAAAAAGTTTTAATTTTTAACCGTTCAAGGTTTCAAAGAGTAAATTATCCTTTAAAACCTTTTCTATCCCGCCGCTGTCTACTAAACCAAAATGAATTCCTTCAATAAATAATTGTGTGACATTTAGCAACATTTTTAAAAGTATTTTCACACCTTCTCAGCTCGTAAATTAGAGATAGTCAGCAATTTTTAGGTTGATTTAATGCTTAAAATAAAGGAAGGCTAGACAGAGACGTGTAATAAAATATTAGTGATTTGTAGTTGGTTGGTTAGTGGTTGTATTTCACAAAATAACAAAAAAAAGGTGTAAAATAAAAAACAAATTTGGAAATAAACTTTTAAGGAAATGACAAATATCTATCGTTCTTCGGCCCTCACTCCCTTTCAGGGCACATAATATAAGAACTAAGCAAATAACCGCGGTTGTTTAACCATGGTCACGTAACCATCGCCACTACGTTAAAAATCGCCGGTTGGTTTAACCAGAAACCGAGTTCTTTTACTACGGGCCCAGATGGATTGGAAAGTAAAAGTTTAAAGAGATCTATTAAAAAATTATTTGTAAATAAAAAAATTAATTTCTCAAATAAAATAACAATTAAAAAATATATTCTTATTTTTATTTGATTGGGTAATTTAAAAGAGTCGGCGGCTTAATCAAAAAGGTAAATAAAAAAACGAAATGAAAAATGAACCTTAAAATGATATAAAATGTAAAATGATTTTGGAGACAGTAGAAGGAAGGATGGGGGGAAAATTGCGCGAAAATTGGCCAATTTTCGGGATAAGTCAAGGCGGCATCTTTTTGAAGGTTTTGGAAGATGAGAAGAAGAAGAAATGTTTTATTTTCATGTAAGTAAAAAAAGAATCTTGTTTTTTGTGCTTTTCTCACGGCCCACTTTAATTTTTTAAAGAGACAAGATCGGGAGGGATGGGCACAATTGGCCAGACTAAAAAGGATTACAAAAAAGTTGGTAGTTTTTAGGGAAAAAAATAAGGAATTGGATCAAATTAAGCGGCATTAAACATTTTTTCTTTTTAATGTTGCTTAAAATTGGAAAATAAAAATGTTTTCGAGAATATTTAAAGAAAATTTCTATTAGAGATTGGAAATTTGAGAAAAAAAACTTTGACCTTGAATTTTGATTTTGGCTGAGGATAATCAAGGGAAAATCAAGGAAACTGAAAAATGCTACCTATGACTCGACTGGAAAAAGGAAGGAAGGTTTGGATATAGATTTAAGTCAATCTCTTTAGAATTTTCAAATATAAAAATTAAATAAAATTAGTCCTTAGCTTAACAATAAATAATTAACATTTTACTATTAGATTTTTACAAGTTAAAATAAATATAGGATTTTATTTGTAAATAATTATTTGTTTTTTTTTTGTTTTTTTTAATTGAAAAGTGTTACAAAGTATAATTTAAAATTATATATTTTTTTATAAAACAGGATAAAAAACTCGGAATAATTATTTCCGCAACTTTCAAATTTTTTAGAATTGAGTTATAGGAGAAAATTAAAACTGTAAATGATTATGTAAAAATTAACTAGTTATTAAAAAACAAAATAGTATTTACATATATCCGGAATAAATAATTTTGCAAAGTTGAAAAAATTAAGGTATTGGAAACCCCTCCCCTCTTTTTTTCCCATGTTTCCTCGACCAATATTTTTATCTATTATCTATTATATGTATGTACAGTCATCGACATAAAGATAGGGGCAAGAGTAACTGAAATGAAAATTGACCATTTACTCAGTTAAAAATTCATTTTAAAATATTAATCCGGCAAGATTTATACTCATTAAATAGAGAATTAAATGTAGTATTTAGTCAAATAAAAAAATTTTCCTAAAATGAATTTTTAACTGAAAAAATGGTTGATTTTCATTTCAGTTACTCTTGCCCCTATCTTTATGTCGATGACTGTATATGTATATTCGACCCAGCTCTTCGAGCTGGGTCGAATGATATCAAGTTTGTTTATACTTGTTGATTTTGAACAGAATTATGAAGCTTAATCCTCGTTGAGTAAATTTTTGTTCCGATTGACATGAAATGAGAAAAAATAGGGGCCCAAGTAGGCGCAAAGCCATAACCTGCCTCAAAATTTCCAAATCTTTCAAAATTCAGTATTAAACGATTCCTCACATCGAACTAAAGAGTGGTACCAAAATTGTTAACTTCCAGAAAGTTTTCAGGTAGTTATGGCTTTGCGCCTACTTGGGCGTGTCCCAAAAAATAAAATGGAAAAAAAGTTTTCGACTTCCAAACAAAAACAAAATATTGCTCAATTAATCTCTTAACTACAACTCCTGTCCAATGATTAGATTGTCCTATGTCCTCTGTCCAATTGTCATCTTTTCAATTGTCCTCTGTCCAATAGTTAATTGTCTAGTTGTCGTACCTCCTATTGTACTCGAAAAAAACATTATGGAAAGCAGAGAGAAAAGGATTCGAAAACTCGTTTCGCAATTGAATGGATTAAATGTCTTTTTTTCTGGCGATGTGATTAAAATAAATTTTACTGAAAAGGACGGTTCAGTATAGCAGATTCAGTGTATTTATGGCCATAACTTTCTTGTTGCAACGTAGTTTTGTTGTTACTAGTTTTGAGAATTGTTAATTTATTTTTTTAAAATGTTGCTTGTGTTATTATTTTTAATTAAAATTTAAACATTTTTTTTAGATTTTTAGGTGTGTTAGTTATTTAAAAGTCTTATTTTGTGTTTATATTTAATTTATCTACAATTATTTTTATTTGATGAAGCAGGCACAAAGTAAGTAAAAACAGAATCTTTGGAATACAATTTTAAACTTTTAGGCAAAGATTCTCTACATTCTACAATCTCCGAAGCTACAAACAATGAAAACTTAAAATTAGGGGACCAAGTTAAAATGAAAACTGGTGGCCGTGCTGGTGTGGTAGCTTTTGTTGGGCCAACAGATTTCCAAGCTGGAATTTGGATTGGTGTTATTTTGGAAAGACCTGAAGGAAAAAATAATGGAAGTGTTGATGGACGGGTTTATTTCAAGGTTTTTTTAATTTTATTTATAAAAACGTGATTTTCTTGAAATTAATTTATAAATAAAATTTTAAAAAATTTTCCTTTTCACAGTGTCAAGATAAATTTGGAGTTTTTTGTCGTCCTAATAACTTGGTTAAGTTAAATACTCAATCGGCAATACAATCTCCATTAGCCCAAAGATCACAGCAACATAGGCGAGTCCCGTCACCAACAAATTCAATTGCAAGTTCTTTCGCTCCTTCAATTGCTGCCTCACAAGTTGGAGGATTACGAGATCATTCACCTTTTGCACAAGAATATGGGTAAAAATATTTTTTTTAACTTTAAAAATATTTTAGTTATGATATTGGTGATCGAGTAAATACAAATGATGGACGCTGCGGAAAAATAAAATTTTTAAATACAATTAATGGACAAGTATATGCTGGTATTCTGTTAGATAAGCCTGTTGGTAATTCTAGTGGGGAATTTAATGTATGAATTTTATTTTTACGTTAATTAGTTTTTGCTGTACTGGAGCATGAGCATAAATTAAAAATATGTACTATTCGATTTCCTTCGGCGAGCTGTTCTTGACGAGATTATTTCATTTATTTTACTAATTTACTTAATTTATTACTGTTCCAACATTATGAGCTCCCCTCGTAAAATTTTTGGTTGTCAAACGAAAAATTCACAAAAATTTATATCTATCAAGATCTTCTCATAGAAAAAAGTATTACATATTTCGCACATACGTTCATGCTCCGACGTACTATAGTGACCCCAAGTTTAACTCAAAATGTTTTTAGAGTATTCAATATTTCAAATGTTATCCAAAATATGCTGTTTTTCTTCCTGCTGATCAAGTGAAACGGGCAACTCGTACAGAATCTGCTCTTCCACCCAAAATTGCCCCAAAACAAACAACAGCTTCAAAATTAAGATTAGAAAGACGTGGAGGATTGGATGGATATACAAATGCTGGTGCTAGTTCTTGGCGAGGGAGCATGGGTATTTTTTGCGATTTTTTTATATTTTTTGGCTATTTTATATTTATTCTTTTTCTAATTTGTTTTTACTTTAGAATCATTGGATAGCGCAATATCCCCAAGATCTCCAAAATCTCCTCCACCAAAATATGGTGGAACTATGGTTTTAATTTTTTTATTCGAAGAATAATCTAAATCTTTTTTTAGAAACCATCGAGTTTTTCTAAGGATAATGAAGTTATTGCTGGCTTAAAGGTTTTTGAAATTTTTTAATAATTTTAAAATTTGTTTTTAAGAAATGTTTGCAAGAAAAAGAAGCTCATTTAACTAAATTATCATATGAAATGGAGGAACGTCGTTGTGATTCTGGTTATTCTTTTGATGAATAAAATTCCTTTAAAGATTAATTTTAGAACGTTTGGCCCAAGAAAATAAAAGTTTAAAATTGCGTATTGGGGAATTAGACTTTAATCTTCAAGAATTATCGCGTGAAAGAGCAGAACTTCGATCATCTATTGCTGCAAATGAAAAGAAGCTTGAAGATTTGTCTTTTTGTTATACGGAAAGTGAAGTGCAAAGAGGAGAATTGGAGCATAAATTAAATGAATTGAAAAGTATGCCTACATTATTTGAAAAAGAGGAGGGAATGTATTTGGATGTAGAAAATAGTAGAGGTATTAAATTATAATTAGCGATAAAATATTTTTGAATTGTAAAGGCCCTTCAATTTCTGCTTTAATTGACTCTCAATTATTACTTCCGCTTGATGATTTCAATAAAGATGATGAAATAACTTTTGTTGAGGTTGACGTTCAAACTGAAAATGAACAACAAATTTCAAATAAGAATAATCAACATTTTGGTACTCAAACAGAGAATATTTTTGATTGTAAAGATTTTGGAATGCAAGTAAATTGTGTTGATGATATTTTGGAAAAGGGAGCGAAGGATGGCATTATTGAAGAAGGGATGACAAAAATATTCGAAGAAATTGGAGTTCAAACAGAAGAAGAACAAATTTTTAAAGAAGAGAAAAAATTATTTGAAAATAATTTTACTCAAACTGAAGAAAAGAAAATGATAAATTCTGAAAATCAAACGGATGGAAAGTTGGAGAAGGACTCAGCAAATCAAACTGATGAGAAATTGCTGAAAGACTCTGCCATTCAGACTGATAAAAAATCATTTCAAGATTCAGCATTTCAAACGGTGGAGGAAGTTTCTAAGGTAAAAACTTTAACTGATTTTTAACAAAATGTTTAATTATTTTAAGATTTTTAAACAAAATTATATCAATTCAATTGCTCAACCTTTCGCAACGACAATTTTAAATAAGGAAGAGGGTATTCAAACATTTCCTGTATTACCTCCAAAAATTCAAAGTATCAGTTCTCAAACTGAAGAATTTAAACAAATACCTGTTTTCGTTCATTTTATCGAATCTGCAGTTCAGACTGATTTTATGTTGCCTAGTCCTGTGGTTAGTAGAAAGGTTGTTTTATTAAATAAATTTTTAACTGTTTTTTAAAGGATTCATTCGAGGCAAATACTCTTAACAATTCTACTTGTAAGACTAACGCAACACCTCCTCGGAATTCTTCTTTTTCATCAACTAACGAGGTTTTAGAATTAAATGTTACGGTTTGTTTTGCTTATTAAACCTATACATATATTTAAAAAATGTCTTTTAGCAGCTTCCATTCAACGATATATTTTCAACTCCAGCAAGTTCAGATGACAAACAACAACAAAAACTTTGTTCACTAAATACTTTACATAAAAAGCTTAAAGAAAAATGTCAAGATGTTGACCGTTTAGAACAACAAAATTCTTTTTTAAATAAAATAATTGCTGATCAACAAATGGCTATTGAACAAATGAAGAAAATGTCTATTGGAGGAAATGGAGGAGAAATGAAAAATAATAATGGAAGTGGAAGTAATAATGTTGAAAGTTGTATTGGTGGGAATCCTATAAGGTTTGTTTTTTCTGTTTAAAATCTTTATTTTCCATTAAATAAATTTAAAATTCTTTTTTTAATTAAAGGAATCATACAAATAAACAACAACAACCACAGAGAAGATGCCGTCTTTACTGCGAATATTGTGAACGTTTTGATTGTCATCCAACAGATGAATGTCCAATTCAAGAAGCAAGAAGGGAGGAAAAACTTGCTCATATTGTCTTTTCCCCAAATAGAAACAAGAAATGATGGTATTTAAATATATTTTGTTTATCTTGTTCTTTATTAAAAATATGTCCTTATATTTTTCTGGCCTTTTTTGTATCTAATTATTTTTCTTCTCCCGTGTGAGTATGTAATAAATATTTGATATTATTAATTTATTTTTTAAAAATAACTTTTAGTTTTTTTGAAAACTATTTATTTTGAAGGTTTTTAAAATATTTTTTTGTTTAAAAATCTTGTAGCTTCATTCAATAGCATCCATGTCTCACGAAATATTTTATTGGTTATTACTTTTGTCAACTAATTTTGTTTCTTCTCTCCCTTTAAAAATTGATCTTGGCGGCATTCATTGGAATTTTTATTCTCCAAAGTTGAATATTTCTGGTTCTGCTATTGTCCCGGGCGATATTTATGCTGATTTGGAAGCTAATAATTTTATCAAAAATCCACTTTTTGGACAAGGTGATAAAATATATGCATGGGTAGGTCAACAAGATTTGATATATGAACGAACAATACTTTTACCGCAGGAAGTTTATAAGGTTAGTTATTCTTTTCTAATAAGAAATGTGTTATGATTCTGTAGGAGATTTCATTTAAATTTTCGGTGCTGTTCATTCTCCAATAAAACGGGTCAATGTATTTTTACTTTATTGGCCTTAGCTAACATGTTTTTATAAAATTTGTATGGGAATGTATACGCAACTCACGTACAATACCGGACCAGAGGTTCTAACAATAAAATGCAAAACTTACTTATTGCATAATGTATTTCACTATGACCCATTTGTACTTTTTTTGGAGAAAGATAGGAAAAGAAAAATAAATCGTTGACAGCGATAACACCAAATTTTCTTTCAGGCAAAGAATGTTCTTTTAAAAATACATGGTTTAAATGGATTCTCTTCTGTTTATTTTAATGATTACCATGTTGCTAATTTGGATAATCAATTTTTAAGTTACTCAATTAATTTAACATCTCTTCTGGTTAAAGGAATGAATTTTTTGCGTATTTCCTTTAAATCTAATGTTAAAGAAGCAAAAATGCGATCAGATGTTTATGAGGTTTATATTTTTTCAAAATACTAAATTTATTTTTTCCTTTAAAGTTGCTTAACAACCATGTTTTGCCACCGTTATGTTTTTAATAAATTAATTTTTCGTTACTTTATTAATATCTCGCCCCTCCCCCTCCCTTCTCAAATTAATTTTTCTCTTATTATCTAGCATTCATTTTCTTCGAGTATTTTAAATAGAAGTTATGTGAATAAAAATTAGAAAGGAAAAATAGGCGGCAAAGGTAAAAATAAACATAAAAAAAGGAATTTTGACCATTCCGAAGCTAAAGAATAAAAGGGAACTTAATGTGAGACAAATAATGGGGACGATATATTAATAAAATACTAATTTTTTATAGGAATGCCCGCCAGAAGCGTATAACGGTCAATGTCATGTCAACTTTTTACGTTCAATGCAAGCAAGTTTTGCTTGGGATTGGGGACCAAGCATGCCCTTTGGTATAAATAAATCTATAAAAATTATTTTGTTTTGATTTTTTAGTAGGCATTTGGCGACCTATTGAAATTATTTATTTTGATCATATTTCAATAGAAAATTTCTCTCCATTAATTGAACCATATGGGAAAAGTATTTAATAGTTTGTGTTTTAAAATTTATTTTATTTTTCAGCTCATTTTCTTATTAAAAATATTATTTCACTTTACTGTCATTCTAATCTTCAAAATTTTAAAATTGAATTAAGTCTTGATGAAATTGGTTTAACAAAATATTTGAATTTTCGCCCTTCTGATTATGGTAAATGTCCAAAAATTAAATTGAAGAATTTGGATATTTTAGTTCCTCGTAAAAAGGTTGTTTTTAATTAAATTTTTGTTGTTAAAACATAGAGACTGCACTTTACTTTTTATTCCGCATCGTACATCTATATTCGTTTATATTATAGATCAAACTTTGGTGGCCTAATGGTTATGGTTCTCAACCTTTATATACTTTACAATTAAAAATTCATTTAAACGGTTTTTTATATTAAAAGTTTTATTAAATTTAAACAAATAAATTTTTAGATACTTTATTGGATTCAATTAAAAAAAGAATAGCTTTTCGTTCAATTTATTTAAATCAAAGTTTTGTAAGTGAATTAGACCATGACAAGGGACGCTTTTTTCAATTTGAAGTTAATGATATACCTATATTTCTTAAAGGTTTATTTAATATATTAAAATCATGTAATAAAAATGTCGCTTTACAGAAATTGTTTTAGAATATTTTTAGTTGATACCCAAAATCTTTGAAATTTTGAATAATATTTTTAGTGTTTTCTGATAAATCCCAAACTTGAGAATTTTTGGAACGTTTAAAGTTGGCCGTTTATTTTGGTATTTAAATGTAACGAGTGTTAATTATTTAAAACAATTTCTTGAAAATAAATTATTTTTAGTCTAGGTACCAATTTTGTTCCAATATCAATATTTCCTTCACGAAATAATACATTAAGACGTAATTTTCTTTTTCATTCAATGATTGAAGCAAATATGAACGTTTTACGTGTTTGGGGTGGTGGATTTTATGAAACTGATGATTTTTATAGTTTAGCTGATGAATTAGGTTTTTCCATTTAAAATATTCTCCCAATATTCTTTTATTTTTAGGTTTACTTATTTGGCAGGATTTTATGTTTGCCTGTGCTTTATACCCAGTAAATAAAGCTTTTTTAAATTCTGTTAAAAGAGAAGTTAAAGAACAGGTTTTTTTAAATTATTTTATTTTCGATTTTTATTGATTTAGGTTCTTCGTTTAAGACATCACCCATCTTTACTTTGTTGGGCAGGAAATAATGAAAATGAATTGGCTATAAGGTTTTTAAAAAAAATACTTTTTCAAATATTTTTTGAAATAATTAAAGTGATGTTTGGTATTTTGCAAAAAATTATTCGAAAGAATTACAATCAAAAGATTATTTAATTCTTTACAAACAAACAATACAACCAATTGTTGAAAAATTAGATACAAGCAGACCTTTTCTTTTATCGAGCCCTTCAAATGGAATTGAAACGGAAATGTAAAGGTTTTTTTAAATTTACTTTTTTTATTAAATTTTTTTTTTCTAAAATAATTTTCTAGTAAGGGAGGTATTTCTGAAAATCCTGGAAGTCCTCTCTATGGAGATATTCACTTTTATGCTGAAACAAAAAATCTTTGGGAAGATTCTACTTATTTAATTCCACGATGTGCTACAGAATTTGGTGTTCAGTCAATGCCTTTTAAATCAACAATGGTTAATTGGATTAAAGAAGAAGATTGGAAATATACAAGTGAAACTTTATTGGAAAGACAGCACCATCCAGGGGGTGCTTTAACTCTTCCAATGATGATTTTACAACATTTTTTGGTAACTAAAAAAATTGTCAAAAAATATTTTTTATTATTAAATAATAGATTTCATCTAATTCTTCTACTTCTTTTATTGACGAATTTGCCTTTTTATCTCAAGTACATCAAGCTATAGCGTTACAAACACAAATTGAACATTATAGAAGGTTTCTAAATTATTTTAGTAATTACTTCTTTTAATCTCAAAAATAAATACAGATGGCGTTCTAATTTAAATTTAACAAATGGATTGGGTTATACAATGTGTGCAATGTATTGGCAGTTAAATGATGTTTGGTCTGCTCCGACTTGGTCTACAATAGATTTTAATTTACGGTGGAAAATTGGTCATTATTTTGTTAAGCGGTCTTTTGCTCCTTTAATTTTATCGATGGTTGGTTTTTTTGGGATTTAATTTTTATATTTCTTTTTTTAGTTTTTTGATCAAAATGAAAATTTTCATCTTTTTGTCTGTTCTGATTTACTTGAAAATATTTATAATTCCATAATTACAATTAAAGTTTTTGTTTTACAATATGGAAATGATCCAATTTATCAACAATCAATAAAATTAAATAAAATACCTTTATTGTCATCTAATGAAATTTATTTACCTGAAAAATTTAATTGGAAAATAAAAGATAATGTAAGTTTTTAGGGATCAATCTAGAGGGTCAAATTCAAATATTTGGGTGGATAGAGAAGGATTTGTGCAGATTAAGGCGGTTTTGTGGGTATTAAGAGGGGGGGGGGGGGGTATCGGATCTGAGGATTTGTTGGAAAGGGCGAAATGAAGCAGGCAAACGTTTCTTAATCTTGATTCCTCCTTTTTTGGATTTGACGCTCTGGGTCATTTTACTTGGATCTTACAATTAGGCTTTAAGTTTAATTTTAAAAAATTATTTAAAAAATTTTTTTAAGAAAACTAATTTTGACAATAATTATTTAATATCTGCAACACTTTCAATTAATAATTCAAATAATACTTCATTTTCAATTCCACCACAATTTATATTATATCCAAATAAATTTGATAATTTAATTGGAAAATATGGAAATGCTTCTATAACATCATTTGTTAAAATTACAAATTTTAAATTTAAAATAAAAATTAAAAAAGAAAATAAAAATTTTATTTTACCTTTAATTTGGATTGATTTAAAAGAAAATTTTTTAAAATTAAATCAGAATTTAATTTATTATTTTAATGATAATGGATTTGCAATGATTGATAGTGATGAGGAAAAAGAAATTGTTTTATTTATTTTTAATAATCCAAATAATGTAATAATTATTAAAGAAAATATTAAATTAATTATATTGTAAAATTGTTTAGAGATCGGAAATTTAAAAAAGGGGGGACCTTGGCGGCCTTATCTTGACTCCAGACAAGGAAAAATCAAGTTATGATCCGGGCCGATCTCTAAATCTTAAATTTAAAGGGGAGAGGAATTTGTGTATGTTTTTTTTGCCATATTTATACATAATTATTTTTAAATAAAATTTCTTTTAATTTAAAAATGCATAAATATTATTAAAATAGTTTTTTTGTTAAATGTGTTGCTTGACAACAAAAATATTTTTAACATTTATCATACAAGGCCTAAAGAACATTATGTACGACTCTTCGTATCCGTATTTTCTTAAATAGAGCCTCTTGGGCTCTATTTTTAACCACCCCAAAAAGCGGGCTGTATTTATGAGGGTTAATACAGAAAAATATGGTATTCACAATAACAAAAAAATCCGACTCGATTTGACCGAGATACAGACCCCTGAAAATTAAAAAACCGTAGGAGAGACCAAGCTGAATTTTTCTTGTTAAAAATTGTGAATATGCAAATGACCGTTCAATAGTCTCTTGTCCAATTGTCGTGATATTCCCCCAATGTCCACAATTTCAAACCTAATTACTTTTAATTAATTGGTGGTCTAGGTAAAAACTTGAATTATAAGTGAAAGCAAACATTTGGTTTTATTCTCAAATTTTTAACTTTTTAAAGATTTTTTTAAAAAAATGCCTTCGGTTTCAACAAAAAGTGGTTCATCAAAAAGAAAAAATACAGCAACAACAAATTCTGATTTAAATACTTCAACTTCGTCGGCAACAACAACGCCAAAAAATGTTGAATTAACTGAAAAAGCTTTAGCAGATTCAACAACTTCAACTGATGGACATCCTGTTCATGAAGTTACTAAAAAGTGGAATGTAGGGGATAAAGTTTTGTGTCGTTATATGAATGCTGAGAATATTTATTATGAAGCGAAGATTATGTCTTTGAAGACTAAAGAAGGAGAAACTGCTTATGCTGTCCATTATCCGGTTTATTTTTTAACTTTGGGGGGGGGGGGGGGGGGGGGGTGTTGTTTAGTTGGGAACTTTTTGTTTTTCTTTTATTAACAATAAAGTTTCCTAGTTTTTCATTTCTTAAAATGATTTATTTTTCTTAATTTAAGAAAACATTTAAAATATTTTTGTAGGGCTGGAGTTCTCGTCACGATGAAGTTATTCCACACAGTAAAGCATTACTCCGCTTTAAGGATTATACACAGGAAGACGCAGAAAAAGCAAAGGTTTTTGAATATTTTTTTTAAATTATTAATTAATTAGGATGAGATTAAAAGAGCTCAACAAGCAGCCAGTAAAAAGCGCAAAACTGCGGATAAACGCTCTTCTGGTATTTCGACAGCAGACGATAGTCGTTCAAGTACTCCTGGTGGTGGTGATACTTCTGGTTTTTTGTTTTCTTTATTATTTCTTTTATTTAATTATTTAGCAAAACGCAAGACTGCCGCAATTCGTAGACCTTTAGCCGCAGATGTTCATGAACGTCGAAAGGAAATGCCACAAATTGTTTTGCCGGATGCTCTTCGACGTATACTTATTGATGATGAAAATTTAATTAACAAAAGTTGTTTTTTGCCTAAATTGCCTGCTCGAATTACTGCTTTTGATATTGTTCAGAAGGTCTTTTTTGTTCTTTTTTTAATTAATTATATTTTTTTAGTATCGTGAAACTGTAAATCCACGGGGTGTTTCACCTCGCGAATTTTACATTGAAAATTCAAATGTTTCTAATGCTTTGCTTAATCCTACAGCTGAGAATTTAGAACATAGTGCTCTTGGTCTTTTAGATTATTTTGAACAAGCAATTGGGACAATTCTTCTTTACAAATTTGAACGTCCAATGTTTAATGATCTTTATGAATCGTTGAATAAAGAAAGGGCTGAAGAAGGGGAAAATAATGAAGAAGGGAATGGTGATGCTTTAAATAAAGGTTTTTTAAAATTTAAATCAAAAATTCTCTCCTCTAGTGAATCGCTTCGTTAGTTTTGACAAGTAACCACCAGGAACTATCACTAAATTTGTGTAGGGCATGGTCGATAACCTATTTCCAATTTTTAGCTTTTTTTTGGTCCTGACCCCGAAATTACAAAATTATATGGCTTCAAAGTTAGGTATTCTTGGAGAGGCTTATGTGAGTCCATCTCATTCTTCCTATTAAGGAGGAAAGTGAGACTTCCATTCCCTTTTTTTCTTTCCTCTTCTTTTCCAAAATTTGGTTAAAGATTCCTTAATTTTAAACTTTAAATGTCAAAATAATTTAAAATTTATTTCTTCAGATAAAGAGGAACAACAACAACGTATCTGTTTTGCTAAACAATTTGGATTGCCACATTTATTGCGAATGTTTGTTCGATTTACAGACATGGTTTTTTCTTTTTAGATTTTTTTTAATTTTAAGATATTTTTTGGTAACGTTTGTCGTTTACGAGACTCTCTTTCAAGTTTTTTACTTTAAATGTACAGTAGAGTAATCTTCCTCTCTATTTTTTACCAACATGTAATTAAAAGTTTTTGGAAGGAAGAAATGAAGGAAAGTCTGACCATTCTGTACATTCATAAGAAATACTTGGGGAGGAAGAAGGGTCCAAAAACGACAATACGACAATTTTACCCTATTTTTTAGTTGGGATATACAGACTGGAGTGAGCGTTCACTTGAAGCAATTATTCGTCATGCGCAGGATTTTGTTATGTTTTTGAATAAAAATCATCAAGAATTTTTTAGTGTTGATGAGGTTAAAGTATTTTTTTAATTTAAAATTTAACAAAAAATTCTTTTAAAGGATTATGTTTTAGCTTCGGCTGATTATCACAAGCGTGTATGGGGAAACAATTCATAAAAAGAAAAAGTGACAGAAAATTGAAAAAAAAAAAAGAATAAATTTTAAAAAGGAGAGATTTTTTTTCATTTCTTTCAATTTTTGAATAAATTGAGTATTTAAAAAATTAAAATGTTCTTTGAACGGTATTTCTTTACCACTGTCTATTTGTCCTCTGTCCAAAGGTCTTTTGTCCAAATATCTTTCCCTCCAATGTCGTCCAGGTAAAATTTCGAAATATCCCAGTTGAGTACCTAGACATTTTGAGCCATAACTTTTTCGATTCTTAATTAATTTAAATAATTAATATACCAATCGAAAGCCCTTGATGTGAGGATTATTTTCGCTAACAGGTGTGATTTGATCAGATCATCATGCAGAAAGTTACAGCCAGATAAAGATCAAACTCACGATTGCGCGCATTTATCGAGATGTAACTTTTTGTAACATGATCTGATCAAATCAATCTTTTTGACGAAAATAATCCAACACATCCAGGGCTTTTGATTGATAAAGGATTTATTCGAATTGGTACAAAACACAAAAAGTTATGGCACACAAAAAGTTATGGTGAGTACCTGAGCACAAATATGGCTCAGGTACTCACCTCCAAGGGCGGGGACACGCCCGACTTGCCGCGGGCCGACTTGTGCGGCCGACTTGTCGCGACCGACTTGTCGCCGGCCGACTTGTCGCGGGGCGACTTGTCGCCGGCCGACTTGTCGCCAAGCTTTTTAATTAACACTCCCCTTCCACAAGGTCTACGCGGAAAAAAGTTTTTGCCGCTGCGGAGGAAGCCGGGCATGTCGAGCGGAACGACGGCCGCCGCTTCGCTACGGTCGCCGCGAGCGCAGCGAGCACGACCGCAGCGAAGCACGGCCATCGTGTAGCGAAGACCATGCCCGGCCTACCCTCCGTAGCAGCACAAAAACAGTTTTTCCTGCGAAGATTCAGTTGATCATAACTTTGTTCAGAATCATCCAAACGAGCTGATTTTTGTGTCATCAGCTCAGCTCGGCGAGCTCTTTCGAATGACACATAAATTATCCAATTTTGAGTCTGGTACAGAAACTGTAGTTAGGGGTTTTTTAATTTTGGAAAATTTTTTTGTAAAATTTTTGTTTTATAATTCAGCATGGTCCCATTTGATGGTCGTTGAGACCATTCTAATTGATTATAAATAAGAATATTTTATTAAAAAGCTTGGCGACAAGTCGGCCGGCGACAAGTCGGCCTCGCGACAAGTCGGCCGGCGACAAGTCGGTCGCGACAAGTCGGGCTGTACCCCCAAGGGCGTATCCAGGGGGTCGTTTTCGGGGGGGGGGGGCTAACATTGGGTGTACGCCAAAATTTTGGCGTTCCGAACGCAAATTTTTTGTACATAAATTTTCATCACTTCAGCGCCACAGGCGAAAATTTTTTGAATTTTGGAAGGCCGTAGGCCAAAAAAATTCACATTTTTTGCGCCGCAGGCGAAAATTTTGAGGATTTTGGTGCTCAAGAAGCCAGATTTCTTCCATTTTTTGCGCCGCAGGCGAAAATTTTTAAAATCTAGAAGGCCGTAGGCCAAAAAAATTCACTTTTTTTGCCCCAGCCCTTCCCCAAATTTTTTCCTTTTCCCCATTTCGGGAGGGGGGGGGGGGCTCTAGCCCCCCCAGCGGCTAAACTACAGTTTCCGTACCAGACTCAGAATTGAACGATTTATATGTCATTCGAAAGAGCTCGTCGAGCTGAGTCGAATGACACCAAAATTATTCAGCGGAAAAAATTCTGAGCCGAGTTACAGACCACTAAAGTTCAAAAAACCATAGGGGGGACCAAGCTGTTTTCTGGGGGTGAAAAATTCGAATATGCAAATTATACCTCATTCGAAAGAGCTCATCGAGCTGAGTCGAATGACACCAAAATCAATGAAATCAGACTTGATTTGACAAAGTTATGCTCGTTTGTTTTAGCTCCTTACCTTTGTTCTCCGTGGATGTTCTTGCTGCTGCGGAGGAAGCTGGGCATGCCCATCACAGCGATAATTGGAATAGGATTAAGTTATGAGCCCAGACCCAGAGCCCGTAGACTCCCCGCGAGGCGCGTGCCGCAAAACTCCGCGCGAAGCGCGGAGTTTTGCACAAGCGCCTCGCCGACGCCCCATAGGTTTACGTTGTTTGTTTTTTCTGTCATAACTTTGAACAAACTTGACCAATCACGGCCATTTTGGTGTCATTCGACTCGGCTTGAAGAGCTCTTTCAAATGAGCTATTAATTGCATATTCGATTTTTTCACCCCAAAAATCAGCTTGGTCCCCCCTATGGTTTTTCGATTTTCGGGGGCCTGTAACTCGGCTCAGAATTTTTTCCGCTGAATAATTTTGGTGTCGTTCGACTCAGCTCGACGAGCTCTTTCGAATGACATATAAATCGTTCAATTCTGAGCCTGGTACGGAAACTGTAGTTAGGCCCCCCCAGCCCCCATTGGATACGCCCTTGCTCACCTCAATGATCCCCTACCACCTTTTGGGACAAAACTCTTATTTCCGCCTGGGTATTTCGTTCACAAATGAGTGAGAGGGATGCCTTCCCGGAGACTTGTTGAATCTCTGGATTTATACAAAAAAGAATGCTTAATTTTTATTTTAGAATATTTAGAATTTACACATTTTATGTCGACAATTACAGAAGCCGCACGAGTTAAAAATGGGATACCATCTCTTAATTATGTTTGTTTTGCCGATTTTCCTGACCAAGTGTTTAGAAGATGCTTAAAAAATGGGTTTGAATTCTCTTTGATGGTTGTTGGTTAGTAATAAATTTTTAGATTTTTGACATTCATATTAATTAAGGTCAGTCTGGTTTGGGTAAATCGACTTTTCTTAAAACACTTTTTATGGCTGAACTTCTTGATCTGAAACACGAAGAATCTTCAAAGATAAAATCAACAGTGAGTATTGAAAGGAAAACTTTTCGCCTCACCGAGAATGACGTTAGATTGAAGGTATTTTGTATTTAAAATACAAAAATTAATTTTTTAATTTTAAGCTCACTGTTGTGGACACTCCTGGATTTGGAGATTTTGTTGACAATTCTAAATGGTTTTTTAATTTAAATATTAGTAGTATATTTTTTAAATTTTAGTTGGGAGCCTATAGTTAAATACATTGATGACCGCTTTGCTGACTATTCGGCAGAAGAGTCAAAAATTGATCGATCTGCCAGAATTGAAGATAAACGAGTTCATCTGTGTATTTACTTTATTCCACCTAATGGACATGGGTAGATTATTTCTTTTATTCAAAATATCTCAAAAAATACTTTTAAGCCTCAAACAATTAGATATTGCTTTTATGCAAGCTCTCCAGGATCGTGTTAATATCGTTCCAGTTATTGCCAAAGCAGATACACTTACTCCTACTGAACTTGGAGATTTTAAACATCAGGTATTTCAATATAAATTTTAGTTTAAATATTTTTGTTTTTGAAGATAATGGAAGACATGAGGAAAAACAATATTTCACTCTACAAGCCACCCGATTTTGATTATGAACAACAGCAATTGGATGTTAATGGCTGGAGGGTTTCTTCAACAAATGGTAGAGCACAATCACAACATAATGCCGGCAATTCTGCCCAACTTGACTCGTCCAAACGACTTCCATTTGCAATTGTTGGGTCTACACACGTCAAAGAAATTTTGGTTGGCGGTGAACAACGAGCTACTAAGCTAAGGGTTAGAGTTCGTGAATATCCTTGGGGTGTAGTGGAAGTTGACAATTTGGGACATAACGACTTTGTTGCGCTTCGTGATATGATTATTCGAAATATGATTGATCTTATCGAAGTTTGTTGTTATGTATTTTTATATTTTTATTGACTCTCTTCTTTTAGGTGACTAAATCTGTACATTATGAGAACTACCGAATGCGTAACTTACCTCAAAGTGTTTTAGACTCCGATCCTTGCTCGCAATTGGAAAAAGAAATTTATACGCAACAAATTGAAGCGGAAAATGCGCTCCGCAAAAAGGAAGATTTGTTCAATGAGGATGTCGCTATTCGAGAGCAGAGGCTTCAAGAGAGAACATTAGCGGTAAATTTAAAAAAAAACTATCAAATATTTGACATTGGGAATTAATTTATTTAGATTGATGCGGCGGTGGAGAATAATCGAAAGGCATTAGAGGAAAAACATTTATTTTTAGCTAAACTTAAACAAGAGGTTTTATTTCGTAATAATATTAATTCATTATTAATAATCTTAAAGATATCTGATGCTAAAAAATCATCAATCATCGCTCTTGAAGAAGATAATTTGTCTAGCAATATCAGTAATAATAACAGCAGCAACACCAATTCACGCAAAAATACTTTACCACCGGACTTGCCACCATCAACAAAACCTGCTAAAATTCCACGACTTAATTCTTCTATTGCTCCATTGCCTGTAGTTGATAATAATGATATTAATCTTTGTAAAGGAATTTCTCAACAAAATTTGGAAAGTTCTCCTTCATTTTTTACTACAAAACCTTCATCAAGACGTATAATTTTGGAAATGTTTTATATAGTTTCTAATTTTTTATAGTTGGACTTGTCTTGCACAAAGCAGAAGTTGAAGGGCGTGATTATCAGCAAAAGAATACTCCAAAGCAACAACAGGTTTGTTTTTACTTTACTTCTGCTTCCGACAATTTATGGGGGAGGGGGGATATAGTCTCGTTTTTTACAGAGTATTTTATTTTAGACAAATGAGGTTGTTAATAACGTTGCTCAATGCAGTTTTATTGAGAAATTTGTCCGTAATCAGGATGTGATTGCTGTTAAGTGGCAGGAGCGTAATCAAGATCGTGAGATTCGTGATGATCTTACACGAAGAATACAAGAACGGGATAAACAAATACGGGATCGCAAGGTTTTTTGAATTATTATGATGTAAGGATAAAATCGTAACTTTTCAGATAAGTGCAGAAGAGAAAGAGAATCGAAAAGCTAAAAAGGAAAAGCGGGCATCGAAGAAAGCTAATAAAAATGTTTTTTAAATTTGAAAATCGTTCTATATTTATATTTAAGAGTGCTGATGTTAAACGTGAAACTCCTGATATAACAATTATTAATTTGGACTCAACATCGAATTTAATCACTCCGAATGAAGGAAATAATAATATTTTGGCTGGCAATAACAATACTAATAGCAGTAACACTTCGCGAAAAAATATTTTATCAACTGACTTGCCAGCTCCAACACCAAAACCTGCTAAAATTCCTCGACTTAACCCTTCTATTGCTCCATTACCTGCTGTTGTTAACACTAATATTTATCCTTCTAAAGGAATTTCTCAACAAAATTTGGAAAGTCCTCCTTCATTTTTTACTACAAAACCTTCATCAAAACGTATAAATTATTTTTGAAATGTTTTATATAATTCCAATTTTTTTTAGTCGGACTTGTTTTGTACAAAGCTGAAGTTGAAGGGCGTAATTATCAGCAAAAGATTACATTACAACTGCAAAAGGTTTATAATTTTTTAGTGATTTATATGGTGCCTTTATATGCCACACTTTATTGCGTTGTTTGGGGTTTTTTGGTTTTTCGATTAAATTGGGTTTATTTGGTTTGGCTGATCATTTTCATCTCCTTTTTCACCATTGGATAATCCCACTGATTTCTGATCGTGGTATAAATGTTTTTATTTTAGGTGAATGATACTCAATCTAGTATTGTTGACAACTTTGTCGGCAATAAGGATGGGGGGATTTCATCAGTCAAGCGGCATGAATATAATCAAGATCGTGAACTTCGTGAAGATCTTACTCGAAAAATACAAGAACGGGATAAACAAATACGGGATCGAACAGAATCGTTATTTTAAAATATTCAAAATTATATATAATTTAAATTTATTTTTTTCGTGATATTTGTTAGCGGGTTTTTTTCAAGGCTTAAAAACAAATCAAAAAATATTTTTATAAGCATAATTGTCATTTTCTGACATTTTAAAAAATTCAAAATTTATCTTTTGCTATGCTTATAATAATTTCTTTCAATGTTATAGTACATATTTATAAATATTGGAGATAAAAATATTTTATATTATGAAATTAAATTCGATTTTTTTTCGAGGAGTTTACATTTATTTTTATTAATTTTCAAAGAAAATTTTTAGACGATGCAACTTTATAAATTATCTTGTATTGTGTGTGGCAATTTATCTTGGATCTTTAGGACGTCAAGGTATTTTTTCCGAAACTTCGATTAGTTAACTAATATTCTTTTTAAGCCGACTAGGTGGAAAGGGTATATTCCAAAGATGTTTTTCAACCGTCAAAATACGTGAAATTCGCCCTCAACCAGAAGCAAAAAAATTGTTAACTCAAGAAGAACTTGAAGAACAACAATTTACTGAATTAAAATTAGCTTTGGGAATGCTTAATGGAAATAAAGTTTTTGGTTCGGAACAAATTTTATTAGTTCATCCACATGTGAGGTGGGGTAGTGGATCAGCGCCAAAAAATGCAAAGCCTGAACTTCAAGTTGAAGAAGCACAGACACTATGCCAAACAATTCCAGGGTTTAAAGTTGTTAGGTAACTTGTTAATTTTTTTTATCTTTCGTTGGGGTATTTTCTGCTACATATAAGTTTTTTAGTAGTTGTACATAAAATATTCCCCTCAGCCTCGGTTGTCTCTCAGATTCTCCTCTACATCTCTCTCCATTTTTTACATAAAATCCGTTACCTTTTTTACTTAATTTCAATTAATTTGTAGTAGTATTATTGTAAATACAGACTATAATGTTCGTTCAAAATTGATTTGGGGTTCCGGTCGATTGGATGCTATAATTCGGCACAGACAACAATATAATATTACAGCATTAATGATTAATATCGATTCTTTATCTCCATTACAACTGGTAAAAATTAAAACAGAATAAATTAAAAATAAAAATATTTCAGAGTGAATTAACCAATTATTTTGGCCTCCCAATATATGATCGGTTAACTATTGTTTTATCAATATTTAAAATTTTTGCCAAAACAAAAGAAGCTAAACTTCAAATTGCTTTGGCAGAAATACCTTTTATAAGGTTTTCAAAAAATAATTATTTCAAAATTAATTTTATATTTTTAGATCTCATATTAGATTTTTAAATAAGTCTGGAGAACATCTTTCAGATAATAAAACACTTATTAGTTCATCTGCTCCAATGTTTCCAACAATAGAAAGGTTAATAAATATTTAATTATTTAAGAATTAAAATTAAGGCTCTTGTCCAAATTACGCTTCCAATGAAAAGTTTAGGAGTCAAATCAATAGCGATAGGTATCTGGGATCGTGCGTTTGTACCATAACTCTGGGTGAGCAGAGCTTTCTATTTCTTTAGATTTTGTGATCCTAAATAAAGAACAGGGTATTTATTGCCGTTGATTGAACGCATAAACTTTTATACGATTGAGCGCTAATATGGACAAGAGCAAAAAATAAGTATATTTTTAGGTTAGAAGGTACAAAACAGCTTGAATTTCTTCGACTTCGTGAACACAAAATTAGAAAACAAATAAACAATTCTATTGAATTAACTAAACGAGAATTGTTAGAAAATAAAGAAAAATATGGCCCTGGAAAGACCCCTGTAATTGGCATTATAGGGTTATTTTTTATATTTTTTTTGAAAAAAAAGATAATTTTTAAAGTTATACAAATGCTGGCAAAACAACATTTATTAAACGTTTAACTGATTCTTCAACACTTTTGGGTGAGAATCGCCTTTTTGCAACCTTGGATTCAACCACCCATTTGTCAACATTACCTTCAAGTATCAAAGTTATTTTTGCGGATACAATTGGTTTTATTTCTAATTTACCAATTAAATTGTTGGCATCTTTCTCTGCTACTTTACAACATGTCGAAAGCGCTGTTTGTTTTATTAAAAACAATTTCTAAAATATTAAAAAGTTTATTGCTTAACACTCCAGACCAATGCTGGGTAGTAGGCATTTTGTGGCTCCGGCTCTGAACTTTTTCAAACCTTAGCTCCCTGGTATTTTTAAAATATTGGTTCCGGCACCGGAGCTAGCTTCCGGAGCCATAGGTCTTTCATCTTTGTCGTCTTTTTCTGAATTTTGAACTTCTCCTGACTTGCATTTAATGGACAAAGCAGGTTCGATGCCTGGTAGTGAAGGGGCGGTTTTTGTGTTGAATTACACCAGACGTTTTTGAGAAATTATTTCTATTTTTAAGGATTTGTTAATCCATATAATGGATCTTTCACATCCAGATCTTCTAGCACAACGTGACAATGTTTTGGAAACACTTCATAATTTAAAAATAAATCAAAATTTAATTAATAATATTATTAATGTGGGTAATAAATTGGACAAATGTGATGCTGAAAGAAAAGAAAAACTTAAAGAATGGGGAATTCTCACTTCAGAAAATTCTAATAATTTATTTCCTATTTCTTGTCGGACATTGGAAGGATTGCCGGAATTAATAAAACAAATTGATAAAGTAAAGATTTTTTTAATTAATTTTTTGAATTAAAAACAGAAAGTAAAAATACTTTCGGGGGCTTCAATTCGTCGACTTAGGCTTCCAAACAATTCAAGACTTTCTCAGCGTCTCTACAAAGAAGGATATGTAGGAATACCGAGTGAATGTGGACAATATTTATTTTTTGATTTATTAATGAATAATGAACAATTTGCAAAATTTCATGCCTCAACAGGTATGCGTTTAAAGAAAAAAGAAGAAATGGAAGAATAGAAGGGCTGAAGAATATATATCATAGAACTGCGCAGTTTTGCAATTGTCTACTTTTGCAATTGTCCATTTTTTAACTGTCTCGATGTCCAATTGTCATAAATCCTTTTTATTTGTATTTTACTTTCTTTTTGTAAGCAATTTTTTCTGATTTTAACGTGTTTCGCGTTTTTCATATTTTAATATATTTTGATTTTAATTTATTTTAAAGTTAAATATTTCTAATTATTATTTAAAAAATGTTTCGGAATCAGTATGATAGTGATGTAACTGTTTTTAGTCCTCAGGTTAACTTTAAATTATAAAAATGGAAAAATGTTATTTTTAGGGACGTTTACATCAAAACGATTATGCAGTTGAAGCGATGCGTCAAGGAAGTGCTACTGTTGCTTTGCATGGAAAAGATCATGCTGTTGTTGTTGCTCTTATGGTGAGAAAATTTTTACATATTTCGAATTTGGTTGGGTTATGTTTAGGGCTGGCTTAACTCACTTAATCAAATCAATTCTCTTACCTGCTTTATTTTTTATCTTTAACATATTTTCTGTACTGATTAGTATAACTTAAAAATTTTTAGCGTTCTCAAAGCGAATTATCCTCTTATCAATCAAAGATATTTGAATTGGATGGTCATGTAGGTCTTTCAATGTCTGGACTTTTAGCGGATGGCAGAATTTTAGCGTAAATTTTAGCTTCCTTTTTTTAAAACTCGATAAATTTATTTAGTCGATTTATTCAAAATGAATGTGCTACTTTCTTTTCGGAATTGCAAACTCCAATGCCGATAGAGAATTTACGTACAAAACTGACTTTGAGTAAATTGATCTTTTTTCCTTTTTAAAATAATTTTCTTTATCTAGGAATGCAAGAGAATATTCAAGTTTATGGGAAACGGCCATTTGGAGTTGGATTGTTAATTATTGGATATGATGTTGGAGTTTAAGGAAAAGTTATTTTTATTTGATTTATTTTTAAAGGATTCTGGTCCTCATGTTCTTAATGCTGATCCATCTGCTAATGTTACAATGGTTAAAGCTGCTTCAATTGGGTAGGTTTTTTAATTTTTACATGGAGGGAGTCAGAAAAATGAAAGCTCCCTTTTTAGAGCTCGTTCTCAATCTGCTCGTACTTATTTGGAAAAACATTTTGACGAATATGCAAATAGTACTGACCAAAATGTTGTTATTCGTCATGCTCTTCTTGCTCTTAAAGAAACTCTTCAGACAAATACTAAATTGGATGAGAATGTTTTTTTTTAATTTTTAGCAAAAATATTTTCTTTTTATTTTCTCTTAGAATACTGCAATTGCAATCGTGGGTAAACGATGCAAGTTTGGTTGTCTTCCATCAGAGCAAGTTAAAGAAATTATTGCAAGTCTTAACAATAATCAAGCTCCAGAACCAATGCAGCTTTGAGAACTTTGCTGACTTGCGCGGATATTTATCTAAATAATTTTTTTGATTTTCAACAATCTTGTTTGAATAAAATTTGGTTTTATTAGTTATTTTTATAATAATATATTTTTTAGATATTATATCTTTTAATATTGATTTATTCCACTCACAATTTTAATAAGTTCTTGCCTACTCTTTGTTAAGAATTTTTTAATCGAATTATAGCTCCTTTGATACTTCGGTTTGTTAGCACAATTTTGTAAATTTTTAGTACGTGTTTGTTAATTAAATCTTTGTTTTTTTAGAAATGAAACCGCTTTCATTAAAAGGACATGGACGTCCAATAACCCGTGTACGTATTAATCAAGAGGGGGATATTCTTTTTTCTTCTGGAAAGGATAAACATATTTGTGTGTGGTATACTGAAAATGGGGAAAGAATTGGTACTTATGAAGGGCATACTGGTGTTGTTTGGGATGTTGATGTTAGTTGGGACACTAAAACACTTGTATCTGCTTCTGGGGATCAGCATATGATGGTTTGGAATTTTAAATTTGTTTTTATTATCGACTAGAAATTTATTTTTGGTTCATTTTCCGTAGTCTGGAGTTCTAATTATGTGAAATTTATTAGGATAAGAATTGTAAAAGCGTGTCGAAAATGTTCCAAGAAATCTCCATCTTTAATCCGAGAATTTTTAAAGTAGTTTTTACACAATTATCAAAGGATTTTTAGGTTTGGGATGTTGAAACGGGCGCCCAATTAAATGATAGTGAAGTTGGCTCAGTTGTTCGTTCAATTGGTATAATCATTAAATTTATTAATTAATTCAATTTTATCGGTTATTCAGGCCTTTCATATAGTGGAAATTTAGCTGTATTATCTACACAAAAAGCAATTTCAAATAGAGCTGGTGTTTTTGTTCAAGATCTTCGGGAATTTAGTAAAAAATTTGAGCCGACTTTACGTATTGAAATTGATCAACCTAGCAGTACTTGCCTTTTTTCACATTTGGATGATACTATTATTCTTGGTATTTTTTAGATATTTAAATTTAAATTAAACTTTTTTTAGGTACTCAAAATGGTCAATTGCATTTGTACGATTTGCGCCAGCCAAATGATGCAAAGGATTTTAGTAGTCCTCATAATTTTCCAATTAATGAATTGCAAAAATCTGTGGACGAAACTTTTTTAATTTCTTCATCAAAAGATAAAACTGCACAGTTACATGATTCACGTACATTACAACAATTGAAGAAATACAAGTAAACAAGAATTTTATATTTAATTAAATAAAGAAAATATTTTAATAGATCAACTCGGCCAGTAAATTCTGCCGCAATTTCCCCAACTAGAGACCATATAATTTTGGGAGGTGGGGAAGAATCTGTGAATGTTACGGTTGGTAAACAATAAATTAAAATGTTTTATTTTACTTTTAATTAGATGACATCAACTTCTTCTGGACAATTTGAGGCAAAACTTTATCATATGATTTTTGAAGAGGAATTTGCACGGTTTAAAGGGCATTTCGGACCAATTAACTCAATTACTTTTGATCCAACAGGGGATATTGGTAAGTATAGAAAAATAGAGGAAATAAAAGTATTTGATAGAAAGGACTGGAGGGGGATTGGACATGAGATTTCTCGAAAAATCACTATCGATATCCCGTCTCAATCCCGTCTCTTTTTTTGTTAAACTTTAAAAATACAAAAGTAGCCCTTAATTTATGATTTAAAATATTTTCTATTTAGTTGTCTCCGGTGGTGAAGATGGTTACGTGCGTATTCAAGAATTAGACCAAAGCTATAAGGATTTTGAATTTGATATTGGGGTTAATGCTTAATTGAAGGTGGGAAAAGATTTTTGGGAATTTATTCTAGTTGATATTTATTTAATTGTTTTTGTGAAAAAAGTATGTTTTGAATAGATATTTTTATTTTGGGATTAGAACTTTTTAATATTAAAAAAGAAAAGAATTCAAAAATATATATAATTTTGGCATTTCTTAATTTATTCTTCATTTGCTTGTTCACTTTTTTTGTTTATTTTATTTCTCTGAGAGGTCTGTTTCGGTTGGTTGTTCTGTTTGCGGTGGACTGGCTGTCGAACTTCCCCCCTCTTCCCCAGAACCTTCACTATTTTCCTTATCTTCGGAAGATGAGGAGGACGAAGATGACGAGTCTTTTTCAACATCTCTCTTCCTTCTAACTTTTGTTGGTTCTTCTCCAGATCCCTCAGGATCTTCATTTGATTCTTCGCTAGAGGAGGAGGTATTATTTACTTCTTCATTTTGAATCTAACATAAATATTAGAGATTTAATCTTTTAAAAATAATTTTGAAAGTAAATCTAACTTTGAAGAATTCTCTCTCTCTCAGTTTACCTGTCGTTTAAAGATCATCTTTTCATTGTTAAGTTCAGCCTCTGCACTCAATCCAATTTCTATTGCATTGATGTTGTACACAACAGTAATTACAAAAAATGTAAATAATACAAAAATAATTTGTAAATTCATTTTAAGCTCTTTAAGAGTAAAATTAAAGAATTCCCGTTTCTAAAAAATATTTTTTACAGAAATTTTTGGATGAGATTAGGATTAGAGGGCAATACACCTTTAGATTAATTTGTTTAAAAATATAATTACAATTTTTAGTGAATTATTTAGGGGAATTCGAGATATTCATCTTTCATAGCTTGTGTGGTGTGTGATAAAAAGAGGGAGAGAGAGGGTTATATATTTGTTGCCTGAGGTCGGGGATGACATTTTAAGTGACACACAACTTTTGACAGGCCACAAAAATATCTTTTGATCAATTTTGAATTTATTTGAGGGATCTTTAAGAGACTGTCAGCTGCTTTTTTGATGTTTTTTTTTGAATTTTTAGTCACTCTTTTAATAGAAAAAAGGAATTAAATTAATCACAAGATTTTTGGATGAGTTATTTTTATATGTAAAGGATTGGTCAATATTTAAAAAGTAAAATTTAATTTATTCTTTAAAATACCTTTTAAACGGTTTATTTTCAGAGACAGAATATTCACAGAAAAAAGGAGAAAGCGGGGGGTGATTAAGGAAAAAAATGAATAATAAAATTGTGATTTATTTTTAAATAAGACGTGCTAAGAATTAGCAAAACTAATTATTTTTGTAAGGAGAATTTTAAGGTTGATTAATATTCGAGAAAATAAGGATAATTAAATTGGATTCCAAGATTATCAATTTATTTTCTTTTTCCAAAGAAACGAGCACTCTGACTGAGCAGTGGTACTTCGTATTGTTGATATTGCCCAGAGTCAATTCCCAATAAACGGCTGGCCTGAAAATTGAAATAAAAAACAAATAAATAATTTATTCCAAAAATACCTGTCTTACACCCGAATAAAATGTCTGTCCGGCTTGATAGGCAAAATCAGTAAGAGGAGTTCGGGCAAAAATATTATTATTAGCATTATATTGGTCAAACCCCCCTCCTTCAAAAGGATTTTGAGGAAATCCTCCAAAAGTATTTTGCTGATGTTTAACTATTTCTGTTGGGAATAAAGAACCGGCTGGAGGTTTAATATTTGGATTAATTCCACCAAGAGATGGTTGGGAAGAAGATTGGGAATTTTTATTATTTAAATATTCTGAATTAATTTGTTGTGTAGTTGGTGGCTGATTTGCCGGGGAAGAAGCAACATTTTCTATTTTTTGAATGTCAGAGTTTGTTTCTTTAAATATCTGAAATAAGCCTCTGATATTTGACTTTTCTAAAATTATACTAAATAAAATTTACTTCATCCAACAACGGATCATCATATTGATCAATTTCTGTTGCATCCGGTATTCTCTCTCCCTTATATTTTTTTTATTTTCTCAAAATTAAATTTAAAATACCAAAATTCCGCTTATCGATAAAATAATTAATTGATTACAAACAAGAAAGGAATAATAAAAAGAAAAATATTTTTTAATCATTTTTTGGTTAAATGAGAGAAAGAAACAAATACATTTTTGGGGGGATAATAAAAATATTCATCATCCACAAGTCTGCGCAGCAAACACTTTTCAAAACAAAAATTGTCAAGGATGCCGAATATAGGAGTAGAGTACTTCTCTCGATGAGAAAATTGAAAAATAAAAAGGATAAAGACTTTCGAACTTTTTGGTAAATTAAATTTAAACAAAGAATTTGTTTTTAATTATGGTCAATCCTTGAGTGTTGGGCTAACTCACGGAACGGACAAGTCACGGAATGTCCAAAAAAGAAATTCTAAAAAATTCTGATTTCTAAAAATATTCCGATTTTCAAAATATTCTGTGTTTTGGAATTCCTTGAGTTAACCCCCCACCCAATCCTTGTTTTTTTACTTTTTGGGTATTTCTGAGAAAATATTTAGCGCCGATATTTGTTACTTGTGATTACTGAAATGGAAAACTGGATTTCCAATTTATTTTTTTGTTAATAAATTGATAATATTTATTTTACAAAAAAATATTTATTTTACAAAAATTTAATCATTTTTTTACAGAAACAACAAATTTAGGTTTATTTTCAGGTAATGTTGGTTGTAATCTTGAATGAGGAAAGTATTGTTTGCATAATTTTAAACAAATTTCATTTAATTTATATCCGTGATAATAATAGGGAGAGTCTGGGGCATTAAATTTGTAACAATTAAAAAACATTCTTTTTAAATCAGCAATTAACATTCTTTCCTAAAATTTTTAAAATTTTATTTTTTAAAAAATTAAATTAAAAAGCTTACACAAGTATAATAACCATTTTTGAATTTTTGAGAAATTATACCCAAATCAATTGGAAAATTAATTATATTGTGATAATCTGGAACTGAATCAACATCCACAGATTCTCTGAAAAAAAATTAATTGTAAAACCCTTTTTTTCTTTCCTCATTGTATCAAAATTAGTGAATGATCCGGTATTGTCAGCTACTTAAAACTTTAAAGGGAATAAGGAATACGGAAGAGGGAACTACATACACACTCCACCATTGGAGTTGGTTCTAAAAAACATTTTTTAGAACATTTTTAATAAAATGAGTAATAAAAAGGGGGAGGAGGGGAACAAATTCCAATAATTTAACCAAATTTAATTAAAAACCTGAAAGGCCAAGAATTTTTGTCTTCTTTTAATTTTTGTAAAATTAATCGAAAATTTTTTTGTAAAGTTTCTGTCTGTTGATATTTTGTCTGTTCCTCCTCAATTTTTTTCAATTCCTCAATATTTGAAAGACTTTCAGTTCCCTTAATTTGTTCTAAACAAAGTGGCTGGCCCCCTAAAAATTTTTGAGAATTTAAAAAAATTAATCCAAAAAAACCATTTTTTTCAAAAAATTGTTTTAATCCTTCAAATTGAAGTCCAAAATTTGGAAAAGATTCTTTCAATGCAAAAGAATAAAATTTTTTCATATTAAAATAAATTTGTTTGGATTTTATATAAATTAATCTTTTTAAAAAAATAAATTTTTTAAAATAAAAAAAACAAACTTTGGATGTAATTGGCAATACATTAAAGTCGCCCCTTGATAATCCTTTATATACCCTTTATATCTCGAAGAAGGTAAAGCAAATTCGGTAATAAAATCTTGTTTAATAAAATATCCAATAGCAAATTCGTCTGCATAAGTTAATAAATGAAAGATTCCCAATTTCCCGACCATATAATCTTTTAAATGATTCATCATATGTGTCCCATAACCTTTGACCTAAAAATTGAAAATTTGATAAAAAAAGAATAGTTTGACAAAAAAATTATTTCACAAAAAAAAAGATTTAATGAGTAAAACAAAATTTAGAAGAAAATACGGTAATAGTGTGTCGTTTCCAGTCCCTATTTTTTCCTCCCAATTTTTAACCCTATGTTTGTACGGAATGGTCAAATTTTCCCCTTTCTTTCACCAAATTTGCCTTTCCATATTTTGCCTAAAAACAATCAAAAAAACTTTTTCCTTCTATAATAGCCAGAAAACATTTTCCATGCTTGGTGCTTCTCCTTGTGAAAGAACTGAATAAATTTTTGATTGTTTTTAGGCAAAATATGGAAAGGCAAATTTGGTGAAAGAAAGGGGAAAATTTGACCATTCCGTACAAACATAGGGTAAAAAATTGGAAGGAAAAAATGGGGACTGGAAACGACACTATTACCGAAAATACAAATTAATTTGAGAATTAAAAATTGGATGAAATACAAACAAAGAACCAAACAATTTTTTAGAAGCCAAAAAAATTAAAAAACCTGTTCATCAGCCGTCACAGCACAAAAAACAATTTCAGCAAATCCCTGTTCTTGGAACAACCGATAACAAATTCCAGCTATAACCCCTTTATCCTTCTTGTAAATAATTAAATTTTTGTGAGATTTATCAAAAACAATTCTGACAACATATTCTCTAGGCATTTTGGGTAATTGAATACTAAATAACCTTTGGACGTCAAAAAGCCATTTAATTTTGTTTTTATTTTGTAAAGGGCTTAAATCATTATTAATTATATGTAAACAAATAAGTCCATTTTCTTCTTCTGTTTCTGCAATACTTTTTCGAATTTCTTAAAAACATCATTTTTATTTTAAAGAAAAAAACCTGTAGAATAATCATTTTCCTTTTTAATTTCTTTTTTAAATTTTTCTTCATCAAATTTTTGAAATAATTTTTTGAGAATATCTGAACGCATTAAAGTTTGATTATTATTATGCTTCATTTTCTTCAATCTAAATCAGAAGATAAGATAAAACAAGAGAATTAATTCACAGAAGTATCAGCCCGTTGACGCACGCGTGAAAACTAGCTAACTCTTTTCCTTAAACATAACGCCAAAATTTAAATTAACTGTCTATTTACTCTCCTTATTTCACTGCATCTCTCGTGCGTTTGACTTTATTGTAAAACAAGAGAAAGGGTCAAATGGAGGCGAGTTATAAAATGGTCAGAGGGAATTGAAAATGGTCAATTCTCTCATTTGTGAAGGGAAATTAGTTAAAGTTTACAACTTTTGATCCTCCCGTTCGATTTTTTCTCTAATTTTGTATTTTTGTGGTTCCTAAAATAGTTAAAGCCAAATTCCTTTCTTTTTGAAAATTTTTTGAAATCTTTGGAAAGACAAGGAACCCAGATTTCTTCCTTTTTCAGAGCCGCAGGCAATTTATGGGAATAATAAAAATTCCATAAATTGAAAAAAATTCCCGGGATCCCGTAGCGGGATTGAGTTGTTTTGTAAAATTTTGTTTATTCATACAAACAATTAACAATTTTAATACAAATATACATATTTAAGTTTATTTTTTCTTTTAATCCTTTCATTAATTATAATCGAGTACATGATTGACCACCATTATTCGCGTAATGCCATGTACCAGATCGTTCCAATTTTGAACTTAAAAATTATTTAAAAATTTATTAAATTTCTTTACTTTCCACTAAATATACTTTTTTGGTTGCCTTTTAATATTAATTAATTGATTATAATCAAAATTAGGCTTCTTCTGATTGTTTTCATTGTTATTAATGATTTCATTTATATTTCTGTTATATATTTGATGGTTGCCGTCTTTTTGTTCTTGCTGAAATTTTCCAAATATTTTTAAAGACAAAATTAATAAGCCTACCGATTGAATTTGGATGTTTTTATCATCTTTGTTTATGCATTCTCCTCTAATGTTTAATGAAAGTACATAATTTTGTGTTTGTTTATTTCTACTTTTAATTGAATCATTTTGATGAGGTTTCTCTGATACCACATTTTCTGACCCAAATTTATAATTTTTTGTTAGCTAAAAATAAAAGAAAAATTTCAATTAAATTTTTCGTGAACTATGTATAAATTCGAAATTAACACACAAGGCTATTTAATACCCTCTCTAAATATTTGCCTGTTTTTGTCTATAAACTTGTAGTAGACTGATCCTGCATGCCGTTGATAGTTGATTTGTTGACCGAATATTATTTCTTGCCACTTCATCAATCTTCTGTCGATCATTACTTATTAGCGATAACGTCCTTTTTGAGAAAGCAGTCTTCTGTTCCTAAATGTGTGGCATTATATTCGAAACAAATAAAGCTAAAAGGTTTAACTTTTAAATCCTTTTTCATATTTTGTATTTTTGAGGGGAAGTTTGTCCGAGGTTTACATGCCAAGGAATTATGCTGGATTTGTCCAAACTCTGCCCATACGCCTTAAAATAGTGAAGTTAAAAATTCTTTTTATTGTGTATTTTTAGGCACATACTGTAGTCGAGGCTTTGTAAATTTAATGCATTCCGCCATCCAATCAAAGCATGTTGTGATGGACAAATGCACAAAAGGCACTGATTCTCATCCTTGTCTGACACACCAATATGCTCTTTAAACAAGATTAGGCGAAATGCGGTTGGAAATGATGTTCTTTCGAGCCTTTCTTTCTGTAAATTAATCAACAAAAATAAATAATTAGAAAATCTACATATGTAGTATAACAATCACTTACCCCATTAAACTGAAAACTAAATGTTGGTGCCGTCTTGCTAAATTGCAGGTTTGGACCCAAAATTGCATTTTCCACTTTATTATTCTCCCAGCAACACAGCTGTCCTCCTCGAAGTTCGCAATATATTTGCTGATGCAAAATACCTAAATTTTCCTTTTATTGTTTCGAATTTTTATTTAAAAAACTCTCAATTTCCTCTTACTCTTTAAAAATTCACCTTCATCTGGAATAAAAATATCTAGATATCCCTGTGCCAATGGAGTAATTAGAGAAATTGGCTGAACCTTAAATATCAGAAAGTAATTATTAAAATAAAAATTGGAATACAAAAATTTGAGCACTAATACTTCCATAAATAGGTAAAAGATTCTGAACAGGAAGCATTTTCTCAAGTATATAGCTGTGTATTTTGCCATTTAGAATTGCATCCGATAAGCGAAATCTTGCAAACTTAAATAATTAAATTTAAGTCTAAATTAAATTTAAACCCCGATGATGTAGTCTTGCTCTTCTTTGTGAATATTTGGAGGAGTTCTTTAAAATATTTTAAATTATAAGAATTCTTTTAAATATTTTACTTTTCCACCCCAGACCCATTTCGTTTCTCTTCCCGAATACCAAATTTCCGAAGTTCTTCCAGGAAACGCCTATTTGGAGCTCCTCCAATATTGCTTTCTATTCGAGATGCAAAACGAGTAGCTGATGCTCGATTATTTTGATATTCTTCTTTTTGTTGATATCTAAAGAATGAAATTCTCTCATTTAACTCCTCTCTCTGGAAATATACTTTTTCCAAGAAAGGCCAAGTGAGCGCCCAAGTGAATGTGTAACAGCCTGCACCATGGAACTTGGATTCTCAATACTAGTAATTCTTTTACAGAGGACATACAACTATTCAATTAATTAATTCAGTTAAATTAAGGAAACATCTCCACCAGCCTCAATGCAAAAGTCTGGATCCTCATCTGGAAATATAAACTCCTCTTCCGGGAATTCCACATCCGTGAATGTTCTATTTATGTACTCTTTTGGCTTTGAAAATTGGCTGGCATTATTCCTTTTAGATTTCAATACAAGTTGCACAGTAAATTCACGCCAATCTTTAAAAAATGAAATTTGAAAGCCGTTTTAATCAGACCTGCACAAATGGACACGGATTTGCTATCCGTGTCCGGATATATATGTGGGTAAAGTATAGAATTTGGAAGGCCATGAAGCCAGTTTATCCCTTCTTTTAGCGCCGCAAAAATTACGAACGGATATCCGAAAGTTCCGCAGATTTGGCGCAGCATCATATCCGTATCCATCCGATTAAAAAAATACTCTCCATATCCGTCCGTATCCGGATATTTCCAAGGGTATTCGGATATTATCCGTATCTGTGTGCAGGCCAGTTTTAATACCTTTTCTTTCGCCAAAGTTTATAATTTCTTCACTAGGCCATGCCTAAAGAAAAATAATTTTTCTTTTAGGATTTTACTTTTATTAATAAAATTATGCTTACCAAAGGTAAACTTATGTTGCTGAGAATGATAGTCGCCTTGCTATGACCAAGCTAAAAATGTGTGTACAGTAATTTCATGTACATTTCTATTCATTATTAAATACCTGGCTTGAAAAAAATGAGCATTTACGATTTACTTCAAAATTATCTGGGGAGTTGGCAACGTCTTGTCGAAATTTTAACATTCTTTTAAGTTTTGGGGAATAAGGATTGTCAATTACATTAGTTTTGATTGAATATTAAACACTAACTTTTAAATGTTAAATGGAATTGGAGAATATGTACGTGTTATCGAAAAGAATTAACATAAAATTGAATTTTATTATGTGAGAATTGCCCAATTCTTTTGTTAGCTGAAGTTAACGACAGTTTTTGTCAATATTATAATACTGAGTGAGGGTGAGGGAGAGATACTGATAATTCTTTTGTGAATAATCAATAATTGATAAGAATAAATACAAAGTAGACATTGCCAAACCACGAGATTTTAGATTATAGAAATTGAAATTCTGGTAGCTAACAATTTAAATAATTTTGAATCATTTAACGTTTTTATCATCATTTATCATCCACCATATACAAAATATTAGAAAATTTGCCAAATCAGCTAGGTGTTTGAGTAAAGAAATTTTTTAACAGAATGTTGTTCAATATATTGCTCGAATTCAGTATCTTCCTCTTCTTTTTGATTCCCCCAAAGCTCATCAACTGCCCAAACACCATTTTCAGTTGAACAACTTGCATTTGAATTCATTCTACTTTTTTTCTTTGTATTACTTAATTTTGCATTTACATCTAAATTCGTTCCAGGGTTTTTTAATGAAAATAGCTCCAATAAATCATCAGTTGCCATTGAAGCAAGTGAACGATTTTCCACACCGATGAGAGCCTGTTTTTTAAATTTAAGATATATTTATTTGAAAAAGTTTACGCACGTTTGCTGTGTCCGTTTTGAATTTTTGTAGCCTCATAACCTTTTCTTCAACAGTCCCAAGTGTAATAAGTCTAATAAATAATAAAAAATGACTAAATTTGAATAACCTGAACACATTAACTGTCCGCTTTTGCCCAAGTCGGTGAGCCCTAGTAATTTAAGATGTCTAAATTCCTTCCTAAGTTTACCTGTCTATCGCTTGTAGATCGCGGAATGGATTCCAGTCATGGTCCATAAATATAACTACATCAGCTCCAGTCAGGTTTAGACCAATTCCACCAACCTATGAATAATTTTAAAAGGTAAATGTCCAGTTGACTCCCCACCTGTCCGCAAAAAGAATACGCAATTTTCACTCCTTTTCTTGCATTTTTTCTGTAAGGAGAGCGCCCATTTTTCCTTTATATATGGTATGCCCTTTAACTCATGAAAAGATATGTAGAGAAAAATATAATACATTGAAAACAAATTTGGGCTAATTTTATTTATTTTTCTAAAAGATCAGGGGGGCTAACAACATTTTAATGATGATAATACATTTAAATATTTCATCACTTGTAAATGATAACCGTCTGCTATAGATCGACCGAATTTAAAACCGGAATTTTCATGATGTCTTGCCAAAAATTAACCGTTATATAAAATTTTAAAAACTAATAACCAGAAAAAAACCAATACTCAGAACCGAAAACAGGATTCTTGAAATTTGAATTAATTAATCTAATTATTATTATCTTTTCTCTATACATATATTTCTTCATGAGTCAAAGGGCATACCATACATAAAGGAAAAATGGGCGCCTCTCCTTACAGAAAAAATGCCTGAAAAGGAGTGAAAATTGCGTATTCTCTTTGCGGACAGGTGGGGAGTCAACTGGACATTTACCATTTTAAAATTATGCAGTTCTAAAGTAAGCTTACATGTGTAGTAAGTAATAGCAGTTGCACGTTTGGATCGGTATTAAAGCGGTCCACAATTGACTGTCGCTGAGATGGAGGTGTTTGCCCATCCAAAACAAGAAAGTTAATTCCACTACCAAATTCTCCATTATTCAAGAAATATGAAATCAACTAAATGTTTAAAGATTTTATTTCTTGTTATAAATATGGGGGAGTACCTCAATGGTTGCACGCCATTGACAGAAAATAAGAGCTTTGTGTGTTGTATTAGAAAGAAAATTTTGTGATTCATAACAGGTTGTGCCGCTAGATACTGAAAATTTTACGTTTAAATTTCATAATAATATTTTAGCTATAGACAGGAAAGGACGGAAATACTTAACAAAAAGTTAAGAATTTTTAAGGTTTATTAGAAGGGCCGCCATGCAATAATTGAACGTTTATTTAGCTTAAAAACCTTGTTCAAGTTTTTGTTCGTGTTCTAATCCTTTGTTACGAGAATAGTTAACATCATATTCGCTGAAACGTTCTCCAATTTGACATTCATTCAATAATTCTCTTAAAGCTAACATTTTTCCTGATTGCTCAATATGCTAAAAAATATTTAACTTAAAAAATTTAATATTTAAAATTAAAAAAAGGAAATTCAAAACAAACCGATTGCATACACTCTTCTGCGAGATAATTGTAATTAGTGTCCTCACATCTTAAACTCTTTATAAGCTTCGAAATCAAAAGAGGATGATCGACAAGTTTTCGAAGTGCGTGTAATACTTGAATTGGAGTCAGCCATTGAATTGCTTAAAAGTAGACATTTATTCGTGAGAAAAAATTTGCTCGAAATCCAAAATAATCATTTTAAATGTCTAATAAATTATTTAAATACATTCAGTATCGACATCACGCGCATTCAAAGAGCAGCAATCAACAATTAATTGGTAAAGGATGCGTTGTAATACAGTTAATTCACATTCTCTGTCCTGCACAATCTTTTCTGGTAATTCAGCCAGTACTTCCGACTATTTAGAAAAAAAACTTTAATAAAAAATTTAAAAAACTACTTTTAAGCGACGTAATACAAAAGGGAGACATTGTTTATGTAGAGACTGTAAAGCTTGTTCTCCTTCCTGAAAAATAAGAATTACAAAGTTAGGCGGATTTTGAATTTAATTGTTAACAATTTGCGAGAGAAAGTGTATATTTAAAAATATTGAACCTTAATCTGTTGTTCGCTGGCCCGAGCATTTCTGCATGCTAAAATGTGACGCATATATTTTGATTGGAATGCCGCTCGTGATGAGAGGTAACTGTAAATAATGATTAACGTTTAATCACAATAAATTAAAATATAAAATGAAAGACAAACCCTGGCATTAAAAATCTGAAATTTAAAAATCAAAAATAATATTTTAAATAAATCTCTAACGTAAATAATGCCCAGAGATCGGCAGGTGAATTTTGCACGGGTGTTCCAGATAATATAAGACGATGAAAGCATTTAACGGCACAAACAGACTCAAATAATTGACTAGCTGGGTTACGAATACTAAAAAATAAATTTAGCTATAATAATTTGTAAATTTTTACCAGTGGCCCTCATCAAGTACCAAATAGTGCCAATAATATTCACTTTAAAGTTTAAAAATCAACTTTTCAAAAATTACTTAAAAACCAAACCGTAGCTCTTTATTAGAGCGCAATTCCTCGTAGGACACAACTAAAATACATTCACGTCCCTCATTACTTTCTCTATAATTGGCAACTTTTTGAATAGATATTTGTGAAGATGGAAAGAATGAGCTCCATTCTAAATTTTAAAAAAAATATTTAAGCAAAAACAAAATAAAGATAAACCTTTACACCAATGATCTACAAGAGTGCGCGGACAAACAATTAATGAAGACTTCAAATGACCCTCTTTATGTTGTGCCTTTCTGTTTTGATTAACCCGCTAAATAATTGTAAAATTTCTTCAGAATTTAAAAAATATATTTACTTGAACATAGTCCCAGGAAAGTAAAGAAAGAACTTGCAGAGTTTTTCCCAACCCTAAAAGATGTTATTTTTAAATACATATAATATTTAATATATAATTTTCCAAACCCATATCATCAGCCAAAATTCCATTCAAACCAAACCGATTAAGAAAAGTTAGCCATGTAATACCTGCATATTATGGTATTTACATAAAAAATATTTCCAAACCTTCAATCTGATAATCACGTAAATCCAATGTATCAACAAGAAATGGAATTTCATCACGTCTTAACTTTGGTAAATTGCCCGGACATCCAAGAACATCAACTAGAGAGAAAGAATTGATGTATGTGTTCTGCAACATCGTCATCTCAGATTTGTCATCCAACTTGTTATCATCAAACAATTCGTGTAAAAAATGATTTTGTCTCTGAAAATATATATTTTTGCACAATTCCTCTATATTTTTTCCTATATTCTAAATTATAAAATAATACATTTTCTAAAGGTAATAAAGCAACAAATTGACGAAAGGCAAGGGCGGCGGCCGCTCGAACCTAAAAATGAAAAAAATAGAAATTAAAGCAAAAATATTTGGAATACCGATTCATTTCGATCTCCAATACAGCGTAGTGCCAACAGAGATCTATAAATAACAAGAAATAAATTGAATCACCATTATTGATAAATTGAAAAAGTAGCAACCAAAACGGGCAACTAAATAAATTCAAGGAGACTTAAGCGCGGCATTTAAAATTAACTTGAAAAAAGAAAAATAAATAATAACCTTACATGAGTGATATTGCACCAAGCAATTTGCTAGCAATAATAGATAACCTAAGTAAAAGCTCCGATGCTCCTAACATAGCCCATTCAACAGAAGTCGAAGCATTATCTAAAAGGAAATAATGCACGAATTTTCATATTTATTTAACCTGATATCATTTCAGAAAGCGGCTGGAAGAAAAGTCTCAACATGGGACATAACTCAATTTCGGTAAGATTTGAGAGAAAACGGGCAACCTACAACAGATGACTGACAAAAAATTATATTTTTATAAAAATTACCCTAAATCGAATAGCAGGATTTGTATTGACTAATAATGCCATTATGTGAGGAATTTTTGGACCTATTCTTTCTTTAATTAAAGAAAAACGTATTTGTTTATCAGTAATTGCTGGAAATATAACTCCAAAATAATCCAATAGAAGTAGGAATTCCTTAAATAAGAAGATAAATTATACTTTTATTATATTAAAAATATACCTCTCCATCATCATTTTCTTTGATCATGTTCCATAAGTGCCCGTTAACCATCTCAGGACAAATTTCAACAATTTTCGAACCAAATCTCTCACAAATAAACCTCAATACTTTTACACAATTTCGGGTCTTAATGGCAAGTGGTCGATCTGAAATAAACAAAAATTATATAAAATTGTAGAACAAACCTCCAACTGAGGACTCTGACTGTTCCAAGCTAATAATTTTATGAAGAAGTGATTGTTCATTCCTATAAAGAAATATTTACTAATTATATTCGTTTTTAACATAATAACCATTTAAGAGCTTTAGGTGACCATTGATCACATTGACCCAAACCCAACATAAGTTGACGTAAAATCTTAGAATGCGGGCATGGCTTCCTGTCAGAGGTTCGCTCAATGAGTGTAGAAAAAGCATTAACTAAGTGACAATTAGCAATGTGTGAACTGTTTTCCTATAAATTATAAATTAGTTTTATAAAAAATATTTATCGAAATTTAAAGAGAAAATTTTTAAAAAATCAAACAAACTGATTCTATTGTATCCATTAAAGGCTTTATAAGTGGAGTTAGTTGCACAGGTAGCTGTTCCATAAAATTTATGAGTGCGGAAGAAAACAGAGCATTAATACGGCTAATAATATTATTTAAAAAAAAATCAGTTATTTAAATAAATCACCACGAATATGTTCTAGTAGCCAATTTGGTATCCTCAATAAGCTCAACAATAAGCGCATATCTGGCCGATAATGCACGCAAGTCATCTGCTTGATCTAACCGCTGTATACAAGAACGGTAAGCAGAGATAAAATAAATTAATATAGTCGTTGAAATATGTAAGCTTACTTACTTAATAGCTTCCTCCATAGAAGTCACCTATTTTAAAAAATAATTATTTAGAAGCTGTATATTTTAAATTTACCTGATTTAGTGGAAGTAATTCAGAAACAGGAACACCCTTTCGCAGACAATATTGCTAAAAACAAAAATGTTATATTTAAAGGATAATTCCAAATCACCGCACTTTGAAATCGTTACACTCTTTAGTTAATATACTAACCAACTGGGTTGTCTAAAAAATATAAAGTTTTTCAGAAAATTTTTAAAAGCAGAATTATAAAAACCTCATCAAATAGCTTGTTGGAATTTGAATTACAAGATAATTGCTCGTATAATTCTTTGATTAAAATATCAGGGGCAGGTACTGATTGATTATCAGATGAAAAATTTTTAATATGACGTGAATTTTGATAAACATTTGACCATTCCTGGGCTAAAAGCGCCGACCCAAACTTCTAGAAAAAATTAATTATTTACTAATAGTAGGTGAAACAAAAATACAAACTTGATATAAAGAATTAGAGCGTAAATATGGAAAGAATAATAGCTGGACGGATATAAACATTGGCTGTTGACTTAATTTTTTTTAATAAAAACTGGATAAAAAAATATATTTTTAACAAACCCAATAGGGCAGCCCCAACGAAAGAGAGTATTTATCAATGGCTGTAATTAAATAATTTTATTTAATAATTACAACAAAAACATACCGCTAGCCATCGAGCAGCCATAGCTTTTCTCTCGAGGATAACCTACCAAATTTTATGAAGAGTAAATAAAATATGTCAAAGAATAACTAAATCAATTTGTTTCCTTTCCAAAAAGTGTAATTCTTCACCACACAATAATTCTTTAGGAAAGTCTCGTCGAGAGTCAGATCCATCAACATTATGTAAAAATACATCTTAAAAGTATAAATTATAGAATTTGGACTCTAAAAATGTGATTCGGCCTATTATGATGATTACGTACTAATTGAAAATCTCAAAGTCCCTTAGATATAGAAATTACACATCATTTAAATATAAATCTTATGTTAGAAGTAATAAAAATTTCAAAAAGAAAACACAAACCAATTTCAGGATTTTTGTGATCGTACATAAGGCAGCTAATCCAGAGGCCTGAAAATAGTTAGAACGATATGTAAATGTTTGGAGAATAAATAATTTCGTAGTAACCTATATTCAATGAGAGATCATTTCCAAGTAAATTGTTGAAATTTGACGTCAAAGCCATATGCCGCTGAAAAAATTCTAATAACAATGACAGTGTCGTGTGGCATGATGGCAACAATATTTCGGCAGAACTTGGTGGACAAAAAATAACACATCTATAAAGTCGTTTCAATGTTTGGAAAAGTAACTGAAAAAAGAAAGTGAAACTTATAAAAAACAAAAAAAATGAAACCTTTTCAGTCCAAATATGCTTGCCATCAGGAGTTATAGTTAAGGAATCGTTCTTAAAAATCGAACAAAGGCATTGCATAACTTTTATATTTCGTTCTGTCGGGCAGGTTTGTGGGGAGCATTCAAGTAGCTCGACTAGCAATGTTACTTGACTGTCACTAAGCTGAGCTGAAGATTGTGAAGCGCTTTGATTCCATTCCTGCAAAATAGAAAATTTGAGAAAATTAAGAGCAACATTACATAGAGAGTGACTTAATTAAAAAAATGAAACCTCATCCGTAGATAGCCAAAATTCGAGAAGCCCAAGTAAATCGACAAGTACAGAATCAACACCTTCGCGAAGCTGTGTCAATCGTTCAGGACGTTGTAGTATACCCCAAATTCGCGGAAGAGTTTCCTGACGAATTTTAGACAAAATATTAGCATTGAACTTTGCTATTCCGGAGTTAGCCGCTAAGAAAAACGAACAAATAGCCTGGCTCCCCGCAGAAATTATCTTTATATTTTAGTCAAAATTTTCTTTAGTCAGAAAATACCTCATCTACAGGATCATGTTCAAGAGCCCACCTTAATAAAATTAATACTAAAATAAAATATCGAAATAATCCCCTAATATTAGAAGTAAAACAAACAGTGTGAGATCAAACAACTTGTAATCTGAAGGCAGCGAAAAAGCAGTCACTGCAAAGTGATATTTAGCAACAAGTAATGCACCTTGTCGACAATGCCAATTCTTAAAAAAAAGTTAAACTAAAAATTCTATCAGAAAATAATTTAATTCTAAAAAATTGACAAATATTTTAACCTGTTCACTCGTTATTTGGAGCATATTGCAAATCTGGTTTAAAATTGCTGAGCCAACTCGAATCATAAACGGCTTTAATTCTTCTTTATAGTTTTCATTTTTGATTTTTAAACTATCATTATCAGACAATTTTAACAAAATAAATGAAAGTGCTTGTGCAGCTGCCTGAAATTTTAGGTTAATTAAAAAATTAAAAATTTATTTGTAATTAAATTATCCAAGAGTTACTTTCACTTAATTATTTGTTATTTCTATTTTATTGATCACAATAATTAAATCTTAGAATAAATATAAAATTTAAGAACCTCGCGGACTGGAGCAACAACATTGCTGCCAGTTACAAAATCACAAAAACGGTCCAAACAAAATAATTGAAGTAGGCGAGTGGTAGCCTTAGTGAGAAAGCTCGAATACGGAAACAGCCTTTATAAAAGTAGATTTAAAAAAATATTTAATTGAAGTCATAAAAATTTAAAATACCATTTGTTCGCCTGATTACAAATTTTTGTCAAAACAAGACAAGCTCCATGACGTGTTTGCCATTTTGGACTGACTAAATCGCGGAGAAGAGTAGAATGAAAAAATTCATAAAAACATTTTAAAAATTGTAAAGGAAGACTAGCTATAAATAAGTAAAATATTTAACAAAAATAATTTTAAATTTTACAATCTTGTTCATTAACATCGTCCAAACTTGGCTCATCTTTAATTTTTTGTTGCCCATATTTTAAAGAATTATGAGAAAAAGTATCAACAAAAGGGCATTCATTGTTAATAACCTCCTCGTATAACTCTCTACGAGAAACAATTGGAGAATCTGTTGTAGTTAAATTTGTGTTCTTAATTTCACTCAAAGTTGCAATTTCATCGTCGGTAATAAATCTTAAAAACAATTTATATATTTTTGAATAAAAACAGTTGAGTGAAAGAAAAAATTTACTTAAAGAGATCTATTTAACAAAAAAATATGTCCTCTCCGGTTATCTCACCTCACCGTCCACAAATATTTTTCTTGTCTTCTCCTTCCATCTTTCTCCTTTGTTAAAGAATAAAAAATGAGCAAATCAAACGGACAAACATTTGGGGGGAGATAACCGAAGAGTATTTAAATAAAAAAAGTTGAGGAGACGATGGGGGGAGATAAACGAAGAGTACCAAGAAAATATTAACACTAAAATTTTTAAAAAATAAACATTACGTGCTTGAAGAAACCCCAGTAGCAGAATTCATGTCCAAATGCAAATCAATTAATTGTCGTTGCTTTTTCTTATGTTGAAGACTAATGTCAGTTGAATTGTTTTTATCGACTAAAGTGTCGTTCTCCTCTTCGAATCTTAAATTTTTTTAATAAATTTTGTTTAAATATCCTAAAAAATAATTTTAAAAAAACCTACCCAACTAGCATTTTATAATTTGAAATAATTTGGTTTAAATCCGAATTCTCAATTAATGTTGCACATTCATCAAAATATTCTTTCATTTTGTCTTTAGACAACAATTCAAATTTCTCATAAAATGCATTATCAGCACTTAAAAGAAGAGCAGCAACAAGTTCAGCCGAAGCAACCCGGCATTCCCTAAATATTTGTTGAAAATTTAATTAATATTTTTTTATAAAAAATACCACAAAGAACTGCGAAAGCATTGTGCCACAATATCAAAAAGTTGATCCCATGAATAGATTATTGACTAAAAAATAAAGTTTTGAAGTTCAAAACCTTTGCTAAAATTTTGAAAAAGAACTTATTTTCAAAAATTCATAACCCCAACAATATTATAAATAAAATAGCCCAACAAAGAATAATTAATGTTAAAGAAAAAAATAAACCTGTTGGCTAGAAATGGGTGCATATTGTGTAAGCATTGAAATAGCCTCTGATCGAAGTATCCGATTACGTGACTCGAGAAGCTCGCGTAGTTTGTTCAATCGAGAATCCGTCATTCGACAATGTTTGAAAGAAGAAATATTTGATTTCCGTCTTAAATTGAATTTTAGGTTAGAAAATGGTGAAAAAACCCATATTTAAAAAATTTTTTTATATGAGAGATACCATTATGTCGGATTTCTGTTAATGTATCATTTTGTCGGATTTCTGGTAATGTACCATTATGTCGGATTTTTTACCATTGTCAATTTTTATAATTTTTTCAAAAATCTTTTTATTTTATCACTAACCCAAAATTTGAACCTATTTTGGCACATAAAAGCATAAAATAGGAGCCTATTTCTCGATTTTTTGGATCTAGAATCTAGGACTCTACTTATTAATAATGCTACTTTATCATAAGCCTATTCTGTTGTTTTATATAATTTGCCTAGTTTTATTTAATTTCTTTATTTAGATCTTCTAAAAAATGGTTGGTTCTGTTCTAAAATTAATTAATTCTACAAAAGTTATGCGTAGTTGTGGTTTCAGCACGACAAATGTCCTGAATGGCGCTCATGTTCGTATGCACAATTGGTGGGGTCCAGAAAAGATTCAAGGACGTGAAGTTGTTGGTTGGGGTGTGAAAGGTGACGAGGTTTGTTTTTATTCTTTATTATATTTCGTTTAAAATCATTCTTTTTTGCATTCAGTCATGACTTTATTTAGATAGCCAAAAGAATAAATAAAATTTGGAAGGTGTTTAGGTGAAAATTTGTGGGGTCCAGAAAACTTCACTATTACATATTAAAAATCATTGTTTTATTCTAAACTAGTTTTTATTTTTTTAGTTCTACGAGGACCGTGCCGATTTTTGGTATCCAGCAATTCGTTTTCGACGGAATGACGAAATTGTAACGCCAATTCGCGAGAAGGAATTGGGGGATTGGAAACAATTGTCTGTGGACGAGAAGAAATTGCTGTACCGATATTCTTTTTGCCAGACACTTTCTGAATATGAGGCTCCAGATGGGTATTGGAAACTTCCTGTGGCAATTACATTAGCTGGTTGCGGTTTAGCATTATTATATGGATGCTTCCTTTCTTACTACTGTAAATAATCATTTTAAGAATTTTTAAAAAAATTTTATTTTAGGCTATCCTCCATCGTTACCAACGCTGGAGAATGAATTTAAGGTTTTTTTCCTGGCAATTGTTTTCATAAATTTATACTTATTTTTTCAGGAGAGTGTCATTGAAAAGAAATTGGTTATGGAGAAAGGACGCTTCCTTGGGCCTGCTGCGTATTACGACTACGAGAACAATCGTTGGAAGGATTAGGAATATTATTTGAAGGAAAAATAAAATTAGAAGAAGAAATTTTGGTAAATATTAAAAGACAATTATGTATAGGGAATATTTGGATAAATAAATTGTTTGTTTGTTTTGTGTGCAATTTAAATTTTTATATTTAAAATGTTAATTAAATATTTTAAAAATTGAGAAATTCGTTATTAGAAATTCATTACAGAAAAGTAAATGAGTTCTTCAATTTCTTCTAAAGTTAAATTAGACCAAGAGGTTTGTGCTGATGCCGACAAATTGGTTCGATTATATACAGAATTGGCGGATTTGCGTCGAAACAAAATAATTAATTTATACAGCTCCAATGGGCCACAATTGATATGGAATGGAAATTGTTATAGCGGCTTAACAGAAATTGGCTCATTTTGGGATAATCTGCCATCCACACAACACGAGTATTTTAATTTAATAAATTTAGGGGGGAGGGGTATTTTGTTGGTTAAATACAAAACAAAATACCCTCCTTATTTCACTTCCACATTCATTTTATTAATTTTCAGAGTAATCTGCTTAGATGCGCATCGGTATGATTTTCAGATTTAAATAGCCTTTTTAATATGCGCAAATAATTAGTATAAATTCCAGAATTGACCCAACAAGTGATGATATGTCGATTGTTGTCCTTTCAATGGGGAAAGTTACTATTGGAGGGTTAACACATGCTTACAATCAATCTTTGGTTCTTATTCTTGAAGATGGGACATACAAAGTTAAAAGTGACACATACAGGCTTATGGACTAGTAGAAGATATAAAAAAAAGTTTTGAAAAACTTGCTAAATAAATTGGAATTTATTTATTTTTTGGATGTTCTTTTTTTGTTTAATTTCTTCAATGTATTAAAAATAAATATTCACTACTAAATCTGTTCTTATCGATTTAGGTTATCGACTATCCATGGTCGAATACAAAACAATTAGGAGTCTGACCTGTCCCTAAATTAGGGCTTCTATTACCGAAATGTTAAGTTACAAAAGTTTAATTTAGAAGTACATAGAGGGAATCTTCAAAATAAAAGTCGCTACGAAAATAAAATTTAAAACCTTATTCAAATACAAGTCAACTATATATTTCTTTCCCAGACGAGTTTTTCAGGGCCGCAGGCGAAAATTTTGAGAATTTTAAGATTAAATTTAATTTTTAACCTAAAAGTCTATTTACAAGTAGTTGTTATTTCCAAAAATAGCCCTGCCTTAAATTAACAATTCACAAAAAAATTTTTTATTTGTCAACAGATTTTTTTATATTTTAACAACACAAAGTGAACATTTAATCAATTTTTCAATCCTCGCTATCAACATTCACTGTTGTCAGACGTTTGAAGCTAGTCACTGGAACATGCGTCACCAAAGTGTAAAGTTTGTGTGGCGAATCTTCGTCATCATTCCTGCGTCGCGAGAGACGAACTCGAACACGATACGGAACGTTACTGAAAATTTCTTTGTAAAATACTTAATAAATTTATATAAAAATACCGAATTCCCTTCGACCATAAAAACTTGTTGAGACGCGTATCAACACGGACATCAGGAGTGCCCATTTGTTGTTCTGCAAATTTCTTGACCTCCTTTATAGCTCGAGGTGCACGGTACTTGAATCCACTTAAATTTTATTTTTTAAGACAATTAAAAAACGAGAGGTACTACTGCCCTTTCCCAGTTGACTAAGCTAATTAATTGCTTATAATTTGTTAAAATTTGATCCATGACGAATCGAAATGAGGAGGGGAAATGGCAGTAGTACCCAAAATTAATAAAATATACATTCCATGGATGCGCTTGTGCAGATGAATGGTGTACTCACGAGTAACCACTTTATTCAGCGAGCTCTTCCCTTTCTTTTCAACTTTTAATTTTTTGGCAACCATTGTATCGGTCTAGAAAAGTAAAAAGATAGTTTCTAAAATTGTGGATTATTTTAATTAACAATATGTAAATGAGAAAAATTAGATCACTTAAGTATTTGTAGAAATCTCAGATCGATTAATAGAAATAGAGTGAGTGTTGCCAGTTGAGAGCGGGCAGCGAAGTCCTAAGCCAGTTTAGAGCGATGGAGTATCATTGAGTACCGCATATTGAGTACCGCCGTTTGAGTCCCTAGCCAGTTGAGTCCCGGCCGGTTGAGTCCCGCTGGTTGAATTTCCCGTCTGTCGGAACAATTTACTCAATAGTATTAACAACTTTACCCGTAGTTGGAACAACCATCGACATGGGTGTGAATTTCTGATGAAAACTTAAAAATTTTATTTTCCTACTCTAAAATGCAATCAATAAAATTAAATCAACTCGGCAAATTTGACCAACGATTTTTTTCCATCACTCGCTTCGCTCACGACGGCCTACGTCCAGTTGAATGTGAAGTCAGGCTTCCTTCGCAGCGACTTACTTTTCCCTCGGAGATAATAAGATTTTTGGTCAATTCAAAAGGTTCATTCCGAATCACAAAATTTAACAATTTATGATTACACCTTATTCTAAAGAAACAATCGAAGGTTCAAAAAGTTTATCAAATTATCATTTCACATTAGTTGAAAAATTTTACATTAACCAGAATTAAATAGAGTACGAAAAAAGTTTAAATCAGTTAGAATAGGAACCGGGTTATATTTTCTAATCACTGGTAAGCAGAGATCAATTTACTCTTCGGGGTTTGGAAGTGTAGAAATACAAAATGCAATTAGTTTTCTTATCAAATTTTATAATTAACTACTTTGTATTACTGAAATAATTATTATCCTTAGCGAAAAACAGGTATTTTTATATTGTAGTTTTGATTTAAAAAACAAGAAAACTAAATGCGTCCTTATTTGGAAAAAGAAAATGTGAAAAAAACGAGATAAAAGATAATCATGTGTACAGTAAAAAATTATGAAGATGCTAAAAAAGGATAAAAGAAAAGGTTGATAAATTGCCAACAAAAATAGGATTCTTAAATGTGAAATTTTATCAGTGCAACCCCCTTGCAAATCTAACAAATAATAGTTACTAAATGCACTGATAACATTATTTTAGCTAAATTTGTTCATTTAGACGGTTAAAATTAATTATCAAACAGGTGTCTCGTTTTTGAATATTGGCAGGGCATAAAACTGACATCTATAAAACAAGGATGTTCTATTCAGTCCAAATCAAAGTATAATGAAAAGAAAAATGCCCAAGATATTGAACATAGATGGGATCATGTTCAGAAAATAAAGACACTGAATAGAACATCCCCTTTTGTTAAATATAACCAAAACAAATTGTAACTGCATAAGTTAAAGATTGTAGGTAGGTAGAGGTGAAATGACTAAATAAGAAGACTATACAACAATGTCTGGGGATTAATTAATATTATAGACCGGGAAATTTTTAATTATTTAACCTTTTGAACGAAGGTCAACAAAAATATAGCAGCTTCTTTAAACTAACCGTCATAAAATTCCTAAAAGTTCGAATGTTTCGATAAGATTCAGTCACAAATAAATAAATTTAAAAGCGACTATATTCTTTTAATCAACCTTTGTTCAAAAAATGCTGATTTTAAACACTGGTTCCAATTCCGTCTACAAACTTTTTGACCGGTCTGACTCCTGTATTGTTTGCAATTGTAAATCGCTGTGCCAGTTCAGGACGCTCAATGAGTTTCTCCAAAATGCGTTTGGCTCTAAATAAACAATAGAGTAATTAATTAATTGATTATACCAACCGGCCCATATGAATTTCCATTGAGCAAGGAGATGATTCCAACAGATCACAACCATCGCCTTCGTCCACAAAGTTATGTGAATGTTGAACACCAAACGAAATACGAACATCGCAAAGGCGATTAAGAAAGGTAAACGAATCCTTAAGTGTAATGTATATTTTCAGATTATTCTAACACTAAATATTAAAGAATACCTGACTGATCCCTGGCATACCATCAATGGAAGAATTACGTCTTTTTTGAACACGTAATTGACACATTAGTCTAAATGACTGCCACAAATCGAAGATTTTGATTGTAGCCTTAGGAAAAATAGTATGCTTGATCCTTTCTGCATCCATTGCTGAACGCATAGCCTCCTAGAAATTTTAAATTAAAATAAGGACAAATTCTAAGAAAGAAAACCCGATCAAGATAATAGCTCTGAACAAGCAGCGGTCGACGTGCATAACTGAAGATTTATAAAAAATGTTAATCATATTAATTTTTAGTCAAACATGAGTCACAGCAATTATCTCATTATTGTCCTAAAGGATCGAGGAAACCCAAATATTTTTCAGATGAAGCTAAAATATGCCTAATCTACACCAGTATTATTAAAACAATTTCAAACAAAATATAAAACCTTGTCAAGAATAACTCTCCATCATCATTCGACTCAAGTACAAGTCCCAAACCGATTTGTTTTCGCGCGTCAATTAATTGTTGAGACTTCAACGGAGAAAGTTCTGTCTCACTTCTATCTCCCATCGTCATTATCTTCCCACAACCAATTTGGAAAAATTCTTTGGCATCCCCAGCATCTCTAGTTCCACAATGAACAGCTGAACCATAAAATGATCGACGAGGAAGCACAAGACTGCCCCACTCGTGGTATGAAACAGTTATACGAGGAGTATCAGAAGCAAAGCCAGTAACAGTTGGGAGTACTACATTATGCACTCCATTTGTTTTTTCTTCAGCATTTAGTTTTTGTTTTTTGATTTTCTCAATATCATCAACTAAAGTAGATTTGCTTTTGATACAGTCCATTGTAAATTGTTGGGTATCATAACAAACAGATCTTAATTTTATATTTGTCAATCTTTTACAAATTAAAATTTACCTTTTTCTATCCAAATGTTTTTGTGCAAGTTGTTGTTGTTGAAAAGAAAGTGGAATTGGAATAAGCAATCCCTTATTCATGTTTGCAAGCAACTGACTATGTGACGTTAAAGATACATCTGAACCAGGTGGCGACGATTTCTTTGCCGGACTAGAGGGAAACGTTGAAGACGGAACAATATCACGAGAAATAGGCGATGCGTAGCAATTTTTTGATGGAACCGTGTTTGACTGACATATTTCCTCACCACTGGCGTAACACGAACCATTAGCAGAAATAGGTGAAGATTCATCTGAATCGACACCAAGACCACATTTCCCAACAGAAATAGGAACTACACGCTCATAATGATATGGATTAACACAAACCTTTAATTTTACTTTTATATAAACAATTTGAGATTTCTACTAACCGAATCACATTTCATATCAAATGCAGCTTGACATATGGATGAGTGTTTTATTTCATTTTTATGTAAATCACTGAAAGTAAAAATTAGATTGATAGAAGAATTGCAAAAATATACCCCCAACGGAAGATGCGTGCATAAACAACGTGAGGAAACCCTAATAAACAATGTTAATTAAGTAACAAAATATAAAATGAAAACAAACCCTTCCGACCGGCTACCTAAAATTAAAAGTGTTACTTTTACTTGATAAGAAATTATAAAGTAACAAACCTGAAGTCGCCCATCTAGTGTTCGCGGAATTGTTATACATTGCGAAGGGCGAGCACCATCTTCCACAACTGTTTGGATAAACCAATCAAGTTCTTCTCGCTTAAATTGAAAAGCATATTTATGAAAATAACTTTAAAATTTAAAAATTAGAACCTTATCTCGAAGTCTTTTGATTAATGACTCAATTGCCTTTCTGGAGAAGTCGATATCGGGTGACTAAAAATTAGAAGTTAATCTAAAGATTAATTTAAATTAAATCACTCACAACGTTATAGGTAAGCAGAAAAGTGACAATAGTTTGACAAGGATCAGCGCTAGTCGGCACTCGTCGTCCAGGACAAAGTGCGGGTCGTTTTTGTGTCTAAAAAATTAAAAATGATAAAAATTAAAATAAAATAGATACCGGTTGATTGTGAACTTGTTTAGGCTGTATAGTTTCACTTGGAATAAGAAGACCTGGCAAATGCTGTGGTTGTAAAAGGGTTGAAGTATGCTTGGGGGGTCGGCCAACCTTTAAATTTGTCATAAAAGATATTTATTATAAAAGTCTTACCCGACGATGAATAACAAGTGGTGGCGGTGGAGAGACAGCTTGGTGTTGTTTTGATTGTTGAATTAAAGCCCGTTGACGCAAGAGTTCAGCAATCGCAAGTGGTGAAACTTGTGGAAATTGCTGAGGTGTAAACACTTGAGTAGCAGCAGATTTATTTCCAATGGAAGGATTTACAAATAGTTGTTCTAGTAGACGTCCGGTTGCAGCTTTGTTAGCAGCTGAAGAGTTTATCCCAAGAAGTTGTTGACGTAATTCGTTCAATTGATTAAAGGCGGAAATACCGTCTGACTGTGACCCAGGAGCTGGGAGAGGAGTGACTTCCGTAATTGCTGACTTATTGTTAGCCTTATAAAAATATGTATTGCCAAAATTTAAAATAAGTACCTGTTGTTGACGAAGTAACAAACTTGTGGCGAGTAGCAATTGCTGTAGATTTTCTGATGCCAAAGTTGAATTATTTGAAGTGTTTCCAATAGGATTGTTTTCAGTTTGGTCCGAAGCGAGTCCTTTTGGACGTTGTTCAGAAACAGCCATAGTAGACGAGGACAAAAAATTTTTCTCAATATCTAAGGAAGTGTTTGAATGATTTGCAGGCATTGTTGTTGACGTTGAATTCAATGAATCAAGACCTACAAAAATTGTTATTATAAGTCACTTTTTTAAAAGTTGTACACCGAAACCTAAAGTAGTTTGTGTTTGCAACGGTGGGAAAGTGTCGGCCGTCGAAAATTGTAACTGGGATTTAAGTTGTTGTAGGAATAAACCGTGTTGCTGTAAATGCCTAGAAAGAAGTTCAGCCGCTACTTTATGCTCACGCTGGCGAATATTACTCTCATTCTGACGCAACATTTCTTGTTGTTGCTGTCGTAAAATGTGTTGATCATAATTATCCTGATATTTAACAGATAAAAAATCAACAACATATGTAGAAAATAATACCTGCGATTGTTCACACTGTTTTGCCATAAAATGCGCATATGCAGCGGCCAACAATTGTGAAGTGGTTACAGAAGTCGTCGATGCTGATTCTATTCCAGCTTCATGCTCTTCAGATTGAGGAGCTATTTCCTTAATACCTTCCGCCAACATAGTTTTTGCTGTTCCTTCTGTTTCTCGTTGGCAACCTATGCATTCTAATTCTTCTGTTGTCATTTGTTCTTTCCTGTTTCCATTAGTATCACTACCAAATGTCGCTAAAGGAGACAAAATTTGCGGTTGTTGTTGTTTCTGTTTTTGTTGTATAGTTCCCTCTCCAAGAGAGTTTTCTCTTTCATTCTCCTCGTCACAAATAGAAATGAAAATATTGTTATTAGAATCGGATTCTGAATTTTTTTGTTGTTCTTGTAAATTATCGTTCATTTTCTCCCCAGCGTTGTTTTCTTAAGTTTTTGTTCTTTTTTTATGTAAATAAGTCTTGTATGAAATCTTAATTTATGTACATATATGTACTATTTAAAAAACGTAAAAATTCCAGAAAAGGGCAATTGTGTCGAATTGTGGTTCCGTCGAAAATTTAGTTTAAAAATCCTGCAAGTACCTAAGGACTGAGATATGTCCTAAAATAAGCCTACTCCTCTCTAGTGAACGACATATCGACTTTTTCTTAAGGAAAAAAAGTCGTTTTAAAAAAATCTACAATTATTCGCGAACGACTTTTTTTTAAACACACAACGCCAGAACTACGTAAATATCGATGTTTTGCGCCAAACGATTGCGAAACGACTTTTTTGTGTCTCTTTTTCTCTAATTTCACATTATATTTCCTTTCTCTTTTTCTATTAATTTTCGTTCGTGTAGTCTCTCCTTTGGAATTTGCAATTTTCCATTTTTATAAATGTTCAGTCCCTTTTCTGTAATTTTTAGGGATTTTTCCACATATATTCTTACTAGATGGATGAATTTGAAAATGAATTAAGAGTCGCATTCGAAAGCGGCGATCTCGAAGAACCTGTGACACCGTCATCGAAACGTCGAAAATCCGATATCCTTAAGGGATTAGATCTAGGAAGTCCGAAGAGTAGGCGATCATGGAATGAAAGTAAAATATTTGGAAGGTATACGTAAAAAATTTCAATAAATTGTATTTATTATTTTAAGCCATTTCGATTGCGTCATAGACGATAAAGAAAATCTGACCAATCTTGTAGTTTGTAAACAGTGTTATGCGACATTCAATTACACGGGTACACATAATCTGAGGTTTTTTTACTATTAGATCTAAATTCTGTTTCTTTAATTTTATTTTTTAAGAAATCATATCGAATTAAAACACGGAGTTCAGTTACCAGCTAAGGAAAAACAAAAGATGATGGAGGATGCCCTTGTTGAATTCTGCGTTACTGATGCAAGGCCGTTCTCTTTAATTAACGGAAAAGGATTTATTAGTTTCCTAGATGCTTATTCTGAATTGATGTAAGTTTCGTGAAATGAATATTATTTATTAATTTATAGAATTGACAGACACTTAAAAAACCAAACTACAACGTCCAGCCTCATCTTACCTAATGAAAAAACTATAAGTCGAAAGGTGTTCGAGGTGCTAAAATCTAAGCAACCAGAACTTAATTCTATTTTTGATGAAATGAGCGAATCTGGGTTTTCTATTTCGCTCGATTTTTCTCAGAAGTTGGGCACTGATTATTGCGTCATGGTGGCACACTACATAACAAAAGACTGGTTAATTGTTTAGCATATTTATAGTAATAAGAAAGTATGTCAAACGAATTGTTTAGCATATTTATAGTAATAAGAAAGTATGTCAAACGAACTGCCATTGGGGTGACTATGAAACGGTTTTTATTTAGATTTTAATATTGACTTATTAAATTTTAGATACAAAAAGCCGTTAGAAATGTTGCAAAACAAAACTTTCCGGAATGTTTACGCCCACACGTGGAAAACGGTTTTTATTTAATCCAGAATAAGTTTAATAGAAAATTTAGTTTCACCAAGTCTAGTTACCTTTGGTCAAAATGCAATGAGGACTGAGATAGATTTTGAGATGGAACAGTATGAAACTGCATGTAAGAATTTGGGGGGGCATAAGCTAGATTTACTTAAATTTTGGAAAGAAAATTCAATGAAAATTCCACACCTTTCATCCATTTCTAAGCATTTTTTAGCAATTCCTTCTTCTTCTACTTCTTGTGAACGTATATTTTCCCGATTTTCTCCTTTAGTATATGATTATAAACGAAATCGTTTTGACCCACATACTATTTCTACACTTATTTCATTACAATCATTATTTAAAGATGAATAAAATTTTGTTGTTTTATTTTTTTAAACTTAAACAAACGAAAACCTAACAAAAATTCCAATGGAGAGACAACGACATAGAAAATTAATAGAAAAAGAGAAAGGAAATATAATGATAGAGCAGAGAAAAAGAGATACAAAAAAGTCGATTCGCAATCGTTTGGCGCAAAACATCGATATTAACGTAGTTCTGGCGTTTTGTATTAAAAAATAGTCGTTCGCGAATAAAAGTAGTTATTCGCCGCGAATCGACGAAAACGTAGATATGTCGTTCACTACTCCTCTCTCCTATGGGTTTTCACGTTTTAAATCTTTGCTAATCTCCGATACCATCCTCTCAAGGGGGCTCAACTGAGGTATACAAAGGAGATTGTTGGAATAATTTATTCCTTTGTTAGAACAACTTCCCCCGTCATAGTGGGAACAGGGAAGTTGTCCGGATTCTTCACTATTACCGAAAATAAGAATAAACGGAAATATGCATTAGTGATTGAATAAGTAACAATACTCAATTGGTAATATTCTAATTAATTGTTTGGAATTGCGTATTTAAGAGCGCGCGAGATAATCGATTATCGCATATCTACTGAGAAGAAATGTAAAGTCAACACTATGTTTAACATAAAAATGGTCTGTTGTTTTTGTTTAGAAAGTAAGTAGAAAAAACGTGAATTTAAAATAAATGCAAGGTAGCAAACAAATTAAAGACAGCGGACGACAATTGCGGATTAGAAATTACGGATATTCCGAACGACAATTCCAGACAGAACAATTCCGGACGAAAACTGTGGACGACAATTACGGATATAAAGTTTTCAAAAAATTTAAAATTTTTCAGTTTTCAGTCTCGCATCAGTTTAGAAATGATTTGGAAACCAACAAAAGAAACTGACAGCCGGGACTAAAAACGGGATTTTATTTCAATAATTTTTAAATTAAAAAAATTTTCAATCCGTAATTGTCGTCCGCAATAGTCGTATCCGCAATTGTCGTAAACTCTTTAGACATTTTCTGATAAAAATGAAAAAAGACAGCCGTGGTCAGCCAGAACAAAATTTGCGCCAGCCAAATTGTAAACAAATTGACAGAGGTACTTAAACACTCAATAGCAATAAACAAAATCGATAATTATGGGGTACTATATATTTGTGTCCAAATGTTAAGAATTGTACATAAATCAAAATATACACTACGTACATATGTACGAATCGCAACAATAATTCTATTAATATACATACAGTATGGAAGAAGTAAACGCTCACGAGAGTTAGCTGCCAACTAATAGCTAGTGACTGCTAATGTTAGCCTAAAATACGTTTCGGATAATACCGACAACATTGAAGAAGGCAGCCTATCTGCTACTATAAATTATCGATAAATTGGACACAAACATAGATAAAAAGAAAAAAATCAGTTTAGTTTAAAAATCAGTTAAAATGTTCCTTATAGTGACGTCCTGGGCTGGGTCTATTTGACACTCCTGCCAATGGCAATTTGTTTGGTAGGGGAAACTAGACTACATCGAGACGGTAGCTGGCAGATGAATTGAGTAAACCACATGTCAGCTCGATAAACGCGACAGCATGTGTTCATAAGTCTGTCTGCCAACAGTATTTACTTCAGATAACATACATGTAAAAAGAGAACTAGGAGGTGTAAGTGTCGCACGCGTCTTTTTTTTACATTTCGGCGCATATACATGTGTATGTTTTGCTATACATTTTTTGAAAATTACCATCGCAACCAAAATGTTCGTACGCTTAGATACGTCTACGGACATACTGTCGAGAAGAAAACAACTTAGTGACTAGATTTACGTTATAAAAATAGATAAAGTGTAGAAGCTATTCAAAACAAAGGATGATCAAAGAATGTAGGGAATAGAGGAAAGATATTCCTTAACAATAACTAGTGAATATGGCAAATGAAGACCAGAAAGTTAAAATTTTGTTTTAGAAATTGAACAGATTAAAGAAAAAAGTCAAAATTTTGAGTAATTAGTATGTAGGTATCTAATGGAAAAAAATTATTAAAATATTCAGAAATCAAGTATTGGGGTTATGGCACACATTAAAATTTGTAAAGCATTAACTGTAATATTTAGGGACGATGAATGTAAATTTTTTTAAGTTGAGCTAACACATACATACATAAACAAAATAAAAGTTATCTATATGCATAGGCGTGTATGTGTTCGCTTGCCAGCCGAGCAATTTTATTGTCTATCTACTATATAAAAATGCTTGAAATTATTTATGAAGAAAGCAAAAATAAAAGAAACGTTAGGGTTAAAGATTGAATGTCTGCTGTAAGTATCACCCATAAAAATTACAAGAAAAAATACAAGTTTTGACAAGTGCTGCCCGGTAAATTTTCCTGTGGCGGCTCAAATGGGGACTTTTCTTTTAAAGACATTTGAGATCGACGGGTCCGGTTTGACATTTTTAGAAAATCCCGTTATGCGATCTCGGATTTGCAATTTAGACGAACGTTAGTTTACATAATATTAAAAAATGGCAAGAAAATATGTAAGAAAAAATCGAGAGAAATAGCTTTAGATCAAATAGTATTAAAAAAGGGTATTATTCTATTAGAGATCTCTCATATATTCGCACGATATGTATATTTTATATATTTCCTTCATAGGTGCAAAATGGTCAGACTTTCTCCTTTCTATATAACCTGCGAATATGTGGGAGGTGGCAGAAATAATAAGAAGTACCGACTAGCATTCAACTGGAGAGTGGCATTCTAATAGAGAAAAGACGGTATTTCACTAACGTCTGATTTACGATTGTGTTGTTTAATGAAAAATAGGCACAAGAACCAGTGCTTCGAAGCTCGTACCAAAATTCGTACTCGTACCTGGTACGAAGTACGAGTACGAGCAAAAAAATAAGGGTGGTACGAGTACGAGCAAATTTGAAATTTCGAAGCACTGACAAGAACTAATCAGGGGTGGGCGCAAGAGACAATCTCAAAAAACGCAAAACGCAACGCAAGGCCAAAATTTAACGCAAATAACGCAAGACGCAAAACGCAAAACGCAAGAACGCAAAATTGGGAAAAAATTTTTTGAAATTAAGTATTAGCCATTTTTCAGTTAAAAATTGAAGTATTACTATAAGTCAGCGAGTCCTACTCGATTTTGTGCTACTTTAAGTTGGATGGGTAATGATCTGGAGAGATATCGGTGATACAAGGGATTATGAAGGATATCAGAGGATTTAGAGGTCTCAAGGGGGTTTATCGAAGTAGCGTAGGATTACGGAGATTATCATGTAATTTGGAGAGGTTAAGGAGATTTAAAAAGATACTATGGGATTGCCCCAGATGTCGAGTGAGTTGGAGAGATAGCGGAGAATAAAGGGCTATCAGTAGTTATAAATTGATACCGGGGATATCAGGGGATTTAGAGCTGATTTGAATGTCTCTTAATTTCTTAATCTCTAGATATCTTCATCATATCCCTTAGTTTTTTTAATTCTCACAATCCATTAATATTTTCTCAAATTGATGGATTCCCAGATATCACTACAAATCCCCGATATCTTTTTAAACCCACCATAATCCCAGTAATTCGACCAATATTCTTCTATCCCTTCAGATCAACTGATCTTTCCCTTAGTTCTACTTGATCCTACTTACTTTTTAGCGCCGCAGGCGAAAATTTTGGGAATTCTGGTAATCCAAGAAGCCAGATTTCTTCTTTTTTAGCGCCGCAGGCGAAAATTTTCAAAATTTTGGAAGGCCAAGAAGCCAAATTTCTCCAATTTTGTCCTCAGATTGTGTATATTTTTTGCGTTAATTTCATCGAAATTAACGCAAAACGCAAAACGCAAAAAAAGGCCAAAATTTAACGCAAATAACGCAAAACGCAAAACGCAATGCGCCCACCCCTGGAACTAATGATGAAGCCAAAATCAAGACTCAATTTTCATCTGTTAAGAACGAGCCATTTGAGTGTGGCTAGAAAGAAAAATTGAGAGAACGGAATCGTCCTCTACGTATCCTGGACATTTTTTAGACAGTCTAAACCCGTAAATAAAAGTAAAGCAAGAATTTTCACTTTTGTATAATTCTTTGAAAACAATGGATCCTTCAGTGTGTGAATTTATTGCTGAAAATGAACTAATTCAGGTTTTTTGTTCATCTCTTGTTCGTTAATTATTTTTAATTCTTCAGATATTGCCAAATTTTAATGAACGTACAATTCATTTAATTTCTGGGGATTTTGGTCCATTTGAAGCTGGATCGCCTGTAACTGTTCCTCTGTGGTTTGCATTGCAATTGAAGTATAAACATAAATGTAAAATTGTGGTAAGCCCCCTATTTGTTTTAACATTTTTGTAAATTTAAGCCCCCAGAATGGCTAAAAGTTGATGAATTAAAAAAGCTAGTTGTGGGGGAAACAGAGAGGACAACATTCTCGCCTTTACCCAATTGCTTTTTTGAAATTGCTCACATTTTAGTTACAAATGCTTACTCTGATTTGGAAAATGTTGAACAGTTAAAAATGCTTGTTAGAGACCTACAAGACAAAAGGGAAGCAAAAATGCGAACTTCTATAATTAAATTTATGGAGCAATTTCAAAAGGTTTTTTTCGAATCTTCGATTAAAGATTTTAAATATTTTTTAGGAGAAGGACGACATTTTTTCTGACAAAGCTGTCATTCACGCAAATGCACAACTGAACAATCTTTCTAGGCTAGAGATATGCTATTTTCGGGCTGCTCTAACAGAACCAAGCAAATGGCTAGATAAACTTTTTTCAGTGATGCAGGGAGGAATGAAATCACAAGAAATTGATGACTGACCATTTTTGACATTTTTTTGTATAATTTAAAAATTGCCAGATATAAACACTATAAAAGGCAAATTTGATTTTTTTGTAATTATATTGTAGCGATACTTTCATAATTTTATTTAATGTTTATTTCATATATTTTATAATGTTTAGAGAACAAAACTTGATAATGAGTGTTTTTTCCCGTCCAATATGCTGTAATGGATCGCCATATCGGGCATTAAACTTCGCCTACAAGAGACTTGATGTTGTTCGTCATAGCAGTGGTGGACCTCACTTTGTTAAGCACGATGTTGAGAATTATTCGCACAATCTTGTAAGTTATAGAAAGAATTTAAAAGGTATTTTTAAAATTTAGAAGATTGGCTTAAAGAAGGCTCCTAAAATCGCTGATTTTTGGAAGAAGGTATTCTTCATTGTGATGGTTCCAAGTATGATCGCTTCTGCCTAGTAAGCTTGAGAAGACATTTAATTTATGAAATTTAAATTTTAAGCTATTCGTACCAGCATTACCTGGAAGAGATTGAGCATCTGAAGCATAGGAAGCAAGAGGACTACATCCCTTACCCATACTTGGCAAAACGTGCTCATGTATGACATTTTAAATTGTTTATACAATTATTTTTTTTTCATTTTAGCCATTTCCGTGGGGTGATGGAAACAAAGTAAGTTTAAAATAAATATGTGTAATTAAACATTCGGACCTATATAAAGAGAGGGCCATCTTTCATTATTTTTTCCTTCTTTAAAAATGGTCAATCTTCCTTAATCTCATTTGAATATGCCACGGGCAAAAAAAATGGAAAAGAGCAAGGAAGAAAAGTGACCATTATTTACAAATTAAGGAAGGAATGAATGCTCCCTTCTTTTCATATAGGGTAAAACTATTTTAGTCCTTCTTCCATAACCCCTACACGAACTGGGTGCCTGGAGTTGGCTATGAGAAACTCATGTCTGAAGAAGAGAAGGGCAAGAAGTGACTAGGTTCAAAAATGGTTGGAATAGTAGAACATAAAATTTAAAAAATCATATTCTGTACTCTGTATACGTCCTATTTTGTGTGTTATCGCTATATAAAATTCTAAATATGTTCGGTATATTAGAAAAAAGAACTATTTCACCCAAGAATTTTCAAAGCCTAAATCAATTTTATTACACTTTAAATCTTATACAAAACAAAAATTTCTTCATATGTTCAACAAGACTAAAACATCCACGGCCTAGTTGGCCAAGGTCCTTCCTGGCGCCAATAACCATTTTTGTGCCAATCATCAAATTTCAAATGTATATTGGCTTCCTAAACATTCATTCTTATTTTTAGTTCAATAAAAGAAAAAATACCAGAGCAGTCGGCTCAATCCATTGATCACCAAGCGTAAAATAGATAGGTTCACCATACCACCTAAAATTTTAAATTTTTTTTTAAAATTTATCAACTTATTAAGCTCACGTTCCAACTTTCCATCCTGGAACCTCCTTCATCAAATCCTTCTCCAACTCTTGATTCTTCTTCATTATTCGAAGTACACTGTACAGAAAAATATATTTTATAAAATAAAAATTAACTACATTCGATCACGCTCAGCAAGTAGAAATGGTTCCATAGCATTCACCAAATCCTTGTCTTCAAAATAAATTGCCCTTAATTATATAGTTTAACAATATATAATTATAAATCAAAATTACAGCCTCCTGTGTCGATAATCCTTCATATTATAGAAATATCCAGTAACGGCTGTTGCAAGATTAAACGCCACAAAAAGACCAGCTAAAAATGTTTGGATAAAAGAAAATTACAAAAATTTCATACGTCCCCATAAAGTTTTTGCATATGTTCTATTATAATTGAACGGCCGATATCCACCAGCTGGCGGCATTTCCTGCCGAAATTCTTCACTCATTTTTAGAAAACGAAATTATTAATCCTAACTAGAAAATAATTAATTTAGGAAAAATAGGAAAACAATAAAAGCATTCACGCTAATAATACTGCAAAAACGGGCGAGAAAGTTCCCCATCAACAAGTAGAAGGGCAATGCAAAAATATTAAGACCTAAATGCTCCTTTTAAAGGAAATTTCTCTGACCTCTCTCACAACGCTATTTTTTAGTGGGATAAAATATCAAATTTATAAACAGAATGACAAAAATTAAAATTTGATAAAAAAGAGCGTCATTTAACCCAAAGCAACTTCCATAACTTTCACCCCGGAGGCATTCTAATCTCATTGAACTCTGTTTTCGCCATTTCTTGAAGATTTAGAATCCTCGACAGAAAATAAAATTGTTGTTTTTGAACACATTTTTTTCTTACACCACTACATTTCACTTCGAAACATTTTTTGGCATACTGTGTTGATTATTTTAAAGCTCTATACTGTTTCTCTCTTCTCTGCTTCTCTGGTATTTTAAAAGTTAAAGCCAGGACTCAACTAGGACTAAACCAACACAATAAGTCCGTTCTGGTATTGATATTTTTTGCGGATTTCGATCATTGTAAGCTGTGCATATTTAGCAGTTAGGCCGGTTTTTAATCAACTTTTATATTTTTAGATATCAATTTTGCTTTTATATTATTGTTTGTTACACGTTTTTTATTTCTTTTGGAATCATTGTATAGCGAATTGGAGTCATGAGAGGATTACGTCAGAAAAGGCAACGTCGAGCTCGTAGCAATTCAAGCACAACCAAACGGTATAATTCATTAAAATTTTGACACATTTTATCTCATTTTACGTCTTTTTCGGAATAATATTATAGGAAAAAACGCTTCATTTATAATCTTTTCTTGGCTTATGTAGGCTGAGGCATGTTGAGTCGAAAGGTACAAAAACCTTGTCTCATTTTTGATTATGTGGCTGAAATATTATGAGGCCGCGGAAGTACTTTTGCCGCATCGGAATAATATTCCCTAATGAAGGGTGTAAAGTACACAAGTCATTTAAAAATGCTGTTCTAAACTCAAAATCCCTTACAAAATAATGTCTTTTTTTAGTTCTCTGACGCCAGTAACAGATCAAATTGAACAGTGGCGACTTGAGGCCGCAGTCGTGAGTTTTTTTAATTTTTGGAAGTTATTGTAGGCCAAACTTTTTTACATTATTGTTTTACTTTTATTAAATAAACTCTAAATTTTTTAAATATTTTTATGTGTCAATGCTAACGTTAGCAGATAAGGACAATCGTGTTATTTCTCCTCCATTCCGTGTTTTGCCAACTCCACAGGTTTTTTCAAATTAACAATTTTATATAATACACAATTTAAGGAGTTTCCTCTCTACTATGAACACATTAAAAAACCAATTGATATTCGGAAAATTTCTGAAAATGTTCGTGCAGGCAAATACCAGACATGGGAGGCCTTGAAAGATGATGTTCAATTAATGTGCAAAAATGCGCGTGATTTTAATGAACCTGGCTCAACAGTCTAATTTTGTTTACTATAATTTTACCGGTCATTTTTAAGGTGCATAAGGATGCAAATACTCTGCTGCGTCATTTCAAACATAGATCTGTCGAGTTGGCTGAAGCACGTCGTTTCAGTCCCAGAGTGTAAGTTTTAATAAAATTTAATTGATAGGTTTACCTTTTAAGTTTTTCTAGTTCAAGTAAACATTTTAATTTATTTTTAGAATTTCTCGTAACGCTGAAATAATTGATGAGCTTTTAAATTCAATAGAATCAGAGGTTAATGACTTTAGTGAGGATTCTGAGGAAGATGAAGATTCTGAACGAAGTGACGATCCGCGTTGGCGTCTATACTGGGCCATTCGTAATTATGATGTAGTAGATGGCGTTCCTCTATGCGAGGCAATAAAATAATTTTAATAAATTAAGATTCAATTAAAAATTATAGAACTTCATAGAATTGCCATGTAAACGGAGCTATCCAGATTATTACGAGGAAATAGAGCGTCCATTGTCTCTTTACATGATAAATAAGGTATAGAAAAATTTATATTTCGGGCTAATATTCAAAATTTAAGTTATTAAAACGTGGCCATTATGCTCATCTGGATGCTCTTGTAAAGGACTTGTTACTGATGTTTGATAACGCGATGAACTATAATATCGAAGAATCAGGAATTTATCAGGCCGCAGTTCGTTTTCGTCATTTAACACTCAAAGCTGCTAAAGCCTTAAGTGTTAGTGATAGAAGTAACGGGAATGTTCTTTCCTGCAATACTGACTCTGATGAAATCAACAAGATTTCATCTTCATCAAAAAAAGGTTTGTGTAATAACGAGCAATTTATTTTTATTAATATTTTAGAAAAAGTCACTAATTCAGGAGATCGTGTGCATAATGGATTTACTTCAACAGAAAGCAAAATTATTCTATCGCATTCCAACAGTGAACACCAAAAAGATCAGACTGATGAACAAACTGGTCAACAATCTGATCCAAAAATCTTCTCATGTACTGCTTCAACATCCTCATCTGTTCAACATAATTTTCTGAATTCAACTAATCACTCAATTATGGTTTCTAAATCTTCTCAGCAAACTGGGAATAATGTGCCTTCAACGGTTGTATCATCTCAAAAATATTTCAGCCAAGGTTATTAATTATTCTTATTTCAATTTGTCAACACGAAATTTTTTTCAATTACTAAATTAATTTTAACCGAGATAAGAGTGTGAAGGATTGGATAAATCTAGCTTCTTTGTTCCCAAAATTTTAAGTCCTATTCTATTTTTGTACTATTTTTTGATTAAGGTTCGTCTTCCCTGGCTAAATCACCAATTTTACAATCTCACTTATCTACTTCTACTACCGCCGGAAAAAATATCATGGAAAATGGTTTTCAAAACTCTCAACGCAAACAAAGGGCATATTCACCCAGCACTTTTTTCCCTAATCAATCAACTTCTACTTCACTTAATCACCAAAATTTAGCGGGTATTTTTAAAAGAATTAATTTAAATTCTTTACTTCTTAGACACCGGCCGGATGTTTGTTTCAACGACACCAAAACAAATGCCTATAGAACCCATGTTTGTTTCACCTTCTACGTCAATTCATGTTCGAAGAGTAGTCCATTCAGAAGCATATATTAGGTTATTTTTATACCTCAATTTAGAAAATTGTTATTTTTTAATTTAAGGTATCTCGAATCGATGCACAATTCAGGATCTGGTAGGCAGCAACGTAATATAAGTAAATGGGACAAAACATTATTGGCTTCAGCAAAGAACACTGTTGTGCCAGAACATAAACGATTACCCTACGAATGGATTAGGGTATGCTTATGATTATTAGTATTTCTTTTAATTTTTTTTAGAATTCAAACAACTCAAAACATAAAGAGGATGAGGTTGTTCGTGCACTTTGGAAGCTTCGAGACCATATAATAGAAGATACTACTGGAATTGCAAGAAGTCAAGGAATTCCCAATCAGAGAGATTCTGACCCTCCTTTGGTGCCGATAGTACGAAAAGGAAGACCACCAAAAAACGCCAATACAGCTAACAAAAATACTTGAATTGTATCCCATTATTTAACAGTATCTTTCTTCACCTCCTGCACAATATCCTTTATAATGAAAGTCGGAGATTGGCAATTAGTATAATTGGTACTTTTCAAGTCCTCATATTTTGATTGAAAAGGATCTTTTTAAAATTAAATTATTCAATGAAACCTCGTTGAGGTAATTTTGTTATCTCCGATGTTTAGTTTTCCTTATCTGATTGATTGTGAGATAATATTCTAAGCATTCAGTTCTGCCATTTAAATATATTCGGTACGATCATAATTACGGTACCAAATTTATGATTCAGACTCCAAAGTTTAGACTATTTGAAATTACACAAAATGCGCCCGTGTAATTGTGATTGTACCGAATACTTTTGTATTTTACTTGTTTTAAAATTTTGTACTTCTGCACAAAGGTTAAAATTAAATATCGGAAAAATAATCGCTTTCATTTAATTAAAATTTGTTTCATTGTAATAACTGGTAGAGTTGGACAAAAGCGGTTATTAACCCCCCCCCCCCCGGTTAAGGTTAACCGGGTTTTTAGAAACCCGAATACCGTTACCGGTTAATAGAAAATACACGGTTTACCGTCCGGTTTTTAATAAAAAGACTGAATAAAAACGCCAATATCGTGAGTTCTTCGTCTGTTTGTGGTTCATTGTCGGTATCATCATCCACAATTGTTGAACTGTTTTTTTAAATTTGCTCTTACTCGGTCTCGTACTTTCGTACAAGCTTTATTTTTGTACGAAGCCTTATCCTCCAGGAACCCGGTTTTTTTCAACCCGAAACCTTTCATGGAATTTTTAATCTTCCAATTTCTTTATATCCCTCTTAATATACATAAAATCCTATCCTGCGCCGTAGGCGAAAATGTTGGAAAATTCATGACTAAATTAAAATTTACCGTCTTTTTAGAGTATACCGTAACGGTTAATTTTCGCTTTGTCTCTATGCACTTTCATGCTTTGTTTTGTCCATTTGTATTTTCACGTTGACGTTTTGTACACTGGCATTTTCTTGTTGCCGCCTTGACTATTGTCATTTTCACCAATAAAGAAGAGAGCATGCCGAATGAAGAGACGTTTAGCAAACAGTAGTGTAGCCATAGCTTGTCGATAAACGCAGCAGTCACAGCCCGCCGCTTAAATATGTTTTCTCCTTTCTTTTTCAAGCGAAGAGTTAACGACATAGTAATAGTAAATCTGTGTGCTGTGTAGGTAGATGCATATCGCTCATTTTCTTTTCTATGCTTTGGATGCTAGTGCAGTATTACTAGGCGGCTTCTTGAACCTCTGAGCGCTCTAAGCTTGCGTTACCTCACCGCTTCCTTCTCCGCGAACCATTAGATACTGCGCTACTCGGAACGGAAATGCAAAGCATGCAAGGGCGCTATCATTGAGTGTTTTCCCATTTCATTTTCCTTTTATCGAGCAACCAATAGTAAAAATTGAATGGAAAGGATGGCCAGCCTAGCTGTCTATCCTAACCCTTTTCATAGTTAATATTTATAGGGGATGCCAGACAGACATAGCTGATTTTTGAAAGTGCTGATTTTCTTTGTCAGCATCTAAAATTACTCCTTTTTTACACAGTATTGTTATTGTCTATATGTATTACGGTCTTTTCTTTTCTTAAGTCAAAAAATACTGACGGAACTTTTTTTTTGTAAAAACAAAATTTTTTGACAAATCTTATTTATTTTCAACACTTCCATTTCAAATTTTTGCAAAAACTATCAAAGATGTCCTCTTATTTATACATAAATAAATTCCAATTAAAATTAAATTTCAATTTTACTCCAGAAATTTAATAAAATTAATTTTTTTTAATTAAAAAAATGAAATTTTTTAACCTTAAACAACTTGTAATGGAAGTTATTTTTTGTTAAATCTTAATCTACTGAAATATAAAACATCTTTTCAACAGCATGAATTCCAACAGTGAGCCAGCAATACCCATTTCACACAGGTCGACATAAAAAGCTTTGGGGGGGGAGAGGGGGCTGTTCGTTTTAAATACCCTTTGTTAGCTTGGACACTAGTGACGTAATGAAGAGGGAATGAAGAAGAAAGGGGTAAAACTAGAGTATGAATTAAATAAGAAGAGATAGGGATGAGGATGTGCGCCATCATTTTGTGCGTTAAATACCTTTAAGAACTTAAAAGCCACAAATATTAGCGCACATCCTTGACTTCTTGCCAGTTTTTTAGATTAAATTTTTTTCTCGTACTCGCCTTCATTTTTGTCTTCAGTGTTTAAGAGTTTAAAGTTATACGTATATTTTGGAATATACCAACTAGAATATGTCATACTACATTTTTGAAGATTTACTTATTTCTTTTATTTATTTTAGAGAGCTGAGCACTGAAACAAATAGAATATTTTCTTCCAATCATTCAAGGCTTATTGAGTATACAAGTCAATTGCCACATTCTTCGGCTTTAAATGACGGCGAGGATGATATCAACTATGGGAAGACAAAGCACATGGAGGTGGATCTCGATGGAGGAGAAGAGGTGATTGAAGATGGCCAAGTTGATGAATTAGATGAACGATTTTCTTACAATCGCCAATTATCTACTGACAGCTTCTCCCTAAATAGAAATGTTGCCGATGTTAATCGAAGTAGCCAAATGGAAAATTCATTGTCTTTGGCAAACAATTTATCAGGCAGTAAAGCGCCTCCTACAACTAGTACTTCAAATCTTTCTTGGCAAATGCATGATAATAGTGTTGGTGGACAGTTCAAATCAACTTCAGGCACAAATATTAAACAAGAGGCAGGCATTAATTCTTTCGCTGAGCCTGCAATTACTTCTCGTTCATTTACATTTCCTTCAAATAGCCCTCCCGATATTATATCGTCGAACAGTTTTAGAGGTGGTAGAAGTGCTTCGAATGCAAAGGTGAGAGTTTTTTTGTCTTTTTTTTTAATTCGTTTCTTTCTGGTGGAGTTTTCTTGTTTTTTTAAATTTTTTCTTTTAAGAACAACAATAATTCGTGGCTAGCTACACAACCAAAATTAAATGCAAAATCGAAGAGTGGTTACATTTTATTTTCTGCTGAAGTGCGTAAACGTGTTATGAATGAAAACCCCTTGGCTGGGTTTGGGGAAGTTTCAAAAATTGTTGGAATTGAATGGAAACGTCTCTCAGATGAGGATAAACGTGATTATGAGAGTCGAGCGCAATTTATTGCTGCTGAACGTGCGAAGGCAGAATTGTTAACCCCAAACAGTAAATTACCGCAGGTGAAGATTTACTTTTTTTTTTAAAAAAAACCTCTTTTTCAGCCAGGACAAATTCGTATTTATTGCTGTCGCTGGCAACAATGTGATTTTCAATTTGATACTCAGGACGGACTTTACGAACATATTCGTACTTCGCACACTTCTAAATTAGGTTTAAATGTGCTTCTTATTAAAATTAATTTATTTAAAAGATAATGACAGTCAATTTGCTTGTTTGTGGAATTCCTGTCTAAAATATCGTAAAGAAGGAAAACCATTCCCTTCATTGAATAGATTAAACAGGCATTTGAAAGAAAAACATTTGGCTTCAGCAATGCGTTTGGTATTTCCAAATCAACGGGCAAAGTAAGAAAAAAACAAGAATTTCTTTTAACGGAACTGATTATTTTTAGAAACTTTTTTGTTTATACTCCTGTCAACCAAGAAATTAGCTCTTTTCCGTCCACTTCAAACGGTGGTTCTCATCACTACACAAAAGGGGGACATAATAACAATTTAAATGAAACCCATGGCCATTTTGTACATTATCCTTATGGAGACGTTCCTGCAAATCCTGTGGCCTGCGAAGTTGCGACTCCGCTTTCTTTTGGAACTGATAACAATGCTTTATCTCACCTTGGAGCAATTAAGCGGCGTGGGGCTGGTAAATAATTAGAAATTCTAAACAATCCATTTATTCATTTAGGTAGTCACCATCATTCACACAATGTTACTGGAACTTCAATTCAAAATATGCCTGTAACTTCCTCCACAGTTTCAACTCCTAGGGCAGGAAGCTCTTCTGCATTGTTGAATGGTGCATTACCTTCACCCTCGGTCAACAGTACTTACAACAATTCTGGTATATCTACATACAATTATTCTATACAACAACAATCTCAAAATCAGCGAAATCAGCAGACTTCGAATCAACAACAAAATATAACCCAGCAAACAGTGGTATGTATAAATTAAAAATTTTGCCCCATATCAATTTTTGTTCATCTTTTTTTAGTATATACCGCCAGGCCAACAAGCAATTATTGTGAATGGCGTCACTGTTTATATTCCAAGCAATGCCCAAACGATTATTCTTCCTCCTGGGTACACTGGACCACAACAACAACATCAGATTGTGGTGCACACCCAATCAACTCAACAACAACATTATACACAACAAATAGCTCAGCCAGCTAGTAGCACCCAGTCTTATTCAAATACAAATGTAACGTCTATTCAACAGAAATATCTTCATAGTCCGACTCTTCATTCGACTGTGCCCTCTCATTCCTCGTCCAATCCTCCTGCTTTTCAACAATATAACCAAGGTACTAATAATTATGATGAAGAATTGTTTGACTTTTTATCATTTTTAAGGTTTATCGTCAACACCGCCTCCTATACAATCCTCGTCTGGTTCTGCAGTGCAGAATGTAACAACAAATGTTATACAAAGTTATCAGAGTCCCCAACATTATACTCATTACGATCAGTCTCCTGCCTCTTCAGTCAACCAACATCGTTTGGCTGATACATCCTCTACTTCGCTTGCATTTCCTTCTGAAATTCAAAATACGGATCCTGGAAGGTCTATTATTTCCACGACATCAAAGCAGCAAGCATTGTCGGAACCAACGTTCGTTTCTCCTTCGACGTCTGTTCAGGTGCGGCGAGTTGTTCACTCTGAAGCATATATTAGGTAATTTTGGCGTTCGATTCCATTGTAAACCAGATTTAAGGTATCTCGAGTCAATCCATAATTCGGGAGCTGGCAGGCACCAGCGTAATGTAAGCAAATGGGACAAGACTTTAACTGCCTCGGCAAGAAATACTGTTGTGCCAGAACATAAACGGTTGCCTTATGATTGGATTAGGGTTTGCTTTTTAGTCTTAAATTCAATTCTTTTCCAATTTTTGTCTTTTTTAGCACTCTTCAAATGGTTCAAGTTATAAAGAAGATGAAATTGTTCGGGCACTTTGGAAACTTAGAGAATATCTCGTTGAAGACACTACAGGAATTAAAAGAAACCAAGGAAATACTTATGAGGCAGAAGCACCTGAACCACCTGGATATAATTTATTATCGACAATGGGCAAAACAATTGAAGGAGCTAAGAACCTTAATTTTGATAAAAAGAAATGTTGAATTATGTAGACATGTTAAATGTTTTTTTACCTCTTTTCCCTTTAAAAACTTTTTTTTCTAATGTAAGCTCTGAGTGAGCAATGAAGAATATTTTCACGCAATCCCTTAATTTTCTGCCATGTTTTTAATATGTATTTTTATTTTTTTATTTTCAACAATTTTTTACTTTAATATCACCCATTGAGCCGGATAAGAACACTTAATTTATTGTTTTAATTTTTAAAATTAATTATTGGTTTTTAATACATTAATTTACTTATATTTTTTTGTTATTTCAATTTAATTTAAATTATACAGCGCTGCAACAATTAATTAAAGCAGGGAAAAATTCCGCCATATGTCGCGGAACCGATTCGGACAAGCGATATGTCAAAGAGCTCGCCGAGCAGAGTTGAATGACAATTCAACCCCCGGTCTTAACTTTGGGGCCAAGATACAGACAAAACCCCTGCGCGATGAGCAGGGTTTTGTACAAGCATCTCGTCGACTCCAATAGGATTGCTTTAGTCCAAATCCTGTTCAATTACGTTGATTTGACGAATAAAGAAACAAAACTTTCAGACTCTTTTGGCTTGGACCCTAGCCACGTTATTTTATTAGTTTTTTAACGCACGCGAGGCATCTATCAATAATTCTCACTCACAATCAGCGTTTTACTATATAGAGTTCATTACTCTTTTTAGCAATCAAATAATATTTTAAACTTTGTTTTATTTAATTGGATTACAAAAAATCCAATTAATACAATGATCATTTTTTTAGATTAGAGTACTTATAATATGACAACCATTGAAACTGAAGTACCCCAACTTAAAGGAGGCCATCCACCAGCCGAAAAAATTTCTGGTGGAATCCGAATTGCGCGCAAAGAGCGTAATCTATCCGATGAGAAGGAAATGTCTGCCGAAAAGTCTGGGTCACCAACCGAATCTAATGCTTCGGAAGAGTCACGTCTTTCTGATGAAGCTAACAAACGTCAAGCTACCAACGTTCTTGCTTATACCGATTTAGCTGAACAAGTTTTAACCGATCTTTAATTTTTATTCCCGTTTTTAGACCAATCGCGACTTTCCACCAGAGGCTATACGGGCTTTTCATGAGAAGCCGCATCCCTCTCATGAAATACACGCTTCGAATCGCAGCAATGCTGCCAAAATGCAATGTCATCGCCAATTTCAGCCTCGCAAACAATAAATGTAAATTGTCAGTTGTTTTTCATTTGGAATCTTTTTATTTAAATTTTTACAGGTATCCGATGACTTGAGCGATGTGAATGAGTATTTGAGGTGTATTAAATTCAAAAGAAAAATTGTAGTTTCTAATTTTATATTTCATACCGGTTTTCTTTTTAATTTTATATTAGATCTACAATTATTGAAATTTTTAGTTTTTTCACATTAATTGTAGATCAAATAATGAAATTAACTGTGGGGGGTTTCTTTTATAATATTTATGTTCTAAAGAAAGTTTGGACCTTCAATTTTAATTGAAGTGCTCTCTGTGATTCTAATTCACATAACCTATGTAATTTATGATTCCTTTGATAAATTTGTTTAAATTTTTGTATTTTGCAAATATGTTATTGATTTTACACGTTAATTGATATTTAATGATTTGTTTTTACTCTTTAATTGCTATCATTTTAGAATTAAATATTTACTGAGATGTCTGGAAGTAGCAAAATCTCTCGTGAAACTCTTAACGAGTGTGTTGCTGAGCTTTTGAAGAAGTCAACAGAAAAGAAGCGTAAGTTTCGAGAGACTGTAGAGCTTCAGATTGGACTGAAAAATTATGATCCAAAGAAGGATAAGCGTTTTAGTGGAACTGTCAGGTTTTTAATAACAATAGAGTTTCTTTAATTTCTTATTGGTTAGACTCAAATACATTCCACGCCCGCATGTAAAGGTTTGTATTCTTGGTGATCAGAAGCACTGCGATGAGGCTAACGCTAATGGGTTTGCTTTTGTTAAGAAGGTTTTGTATAAAGTAAATTTTTAGTCTTCCTTGTATGACGGCTGATGATTTGAAAAAGCTGAATAAGGATGCGAAACTTATTAAAGGACTTTGTAAGCGTTATAACGCTTTCTTGGCCTCGGAATCTCTTATCAAGTTTGTTTTTTTCCTAGTAAAAATTAGTTTTTAATTTTAGGCAGATTCCTCGTATTCTTGGTCCTGGACTTAACAAAGCTGGAAAATTCCCGTCTGTGGTGACGCATAACGATAATTTGACAGTTAAAGTTGATGAGATTAAGGCAACCGTTAAATTTCAGATGAAAAAGGTTTTTGTGAATAAATGTTAAATAAAGAATTGTTTTTTAAAGGTTATCTGCTTGGCTGTAGCAATTGGACATGTTGAGATGACTCAAGAAGAATTAGTTTCAAACATTTCTCTCGGAATAAATTTTCTTGTCTCTTTGCTGAAGAAGAACTGGCAGAATGTTCGCTCGCTTCACATCAAGTCTACAATGGGGCCGCCACAGCGTCTTTATTGATAAGTTGGAAACACTAAAAGTTTATTTTAAATGATTGGGAAAATGGATCGATAATGTTGGTTTAATTTTGTTATTTGTTGTTTAGTGTTGATATAAAAAATTGGTGAAAAATATTTTTGAAATTGGTATTTTAATTGTTTAATGGGGGATTCTTTTATCTTTTGTGGAAAATTCCTTTTAAGTACCAAAATTCCTCTTGTATAAGGGTCGGTTTAATTAAGATTCTAAATTAATTTTTGACATTTTAAATTTTCATACATATTCTCATTTTTTCCTTTTTTCTTTACAATTAAGCCTATTCTCTTTCACAACCAAACAGATTCAAAAATCAATTAAAACGAACTAAAATCCTTTCATTGCTTGTAAAGAATCGTTCAAAAAAAGCACAGAGTGGATATATGTATATATATCCTTATTCTTAATAGATCCGTACCAAATGAGGATAAGTAATTGCCTCTTTCGTCTGCATTGGGGGAGATAGTTTATTCGCTCCAATTCGTTTTCATCCTTTTCTTTTTCTCCTTCATTTGCACACATTGGCGCCTTACACTAGTTAAATGCGCGCTTTCACTTTCTTTTTTGATGTCGATCATTTTTTGGAGGATTTTTATTTTTTCTGTTCATTTTCCATAAAAAATATTTAAGAATTTTTATTTAAATTTTAATTTTTCCCATATATTTTTAACATCTTTTTTTAATTTTTTATAAGTTTTTTGATCTGGGGATTTTAATGGTTGCTTTTAATCAGCGCGCAAAATCTCCACATATAAAAAGTTTTGTCTTTTTATCGCGAAAGGAATTGCGTGTATAGGAGTTTTTAGCTGCCCGTTTCTGGTATATCTAATAAGAACAATAAAAAAGAAGAAGAAAACATTCCCGCCTTTTTCTGATGAATTGCCTAAAAATTGGGGGGATTACACATGTTTTGAGATGAGATCAAGTTTTTTTCTTATCTTATTTTGTATATCTTCATAAAAAATAGTCGAAGAATGAAAGGAAAATTTGAAAAAGCCTTAGAAGCGTAGTCAATCAAAAAGCCTGACTATTTCTGTTGGCTTATTCTATCGGCAAAAATGCCTCTAGTTACAATTGTAAAAATTTATAATTAGATATTAATTAATTATCTTTATGCAAATATGTATAACAGCAATAAATTAATCGAAAATTAAAAAAAAAGAATTGGAGATTTATTCACGAAAACTCCACATTTCCTATTAGAAATTTAAATTGTGGAGGAAAAGCATAAGTGAGAGGTAGCTTAAATGCAAACTTGTAGATGTACTAGAACTGAGGGGGTTAATGGAGAATTGTTGGATGCTAAAGGGGTAATTTTTGTTGTTTTATTCAAGCTTTTTCTAATTTTTTAGTTAACAAAAACCCGCGATTCCTCACTTGTCAGATGCAAAGGAGGAGGAACTGAGCGATTCCACCACCAACACTTTTGTCTTTTTGGACTTTTACATTTAACCGTTAATTTAATTATTTAAATATTTAAAAATTATTTAATTAGAACGGAATGAAATTTTTGGTGAGCTTTGGCCTGGTTTTAACTGTCGTTTTATGCATTCTTGAGGCTATTTGGTTTAGGCGTGCTCTCTGTGTGATGATCGTCCCTTTTGGTATTTCTTGTTACGATTTGTAAATAATCCGTTGAATTTTCAGGTGTGGTTGTTTTGTCATCTATTGCCATATTCAGGCATAAACCCTCTTTCCTTTGGCCGATCATAGGAATTTCGGTATTTTATAAAATTTTATATGATTCGAAAATAAAAGGATTTTTTTTAGTTCTTTCACTTATTTTTGGATGCATATGCAACTATTGTCTTTCTATTTTTCTTTATTTACAAACCACTTTACATTATAATGGTTAGTACATTTATTTGGTTTGGGTAAATCGAGTTTTAAGGCCCTCATTAATCTGTTAGAAAAAGTTTAAATAATAGAACTGGGCTTATAAGCTCTGAAAGAGGGGCCTACAACAAAAAGGGGCTACAAAATGAGTTAGAAATATTTAAAAAAGTTAATGAGAAAAGTTCTGGAATAAAAAGTGTCCCATACCTTTTATGAACCCTGAAGATTGAATTGAGGAAGACCATTCTGTACATATAAAGGGAAATACTTGGAGAATGAAAACTTTTACCCCCAAACTTTATTCTAATTTTTTAAATTTAGGTTTTGAATTGGGCATTTGACAGTAAGGAATTTAAACGTTTAAAAAGTTCACACATTTTCTCTTTTAGACATGTACCCGAATATATCCCCATATTATCCACATTGTGCTCTCATTTTTGCTATACTGATTGTTTTCTTTCTCTTCAATTTTTGGCAGTTAAATATTTCCTTATGCTTCCGGGATTATTTGAATGAGGTAATCGGAGTGGTTCTTTAAAAACAAAAAAATATTTAATAGATTCTTCGTTCTGGCATTTCGACTAATGGAAGCACAGGAAACAGTAGTTGTGGATTTGACAGTAACAATTCTTCTGTTTTGCCACTTTGTAGTAAATTAATATTCTCAAAAAACCCTTATTTTTATATTTTCAAATTTAGCCATCTCCTGCGTCAAAGGTACATTGCAACACCCTCAATGCAGAATCATCAACAGATCGCCTTTAACTTTGCTTGATTACGATGAAGGAAAAAGTGACAAGCTCCCCTCTCCTTCAAATAATTCACAAAAGATAGCTATGTTGTGGCATTCACCTTCCATAAAACGTGGAGTAAAAATTCCTCAAAGCACCAGAACACCGCCTCCAATCTCCATTTCAGGTTATTATTATTTTGAACTAGCAACAACGGCGTGGATAAATTTTTATGACTGATTTTTGTCATTAGATAGAGTAAATTTTTAAATAGGATTATATCAAAATTACCGAGACTTCTAAGGGCAGATTAGCATTTTAATTTTTATTTAAACGGATATTTATTAATTTATAAGGTGGACAACGACTAAAATCGGGAGAAACACAAAGACAATTTGCAACTAGATAAATTGTGAGTTGTCTAATTAAGTTGACAAAAAGAGCTTTACTGAACGTTTGCAAAAAATTAAAGTTCAAAAAATATTGTAAATTTTGTATTTATTTTTTTTCTATTTAATTGTACTTTGCCTTGAATTTTTCAATTTTTATTCACCGAAAACAAAATATTTTTTAAAAATACATAACTTTAAATGGTTTACTTCCATTACAGGACTTCTCATCCCTTAAAATCAATTAGCGCCAACAGAGACGGCGTCATTGACATAATTTGACTCTCGAAATTTCGCAAGGTCGTAAATGACGCGAACTTTAAAATTGACAATAAGATTAACAAAAAAATAAATTACCCATTAATGAACAGCTTGGACAGACTGCGACATCATCACCAGCTTCCAATTGTTCCTTTGTAATTTCAAATCTAAATAAAGGGAATATACCGTATTTCCTATATTAGAGCCCCATGGGGCTCTATTTTTCAACTATCCTCCAAGGTGGGGCTGTATTAAAGGGTGGGGCTCTAATTGAGGGTGGGGCTCTATTTTTCAACACCCTTTTGAGATAAAACCCCATTTATTAAATATCCATTGCAACTAGAGATAGGCTGGAAAAGTGGTCTATAAAACCGAAAAATATCGAAAGAGAATTGAAATTTTCGATTTTTCACAAAAATTAAAACTTTATAATCAATGAATAACGGAATATTTCAATGAGAATAAGATAACTAAGTATGAAATTTCGGTAGATTTGGACGGATTAAAGGAAATATTAGAAGACTAGTATTTTAATTGATGGATCAGAGGTATAAAAGTTTATTTTAAGCTATTATGGGGAATATAATAGGATTAAGTGTATATTGAGAGATTTAGCGGGATTAAGAGGGATATTCTGGATTAGGGGTATTAGGAGGCATATGAAGCGATTTTTTTGATGAGGCTTTGGAACAGGAGACTCTCTAATAGATCTAAGATCTCTAATAGATCTCTAAAATCTTGCGAATTATCGTCAATTTCCTAACACGATTGCAACCCTTCATATAATAATTAGATTTTAGAGGTAATAGGATGGATTTGAATGAATATAGGTGATATAAGAGTATTTGGACAGATATCGGGGTTATCTCCTCCTTTTCATCACTATATCCCCATGATCCCTCCTCCTCCATGATCACAATATTATCAACATCCCTCTTTACTTCCGTTACTCTCGAAAATACATCTAAAACCTTATTGAGATATTTTTTTCCTCCAATATTTTTAAATGGGGCTGTATTTGGGGTGGGGCTCTAATTGAGGGTGGGGCTCTATTTTTCAACTATCCTCCAAAGTGGGGCTGTATTAGAGGGTGGGGCTCTAACAGAGGGTGGGGCTCTAATATAGGAAATACGGTATTTGGTCAAATTAAATTAATTTTTACCTGTCACCACATGGGCACGGGTATGTATAAATTTTAGTTTCTTGGTCAAACTCGAATTCTCCAATTTCAACTTCCTCGTGGAATACAAGTTCGCCGGAATTTTCCATTTTTAAAACCTAAAAGTTGTTAATGTAAATAAAAAAAGTTTTTTGATGTGATATTTTTATTTTGACCGTTTTGATATTCCCAAAGTGGGTACGGCCCACCTTGTCGCGGGCCACCTTGTCGCGACCACCTTGTCGCGACCACTTTGTCGCAGGCCATCTTGTCGCAGGCCCACCTTGTCGCGGGCCACTTTGTCGCAAGCTTTCCTTTGGTTTTTCTTTTAAGGTTGGCCCAAACTTTGCTCGCCATGTGCCATACTTCATGCCACGGCTACAACGATGGGAAAATTAGAAAGGTTTGGAATTTTTATCTTGTTTTTTAAGTTTTTTTTTCAATTTTTTAGTTGATTTCCGTCAGTTTCTGACTGGCGATTTTCAATTTCGAAGTTTCTGAAGGAACGAAGATGTTTAAATTAGAGAACATTGACAAGAAAAACAAACCCAAACTGCCCTGCTTAGGGTCACAAATTTAATTAGTGAAGCGCGACAATGGCTTTTTTAAAAATTTTTTGATTAAGTTTTTGAGTGTTTTTTCCCTTTTATTATTTTCTCTTATCCGGGTAAATTCTTCCGGAGGTTTTGACAGAGTAAAACCGAACCAGATTACTCCAGAAAACCCCGATCGTGCCCAGAATGCCTTTTTCCTACTCTCCATATCAGCAAAAAAATTTTCACCCCTTGCGACAAGGTGGGCCTGCGACAAGGTGGGCCTGCGACAAGGTGGCCTGCGACAAAGTGGTCGCGACAAGGTGGTCGCGACAAGGTGGCCCGCGACAAGGAGGGCGTGTCCCTCCCAAAGTTTTTGGTAAAGGACGTTTCAAAGTAGCCGTTTTAGAGTTAATTTTTTAATAATTTTTTTTTATTTTCCTGATAAATTTTATGTTTTGGGCTTGTTTTTAATTTAATTTTAGTTTGAAGAAATCGAGACCAAAATTTCATAAATTTCAGATTTTTAAATATGTCTACTCAAAAAAAGACTATCGACTTTGATCCTTATAAAGTACTTCAACTTCAATCTGGATGTACATCGTCTCAAGTCGACAAAGCCTACAAGAAAATGGCATTAAAATGGCATCCAGACAAGAATCCAGACCAAAAAGAACGTGCTCAACAAATGTTTTTGAAAATTTATCGGGCATTTGAATTCCTCAAAGACGAGATTGCACGGGGGGATTATGACGAACAAATCGCAGCAAAACGGAAAAGAGCGGAATTTGAAGAAACTAGGCAAGCAACGAGCTCGAAGGAAAGACTTGCACATTTGACAAAACTTCGCGAGGTTTTTTTTTGTTTTTTAATTTTAAAAATTTTTTTATTTATTTTTAGGCTGAAAAAAATGCTGCGGCGGCAAGAGCAGGCGAAAAAAGGAAAGCAGAAACTAGGGATTCCTTAATTGAAGAATTGAGAAGGGAAGGGGCTAAAATGATGCAACAAATGAAGGAGGAACATGAAAAGCAGCAAAGGAATGAAAGTCAATTAATGTCTGACCAACAGAAAAAACAACAGAAAAACCAACAAAAGGACATTAACAAGGAGCTAAGTAATGATGTAGATGAATTAGAAAGGGCGTTATTTGGAGGGAATGTTATTTAATTTTTAGTAAATTTCTTTTTGAATTCTTAATTTTAATTTGTACATAAACAAGCTAAAAATAAATATTTTATTCTATTTTTTAAATCTTTTTAATCTGTAGAAACGGATTTGTTATATATTTTTTGTATAATTTTTGTATGCTAAAATTTTAGTTTTTTTTTAAATTTATGGTTGAAATTATGACGGTCGACAAAGGAAATAAGAGTACTGAAGTTGTGGAGAAAATATCAACGGAAGTTTTGCGAATGAATGTAAGTTGGGAAAGATAAGTACTTTTACCTTCAATATTTTAATTTTAGTTCATGAAACGAACTACAGTTCGCTTGGAAAAACAGCAGAGGGCTCAACAGCAACAAAAAGCTCGTGAAGATATATTTACTGGTATAATGGCAGTAGATCCTCCAAAATATTATCCAACCGCTGAGCACATCGACGATGACCCGAATTGGTTTGGAAATTTGTTAAACATTAAAAACTTTATTATTTTAGGACGCTTGGTGGTGTTATGAGCGAGTGGCGCTATACAGTTTTGGAAAATATGAGATTTGGGCGCTTCTCTTTTAAAGGACAAAATCCGGAGGTTGAGGTATAATTTTTATATGATTTAGACGAGTGGGCACTATATGAAGTGAAAGGCGCCTTTCACTTTGTATAGTGCCGACAAGTGCTTCTACTTAAACATTAAAGAAATTGATGGAGTTTCACGAACGCAGAAGACTTTGCTTGCCTGACTTGGATCCGAAGAACAGCGATGACGAAGAAAATGCAGATGGAAGGTTTGTGTGGGGGAAAGTAAAATTTTTTGTGTTTATTATTTTTAGTGATTCTACTGAGGAAGGACAGATAAGCGAGGAGGATGAGAAACCAGCTTATTCATCAACTGAAAGAAAAAGGAAAGGAAATTTTGAAAATGCTGGAAAGAAAACTTTTGAAAATTCGAATAAAAAAAGGAAATGGGATGGAGGACGACACTTTAAAGTTACTGGAAGGTTTCCAAAGAAATGAATCTATCTTCACGTTTAAATTTATTATAAAAATTATTTTGATAAAAATTTTAATATTTACTACGTGTAGGATTATTTTACCTAATGATCTTTTTTAAATATTTTGTTAATTCCGAGTTCAAGCTGGTAAACGTTTTTTAGTTTCCATTAAAATCCTTTGAAGTCGAGATTGTTAAAACAAAATTTTGGCTGTCAAATTTAATGTAAGTTGTGCAACAAATAGTTTGTTAAGTTTGCGCCTTTTTGGCATTTTCTTGGCGTTCTTTCATTAAAAATGTAAATTTAAGTAGAGAAAGAGGACAAGAGAGAGTTAACTTTAACAGGAGAGAGGGAGAGTGTTGTCAGTGTAACGAATGGTTATGCGTGTAGTTTAATCAATTGAGCGACGTGTATTTATGGCAATAAGCCCTTCATTTTTACATCTGATAAGCATTAACTCCCTATTAGGTGTTACTTCAATTGACAGCTTTTTAATTGTAAATTAGGTGGTGAATTTCTGTTATTTTTAATTTTTTGAATGTTATTTTTCTAAACTTTTAAGAGTTTAATTTCTTTTTTTAAATTCCATTTTTTAGAGATTTTCATTTAAATCCAATTCCGATCAGGAAAATTCAAGGCAATGGATCCCTGTGAATGTTTTTTCAATCACGAATCTTTGATGCGTCGAATTCTTTCAATTGTTAGTCTTAAATCTATTTTTATTTTAATCAAAAAATTTTTAGCTTCGCGACTCCCAGACCGATTGCACCGACACGGAATGCACAACGGGTACCGGAGATCCTTCGTGTGCCGGTTCAAATATGATGTTAATTGCTATGGCTTGGGGATTGTTTGCAATGATGTATGCTTACACTTAGTGATAAATTAAAATACCCAAACAAATTTTTAGGATGTTCTTTATGCGACCGGCTTCGATGCGTTCTGGAGGGAGTAATACTGAAGAACAGTCAGAGGGCAAACCTTCCGTTTCGTCATCTAACGATAACAATCAACCTCCACCACCTGGCGATGTCTTCTAGTCATTGGATGCGACAAAGTTTAGCACTCTGTTTGGAACGGAAACGCAAAAGAGTCGAGAAATCTTTATATATATTTTATCAATTTTTCTGATGTTCGGTATGTAAAACTAACCACAGATTGCAAAACTTCTTTCCTGTCCTTCGGTGTCATTTGAAGAATGGGCCGCTTTGTATTTTTACCGTAGGCTAGGACAATCGGTGAACCGAACGGAAACAGAAAATCGGGGTTCTTAAACCGGCCAAAACCGAAAACCGAGGGTACGGTTAATAACCGGTTTGTGTCCTACCTTACTTTAGTTTACCAACATTAATTTGCTCCCCATTCTTCAATCCTTGTAAAGTGATATGTAAACTAGGTATCGGACTGTTCAATTATCCCAGAATATTTTTAGTTTATTTAGCAGAGATTCCCAATTCAGTTAAACTTCCGATCACTAGTAACCTTAACAGCCTTATTTTTTTCTCTAACATTGTAACATTAACTACTAAAAAATTTACATATTTATTTTGAAGAAGGGTTTATTTGTTCTGAAGGAGATTTAATTAGTTCAAAAATAAATAAACTCTTCTGTTTAGTTTATAACGTAAAATGTATGTTTTTATCATTAAAGTATATGATAAAAATTTTTTAAATTTTTGTTTGCAATTAAATTACAAATTGAACAATTATTTTAAAATAAAAGTAATTTAAAATGCAAATTTTGTTTTTGTTTTTAAATATTTTGAACTCGATGGAGGACTTGGCGAAGAAACTTGATGAGGATTTGGACAAGTAATTTTTAATTTTATTTTAAACTTTAAGCATTTCATTGCTTGTAGTAAAATTACAGGTTTAATTTTCAAAGAAATTCCGGGCTACTCCTATCTTTACAAAAGTGCCCATATATTTTAATTTTTCTCTTTCAGGTTCATGCAAGATTTTGCCGCCAAAAAGGTTTAATTTTGAAACATTTTCTAGAGTTTTAATATTTTATTAAAAGGAGAAATCTCGTGGAGGAGCGCCTTTCAATTTTTCTGAATGGTGTAAGGAGGTCGATCAACATCCTGCATTCGTTAAGGAACTTAAAATTGGCCCGGATGGCGAATATTCAGCCGAAATTCAGGCGTTACAGGTTATTCTTGTGAATTAAAAAAGGTTAATGTGGAATATTTAGTTTGTTTTTAGAATTTTACAAGCTTCGTTTTCAGGAGTCGGGAAGAGAAATATAAATTTGTTTGATATTTTTTATATCCTTTTTAGGCGTTAAAATATGATAAACAATCTAATAGTCACAAGGTTTCGATTAGAGATGATGTCACATATCAAAAGGTTGCAAACTTATGATCTTAAATGTTTTTTAATTTAAATTTTTGCAGAATATTAGTTCATCTAACGACCAACAACATGTTTTTCCGCTAGTTATTTTGTACCCGGAGTATTGCCAAACTGATTTTATTCGTGAATGCCCTGATGATGAACTTTTTGGTGACGTACTTTATGAAGTTTTTGAACAGCCTGCTGAATGGGATAAAGAGGAACATAAATTTCGGTTTAAATAAATTTTTCTCTTTTTAAATAAAAAAATTTAGTGCTTCAAATGTTCTTTTATGTATGTCATTAAAATCTAAAGATGGACAGAATCCAATTGTTCGTGAAATATTACCGAATGTGCATTCCCTTGGTGAAGTTCTTAAATGGCCAGATGTTGTTATTAGTGAGGGTGTTCCAGCATTACAAATATATACTAAAGAATGGTTTTCTTCAAATATGAAATTAATTGATAAGAAGAAGAGAATATTTATAAAAAATTAATTGTTTTTCGAAAAAAAAAATTTTTTTGAAGATGTTTATGGTCAATTTAGAGGAGAATCCAAGAATATATTTTACAAATTATCAAAAACTTGTCTAAATATTTTTTAAGGAAAATTGCTTATATGAAGGATAAGGCCCAGTCTGCTAGTTCAGTTAGTGTAAATCAGGATAAATATGAAGAAAAAGTTATGTTGTTACAATTACGTGGAGTACTTGACTATGAAGCCGTGAAGAGGGCCGCTCAAAACGGAGCAATTCGAGTTCGTGAAGCAGACACAGAAACACCTTTGGTTCAGGTTTTTAATTTTAAGTATCGTTCTTCTAACTTCTGGGTGTCAAGCACTGGCTGCCAAAAATTAACGTAGAATTTATTGTTAAGATTAGTTTAGGCACTCATGCCGTTTGGGGCCTAACGGCAAAAATTATTAATTAGGAAACTTGAATAAAAGGAAAATTAAACTAATTGTAAGACTCAAATGATGGTGGGAGGGGTGGGGTAGTATATGAACAAAGTACCCAAATTTATTCCATTTTTGTTATAGGTTGGTTCATCCTTTTACTCTGGCGAATGGACTGAAACATTAGGAACAGACATGATATTCTCAATAAACAGTGATGCAAGTAAATACTTGGAAAAATTCATTCAAATAATTTTTTTGAAAAATTTGCAGTAGATAAGTCAAAGATGGAATTCGTGGCAGTTTCAGATACGAGGCTTTCTACTAAAAAAGTTTTATTGTCAAAAGATGATGATACAAAGACGAATATTGATTTGGGGAATAATGCAGGATGACGTGTTTTTATGAGAGTTTCTTGTATTTTTATATTTTTTTGTTGATCTTGCAATCTGTACACATTTTTAAAATTATTTTATCTACTTATTTGTTATTATTCAAATATATATTTTGTTATTTTTAATCAAAAGCTTCAGATTAATTAATTGAATTTTAAGGAATTGATGCAAATGCTGACTGTGATACACCAATCAATAATTGCTTGACGTTTAATAGACAATTAAGGGGCGAGGGGGGGGGTAATAAATATAAGTTAAGGACCTCCCTAATTATTTAAAAATACTGGTAAGAATGTGACATTCTAAATTCTTTTTCTTCGTTTACCTTTTCACTATTTTTACCAAATTGTGTATACTTTTACTAGGAAAATTTTCTCCTTGTGTCTTATTGATTATTTTAGCTAGTCTAGTAAATTAAGTTTATGATAAGTTTACTGATGCTTCTGATTCTAAATTTCAGGTTTTTTACATTTATGGGGTATAGGTGGTTTAGATATAGTGTGTATGTGTTTATATAGCTACATAAATCTTTTAAAAAAACGTTTGTAATTTATTGTTATACCAATATTTTATCTCGTAAATATAACCAACCTATAAAAATCATTTTTTAGTAATTTATTAAAAAATGCGTAAAAAGAATCCAAAACCGGTCGAGATAAATGCAAGCTTTAATGAAGGAACTTCAAACTCATCTGACTTACAAACACCTACAGAGACTAAATTACCGCTTAAAGAGGTTTTTTGTTTACTTAATATGTTCATTTAATACCTTTCAAATTTAGGATAAAAGAAAGCGTAAAACATGGGTTTGGGTGCCTGTTGTTGAAGAGGTTTATTCTTGATTAGATTTTTATTTTTAAAGATTTTTTTCAATTTAAAGGACAAGAAAGAGCCTGAAAATGTTGAAACAAATAGCAGGGGGAGAGCAGTGAGAAATTCCAAGAAGAAGGCTGCTGAAAATATTTCTGCATCACTAACGCGTAAGGCAACAATTGCTTCTACAAAAGAAGCCAAAAATGTTCGTAGACGTGAAGCAAGCCTTATAAATATAACAACTTCGGCAAATGATGAACAAGAAAGTACCTTAGCGGTGAATTCTCCAGTACCCACAGTTGGGGAGCTGATTGAAGAAGCTAAGAATGACGATAAGGATGCTCCTAGACTCGAAGAAAGCTCCACAAACATATCCTCTTCTGCAGTTGATGAACCAGAAAATCATTGCACGGTTAATACCATGGAAATGACAGTGGAGGAACAGATTGAAGAACCTATGGATGTTATTCAACGTGAGACAAGCCTTTTAAACTTATCCTCTTCTGAAGCTGGCGGACTAAAAAATCAGTGTGTGGTGGATAATGTTCCGCTAACTATAATGGAGAAACCAATTGAGGAAAGTCAATGCGCGGATAATGTTCTTGAAACTACAACGGAGGACTTAATTGAAGAATCTATGAAGGAAGAAGACTTAATTGGTGAATCTAAGAAGGAAGAAATTTGCGTAAATGTTCATACAGATGAAGTAAGCCTTACAAACATATTATCTTCTGCAACTAATGATGAACCACAAAGTCAAGACGTTGCTGATGTTTCAGCAAAAATATCTGATGAATTGAAAGAAGAAAAAATAGCGGATGAATCGAAAGAAGATGTTGAAGTTGATGTGTTAGCTCTTGACGAGGATCAGGTCCCGCGAAATGAATGGCCTGCTTTTCCTGAATACAAGAAAGTTTGAAATTTTTGATAACAAAAATTTTTAAATTAAATTTTTAGATTGAAGAGAATTTAATGCTTTGTCCGGATGCTGAAAGTAGGGAATGTAAGTCACTCCAATGTGAATGTAACCCTTCTAGCAAAGAAAAGAAGAGAGGAATGGCTTGCGGTGAAGAATGCTTGAATCGACTTTTGTTAATGGAATGTGGAGATGAATGCCGTTCTGGCAAATATTGTACAAATAAACGCTTCCAAAATGTTTATCTTTTAAAAATTTAAATTAAAAAATTTTTATTTAAGAGGGAATATGCAGGATTGGAAGTTTTCTTTACTGGCCCAAAAGGGTGGGGATTGCGAACAAAAACTGATATTCCACCGTAAGTTGTTTTTGCAATTTCGTCAAAATTCTAATTTTAGCGGTCGATTCATAATTGAATATATGGGTGAAATTGTTGACACCAAAGAAGTTCTTAGACGAATTCGGCGCTATGGTAAAGATCCAAACCATAAACATCATTATTTGATGGCATTGCGAAATGGAACACTTATTGATGCGACAGTTTGTGGAAATGATGCTAGATTTATTAATCATAGTTGTGAACCAAATGCAGCAACTCAAAAATGGACAGTTGGCCGGCAGCTTCGTATAGGTAAATTTAGTTGGCTAACATAAATCGAGCCCGTAATTTATATAAATAAGCCAAATAAGCTAACGAATGTTTTCCCCATAGGCCCTAAAACAAAAAATTTAGGATCTGAAATCAGCTTTAAAAATCAAAAAGCTTAAATGAACATTCATGTCCTAAATCAGAGCCGTTTATTTAAAAATATGTCACAAATAATTTGCTGTTTTGATAAAGAGTTTTAATTTTTTTATAAAAGTCATTTTATAGGCTTTTTTGCTATTCGAACAATACGGGCTGGTGAAGAAGTTACATTTAACTATCAATTTGAACGTTATGGGTTTGAATTTATTTTTAAATAAAAATTTGTAATTTACTTAAAAAATATAATTTTTAGTAAAAAAGCCCAAAAATGTTTTTGTGAGTCTTCAAAATGTACTGGATTTATTGGTGGCACAAAAGAAGATAGTGGCGTTGACAGCAATGAAGAAAATGAAAATGGTGAGGAGTCTGATACTTCTCTTGACTCTATTTCTTCTACTGACGAGGAAGAAAAAATAATTGAAGGTGTTGGTATTAGTGAGGTAAAAATATCATCAAGTGATTCAAAAATTGATTTTGCAATTTCTACGACTGGGGTTTGTCTATTAAATTTTGTTAAATTCTAAAAATAAAAATATTTAGTTGTCTAAAAAGCGTGGTAGACCTCGAAAGTACCCTTCTGCTTTTTCATCATTTTTGGATATTAATCGTTCAACTATTGCTCGTCTAAAGGGACATGGAAAACATCATCATAAACATCATCAAAGATCTTTTGTTTCTGGCGATACAACAATTCGAGAACAGTCTGAAGTTAATGAAATAATGCTTCGAGGTCCATTGAGGAATCGTGATCAAGTGCTTGAATTTAATAGGTTTAATAAATATGCTATTATTTTTTTTAAAATAATCTAATTTTAGATTAATGGTTCGTGTTGACCAAATGGAATCTAGACGTCGAATGGTCGATTTTCTTTTGCGAATTGATGATCCAAACATTTTGCGTTTATTTGTTGCGAATCAAGGATTTGCACTTATTCGGATTTGGTTTGTTCTACCGTCATTTGAACGTCGTGCTTTGCAACTTCAATCTCAAATTGTATTTTTTTGCCTTTTTTATTAAGAAAATTTTCTATTTTCAGGCGCGCCTTCTTATGCGCCTTCCAGTTACAAACAAAAATCAAGTCGATGAAGTTTGTATAATGAGCACATTGAAACAAATGCTAATTTTTGTATTTTCTAGTTTTTCAATTTTCTGTTAATTATTTAAATTAAGGAATTGCCTGACAGACTTATTATAAAAGAAAAACTTGCAAGTATTGTTGATGAAGTTGTTGCTGATGTTGATGGAATTAATAATCAAGTGTCAGCATCTTCTAGCAAATTAGGACAGGCTCAAACGCTTGCACGTGAAGTTGAATCACTTAAAGGATTGGCTGCACAATTAGCTGATAAGTGGGGAAAACTTGTTGATTGGGGTTTCAAAATCCCCAAAAAGTTGGTCGAGAGCATTAAAGAATCTTCTTCGAGAGAGGAGAGGTTTGTTCTTTTATTAAATTTTGTATTCGGTTGGGTCATAAAATTTGCGTTTTTATCAGGCAGGCGTACAGTAAAATATTGGACAATTTTTATGCTTTATTATTTATTACTTACTTTAGCCATGGATCTCCTCTATAATTTAACGAGAGGATTTTCCAAAGTTCTGTATTTATTCTCATTTTAGAGGTTCTAGAATACCTCTGACTCACATCAGTAAGCAATTTTTTAGCTCTAGCGGAAAATTAATTTTTTCCCAAAAAATCCTTTGTCGTACCCGTCTAAAATTTTCAAAATTTTGGAATTTATTTTAATATAAGTCTGATAAAAAACGCAAGTTTTTATAGCCCAACCGAATAACATTCTTTAAATTAATAAAATCAAATACCGTTTTTGATTTTTTTAAATTTTAGCAAATCTCGCCCTAAACATGAAAGACATCGACAAAGATCAGACAGTGTAAGATCATCTGACTCTGGACACAAATCCGTTAATAATCGAAGTTTTGATCGTTTTCCACCATCAAACAAAATGGAAATTGGTCCCGTTTTAAAACCACCACTTCATCAACAGCCACCAAACTGTCGTTATCAACGATTCCAAAATCATTATCGTAAATTTATCAACTGCCCTCAAAATAACAACAATTTCGTTCCTCCGCAAAAGAATTTTAATCAATGTAACAGACAAAATGATCATGGAGGTGAAGATTATTTAGAAGATGAAGAAAAACGGCAATTTGAAGAATGGAAAAAATTTCATCGATTTCAAACATTTGGACCTGGACCGGTTCATCAATTAATATTTTTGAAATTTATATTATTTCAGGATATATTTTCAAATCCTTATTTTGCTATGAGCGTTGGCGGGATGCCACCTCAATTTATTCCACCTAGTCATCTTCCACATCCTGCGCAGGTCGCTGCTGCATTGTTCGCAATTTCTGGTCCACCTCCACCACCGGCTCAGTTTCCGTTGCCGCTCCCACCACCTCCCCCACAGCAACAACAAACTGCTATATTGCCACCTCCTCCACCTCCAGCACGTCCAAGTAAGAAAATATCGTCAAAAATTTATTTAAAAATTTCGAATCCTTTATAGCACCTGCGAGCACTCAAAATTTGTTACCTCAAACATCATCACAGACAACGTTGCCACCTCCACCCCCACCTTCTCAATCTGCAAATACATCTACTACACAGATGCCTAGTGGCGGTGACCAATTATTGACTCGAAGTACGACATCCCCATGTCCGTCATTTACAACCGATCAACAAAAGGATGAAGATAATAACAGCAAAACAACATTAATTTCTGCTATACCAACACCGTCAAAGTCTGGATTCCTTCCACCGATTACAAGTAATGCCTCCCCCATTGCAGCACCATTTATACCTGATAATAAATCAAAAGAAATACAACCAATCAATAAACTTATAAACATTGGGCCAATAAAGAAGAAAGGTAAGCGGTTGTTCAAATGAAATCTGTATTGGCAATAATTTGCATACTTATTTGACCACTTTTTAATTAGCTTTTCTCTTTTTGTTTGCATGCGATTATTAAAGACAGACTTACGGAAAGAAAAATAAAGATTACTTTATAAGGCTGTTTTTATATGTAGTTGTTTCTGCTCTTTGTTTAATACCGAATTATTATAGTATTTGGCATAAGGTCAATGATAGCTTTTGGCCTAATTGTCGTGTCTTCTCTAAATCTCGTAGTATTCAACATCTCTACATTATTTTCTCTTCTCTCTCCTTATTTTAGCTGATTTTCCTATTACAAATGATACAATTTATTTTTTTAACAGGGAAAAATAAAACAAAAGACGCTATTGTAAAAGTGGACAATAAGATGGAAAATACGCGCATTCCCGATTTGATAATGGCCGTGTGTTCACCTGAATATAATAAAGATGATGTTGATACCGATAAAGCGCAAGATTTTAATATAAAAGAAGAATTGTTGGATGAAAAAGTTAACATTTCGACAGTTGAAAAGGAAGAGGTAGAGAAACAAACAATAGAACCAGCAAAGAGGGCGAGTGAACGATACAAAAAATCTTCAAAAGAAGTGCAAGCGGAAATGCTTCAACGGCGTTTGAAATCGTTGCGAGCGGCATTGGGTCAAAAGGTGTGAAATAATTTTTGAAAAGGGGAATAATCATTAATATTTAAAGGCTTCTCAAAGTCATTGGCCGGATGGCGAAGGGGATAAAAATTCATCGCGAACCGGTAATGAAATGAAACAAAGTGATTCGAAACATTCTGAAGCTGCTAAAACGTCATCTTCGAAGAGAACTTTTAGCACGACTTCATCAAGGCAAGTTTTTCTTTACAAAAATTCCATTTCATTAAAATTTGATGTTTTTCAGGACTAATTCCAAAAGCCGTAGTCCCTCACGTGAAGGACGTCGTTCGCATTATCAAAATGAACGAGAAATGCGAGAACGAAGACGAAGTGGTGAGAGACGATCGCAATATTTTTCTAACAGAGGTGAAAGGCGAACACAAAGAGATGAGCGATTTCATGGACGCGGGCGTCGTTTTGGAAATGGTAATCAAAATTATTGTCGTGGAAGACGCCAGTCATTTAATGACAGACGAAGGTTTAATGGTGGAAGGAAGCGTTCTTATGATATTAGTCCTGAACGAACTAATACGGTATTCTTTCAATAATTTTATTTTTGTATAATTGTCTCATTCAAAAATCGGATCAACTTCTTTAACGAAGTAATTTTGATTGCAATTTTAGGACGGAAAAGTGGATGGCGATTCTAATTGTGAGCAACGCAAAAGATCTGTACATGAAGAAAGAGATAGATTGAAGCGTGGAGACTCTGCGGGGATCAAAGCGCAACCTGTTAAAAAGGTAGTTTAACAACAACAAAATAAAGTTTTTACAATTAACAAATTTCTTTTTAATATTTTAGGCTGACAATGAACGTGAAAAAGTGGACGGAACAAGGAAAGCAGAAATTAACACCATTGCGGAAAAATTAAAAACAATTGTTCAACCACCGACAAATGAGTAACTTTTATTGTCTAATCCTGTGAATAAAAAATCTTTTTAAGGACGTCTAGCAAAAAGAAGACAATTGAGCGCAAGCGCCGTCTATCCAATGACGAAGACAGTTTGCATTCATCAGATGATGATGATTCTTCTTCGACAATATCAACAAGTAGCACATCAAGTGACAGTCTCACCACTTCTAGTTCTATTCTGGCAGAGGTTGAAACGAAAACAAAAACACTTTTAGCCTCTGGCAAAGGAAAAGATTCTCTTGCTCTAGATAAGGTTCTTTTATTTTTATTTACATATTTTTATTTTCATTAAGAATCCTATAAATGTCATGCAACAACATTTGCCGCCGTTCTCCATCGCACCAACTATTCGTTCTATCAAAACTGAAAATATAACAACCGAAAAGGAAATTGATGTTCCTGTATACTCTTCAAAAGGCCATTTCCTGCCGCTTCAGATTGCAAGTGATCCTGAGCAACAAAAATCAAGTGCTGCCGATATGGAGCTAGAATCGAGTGATGAATTAGATTCTACTGATATGATGCAACCTCCGCAAATCAGTGTTAGCATTCTTCAAGATCCACCAAAATTGGATGCATATATTCATCAATTGAAAGAGGTTCTATTTTTAACTTATTTTTGTCTAGATTCTTCTGATATTTCAGTTTGTTTATTTTATGGAAACGATGCGAAGAGATATGCACGGTCCTCCTCCACTCCCATTAGGTCTGGGAGCGAATACTTTACTTGCTGTTCAACAAGGCCAGCAACTTGCCAATCTCCAAAACAAGCATTCTTCACAATTACCTGTAGCAATTAAAGTGAAAAATACATCAACATCTACCACAACATTGCAAGCAAAGAAGCGTACTCATTCTAACGACCAAAATCGTATTTTAAGATTTTCTTAAATTCATGTAATTTTCTATTTAAGAGGACGCAGCTTGTTCTTCTTCCAATATTCCTGTCGCCAAACGGGCTCGAATTGGAACTGGTACAGTTTCGAACAATCCTACCAGTAATGGCAATAATCCACCGATTGTTTTGCAACCTCGCCAAGAAAATATTTCGAGGAATATTGCCCAGCAATTACAACAACATCAAGAACAGTTTTCTGCTACTTCGAGTGGCAATCAACCTTCACATTCAAATACACCACCTGAAGATCCACGAATTTCCAATCGTGAACTAACTTTAAATGCAATGAAAAACAATACCTCTGGTGGACAGTCTGAATATTGTAAGTTGTATTTATCATTATATTTTTATTTGAAAATTTGATGAATGCAAATTCCTTTTTCTATCTCAATTTTAGCCGTTCCTCAGCATCAATTATCTCTTTCAAATGTGACAACAATTCCGTCGTCTTCAAATGCTTTGATAAATCGTGATGAACAAAATTTGGCAAATCCCGTTAGCGTTGAACATAATGCTGGTAATGTTGTTCAAACTGCTGATTCAATTACAATGACTAAAACAGAAGTGCCAGTATCTGAAGCTAATCATGCTTCTACGTCAGACAATCCTTCAACAACTACATCTTCTTCTGCAAATCCATCGGCAACTGGCCAATTAGTAACGAAAAGTGGCATTTGGCTTGTTGCTAAAGATACTGATGGTCCTTTTTTTTATCTTTTTCCTATCTAGATAGTTATTAACTAGACATCTGTCATAAGTAGGGCTAGGATTTTTAGGCACTAAAAAGTCAAAAATAGGCGCCTATATAGGCACTAAAAAACTGCCAAAATAGGCACCTTATTTCGAAAAAAGGCAAAATAGGCAAGCAAAATATACAAAATTTCTTAAAATTTGAGCTAGATCTGAAAAAATATAGACTAAAATCTATAAAAATGGTTGAATTTAAGCAATAAACTGTTATATAAATTAATTTTGACGATAAGAATTGCGAATATAAATTAATTTATATCAATTATTTTGCTTCCGAAAATAATTTGAATAAATTTTTAAAATAAAAATTTTTTGACAAAAAAATTTTCAAAAAAAATTTTTTTGAAAAATAAGCCAAAATAGGCAATTTTAGGCAACGATAAAATTAGTTAGGAAGAAGATTTTAGTAAAATAACACCTGATTTGGACGTTTCAGCATCAGGCCTATTTAGGAAAAAAACAGGCATTTTGCCTAAAATCCTAGCCCTAGTCATAAGCACTAAATTTCAATTTTTAATTTTATCTCGTTAGTGAAGCTTATACAGATGGAGATTACCTATTTTTGTCTATTATATACTTTTTTAATTTCAGGAACTCCATACTACTATCATAAAGATACAAGGTTATTTTCTGATTTTTCTAGATTTTCTAAAATTTCATTTAATTAATTTAGGGAAGCTCGTTGGGATTTGCCTCCAGGTGAAGAATTGATTGATCTCAATGCTGTTGTTGCAAACAATGAAGATTCATTGCAAAATCCACTACTTTTACAACACCGTAGAGCCGAGTTCAAACGCCAGGTGTCTGCGTTGGTTGCAAAATGTATCGAAGCATATCGCAAGGTTTTCATACGGTGGTTCGTATATATTATTTTCAATTTTAGCGTTTCTTCCCCAATCCAAACGAGTATAGTGGCTTCTTGCGCAAGGTTATTTATACTAAACTTTTTTTTTCTACTAAACAAAATATTTAACCCCAGATCACACACAAAGTTTTGGACAGTCAAGAAGGAAACAAGGAGCTTTTATTTAATATTCAAGTCCAGAAGAATACACGCCGCTTAGTCGATGATTATATTAAGCACTTCAAAGTGCGAGAATCTAGTGCTGGATATCAAGTTCCAATTTAAAAATGGGAAATAAATATAAGATTAGTATTTACCTTTTTTGCTTTATTTATATATTACGTGCTTTCTTTATATATTTTTTGTTGAATTAATAATGGTTGATTTATTAAAAAACAGTTACTTTTTATCGTTTAATTTAAATAAACGTACTTGATGAAAAATAGCAATTTTTAAGAGTTTTTAAGAAAGAATATTTTATTTATAGTAAAGAAATCACTAATATTCTTTTATCTATGATTATCTTATAAAATTCTTTCAGATTTAGGTCACTTCAATTTTATGCTTACTGCCCCTCATTGTCAACCTTTTTTTCCTACAGTTTTGGAATTGTTTTTTAAGCTTATTTAAATACTATATATACGTTATCTACTATCTATATGTTGTCTATAAATAAAATTGAATTGTGTTTAATTAGTAGATTTAATGGATCTTTTGTTTTCCATACATTGTTTCCATACATTTTCTCATAAATTATTTTATTATGTAGTTAAGGAGTACTGCGATGCTGCTAATATTAATGACGAAAACATTTGAAAATTTACGACCCATAAATGTCTAATTGAAAAAACGATTTCAAGAGTGGAATTTGGTTACAGGTTAGTATTTTAACTTTAATAGAGCTCTTGGTATTACACGTTAAGTTTTTAAGCTTTTGGTGTTACAAGACTTCGATTTTGTAAGGCCATGGGAAGTGGGTGTTCAAAAAATATCTCAAATTCCCCGACTTTTGAGGATGGGTTACGACACTATTTAACAAATATGAGAGCTGTGAAAGACTTCTCAATTAAAAAATGTAACAATAAGGCAATTGGGATGGTTGAAAGAAAAAGTCTGACCATTTTGTAGATATTTAGGAAAAAACTTGGGGAGGAAAGAATGGGGTCTGTCAAGTTCAATATTACTATCACTGGATGGTATTCAATAAATAGTTTTTAAGGTACCTTTTAACCACTACGGGTTTCAGTGGTATTTTTGATTTTAGGTTTTAAAAGTTTTCTTTTCTGATTAAATTTTCTCTTTAAAACGTGTGTACCACGTCATTCAAAATTAATAAAATAAATCGATAATTTTTCTCCATGCTTCCTCTGTTTGCGCCATTTTAAGACTGCTTTGCCGTGCTTTAACTTATTTCATGCGTACCTCTATTTTTGTTTGAAAAAAATGGCAAAAGCTAGGAGTCCGCACGCATTCTATTCTTGTGTTGTCTTTGTGTCGGTCCATAAAAAACTCACACTTTGTGAATATTGGCATAAACTAACTGAATGAATTTTCTCGTTCTCATGGGCGGCACTATGTCAATAAAAGATTGACGAGATTGTTACCCAATAGTTGCAAAGAAATACACACATACTAGTTATTTTATTCGGGTGGCATAAAAAAGGATACGGCGATGTTCGACATTTAAGCAATAACTGAAAATCCTTAAAACTCCTTTAAAATTTGTTAAATTAAAAAGTTTACAATTTTTATACAAGCGTATAAATTTCTAAGATTAGTTTAAAATTCTTTTCCGTTATTTTCGATTTTACCAATAATCTAATTTGGGTAATTAGAAAAAGCCTGCCAAACTGTTTTTACTGACATACAAAGTGTGGCGGCTTTTCTCTCTCTCATTCTTTTCTCTCTCTTCTCATTTCCTCAATTTACCCTTTATATGTATATCTATTTTGTGCATTTGACGTGAAATATCGTCAATTTTTATAGATTTTTAAATATTCAATGGATGAAAAATGAGGGAAATTTTTCATGAGCTGTTTTAATAAGCCCCATCTTTTTCTAATTTTTATTTTTAAAATATCACAAATTTTACTTCTTTTTCAGTAAACTATAACCATTGACTAACTGTCAGTTATGGCCCACCACTCGACTACCTATAATTCTGCTTCTGCTAATGCAACATCAGCAGGTTCAGGTGGAACAAGTGCTGGCGGGACAACAACTACCAGTAGTGACCAGAACTTTGATTATATGTTTAAGCTGCTTATTATAGGGTATTTTATTTTTTTTTGAAAATGATTTTTGTTATTTTTAGTAATTCTTCGGTGGGCAAAACTTCATTTCTTTTCCGCTACTGCGACGACTCATTTACTTCTGCGTTTGTTTCAACAGTTGGAATTGATTTCAAAGTGAAAACCGTCTTTCGTGGTGATAAACGTGTCAAGCTTCAAATTTGGGTATTTTAGATTTTAAAAGAATTTTCATGTACACATTTTATTTTATTAGGACACTGCTGGTCAAGAACGCTACCGGACGATTACAACAGCTTATTACCGTGGTGCAATGGGTTTCATACTTATGTATGTTTATATATACATTATGAAATTATTATGTACATCTTTTATTTTCAGGTATGATATTACAAATGAAGAGTGAGTATTTAATATTATTCTTTAAATAAAATTAAAAAATTTTTTTTCTCAGATCTTTCAATTCAGTCCAAGATTGGTGCACACAAATAAAGACTTACAGCTGGGAAAATGCGCAAGTTGTGCTTGTTGGCAATAAATGCGATATGGACGATGAACGTGTTGTGTCCATTGAAAGAGGTCGACAGCTAGCTGACCAACTTGGTTTAATAAATTTTATAAAATTAATTTTAAAGATAATTTGTAGGTCTTGAATTTTTCGAAGCTTCGGCTAAGGAAAATATTAATGTAAAGCCTGTGTTTGAGAAATTAGTTGAGGTTAGTTTTTGTTATATCTTTTAAAAATATTTTTTAATTTCTTTAGATAATTTGCAATAAAATGGCTGAGAGCCTTGATCAAAATCAACAACAAAATCAACAGGCTCAAGGCAATGTTAGTTTAGTCTTTATTTTTTAAAATATATTTTTTTAATTAGTTGCGGTTAAATTCGACAAGTGGAGCACAGAAACCAGCTTCTCAACAATGCAATTGCTGATTTTTAGGTTGAAATTGACTAACAAGTTTAGAAAATTTTCTCCTAGTTTTCAGTTTTCTTCTAAAAATTGCTAGTTTTGAAAATCCTTAAATCCCTTTATCCTTTATATAAATTCTTAACTAGGGATGTGATTATGTGAAGTATTTCTTTTTCGGTCTTTGTTCCCAAACAAGAGTGGTTTTCATTTTAAATTTTATTAGAAATCACAGCCCTACAAACATTCTTTTATAAACCTGGCATTGATCTTTTAAAAATTTATTGTTTAATATGTCCTTTGAAATTAATTGATTTAAAATTTTAAGCATAATTTTAAAAATTTTCTAAAAAAGGACATAGTAAATAGTTTATTTTTTGTCTTACATTCCAAACATTTTCGGCATTTTCCACACAATTATATATTCGCATTTATTGACACTTTTTTCTGTAACAAGCAATATATTCTATTATTTTTTCAAAATATATTTTTCCTCATTTAAAAACATACTTATTTAGCATCAAAAAGAAACAATTCTAGTCAATTAATTCATTTAGTTAATAATTTGTTTATTTAAATTAATAGATAAATGTCTAAAAATGGAAGTTTTTTTGTTTAATTAAATAATTTATTTTTTCTATAATAATTTTATTTGATTTTGAATTTTTGTTTTATTATTTAAGATATTTAAATTTATTTAAATTTTATAGTACCAATTGATGATGGTAATGATTAACATTTAAAGAAAAATAATTCAATGATTTACAAAATAATATGAGAACAGTTATTTGGTAGTGATTTAAGGTTGGTTTTTTAAAAAGTTTTTTTTGGTTATTTTATGGGTTTTTCTTATATTGAGCAATTCTCGTTTTTATTTGTCCCCTATTAATATCTCTCCATTCCGCATTTCCACCTCCCCAATTTTCTATTGCCTTAGAGGGTTATACTATTAAATATTGTCAGTGGTGTATTTATTGGGGGCCAAAATGTGCCGACTATTTTCCATTTATCACAAAAAATATATTTGCCAATTTCATTGCTTATAACATCACTTTCTTCCCTTCCTTCTCTCTCTTTTCTCTCCATTCCCTTTCCGGCTATGGCTGCAGTCTTTTGGCCCTATTTTACGTTTTTTGGCTATTGACACGCCGATTCTGTTACCGTTCATTCATTTTCTAACCACCACCAACCAATTTTATTTTTTTACACAATTTTTTTATTGGCGCTTTTTCTAAACATTTTTATTTTGAACAGATATATGTATTTATTTAGATGTTCAAAAACTTCCAAAATTTTGTCTACTTTTTTATTCTAATTTATTAAATATTGACATTTTTAACCTAATACACTTTTATCCCCTCATCTCTCTTTTCAAAAACTCTTAATTTATTCAAATATATATTCGAAAAAAGAATATTAGGAATTTGGGGAAGAAGCACACTTTTCAACATAAAAGGGGAAAGTCAACAAAAAGTTAAAAAAAAACAATGGAATGCTCTCTAAAGGGACTCATTTCCATCCACTCATTTTTTCTTTTTATTTTCCATGCATAATGCTATTTTAAATAATTCATCCAATTGAACAAAAAATTGATAAAATAATGTTTAAAAATGTCAATATTATTACAAGGGCCCGGATTTGTTAAATTGTTTCGAATTTGTTAGTCCGTCTGTCTACTCAAAAATTAAGGAAAAAACTATTCTTTATTTTAGTAAACTCTTTATGCTAATTTCCTTCCAAATTTTGATTTTTTTTGGTTTCTTATTTTATTTTAATTTTCCCAAAAAGGCATACTTTTTTTTTAAAATTCGACAAAAATATTCAAAAGTTCTCAAATAAATTTAGAGACAGGCATGCAAATGTGCGATTTCGTCCCTAATTCTTTTCTATATTCATAGTTTTTTGGTCTTTTTATTCAATCATTTATTAAGCGTTTTTTTATCCTTTTTGAGATCCATAATTGGCATTTTACATATTTTTTGCATAAATTTTATTTTTATTTTTTTTCTATTTAAGAAACATTTTTTTATTCAATTTTGTATTAAATTATACCAAATTTTTATTCTTTTCTGTCTTTCTTTTTTGCTTTTACTTATTTAAAATTAAAATAAAATGAAGTAATTATTATTTGAGAATCCATATTTCTCGAGAATAAAAATCAATTAGTAAAAAAGGAAATAAATAAATATAGTAATTTACCCCCAAATGTGTGCCAAAAGCACATTAAGAGATAAATATATGCTTACAAAAATAGAGAAAAAGATAAACGAGAAATACATATATTTATTTTTTTATTAAAAAGAGGCGAGAATTATGTATGCTTTTACGTGTTATTCTACATAAGCGAAAATAACCGTTTAATTCGAAATTAGAAAAAAAATTTAATTCGAAATTCGGTAGAAGAGAGTCCCTCCCATTCCTCGTGTAACAATTAGAATATTTTATAAAAGATTATTTTGTCCTTTTATTTTCTTCTTTCTTTCTTCCTCCTTTGTATTTTCTTAGAATTATTATTATCGTCAACAATTCCAAATATCTTGACAGATGTTTATTCCAAAAACTTCCCCCTTTTTATTATTATTTTTCTTCATTTCTTTTTGGTTATTGTTATCCTATTCACACACACTTTTTTTTTGTATTTAACTATTTAATTTCAAAAATATTCCCCAGAATTTTTTTCATAATTTAAATTACCTAAACCTTTAAAAACAACGTGGCGGGAATCAAAGGCAAATTATAGTGAAAAATTTTTTACTTTAATCCCTTTTTTCTATATTCTTTCTTCATTTGTTTATTTCCCTAGAGTATTTAGACTTACGGAACGCTTCCCCCCAATCCCCCTTCCCCCAATCCTCTCTATATTTGTGCACTTGAGGAAAAGCTAAATTGCATTGTGTAATGGAGAAGAGAATAATATCACTGTTCCAGGGCCGCTTTCTTCCCCCCAAAAATGTTTTTTCTCCATTGCTTCACCAACTTTTAAATTTCACCAACATTTTTATTTATTAAATTTTATTAGAAAATTCTCATTTTTTAAATTAGCTTTAAAAGTTTATTTTAAAAGTAAACATTTTGACGAAATTTATTATTTAAAAATTTTAACGCGAAAAAATCGCGGAGTTTGTTCGGGGATTCGGGCAAATTCTGTCGGAATTCGGAAATTGTTTTTACTGGAGCCGATTCCCTTCTCCCCATTTCAGGGGGGCTATAGCCCCAGAAGCCCCCCTGACTACGCCCTTGCCGGAGTCACTCATTGCCCAATATTCCCTACTTTCAAACTCACGGCACAAAAATAAAATCTCTTAACTTTTCTTAAATTTAAAAATCTGTTATTGTTTTATTACGTCAAACGTATCTCACCTTGTGGGAAATTCCTCCCTTTTTTGCTAATTAATAAATGTAAAAAATTGGAAAAGGAATGGATTGTATTTTTAGATTTTTCTTTTAAAATAGTTAAAGTTTTTTCATTTACTTTGACATTTTAATGCCTTAAATGTTTTTATATATATTTTTTTCTTTTAGTTAAGGTAGTTAACTTCTCTAGAGGACTAAACAACAAAAAAAGCTTTTGAAAACAACAAAAGTGATTTCTTTACTTTTTTTATTGTCAACCTTCCAACAACAAAAACCTTTTAACAAAAAATTTTTTAAAAGAAAATTGGCTAAGAAAACGTTCAATTTGGGACATTTAATTGTAAGTTTCTTTTATGACCAAAAGAGTGAAAAAATAGCAACACGCCGGAAACGACTTTTAAATTAAAAAAGTTTTTTAAGAATTTTTAATTTTAAAAATTTTCCCAATTTTTAACTATTCTTTCACCTTAAAAGCTTTTAAATAAATTTAAATAAAAAATTCTAAGAAATAATGGAACGAGCTCGCAGACGTCTAGCTTCTGCAATTGATGGTCTAAGAGCACAATTCACAGATGCTGATTCGCAGGAAGGCCCTTCTTCGTCTTCTGCTTCGACAATTGCCAAAATTCATTCAATGGTTAGAGAAAGGCTTGAGGATAGCGATTGCAGGCTTAGCAAGGTTTTAGTGTTAAAAGAGTATATAAAATTATTTTTCTAGATAATCCGTCACGGCTTCCCTGACGGCCCTAGATGTATGGCCTTTGATCCAGTTCAGAAATTATGCGCAATTGGTGCTGCCCGTGGATCTGTTAGATTACTAGGACAGGCCGGTGTTGAACATTTTTTACAGCATGATTCTGATGAGCCTGTCACTCACATTCAATTTCTCGTTAACGAGGTTTTGTTGAATTTTAAATTAAAATTATAAAAAATTTTTAGGGAGGGTTAATTACAGCTTTGGGGGATGATACTTTACATTTATGGAATTATAGGTATTTTTTTGTAAAAATATTTTTTTGAGGAACATTTTTCTAAAAGGCAAAGAACTCCAGAAATTGTTCATTCACTTAAAATGTCAAAAGAAAGTATTACTACAATATATTTACCTTTTCAAAGTAAATGGTTAATGGTTGGAACAGAAAAGGTTTGGAAATTTTTTTTTAATTTTTAACTAATTTTTTGTAGGGAAATATTTATTTTATCAATTTGGGAACTTTTGAGTTATCTACACAAATAATTTATTGGAACAAAGCTGTTGATATGTAAGCTGTTTTTTGTCGATAGAAATTGTTTTAAATATTGTCTTTTGTTATTTAAAAATATTTTTAAATTTTTCTAGGAGTTGTCGATCACATCCAGGCTATGTTAAAACATTACAAGTAAATTATTTATGTTTTTAAACTTAAAAATATTTTTCAGTCTTGCCCAACAGAACCTTCAAAAATATTAATTGGATTTGAAAAAGGTCATGTCGTTCTTTGGAATATTTTGACTAAAACAGGGGAACGTTTTGCTGCTGCTACTGAACTTAGTCCTGTGACTGCTTTTTGTTGGAATAGTGATGGAAGACAATTTATGTGTGGACATCAAAATGGTTATTAAAGAAGTAATTTTTAATTAAATTTTGTTTTTAAAAAAGGGTCTCTTTCAATTTGGAATATTAAAAAGCCTCGTGAACTTATTCACAAAACAACCCCACATTCCCCTATTGCATCTTCTGGTGGAGGCAGTTCACCAAGTTCTTGTGGAGGAGCATCAGCAACACTTCCCTCACAGCATATTTCTTGTAAACCAATTACACAATTAAGTTGGAATACAAACACAGATGGAGAACAATTAATTATTTTTGCTGGAGGTTTTTAAATTTTGTGAATTAAAAAAATTTTCTTTTTAGGAATGCCAATGGATGAAGGAGCACTTCCGTCACTTACAGTCCTCAGAGCAAAAGGCTCATTAACTGTTCTTGAGGTTTATTTTTTAAATAAATTTTTGTAAGAAAATTTGAAAAAAAGATGGATCACGCGATTGTCGAAATGGTTCCGCTCAACAATTCTCCTCATGCCTCAGTTGCCCAGCATCCACATGCAATTGCTGTCCTCCTTAAAAATGACCTTTTGGTTGTGGATATACAAGCACAAGGGTTTGAATTTTAATTTTAAAAATAATGATTTGAGAATAATTTTGTAGGTATCCTTGTTTTGAAGTGCCGCATCCGATGGATTTGCATGAATCGCCGGTGACACTTTTAAAGTTGGAAAAGATTTTAGCTTTTAAAAACAAACAATATTTATTTTTGGGTATTACTCTGATTGTCCTGTTGATTTAATTGCTGCATTAACTTTGGTTGGACGAAACCAAAGAAGACAAGGCGTTCGTCTTAGCGACAGGCAATGGCCGTTTAGCGGTTTGTTAAAAATAAGTTTTTGATAATATTCTTTTTTTTAGGAGGGGTTGGCCGAGAATGTGCTACTGGACATCAAGAAATGTTGCTTACTGGTCATGAAGATGGTAATATTTTTTTGTCAAAGCATGCCCGAATCCTAATAACTTTTAGGTTCCATTAAATTTTGGCAAGCATCTAGTGAACAATTGCAAGTATGTTTTTTAATTATTTTCTTTTTAAAAAAGTATTTTTAAAAATTTGTTTAGGTTATGTACAAATTAAAAACAGGACGGCACTTTGAAAAAAATATTCCTTCGCATTATTCCCATTCGACTGCTAGAGGAACAGCAGCAGCCATCAATAAACGTAAAGGAAGTGGAGCTGTAGATAATATTCGATTAAAAGTATAAATTTAAATATATTTTTTTCTAATTTTCTTTTTAAAGCAGAAAAACATTTCTCCTAGTCATGCTGTCTTTAATGCTGAAATGTGTCTTGATTCTCGCCTTTTGATTGTTGCTAGTCGTTCAGGACAAATTACACTTTTTAGATTTTCTAAAACTGATTGTTGCCAAGAAATTGCTGTTAGTTTATTTAAATTTTTTAAAAAATCACCTAATTAGGTCATTAACTTACCTCAACTTTGCCGTTCTACTGCTCAAATTCCTTCGCCACCTTCATGCCCTCCCTCACCTAGTAATCTAAAAGATGAAGAAAAACAACCTCAAAATACTAAAAAGAAATGGAATCAACAATCAGGGAGTAGTAGTGAGGCACAACAATCTAATAGAGCTGAATTGAAACGACAAGGTTTTTTTGCTTTAATTTTTTAAATAAATCTTATATAAATATTTAAAGGAGCAGCATCCGAGTCGCAACAGCATCAACGCCCATCCCGCAATTCATCATCACATTCTACAGATACATCGATATGTTCTCAACAACTTGCCGAAATAACTCCTTTAAAAGTTCGGGGAGGTGCTTTGCGAAGACCTGCAGGTATTTTCTTTTTAAAATTTAATAGATGTTTTAACTATTTCAATAAGGTTATCAACCAGAATTGGTTTGCCAGATCCCTTGGATAAATGGAAACAATCCTGAACGAGTAACCGCATTGGCATTTAATTCAGCTTATGGTCTACTAGCTATTGGTACTTGTGTTGGTTTGGCACTTGTTGATTCACAAACAGCTTCTTTGGTTTTTTTTAATTTTTTATTACAATATATTTCGGTTTTTTATACTTTTAGATTTATGCTTGGCATAATTCTGAATTGTTGGGTCGCGATCCAATTCCTTTTTGGAGTTCCTTGACTAGTCAAGATGTTGCTACTGGACCAGGATCTCCTAGTTGTCCGGGAGTAGAGGTTTTTAATTTAAATTAGTGTTAATTTCTTTTATTTCATCAAACTAATTTTAGCCAAAATTATTAAATATTTCTATATTTAAAGCTTATTTTATATATACATATTTCTATTTTATTTTTGTCTCTTAATTATGAAACTATTTTTGAGTTTTTTTTAAATTTCTGCTCATCTACTTTTGAATTTTTATTTTTCAAAAAAAATTTTTTGTTATATCCCTTCTCTTTCACTTATTTTACTTATATATAAATTAGATTCTTTGTCAATCTTCTACACCTTCAACTCCAAATAATAACAACATAATACCTATTACTACCGAATCATCACCTTCAGTTTTAAAAACTCCAAATTCCTCTTCTACCTCCTCTCCCTCAGCTTTTTCATTTTCTTCCAAAGCTTTACGTACTCGTCTAAAAGTGAGAAACCAAAAAAATTTTTTTAGTTTTTTTACCTTTTTCTTGATTGCTGTTTTGTGGCTTTCCTTAACTCAATTTTCATATTTTTTTTAAATTTTAATTTTTCTTTGTACCATTATTAACCTTTTTGTTTATTTTTCCTTAACATTTTTTAAATTTTCATTTTAAATTCCTAGTTTATTTTCTTCTCTTTAATTTTTTTTAAATTTTTAGCATCAATTTTCAACTCAAACTCCTCCTACATCAGTGCCATTACCTCCGAAATCACCCGGACCTCTTTCTCGAGGTATTTTTAAATTTTTAAATTAAAAATAAAATGTTTTTTAAAGGAAATACAACAGAATCGACTGGGGGGTCTGGAATAGAAAATAATACAGAAAAAAGCACAAATCGGTTTTTGTTGGGAACAAAACTTCAAAGGCCACAATTACTTAAAGCTTCAACTTTCAATGCTTTTGCTGCTTGTGATGAAACTGGATTAGAAAATTCAATTCAACAACAACAAGAATCGAATTTTATTAATTGTAATGGTATGAATTAATTAAATTAAATTTTTATTTAAAATTATTTTAATTAAAAAAAGGTGATATAAAGCCTTGTATTGACTCGCAAGTTCCATCTACTTCTTCCTCCACTGAATCTTTGGATAAATGTACAAATCAAAAATATTTGGAGGAATTTGTTTCTCATTTACAATTTATTAATTGTTGTGCTAAAAAGGGAGGTTTGTTTTTATTTATGGAAAAATAAATATAATTTTTGTAGTTACTAAATTTGATCCTTGTCTTTGGATTGGAACGTCTATGGGTAGTGCATTAGCCTTTCAACTTCAATTACCTTCAAATAGAATTTCTTCAAACGTTGTTGTTGCACCCTCTGGTAAAAATTATGAATTAATTCTTTTGCTATCATTAATGACCTCTAAAAATCTTCCTTAAAGTTCCACAAAAATTCCTTTTTATTCTTTTTTAATTCAAAGGGTCAATTGTTCGTTTATCTAAATCTACAAATGGGAAAAGCAACAAATTGCTGTGTATTGCTTTTATGGACCGTGATTTTCGATTATTGGCGGCACCCAGTGAAAACTCGAATAATAAAAATGCCAAAATAGAAACAAATTCTTTAAATTCAAATCTTCAAGAAGAAAATTTAAATAAAAATGATGAGTCTTCTAATTCTCCAAATGATCTTCAATCATCATTACCTTCAAATAAGGCAAGCAAGGAAAGAGTAGGAGGGAAAGGAGAAGCAAAGAAAAAATGGGAAATAATTAAAAGAAAAGCAAGTTTGGGGGAATTTTTCTTTAAGTTTTTCTTTTTGGGTTCTTTCTATATTTTTCTTCTTTTTTTCTCTCTTTTTTGTTTATATTTTAAAATTTAATTTTTGAATGTTTTATTTAGGTGCTAACAAAAACTATTCAATCATCAGCGGTGCCTTCATCTACTTCTACCCAAACAGAAATGGAAACACAACAAACACTGACCTCAAATGTGGTCAAAGAGGAGGAATTTTTACAAGTTTATTTTTTCTAAATTAATCTTTTTATTTAAAAATATTAATTAGATGGCTATATTTGTAACTTCTTCTGAAGTTAGTGCAGTTGCTTTACCTTCCTATCATCGAGTCTTTCAACGCTCTTTTTCTGATTCAGAACAGCAACAACATCCATTAATTTGTGCTTCAACTACACATATTAGTGGACAGCCTGCTTTGTTAGCTTTGAATGTTGCCGGTAATGATTGACTCTTAAAAAACTCTAAATTATGTTTTTAGGTTCAATTATTGTGATGAGTTTACCTTCATTTAAACAATTATTGAATTGTTCATTGATGCCTCTTTCTTCTAATTGTATTGAGGATAGGTTGTTTTTATATTAAAACTACAAATTATTAATAAATAAATTTTAGAATTTGTCAACGTTTTGCTTTTTCTGAAAATGGATGTGGAATGAATTTAGTTTCAAATTCAGAGGTTTATTTAACTTTTATTATTCGAATACAAATTTATCAACTTTTTAGGTACAAAAATTCACTGTTAGCGCTGAGATTGCATCCCAGGTTTATTCAAAATCATAATCTTTTTAAAATTAATTTTTAAATAAATTTTGAGGTTGCAGAATGTATGGGAGAATTATTTGTCCCTTGTGATATGCCAGAACCTCCAAAAGTTCATTCTTTTCTGCGAGGTGTTGTCAATTCAATTGCAGCGGTTACTGGTGTTGCTGGAAATGGATGTAGTCAAATGGAGGAAATGGATGCATTATGTTAGATTTTTAATTTTCAATTTTTATCGATAACAATACTTTTTAAGTATCAGAAAAACCAACTTCAACAACAGCCCCTAATCAAGTTCGAGGAGTTACTCGGCCATTACTAACACCCCAACAACAACAATTAAGTAGTATTGAAACAGGCACGTCTAGGTCTGTTACTGCTGGACAAGCTGCTCGTGAAGCGATTCAGGTAAAATATTAGGCTTAAAGTTTTCTATATATTTTGTGGTGAATTTTCTAATCTTCAAAAAATTAGAATCCCCGAAACTTTTATTTTGTTTTTAAAACAATTTTTGTTTTTTTCAGAATTTGGCAGAGCGCAGTGAACGTTTAAATGCTGTCTCTGATGCAACCGAAAAGTTAAAACATAATGCAATGAATATTCAAAGCAGATCTGCAAAGTATTTAATTTACCAAGAATCTCTTGTTATAAAACTTTCTTTTCAGATTATTGGATAAATATGAGAAGAAAAAATGGTATCAATTATGATAATATCAGATGTCCAAAATTTTTTCTAGTCATGAGCTTATTTGGGGTATCTTTTTCACTTATTTTTCATTTTAAAGATGTTTTTTATATATTGTAAGATTTTTATTTGAATAAATATGTGGATGGATATTTGATCTTTTGATCGCTTATACTGGCCAAATCCTATAAAATAAATATATATTTTAGCCGGTCTAATCGGTTCAGGTATAGTGATTAATTGGAAAGTGATTAATGAATAGAATACCATTCTGGTGGCAAATCAAGGAAAGACAAGTCAAGGAACGACCAACTTATGGAATAATTTAAAAAAGCGTAATTTTTCAGAATTTTTTTTAATTTTGTTTTTTGAAGTATTCTAATTTGTTTTAAATACTTATTTTTTAAAAATATTCAGATTTTTCAAAAAATTCCGATTTTTAAAATATTTCATGAGCTGGTCATTCCTTGAGTTAGCCCCCACCCATTATTTTTAACGTTCGGCACATTTTCTTTTCTTTATTAATGTCACATTTGAATATGTCTCGGGGAAATGGAGTACAATTGGAGAAGGAAGAAGGACTGACCATTATTACTTGTTAAGGAGCACTCTGAGACTCAAAATAGGGAAGGGGGGGTGATATATCCATGAGATAACGTCATTTTAATAGAGATTGTACATTATTTTGTTTTTAATTTTTATTTAAATTGAAGATCTTCTTTTTTTGTTTTTATTATTAAAATTTTAAAATTTAATCCCTTTCAATCCACTAATTTATTCTAGTCTCCTTTTATTTTTTTAGCCCTAATAATATTTTGTTTTTCACTATTATAAACTTAGAACTCCTTTTTAAACTTTTATTTTTTTTAATCTTTGGCTCTTATTTTTTTCTTTCTTTCCTAATCCTTAATGACATAAATATTAAAAATAAAAAATAATATATATTAATAGCCATTATCCCACTATTTTTTAAATAAAAACAAAAAAACAGAACACTTTTAAAAAACAATTATCTCGTTTACTTTTTAATTTATGCTAATATATATTACTGTAAATTTTTAATTCAAAAATCTTTTATTTTTTAAAAAACAAAAATATATTTTTAATGACCGGAAATTATCCAAATTTTAATTTATTTATTTTCAAAAAATATTAATCTCTATTTTAAAACACATTTAAGATCTTCAATAAAGGAATATCCATATATACCGTATTTTCTCTATGATTGAAAAAATAAGCCCCGGGCTTATTTTATTAATTCCTCTGAAGAATTAAATTTCAGACCATTTGTGGAATGGGAATTATTCGAAGGGGGAGGGAGGGGTTGGGGGAATTATTGTTTAACCTTTCACCGACTTGTGGAATTAACCGAGAACGGGGAATTACCAGAGGTAGGGGAATGGTGTTTTTTTGGAACAAATGGTTTTCGAACCATTCTCTACCCGCGAGTAAAGAGAAAAGCTTAGAAATCCCAAAATTATCAAATAAATATCCGAGGATCTTTTAATCCAAACCATGAGACGTAAATTGGTCTATCAAATAGAAAACTTGTACGTAATGTCCAATTAATCCCCCTCCTCCCCCCCCCCTCTCCCCCCAATATTTAATCTAAAAGAATTTTTTAATTTTCAAAATTATTTCTGCCCTCAGATTTTGTTTGTTTTTATTTCGTAAGCAAAATCTCAATTATTATTATTATTTATTCTATTGAACTTTTAAAATATTAAATTAGCTCTCCTCCATTTTTAGCTCTAGACAAAAAAATATTCCATAGTTTTCTTTACTTTTTAATTATAAAAATAGATTTTATAGCTAAAAATTAATTTTTTAAAAATAAAAGTAATTAAATTTATTATTTTTTTAAAAAATAATAATTTTGTTTATTTTGATTTAGTAAAATTGTTTGGAATTTTTTAAAAGAGAGAGAGAATCCAAATATTTGTTAAAATGTGTATCTTTCCCCTTTACATTAAAGATAATTTGTTTTTTTTTACATTAAGTAAAAAAATTTTTTTACATTTTTTTTTACTCCCTCAATTATATTTTTAATTTTTTACTTTTTTTCAGCAAAGTCTAGACATTCTCGAAAAAACAAAAAAAACATACAAATTTAGTCTAATTAAATGTACTTTTTAATTTAATTTCTAAACATATATGTATATTGTTTACATAATTGTTTCTTTTGCATAAATTTAGGAAGTAATCAACCATTTTCACAGAAAAAACATTTTTCTCTTTCTCTTAATTAACATATAATTTTTGGGTAAAATTTAAATAAATTAATTTTTTTTGTAAATAATTTAATTAAATAAATAAACAGAAATACCTAAATACTAATATATATTTTTTAATTAATTTAAATTAAAAAAAATGACATAAAATTCAGCGAAATATGTATAAAAAAAATATTTTTTTTGTAAATTAATATGTAGATTAATTTAATTTAACTCTCTCTTATTTTAAACTACAAAAAAAGCAAAGAACGTGTAAAATAAAAAAAGGGAATTCCCCGATCTCTCGAACGTTTCTAATTTTTTTTTCAATGAAATTAAAAATGATAAGCGTAACTTCTAAAAATATTTCGAAATTTTCTTTTTTAATAAAATAAAAGACAAATTTTCACTAAATCTCTTTAAAATGTTCATCATTCCTAGCTAACTAAAGAAGTTCAAGTTTGGTTTTGAATGCTCTACACGATGCTGCAAAAATATTTACGAAATTTTTGGTGACAGTTCGATAGGTTCCCTTGTTAACTAAAAATTTTCTTCAATTTTTTTTTTAAATTCTTTTTATAGTCTTGGATATATGCTACATAAATTTAAATATTTTTAATTGTCTCTTTAACAGGAAAAAATTGAAAAAATTTTTTAAAAAATCTTAGATATTTATATTTATATAAATCTCAACACTTTTAATCTTTTCTTGTCTGTACTTTTAACAAATCTTTTTAATTAAATATATAAATCTCTTTCTTAAAGAAACAATACTTTGCACTTTTATATTTTTTTAAAATCCTCTTCCTTCCATTCTCTACATATACTACTTCCACAAATTCTTTCTTTGATTTTTCTTTTTTTTTATAAATGACGTAAAAATGAGGCGATTTTTAGTAAAAAGTATAAGAAAGAAGTGTCTGTCTAGTAAAAATCATTGAAAGGGGGGACGACCTTTTTCATTGAACACACACAAAAACTTTCCCCCAATTCTTTACAAATAACTCAAAAAATATATATTTAAGTTAATCAACACACTTAAAATATAAATCAGCACATGCCTTTCTCTCCTAAATATTAAAAAATGTTTCCTTCCTTCCTTTTTTATGATCGCCCACTAACCAAACTAACTCCATCTTCATTTAAATATTTCGAAATTTTTTACAAAAATTACAAAAATGTATGGCGTGTATTTGCGTACTTTCTTCTAAATATTTTAGCATAAGAGAATGTGTGTGTTTTTGTCTACAAAATATAAAATACAAAAAATTCTGCAAAAATAATAATTACAAAAATGCGCGTAATGCATACACACAAACTGCAAAACACGAAAAAATATTTACAAAAAAAATTATAACAAAAAATTCAAAAATACCCTCATGATGGCAGTAACAATGCTAACTATCTGCAGCTAAAAATATCCGTGTACATGTCCTCCTTAACATTGTTACTACCGGCATCACACAATAAATATTATCAAAACACATTAGTATTTTTATTAGAATATTTCCGGAAATTACCCCTTCCCTTCCCTTCCTTTCTTTCTTTTAAATATTGTTACTATTTTCTTCCTTTTTTTAGTCTCTTCACTTTAATCCAAATAATTAAATACGCCATTTCCCAAAACAATTTTTTCAATTAAAAAAATCCTAAATAAAAAAAAGAGGAATTACTACCTAAATAGTCTAGGAGGAAATAAACAAATTTTGTTTGGATATATTTTTGGAATTGTTCAAAGATTAAAAACGTAAAATTTAGCAGCTAATTTTAAATAAATTTAAATAAAATAATTTTTTTGAAAAGTTTATTTAAAGGGAGAGAAAATTGGAAGAGGGTGCAAGTATATACGAGGATAATTAGTAGGTAGGTGAGGGGGACGGCAACGCAAAAACTTCTAATTTAATTAATAATTTTATTAAAATACTTCCAAATTTACATATTTTCTTTTAATTTTTAAAAAGTATTCTTCCTCTTTTTAAATTAAACACCCCCCCCCAAACCCTCCCCCCTCTCCACTACTTATTATCTAAAATATTTTCTCAACAATTTTTTGACTCATCAGGCAAAACTGATCTATACTAAAATATATAAGTAAATATTAGATAAAATATAAAGATCAAATAAAAAATAAATAAAAGGCGTGGGCAGATTTGCAGAATTTTTGATTATGCAAATAAAGGAAGAAGATTATTTAGTTTTAGGTAAATATTTGCTTAATGACAAAGACTTTTTTTAAAAATGAAAGAAAACTAAATTATGACGTATTTAAATATATATATTAATTACTCATCTTTTTTTTTAATTTCAAAAAAATTTTTTCTGAATTTTTTTTTGTTGTTTTGCTTACGCAACATATATTTATGTATTTAATTTCCTTCAAAGTAAATTACTTCTTAATCTTTTAAACACAAAAGGCTTATGATAAATAAATATTTAAATCCTCTTTCCTTTCACATTTTAAAATTCAGATTATATTTAAAATATTAATTATTTTTTGTAAAAATTAAATCCTTTTTGTAAGCTTGGAGAAACGAATGTGTGTGTTTTCATAATACATTAACACATTAACTATATAATCTTTACTAATAACTTGATAGAAAATTTGCAATATTAAACAAAAAAAAGTGTTAACTTTTATGAATCCTCTATATAATCTACACAGAATTAATTCCGTATAAACTAAGCAGGGAATAAAAACATTTTAAATTTAAAATATTTATTATAAACTTTAATTCAGGGTTGCCATACATACTTATTTTGGAAGTACTTACAAATAAATGAACTCTTTAATTAAAAAATTAAATGTAACCTTAAAATTCTCAAAAATTTATTCGGATAAAAATATAAAATATATTTGAGCTAAAATAATTTTTTAAATTGTATTTTGGGGCGTACTTTTATTTAAACCCCCCCCCTTTATGTACTTCCAAATTAAACTTTCTGTACTTACACTAAACATTTTCTACATGGCGGCCCTGCTTTTAATTAATTAATAACTCCTCTCCCTTTTTTAATAAAAACATTAAAGCTTTAAAAAACTTTCATTAAAAACATTTATCCACTCACTACCTTAATTCACATCATTTCCCCTTCACTAAAATTGTGTTTATCATATTTAAATATAATTTAAAATATATTTAAGTAACACATTAAAAATAAAAACTTGTTTATATCCCCCCCTAACTCCCTTTAAACATTTTAAATTCAAAACAAGCCAAACCCCCCCCCCTCTCATTTAAAAATCTTAAAAGTATACATATTTAGTTAAAAAACATTATTATTAAAAGCAATTTAAATATAGCAAAATGGCAAAAAATATTTAAAGTAAAAAAGCGTGAAAAATGCAACTAGCCATAAAAGAACGAAAACAAACTTTTTTTTAATTTTAAATTTAGAAAATAATTTTTTTTGACTCCAAATACAAAAAATTCTAAAAAAAATTATTTTTGTTTTATAATTATTTGTGTGAACACAAATACAAAAATACCTTATTTAAATTTAAAAATATTTATAAAATTTTCTCTCAATCCAAAAATATCCTTCCCCCCCCCCCCCCCCCCCACTCCTCCCTACCCTAAAAATAAAAATTTAAACTTATTAACTTATATTACTTCTTTAAATAAAAAATAATTTGTATTTTTTTTATTTTAATATAATTTCATTCATTTCCTTATTAATTATTAAAAATTTAATTTTTTTTCACCTTAAAAAGTTTCCCCATTATTATGTGTTAATTTCTAAAAATTTAAAAAATAAAAGGAAGTAATTTTATGTAGATTTCTACTAACAATATTTTTCTTCCAGTATTTTAATCAAAATTATTTCAATTAATTAGTTCCACTTAATTTTCGAGGAATTAATCAATTTTTAAATTTAAATTTGCCACAAAAATTTTTTAACAGAGAGACTAAAAGATATCTAAAAATAAAACAAAGATTGCTTTTTATGTAATATTGCATTAAAAACATAATAAAGGCAGCAGAAATTCATGTGAATTTTTAATGAAGAAAATTTACTTGTTTTTTTTATTGTTATTGTAGGTAGGTAATTTAATTGAAAAAGAGAATTTGTTTTTATAATTTTGTTTTTACAATTTTGTATTATAAATTAAAGACAAAAGTTGCCAAAAATGAATAGTACATATTTACTAGAGACCGGACAGTGACAAGATCTCGAACAAAAATCTCGGTTATCAAGATCGATGTTTTTCAAATCTCGATTCTGTATGACCCTCTCAGTCCGATCTCTAGTATTTACTACTAATTAAAATTTTAATTATACCAAAGTTAGACACCGCAATTAAATCCAAAACCAGCAAAACTAAGCATGAACAAGCTAAGAATCTATAGGCCAAATAATCTAACAAAATGCTCTCAAACATTTACAATCGCAAAACAACCAAATAAAGATTTTCTACTAAACTTTAAGTTTAAACACCTAGAATTTAACAAAAAACATTTTAAAAGAATTCAAAACTTCTCTAATTCAACTTCCAAAAAATCCTTTCATGTTTTTATACAATATACCTACAAACATTCATTCATTTTTTACTTTAACGTAATCAAAAACATTAAAACAACAAAAGAACGTGTCCGTCAAACAACCAATTATTTATGTTTGTATAAACGTGGGTGGTTGGTGGTGGTGTGTTTCTAATTGATATTATGTATGTACAGACACCAAATTAACACACAAAGTTCATCGAGCATTTTAAAATAAAGCAAATTAATTAGGACTGTCAATCGAATGATATGTATATATTCCGAGTTTCGATCTCGGTGGGCCTATACTAAAGTAAAGCCAGATAGGCAATGCTACAGAGAATATCTTTATGCAAAATTTTTAGTTTCTAGAATTTTTTTTAGCAATTCCAAGTCAGCGCTAAATCAACCCACAATAATTAGAACGAAATTTTTTGATAACGAGAGCGGAAATAGTAATAAGAAAAGAGAGGGAGAGCAAAGTGCGTGTTTGTGAGTGAGTGAGTATCTACTTACAAATATTTTTTAAAAGTAAGATGATGATTGTGATGATGAAAGCAATTGTGAAAGACTGGACTGTTAATTTTTTTGTGTTTTTGAAAATTGTTAATGGAAGTGATACGAGGAAGAAATTAAAGAAATTTTTTTAGAAAAAAGGGAGAATGTTGCGGCGCGGAGCAAAAATATAGAAAAAACAATGTGAATAACATGTGAATTTATTTTTATTTTATTTTTTCACACTTAAAACATCCCCCTCCTCCTCCTCCAAAAAATATACAAAAGTTTAATTGTCAGACAAAAAACGATGACTATCACCCCTATCTTCTCCTTTACTAAACACACATTAAATAAATAGTGCAATTTTGAGCAAAGAATTTTTTTGGTGTGCTCATTCTCTCAACTTTAATTGTTAAACATTCTTTAAAGATTAAAAAAAATTTCAAAATCAAAAAAATATTCCAGTTTCCACCAACTTTAATATTTCTTAATAAAAAGTCTGACGCGTTATTTCCACCCGTCCCCATATTTTTAGCCGACGTAGTATTAGTCTTTTAAACTCCACCCATTTTTGCGCTAGCCATACACTCTCCACATCCATTCTTGAGCCTCTTAACAATCCTCCTCTCCCCTCCCCCCACCCACAAATTCCACAAACTAAAAGGGAATATATAAAATGGAATAAATTGGACAGAAGATGGACACTTTTCATATACAAACCACTTTAAGAAAAAATATTCCTATTTCTTTCTTCTCTTTAAAATACTTATTATTAAATGCCCAATACTGCCCAATATATTTTTAAAATTATTAAAAATAATTATTTTATTTAAAAACTAATCACTATAAAATACTCTTAGGTTAGAATTTTGGACGTTTTTTAGTTCAGTTTTTAGCTTCTGGAACTTATAACCAGGCAAGCACATGGATACGGATATCCGGATATCCGCGGATGTCCGCGAATGGATATGACTCAAAAGTCGGACGGATACAAACGGATACGGATATTGACCCCACGGATATATCCGGATACGGATAGCAAAATCCGTATCCATGTGCAAGTCTGCTTATAACCACCTTCTTCTTCAATATCTCTACCTCAAACCTTTAAAATAATTATTTTCAAAATTTTATAAAATTAAAAAAACCCTCGTGAAGCCTAATATTTTTCTAATTAAAAACTATTTATCCAACAAAATCACATTCCCCCCCCCCCTCCCCTTTCAAAATAAAAAAAATTATTTCCAAAATTTTCTTTTCTCCATTGTTCTTTGCACTCAATAAAAGAAAGAAAAAACGCCCAATTTTTATCACAAAAATTTTTTGTTGTAATCACAAGTTGCCATTCACGCCATTTTCACATTTTTATTTAAATAATTTTTTGTTTAATTATTCATTCATTTAATTAATTTTTTATCAAATAATTATTTTTTTTCAACTAAAACAATTTAAACAAAAGGAGGAGGGTTCCCCCTTAAAAAAACCTGTTAATTCAGAGAACTAAAAAAATTATAATAAAATATTTTCTCTTTTTTGTAATAATTTAAATCATTTGATTTATTTAAAAATTTATTTATTTACAAATTAAATTTTAACAATCGAAAAAAATTTTTTTGTATTAAATTTTTGTTTTGTCAGTTCAAAAAATTAAAGGAAATTTTTTTACTCGATACTCTTAATTATCATTCATTTTCTTTCTAAAAACAACCAAAAAAAACAATTTTTTGTTTGTTGCAACTCGTCTTTAAATTGCAAAAATAATAAAATGCTCTTTGTTCTTTTTATTTACTCCCCCCCCCCTCCCCCCTTCTTTTCCCCAATTTTTAAATTAAAAAAGAAAAATAAAATTTAGCAACATTTCTCTTACATTTATTTTACACGTGAATTTTTCTTTTTTTTTCTTTTGTTTAATGATAAAATTAAAAAGAAAACAAAGATCTTTTAAAGAAAATAAAAATTATATATTTTGATAAATAATTTTTTTATTATTTTTTTAAAATTTATCCATATAAACTCTTCCCCTTCTTCCCCCCCCCCTCCCAACTAATAAAAATTACTATTTATTTAATCAAACATTTATCAATTAAAATTATTTTTAAAAAACTTTCCGTTTATTTAAAAATAAAAAGAGACTAGTTTTTTCTTTTTAAGTTTTCCCCGTTCAAAGTTATTTGATTAAAATATCAAAATTAAATGCCTAAGGCGGTAAAAAAGTAAAAATATATAAATTTTGTTCTATAATTAGTCAAATAATTTAAATAAGTATTTAGTAAATACCCAAAAAAATTAAAAATAAATCAAAACATTTTTAATTAAAAAATCTGTTGTTCATTTTTAAAATATTTTTAATAAAAAAATATCTTAATTTAAAAAATAATTATTATAAAAATAATTATTTATTTACTACATACTTTTAATCCTTTTATTAATAACTACAATTTATAAACTTAAATTTTTCACTCTTTTATATTTTTAATAAGCTAATATTTAATTACTTCCTCCTCCCCTTTTAATTTCCAAAAAATTGTAGCAAAAATATTCACATTTTTTATAAATAATATTTTTCCGCTTCAAGACAAAAAAAAGTGGGGAAAAGGGGGGAAATGTTGTCATATTATTTGTTTTTACTGTAAAATTTGTTTGTAAAATATTTTAAAGTGCATAATTATTACGTAAATCTGTTCTTTAACGTAATAAAAAAAAATAGATAAAATATATAAATATTATTTTTTTAAATAAATAACCTCCTAAATACAAAAGAAACTACGTTTATATATAAAGGATATTTTTCTGAAATAATTTTGAAAAAAATAAAATTTAGATACCGGGCAAGAATCGAACTTGCCCCGACCTGACCTTCTAACAGCTATATGTACATATTAGTGTTATGCACGGTACGGTATTACCGCGGTATTTTCCGGTATCGGTATTTTACCGAAAATACCGATACCGCAAAATCGCGTTTGACCAACACTAGTCCTGGCCCCTAGCAGTGAGTACTCTGCTTTTCCCCTTTAAACTCGCCTGAATGTTTAAAAAATCCCTTTACTCTCTTTTTTTTACAAATTTTACAATTTAATTTTCTAAAGTTCCTTCAGTTTCCGCCAATCTGGCAAAAAATATTAATAAAATAAATAAATAAAAATAAAAAATTTGTTTTACGTTTTTATGGAATGTTGAAAAGAAAAGAGGATTAATAAATAAACAGACTAATTTTGTTTAGTGAATATGTACACCTTTGCCTTTTTTATTAGATACACTTTCAGCAATACCTTCTTCTTAGAAGAAGACACTGCTGGAATGTACTGCCAGAAAAATTGTTTCCACTAGAAATTTTAAATCCTCTTAATACAAATCCACAAATATAAATAAAAGGAAATGGAAATTATATTTTAATTTTTTTTATTATCCCAAAGTCTTTATGAACAGTCTAGGACGAAGTTAATGTAAAAAAAACTTTTAAAGCTAATTCTGAAAAAAATTATATTTACACAGAAACTCAAAAATTCCCATCCAGAATTATTTAACAAATACACAAAATATTTCCTCGTTACCGAAAATTAGGGTTGTTGACAAAATGTTAATTTTTCCCTATGGCGTCTCTTATTATTCTCTATTTGAGATGCCACAATTAAAGGTTAACCGATCACCCCCCCCTCTCCTCTACCGGAAATATCAAAAAATATTTTTAGAAAAATTTTTTTATGACCAATGTAAAATGCACTATAAAATTATTAAATTTTCTGACCTTTAACTACGTCAAAGACTAAAAACAAATAAATACAATTAAACTAAAGTGTTTCCAATTTTATAAATTTTAATCTGGATCAAAAACATTTTATTACATAAATAAACACCCACACAAAAAACATTAAAAACCTAATTTTGAAATCCTTTTAAAAAAGGAAAACTCTCTAAAAAACTTCCCCTAAATTAAACCCAAACACATATAAATATCCGTATTAATCAACCAAAAAACTTTTTATTTTAGCTGTTAATCTTTTCAGTTCACCACGCCTCTTCCTAAAAAATATTTTTTAATTATAATCTTTTTTACTTCCTTCTTTATCAAATAAAAAGAAATTTTTTTTACTCAAAATTTTTAATTCTCCATTCTTTAATTTTTTATCAGTTAATTGATATACCTACATATATAATTACAATTAAATCGCAACTAAATAAATATTTTTACACATTCACACAATTATTTTATTTTATTTACATTCCTTTTTGCTTCACTAATTTTATAAAAATTACTAAACTACGATATTTAGTAGTCACAAAATAAGTATAATACCTCTAAATATACACTCCTTTTGCTCTGACAAAAATTTATAAAATAAAATTAATTAACAACAAAAATAATTTTAAAATCTAATTTTTCACGCAATTCTAATAAAAAAAATAATTGTACTAACAATTGTACCAAAGATATTTTTTTGATTTCAAAAAAAGGCAAAATTGGAATTGATACTTATTTGTATTTAGTAATTGTTTAAAAAAATTCAGAGAATTCCAAAAAAAAACTTAGAAGAAAGAAATATATACACCTCACCCTCTCCACTAAAGTAAATCCCCTCACTTATAGTGGACATTTTTTAAAAATCTGATTTGCCATATAGCTGGAGGAAGCTGCCTAACTAAAGATAACTTCCAGTATTTGGCAAAACTTACTTTTCGGTATTTTTTAATTGTCCATTGATGCTTTATATTATACACCTATGTACATATTTAATGGCCTTTTGTGGGATATTTTTTAAAATAATTATTTTGCTAAATATAATTGTTTATTTCCTTATTTATTTATTGGCCACACAAATTCTTTTTTTTTCAAAATTAATTATTAATATATTAAAAAATGTATTTGGATGTGAGAAATCCTTAAAAGTAGATATTATACTTAATTTTTTTAATTTTTTTAAAAATAATTCTAATGCAAGTCAAATATAGTTCCCCTCCAAAAATTTTTTTAAAAAATTTCTCACATCATTTTTGACATAAAAATATTTTTATTTTAAAAATTGTAGGACAAAAACAACCTTTGGAACAATAAAGAAATTTTTGTTCTAGTAAATCAAAAATGGCGTCATTTTCCCACAAAGTCCCCCCCCCTAAAATTTATCCCCAGATTTAAAAAAATTAATTTATATTTTAGTATTATTTTAGTAATTCATTTTATAATTTTTAACAAATTTAAAAAATTATTTAAGTAAATCTAAACAAAAAACTACCTATATTTATTTTAAGAAAAATTTTTTGGAGGATTAATGGAAGTATATTATATTTAAATCCGTTTAGATATAAATATATCCGTTTAAAAAACACTTAAAGAAACACCCAAGCATAATATATAACACACAACCAAAACATGCCCTTATATATTAATTTAGAAAAAAAACAAACAAAAAATTGTGTCGAAAATAACTACCAAATTACGTCAAATCCTTCCACATATGTACTATTTTTATTTCAATTTTAAAAATTCTATTTTTATCGGTTAAAGTGTTAAAAGGCTTACAAAATTAAAAAAAAACTTTCGCGAATATTCTCTTTTATTTTATAGCCAGAATAATTATTGTTAAATTTAGATTAAACAAAAGCCACACAAAGGCATTATTACTAAAACTACATTTAATAATTTATTATTTTTATATTAATCAAAAAATGTCAACATTCAATACTTCAACAACAACAACTTCAAGACGGCAACAAAACACAAATTTATTCAAACAACTTTTATTCTTACTGCTAATATTAAATTATGTAGCAGCAAAAACATTATTTGATGTTGATGATATTTGTGAATGTGGAAGTAGATGTGTTGGATTTGGAGCTAAACATTGTGTTAGGTAAAAGAAAAATAATTCAACTACTTTTACAAAATTCTCATTTTTTTAAAGATGTTGCACAACAGTAATGCGTCGTTCAGTTCCACTAACAGAATATCCAATGGAACAATTAAAAGAAGCAGCAAAAATAAAAAATATAGCAAATACAGAAGAGGAAAAACAACAAAATAATTTAATTGAAAAATTTGTAAGAGATCAAGAAAGAAAAATGAAAAAAGAAAATATTGAAGAAGAAAATAATGTTGATGATGAACAACAAAGGAAATTAAATCGACTAGAAAAAAAGTAAAATAATATTTTCAAACAAATTTTATTCCCCTCTTCTTTTTTAGATCAAACAATTTTCAATTGTTCATTCCTTCAATATTGCTGGATCGAGCATATCTTCGGACAGAAGAAAAAAATGTCGATCAAATTGTAAGGCGGAGAAGACATTCAATATTTACAAACGAAGAGCAACAACAATTGAGGAATTAAACACTCACAAACACTCTCAATAAAATAATTTTCCTTTTTCAACATTTTTAACTACGCAACGCGCATAAAAACAACACAAATAATATTTTCCTCAAAAAATTTTATTTTTTATCCCACACATTTTTATTACTTTTTTGTCCTCTACTTAAGACATGGTCAGTGTTTTGGCTAAAGAAAACTCCCCCCACAACAGCATAACAAATAAAATAAAAATACAAGAGAATTACTTGTATCAAAAACAAAAAAGTGTTCACGCCAAGAAAAGAAGAGGGAGGAGCAGATAAAATGGATTTAATAAAGATGAAAATTAAAAAATGATGGAAATGATTTACAAAAAAAGTAGAAGAAATTTAAGCAATTTTTGTAATTTTTATTTCTTTTTCTTTCTCTCCTTTCTTGACTAAACACGGGTTTTTTTTCTTCTTAAAATATTTTTTTCACTCCTTTTCCCCCGGCTGCTTTTAATTTTTTTTCTATCAAAATCCTCAATTTCTTTAATTTCTAATTTTCTTTAATTCCCCTTATTTTTGGGTCTCTTGACCGTATATTTTTTCCTATAAAATAATATCAACGCGCATTTTTATATCGATAAAATTAATCATTTTTTTGTATAACATTTTTCCATAAACTAACTTAAACAATAATAGTCAAAAAATGATATATTTTATCGCGATACTCACTAAGCCTCAAAAAATAATTATTCCCCCATTTATTTACTCCAAATATTTAAAATGTTTTTCAAGTCTAATTCACCCTATGACCATTTAAATAATTGGAGTAAAACATTTCTTTGTCATTCTCCAAATTCCTTCAAGAACAATCTCATTGTTAAATTTAGTTTATTTGTTTTTACAAAAAAGGAAGAAAAGCACAGAATTCATTCCAAGTTTTTAGAAAACAAAACAACTTTCTTGAAAATTTACAAGTTTCTTCCTTCCTTTACCAATTTTAATCTTTTTCAACATTTTTTTTCTCTCGAAAACAAACATTTGCGCGTTGCTTTCAACAATGTTTAATTTCTTCATACATTTATTTTCCTGATTTTTTTCTCTTTTCTTAAAAATATTCCAAAAATATCACACAAAATCTTTCTATTTTTAAAAAGAACATTTCTAACATCTTCACAAGCTTTCACTTTTTTATTCTCAATTGTTGTTTTAGCCCTTCAATTTGTGTTAGATCTATCACTAGAAAAATTAATTTTCCCCTTTCTCTCTCTTATTATTCTAAATTCATCTTTTTTTAATTTTAAAAATTTCTAGTTGATGTGATTAATGATATTAAATTTTGTTGTTGAAGTTATTTTCTCTTGTGGATAAAATACTAAAAAATACTAGACTTACCTATTCCTAATTAAACTAGAAAACGTGAAAAACTTTAAAAATTTATTTTTCAGACATAAAAACAAACAAATATACCTAACATTTAAATACTAACCACACATAAATATCATTATTAACTGGGATATCATCTTTAAGTGTCAAATAAAGCACAAACAATTAAACCTATTTTTTAATATTACGCGCCGCCTCTTCTTTCCACTGCTTAAATGATGTCAACGCTTTTTCTGTCATCCAACTAGAAGGATTAAGCAATTCTTTATCCCAGTAAGCACCTCTCATCGTTGGATTAATCTTACATCCAATCCACTGACGATACATAAAATAGTCCTAGACAAAAAAAGAAAAATAAGAGACGAACATTTAAACGAATCTTGGGGGATTTCACGATAAAAAACTTTGTTAGACCTTTTTCACCTTGACTGCATATTTAAAATATTCATTCCCCTACAAGCTATATGGAAATAAGCAAAATACCTGTAAAGCATGTTCTCGAACCAATTCATAAGGAAGCTTCTGAGGAGTGCTAAATCCAATAAATTTAACAATGCACATGTTATCATCTTCGGCAGTCATTCCAAGAATACTTTCCACCTAAAAATCGAGCAAAATTCTGAGTTATAAACTCCAAAAAATTAAACCTTCCATCCGAGATCAAATCCATTCTTCTGGTTCGGCGAATTAAAAATACGAACCTTGCCTTTGAAAATACTATCAACACTAATTGGCTAAAGATTAAAATTTAGTAAAGAATCGGTTGAAAAATTAAAACAAACCTCTAAAGGTTCATAATCTGGCTTATCCATTTCCTCCATAGGAATACTCGCTAATATTTCATCAGTCAGTTCCGGTTGATTTTCCCATTCATCGATAGTTCCATCAAGCAAACGTTGATAGAAATCATCACTAGCGGTTGATGGAATTGTGGCTGATCGGTTAACTGTGGCTGAAAATTTTTTTATTGTTATAGAAACAATGAATAGAGATTGCTATTAGAAGCTGTTTTTGGTGGGTTTCACTGTTTAGGAAAAAGATGAAAAATATCTTTCGATATTTTTGAGGTCTGCGAGTAGGTAATCGAGAGATGATGTGTCCAAATATATGAGATTCGATAATATTAAACAAAATTTGAAATTTTTAATTTAAAAATCAAATTCGCCTTGATCGAATTTGGGGTTCTAAATATGTCCGTCATCGGGTTTGAACCTCTGTGCCCACTAGATTGTATACTTGCAAACCTAAAATATCAGCAAAAGCATTTTTTCAGAAGCCACTTTTACTGCCTTTAAATAAACAAAAAATCCAAATCTTGAGATTCAATTTTTTAGACCTTAATAGATTAGAAAAAAATCTTACAAGAACAAGTAGATGCCATCCTTTGTTTGCCTCGTTTCGTTTCCTCTTCCATTTGATAAACAGCCATTTGATCATTTGTACTTAAATCCTGTTCATCTTCAAATGAATCAACAGTAGCATAACTCTTTGGTGTTGGAGGAATTTGCAAATCCATTTGGTCTGTTTCTTGAGATCCATTATCGCTATCATTTCCATCAACGAGCAATTGTCGTCTTGGCATTTGTTCTTCAGTTGCAGTAATGTTTTCGACTAAAAAATATAAACTAAAATTAGTGTTCAAAAAACAGCTAGAAAAGAAAATCAATAAAAAACAAAGGAAAAAACCATTTTAAATATTCTAAAGCCGCTTTAAGCAGAGTAAATTAATCAATAAGTATCAATTTGTTAACCAACAAAAAAAGAAAAACTTTTTTGTCAGACTCATACAAAAAATACGAAAAAGGAAAAATTCGTTTGGCTAAAATTTCATTTTGTAAAAATTGCAAAATTAATAAATTAAACTTTGCCAAAAAAACAATAAAATTAAAAAAAACTTGCAAAAAAACTTTTTTAAAGAAACAAAAAGCTTATAAAGTTTTCTTGCATTAAAAAACTTAATCAAAAAAATATAATTTTCATAATTCACCTTTATATTCAAATAAACGATCAATTTCTTCCAATCCTTTCACTAGTTCATCATTAACAGAATCATCGTCCACTCTTTCCTCTTCATTGTTGTTTTTCTCATTTCCTTCCTCAACAATTTCGTTGTGGTCAGAAATTAATTGTTGTTCATCTGGTGAAGTATCAATACTATTGTCATCACTCGTTCTCTAAAAATAAGGACAAAAATTAAAAAAATTTTCATCCTTTAAACACGCGAAAAAATTTTAAAAAATAATTTTATTTTCAATATAAATAGAAATTAATATTTAATAACCTCAAAAATTCACAAACCTCAACTCTTTCAACATTTTCTTCCTTTTCTTTATCATCCGAAATAACGCTAGCAGGTCTTTCACTATAATTTTCTTCACCACCATCAACACTGCTATCTTCACTATTAATTATCTTCTTTTGTTTAACTTTGGTCGTTCCTTCCAAATTATTATTTGTCAAGCTCAATTCATCATCTGTATCACTTTGACTATAAAAATTATTCAAAAAAAAATAAAAATATTTAAAAAACCTTGATAAATATTCTTGTAAAGCTTCTTTTTTTAATTTTTCCATTCGCTTTTTCTTTTCTAATTTTTCTTCTTCTACACTTTTTTGTTTCTTCAATTTTTTGGCGTCTTCGACATTTTTCTTCTTTTTAAATTTTTGATATAAATCTGCAAAAGAGGACGATGAGGAAGAAGAATTTGGAATAATTGAAGAAGTCCTTAATTTACTAACTTGTTGCTGATTTGTTTCCTTTGAAGGTTTTTTGGGAGATTCTTCATCAATGTTACTATCTTCATCAGAAGTTGGGCTTAAGCTGATCCCTTAAAAATAAGTTTATATATTTATGGTCTTCAAGAAAATCGAGATATTGAAATTTAAGAGCCCCCTATTTCCATTTACTCGTTATACCTTTGGCGACTAAATTACTGAAGGGATTAACGATCATCCTGGTTTCACGAAGAAGGATGATTGTTCAACTTAACAAACGGCGAAAGTTACATATTGCCCCCAAAATTTTATTTCCCAACAAAAATTTAAATTTATACTTTTCACAATCACAGTTTCTTCAGTTTTTTCAATTTTCTTCTTCTTTGGAATTGTTTTGTCACTTTCCTCTTCATCCACCGTTGGCAGATTTTTTCTTTTATTTTTCAAGTTTTTGAGCGTCGAACTTTCAGAATTTGGTCGTAAACTTGACGAACGTGAAGAATCTTTTGACGAAGTTGATGAAGATTTCTTTTCAATTCGATGCTTTCTCTCGTGTGTGAAAGATGAAGAATAAGATGATCTTGGAAAGTTGTTGTCCCTAAAAAAATAGTCTTATAATTATAAAAGTGGAGCTTAACAATTTGACGTAAATATAAGGAAAAGAAAAAATCTATTGAAACCCAAACCTTTTCATATTCTTCAAAAGTCGGCTTAAAGTGCTTGAAGAAGTAGATTGATCAGAATATTTAGTGCTCTTCTTTTCACTTTTTATCTTCACTGTTTTCTCATGGCGATGCTCTTTATTACTTTTTAAGTCAACTATCGGAGATTGGTCATCTGGAACAATAAAATCTTCGTCTCCACTGTCTTGGTCATAAACTTCTCTAAAAATTTAAATATTAAACAAAAAATTATAAAAACACACTTTCGTTTTCGCTCCTTTTTAGCCTTATAAGCTTCCAATAATTCTGGACATTTCTTTAAAAAAACTTTGAAATCAAAATTTAACTTCAAAAATTAATAACCAAATTTTCTTCCGGCTCAAGAGTATTCGCACTTGAAGGGTAACCAACCCATTTGACCCAATAAAATCGCTTTTGCTTTTTGGCATCCCATTCGTCAGAGACTATCTTTTCAACTTCATATTCATCTTCGTCAGAATTATCACTGCTGTCCGCCGAAATTTCTTTATCAAAAACGTCCTCTTCCTCTCTTGGCATTAATTACATAAACTTAAGTAGAAAAATGAGAATATGTTGATAAAATAAAATTTATTTAAACTTTTATAGCACCTAAAAATTAAATTAGTGAAAAATTAAAGAAAATAATCATTAAATCAAAAATATAAAAAAGACAAAAAATTGGACTAATTAGTCATGAATAAAATAAATTATCTAAAAAGCAAGTTTACAAAAGTCGTTTTGCGAGCAAAAATAGTTAGGCCCATAATGGGAAATAATCCGGCACATAATGGGACTCACCTTGTTAAAATTTTGAGGAAAGAGCACGTAGAAAAACGAGAGACATTCTAATTTATGAAAATAGTGTTGAATTAATCTGAAAAAAGAAAAAGGGGGTAGGGGATCATTGAGTCCCGCCGGTTGAGTCCCGGGGCCATATTTTGGGCCATAACTTTTTGGGGGTTCAACCAATTCAAATAAATCTTTTATCATCTGAAAGCCCTGGATAAGGGGATTATTTCCGCCAACTTGATTGATTTGATCAGACTATCCTACAAAAAGTTACATCTAGATAAGTGCGCGCAATCGTGATTTTTGATCTTTATTAAGCTGTAACTTTTTGTTTGTTGATCTGATTAGATCACTCCTGCTAGATAAAATAATCCTTATATCAAAAGCTTTTGATTGATATATTAAGTATCTAAATTAATTAAGAATTGAAAAAGTTATGACCCAAAATATGGCTCATGGACTCAACCGGCGGGACTCAATGATCCTGTTCCGAAGAAAAGAGTAAAAACATATCGCCAAATTTATTTTTATGCAAAAACAGCGTATTTTTGAAACTTATTTTCATAATCGATGAATTTTGCTTGCTTATTGACGAATTTTTCCCTTTTTTAATCTGAAAATTTTTAATTTTTAGGATTAATTTTTGTTCAAAAATTTTTTATTTGCCTAGACGAAACGATTTATAAATGGTAAATCTTAAACAATTTTATTATTTTTTAATTTCTTTTCAGGCAAAACGTACAAAAAAGGTTGGTATTGTTGGTAAATATGGCACTCGTTATGGAGCATCTTTGAGAAAAACTGCTAAGAAGGCAGAGATCTCTCAACATGCTAAATACACTTGCGCTTTTTGTGGAAAGGTTTATTTTAACAATTTTTATAAATTTAAAGCAAACTACAATTTAGGAAGCAATGAAACGATCGTGTGTTGGTATATGGCAGTGTATGAAATGTCATAAAAAGGTTGCTGGTGGTGCCTATGTTTACAGGTTCGTGATTTTTTTATTGGTTTTTTTAATTTCTGCTTTTGTCCGTTTACTTTTATTTTGGCCCATTCAAAGTAACCCAAGAGTAAGACAATTTAGCTAGTGGTAAAGATTAGGGCCTAAGTACACTTTACCGGGCGATTTTAGATTTTTATGATTTATATGTCAATCGAAAGAGCTCGGCGAGCTGAGTCGAATGACACCAAAATTAGCCCGCGGACTCAACTATGGACCGAGATATGGGTCCCCAAAAATCGAAAAACCATAGGGGGGACCAAGCACTTTTTTGGGATAAAATATTCAAATATGCAAATAGTAACTCATTCGAAAGAGCTCCTCGAGCTGAGTCGAATGACACCAAAATCATCGTGATTGGACAAGTTTGGACAAAGTTACGATAGAAAAACTAAAACCTAAACCTATGGAGCGTCGGCGAGGCGCTTGTGCAAAACCCCGCGCTTCGCGCGGGGTTTTGCGGCACGCGCCTCGCGGGGAGTCTACGGGCGCTGGGTCTGGGCTCGTAACATAAACCTATTCCTATCTCCCTTGCTCTGGACGTATTTGGGGCCTCCGTAGCAGCAAAAATCTCCACAGATGCCATAGGTAAGGAGCTAAAATAAAAGATCATAACTATGTCAAATCAAGTCAGATTTCGTTGATTTTGGTGTCATTCGACTCAGCTCGACGAGCTCTTTCGAATGAGGTATAATTTGCATATTCGAACTTTTTACCCCCAAAAAAGTGCTTGGTCCCCCCTATGGTTTTTCGATTTTTGGGGACCCATATCTCGGTCCATAGTTGAGTCCGCGGGCTAATTTTGGTGTCATTCGACTCAGCTCGCCGAGCTCTTTCGATTGACATATAAATCATAAAAATCTAAAATCGCCCGGTAAAGTGTACTTTAGCCAAGATTAGCTTTATCCCGACCAAGGGTAAACGCAAGAGGTAAGCCTAAAAAACGAAACACAAGATCAAAATTTAACGTAATGCGCTCACCACTAATTCCGACCCAATGTAGACCTTACAATTAGCTATAATTCCCCTAACTCCATTAATCGACTTTAAGTCACTCATAGCATTAAATGTCACTATAACATCTTTTCTACTTCAGCACAACAACCGCTGCCACAGTTCGAAGCACGATCCGTCGTTTGCGTGAGACAAAAGAATAAAAATTGGGTAATGACAAAGAGGTTCTTTATTTTTTGTTGTTGTTATTTACATAACAGATAAAAATTTGTGAATTGTTGAATTATTTTTGTAAAATCAGGGGATCGTTTTGGACCAAAAACATATTTTTTTGAAGAAATCTTTGATCCGATCTCGTTTAAATAACAAAAAAGACGTCAAAACAATTTTACCCATATATAATTGTATAAAAAACAAATTTTTGAATTTAATAAATATATAATAATCTATAAGTCAATAAATAATTCTTTGGTAGAAGTTTCTTAAAAAATATTTTTTCTATTCTACTTCAAGCTGACCATTCTCTTTTTTTAACTTCATTCTCGCATATGGTCGTAGCGGAAACAATCACATTCTTCTACACTAGGCAGTTCTCCAGTAATCATTGCCTAGTAAAAGTTTATAAAGCTTTAATTTAAAATATTATTTGTAGTATAAACCTGTATAACCCATTCACTTGAAACAGCCAAAGCATTCTTTGCACTTACACATCCGGCTAACTCAGGTTCACAATCGTTTTCGGTGAGAAAGAATTCGAAATTAGCTTAAATTTATTGTTGTTAAAGGATTTATATTTAAGAGATAAATAATATACTTTTCCTGCAAAATTCCAATTTTTCTTCAAGCGTCACAGTTTTATTCACCTCTTTCGAAAAAGGTTCACCATTTTCAATCCCAACAACCGTAGCTCCAAGGTTCCGCATCATTGAAATCCAAATCTCTCCAAATGAAACAACATTAGGATCTTCATTGTAATAACGGTTGTAAACAATGATTCGTTTGCCATTGAAAAGAACACCTTTCAAAGGCTTCCTATAAAAATGGGAACATTTCTTTGTTTGAAATACTACCTACCATTGACAGATACGTCCGGGCTCAGAAGTCGATTCACCAGCGGGCAGCAGAAATTCTTCATACTTGAGCAATTTTTTATCAGCAACACATTCTTGTATCCAAAGACAACTCACACAAGGAATTGACAACGAAAGAGCGGACAAATATTTGTGTGTTCGGTAAAAAGTATCAGCGACCAAAACAGCATGTTCTCCCTCCTTGAGATCCAAAAAATCTTCCATCACGATACCCCCACGTTCTCCAATTATTGTACGATATTCGCGCTTGTTAAAGTCGTGCACTTGAAAAAAATATTGAAAAAATTTCTCTATTAAAAAACCTTTATTTGGACGATTCGCTGAAGTGAACACAAATTTGAAGCCAGCAAAAAGTTTGTCCTCAACGCTGGCAGTACTGGAAGCATACGAACCAGCTGTGTTGAGCTAAAACAGATTTAATTATGTTTAACTTAAAAAAGAATATTCGTTCGCTAGCAAAATTTTCTGCCGAGACATTCTAAAGGTTAATAGTAATATTTGCCTGGTTTGACTCAGAACAACCTATTAAAAAGGCTGACAGGCTCCAAAAAATGAAACAGTAATAATCAAACACTCAACTATGTATACAAAAGCGATAGTAACTTTTACTCCCATTACTTTGACCTATACTAATTAATGGGAGTAAACAAAGCAAAAATCAAATTTACAAAAGATCAAAACCTCAGTAATCTCCTGCACAGGACTAAGAATTTCTATAACATCAAATGGACTTATTGTTAGCTTCCTTTGAGGTGTGCTATTATCCTCAAGAATTGAGATATTGTGGCTATCGTTTAAGTCTTCCAAATTCTCTTTATTTATTGCCGCATCAACATTTTCACCAGTTGTCTCCAAATAATCGCCTTCTCCTTCTTTAGTATCATTCTTTTTAGCACTTCGAGAGATTTTATGAGGAGATTGTTGCTTTTGTGGAGTTGTAATATTACTTAAAGGTGAACGACTTCTAAGCCTCGGTGACGGCCTATTGGTGAGATACTTGTCATTATTGTCGTCTGGGTTAAGAAAATAATTAATATATTATACATATGTATTTAAATTGTAAAAACCTTGAACTCGTTTATCTTCTTCTTTCTCATAAGCTGACATAACATCAAGATTATCTTCAGTAAAACCGTCCAGATTTATTTTTGACCGCTTACCACGAGGTGTAGTTGTAGTTCTCGGCGAAGATTTATTGGCGAGATTTTTGCCTTCATTGTTATCTAAAATATAATTAATACATAATTAAATTATAAAAAAACCTTCAACTTTTTTCCTATAGGCAGACCAAACATGCATATCTGTAGTAAGCTTATCTTCAGTAGAAACATCCCGATATATTGGCTGCTTACCACGAGGTGTAATAGTTCTAGTCCTCGGTAACGATTTTTGATGTGTTGCTTTGGGCGTATCAACTAAACTAGCTTCAGCACGACGCTTGATTAATGTCGGAGTTTTCATATTACTGAGACTTTTGTCACTAATGTCATACTAGAAAATTTGAAGGTCAAAAGTTAAATAGAAAAATTGCACTTTACCGTAAAACGAAAAGTTGGTTCCTTATTATAGTCCATTAAAAGATTTCTTGGCGATTTTTCACTCTCACCAAATGAAGCGCGTTTAACCTGAAATTATTTGGATTAGAGATAAGTTGCGGAGAAAAATAATTATAAAAATATACACTAATTTCGGACAATGGTGTAGGATGCTCATTAGATTTGAAAAAGAAATTGTATGGATCTTCACGATCATCAAAATTGATTAATGGCGTCCAATTAATTTGGTTCTTCGCACGTGATCGCCTTCTCTTAGCACTGCCCGGAGTAGTAGAAACAGGAGTATTTCCACGTCCCTCATTTGTAACTCGACGTCGTTTTACAGAAGAGGTTGGAGTAAGCGCTAGTTTGGCCGAACGACGTTTACGAGTTGAGACGCGCCTGTTGGCGGAAGTCACAATTCCAAAAGAAAAATTTGAAGGGGGTGTAAACGGTGGTTGGAGATCCTTTTGAACTAAAAAAGGAAAAGGAATATTTAGGGAGCAAGAAAAAAACTGTAATAAAATAGTTACAGACACGAATTTTGATTTTCGGCGTCCTTGGGTATCTTTACATCGAATTTTATAACACATCTTGCTTTGGAACCCACGGCAACTTGATCCTCGAACATAAACTGACGTATCGGTACCTTTCTTGTCTGAGGAGCCCAAAGTAGGTTCCAAACAAAAGTAGCTATGAACCCCAAGAATAAGGAACAAAACTTTACTTTTTGGTAAAAGAACAAAATCAATTATTATAAAAAAACAAACTCTGATCATCAACAGCTTCCCCAATGCGTTTGACGTTGACCTCGTTGTTCTGTTGTTTCAAGTCCTTTTGTGAATCATCCAGATGATCTCCCCCATATGTTCCACTATTATAATTTATTGAGTCAGTAGTAGGTTCCAAATCAAAATAAGAATTCATTTTATTTAAGAAGTAATGGAAAGTAAATGTCTTCTAAAAAAGTTGAAAAATAAAAAAAAATTAAAAAACTGTGGCAAATTATTTCAAAAATAAATGTTGTGCAAAAAATTAATTTTCCAAAACGAAAAACTTCCAAAAGGAATTTTCATTTCATCAAAAATATTTTTTGGTAAATCTGTAAATTTTTTATATTTCGTATTTTTATTAGTTTGCTTCGAATTTAGTTTCACGAATTTAGTCCATGTTTTAGAAATTATATTAATGTTTTACTTATTTTAGTGAGATTATTTTTACAACCAATTAAAAATGGGCAAACCAACAAGCGTAAAGGATGTTGATCAACACGAAATTGTTGATGCAATTTCGACATTTCTGAAGAAAGGAGGGAAAATCAAAGTTCCGGAATGGGCTGATTTGGTCAAACTTGGCACGAACAAGGAATTGGCACCAATCAATCCTGATTGGTACTATGTCCGCGTTGCCAGCATTGCTCGCCGTCTTTACATTCGTTCGCCGGCCGGTATTTTTTTAAATTTTTTTTTGTTTAGAAATAAAAATTTTTAAGGTGTCGGAGCGTTCCGTAAAGTTTATGGAGGCAATAAGCGCCGTGGCGTTCGGCCAAACCATTTTGTTTTGGCATCTGGCGCTGTTATACGCAAATCTCTTCAATCGTTAGAAGCAATTAAGTGGGTGGAGAAAGATGCACGTGGTGGACGAAAATTGAGCAAACAGGTTTTGATTATTTTTATTTTTAAAATTCTTTTTTCTTAGGGTCAGAAGGACTTGGACCGCATTGCAACACAACTCCGCTTTGGGAATGAAGAATAATTTTGAAGTCGGAAAATAATGTTGATGTGGTTTTTTCTGTTATTAAAAATATGTTGAGGTTTTTGTTATTGCTGTTCTGATAAATTTAATTTGACAAATGAGCTTATTTACTGAAAGAACCGAGAGATTAAATTTAATTTTAAAGGATTGAATGTTGCAGAAATGTAAATATCGAATAGAAATCACTCTAGAATTTAGTTGAGTTTGATATCACCTAATTAAAGTTATACATATTTTAAACGTAATTCACGTTCAAAATCAACAAAACTCATTTTTACTCATGCAATAAAAAGTGGAAAAATAGATCCAAAAAAAGTAACGTGTAACAGAGGAAAACATCAAATAGTTCAATTCCGGAGAAAATTTAGTCCTCTCAAATCGTTCCGTTTAAAGATCATCAAGAGGCGATTTTTCAGTAGGAGGTCCACATGGTTGTACCATTCGACAAAGCAAATTATATCTACAGCGTGCACGCGTTTCATTTTCACAAATTGCCACAAATGAGGTGTGGTCATGATGACCAACAATGGAAGCATTTGTGTCTCTATGCATATTCGTGACCCTTGAAAAATAAAAATTAAAGTTTTATTAAAGGTAATAAAATAAGTTATACCATTCCCATCTTGTCATATCCGCATGCCCAGTACCAGTATATTTTGATTGCAAATGCTCCTAAATTAATAAAAAATAATTCTAAACATTTTTCCTGAGGTGATTTAAAAAAATTACTTTTTTGCTAAAGGACTTTTGGCTTTCTTAAATGAAAAATGGGTGGGGGAGGATTTAAGTAAAAATAAGCGAAAAATAAAAGAGATAATGGATTGTATTTAATTTTTTTAAAGTTTTATTTGAAATAAAAAACCCACCAATTGAGCAAGCACATGAAAACGTGGCTCATTAGGTCCTTGAGTGCCACCGCCTGACATTTTTTAGTAATATTGACTTTCTAAAATAATTCAAAAAAATATAGATTATTAAAAATAAAATGTATATATAGATTGAAAACAACATATTTAAATAAAGAGAAAATGTGGTACTCTTGTGTTATCTGCCCTCATATTCCTTTTTTCCTCATTCGGATTGGATCCAGCATAAAAAAGTTATAGCCTATCAAATTGGGAATAAAGGAAAGCAGGGGTGGATAACAAAAGTACTGAAAATATAATTAATTTTGAAACAAATTTTTCTACGGAATAACGTGTTCAATTGAAATAAAGCTTTGATAAAACCCCCAAACAATCAACAAATACCATCAAATAAAAAACAGTTCAATGCGGGGTATCCCCTTGAGGTTGTTTAATTTTCCGTTCTTGCGCACGCAGATCCCGCTCATGTTCAAATTGTTTATAATCAGCACGAAGTAGAAATTCCTATAAATGTATATTTAAAAATCATAAAATGATTTGATGGGATAAATGACAACTATTTGGGCGAAACTATGTCAAAAATTCCAAAATTTTGGACTTTTTATTGGCTATCCCTAGAGATTAAATGGCTCGTATATAACCCCTAACTTTCCCTTCTCACTGGTACGTTTATGACTAATTAAGAATTGCTTACCTGTTTGTCAAGAAAAGAATCTCGACTCTTCAAATGTGTATCTAACTCTTCCTCCAATTTTTCTTCTTGTACAAATTGCCTCCAATCCTGTGCAGATTTTGCCAACATAGATTGTTTTTTATCTTTTTTCGCCAAAGAACCAACTAATGAAGACAATCCACCTCCTTTTTTTGAAGTTGAAGGTCCAAGAGATTTATCAAGTTCATCGTCTGAAATGCGACGTTTTTTAGCGGAAGAGCTTTCAGGAAGCGTCGTTGCAGCAATCTTATTAACAGAAGAAACCATTCCTGAAGAAGCATTTGTTGTCGGCAAAACTGGAGGTGGAGGTTGCACTTTAACTGATTTAAAACGAAAAAATCTGGAGGTTAGACGATGAAATATACCAGGATCATTAGTAGATTCATCTTTCTCATGATCCACGCTGTATTGGCCGTTGACTTCACTATCGTTTTGTTTATTTACTTCTTTTGAATCATACAAATTAGATTTTCCATTATTTTCGATTGTATCAGCAGCGGGTTGAGTCGTTTCAGGCTCCGAAGACATTATAAATATTGAGGATTGTTGTTATTTAAATATTTTATCGGTAAATGTAAAGATTACAGATAAAAATTATGTAAAATCTAAAAAAAGGCAAATGTGAATTTCAATAAATTTTAATAGAAAAGTTCATAAACAATAACGTCAATTTCGTTCGATGAAACGAGATATTTAGCACAAAATGACATTTTATTTGTTGATATTATAAAGTTTTTTAGTTAAGAAATGTCAAAATGTGAAAAACAGAAATATCCAATAGTGAAATAAATGTCAAAACACCTCTAAAATTCAATCATTTATTAATCTCTTTTAATTATTTTTAATTTGTTCGAATTTTTAGTTTTTATTATTTTATACAAAAAGATTTTTAATCGGCAAAGGAGGATGTCAAATAATAACGAAAATAAAAATTTGCAGAATATCCAGCGAATCGGTAATTTTTTCCTTTATTTTAATAAACTTAATTTTTAAGATACCAATGCCTGCGAAATTATTTTGCAATGTACCCAAGCCGCTTATTATGAATTCGGTGATGGATTTTTGTAAAAATTTTAATAAATGCTTCTTAATGGATTTCAGACATAACGGAGAACAATTGGAAGACCAAAGATCAAGTGGGGCCGTTGTTTGTTTACAAACGTTTGGATTATCCGCACTACGCAATTATGATCGCCAACCGCCAGTCGTTGGAGGACTTTGTTCAACCAATTGAAGAAACCTCTAGTTTGCGTTATGATCCGCCTTATATTCTTATTCATCGCAAAGACGGTATTTACTTTAAATAAAAAAATAATTCTTAATAATTAGGTTCCATCGGTGGTATTTGGATTTATGGGGAAGATGAATGCAAACGAATTTTTGCGTCTATTCAAAAATTGCGAGATATTGTTGTTAGGGAAGAGGCATGTTTTGATTCAAACATGAAGGCGGAATCTGCAAAATCGCCAGTAAAAACAAATGAAACTTCCAATTTCAAGAAGCCAGATGAAGTCATCAAGGTTGCTGTGAAGACGCCAGAAAAGATTATTGAAAAGACAACTCCAAAGAAGCCGCCGGAGGTTAAAACTGGAGTCAAAACGGAAGTTAAGAAGACTGAGGCTAATGCTAACATCAAAATATCACCGACCAGCAATGATAGCCGCTTAAATTTTAGACCGTTAAGAACTTTGGATCCATCAAAATTGATGAAGAAAAATGTGAAGAATATCAATACGAAGCCTCCGGCTAGTGTTGAACTGCCGAAACAACATCAGCAACCACCTCCCACTCCAAAAATTATGTCAAGGGTCCAGTCAATTAATAATTTCGTAAGAGAGGTTGATTTGCCTAAAACATCTGATATTGCTGCGGCAGCTGCTTCTGTTTTGCCTGAGATCATTCAAGAAAATGGACGAGGGGGAGATATTGGAATTTTGAAGATGATTTTGTTAGAATTTATTAAGCGTATAGGTTTTAATTTTTTATTTATCTGAGAGCTTATTTAAAATTTTAGATCCATTTGCTTGCCGTCTTTTGAATTATTTACCTCGTGCCGCTTTGTATGAATACGGTTTTGATTTTTTAAATTTTGTTTCAAATAACTGAAAAATATTTTTTAAGATTCTCTCGAAAAGAAATGGAAACGAACAGAAACGGAAGGACCATTTGTCGTTTTCTCGCGAATTGACGAGCCATTTTATTCTTTGTTGGTGATTGATCGTAAACAACGAGGAAAGGAAGATTTTCTGCAACCGCGTTCCTGGCATTAAACTTACTAATAAGTCTCCATATATTTTTATTAGCGGCAGGCAAGATAGTAAGAGTTTTTGGTTTTTATTAAGTTTCATTTTAAAAAATTTTTCTTGTTTTTAATTTCCGTGCCGAAGAGTCCAATAAAAATCAAATAATTCTAATAATTTAAAAATATTTATAATTTCAGATATGGTGTTCGGACTTTGGCTTCAGGATCAGGATGACTGTACGCGCGTTTATCACGATTTATCTGCATTGTTGAGTGAGGTTAATAAATTGAATGAGGAACATATGCCGCCGACCATTGATATGTTGTAGAATGGGCAATTTATTCGCTTTAATGATTTTTAAGTTTAAAATAATTTTAAAGGTTAATATAAATTGTTATTTAAATTCTATTTTTAAGTTGTGACCTATATGAAAGAAAACTGTTCAAAATGTGATAAGATTCCTATTTTTATGATTTTGGTACTATTCACTTATAGGCGGATTTTTAATGCATGAGCGGATGTGGACAGATTAGGTGGCCGGGTAAATGGTATCGACCCGTCAGCCAGGGACCGAGATTCAGGCCCCTAAAATTGAAAAAGAAGCTAATTTTGGGATAAAAAATTCGTAAATGTCATTCGAAAAGCACGTTGAGCACACCTGCTTCGTCCATATCCGACCACGCATTCAAACTCGCTACAATTTAAAATTTTCATGATTTTTACTTCTAATATTTTTTGTCTATGTTTTGAGCGTTCTGACACATTTTGAACAGTATAAAGAAATTATCTCAGGATATCAGACTTTTCAATTTCTCAATTTTTCGTGATCGGTTTGAATAAAACATATAAGTTGCATATATTTTTGTTTTACAAATAGAAAGGGTGATTGTTCAACAACTTTTTATCGTTTACCTTGTCCCATTTTGTTGACTTTAAATAGATCAATTTATTTTTCGCGTTACTCTCCTTTTTTTAACTTTTGTTTATAACCTTTTTTAGATAAATCTTTTTATTGGAATATTTTACTTTTTTGCAATGACTGATTCTAATGAGAAAAAAGGAAACAAGTCGATTAAAAAAGATCAAAAGCTTTCGCCTGAGGAACTTGCCGCTAGTCTCGTGGATTTTGTCAAAATGAAGGTTTGAATATTTAAATATTTGGAACTTAAAAAAATTCATTATCAGGTTGAACAGTTGGAGTATCCGCGCTTTTTCTCGGCGTTCAAATTGCCTGAGAAGCGCGTATTGATTGCTTCTAGTGACAGAACTATTACGCCACTTATTACATCGGATATTAAAGTTGATTTGCCAGTTCAAAAGGAAAGTCCGGTAGGATTTGAATGTCTTTAAAAAATGGTTCTTTATATTGGTGAGAGTATTTGACAGGGAGGTCAAGGAGCGCGTATTTATGTTGTCTATCACGTTTAGTTTATCCCCTACGGCCAAATATATATGATTTCTCAAATTTTTGAACTTAAATTTTAGTCGTATCGTGTAAATGGGAAAAACGTCAGGGATGCGCAAGCACAGATTGATCAGTTTGTTCATGGAATGGCGGATATGGTTTTCAAACCAGAAGAATATGGTTTTTGTTCAGCATTGCCAATGGGGGCTGTAATTGAAGAAATTCCAGTAGTTGATCGAAAGACTAAGAAAATTGTAAAAACTAAACAAACACAAACAGCGACAGAGGCTTATCTCAACAAATTTATTTCTGATTTTTGATTTTTTTTTGGAAAGAAACCTAGATCTCAAAGATTGTTAATTATAGGTATATCTTGTGGGTAATTTAATATTGTAGAAATTGTTGTTTAAAAAATGAATAAATTTTACCTTATTTTGATGGAAGTGAAGAATAAAGATGGTTTAAAAACCATTCAATTTTTGATTGTTTATGCATTTTTAATTTGTTTTTTAAAAGCTTTTACACAGCATTTTTGTATAATATTTATAGGATAGGAGCAAGCAAGTCTTTAATAAAAGGCATTTTTGACAATTATAAGATTGCGGGTTTCCCCAAAATTTTTCGCATCTGACTCACCAGAAAGTAAAAGGAATGAGAAAACAAATAGGACGCGGTAACAGAAAGAATATTGGAAAAATATGGCTGTGTAAAATGTCTCCAAATAATTCCCCATTTAATTTTCTAATTAATGTGGACACATTTTGCTTACATATTTTTTGTCATTTTTTTGCATAATTAGTACATATTAGTAACTTTTTAAAATCTATTTTCTAATATTAATTTTAAGATGGTTTTTATTATTTCAATCATTTGAGTATTTCCTTTCCCTAGGGATAGAAAAGATTTAAAAATGGGGAATTAATAGATAAGACAATCAATTGTCAGCGATGACGAAGACTTTTGTCCCTATAATAAAACAAAAACTTTCATTTATTTTCTAATTTATTTTTAGCAATACAAAACTTATTTTGAAAAAAAATTATATATTCTTAAAAAATCTGTATAAAAATATGACTGATCCAAACGAAAAAAAGGCGCTTCAAAAAATTGAAGAAGGCGACAGGAAATTAAAAAAGAATACTGGATTTATTTCAAGCATTTTTGGAGGTGGAGGATCTGGTGTTTCTGACGCAATTGAATGTTATATTAGTGCTGCAAATTCGTATAAGGTTTTTTTTAATTTTTGATTATTTTTCTTAATAGGGTCTTGGTGGTTTCTAACTTTTTGTGTTTAAAATTATTATTTATGGTGTTTGTAAACTATTTAGGGTGGTAAAGTGCTAAAAAATTTCCTCAATTCCTTTTAATTAAAAACGATCAACATTATTTTTACAATTTCTTTAGGCCGCAAAGAGTTGGTATTCTGCTGGGGAAACATTCATTCGTGTTGCTGAATTGCATGAAAAACACAGTGATTCTAAATTTGATGCTGGACAAAATTTCACTGAAGCTGGCGTTTGTTTCCGCAAAGTTGACTTTATGAAAGCAACAGGATGTTATCAAAGAGCTGCTGATATATATGTTGATATGGGGAAGTTTACAATGGCTGCTAAAGCTTATGTGGCATTGGCTGAAGTTTGTGAATCTACTTTGAGTGGTAATATTCCTGAAGAAAGAAATATTGCGAATGTTTTGCCGAAAGAAAAGGTTTCAAATTTTTTAGATTAATTTCTAGTCCAAAAATATAAAAAACTAAACGTTGTTCGCTTTTTGTTTTGCGACCATAAATAACTAAAAAATGGGGGTGGTGCAATTTTGTTTACTCTTTTCTAGAATGCTATTTTTAGTTATTTTTATGGAAGAAAATTTTAATAAATGTTTACCTAGGTCTGATTTTATTCATTAAATTTTCTAATTGGAAAAAATCCCTTTTTGGCCATTTTCTCTCTAATTCAAATTTTTTATTTAAAAAATTTGTTATAATTTTATAGTGCAAAGACTTGTGTCTCAATTCTTATTTAAAAGCTGCTGATTTTTACAAGGGAGAAGAACAAAAAAGTTCAGCTTCTAAATGTTTAGTTAAAGTTGGTTTACTTGCTGCAGAATTGGAACAATATCAACGGGCAATGCATATTTTTGAGGAAATTTCAATTTATGAATCTGAAAATTCTATGTTGAAATATGCTTCTAGGGGACATTTTTTCCAGGTTTTTTTTTAAATTTAAATAATTTACTTTTTTCTTCTCGGCTGTTTATTTTGACTTGAAAAATTATATTTTGGTTTTGTAGTAATTTAATTTCTTTTTCAGGCTTTACTTTGTGCGCTTTGTTATGATCCTCTTGAAGCGGAGAGAGCTTTAAAGCGTTATAAAGGTTTATTTAGAATTTTTCAATTTATAATTTTGCTGCTTTTTAAGAGATTTCCCCAATTTTCAAAGATTCTGATGAATGTAAACTTTTTACAAAATTATTGGATGCTGTTAAGGTTTTTGTAAATAATTCTGAAAGTTATTTTTTAATATTTGTTTTAAGGCGGGCGATCCTGATGGTTTTACGGCAGCCGTTGAAGAACAAGATAAAAAGTCACGCTTTGATAATTGGCATACTAGCATTCTTTTAAAGGTTATTTTTTGCTTGGATATAAAAATTTTATTTTTTTTTCTAAACCTGGGACGTTTTGTTTCTCTTTTTAAGAGGAACAAAACGGTTTCTGATTTTATGTTTTGAATTGTCCCTAAATTAAATCTGAAAAAGAAATCTAACAATAAGAATTATTTTAAAAAATTTTAGATTAAACGTTCTTGTGGGGATGGTGGTGAAGTTAAAGCAGGTGGGGCTGGAGATGCTGAGGAAGATGATGATTTGCGTTGAAATAATATTTTATATATCAGGAAAGAATTTTTGAATGGTTTTTATTCGGTATTTTTTTTTGGAATTTCACTCATCCTATCCCATTCAATTTTCAAAAAGTGTGGTTTTTTGTCTTTAATACAATTTCTCTTTACATAAAGAAAATAATTTTTTCGTTTAACTTCCTTGTATGCTTGCCTCACTTTTTCTACTAAATTTTTATGTAAAGCATTCCCTTACCAGATTAACTTTGTTCTAGAATGAAATCTGGATTAACAATAATTAACTAAATTCCTTTCAGATTTTATTGACTTATATTATTCAAGTTAATGTTTTTTTTAAGAAAATATATTCTCCATTAATCAATTCTCTTATTTTATTTACCATTTTTAAGTGTATAATGTTGCAATCTCTTTCATTTTAAGGCATTTTTTTAGGATTTTTGATTGTTTAATTTTTGTAGCCAATACTTAAAATATTTTTAAGTTTTTTTGTAAATTTAAGAGATTGTTAACATTATCCATTTATTATTATAAAAATATTTTTTGAAATTATAAAATACTATAGAGTATTTATAGACAAATGTTTTTTTTATAAAAGTTGGATATTCACTGTATTCTTTTGGAAAAATTTTTTTACAGAATAAATAATTTTGTAAATTTTGTACATATTTTTCAAATGTTTTTAAATTCATTTTATTTTTTTTTAATTTATTTTTCATTTATTTTTTAAAACCAATTTTAGAAGAATGGAACTGCCAGACCCGTACTTACCTGGAGCAGTGTCTTTACTTGATCAATTGGATAAAAAACTTGTGGTTGTCTTAAGGGATGGAAAAACTTTAATTGGTTATCTGAGAACTCTTGATCAGGTATTTACTTTTTGTTAATTGTTCAAATTGTATAATGCCGAATCAGCTGAAGTCACGCCGAAATACCAAAATCTTGTTTGAACGTTGATGTATATTTTTTACATTTGTTTAAAATGTAATTGTTGAAATTTTTATTTAAAAAAATTTCTACACATGTTGAAACAACCTTCCACGTGATTTAAGTTCCTACCGTATCTACTGTATCAATCTCCTTGTAAATCCATGAAATGGGGACCAAAATTCACAATTTGGTATTTTGGCAGCTGGGAGAATTGGTATTTCGTCTTTTATTTTACGGCTCGCCGTTTAAATTTGAAGATTTTTTTAAGTTTGCAAATTTGGTTCTTCATGAGACTTTAGAGAGAATTCACGTCGACAAATATTATGGTGACATTTCTCGTGGAATTTTTTTAATAAGAGGTGAAAATGTTGTATTGGCAGGAGAAATTGATGAAACACAAAAAAATCCGTTAATTAAGGTTTTTGGAAATTTTTAATTTTGTTTTAAAAGTTCTTTTTAAGGTAAGTATAGAAGAAATTCTTCGATTACAGGCAGAAAAGTTGGAAGAAAAAAATCGTTTTAATCATACAAAGCAACAATTTCTTAGAGGAAGTGGAAAAGTTCAACCACTAAAAAAGAATGATGAAATGATGGATGAATATTAAAAAGTTTTTAAGTTTCTTTTAAATTTGGGGGTGAGACACTTTCAGCCTACATTTGCAGAACATTTTAGAATTGAGAATTTAGTTTACATAAACAGGGGGAAGGGGTTAAATGTCGGGTTGAAGGTTTCATGTCGCCTTTTTCACCTGTAAAAATGTTCTGGCTGATTTTTTCTATTATAAGCCGAAAGTAGCCAGTTTAGTCTTATTCTTTTCACATTTTCTAGTTCAACGAAAATTTAATTGATGAATTATATTTTTGGCCTGTAATGGAAAAAAAGCTCGGTTTAGAATAATCTTGTTTGTTTCCTAACTTTTTTACATTTTAAAATTTTTTCTAATTTTTTAACGACTTTTTAAAAAGCTTCAAATATTTATTAAATTTAATAAATAAATTATTTAAAAAATATTTTTCTTTTAATTTGTTTAAAAATCAAGTTATTTATTTTTATTTATTTTCCAACACTAAATAATATTTTATTAAAGGGTTTACTTTTTTAATCTGTCTCGTCATTCTTGCTGCGTTGTCATTTAGGCGAGCTATCTGCGGTGCGTTTAGGAGTATTATATACAAACAACATTTGAGAAGTATATTTGTTGAACGCCAACTTTTATTATTATCAAAACGACATAAAAGTGAGTTTTAATTTTAAAAATTTATAATTCTCTTTATAGAGTGGGTTGTAAGCTCCTTAGAATTTTAAATCCGAATGATAAAATACTCTTGTCATTTTGTTTTCTCAAAAATTTTTTATCTTTTACAGAAAAAATTTTGGTAATTCTTCGGTTCGTACCCCCCACGCCTTTTTCCTCCCACAAAGTGTTAAAAAATGGTCAGTCAGTCTTATGTTATAGAACTTGTCGAGCTGTGTTGAATGACACCAAAATCAACGAGATTGGACATGGTTTGACAAAGTTATGACATGAAGTAGACCTAACGGAGTCGTCGACTTATGTCATAACTTTGTCAAATCTTGTCTAATCACGTTGATTTTGGTGTCATTCGACTCAGCTCGACGAGCTCTTTCGAATGAGCCATCATTTGAATAAATTTTCGTCCTTATGGTTTTTTGCCCCTATGGTTGTTCAATTTTCAGGGGTCTGTATTTTGGTCAAATCAAGTCGGATTTTGTCGATTTTGGCTCGACGAGTTCTATAACTTAAGATTGACTGACCATTTTTTAACACTTTGAGGAAGGAAAAAGAAGTGGGGGGTACGAACTGAAGAATTACCAAAATTTTATCACAGGACAATTCTCTTGTCAATTTAAAGTCACATCTAGTCACATAGGTTGGGAGTACTAAGGATCTTGGACAGCATTTTACCTTATGTGATCCTTTTTTAGCTCATCTTTTCTTTGTTTTGCTCAACACATTTTCAGATGAAAATTTGTCGAACTATTTTTTAAATAAATTCATTATATCTAAACATATTTAGAATTTTTTTATAAAAATATTTCTTTTAGATATGGTTGCTGATTTACATGACAATATTCAAAAATTATCAGAAAAGGCAGCCCCAAGTGAAAAATACAATGTAGTCTTTGTTCTTGGGCCTCCTGGAAGTGGAAAAGGGACACAATGTCAGCGAATTGAAGAGGTAGTTTTTTCTTTAAAAATTTTCTTTCAAAAAATATTCTTTAGACTTACGGCTATGTCCATTTGAGTGCCGGTGATTTACTACGTGAAGAACGTCAAAGGAAGGGTTCAGAATATGGAGAATTAATTGAGCAACATATTCGTGAAGGGATAATTGTTCCTGTTGAAATAACTTGCAAATTAATTGAAAATGTTTTTTCTTTGGTTTTTAAATTTAAAAAAAAATTTGTTTTTAAAGGCAATGTTGGCACGTTCTGTTTCAGCAAACGGGTTTTTAATTGATGGATTTCCACGGAATCAAGACAATTTGGATGGTTGGGATAAACAAATGGCCGATAAAGCTGCTGTCCTTTTTGTTTTGGTATTACAAGCACCTATTGAAGTTTGTGTTGAGCGTTGTATGAATAGAGGTCAAAATCGTTCTGATGATAATGAGGTTTATTTTCATTTTTTGGTGGGCGTCAGTGAGTATAGAGATTTAATGGAGCAAAAATGCCATTTTGGTTAAGTGGGATAATTTTGGTTTTTGAAAGAAAAAAGTGATTGGTTCGATTTCTATTGGGATGGGGAATATTTTTTAATGCAAAATTGTTGGTTGGCAGCGATTTTTAGTGCTTGTCAGCGAGCAAATACAGAAATCTCATTTTGGTTCTGTGAAAATTTTTAATTTTTGAAGGGAAAGATGAGTTAAATTTTTTTGGGTGAAATAAAATTTTAATAAAAATCTTTTATAAAAATTTTTTTAATTTTTAAAAAGGAATCAATGCGCAAACGTATTGTAGTATATAACGAACAAACATTACCAATTATCAACCATTTTCGTGCATTAAATCTTGTAGAAGAAGTTGATGGAAGTCGAACTCCGCCAGAAGTATTTTAAATTAAAAAAAGATTTCTTTAAAAATAATTCAAAAAAGGTGTCAGCAGATGTCCACAGAGCTTTTCAAAGTTTTGGAATTGCAGAACGTACAACTTCAGATTTATCAAATTGCTCATCGAAGGAATGTTAAAAATTGCCCTTTGAAAAGGAGGTTTTTTTGAGACGTAAATATAAAATTGTTGGAGTTTTGGAAATTTTTTATGGGCTAATTACTTTTCGTTTTTTGGAAAATTTTATTATTTTTTCTTAAAAAGATTAAAATAAATATTTTATACAATTAAAAACTTAAGAATTCTACTTTTACTCTTAAAATCTTTATATTTATATATTCTATAATTCTTGAAATAATCAAAATATTCATATGACTTAAAAAATTTCGGCTCTACTCCAGTTTATGCGTCCAATCGACTTTTATGCGTCCATTGAAAGTTTATGCGTCCAATAAAAAGAAAATTGGATTTTTCTTGGTATTGTAAAGTTGGGGTATGGCTCCAAACCATTTCTTCATGTTCGGGAACTACGTCCACTGGGTCTGGGACCGTTCCTTACCCGACCCCTCGAAATTTCTGAAAGAATAATCGTTTTTCTGAAATTTTAAAAAATTGGCTGTAACTTTAAAAAATTTCTTGGAATAGGGTAAGTAATGGTCCCAGACCCAGTGGACGTAGGTCCCGAACATGAAGAAATGTTGTGGACCCATACCCCAACTGTGCAATACCAAGAAAAATCCAATTTTCTTTTTATTGGACGCATAAACTTTCAATGGACGCATAAAAGTCGATTGGACGCATAAACTGGAGTAGAGCCAAAATTTCTTTTCAAAAAATTATTTTTATTTTTTTCGTCTTTTTCATTAATGTTAGGGGTTTTCCTTACCACACTCTAAATACGAGTTTTTAATAAAAATATGTTTTTATACTTACGAGTTTTTTATAGACTTTAAGAAATTTTTTGTTGTTGATATATGTATAATTATTCTTTTATCATTCTAAATAATTTTTTTCTTCTTTTAAAATTATTAGCATATACACTGCTCCACATAATTATAAGTCCACCCTTTTTTTCGAGATTTTTTCACTTCTACTGATCCAAATTTTCTGAAAATTCAGATACACACCTTTTAGTGAATAACTAATGAGATGTGTATAGATTTTTGGCTGATTTTTTATTTTAAAAATTTTTGGACCAAAATTTGCATTTTCGGCCTCCACAAAATTATAAGTCCACTTTACAAAAAAGATATTTCCAATATTAGGAAAAATCTACAAAAATTCTAGCAAACAGACACAATGATATTATGAAAAAATAAAAAAGAACTAGACCAATATCTTTACCCGGAACCGAGATCCTGAAACCCCGGAAATCAACGTAAACCGGGGGTAAGGCTATTTAAAAAATTTTTTCGACCCCTTATGGATTGTTTTGAATTTTGATATTGGGCTCATTTGAAAGCCCTTGAAATTTGCTACAAGATCATCATAATTTTATTTTTCAGAAAAAATTTTACTGAGATTCACAAACAGTTAAACTTTTGAATCGACATAAAGGGCATTTTATGGGGTATTTTGCTGCATCAGAAAATTAATGGCCTGTATTTTTGTAATGGATTTTTCTATAAAACTTGATTAATGCTATCTTGTAGCAAATTTCAAGGGCTTTCGAATGAGCCCAAAATCAGAATTAAAAATAATCCATAAGGGGTCGAAAAATTTTTTTAAAGAGCCTTACCCCCGGTTTACGTTGATTTCCGGGGTCTCAGTATCTCGGCTCCGGGTAAAGATATGGGTCTAGTTCTTTTTTATTTTTTAATAATATCATTATGTATCTTTGTTGGATTTTTTGTAGATTTTTCCTAAACTTGGAAATATCTTTTTTGAAAAGTGGACTTATAATTTTGTGGAGGCCGAAAATGCAAATTTTGGTCTAAAAATTTTTCAAATAAAAAATCAGCCAAAAATCGATTCACATCTTGTTAGTTATTCACTAAAAGGTGTGTTTATAAATTTTCAGAAAATTTGGATCACTGGAAGTCAAAAAATCCCGAAAAAAAGGGTGGACTTATAATTATGTGGAGCAGTGTATCTTTTCTTCTTTTATTTCATTTATTCATTGTGCAATTTTTTTTGGCTTATATATATTTTATTATTATTATATAATAGAAATGTGATTTACTTTTAGAAAAAATATTATTATTATTCTTAAAAATTAAATATATAAACGTGTTAATTTTATAAAAATTACTGTTTTCAAAAATAATTTTTGAGAAATTGGGGGAGGGGGGGGGAGTGTTTAAATAAAATTGAGAGGTTTAATTTGACAATTTTTATTATCTTAAAAAATTGTAAATTAAATAAAGTTTGAAATTTTTTTTGAATTTTTTTAAGTTATATATTACATTTTGAATTTTCAGGAAATATTTTCTTTTTTTTTGTTTAGTCATTTATTGGCCAGCTTTTTTTATTTCTTTTGGGAATTAAATTAATTTGCGCGCCCTAGTATCTTTTCACCACTCTAAATATTTTTAAAAATATTCTTTTCTTTTCTATTAAATTTTCAAAAATTGTGACCATTGGTCATTGGCCAAAAAATAAATAAAATAAACACAACTGGGGGAGAAAAAATCTTTTCTAAACCAATTTTTGGGTGAAAAATGTTGCTTCATTAAAATGTAGAAATTTGGGGGAGAGAGGATTTTGGAGTTTTTTATAGATTTACTGACCACTCCCATTCATTTATCTTTTAGTTTTTCTATTTTGGTTTGATGCCAAAAAAGCAAAAAAAAATTTTTTTTGGAATTTAAAGATGGAAATTTTGGTTTAAAAGATTTTCTAATTTTTTGTTATTTATTTTTTTCATATTTTTCTTCATTTTTCTTTCTTTCTCATTTTCGCCTCATTAGTTTAATAGAATAATATCCTTAAATTATTTTTTTATCTTCTTTTACTAGATTCGTGTGTGGTTTATTTAATTTATTCTTTATGAAAATTATTTTTTTAATAATTATTTAGTGACGGTATACCTTACAAATAAAAAATTTTTTAAAATTTAACTCCCCAACATTATTATCTTTTTGCCATGAATTAAGTTACAATTTGTAAAGATTTTTTGCTCCTTTTTTAAAAATTTTTTTATTTTAAGAGAAGGATTGTTGTCAACACAAAAAATGTGGTGGTCATTTTTTCTCCAATATTTTTTTGCCAAAAATTTTTTTATCCCCCCCCCCCTATCCCTTCCTCCTTTCTCCTTTAAATTTCCCCTTTGCTTCATTTCCTTTTATTTGTCTCATTTTTGCATCATTTTCTTCTTTTTTTTGGACAAGAAAATCCTTGTTTGTCCTTAAAGAAAAGCTGAGAAGGCAAAAAATCCCCCTTTCTATTTTTTGATGCTTTTATGATGGTTAAAATAACTGCAAAATAATCTTTCTTTTTTTTCTTCTAAAAATTATTCTTTTATTGGGGGCTTCTTGTAATTTGTTTATCAAAAAAACAAAAAGTTTTGATCCTATTTTAACGTGAAAGAATTTTTAAAAATTTGAAATATTTTGTAAATTTTTTCCAAATTTGTAAAAGTCTTGTCTTTGGTGCTGAAATCTTTTTTAACTTGTTAAAAAATTAAAAATTTCCTTGTTTGGGGTTTCCGTATTTTTTTTATTACTTTTTATTTATTTTTGTTTTTCTTTTTTAGAAAAAATATATCAAAAATAAAAATTGACAAGTTTTTTTAGTTAAAATAAAAATTCTCTTGGGGGAAAAACGTGTAAATATGTGCTTGTTTACTTTTTACTCTATATTAGCTTTAGAAATATTTAATTTAAAAACAAAATAATATTTTCCTAGTTAAAAAACAAAAATTAGAAACTCTTCCAAAAAGCTCTCTCTCAATCAGTTATAAATCCGTTCTTCTATTCTTTTCCTTTGATCGCTTTACTCTCTACACTTAATTAATTTTTCTTCAAAAAAATAATTTTTGTGAACTTTTAGCCTTTTTTTCTCTTCATTATCCAAACTTCTAAACAATTTTTCTTGAATTTAATAACCTCTTTAAGGAAATTCAATTTTCTTTCTAAATTCCTTTTTTGCTTTTATTTTCAAATTGAAAAAATCTTTTCCAGATTTTTCAGAATTTATTTAAAATTTATTTATTTTTAAAAATGTATTTTATTATTTTATTAATATTTTTATCAAATTTTTTGTTTAAAATAAATGCTGATATGCATTGTTTGGTTGCTAGACCAGGTGTTTTTTTTGTAATTTTTAAAAACAAATTTTAATTGTTTTTAAAGGTAAAATGAAAAAAAAACTAAACTAAAAATAATAACTAAAAACTTTAACAATATAAAAAGCTTTTTGACCTTTAAAATCAGAAATGGATTTACCTGAGAAAATTTTTTTTCAATAATTTAATTAATTAGAAAGGAGCAAGGCTTTGAAGTAAAAGAGTTAATTGGCTATCAAAGCTTTGATTTTGGCATTTGTTTTTGTCTTTAATATTAATATCACCACACTTAACCAATCATTTTAATATTAAAAAAGTAAAAATAGGGAAGAGGATATATCTTTTTAATGCTATAAAAGTCTTCCTTCCAATAATTCCGTGCCAACAACTACTAACCCTTTTTTGAAAAAAACTTTTAAAGAAACCCCCAAAGGATTTTGTTTTTATTTTTGACACATTTATATGCTAAAAATGAAAGATTATTTACTTTAGATTAGCAAAAAAAGTTTTTGTACTTTTTTGTGTGTTTTAGACTTTTTAAAAATATAAGGTAAAATTCAATTTCGTACCTCCCCCCTTCTATTTTCCTTCTTCAAAGTATTATAAAATGGTCAGTCAGACTTAGATTATAGAACTCGTCGAGCTGTGTCGAATGACACCAAAATCAAAAAAATTGTACTCGATTTGACCAAAATACAGACCCCTGAAAATTGAACAACTATGGGGGCGAAAACCCATAAGGACGAAAATTTATACAAATGATAGCTCATTCGAAAGAGCTCGTCGAGCTGAGTCGAATGACACCAAAATCAACGTGATTGGACAAGATTTGACAAAGTTATGACATAAAGTCGCCGACTCCGTTAGGTCTACATAATGTCATAACTTTGTCAAACCATTTCTAATCACGTTGATTTTGGTGTCTTTCGACTCAGCTTGACGAGCTCTTTCGAATGAGCTATCATTTGGATAAAATTTTTTTTATTTCAAAAAATCGCCCCCATGGTTGTTCAATTTTCAAGGGTCTGTATTTCGGTCAAATCGAGTCCAATTTTTTTGATTTTGGTGTCATTCGACATAGCTCGACGAGTTCTATAATATAAGTCTGACTGACCATTTTATAATACTTTGTAGAAGGAAAATAGAAGGGGGGTACGAAATTGAATTTTACCAAATATAAAAAAGGTTTTTGGATATACACGGGGAAATTCTAATTTTGACCAATTCCTTTTATTCTTTTTTTCTTTGATCTTTTATAAAATATTTGGGAGTCTCAATTAAATTTAGTCACGAAACCTTCCCTTCTCTCACTTCCTTTCCAAAATTTTAAGCAAAATCTCCAGAAAAAATTCATTTAATAATTTACTTGCTTAATTCATGGAAAGGGATAACAGAAAAAATTAAATATTCTGTGGTCTCATCTGGTTAATATAAAAAAAGAATAAATAAATATATTTATTAGCTTTTTAAATATTTTAACAATAAAAAGGGAGGAAAGGAAGTCTTTTTAAAAAAAAAGAGAGGAAATAATTAAATTTTTAAAAAGCTTTAGTCTTTTGTTTCTTTTGTGGCCATAAAATTGGTCAGAAAAATTAAAAAAAAAAAAGAATTTTTATGACAAGAATTGAGGATAAATAAATAGAGGGAGGGGGAGGTTTTGATTAAATTTTTGGAGAAGAATTTAAATTTAAAAAAATAATTTTTTTAAAAAAGGTTTTGGATTAATTAGCGAAGTTTGCCCTTTACATACAGTTGCTTGTAGGATTCGAATTGAGGTAAAATTAAAATTAAATTTTTTTAATTTCCTTATTTTTTAAAAATCTGTAAAGAAGGATGCTGTTTCATTTTACGAATATTCTCGTCTTTATGACCGTAACCAATTTGTTTGTGTACTTAAAGGGGAATTTGGGGAACAGAAAGGGTCTGGATGTGCTCGAAAACGTTCCGGTTTTGTTTAAAAATTTTCTAAAAAATTTTGTTTAAAGGGCATATTCGTTGTTGGTGTTTTGGCCGGTCAAATTGTAATACTCCAGAAAATTCAAAATTGCTTTATTTAACGTTTATTGGAGGGAATGAGGTAAAGGGAGTGGGGGGGGGGGTGGGAGAGAAAAAAATAATTACTAATTAATTTTTAGGAAAAATTTAAAAAGGCTGTTGAAAGTGTTGATTTTGTTGATTTAAATAATAAAGAAGGGGAGGAGGAAAAGGAAGAGGAAGAAGGAAAATTGTTAGAAAATAAAAATTGGGAGAAAATAAATATAACAACAACTTTGAGTAGTGCTTTAATTAGAGAGGAGGAATTGATAAATGGAAATATTAAAATATTAAATAATGATCAAGAGGAGGAGGGAGGAGGGAAAATATTAAAATTAGAAAATGTAAATACATAATTTAAATTTTGTTTTTAAATTGCTTTAGATTTAAGGTGGTGATTTATTAAAAATCCCTCCAAATTAAAACTGGTATTTGTCTAAAACTCAGAACCAAAACCGGTGGTATCGGTTAATAATCCGTCATGCACAACCCTAATTTAAATATTAATCTTTAAATAGAGAATTTACCTAAATCCTTATTTTCCAACCGACTAGTAGCTGTGGAGTATTGGATAATACTCCCGACTTTAACTAATTAAGTAACAAGATTAAATACCTTCCTCGTTTATTTTTAGGATTTCTGTCTAAAAAATTTTTTTTGATTATACATATATTAATTTTTAAAAATTTTTTCAAGGTCCTTTATGAAACTTCTGATATTAAAAAAGCAATGGGAGCTAAAACTGTTCACCTTTCAGAACAATTTGTTGATGATTCTTTTACTAAATCTACTCAAGAATTGACGACATTAATTCCGACAACAACACAAAAGACAGCAACAACACAGAAAACACTTCCAAACACAATTCCAACAATTCCCCTAACAACAACCCCAAAATTAACAACAAAATCTTTTTTAAATCCCAGCACCGTTAAAAGTAATTATGACAGTCAAAATAGAGTCCACGTAATTCATGTAAGTGGACGTGATCGGTATGATAATTTGCCTGTTGAACAATTGTTGGGAAGTCCGGCATTGAGACGAATAATGGAAGAAGAAAGGGAAAAATTAAAAAATAAAGTTGAAGATAATTCGGCAGAGGAAGAAGACGAGGAGGAGGGGGAGGGAGAGGAGGGGGATAATTTGGATGAAGATGAAGAATTGGAGGAAGATTGGGAATTTGAAAAGAATAATGGAGAAGAGGAAGAGGAGGATTTATTTAAAAGAACAATAAATAATAAAACAAAAATTACAGAACGAAGAAGCTCTAATTTGAGGTTCTGTAAGGATGATTCACCTAGCAGCATTTAAAACGCTTAGGCGGGGGATAAACGATCTAAAAAGGAAAAAGAGAAAGCATTAGTCGATGCCCCGGTAGCTCAACGGTAGAGCTCCTGCATATAGTGAGCGAAAGCCTAGCAACAACTAGCAGGTGGTCGCAGGTTCGAATCCTGCCCGGTGGCTAAACTTTTGCAAACTCTTTCTGGTGCCGCTAACAGGGATCCCCACTTGCTGCTGGGTGAACCAGCCGATCCACGGTCATGGCGCTTGACCGAGGGACCGGTCTGATGTAGGGATGGAGATGTAAGGATGATTCACCTAGCAGCATTTAAAACGCTTAGGCGGGGGATAAACGATCTAAAAAGGAAAAAGAGAAAGCATTAGTCGATGCCCCGGTAGCTCAACGGTAGAGCTCCTGCATATAGTGAGCGAAAGCCTAGCAACAACTAGCAGGTGGTCGCAGGTTCGAATCCTGCCCGGTGGCTAAACTTTTGCAAACTCTTTCTGTTCGAAAAAGATTTTATTTAAAAAATAAAAAGCTTTGGGTGATTTTAAATAAGAATATTTTGATCGGCCTGGGTCTGGACCAAGGCCTGGGTTTGTCCTGTACCCAGAGTCCAGGTCCAGACATTTTTTGACTTTCTTGGGTTTTTCCTGGACTACAGGCCCAGGATCAAGTCCAAGTCAAGAAATCAAACCTAGAATCCAGGAACAGGTCCAGGCTTTTCAAAATTTCCGATCTCTATATTAGGTAGGCTTTTTTCAATCCGTTGGTGGTGTAGTGGTAAGTGTTGTTGACTATCAATGCTTTACTGCAGTTGGGTTCGAACCCTATTGGTGTTCGTTGTTTTTCCTTATTAACTTTTTTATAAATAAGTTAATCCAATTTAATTTTTTTATAAATTAACACACATTTATAATTATTTTGGAGATTATTTGGTCAAAAATTTTCTATACATAAATTATTAAAAATTATTTAAAAAAGTCCTCTCTTTTTAGTAACTCAAAAATTACAAAAAATTCACCAAAAAATTTATTAAAAACTCGAATGGAACAACGACAACGTTCTTCTCCTAATAAAATATCTTCTTCGTTAGAAGAAGACAAAGAATCTGAAGAAGAAGGCGAAGAATTAAAGGATTTGACTGAAGAATATTTTGATAGCGCTTTTTTTTCGCCCTCAAAAACTTCTGGTTGCTTTGATAATTGTGGAAAGAATTATATTTTAAAGAAAATAATTATTTTAATTTTATTTATTTTTTATTTTTAATAATTGTTTAATTAAATTTTAATTTGCAAAAAATACACAAAACTGAACAGAGAGAATTTTATCAAATTTTGTCGAGAGAAAAAAGAAAATATTTTTTGCAAAATCCTTTTTTATTTTTAATTATACCTCAATAATATTTTTTATCAGATTTGTTTTGAAATTTTCTACTTCAGATCCTTCAATTTTTGGAAGTTTGAAAATCCCCACTCAATCCAAAAATGTTAAACTTTCAATACAATCTAATTTTAATTTTAATCTCAATTTTTGTATATTTCTTTTAGCTTATTTTTGAATACATTATTTGCACAAAATTTAAATTAAATAGGCGGCAATATGTTTAGAACCCCTAGCGTTGTTAAATTTCAGAACCTAATAACTTGGCAAGTAGAAATCTGTATTTTCAAAAATCCTGGATTTAGTTTATGGACAGGATTCTGGATCCAGATCTAGACCGATTTCTACTGGCAAAATAAAAAAAAGATGGACATAATGGATTTAACTTTTTATAAAACATTTTTAAATAGCTCCTCTCTCTTTTAATACCACATTCCTTTTTGAAATTAATTTACTGATTTAATTAAATAAATTGTTCTTTTATTACTTTATATTTTTATTTTATTTTCGACAATTTTAATGCAAATATAAAACAAAAAATAAATTTTTATGGGAGAGGGGTGTTGAAAAAATAATTTTTTGTTAAAAGCGACAGTTGTGTGTGTGTATTTGTGTTAATCCTTTAAAAAACTATGGGAATTTTGGCTTTGGGCATTTTTGGAAGGATTTGCTTATTTAAAAAGGAAATGTGTGAAGGTAAACATTATTGGTATAGAAGAGGTTAGAATTTAGGAAAAAAATTTTATGGCATTTTTTAAAGAATTTTTTTTAATTTAATTGAAAAATCTTTAAGAAAATTAAATCACAGCTTTTATTGAGTTTTATTTTGGTGTGTGGGAAAGGCTCGAGTTCTATTGTTGTCCTTCAAAAAATTCTTTAAAATTCGTTTATTTAAAATATTATAATTTATTTACTTCTCTTTTTTTCTTTTTGATCGATCATCTCAACTCTTTTTTTATACTTTAAAAACTTTTTTTGAGGTAGCAGCAATTGCTGCCAAAAAATCTTTTAAATAGTCCATCAATTTATTTATTTATTATTAGCTAAATTGTGGGTTTGACATTTTTTTCTCTGTTATTTTTACTTTAATTTTTATAAAAAATTTTTAGAAAGAGAAGGAGGGAGATCATTTTACATAATTTTCACACTTTAAATGTGTGCAAATTAAATATTTTGAGGGGATTTTAGTTTAGTACATGCTAAATTACACCTTACTCACGTTTTTAAGATTTGGACAATTTATATATTAATTGAAAGAGCTCCTCAGGCTGAGTCGAGCGATACCAAAATTAGTCCGAGGAAACACTTTAAGCCAAAATACAGGTCCTTGAAAACAGAAAAACCATAGGAGGACACCAACCAAAATTTTTGGGGCGAAATTTTCAATTTTATAGATAATAGGACATTCGAAAGAGCTCAGCGAGCGAAAGGCATGTCAAACTGAACGACGCCCACCGCCTTGCTACCGTCGCCGCGAGCGAAGCACATAAGCCTTTTTTACACAATTCATTTGAACACTTTCGAATTGGCTATAATTCGTAAATTCGAATTTTTTATCTCAAAATGAGCTTACTCCCCCATGGGTCTCTCCGCGGCTAACTTTGGTAGAGCTCGACGAGTTCTTTCAAATGATTTGTATTTTTTTAAAAAAACGATGGTAAAGTTTATTCCTGCCTAAAAATTTATTTTAAATATTGCCATTAACACTAATATTTTTCCATTTTCTTTCTTTTTGACCTTTTAAATTTGGATATTTTTAAATATAAAATTTTAAATTTTGGACATTAGAGTCCGACAAGGCGGAAAAATTAATTTTTAAATTTTCAGTTGAATTCCCTCTCTCAATTTACTTCTTTTTACTTGACTTTCTTGTAAAAAACACTTACTTTTTTCACTTAATTTTTAAAAATTTATTTTTATGAGAAATTCATTCAATCATAAAAAGTCCCCCCCCCTTTTAAAAGTAAAATATTTACATAGTTAAATAGAAACAAATTTTTCCTTTTAAATATTTTTTTCTTGGAGGTGTCGACAACACACACACATTCACGCTTTTTATTTTTTTATGATTTTTATTTAAAAATATTTATTAAAAAAAATTCCTCTACATTTCTTTGAACTTTTTAAAAAAAAGGGAAAAAGTTTTTAATTAAAAAATGTGTATTTAATAGTGCGCGATAGCCTAAAGGATAGAAAAGAATATTTTTTTATTTGTTTTAAGAAAATTTCTTTTTTTTTGTTAAAAACACACGTCTTTTTACGTTTCTGACATAATTGAAAAAAATTAAATTTTTTAAAGAATTTATTTTTAATTATTAAGTGGAAAAGGAATTTTTTGAAGGATTTTAAACAAAAGAAGATTTTTAATAAAATAAATTTTTCAAAAATTGAGAGGGGGATACTTGAGCACAATTTAATTAAAAGAATTTTTATTATAATTTTTCTTTGTTTAAAAAAAGAATTTTTTTGATTGGTTATTTAAATTATGACTCTTTCATTTTAACGGTTTTTTGTACAAGAGTTGTTGTATAAAGAGGAGAATCCCTCGGTAATTTTGTCTTTTTGGAGTAAAAAAAGGAAAAGAATTTTAATTTTTAAATCTATTTTTAAAAATTAATTAATTAATTTAATTATTTTTAAGTCTAATTAATTATCCTTTTATTATGCAAAAAATAACTTCGCAAACATTTTATTGAAACATGAGCAAGTACTACAATGCAAATAAATTTCTCTTTAATAATAAACAACTATTCTTTTAGAAGTTACAAAAATTCAACAATAATAAAAGGTTTGTTTAGGGGGTATTTTATTGACCAAAAACCCCCCTGGTTACAAAACCCCCCTTGTTACGGCCGTGGGACAGACTTCCTTGGCTATTTTTGGGCATTTTGTTGGTACAGCCCGAAAAAGAGCAAAGCCAAAAAGGCGTGACTACTGTAAGACGGCGCAAACTGTCGGAACAACATTCCCCGTCGTCGGAACGACCTCCTCTCTGTTGAACAACTTTCCCATAGTGCTCAAAACCTTATTGCACAAATTGATTATTAAATCGTGTGATCAGTGTCCTAAGGGATAGTTAATGATTCTTGATCGATCACAAATAGGTGATCACTCGAGATCAATTGATCGCTCTATCACTGTGCGTTTTGGCCTTGCGCCTTTTCCCATTTTAATTTTAGGCAGTCCAAAAAACATTAAATTAATTTCCTTATTTTTCAGTTAAAAATCTTGCAAAACCTTCTCACTTTGTTTCTTTACTTGATTTATTTCATTCACTTATTTTCATTATATTTTTATTTATTATTAACATTCAAATGTGTAAATCTTCATCTTTACCGTTGGAAGAAAATTTTTTGTTAAATAATTTTGAAGAACCGACAACTTCAACTAAAAATAATTTGGAAGAATCAACAAAAAGGAAAGATTGTCTTAAATGTGATTTACGTTCTTCTTACTGCAAAAGATGGACAAACGGGCAAATTACTTGTGAATGTAGACAGGTTCGCTAAATGTGTGTTTCGTTGGGGGTTATATGTACTTGACAGGGAACGAGCCGTCTCGATTCCCGAAAATCGAATTCACGGCCTTTTTTGGTTCGGGAATCCCGATTTCACGAAATCGGGAATTTTGTTTTTTCTCGGCCTGTTTCCCTGATAGGTACTCGTTGTCGTTTTGAACCCCAGCTGTGTTACGCATTTTTTCTAATTTTACATTAGCTTTTTCTGAATATCTGAACGTCAAAAAATTTTATATTAGGGATTTCAACGTTCTTCCAAAACTTCTGATCGTTGTATTCAATCACATCTACCGGCTTCTCATCACCAGTCAAGTAGATATGGGGGGTTTGCTAAACGTGTCGAACCTTCACATGCTGAGGAGCCGTCATCTTTGTCTACAGATGTTGGAGGGTTAATGTTAAATTATGTTGAGAATGAAAATGATCAACAATGCGTTTTGGGGCAGGCTGAAAAACATGCAACAAGGTTAGAATAATAGGCCGGAAATTAAATTTTTTTGGGAATTCCCAATTCCAAAATAGCCAATTTATTTTTATGTCGGCAGTATTCCAATCTCTACAACTGCCGACCTTTTTTTAATCGACTTTGTTATCTTTAATCCCTCAAATTTTCTAAAAATAAATCATATATTTTTTCAAAAAAAAAGAATTTTGACTGATCTACTCAAACGTTATGACCGTAATTTGGTGCCTTCAGTAAAAGGAGTTGACGTTAAAATTGAATTGCTTATTCAAAAAGTAACAGAAATAAATGAATTACTTTCTTCCTCAAAAATGGATATAATGCTTTCACAAATATGGCACGATCCGGGATTAAATTTTGAGGTTTTCTTTTAAATATTGATGATGTTTTAATATTTTTTAGCAAGAAGAGGGTGCTCAATGCCTTACAAATTTGTCATTATCTCATAGAATGGTATGTATATTTTTTGTAAAATTTTAAATTTCAAATTAAATTTAAAGGTTGACAGTTTATGGATCCCCAATGTTTGTATTGTTAACTCGAAGGCTTCTTTCACTCATTCATCTCCGACACCAAATATATTTTTAGGTTTAAATTTTTTTATTTGAAGAATTTCTTACTTTGGTAGTATCGGAGATTATACTTTTATAATCTTCTAACGCACCTTAACTACTTCATTATTTTTCTATAATTTTTTAAAATTTAGCAATATTTCCCAATGGAACAGTTTGGCTAAATTACAGGATAGCAGTTGAATCTCCGTGTGAATTTGAATTTACAACGTTCCCGGTTTTTTTTAAATTATTTTTAAATAAATAATTCTTTTTATAAAGATGGACAGAGTAGAATGTACTACAATATTTGAAAGTTATTCTTTTAATGTGGGCAAGGTGAGACTTGATTGGAGGCAAGGCGAATCATTTATGTTCCTGTCGAATGTTTGTTTTAATTTTCCCGTTTAACTAATTTTTTTTGTTAAAGGAGGGTTAGGAAGGGGGTTGGGATCTGTTTTGAACCAGATTTGGGGTTATTTTTAAACAATTTTAGTTTTGTTTTCGTAATAAAAATAAAATGTTTGTTTAAATTTAAAAAAATTTCAAGGTCAGTTTGCCAGACTTTCAATACGCCGGTCATGTTACTGCAAGGGCTACATTTGAATATCCTGCTGGCCTTTGGGATCAAGTATTTTTTTTAATTTTTTGAATATTTTTAATAATATAAAAAATTTTTTCTCAGGTAAGTATCAAAATTTATTACCGTCGCTCTTATGGTTTTTACATTCTTCAAATTTATCTGCCTACTTATTGTATGGTGCTAATTTCTTGGATTTCTTTCTGGTTAGACAGAAAATCATTACCGGCAAGGTTTTTAAATTTTTTGAAAATTTTTTGGGGAAAAAAGTTTTTTGTCTTTTTTTGGTGGGGGTTAATAGTTCGAATCCGTTTGGAATATTTTTTAATAATATTTGTTACGTTATTCTTGTAATTTTTTTGTTTTATTTTTAAAACTTTTTTGAGGCTTTTATTTAATTTTTAGAGTTACCCTCGGCGTTTCTTCAATTTTGGCTTTAACAATGCAATATGCAAATGTTGCTAGAAGTTTACCTAAAGTTTGTTTTTAAATTATTTTAAAAACTTTTTAACTTTAAATTTAAAGGTTAGTTATATTAAAGGAGTTGATTTATTTATGATGGGTTGTGTTGCTTATATATTTTTGTCAATTTGTGAATTAGCTATGGTTGGCATTTTGGAAAAGGTTTTTTTGTTAAATGTGGGGCATAGAGGGGAGGGGATGCAGGTTCGAATCCGCTCAGGGGTTATTATTTTTCTATAAAAATATTTTTTCTTTAAAAAAGGAAGCAAATGCAGCATCAATGCAACAATTTCAAGATTTGGGAGGTGATGGGGGAAGTAGAAGAATGACTTTTGGTACTGGCTTTGCCCGTAAAGCATTTCAAAGGACTTTTAACGATAAAACAACGGTTTTTTATATTCTTTAGTCTGAATATTTATTTGAAACTAAACTCCAAAAAATTTTATTTTTAAAAAATTGGGACTGGATATTTCGTGGTTACTTCTAAAAAAAGTGATTTAAGGGGGACTTTATTTTTGTAATATGGGTGATATTTTTCTATAATTTTTTGATTTCCTATTTACCTATCTTTTACTAGTATTTAATGGTAATGGATGGGAGGAGTTACATTTCTATCTAAACTCTCCTTCCTCTCTTTTCTTTCCATTTATAATTGCTGATATTTAATTTCTAATGAAAGAAATTTATTTTTAATTAAGCATCGCCTTCGTCGATTAGATTCAACAAGTTCAGGTTCAACGGCTGTTGCAGCAGCTGTAGGTGTTTCCGCAGCAACCCCCGGTTCTTCTGATTGGCAAAAACATTTACGTATATCGCGTTCCGATGATAATGGTGAAATGGCTTCGATGTTAATGGGCGGGGGTGGTGGTGGAGATGGAGGGGGTGGAATAAGAGAAGAAGGAGGAGGGTTTGTTTTTATTTTTTGAGATAATTAATTTGTTTGTTTTTTGCCGTTTCTTCTAACCTTTTTTTAAATTTAACATATATTCTAACATAAATATAAAAATTGTAATTTAAAAAATTCGGAGGCCTGAAGCGGATTCGAACCTGCACCCTCCAAAAGAATTTCTTTGAGGCTTTTCCCCCTTTCTCTAAATAGGCTTTTATGTAATTTGTTTATACATATTACAGTACTACTAACAATAATATTAATATCAATCAACAACTTTTAATGTTGCCACAATATAGAGGTTCTGTCGCGGGCATTTTAATTCCCAGGTTTTATTTTTAATTTAATTTTAAAAATTGTTTTTCTTTGTTTTTTTGGATGTTTTTAACGTCTTTTTTAATTTTTTAACATTTTGAATTTATGTCTAACAAAAAATTAACCTTTAAAAAATTTGGGACAAGGATAGGGGTAGAACCACAGACCTCCTCCTCAACTTTAATTTAAAAAATTCTTTTAAGACGTTCATCAGACCATCCAATAACTTCAAATATTCAACAACAAAATGAAGCAGCTGCAATGGTTGCTAGGACATGGATGAAAAGAGCAATGTCTTTAAAACGCCTAAGACAACAAAATCAAAAAATTGTAACGCCAAAATTATTTAGTAAATGGACGGGAGAAGATTTGGATAGGTTGATTTTTGAATGTTTTTTTAAATTAAATAAAGAATTTTTTTAAAAAGATTTTGTCAAAAATTCTTTCCAATAACTTTTGGTTTATTCAATTTAATTTATTGGATGGTAAGGGAAAATTAAAATTTAATTTTAAAAATTCTTTTTTTTCTAGTATTATACGGCTAGAGCATAAAAATTAGAAAAAAAGAAATGTTTTTTGAGCATCATTAATTGTTTTATTTTGTGAAAATTTTTGTAAATATTATGTATCAGAGAGCTTTATTTTTAAATAAAAAAATATTTTTTAATTTTATTTTATTTTTGTTTAATATACATATCTGTTAAAGTAGGGTAGCACCCCGACAACCCCGACACTCTCGTCCCAAAGGTGCTACCCTAGTTAAAATTGTTAAAAAATTGGTGACCCAGAACGGGCACGAAAAAAACGGCACATCCTTTCTCTCTAATGGGGGTTAAAAATGTTTGGATGATTTTTATTTTTTTTCGAAAGAGCCACAATTCCTTCTTATGAAAGTAGATAGACAATTATTTTGATTCTAGAATTTACGAAAATTAAAAAAAAAAGTTTTTCTAAATAAGACAAACAGGCGGAAATGAAGGAGTCTTATACTATAATCTCGTAGTATATAAAGGTTTTTTGTTTAATCTAGTTTATTAATCTTCTAATTTGCCAAGTTATCTTCTTCGCGAAATTGTGTGTACTTGCTTCTAATTCAACAAAAAATGTTGCTGTTGTATCAATTCGTTGTCCTCAATATATTCTTCTTCAATCTGGTCACAACTTTTCCTTTCGGCAACAACAACGACGTTGGAAGTCAGGGACGAAGGATTGAGAAACGGGATATCAATTAGTTTAGAGTTTTTACTTGAATAATTTAAAAGTTTTTTTTCTTTTCAGTTCGTTTTTGACACATACAGGCCTGCCTGAAACTGCTGGGTTTTGGATGTATATGGCTATCTGCGCGTTGATCTACTTGATAATGTTTGTTTTGTTAGAAATGAAATTAAAAAAAATTGTTTTTTTGAAGAACCGCTTTTGCCTATACAATCACCAGCATCTTCTGCCGTCCAAAGAAGGAAGAATATCCGGTCCGTGAAGAGAAGGTAAAGAGTTCGACTGCTGTTGATGTTAGATCGAGAGCTGATAACACAACTTCTGCTTCGCTAGAAGTGAAAATCGACACGCAATCGGCTGGCGACTATTCTTCGTATTCTTCTGCTGGCCGTCCTCCTTCGTCTCTAATATCAGGCAGCGAAAGAGAGCAAGATGAACTGCGCAAAATGCGTACAAAAATGAAAACAGCGAAAGGAGAATTTATTTCTGCTCGGCATAGTACTTCTGAATTGCAATTGGTTGAAGAATTGAATGCTGAATTGAAAGCATCAGCAACTGGTAGTAGTAGTGTAAAGACTGCAAAAACTTCCAAATCGAGGGCGGCGACAAAATCGAGTACGGAAAGTAAAGGAACTACAAGTACATCAACTTCTGGAGAGGAGGAGGGTTTGTTTTTTGCTGTCTTTTTTGGCTATTAAAAAATTTTTTTAGAAGAAGAAACTTCTACGAGTGGATCATCTTCAGAAAAAAGCGAAAGCGATGAAGTCTATAACTTGGATGGCCATAACGCTGAACCTTCGAAATTTGGAAGCGGAAGTGAAAGCGATTCTAATGAATTGTCTAAGTAGAGTAAATGATATAATGTGAGTGAGAGATATAGAAAACAATAAAGATTACCTTAAACCGTTCAAAACATTAAAAAAACTTCTTGGGTGTTTTGTGTTGGTACTCAAACTGTTTTAGATGTTTTGACTTTTTCTAATTTTAGATGTTTTGAGCGGTTTTCTATTTGTTTTTGTTGTATTGTAAATGTCATAATAAATAATATTAAAATATCTATTATTTTTAAAATGAGTTCTTCGACAAGTTTGTCAATCTTTTTGTCATCGTTTAAGTCATTTTACGTAATTTATATTTTTTTCAGAATCTATTAAACGTTTATTGATTATAATTTCTATTGAAAGATGCGTGCAGTAATTGACTCCGTTGCTCGTTTTATTAGGTAAAACAGAGGGAAAAGTTTGGGGTCGCCCTGATCCGAGGACTGGTTGTCTGCTGTTAATATTTTTAGGGTTCCATCATTCGCGAGAAGGAGATGGGTTCTTCCATAGTACAGAAATGTTAATTCAAAGATATGCAATAAACTTGAGATTGAGGCTTTCCTCCTTTCCTTTATTCCCCCTCACCAAAATTTATAATTTGCTTTTTTAAGCCCGAAAAAAGTTTGTCTCTTTGACTATGTCGATCGTTGTTGTTGTCACTATACCCCGCTCTTATTGACCATCTTTATGCTTGTCACTGGAACTATCGACACTTTTGGACGACCTATTAATTGTATGGTGCCGTCTGAATTCTCAGGTTTTTTTTTGAAAAATTTTAAGTTTTCTTTCTATTTTAAGGACCTTGGGCAAGTTTTGTTCATCAATACTGCCATGTCACTGGCACTTATGTCAAAGTTCCTTCAAAGACAACAACTCTTCCTGTTGCTGATGCTGTTGAATATGTTGATGGAAGCGAAGCGCCAACAAGCTATCTCGATGAAAAGGAGGAACGTATTTATATCAACTATTACCAATGGGTTCCTTTTCTTCTCATTGGCTTAGCTGTTGGAATGCGTTTACCGCACTTCTTGCTTCGCTTAGGACATTCTAGTTCTGGTTTGTTTTTTAACGTTCTGAAAGTAGTTTATATTTACTTGGGCATCTCTGAGACCGGGAATTTACTAGGAATTTTCAAGATTATGATTCCGAGACTAAATTTTTTCCTTGTCTCACCCTTTATTTTCTTTTTTTAAATTTTTAATTCCTTGGGTTTGGCTGTACAGTTTATACAGGTTATTTTCCCTATTTAGTTCTTTCCATTCTTGAATAGAAGAGAGGGGTGGGGTAATGAACAAAGAACCAAATGTTCTAATTTTTCAGATGTTGATTTTTCTGTTGTAAACGAAATTTGTGATAAAGTCAAGACTGGACATGCAGAAAATCGTTTACAAAATATTAATGCAGCTGCCAATTATATTTTTCAGGTTTTTTTAAATTTTTATTTTAAATAATTTTTACGAATAAAGATTGTTAAACATCGTGGAATGCGTGGAATTGGCAACAAAACAATTTTATTTTACACCTTTTTCAAATTGGCAAATTTGTTGATGGTTATTGCTCAAATTTTTCTTCTCAATGTTTTTATTGGATATGGGAATCCTTTTTGGGGAATTACAGTAATATTTATGAAATAATTCTCTTGGGTCCTTGTCCAGAAATCTGTCGGTTATTTATAGAGATTGTGTTGAATCTTGGTCGAAGTCTGAATTTTCTACTTTACTATTTAGACTACAGGATCAAAGTTGTCTTTGACTCTATCTTGTAGTTCAACTCTCATTTATTGCATTTTAGATTCAAAAATTTAACAAAATTTTAGTTAGCCCGTCAAATTCTCATTCCGATAGAGACAGCAACTTCTCCAGCTCAAAATTCTTTTATTTACTTTCCTCGCGTGTCTTATTGTCAATTTCATCGTGACTTTCTTGGATTAATGCAGGGAGGAATGACTCAAGAAACTCGTTGTACTCTTGGGATTAATATGTTGAATGAAAAGGTTCTTTCCCTTAAAGGTTATTTAAAACTTGAAATTCTTAAAGGTTTTTCTTATTCTTTTCTTCTGGTATTATTCACTCCTTGCAATGTCCATTTTTGCTGGCGTTTACTATATGCGTTTGTGGTTTGGTCATGCATATCAGGCACATTTTGTTTCTGACTTTTTGTCGTTGGTAAATGACCGTGAAATTTTTGGAGATGATGCTACACGAATGACTTTAGGTTTTTAATTAAATATTTTTAATTACAATAGGAACAGGCACGTAGCCAGTGTGGGAACCGATTCAAAGAATTATTAATTAAATCCATTATTAAATTTTTCTTTTTTTCTTTCCAGATAGCCGTAACGTCAAACGTTTCAGTAAAAATATTTTGGGTTGTGATGGTCTTTTACTTTTTCACTTTTTGCGTAAAAATTTGGGTGATTTGGTGGCTACTGAAGTTTGTTCTCGTCTCTATCAACTTTTTTTGAATGATTTGCAACAGCAACAACGTTGTAATGACATTAATTCTATTTCGACTACACTTACGGCTAAATAAATGAATTTGGGGTATAAAATAAATAATGAAAATATATTTTATGTTAAAATTGTTGAGACTTTGTTTTTGGCAAATTTGTTAAATTTATTTGGACTTTTGACTGATTTTTTAAAAATAAAGAATAATATCTAGTATTTGATTGTGTTTTTAAAAGTTTTTCTAAACAATTTTGTTACTTTTCCGTTCTGCCACACCCCCTTACATTAATGCTCAAAATGCCATATATTTTATGTTAAAATTGAGAAGGTACTAAAAGTAGGCGGACCCGGCAGAAGTAAACCTAAAAGCGTCTAATACAAAATTGATTATAAAGCGGTCGGAAAATTTTTGGGGTTATTCTTTTAATGAATCTCTAGAGTCCTATCTATGATATGGTAAGGCAATTCTAAATCTATAGTTTTATCGAGAGTTGGCACATCAAAAATGATAATATCCTTAAAAAATGCACGCAAAAAGTAGAAGCAGAGGGAAAACAGCCTGATCTGCTATGTCCTAGTTAAAAAATACTCAAGATCAATTTTATATATAATTGTAGAAAAGATACATATTTTCGAAATAAATATATAAAGTCAGTATCGGTATAATTCTTAGGGGAAAATCAAACGAAAAATATTTTTATAATCCATATCAAAAATTGACATCCATTTTTAATGTTATTTTCTTAAGTATAGTCATAGCGGAAACGATCACATTCCTCTATTGGAGGCAATTCTCCAGTAACCATTGCCTAATAAAAAAAGTTTTTAGAACTTACAACTAAATTAAAAATATTATAACTTGTATAATCCATTCACTCGAAACAGCTAAAGCATTTTTTGCAGTTGCACATCTGGCCAATTGTGGTTCGCAATCATTTTCAGTAAGAAAGATATCGAAATCGGCTTAATGTTTGTTAAAAAAATTTATAAAAACAATTTAGAAGCAACATACTTTTCCTACAAAACTCCAATTTTGCTTCAAGTGTAGCAGTTTTATTAGCCTCTCTCGAAAAAGGTTCACCATGCCCAATTCCAACAACTGTAGCTCCAAGATTTCGCATCAGTGCAATCCAAATTTCTCCAAATGGGATAACATTCGGATCTTCATTGTAGTGACGATTGTAAATGATGACCCTTTTGCCATTAAAAAGAACACCTTTCAAAGGCTTCCTATAAAAATATAAAATTTAAAGAAAAACAGAAGGATTTTAAAATACCATTGACAGATACGACCGGGCTCAGAAGTCGATTCACCAGCAGGCAGCAAAAATTCCTCATATTCAACCAATTTTTTCTAAAATAAAATATAAGGTCAAATCATATATCGAAGAAAACCTTAGAAACACATTCTTGTATCCAAAGATAACTCAAACAAGGAATTGACAACGAAAGAGCACACAAATATTTGTGTGTTCGATAAAAAGTATCAGCAATCAAAAAAGCATGTTCTCCTTCCTGAAGTGTCGAAAAATCTTCCATTACAATACCACCACGTTCTTCAATCTTTGTGCGATAATCGCGCTTGTTAAAATCGCTCACTTGAAAAATTAAAATTAAAGAAAAAAAATTTTATATTAAAAAACCTTTATTTGGTCGATTTGCTGATGTTAACACAAATTTAAATCCAATAAAAAGTTGAGCTTCTGCAACACTTCCAGCACTAGAAGTGTAGGATCCCGTGGTATTGAGCTTTAAAATTTTAATATAACACAAGTTTTTGTATTTTTAAAAATGTCCGCTTCGCTACCAACACTTTCAATATTTGTAGATTGAAAATGCTGAGTCATTTTAAAAGCAAACATAATATTTGCTTGTTTTGACTCGACAACTCATAAAAGAGCTGACAAGCTTCGAACAAGCAGAAAATATTGAACCCTAGTAAACGACTATGTCTTAACAAAGACCGAAACCACTAAACTATATGTAACAAGGAAAACTTAATTAAAGCAATGAGGAATGAACAAGCAAAAAAATCAAAACCTCAGTAATCTCCTGCACAGGGCTAAGAATTTGCACGGCATCAAATGGACTAGGCTTCCTTTGAGGGGTGCTATCCTCAATAATTGTGCTGTTGTGACTATCGTTAAAGCTATCCAAATCCTCCTCATTTATTGTCACTTCAATCTTTTCACCAGTTATCTCCAAATAATCACCTAATCCTTCTTCTTCTTTAGTCTCATTCTTTTTAGCACTTCGAGGACTTTTACGAGGAGTTTGTTGCTTTTGCGGAGTTGTAACGTTGCTGCCAGAGGCCCGGCTTCTAGTAATTCTTGGCGACGATTTATTGGTGAGATTTTTGTCGTCCTCAACGTCATCACTCTTCATGTCTTCATTGTTACCTTCAATTTGTTCATCATCTTGCTCTTCTTTCCCGTAAGCAGACAAAACAGGCATATCTGTAGTATCAGGCTTATTATCTTCAGGAGAACCAGCCAAATTTATTTTTTTCCGATTACTACGAGGTGTAGTAGAACCTCTTCCTTTTGGCGATTTATGTTGTGGTGTTTTAGGTGTAACAATTAAACTAGCTTCAGAACGTTTGACTGATGTTGGAGTTTTCATGGGTGATGGCTGAAATTAATAAATTGAAAACAAAAAAATTTTCAAAAGAAAAACCGAGGCAGATCCAAAATCAGAATAGCATAAACGACTACTACGGCTACGACGAGTTGAACGAGATTCACTAATAATATTTTCTTGGTCAATCTTTGGAACCGGATTGAATTGACGTCCTTTAAGTATAACTGCCGCTTGATCTTTGGTTAAAAATATTCGAGACCATAAAATTCTAAAACAAAATTTGTTTTAGGCATTGGAAAACCACTTACTCTCTAATTTCTTGAGTAGAATTCATTTCATCATCCAATTCACGCAAAGTAAACATTCCATTAACCCATTCATTAGGTTGCTGTTTATCGCCCATTTGAGGCTGTTTTTCCACAATAGCTACTTTTCCAACTTCCTCATTGGCAATAGAATCTATGAATGAGACCTAAAAATCGAAATATTTTTTTCGGGGGTTATCAAGAAAATCAGATTACAATAAAAGAAATTATCAAACCTGAAATCCTTCTGATAAAAACGAAATTGCAAGAACACCACTTGGAGGAAGGATTCTTTTAAGATTATCCTCAGCAAATAAAACATAATAACGACCAAGTGCTTCACGACTAATTAACAAAAAAAAATTTTAATTTAAAAAGGAAAGTAAAATACCCGCAAATATGAGCTCCATAATATTCATTTCCCCATAAAGCAAGTACACGAGCGCCCGGTGAAAGAAAATGCCCAATATCCTCCGGATGATCCACATCATATTGTTCTTTAGGTGTTAATTCAGGAACAATGTAAAATTCAGACTCCAAAGCCGCTTTCTTAGCAGAGGCAGAAACAGCAGTTTGTGGCTTCTTTTTCCCAATGTCTGGCGTGTTGAAAAGCTCAGAAGTGAGTGCTGCCTTTGGAGTATTTTTCGGTGTTTTTGGCGAAGCAACTGCAGATTTACGTCCTCGGCGATTCTAAATTATATTTTAAAAATTTGTAAAAAAATTGACTAACAGGAGTAATTATTTGTTCCTCTTCCTCGTCCATTTTAAAATTGTCGATGCTGTCATTATCCTCATCAGCAGCATAATTCACATTCTTTTTATGACTGGAATTTGCAGTAAGACGTGATGCAGTTGTAGCAGCAGATTTTGGGCTTCTAGAGTTACTCATTGAAAGTTCCAAACGGAAACTATCAGACGATTTTGACTACACATTTTTATTAAAAAGAAATTTCGTTGAAATATACCGCTGAACGGAATGATGTCCCCATTCCCGTATTATTGAGCAATGAGGGATTCCTTTCTGCAGCAATACGTTCAACATTTGCATAACGCTCTGATGACCCAGGCAAGGACTTTGTAAATTTAATTTCACCAAATGAAGCACGTTTAACCTGAAAATGATTAGTAAAATTTGACTCATTATGTGAAGAAAATAAATGTAAAAAAATACGCTAATATCAGCCAAAGGTTCAGGATGAACATCAGAATTTGCAGTAAAATTGTATGGATCATTAGGATCATCCAAATCAATTAACGGCATCTCACTTTGGTCTTTGACTTTTGTTCGCCTTTTCTTAACGCTATTTGGAGTAGTAGAGACGGGAGTATTTCCACGTCCATCATTTGTAACTCGACGCCGTTTTACAGAAGAAGTTGGAGTAAGTGCCGGTACAGCCATACGACGCTTACGAGTTGAAGTGCGCCTATTAGCAGAAGTCACAATTCCAGACGAAACATTTGCAGGTGGAGTAAACGGCGGTTGAAGATCCTTCTCTTCTTCCACTAAAAAAACTTTGGGGGTAGAAAAGGAAAACCAAACCTCCATCATTATCAGCTTCATCATTCCCCTGTTCCTCATTAATGTGTTGACCGTTAACTTCAACATTATCCTGTTGATTTGCCTCATCTTGTGAACTATCCAAATGGGGATGTTCTCCCCCGTTTATTTCATTGTGTTCATTATTTATTGAAGAATTCAAAATTGGTTCAGTTACATCAAGTTCCGAAGACATTTTTTGTAATTTTAGAATATAAAAAGTCAAGTTTTATCGGCTAAATATTTTTAAAAAATTGACAACAATCAAGCACAAAAGCAATCAAAAACGGAAAAAACAAACAGAGACCGACAAATCAATAATCTACGGTAAAGACCAATTCAGTATGACCGATTCAGTGCGTCCAATCGTCCGAATTGTTCTTATTAGCTCGAATCGAAAAAAGTGCGGGAGCGGTAAAATCCCGCATGGGATCCCGTCCCGCGCTGACCTCTAAATTCGAGATATCGATTACTACTGTGACCCGAAAAAGAGCTTCAAGCGCTTAACTGCTGTGCTGAATCATCCCACCCTTTTAATTTTCCGGAAAAGGACGATTCAGTATAGCCGATTCAGTATATGGCCATAACTTTCTTGTTATTCGTCAGATTCTGACAATTCTCATATTATTCGAAAGGTCAGTTCATATATAAAAATTTCTATAAATCGATCGGACAAAAATTTATGGTCTAAAAGTCGGAATACTAAATCGGCCGATACTACCCTACCCTATTATCTGGTAAACGGAACAGGGCTAGTTGAGTCAACCGTCCAACCTCAACTGACCCCAACTGTCTGGTAAAAGCTGTTTCAGAGTATTTTGGAAAAAATTTTGTAAAAACTTTTTCCAATTCAGTTATGGAGAAAGGGAAGATGATTCGTCTAACAATAAGTTTTATTTTGCTTTTCCATTTAAATTTATGCTTCTTTTAGAGAATGAATAAATCTTTAATGATCAAAGAAATATGTTTACAAATATTTATTTTTAAAGTTTTTATGAATTTTTGATTTTCTACTGATTAGCAATGAACGCGGAATATTTTAATTTTTTTAGACAGGTTTATTTTTTGATTATTAAAATAAATTGATTTTACAAATTTATTGTCTAGAATTTCCTAGTTTTTTAATACTCAACTAATCTTTGGTTTCTAAGGTTTGTCAATTATTGTTTATCGATTTATTGCAAAAAATATTTAGGATTTTTAATGAAATGTTGATTTTTGTGGAAATATTTATCAAATTATTTTGTAGAAGTATTTACTTTAAATGTTTGAAGGTTAGTTCTCTTTTATTATTTTAATTTATTAGGAAGCTGAAAATTTTGGGGAAAAACTTTTTTGTAGTAATATTTGAGAATTCTTTTTTTCTGCTGCGTTTATGTTCCCTCAATTATTTTCTTTGTCTAAAATAATTTTAATTTCCCAAAATTCTTGACCAATTTGAATATTTTAAAGATTTTTTGCAATCTTAAAATATTAAAAAAACTTTTCTGAAATTTCTTGCGGAAAAAAAGTTGCGGTCAACTTGGGAACATAACCGAAGAACCCTAAATTTTTTATTTTTTTGTCATCTACGGTTTTTTTGTTTTTACATTAGCAATTTTTCTAAAAAAAGTTTTTTTTAATTTTTATTTTTTAAATATTTTTTCTTTTAAATTAGCCTAATTACTTTTTTTTTGCATTTTTTGTTCTTTGAATTTTTCTTTTTTGGAAACATTTTCTAAATTTTTCTGTCATTTTCAATTTTTGCATTTTACTAATTTTGTGATGGAAAAATTAATCTTTGAAAATTAAAAATTAATTTGGTGTCTTTAAAAGTAATTTTATGGGTTTTTAAGGAAATTTTATTTTGGAAATTAATTTTGAAGAAACGAAATTAAAAAATATTGCAAAATTTTTTTTAATTTTATAAGATTTTTTGCTTTATTTTATTCCTTTTCATTACCAAGAAATATTTTCTTTTTTTGAACGTGAAAAATGAGGATATCCAACTCTATTTCGAATTAGGGAAAGGTTTTTCCCAGTTCTAAAAGCCCTGGCTATGGCCCCGGTATTTTTTGGATCTGTCATCCCCCTTTACTTTTTTTTAAATTTTGAAACTACAGACAAAATAATTTTAAGAATTCTCTACAGACAAATTTCCTTTAAAATATTTCCTCCCCTTTTTTATGAAAATTATTTCCTTTTTGGAATGTTTCGTTTTTTATTAATTTTTATTCTCCCCCCTTCTATTCTTTATCTATTTGGTATTTTTTATTATTAAATTTTTGGTTATTTTATATTGATATATATTTTTAATTATTCAATATCATTATTAAAAATTATATTGGAGGAGGGGGGCACATATACACATTTTTTCTTCCTTTTATTTTTTATATTAATTTTTAAACTTATTCCAAAAATGACGTCGATAACGTTAATTTTTAATAGGAAAGGGAACCAAAAATTTCAAAAAATTTTATTTTAAATTTTTAAAAATTAAAAAAATATTTTGATTTATTTTTTTGGAGAGAAGTAAAAGCTTATAAATTTAAAAAGTTCAAAATTTTTTCTTTTTTACAAAAACTCCTTTCCCTTATTTTTTTCGCATATAAATATTCTCGATAATCTTCTGAGGCCCATAGAGTATATATTTATATATTTATTTTAAAGGATAGAAATGCTTCTTATTTTCCTCTCCTCTCGTTTTTTCCTCAGTTCACCTCAAAAAACCTTTCCTTCCTTCCTTTTCCCTCTATCCATAAATTATTTAAATATAAACCCAAAAAATGACAGAAGCGAGGCTTTTCCTGTTTTTATTTTTTTAATGCATAAAAGCTTTTTTTTAATTTTTAAAGAAAAGTAAAAAAAATTTTAAGCACGTGCCAAGCGGTAAAAAGCACGAAATAAATTTTTGGACTGAATTTTGAGTCATCCTTTTTTATTTTTTTGTAAAATCGCGTGTTTTTTGTATATTTTTAAATTAAATTGTGCAAACCACAAAGTGAAAAAGTACAATTATAATGGTAAAAAATTGCCAAGTTACGTATAAAAAATGTAGTAATTAATTTAATAGAAAAATTTAATTTTTAAATAAAATAAATTATTACATGATTAATTATTGTAGAGAAGGATTAACTATTTAGGGTTTAGGGCGGGGGGGGGGGGTGTCCAGAACTTTGGGGGCTACTGCTTTCCTCTTATTATACAGTGTTTACATAATTATAACCTCATCTAATCGGACTGATTTTTATTTTCTATTAATTAGTACAGGTAAAGCAATTGATATAAACCCGTCAATTTTTATCATCCAAAAAACGTTACAACTTTACCTGCAGAAATCAAATTAGGAATGCCTGAAAAATTTTACAAAAATTTCCGTGAACATTTTTCCATCGATCTAGGTAAAAATTCAAACAGAACTAAGGCTATAACCCCTTTCTTCATTAAGATGTAAAATTTTAAAAATCAACGGGAATATATGAATTGTGTCTGAAGTAAATAATAATAAATTAAAATCAGCCCCCGATTGATGTGGTAGAAGTCTAGAAAATTGAAAATTTAAGGCGAGGTTATAATTATGTGGAGCTCTGTTTTCTATTTTGAAAAGCCCTTTTTTAGTATTCTTTTACTATTTTAGTGCCAGTTTTTCTTTTCATCTTTATTTGCCATAACAAAAACATTGATTTTTTTCTTTTATTTCCCCCATGGCATTTTTCTACATTTTTTTTCTTTTTTTTCTATGACATGTAAAAATATATTTATTTTTATTTATTTGTTGCCTGCTTTTTTTAAACTTTAAAAACTTTTTTTTATTAATTTTAAGATTTTTAATGACGGCTATTTTTGTGTCTGTTTTTGACATTTAAAATTTAAAGGAATAAAAAATATTTTTAAATTAATTTTTAATTAAAAGAAATTTTTTTGTTTATTATTAGATGGACCGTTAGACTTCGTTTTATTTTTTTTAAATTAAATTTGGCCATAATTTGTAGAAAAAGATTTTTTATTTTTAAAATTTTAATAGCTTTTATGTTAGTCCTTCCCAAAACTTTTTTTATAATCCGTTTTAGAAAACATCCGGAAAAATTTTTAATATTAAATAAATAAATATATCTTTATATTTAAAATAATTTTTTTTTCTTCGTCAAATTTATTTTTTAAGCGCAAATATATACATACATTTTACATATAGGTAGTAATTTGACACGCATAAAAATTGCCCATAAATAAATTTATATATTTTATTTTAAGCCTTAAATAAAAATTTTTTTTATTTAATTATATTAATTAATTTCTTTTTCTAAAATTATTTTTCTTTTCTTGAAATATTCTCATTTTTTTATAAAATTCAATTTTTGAAAATAATTTTTCTTTAAAGGGAGTGGGATATATAGAAATATCGCAAGTTTTTTACGCGCTCTGCCTAAACTTGAAAAATCTTTTATTTGGTAGTGGGAATTTTATTTTCTTTTTTTTTCAATTTTTCTAGTAAAAATTTTTATTATGTAATTTTATTTAATTTAAATTTTTTTTTAAAATTTCTTTTCTTTTTTCTAAATTTTATTTAATAATCCCTCTCAACGGTCTTTAATAAAAATAAATAAAAAAAACTTATTTTTTAAATTTTCCTTTAAAAAATCAAATAATTTTTAATATATATTTTTTGGGCGTGGGAGTAAAATAAATTTAAAAATAATTGGAAACCTTAAAATTTATTTTTATTAATTTCTTTTTAGCTATTATTATTTTTCTTATCTAACAAACTTGAAACATAAACAATATATAAATTAATTGTTTATATTTTTCCTCTAAATATTTGTTAACAACATTTCTCACATGTCTTTATTGTGTGTAACAGGTATTTTTATGAATATGTTTCAAGTTTGTTAAAATATTCAACTTTTTTTATAGTGAAGCGTGCAAAGCTGCAAGGCTCAATAGGTAGAAATTCTTACATATTTTTAAAGGCGAAAATGAAACTTGAAATTGAAAAATAAATTTGTTTTTAAATTGTAGAAACTTTAAAGTTGAAAAACTTGCTTATTTTTAAATTCCAAGTTCGTGTTAAAAACTTGTTTTGAATTAAAGTTTTTAAAAATGCTGGAAAAGTTTTAAAACTTTTTTGTTGAAAATAAGCTTGTAAACTTGAAACTTTTACAATTTAAATTTTACAAACTTAAAAATGTTTATTTTAAAAATAAACTTTAATTTAATTGCTATAAATTGTTTTTTTAGAAGAATTTCATTCTTATGTTACATTAAAGCTACAAAATGTAAAATCTACAACTGTTGCTGTTAGAGGAATACAACCACAATGGGAACAAGAATTTATTTTGTGAGATTTCTTTAAAAAAGAATTTATTTTAAATATTTTTCAGTGAAACAAATAGACTTGATCAAGCTCTTTTTCTTGAATTATGGAATAAAGGAGTTTTGTGGGATAAATTGTTGGGTGTTTGTTTTATGAGATTATGTGATGTTGGGTATTCAAATTCCTCTGGTTGTGGTAAATGGCTACAAGTTGATCATGAATTTAGAACATTGAATGGGGATATTGTTGGAACCTTACATTCTACTGGTCATTCTGTGTTGGTTGACTGTCGATTTGAACTTCCTTACGGTAAATATTTAATTTTTATAAAAAAACTTGAAATTCTCAACTTGAAACTAAGGTTGGCGGATAGTTGGAAATCTTCGGATATCCGGATCCGGTATCCGATCCGAAAATTTCGGATATCCGGATCCGGAACCGATATCCGAACCGAAATTTTCGGATATCCGGATCCGGAACCGAAATTTGTATTTTAAAAATTTTCGCCTGCGGCGCTGAAAAGTTGAGTCTTATGGAAAATATAAAGGGATTAGAGCAATTATGATTGGATTTGGGGATTAACAGTGTTATCGAGATAATTTATGCTTAACAGAGTTATCTATTTAGGTGTAATCAATGTGTGGAAAATTTTGTAGTTTATCTGATGATTTGTGAGAATTTAGTGGATTTGGGGGAAGTAGTAGATACATAGGCTATTTCCATATTTTTGAATTTGGTAAGTTGATATCTGGGATCGTGGGATTAAGAGAATACTGAGAACTTAGAGGTAAATCCTCCGTTATCATACAAACCCCTTTTCTTCCCTTTTAAGCGTCGCAGGCGAAAATTTTGAAACTTGGAGGTCCTTAATTAAGATTTCTTTCACTGACGGCGCCGCAGGCGAAAATTTTAAAACTTGGAGGTCCTTAAGTCAGATTTCTTCCACTGACAGCGCCGCAGGCGAAAATTTTGGTAATTTTGGAAGGCCGTAGGCCAAAAAAATTCACTTTTTAGCGCCGAAGGTAAAAATTTTTTGTAATTTTGGGAGCAAATGAAGCAAAATTTCTTCCATTTTCAGCGCCGCAGGCGAAAATTTTGGGAATTTTGTAAGATTAGACTTCCAGATGTTCCTTTTCCAGCGCCGCAGGCGAAAAGATTTCTTGGGCAAGATTTCTTCCTTTTTCCGTAATTCTAGGATCCGAACCGAAATTTTCGGATATCCGGATCCGGATCCGATATCCGAACCGAAAATTTCGGATATCCGGATCCGATATCCGATCCGAAAATTTCGGATATCCGGATCCGGATCCGGTATCCGAACCGAAAATTTCCGGATATCCGGCCTTTTTTCGGATCCGGATATCCGGATCCGCCAACCTTACTTGAAACCCTTTTTTAATTTCCTCCATAATATGAAACTCTATCCCTTTGTAGTAAAATAAGAGGGCAAAACTAAACTGTTTAAAAAATTTCTTTTGTTCTATTGCAACTCTTGAATGTATGCTTATTTTCTTTCTATTATCTATTCTTTTGGTCTACTTTTTACCTCAATATTGAAACTTTAAATAAAAGGTGTGAGAGACAGTTTTTTGGGAACACACAAACAATTGTGTGCCTACGCAAAAGGCACACAATTGTCCCCTCAATACCAACCAATATTTATTTATCCTGTTCGGCGCGCCTCATTCCTAGTTCCGCTCTTTTGCTTCGTTGAATATTTTATAGATTTTCTTTTCTTTATTTTTTTTGTTAGCCACCTTATTGCCAATAAAATAGAAGCATAGGAAATTTGGAAGATTGCTTTTTATATTTTATTTATTTATTATTAGAGAGAGAAACCTCTTTAAAATTAAGTAAAAATTTTTTAAACTTGAAACATTTTCTTTAAAAAAATCCAAATTTTTTAATTCCTTTTAATGGGCTTTCTTTACCCTTTTGCGTCTTTTTGTTCATTATTTTTTTTAATTTTCCTATTTTTTTTATATTTTCTTCTTTATGGCCTTTAATATGCAAAAAATTCTTGCCTTTCCTCCTTTATTTTTTCATTAATTTAATGAAGAATAATTGCAACCTTTGAAATGTTTTTCTGCAACAAATTTAATTTTTGATTTTTTCGTTATTAAGGGAGTGAGGGTATTTTATTTTTCTTTAGTTTTCCCAACTTTTATTCTTTCCTAATTTTATTCCAAAATATAATTAAATATTTCTATTAGTTTTATATATGTAAAGACTACCCTCCTAGATATACTAAAATAATAATTTTTAATGTTTTTCTTGTACAAGAAAAAATAATATATAAAATTTGGAAAACAAGAAAAAAAACACAAAAATTCCTTTGGGAAATATACAAATATTTTTAATGGTTTTTGATGTTTTTAATGAGAATTTTCTATTTTTATAAGCCGGTTTTTCTTGTTTTTGGGTTTCTTGAACACATGATGAAATCAAAAGAATTTTATAGCAGAATTTTATTAATATTTTAACTTGAAAACAATTTTTAGTTAAATAAATAATATATTTTTTTAGATTATCTTAAACCTTTACTTTTTTGGAACTAAAAATTAGAAACATCTCTAAACAGGAGTAGGCGCCATTCCGCCGCCATTCCACTCCGTCACAAATTCATTTAGTTTTTGTATCTGGAAGGCCCTGTTATGGTTCAATACTGAGCTGATTCGAACACTGTTAACGGAGTGTACTGACTCTTTTCGCCCTAAATTTTATTTTCTTTTATTATTCTCACGAGAAACTTTTTTAATTTTATGTTTCTATGGAAAATAATGGGAAACTTGCGCGCATAATGAATACAAAAAGTTGAGTAAAAAAAGTAGAGAACATCAACAACAACATTTTTCTCATTTTAAAAAAATATAAAGTGCATTTCTTAGATTTTTAAAAAAATTTTGACTTTCATTTTCTCAGACACAAAATTATTTTGATTATTTTCTGATTTTTCTTGTTTTTCAAATTTTTAAATTTTTATCTTACAGAAAAATTATCTTCAAAAATATCTTTAAAAAGATAAATTTATTCTCTTTTCACCAATTCTATTTCTGGTTATTTTTTGGCTCATTTTTCATTATTTTTTATCTAAATAATACTTAAATCCAAGGCGCGAAAACTAATTTGTTTATTCTTTTATATTCTTTGCTATTTTATTATTATTAATGTTCTGGCACGCATAAAACTATAAATTATTAAAAAAATTAATTTCTGGATTCTATTTTTTAATTTAAATAATTAAATTCCATCAATACGTCTCCCTAATCATGTATCGGTTTTATTCATACGTCTGCTTAATTTAATCACGACGGGTGTGCTTTAGTCATATTTACTCCCGATCACACGTCAATCTCTCTCATATACCTGGAAAGACATATTAACAGAGCTTCAATGTACTTATTTTTAGGTGTTGAATCAGTTTCTGATGTTCATCAACAATTATTAAATTTTGATTCAAACGACGAACATACACCACCATTAACTCATCATCCAATACAACAACAACAAGTATTTCAACAGCAACATTTACATTCTTATGACCAAGAAGTTCCCGAACAACAAAATGTTTCTGACAATTACGAATATCCCCAAGAAGAATCATCAATAGAAGACGAGGAAGAAGAAGAAGAAGAAGAGGGAGAAGACGAAGAAGAAGAAGAAATTAGTCAAAAAGAAGTGGAACTTATTAATCTCGAGGATTACATTGCTGGCGGCATTAACCGTTCACCAGAAGAGAATTTACCAATAAACGGCGGTGGTCGGAGTAGAAGAGGAAGAATTGCAGCTGAAGCAATTAATCAACGAGCACAATTATTACATTGTTAGTGTGTAGATTTGAAATAAAAAATTTATTTTTTAATTTTCAGCCGGAATCTCAGAAGATTCTGATTACACTTCCGAAATTTCTTTTCAACCCGGAGCGCATCAACAACAACAACATCAAGCAAACGCTTCTGCACATCAATACGAGTCTCACTTGCGTAGAACAACGATTAATCAACAGCAGCAACCTTCAATTTCTAATAGGTGATTGTTAAATTTCTTTAGCTTTATCCTCCTGCTGCTTTTCTGAAATTTTTTACAAAAAAATGCAACCCGAACCCGCAGTCTATGATAAGTTTTTTCCCGTAGTCCGGAAGAATTTTCGGGGGGAGGGGGCACTACTCGTGGCTACGGAACTGTCTCCATATTCTGATGGGTACCCTAACAAAAACCAAAAGATGGCTGCCACCATCCCAAAAACACTTGTAAAACATTCTTAATGTTTATATATACCTATATTTTTTTCAGACTTGTTCCCTCCGATAATTATTTTCCTTCAACTTCTTCAAACATTCAATGGGATACTTCAGAATACTCACAACAACAACAATATGTCCCTGAAGGTTTACTTTATTCGCAACAACAGAGACATAACCAACGATTATCGTGGCTACGGAACTGTCTCCATATTTAGTTGACAATAGAAATACCCCTCCATCTCCAACACCTCAATATTTTGCAGGTTTTTATTGTGATATAAAATACCTAGAAATGTTTTGTTATCTTTTTTAGATGGGCAACAATATTATGAAGAAGAAGAACAACAATCAACTCAACAATATTATACTGATAATTTTGATGATGACAGTCAAACTGATTCAAAAACGTTTGATCAAATTCAAAATATCGACGAAAACTTCTATCATGGGGGCAACCAAATTTCTTCTTCGCCTTTTGCTGTTTCTTCTTCACATATTCCAAGGCTTCAATCTTCTCAATCTAGTAGTAGAAAGGATAACAGAAATGGGCGAATTGGTGGTCATCAATTTAAAAATGTGCAAGAAGTATTTCCTTCCCCATCATTTACTTCTTCTGTCGGCGATGGTGGAGGTGGTGGAGGGAGTGGCCGTGGCTTTACAGATAGTCGAAGTAGTAATTCAACAGTCCAACAAATGAATGAGAGTAGTAGAAGAAGCCGTGCAGGAAATTATTATGATTCTGAATCTGATGGATTTACTTCAACTGGAACGGTAAGAATCGAGATTTGTTTTTGGGTACTTTTGAACTAAAGAATTATTATTTTTTAGGTAGTTCCAGTCAATATTCATGAACTTCCAAATTGGCGAACAACAATAACTCAGCAACATTCTCAGCATCAACAAGGTTTTAATGAAGACCAAGAAGAATATGTAGTTGAAGGAGAGGAAGAAGAAATTGAGGAAGAAGTAGATGGAGAAGGGGGAGAAAGAGGAAGAAGAAGGAGGAGGGAAATTGAAATAAATGAAGATTTTGGAAGATTAAATGAAGAAAAGAAAATAAATAATGAAAGAAGAAAAATACAACCAAGTGAACAAGAATTGTTAGCAGAGATTGAAGAGTATAAAGCAAAGTTGGCAGCTGCCGGAAGACATTATGATAGTCAACAAGCGGGTAAGGGGAAGAATTTCTTTAAATTTTTTATTAGATTTAGGGGAATTTTATTGGATACTTCTTAGGGCTAAAAAATTATATTTTGTAATAAGAATAGAGGATATCTCTTAGACAAGCTTCACCCTTGGCGGTAGACGACCAAACTTTCGAAAAACGTTGTTAGAGGGTATAGAGTAGTAACGGAGAGATTTTTTTAAATAACTCTAAAATTTAATATTTTCTTACCTAAAATATAAAAAATTATTATTTTTTTCCAAATATTTGCACTCCTAAATGTCTGAGAAAAAAGTTGTTTTTGATGTATTTTTTACTCGTCATGAATTTTTTATACTCGTTTTTTTATTTTGCGCACTTTATTTTTATCAATTTTTAAATGTATTCAGGCACATTTAACTCAAATGAAGATGAAAAAGAGAAGAAAAAAGAAAAAGCATTGGAAAAGCTAAAAGAAGACGAGAAAAATAACATTTCAATGGTGCCTGGCACGTCTGCTAATACTAGTAATAGTAGTAGAACCTTTTCTTGCTTTAAACAAAACAAAAATGGAGAAGAAAAAGAAAAATTATTTGACCCAGAGGAGGAGGAGGAGCCACTTTCTTATAATAGTCGGCCATCTGCGCGCTTATTAGAAGAAAGAAAAGAAAATAATAATAATAACGGAGCACAACGTCAACAGCATTTTTCTTCTGGAATTGAATTTGGGGAGTCATCTGAAGCTGCGGTGGTAACTCATGGAATGGATGAAGATTATGGGGTAAAATTTGAAATAATTTTACACGTCTTTACTTGGTAGTTGAGGTTGTGGGTTCGAATCCGCTTGGGGAAATTATTAATTTTTTTAAATAATTGAATGATATTTATTTTGGGTCAATTTTTCATCTATTTTTGACCCCTTCTGCATTTTTTCTTACAAAAAAATTTTTTTAGATTGGTTATGAGGATCCTCTTCGTGGTCAAGGAGTCTATTATACTCGTTCAGGCCAATTTCCCCCACACCACCAAGAAGAAGAAAATGAAATTAATCGGGAATATAGACAACAACAAGAATATAATGAGTAAGTTTTGTAAAAAAATATTATTTTTTGACAAAAAATATTTTTTTAAAAGTTATCAAATAAATTCTACCGATGACTTGTCGAAACAACAAGCAAACAACACAATACCTCCACGTATTTCCTTGTCTTGTGAAAATGAGCAACGACCTACTAAAGATTATTTACAGCTTTGGAAATGGGCTTATAGAGAGGCTTGTAAACAAGCTGGAATTACGGTGGCTAAAATTAATTTTTTTTAATTTTTACATAAAATTTTTAAATATTAATTTCCAACGGGTAAAGCTGCTACATAATTAATATTTATTAACACTAAGAATTTTTAAGTTTACAATCATGTTTACTTTAATTATTCCGCCTATTTTACAAATTGTTTTTGTTTTAATTCCGCCTGTTTTTATATTTTTAATATATTCACAAACTTCCGCTTGTTTTTTCTCTTTCTTTTGAATATTTTTATTTAAAATCAGATTTTTACTTTTATTTTTATTTTTTTTACAATTGTAAAACCAAATTACAATTATTATTATTAAATATTTTTTTATTTTTATTTTATTTTTTTTCTTCTTTCTTTGCTTTAAAAATTTTTTTTTATTTTTAAAACAAACAAAACAAAAATTAAATTTTGACATGAATTTTTACATGTATTAATTTCAAATTCAACAAATATTTTTTGTGGTAAAAAATAATTTTTGAAATTTAAGTCTTGAATTTATATGTATTTTTTTCTTTTAAAGCAACAAAAAATATATGAGCGTGTTAATTAAGGAAGGAAGAAGAATTTATTTCTTTTTTTCTTAAATTTATTAAACTTTTCCTGGAAATAATTATTTTAATTAGCTAACTTTTATTAATTTTATTCTTACAAATCTTTGCATAAATTATTTATTTTTTATCTACATATTCATAAAAAATCACACACACAAATTGGCTATATAATGTCAACTTTTCCCATCATTTTTTATTTTATTTTCTACTTTAAAAACTAAAAAAATTTCCAGTTTATATGCATGCGCGATTTATAAATTATTTATTTGTTTTTTCTCTCTCCTCGTTGAATGATGAAAGTAAGTGTAGATAAAAGTGAAAGAGTTAAGAGATGAGTACTATTAACTGTTAGGTGAATTTTGGCACTTTTTTTGCTTCATCTCACACTAGAAAAAAATACTATTTTTTTTGTTTTTAAGCAATTATGCAATAAATAAACTATAAATTTAAATGGATTCCTTTTCTTAATGGAGAAACTGTTACAAATTACAGTAGTCGACAAAAAGATAGGGACAAACGCATGTAAAATGAAAATCACCTATTTTCTCAGCTAAAAATCGATTTCAGGAAAAACTTTTTGTTTGATTAAATACGCCATTTAATGCTCTATTTAATAAGTATAAGATCTGGCGGATTACTATTTTTTGATATACTGAAATAATTTAAATAAAAAAATACTGCAAATTTTAGCCCGACAAAAAGATAGGGACAAGTCTTGTAACTAAGTAGTCACCCAACCAATAAATTTAAAAAAATTCGTGCAAACATAATGATCGTTACTAAGATAAAATAAAAAGGAACTAGGCCCGTATTTCATTTCAATGTCGAGATCTCGATACCCCAAAAATCAACGTAAAACAGGGGTAAGCAACTTCAAAAAATATTTTCGACCCCTTATGGATTTTTTAAAATTTTTATTTTGAGCCTATTCGATAGCTCTTGAAATTTGCTATAAACTAACCAAATTTCATTTTTCAGAAAAAAATACTTCGTTAGTTGCAGAGGCGAATGTTACAAAAAGCAACAAACACCCCATAAATTCCCACAAAAATGGCGTTTTGAAGAATCGTCGTCCTTTATCTCGGGAGTGAAATTTTTTTAAAAAATGAAATTTGTCACGTTTATAGCACAATTAAAGATCTATCGAATAAGCCTAAAATGGAAATTTAAAACAATCAATAAGGGGTCCGAAAAAAATTTTGAAGTCGAAAAACCCTATTTTACGTTAATTTTTGGGGTATCTAGATCTCGACAACGAAATGAGATATGGACCTAGTTCTCTTTTATTTCTTCTTATTATCGATCAATATGCTTACAATAAATTTTGTAGATTTTTCGCTTCTATGAGAACTTAGTTACAAGACTTGTCCCTATCTTTTTGTCGCGCTTAAAATAGCATACCTTTAGTTTTTCAATAAGGGTTGAATTTTATAAAAACTTAAACAGGCAAATTTTCTACTCATTAAATATAGCATTAAATCTAGTATTTAATAAATCAAAAAATTTTTTCTAAAATCGATTTCTAACCGAGAAAATAGGTGATTTTCATTTTGCTTGCGTTTGTCCCTATCTTTTTGTCGACTACTGTATTTCTCAATTAATTCTTTTTTTTTTTAAATAACCTTCTATCCTTAAATTCAACTACAATCGTATCTCAATTGTAATGATTGATGTTAAATTGAGGAATCTTATGTTAACTAAATAAAAACTAGAATAAAAAGCATGTTTAAGTGAGCTGTATTTTTCACTTTATAATTTCCCTCCAATTTTTTCTATTTTAGTTTTTTCATTGTTTTATTTGAATGAGGGTATTGTTATGCCCTTTTTTATTGTTCACAGAACACTTATTTAAATATTAATTTTGGTTATTGCCGAAGAGTGACAAGAACGATAAAATATGGCCCTAAGGCACGAACTAGAATAACCCTTTGGCAATAATAAAAATTGAAAAAAAAATTTTTTGAAGAGAAGGGGGGGGGGAGACAAACTTTGTTATAGTATATTTGTGTATTAACAAATAGTAATATTTTTTTAAAAATAGAGCAACGACCAAATAGTAGGACAAATATATATTTTCAAATAATTTTAAAGAAATCTAGATTTTACTCTTAAAGGGCATTTTTTAGGGAAAAAATATTTTTTAATTAAATATTTTATTTTTTTCTGTTAATTTTAATATATTTTTTAGACATTTTTTATTTTTATTTTACATAATTTTGGGTTAATTCAACCGTTTAAGAGAAAGAAAGCATTTATTGTTCTTATTAAGTATATTTTACACTAATTATGCACTTATTCATTCATTTAAATATTTTTTATTTTGTCAAAAAATTTATTTAAATACAAGACTATGTGTGTGCCAGAATCATTTACTAAATTTTACACCTTCTCTTATTTTATATAAAATAATTTTATTTTGAAATTTTTATAACATTTTATTATTTTTATTTTTAATCAGAATCCTTTTGAGTTAATTTTCCATTTATATATTTTTAGTTAATTTCTATTCACAAATCTTAGCTTTGGGAATTTATCAGCCTAGATCTCCCTCCTACCCCCACCTACTCCCCACCCCCAACTAACACTGTAAGATTTATTGCTTCCCTTGTGTTTGTAAGCTTTGTTTCTAAATTTCTTTTTTTACTTGTGTACAAGTACTTATGTAAATCTTCATTCATATTTTGGATATTTTTCAATATCATTACAATTTTTCTAATATTTCTTTCATGAATTTTGGACAGAAAAAAGTAAACAATCATTCCAATTTACATGTTTATTTAAATTATTTTTTTTATTATTCTAATTTATTAATATAACGTTAGAAATCTCTTCTTTTACACGTAAAACCCTCAACTAATTATAAATGTAAAATTATATACTTAATTTAATTTTGAGGTGTAGCTAAATAATAATAATTTTACGAACACACACGCAACACACACACCCATCTTTCTTTAAAAACGTCATTTTCTCTTTTCTTTAAATTTGCATATATTTTTAGTTTAGATTTAAGGCAAAAAAATATTTTTTTGTTTTTAAATAAATTTAAAAATTTATTCTTTGTTTGTTAAGTCAGTTAAAAAAATTAGTTGTTGATTCAAGAAATTACCTAAAATTTATTTTTTTAAAAAACTGATTCGATTTTTTATACCTACATCTTTCACTTTTATTTTTTTAGATGGAAAATCTTTAATAAAGCCAAAACAAAAAATTTTTTTATACAAAATATACTTTTTGTCCATTTTCTTAAATTCATTATATGTCTGTCTATTTCTTTAAATATATTTTTATTTCTTTAAATATACTAAATTTATTCCTATAATTTTATTTGTTTTATTCTCTGAACTCTTAAAATAATAATTATTTTAGATTCATCATCAAACATTTTTTTAGAGAATTTTTTCTAAGATATTTGGGGAGGGTATATTTGCCCTTTTGTTCTTATTATTTTTCTTCTTCTTTTAATTTTATCATGTGTGTAATTGGATTTAAAAGGATAAAAAGATGGACAGAAAAAGTCAAAATGAAGAGTCACCAAGGAACTGATAAAGAAATAAATAGTAGAAGCTAGTAGTCTTGTAGTGTGGGAAAGGCCAAAAAATTGAAAAGGAAAAATATAATGCCAAATAATTTATTTATTTATTTACTAGCTAAAATTTATTTGGCTTCTTCAAAATAAGAGTAAATTGAGGTTTTGTATTTGTTTATGTTTTTATTGTGTTTGCTTTTGTTTTAATTTTGTTGACTTTAAGTTTTTAGAATTTTATTTAAACTTTTTTCCTTAGCTTTTAGAAATTAAGTTTAAAACAAGTTTGTTTGTAAAATAAGTTGTTGTAAAACAAGTTTTAAGTTCAAAAAATAAACTTGAAAAATAAACTTGTTTTACAACGGATATATTTTAAAACTTGAAACTAAAACATGAGAAACATTATTGTTTCTGACTTTAATTTTAAAAACTTTTTTTAAACAAACAAATATTTAAACATTTCTCACACAAGAAAGGAACACAACTTTTATCCTTTTATCTATTAATTATATTTTTTTATATATTTTGACCGTTCTTCCGCCATATTCTTCTCTTATTTTTTACATAAAAAACTCCATCTCATTGTTATAAAATATATATATTATTTACATGCTTACACCTACACTATATCGAGTTTTTTTTCAAAATTAGCACAAAATCCTTCTTTGCCTAAAATTAGTCTGCTAGATGAAGCATAAAAATGTCTTCGCATTACTTTCCTTTCCTTTCACTTTAATATACACATATTTATACTTTCATTTATTTTTATTTTTTAGAGCATTGTTTTTGAATAATCAGCCTGTTTTTAGAACTATTTTTTAAATTTAGATTTTTAAACAAAACATGGGGGTATTTTCCCTTTTTAGTTTTAAGAAACGGGAACTTTAAAGTTCCAACTTGAAATAATTTTAAACTTTTTACAAACTTAAACTTTTAAGTTTTAAAAACAAAACAAGTTTTAAACAAGTTTCTATAACAAAGTTTTAAACAAAACATTCTAAACAAAATTTCCCAAAACAAAACATTGGAAACAAAACTTGTTTTAAAATAAACTTTCAAGTTTGCCGAACATTTTTTTCACTTTCTGAACACAACAATTTTTAATAGAAGCCAACACAAACTATTTATATTTATTTTAAATATGTTTTGTTGTGTTATTTACTTAATGGCTTTTATTTTAAAAAAAAGTTTTGTTTTAATTTTTATTAAAAATTATTATGTTTGTTAATGGAGGAAATTATTATTTTTAAAAAAAAACTTGAATGCCATTCTCATAATTTTTCACCTGTTCCGGGAAATTGGCTTTTGTAAGAGATTAAATTTTTTAATTTTGCCTCTCATTATATTTTAATTTTTTCTTAATTTTACATAACTTTTTTATATTTTTACTCATTTATTGTTCTCTTTTTGTTTTTTTTTAAATTTTTTAAATATTCTTTATCAATACTAGAGCTTAATTCAAATAAAAAAATATATTAATTTATTACTCTGGCACACTGTTCTCGTCTTCAGTAACAACCCTTTTATCGACTTCTGCGCTTTTTGGAAGTAGTAGATCACCTTCCCCTTCCATTCATAAAAAGCATTTTGATTCACCTAATCTTCCAATTCGATACAATTCAAAAGAAGACCCAAAATTTACTGTTACCCATCTTCCCAAAGATTCTTCTGATTTATACCAATGGAAGGAAGAGAAGAAAAGGAAGAAGGAAAAAAGAGGAATGGAAGAAGAAGAAAAGAAAGAAATGGAAGGGAAAAATGAAATGAAGATAAAGGAAGAAGAGGGATGGAATGAAAAGGAGGAACAAAATAAATTTTTTGTTAAATCTAATGGTGTAGCTAATTTTAATGAGGAATATACTACGAGTAACTCAAGCAACTCAACTGTTAATAATTCTTCATCGCCATCATTAATTAATAATATTCCTTGGAAATGTTCATATTCTTATTTAAATTCCTTTATTACGAGATTATTACCAACAAAACAGGAAATTGAATCAACAACAACAACAACAATAACATATCCAACAAAAACATCTTTAACACATTCACCTACTAAAACATCAACTAAAACATCTTTATTAACAAACAACACTCCACAAACATTAATTTATTCGACAAAATTCAAAACATCCCCAACAACATCAACAAAAACATCTCCAAAAACATTGCCAACAAAAACATTAAAAACATGTATATTAGCAAAAACAACAACAGTCAAAACATCCCCAACAAAAGAAGAAAACAAACAACAATCTCAACAACAACAACTAACATCAACAAATGTTTGTCTTCTTGTTAATTCACATCAAACAGAAAATGAAGAGAGAAACAAAAAGAACAATTTAAGTTTTAGAAATGGACTAAGTTTCCGAACAAGTTGTGATAAAAATGTTGAAAATATAAAGAAACAACAACAACAAAAACAACGACGAGAACAACAAATGAAAAGATCTGTTGCTACAACTGAATGTTCTCCAACTTTAGTAGAAAAAAGAAAAATAGTAGGAAAAAGTTGGGCAAGTTTTAATAGTAGAAGAGGAAATGTTTTAGTTTTTGCTTCTAAAAAGGATATTTTAAATGAATTACGTCGTCAACGATTAGAAGCTAAAATGAATGCTACAAGTGTTTATTTACCTAAATTGGAGAAAGAAAAAGAAGAAGAAGAAAATAATTTTAAAAATAATAAAAGTTTTAAAAGAAGCAATAAAAGTTTATTTTTTAGAAGAAATTTAACAGTTCAAGTATCAGAATTTGATTTTCCTCCAAAATCCCCAATAAAAATTCCAATAAAAATTGTTGAAAAAGAATTATTAAATAATCAATTTGATACTTCAATTTGTTCTTCCCCAACAGCTACAATATTAAAAGATCAAGTTCATTCTTTAAAACAAATTTCTGCTTCAATTGTTGGAAACAACTTTAGTAGTCAAATTGTAAATGTTTCACAACAAACTACCCAAACAAACAACAACAACAAACAATCAAAACAAACAAGAAAACATTCAAAAGATTTACAAACATCTTCGTTAGGATTTGAATCAAATAAAAATGCTTCAAGTTTATTATTATTTCCTAAAAATCAGCTACGTCATTGCCATTCTGCAAATATTGTTAGTAATTTATTAACAACTGAAGAAAAGGAAATTGAAGAAATTAAAAGAAGTTCAAGTAGAAGGAGAGGTTATTTAATGATAAAAAGTAAGAGGGATGATGATTTTGATAGTGAAACAAAAAATAAAAGTGAAGCTGAACAAAATTATTTTATTAAATGGAATGATGAACAATCCATATCTTTACCCTCCACTTTAACATTAAATAAACATCGTAAAATACCTCCTCCCTTAAGAAATTGTAATAGATTTCTGTCGTCTTCCTCTTCTGATACTCCCCAATCTGCTATTTCATTTGGATCATCATATTCCTCTAATTCAACAAATTTTATTCCAAAATCATTGCCATTGATGAGAAGGGGAAGAATAAATTATTTAAATTATGGAGGAATGGGAGAAGAAAAAGAAGAGGAAAGATTAAGAAATTTAAAAACAGGAAGAGATGAAATAGAAAAGAAAAGAAGAGGAGGAAGTGGAAGAGTAATTAAGAAAAAGAATTTTAAGGGAATAGAAGATCCAACAAAAGCTTTGCTTGCCTTTTCCAAATCTTTTAAAAAGATTAGGCGTGTTGAAACGTTTGGAAGTGAAAAGAGGAAACCTAAAATCAAAAATAATAATAATTTTGTGAATATTTCTTTGGAAAATGTGAGGAAAATAAGTCGTTCAAACAGTGCTCCTACAATAGTTGAAATTAAATTAAAAGAAGTTGATGAGAATATCAAAAATCTTAATAGTCAACAATTACCAAACAAAAATTTTGACTTGTCTTCCTTATCATCATCAACTTCTCCTTCTTCTTCAAAAATTAATAATTTCCCTCTTCTTCGTCGTCAAGCAATACGAAAAAAACGTTCATTTTCACTTGTGCCAAATAATATTGATGATAATTCTTCAAAAATTGAAGATTTAAATAATAAAAATAATAATAAATTAATTGATAATAAAAAAGTTAAATTGGCAGAAATATATAATATTAAATTGAAAAATGAAGAGAAAAAAGAATTATTTGCTTTTAGTCTTGATAATGCTTTAATGGGGGAAAAGGTTTTTATTTTTTTTTGGTATTTGTAAATTATAAAATTACAATTGTAAAAAGAAAGTTGTATTATTTGCTAGCAATTAAAGGGAGGGTTTATTTGTAATTTGTGATTACAAATTGTAAAGAAAGTTTTATAATAAGGCTTATTTGTAATTTGAAATTACAATTTGTAAAAAAAGTTTTATGTATGGTTGTTAGTTGCTAATAATTAATTGTATAATAATTAAAATAATTATTTATGTAGCAGTTTAGTGTTAAAATAATTACAAAAAATAAAAAAATATTTTAAATTTCATTTATTTTATAGAGTTCTGTTTTCGATGCTGACGGTCACTTTTTAATGCCTTCCAGTGTTGGTGCGCGTGCTACTGTTGGAAGTGCCTTTTATCGTTCCATCGATGCTATGCCATCAATGAATGCTTCTTCAACAAAAAAGTCTATTCCAGTCAGCGAATTGGTGGGGGGATTTTTTTGAATTTTAATAATTTTTTTTATTATTTTCTATCATTTTGTTTAAATTTTTCTTTTTTAATTTTCTAGCAATATCACTAAGATAAAAAATCCAAAAAGGATTTAAAAAATAAAAAATAAATTCCAAAAATGGGTTATTCGCGCTAAGCGCTATTATTGTTGGTTGTTGTTCTTGTTGTTGTTGATGCTTGACAATAAAAAAAACTTGAAGAGAAAAGGGAGGGGATTTCCGAGAAGTGTAGAGAGTTTCTATTAAATATATATTGACCTTAATATTTAAAAAATTATTTTTGAAAATCCGTAATTTTATTTTTATTATTAAAAAATATTTTTTTTTAAATTCAAAAAATGAATAATCAATTAAATAAAAATTTGGGGAATAAATTTAAAATAGAAGAATTTTGGTGGTGTTTCTGGTGGTGGAATAATATAGTAGAAGAGTCAAAACAACAACGAGAACAACAAGAACAATTGTTGTTAAATTGTAATTTACAACAATTACTTAAGGATAATTTCTTTCAGGTGCTCAAGGTGAGAAAATGTTGAAGCAATTACAAAATGTTCTCACGGTTTTTTGTGTTTTTGTTTTGTATTTTTATGTTTTTGTAAAAACACTAAAACTTTAATTTAGAAAATAAACTTGTTGGAAAAACAAGTTTATTTAATTTACAAATTGTAAAACTTGTTTTAAAAACAAGTTTTACAAATTGTAAAAATAAACTTGAAGCAAACTTCAAAATTTTTTTTCACATAATTTTTATTTAAACACTTAAATGTTTCTTTAAAAATACCCACAAAATTTTTTTAGTTTCTTGTTTGTCTTTGTTAATTAGTATTTCTTAAAAATTAAAAATAATACATATGTATTATATTTTAATTTTAGACAATGGCCACAAAAAGGACAGCTTTAGCAAATGCTGCAAAAACAACTGTACAGGATCATGAATTGGTTAAGAGACATTCAAAAATCAAAACTAATTTAATTTAAAATTTTCTAGAAACAATTAGTTTACCGAAAGTGCCTTCAAGCTCTTATTTATCCAATAAGTGCAACAACTCCACATAATTTCCAAATGACCAACTTTCAAACTCCCACCTGGTGCTATGAATGTGAAGGTCTTTTGTGGGGAATAGCACGGCAAGGTGTGTATTAGAATTAACTTGATTTTGAGTAGAAACTTCAAGCATATTTTAAATAAACTTGATTAAAATTATGTAAAATAAACTTGTAAATACAAAACAACCCTAAAACAACTTATAAACTTGAAACAGATTGTAGGGTTAAAATAAATTGTAAAAACAAAAAGTTTTAACAAATTGTAAAATATAAAATAAACTTGAAACTAATTGTAAAACCTTTCTTTTCTTGCTACAGGTCTTCGCTGCACAGAATGTGGTGTAAAAGTACATGATAAATGTCGAGAACTTTTAAGTGCTGATTGTTTACAAAGTACTAAACTTTTGAAAATTTGTTGATCTTTACAAACAATTCTTTTTAGGAGCAGCTGAAAAGAGTAGCAAACATGGGGAAGGGGATAGAGCACAAAATTTAATTGCAGTAATCCATGAAAGAATGAAAATGCAGGAAAGAAACAAACCAGAAATTTTTCAAAGAATTCAAGAAGCTTTTGGATATAATGAAAATATACAACAAGAAGTGAAATTTTGAAAAAAAAATTTTTTTGAAGTTAAAATTTTTAAATTTAGACATTACGTGCAGTTAAAGGTTCTATACTTGAAGGAAGTTCTAAATGGAGTGCAAAAATTCAACTTACTGGTAAGTGTTAAGTTTACAAATTGTAAAATGTAAAAATTAAACTTGAAGCAAAAATAAACTTTAAAATAAATTTGACAAAACTTGAAGCATTTACAATTAAAGTTTCATTTCAAGTTATTTGTGCAAAAGGCTTAAGTGGCAAAGATAAAACGGGCAAAAGTGATCCTTATGTTACTGTGCAAGTTGGCAAAGTACGAAAGAGAACAAGAACAATACATCAAGAATTAAATCCAATATGGAATGAGAAATTTTCTTTGTAAGGGAATTTTTTAATTTTTTAATTTAAAATTTTTTTAGTGAATGTCATAATTCTACTGATCGAATAAAAGTACGTGTTTGGGATGAAGACAACGATTTAAAAAGTAAATTACGTCAAAAATTGACTCGCGAATCTGATGATTTTCTTGGTCAAACAATTATTGAAGTTCGGACATTATCTGGTGAAATGGATGTTTGGTATAATTTGGGTAAGTTTTAAATAAACTTGAAACAAATTGTAAAAATGGTAAATAAACTTGAAACACATAATAAGTTAAAAACTTTAATTTAACTTCTACAAATTGTAAAAAATAAAAACAAACTTTAAATTATAAAATATGTAAGTAAATAAACTTGAAAAAGTTGGTAAAATATAAAATAAACTTGAAGCAAAAATTAAATATAAAAAATAAACTTTAAAATAAACTTGACAAAACTTGAAGCAATTATAATTAAAACTTATTAAAATTTATAGAAAAACGTACTGACAAATCAGTTGTTAGCGGAGCAATTCGTCTTTACATAAAAGTAGACATTAAAGGAGAAGAAAGATTAGCACCATATCATTCACAATATACTTGTTTACATGAACATTTATTTTTGCATCAATATAAGGAAGACGATGTTCAATTACCACAACAACAACAACTAGCAGCTGATGAGGCTTGGAGAATATATTTTGATGAAGTTGGGCAAATGATTGTTGATGAATTTACAATGCGTTATGGAATTGAACAGATATATCAAGTAATTGGAGAGAAAAAAATTTATTTAAAAATAATTAGACTTGAGTGAAACTTTAGAAAATCCTGGAAATAAGGGGAACGTTGTATTTACTGCCTCAAGTTTGAACTTAAAAATAAACTTGAGAAAAATCTTAATAAAACTTGAAACAAATTGTTGAAGCAAAACTTGAGATATTTTTAAATTACAATTAAAATTAATTTTTTGTCAAGGCAATGACTCATTTTGCCTGTCTTTGTACTAAATATATGTGTGTTGGTGTTCCCGCGGCTTTATCTACATTATTAGCAAATATTAATGCCCATTATGCACATGCAACTGCTACTGTTAGTTTTTTTAGAAATTATTTTCAATTAAAGTTTTATTTTTTTAGGCTGCTGTTTCTGCTCCCGATCGCTTTAATGCAACAAACTTTGGAAAGGATCGATTTGTCAAATTGCTGGATCAATTACACAATTCTTTGCGTATTGATTTGGGAATGTATAGGGTGGGTGATTTTTTAAAAAGAAATAAAAATATTTTTGGTCTCATCTAATACCGAATCCTCATTACAAACTTCAGTCTGGGGCGGTAACTATAAATAATCATTGACCAATTTTTTAAAGTTTAGTTTTAAAACTAAACTAAACAGAGTTTTTGCTGGTTTAAAATAATTCCTAGTTTAATCAGTTAAAAAGCTCAACAAATATTCACAAGGCAAGCGCTTTACCAACTTAACCACACTAACACTGTCTGGTTATCTTTTATTTTTCTCCCTCTATTCTTTAATTTTCTGAACTAATTTTGTTCCATTTTATTTTAATTCAATTTTTAAAATTAATTTCTTTTAATTTAAAAAATTACTACAATTTTTTGATTATATTTTCTATCTAATTATATTTATTTGTATTAAAAAAATTATATTTTTGGATTAACAAAAAAGCCTTTTAATTGCTTTTAAAAAGGCTTTAATTTTCTTGTTTCTCTTTCTTTTATTCTCTCATAATTCTCAAAATTCATTTTTTTTAATTTTCTAAAAATGGAAGAATTAAGCAATTTTATACAGATTTTATGTTTAAAAAATTGTTAAAAAGCTTAAATATATTGTTGCAAAAAAATTTTGAAAAAAATTTTTTTTCAAACAATTTATTACAAAAAATCTTTTAAAAATATCCTTCTTATTTTTTTCTATATTTTTTTATTATTTCTTGATACTTTGGGAAAATAGAAAAATTGCCAAAAAATTGAAATTTACAAACAACTTTAATTGTTTTTGTCTGTTTTACTATTAGAGCATTTTCTATTTCTTCCAGCTGGGTCCTTTTCCTTCTCTTCTTCCTCTAATTTTTCTTTTTCTAATTGTGAAAATTAAATTTTTCAGTTTATTTTCTAACAATTTTGATTCTTCCATTAAATATTTTTAGTGAAAAATTTTTTTTCTAAAATTTGTAATTCCTTTTGAAAAATCTTTCCCTGCTTCCCCGTACATACATGATTTTTGACTTCCTTATCAGCGGTTATGTTGCTGTACTTTCCGTTATTTGAAATAATTTTTAAAAAATATTTTTTGTTTTAAAAATTACTTAAAAATTATTAATTTTCTAAAAATAGCCTTTTAAAAATTTTAAAATGCAAAAAACACAAAAATTTCTATTAATAAATAAGTATATAGCAACATTTTTTGTTTCTATCTACTCTTTTTTAAAATTTTAAAAGGTATTGAAGCATTAAAAAACTCATTAAATTTAAAAAAAGAGAGAGAAAGAGGAAGAAAAAAAGTTTTCAAATTTTTGGATATTTTCATAAAAAATCATCTCCTCAAAATATTCTTTAAATTAAAAAAAATTGAAATTTTGATACAGATCTGTTAGATTATGATTTCTTCTAGAAACTCCCCCATGCGTTCTATTTCCTCTCTTACCTATCTCCTTCTATTTTCAATTCTTTTAAATTTTAATTTAAATATTAGTTCCTAAAACAAATATAGATTTGTATTTTTATCCTCCTTAAATGTGTAGTATTTTCTATCTCAGCAGGGCGACTTTTTATTTAAAAAATTTAAAAAAAGTCTTGGCATTTTTAGTCTTTTGTTTGGCATGAATATTGTATTTTTTTAAACTATTTTCGTCAAACACTTTATTTTTGGATTTTTAAAAACTTCTAAAAATTTTAAAAAATGCTAAAAAATTATATTTAAATACGATTTTTTTTATTTTTTTAACCTTTATTTTTTCGAATTCAGTTAGATTTTAAGGCAGAAAAATGTTCACAATAAATACTGGAGGATTGCTTGATCAGATAAAAAAATTGATGCTCAAGTATGCGCAGGCTGCCAAAATTCTCAAAAATTCGCCTCTTAAACCAAAAAAACTCGATACTTTATCATTTACCTAGCTTTAATTCTGTTGTCTCTATTCTAAATATCGGAATATATTTTGAGTTGTTCGCACCTTTATGCACTTATTTTTTTTAAAAAAGATTATAGTATATTTCCTTTTAGACACACATTCTTCACTCAATATCTGTCAAACGATTTTTTAAATCCTTTTTAAATAATACCTACTCTATAGTAGAGTGAATGTGTGTGTGGATATATATATTAATTTAAAATAAATAAAAGGATTAAATAAGCGGCGGCGGCAACATCAACACAAATATTTTTTTACTATTTTGTCATTTTATATATTTTCGATTTTTTTGTTGATTTTTTAATTCTTTAAATACGCGCAGAAGACGTGTTTTGAAATTAAAAAATTTAATTTCAAAATAAATTTTTTGTAAAGGATTATCATCACTATTTTTTAAATTTTTTTTGAATATTTGCAATTCATTTTTTTTTGCAATTTCTAAAAATAATTTTTAAATTAAAAAATTTTTATTTACCAAATTTTACGTTTTTTACCCAATTTTTTTCTTCTTTTTTCCATTATCGGAATTTTATTTTTTTTTCACTAAAAAATTTAATTATACAAAAAATGTTAAAAAATTGGCGGGGCGACGCTTTACAAATTAGCAAATAATAAAAAAAAAGGGAAAAGTGCAAATCTGGTAAGAAAAAATAAAGTCTACTAAATCCCGGTTGAGGGTGTGTTTTAAAAAAGAAAAGCTTACACAAAATTATAATAAAAAAAGGCCAAAAAGAAGAAGAAACTTTCAGCAGAAATGTGTTGATTTGTTTAATTCAAAATATTTTTTTCTAAATTCTTTTTTTATTCTTCCTTTTTTCAATAAAAAAATTTAATTATATACAAAAATATTAAAAATGGAGGCTTAATTTTAAAATACATTCCTTTCTTTATTTTTACACATTTTTGTATTCTCTTTATTTTTATTTTCTCTATAAATTCTGATTTTTTTTATTTACTTCTCACCCTACAAATATTACCCTACAAAAATACTTATCACCTACAATTGGGAATGCAAAAAATATTTCTGCAATTATATATTCTGATTTTTAATTTTTTTAATTCACAAAATTACAAATTCTGATTTTAGAATATAATTGTAAATTATTAACTACAACACTCTAATTGATTCCCCATTTATTCCCAAAAATGCTCACCGTTCCAAACGCGCATCCCCCTTTACCAATGCGTAAAGGTTCATGGCGTCATCGTACAATATCTAGAAAAAGACGGGCTTTAAGTGCCCGTCGCCATTCAAGTCCAGCAGCTCCGGGAGCTTTTGGGAATGCAATTGAGCGTGTTTGTGAGAAATTAGTTGGGTTATTTACTTCCCCTGTTAATGGTGGATTAACACCTTTAGTACATCAACAACAAAAGGTGAAGAGGAAGGGTAACTTTTGGGGAAGGGGGGGGGAGGGAGAAGAGGGGATTTGGTAGGTATTAGATGAGAGACTAGAAATAGTTTTTAAAATTTTTTTTAAATTTTAGAAATACTTCCCAGCCTCAAATTTTGCCAAATTGCGTGACTTAAAATCTACAGTTGATTTGCTTACTTCAATAACTTTTTTCCGAATGAAGGTACTAATTAAATTCATTTAAATTTAATAAAAAATTATTTTTTAAAAAGGTATTAGAATTAGCTAGTCCTCCACGTGCTTCAAATGTTGTTAGGGAATGTGCAAAGGCTTGTATGGAGGTAGAGCTATTTTTTAAATTAAAAAAATTAAATTAAATGACCTATTTTTAAATGATCTATTTGAAATTGGAAAATTTCTAAAAAAAATTCGACAAATTTTTTTTCTTTTTTTGGGAAAATTTTTCTTTTTTTAATTATTAAAAATGTATTAAAAATAAACCGAAATAATTTGAGAAGGAAATAATAACCTTTAATTTTCATGCATTTATTATAGTACTTATTTAAAAACAAAAATATTTTTGTTTTTATTTATTCTTTTTTAAATTCACTTCCTCTTTTTTTTAAAAGTAGAATCTTCCACTAACATACACTCCTTTTATTTAGTGTCGGGGTTTTTTAAGCCCCAATGTTGTTTAATTTAACGAGATTGAATGTATGTATGTATTAACAATTTTTGGAAATTAATCTTTATTTAAAAATATTTTTTTCTGGCATAAGCTAAATTTAATATTAAACAAAAATTTTTATTTTTTAAAACTTTAAATTTATTTTTGGCTAAATCTTTTTTAAAAACATTTCTAAAATTAGCACAAACATTTTTTAAAAATTTTTCAGAATAATTTTTTCCTCTTTTTTTTTATCTTGATTCCAATCTACACATAATTTTGGTTTTTTTTAAATATTAATATTCCTCTTTTTTATATAAAAATTTTTCTTCTCCTTCCTCCCACTTCCTTTTTTGGTCTTTCTTAGAGGATATACATATGTAGTTAGTGGGGTAGTTCTTTCCTTCATTATCTACTTCTACTAGACTTTAAAAAATTTTTTAAAAAAATGTTCATATCCTTTTTTATAAATTGAAGCTAATTTTTACACTCTCCCTCCTCCGCATTTTCTGATTTTTTCTAAAATTTTTTTTGAATTTACATTGAAAATTAATAGAAAAATAACGTCAATCCTGTTAGTTTTTTAAAAAAATTTTCCTCTCATATTTCAATAAATATATAAAAGGAAAATCCTTAAAAACGATACTATTTTAATGAAAAATTGTAAACTTTAAAAGTGCTAATATTTATGGCTTCTCTTTAGTTTTTCTCATTTTTCTTATTTTATGTATATTTAAAATTGTGTTAATATTAAAAAGAAAATATTGTTGGTGTGTTAAAAAAATCAGAATTTTTAAATTATAAATTAAATCTGAATTTGTAATTAAAAATAAATTACAATTATTTTTCAAATCAGAAATTTACAAATTGTAAAATTTAAATCAGAATTTTGTAACAGAAATGGGGAGTTTTCTTTAAATTAAAAATTCTGATTTTACAAATTCTGATTTTCTTCTCAATTAATTTTTCACTCAATTTCCAGACAACTTACCATTTAATGTTCGATACTTGTTGTGAAAAGTGTGAACCGACAGACGAATCTGTTAAATTCTGGTCTGATTTTATTGACTATATGCTTGGTGTAATTGATGAAGATAGAAATGTTTACACACCTGTTTTGAATCAATTTCCACAAGAATTAAATAGTTAATTATTTTAAATTCTGATTTTTATTCTGATTTTTTAAAGTTGGTCAGTTGTCTGCAGCAACTCTTTGGAATTTATACAAAACTGATTTGAAGGATGCTCTTATGGGTGGGTAGTTTTTTAGAAAAATAATTATTTTTTAATAAATTTTTTTAGAACATGCAAAGACTAAACGTTGCAAAACTCCAGATTATATGGTGAGAGTATAATTAATTTTATAATTAAAAAATTTTTTTCTTTTTATAGAATCTCTACTTTAAAGTTAAACATTTTTATTCAATGTATGTAGCAGAATTACCTCAATATCGTGAAAGTATTCCAGAATTTCCTGAGTAAGTTTTGTATATTTTTATAAAAATCAGAATTTGTAAATTAAAAAATCAGAATTTTATTTAAAAAAGTTCTGATTTTTAACATTTCTTGTTCACAGAAATTCTGATTTCTTAAAAATTCAGAATTTGTAAATTTCCCAATTCAATTTAACAATTAAATTTCTTCTCAAAAAAGGCAACATTTAATAAATAAATATTTCCATAAATAAACATTATTTTACAAATTCTATTTACTTTATTGGGTAAATTGAATGAAAAAAAGGGGAGGGGGATATAGGAAGTACCTTTTTAATATTTTTTTATTCAAAAAAGAATTGTGGGAGCTTTTAACTAAAAAAGGAGCTTTTTAAAAATATTTCTTTTCCATTTATTCATTAAGTTATTATTTTATAGAGAATTATTTTTAAAATAAAAATAGAGTATTTGGGTAGAAAATAAAATTTAAAGTTAAAAAATTTTTTTTCTATTTTCTTTAAATTATTTCTTTTTTAGGTGGTTTGTTCCATTTGTAATGGATTGGCTAAATGAGAATGACGAGCATTCTATGGTGAGATTAATTTTAAATCCTGATCCTTGTCTAAACTAGACCCCTCCTAAAATGCCTCCTCGACCCCGAACTTTACTACGGGTTCGGGTCCACCCCCTCAAATCTACGTATAAAATTTAACAAAATTTTAAAGGATATATTACGGAATGCTTACAACCGTGACAAGGCAGACAATTTCCCTCAGACGTCGGAACATACAAAATTTAGTAATTCTGTAGTTGATGTTTTTACTCAATTAAATGAAGCTTTGAAAGTTTTGAAACAAGTAAAGGGGAGAGAAAATTAATTAAAATAATTTAAAAATTAATTTAGATGGATTGTCCAAATCCCGAAGTTTGTGTGGATATGATGAGGAGATTTGCTACAACTTTAAATAAAGTTTTGTTGGCATATTCTGATATGGTACAGAAAGATTTTTGTAAATATGTGGACAGTGAAAAATTGGCTTGTATTTTGATGAATAATGTACAGCAATTGAGGTATTTATGTAGTGTTTTCAGAATTATTAAAAAATTAAATTACAAATCAGAAACTACAAATTGTAAAATTATAATTAAATCAGAATTTAAGAATAGAGAAGTTTATCTTGTTGTAACGATAATCTCATCTCCAAATTCGATAGAACTAAATCCTCTAAATCTAATAAAATGTCCGCCCCTTAATTTCGACAAAATACCTCAGCCCACTAAAAATGGAATGCTTATTCCTAAAGGCGTCAATAATACTTATTCTATTAACACTTTTTTAGAGTTCAACTAGAAAAAATCTATGAAAACATGGGTGGCGCACAACTGGACCCAGATTCAAATCGTGTATTAAATAGTTTACAAAAGAAGTTAAATACAGTTTTGGATCGTCTTTCTGGTCAATTTGTTGCAAGCTTAGAATCTGGAATTCAGGAACAGATGAGCAGACTTGGAGTTTTGTTGGCTAAAATTAAAGGGCCTCAACAACAAAGAAGTCAAATGGGGGGAGAGGTGGATATGGTATTGGAACCTTTAATGAATTTATTAGAACGGTCTTTACAACGATATGCACAGCAATGTGAAAAGACTGTTTTGAAATATATTTTAAAGGTATTGTTGAAAGAAAAATGTTTGAACTTCACTATAGGATACCCTCATTGAAGGATACCCTCATTGGAGTTGTCCAAAATTAATTTTCTATTTTTAAGGAATTATGGAAAATAACAATAATTTCAATGGAAAAGCAAGTAGTATTACCCCCTTTAGGCGGATCTTTATCTTCTTCTACAGCTCCATTATTAAAACATGCATTACCTAGTGCTAAAGGGGTTACAAAATTAATGTTACAACACACAACACATTTAAAAGAAGGAAGTGGAGGAGGAGGAAATATTGGAGGGATAAGTGGGGGAGGTGGGAATGTTGGTGGAGGAGGAGGGAGTGGGTTAAGGGGAGGAATGCATTCTGTTAAAGAAATGATGGATGCGGCACGTGATAATTCTGAACGTTCATTGACTCCGAGACAGTGTGGATTACTTGATGTTGCTTTGGATGCAATAAAAGAAGTAAAAAATAAATATTTTTTTCGAATTAGGAATCATAAAACCTGAAAAGAAAATACAAAAAATTAGATAAAAATATGCAATTATATTTTCAGTGTTTCCACGCAGGCGGTCAAGGACTCAAAAAATCTTTCTTTGAAAAATCCCCAGAATTACAATCTTTAAAATACGCCCTTTCATTATATACCCAAACAACAGAACAATTAATTAGAACATTTATTTCAACACAAAAACAACAAGATTTACCTTCACAAGACCAACCTGTTGGGGAAGTTAGTGTCCAAGTTGATTTGTTTAATCATCCACACACTGGCGAACAAAAAATTACAGTTAAAGGTAGAGGAGGGATATTTTTATTAGTTAAAAACCTTTGTATAAGAGGATACGCCTTTTGGGGGGAAAATATTTTATAATGACGTGGTCTTTAAATAGGAAATATCTCTTACAATTAGACCCCCTACTCTGTGGTTTTCTATTATGAATGTGTTTTGCCTGTAAATTAAACTAATAATCAAATACTCTTAATTTTCTCACAGTAATCGCTGCTAATGATCTTCGCTGGCAAATAACTGGTTCTGGAACATTTAAACCTTTTGTAGAAGTTCACTTAGTTGGGCCACATTTGGCTGATAAAAAACGTAAAATGGCTACAAAATCTCAATCAAATACGTGGACACCGAAATTTAATGAAACAATGCATTTGTAAGTTTTGTGCTGTTTAAATCCAAGATAATATTTTTGACTCATTTCTACCCTAAAATACAACTTTTGATTTTCTTTTATTTTAAGCTTTATTGGCAATGAAGGAGAGCCAGAACATTACGAATTAATGTTTCAAGTAAAAGATTATTGTTTTGCACGTGAAGACCGGATTGTTGGTGTGGGGGTTTTGCAGCTTTCCCAAGTTCTCGAACAAGGTCCGCCGAAATGAAAATTTTTTTTGAAATATTTTTTTTTTGAATTTTTAAAGGGTCCTATGCTTGTTGGGTACAACTTGGTAGACGTTTATTTATTGATGAAACTGGCCTTATTCTTTTGAGGATACTTAGTCAAAGACAGAATGATGAAATTGCCAAAGAATTTGTTCGACTAAAAACTGAATGCCGTGTAAGTTTATTAAATTAATTGAATAAATTAAATATAATTTGGATAAATTCAGAAATTTGTTTACGAATAAAAAGAAATACCCAAAAATCATTCAGAGACCCTAGGCTGTAACTTTTAAGAGGATTGTCTGATTAAAAATATGCCTATAAAAATAATTCGAAGATCAAGTATCTTTTTAAGAATTATAGGGAATGATCCAAAAATAAAAAGTTATGGTCCGTAAAAGAGTTTCTATACTAAACCTGATGTTATTAGAAACATTTTGATTATTTAATTATTTTTTCTTTTAGTATGAAACGGAAGGTCAAGGATTAGCTAATTCTGCTTCTTCACAAAGACTTGTAGCTGGTCGTTAGTTGGTCGTCATTATTGTTTGAATATTTAGAATTTAATCTTCAATAAATTAAAAAAAATTGTGAGAAATAAATGATCTCGATATTTTAATTAATTAATTAAATGTGCCTTTTCCCCCACAGCTCAACTTTTTTTTATTTTAACAATTAATTGTATTTTGAATATTTTATATAATAAATAAATATTGTTATTTGTACTTATTAAATTTAATAAAAAATCCTAAAAAATCCCTCTTCTTCTTTAAAAAGTTGAATATTCCATGGCGTCTTTTTTTAATTTTAAGCATTTTTATTTTAGAGGAACAAAATAACCACGTCAGATATTTTTTGAAAAAAAAAATTTACGATTATTTTTTTTTCTAAATTGTTGTTATTCCCTCAGTTAAAATTATTAGTAATTTAAGGAGTGTTTACATCCTTATTTAAATTAAAATAATAAACACAACTAAACTACACACAAGTATTTTAATAAACAGAGTAGTGAAACACAAATATTAAAATATTTACAACACTACAATTGTGTTTGTTTAAATATTAAAGAAATTAAGAAAACACACAATTATTTTAATTTATACTTAAATACACAAAAATAAAAATCAGAATTTTTCCGTAAAATACAAAAAACAAGTTGTTAAATACAACCAGAATTAATGTTTTTCTGAGAAATCAGAATTTAATTAAAACATGTTTTGAAATAAAAATAAGTATATACAAAATCAGAATTTCAGAATAAATCAGAATTTTTACAAAACAAAATCAGAATTAAAATTAAACAAATGTTCATTTAAAATCAGAATTTAATAAAAACTTTATTAAAAACCAACAAAAACAAATCAGAATCTCTCCTTTAAAAACTCACAGTTTTAAGCTTTTAATTTTTAACAAAATGCATTCAATAAATCAAAAAATTATTTTAATATTTTCCTCAATTATTTCCCTTCTTCCCTCATTTATTTACTCATCAAACAAAACAACAGATATGCCATTAGAAGATAAATTAATTATTTTATGTTCAGATGCCCCAAATAAACAATTGAGGGTTTTTTGTGAACAATTACACAAAAGTGATATTATTGCTAGAGTAATTAATTTAAATTAAATTAAATTAAAAATTAAAAATTAAAGAAATATTTGGAAGTTGCGGCATTAAGGTTATTGCCTAAAAGTGCACAAGAATGTTTTAATTTTTTGTGTATGTGTAAATATTTTAGGGGTAAGTTTAAATTAAAATTTTAATTCTGAAAAATCAGAAATAAAAATCAGAATTACTGTCAAAATCTCCAAAATTAGATAAAATGCCTAACTCACCTAAATACAACAAAATTTCCATTTAGACATTTATTTATGCTTATTTCTGATCTTTGTAAAATTAACTGAATCCCTAATCAAAAAATAATTAAAACTAAGAAATTTTTCAAGGAAAAGTAAAAAAAGGTATTTGTATTTTACCAAATGGAAGTCATCTAAAAAAGTCTGTAAGAAAAGAATTTAGAATGCTAAGTGACAAGGAAAGAGAAAAATTTAATAAAATATTGAGAATTATGAAAGAAACTGGAGATTATGACAGATTTGCAAAACAACATAGAAGAGTAGTTGTTGAGGGAGGTGCTCATTCTGGACCGGCTTTTTTGCTTTGGCACAGGGAATTTTTAAAAAGGTTTTTTTATTTCAAGAGGTCATAAAAATATTTTTAGATTTGAAATAACAATGAGACTATATGACCCTTCAATATCTCTTCCTTATTGGGATTCTGTGTTGGATTCAAGAATACCTAAATCTGCAGATTCTTACTTATTTTCTAATGAGGTAAAAAGAAAAAATAAAATTCCAAAAAAATATTTAAAAGTTATTTGGAGAAATAGACAATAACCAAAGAGTAATTAATGGACCTTATTCACCGTGGAGAACATTGGAAGTTAATTTAAATAAAAATAAATTTTTAGAAAAAAAATTTTAAGGGAAATCAATTTATAACGAGAAGCGTGGGGGAATCTGGAAGTTGTCTTAAACAGAAAGAGTAGGGGAATTTAAAAGTTTTAATTTAAAATATTTTTTTAAAGTATTGATACTATAATGAATAAAAACGGCATTCTTAATTGTCTTGGATATAGTACACCCAAAGATGTAAATTTATAAATTAATTAACTGTTAATTTGCGGACAGACATTTGAGGACAAATTTGATGATTAGTAAGCTAGTAAGGGATATCCGGATCCGGATATCCGAAGATTTATAACTACCCGCCAACCTTAATCCTTAATGTCTAGTATCTAACTCTTATATTTTAGTGGTATACTTCCTAAAAATAATAATTTACAATACAGAAAGCTTAGCGGATGTCTACAGATATCGCTTTAATGTAAATTTCTAATTATAGGCTTGCCCATATAATAGATCGTGGATTTTGCCTGAGGTAATAATTAAAATATTTAAATATTTAATTGGTACAATACTGGAAGGACTTCACTATAAGATACACAAAATTGCAAAGACACTTAAAATAAATTTTTTAAATAGTAACCTAAGCGATACCCCGTATCCATGATAGACCAAATTATAAGGAATGATTCTTTAGACCCAAGGAAGTATCTTATAGCGAGATCCTCCCTTATAAAAAACTAAATAGATAATCCATGGATTGGTTCACGTATTTTGTGGGGGCGATATGCTAAATGTGTCAACATCAGCAAATGACCCAATATTTTATTATCATCATTGCTTTATGGATTTTGTGAATTTATATTTTTAAAAAATAAAATTTTTTTTAAAGATTTGGGAAATGTGGAGATATAAAAATCAAAATAGAACAGAAAGAGAATCACAATACCCACCAGATAATCAAGTAAAAAATAAAGAAATATATAAAATAAATTTAAAAACAAAGGAATGTGCATCAGACGACCATTATGCTAATGCAACAATGGAACCTTTTAATGTAAGTAGATAGTAGATGGGGTGAGGGGGGGGAGGTTGTGGACAAGATGAGGTTTGTTGTTCACCTATTAGTGGATGTTTTCGCAAATGTCGTTAAAATATATTAAATTTTTTAAAGAATCTGGTTAACATAGATGCCCTAAAAAATGTCTATACAGATTTGCTTTATGAATATGCCACTAGACCTAATTGTGATAATATTACGGATTGTGGAAGCAAGTAAAAGAATGTAAAATTTTTAAATAAAAAATAATTTTAAAAGATATTTGTTTTGTCATCGTTCTCATGGAAAGCCTGAATGTGTGGCTAAAATTAAGATTGGTGGAAATTGTACGGGATTTGAAAGTAAATAAATATTTTTTTGGGGGGTTGAAACATTTTGTTATATTTAAGGGGTCGAGACATTTGGTTGTTTTTAGATAGGTGGAGATTAGGGGGGATAGGGCATTTTAACATACTTATGGGATAATAATTTAAAAATATGCAAAAATATTTAGAAGAGGATATTTGTATGCATGGATATTGTAAAAATGGAATATGTTTGGCTAAAGAAAATTTAAGTACAAAATCACAAATAAAATTAACAACAATAAAATGATTATAACTAATTTAAAATTAGTCTATTTTTGTAGTATATATATGTAGTTAATAAAGAATTTTAGTTTTTTAAATTATTTTTTTGAAGGCATTTTCAGACATTTAAATTAAAAATTTAAACAATTTGTGATATTAATAATTTTATTTCCAAAAAATTTAAAATAAATAAAAATGTCCACCCACCTCCAGACTTGCTAAAATTATTTAAATGACAAAATTTGTTAATAAAATGAATAATAATAAAATATTTTTTAAAAGGCTTTAAAAACCTTTTTAAAAGAATTATGTAATAATAAATATCGAGAAAAATTAGTTTTAAATGTTCATAATTTGTTTAATTCTTAAATTAATAATTTTTAAAATAAATATTTAAAAAACGACATTTGAGTACACTTTTGGATATTTTTTAATAAAAATTATTTTTAAATATAAAAAAAAAAAGAATCAAAATTTCTAAAAAAGTTAAGACAAATTAAAGTATTTTTCAGACCAATTTTCTTCGATTTTTGTCTTACATTTTATTGACCTCTTAATTATTTCTATCAAAGTTTGTAACATTTTGTCGATAATAATTAGCATAATTTTATCAAATTAAATCCTTATATATCCCTTTTTAAATGATTTTATGTCAGATTTAATTGTTACTGTTTCCAAAAAGTTTGTACCCAAATGTTTCTAATTTCAGACAAAAATAAATTTAAAAAAGAGAATGTCTAAAATAATTAATTTAATTAATTTAATAATTATTTTATTAAATTTTGCAAATTCTCAAATACCTAACTGTAATAATCTAGCCCCCACAGACTCTGCTAGATTAACTTGTCAATTTTTGTCTATGAGTGATAATGCTGCAAGGGTTTTTAAAGAATTTTTTTTAGAATAAATTTTATTTTTAAAAAGAATTCTCCACCTCCTCCAAATCCTCCTCTTCCTCCTGGCGGACCTCCAAATCCTAATAGTTTTTTAAGTTTATTAAAAAAATATTTAAAATTAATTTAAAAATAGTTCCAAATGTGGCAGCTAATTTTGCAGCCGTACCTGCTACCCCCTACCAATGTATGGATTTGGGGTGTCTTTGCCGTTTTATGGGAGGTATGTACTAGAATTCTGATAATATTCCGAAAATATTCTGATATAAAGGTTGCCCTAATGGACCCCTCCAGAGAGCAGTCCGTACAGAATACAGATTAATGACTGAGGACCAAAGACAACGATATGTAAATTAAATAAAAATTAAAATATAATTTTAAACAAAAATTATGTAGCATAATGCTTTACTTCAAATGAAAAGTGACGGCCTTTTTGATCAAATTGCTTCAGTTCACACAACAGCCGTACAAACTGGATCAGCACATGGAGGTCCTGCTTTTCATCCTTGGCACAGAGAATATTTGAAAAGGTTATAAATAATGGCGAAATGTCTTTTTGACTAAATACTAATTCCTTCCCTAAAGGTACGAGTTTGCTCTTCGCATGGTTGACCCATCTATCGCTCTACCTTATTGGGATTCTACTTTAGATGGTGCTTTACCAACCCCTGCAGATTCAATATTATTTTCCCAGGAAGTTGGAAATTAAATATTTAAATAAAAATTAAAAACAAAAATAATTTAAAAAGTTAATGGGACAGGCAGATTCTAATGGACAATTACGCTCTGGGAGATTTGCCCCTTGGAGGACACTTGAAGGAAATCCTTTTATAACAAGATTTGTCGGTTCAGGAGGAGCTTGTTACCAAGAATCACAGTAAAATAAAAACACAAAAGGACAAACAAGCAAAAATTATTTTTCTTTTTCAGAATTCAATGGGTTTGGGGGCAAAGAGATATTGCTTTAATGCTTGCCTATTCTTTCCCTAATGCTGTTGGATTTTCTTTTAAATTAAAAAATGTTTTTAAAAAAATATTTAGGGTTGTCCATATCAATTAATTTGGAATTTACCTGAAGTTGTTAATTAATTAGTTTAAAAATATTTTTTAAAATTACTAAAGCTAACTCATGGAAATGTTCATATTTTTGTTGGTGGGGATATGTTAGATCCACGGACATCGGCTAATGATCCTTTATTTTATATGCACCATTCTTTTGTTGATTATGTTTGTGTCTTAATTTTGATTAAATAAGGGAGTAGGGGGAGGAGTAATTTGGAAATCAGGGAACAGGAATATCAGGGAACAAGGAAAGGTAGGGTGAAGGGAATAAGCTGACGGGCGCATTAAGAAGTAGACATGAGGGAAAGTCTAGTCTGAAGCAGAGGTGGGTCGGAACAGTCAGAGGTGTCGGAAATCGGAACTGCCGGAAATCGGAAATGGCTCAAAAGTCGGAACTCGGAAATCGGAAATCAAAATTTTTTTTCGGAAATCGGAAATCGGAAGGAAAAAAACGCCGGAAATCGGAAATCGGAAGGCGGAAATCGGAAATAAAATTTTTATTTTCATAACTGAAATAATATTTAAAATTGTAAGGTGACAAATTATGGGCTTTTTTGAGTGTAATTTGAGGGTGTAAATTTCTTTTTGCAACTCAAAAGTCAAATTCGAAGGGATTAAAAGAGATATTGTGGGTCAATCCCTCGATATCACACACAGATCCCTCGTTATTAACTATGACCCCTTGAAAACACACGATATAACTCAAAGTCCACCTTAATCCATCCTAATCCTCCGATATACCATTGAACTTCCATTTACATCGCCGCAGACAAAATTTTTTTGGGATTTTTGGGAGCCTTAAGCCAAAAATCTTCTATTTTTTGCGCCGCAGGCGAAAATTTTGAGAATTTTGGAAGATCCTTAAGCCAAAAATCCTCCATTTTTGCGCCGCAGGCGAAATTTTTGAGGATTATAGAAGGCTAGAAGCCAGATTTTTTCCTTTTTCTGCGCCGCAGGCGAAAATTTTGAAAATATTGGAAGAATCTTTAGTCGGAAATTTTCCTTAAAAATTGTCGGAAATCGGAAATTTTTCCAAAATTTCGGAAATCGGAAATCGGAAGGAAAAAACGTCGGAAATCGGAAATCGGAAGTCGGAAATCGGAATTCCGACCCACCTCTGGTCTGAAGGGAATATCAAAAACTAGGCAGGCTGAAGGGAACAAATCATACCTATTTAAAAATTCTTTTTATAAAGATATGGGAAGGATATCGTGTAAGACAACAATCTAGACAGCAAAGAGAAACAGAATATCCAGCTGATAATTCGGTATACTTAAAAATTAAATTTTAAAATTAAATTAACTTCTAAAAAGCAATGTGAACCTGCACAGCATTTTGCAGGGGCACCAATGTTGCCCTTTAACGTAAAATTATTTTTTAAATTAAAAAATTGTTTTTACAAGCCAATGAATAATGTTGATGGATTAAGCAATGCTTATACAGACAATTTATATCAGTTTGCGGAAAGGCCTACGTGCCAAAGTGGGGCTAATTGTGGGTCGACGTAAGTCTAATGAATTTTCTAAAAATTTTTTCAGTAAAATTTTTTAATATTTTGGAAAAAGTGGGGGGAGGGGAGTGGGGGGATTGGAAAATAAAAATTTCCTTTTAAAGCTACTTATTTTGTGATCGCTCTCATGGCGCCCCACGTTGCGCATCTAAAGTTAGGATTGGTGGAGATTGTAGAGGGTTTAATTCTCGTAAGTTAGTTACTAAAAATAAAGACAAAAGAAAGAACAAATTTTAAAAAAATATTATTTTTAAAATTTAAAGAAGAGGATGTGTGTTATAACGGAGTTTGTTCGAATGGACGTTGTGTTGGTAGACAAGTAGAGAAACAATTTTTTTTAAATATTTAATTTAAAAAATAATTTTAGCTAAGAGCTGATGAAGATGGAGAGGAGGAGGATAATGAAGTTAATAAGACAGGGGTTGTTCAAAACGATCCGGCTGGACAAATACCCGATCAAGTCGCGGTGATTACTAATAATTATATTAATATTGAAATTGATAGGCCCTTTTTTGAAGTTATTGAGATATTGGTAGTGGTATGGGAACGTTATCTCTCGTATTGCTTGTTCTCTAATCATAAATAAAGCCAAGCTTCTCTTACGAAGACAAAAGTGGTGTAGATTGTAGAGACATTATTTCCCATTAAGATCCTCTCCTCGTAAAGAAGATAAAAAATTTTAATAAAAAATTTTTTAAAATAAAGTTTGCCTGTTATAATGAACATGAATGTTGTGCTATTTGGGCGTATGAAGGAGAATGTGAAAAGTTTGGAAAAGAAATAATTAATAAATTAATTTAAAATTAGTAATTCTGCCTATATGGACATAATGTGTAGAGCTAGTTGTGGAAAGGTATTTTGTAGAATTAAAAAAATATTTTTTTATATTTTTAAAGTGTAAACCAGATTATGAATTAATTTATGGTATTTTAATTATTTATTTTTAATTTTTTTAATTAAAAATAAATTAAATATATTGTAGGTTGTCTAAATCGCCACCCTCACTGTGAAGAATTTAAAAAACAAGGTTTATGTGAAAGAGAAAAATTGTGGATGGTGAAAGAATGATTTTAAATAAAAAAATAAAAAAATTAATTTTTTTAGACTGAAAATTGTCGAAAAACATGTAATCGCTGTAAAGAACCTAGAGCTTGGGCATGTACAAAAACAAGGGGAAGAAGTGCTAAATGTAAAATCAGAATTATTAAATATAAACTTTTTACATTTAAACACAAAAATATAAAAATCAGAATTATTTTATATAAATCAGAATTTGCTGAAAACACAAAAATTCTGAAATAAGAAAACATCTTTAAACCATGTTTTATAATGACAATAAAAATCAGAATTAAAAAAAACATGATTAAAATCAGATTTTTACAAAAACAATTAACATAAAGCCTTGTTCTGAAATCAGAATTATCATGTTTTAATAAAATCAGAATATGAGAATAATAATTCTGATTTTTCATAAACATTTAAAAATTAAAATTTAAAATTAACTTAAAATCAGAATTTCTTTTACAGTGAATAATAATACAAAAAGTTTTGTTTCTGGTGGACAATGTGCAAAGAAAACGTGTTACAATGAAAATCAGTGTTGTCAAGTAATTTTAAATAAATAAATAAATATTTTTTTAAATTATTTTTATTCAAAGCAATGGAGTCGAAACGGGGTGTGTACAGATAGCCCTGATTGGATGAATTGTAATTGCCCTATAAGTTGTGGAAGTTGTCTTCCAAGGAATTTTACTTATGGGGGTAATAAAATATATTTTTTTAAATTAAAAAATAAAATATATGTAGCCTGTTCTGACTACTATAAAAGATGTAAAGCTTGGGCAAATGCAGGGGAATGTGACAAAAGTGATTGGATGAAAGAAAACTGTCGGTTAAGCTGCCAAACTTGTTTAAAGGACGAAGAACTTGAATCGGTAAAAATTCAGAAATTAATAAAAAAATAAATTCTGTCAGAATTTTAATATATATTTATAAACAAAAATACAAAATCAGAATTATTCGTGTTCAGATAAAATTCTGTTTTATTAAATGTATGTTCAGAGATAATTTCTGTTTTTTTATTTCTGGTTTGAACATGTTGAGAATTAATTCTGATTAATCAGAATTTAATTGAAAACACAACAACAAGAATTTGTTAAATTGGAATTAAAATCAGAATTATTAAATCAGAATTAATTTTTTCCCTTAAATAGATATGCAAAGCAGCCCCATACGCCAACACACAAACAAGTTTATTTCGAGATAAAAGAAACACATTTCTGAAATTTGAAGAGAAACGAACATTTGTAATTTTTACAAATTAAATTAAATAAATCAAAATATTTTTTAGAATATATACAAAAATGAAGAAAGTGAAGTCGAGACAATGTTTTTGGAAGAATCTGTATTGAAGTCTGGGAAAGAAAAATAAATTAAATTAAATTAATTTAATTAAATTATATGTAGTATATTTTTAAATTCCAAATTTTCCAAAATAAAAATAATTTTTTTAAATCATTTTTTATTTTTCTAGATAAAAAAATCTCTTTTTTTAATAATCTAAAATTATTCTGAATTTCTTCAAAATTTATTTAAAGTATTTTAGACATTCAGAAATACATACTTATTACTTAATTTATCATTCCTCCCTCATTTTTTAAAAAATTTCTTTAAAAAAATAAAAAAATTTTTTTTAGAGAAAATTTATGATGTGGATGAAAACACGGAAATAACAAAATTAAAAATAAATTTTTAAAGAAAAAATTACACGTTTTAGAATGACAACATGAATTAAAGATTATATTAGAGTTTAAGAAACTTGGCAAATAACAACACTTGTTGCCGTCTTTATTCTTTTTTGTCAGTATATTTGCATTCATTTTTTCGGCAGTAAAAAATTCTCAAAAAAAATATTATCTTCCTATTATTTTTCTAAATAAAATTAAAATGGCAACACTGACTAATTCTTCAACAAGAAAGCGATCTAAAAACAGTGTATCAGAAATCGATTCCTCTGATAGACTGGCTGAAATTCAGACAAAATTGACAACAGCTGGTATTCCTATTTCACCATCGAATTCTAATCCTGATTTAATTTCGACAATTAATCTATTAGTAACTCTTGTGATACAACAGACAAAGCAAATTTCGACCCTACAAGAATCTCTTATTAAAATTGAGCAACATTTAAGCACCAAAAATTCCGATTCACCGCCCGAGGATAAGGAAAAAAGCCGCTCGATTGTGGTTGTAGGCGTTCCTGAGTCTGAGGGTCGGAATGATAGGGAAAAATTTGTTAATGATAAAAAAACCATAAACAACATTATTGATTCGTTGGGAATTCCTGCTGACCCTGTAACAATTTATCGAATGGGAAAACATCGTACTGACAACAAGGGCCGACCACTTAAAGTAATTATGCCGTCCTCTTTCCATCAACGACTAGTTCTTGCCCGTGCAAAATCCCTTCGTTCAACACCTTCCCTTTCTAATATTTTTATTCGTCCATCACAAACTAGAGAGGAACGACAAAAAGAATTTGAATTGAGAAAAGAATGCCGTGAGAGAAATAATGCTCTTAAAGAAGGTGAACCACCTTGGAAAATTTTTAAAGGGAAAATAGTTAGGGCTTTTAACCACGATTCTTTTTAAAATTATCACATGGACCACAAGCAAAATGTTTATATTTCAATGCAAGATCTATTAAAAATAAACTCACAGATTTACATTTCATATTAGCCTCATTTAAATATCAAATAATTTTAATAACAGAAACGTGGTTAACAACAGAATTCTCCGACACTTTATTAATTAACGACTTACCATATAAAATTTTTAGAACTGATAGACCAAAAAGGGGTGGAGGTGTGGCCATAATACTATCTAATACTTTTTCAGTCAATAATATAAAATTACAAAAAAACCGATTTAATTTTGACATTCTTTGTATTGATCTTACAGACTGTTTAGGGAAAATAATCCGGCTGATTAACATTTATGTACCCCCCAAAACTTCAGATAAACAATTTACAGATCTAATATATATTCTTGGAAATCTAATATCTGTTCCCTATTCTGTTATTATATCTGGGGATTTTAATCTTCCGAATATTACCTGGTCTAAAACTCAATCAGAAAATAACCATCCATTTAAAGAATTTCTTTCAAATTCTAGTCTAGTTCAACAGATTGACTTCCCAACTAGATCTTCAAACATTCTTGACTTATTAATAACTGACAATCTAAATCTTATTACTAACTTATCGTCACTTCCTCCTTTTTCAACCTCTGATCATAATCAATTCTCATTCGATATAAGTTTAAAAAATGAAAAGATAAATAAAAATACTAGATTAAATTTTTCTTTAGGTGATTATAATTCATTAAACCTATATTTATCTCAAATAAATTGGAACTTCCTTTTTGTCTATGCATTTCCATTTAATATAAATACAATCTATGAAATCTTTACTACTACTATAAACGATTTAATCAATAAATTTATTCCTGTTACTAATATTTCATTCTTAAAACTCCCTCCGCATTTAACAAAAATAAATGAGTATCGATCTCTTCTCTGGAAAGATATTCGTGATCCCAAAATAAAATCTAAATTTAATTATGTTAACAAAAGATTCGAAAAAGAACTTAAAAAATTCTATAAATATAGGGAAAACAAATTAATAAGTGATAAAAATCCAAAAAAAGTGTTTAATTATATCTCATCCCAACTTAAGGTAAAAAATTTTAGTATACCCGCAATAAAGGATAACGCTAGAAATATTTTAGTAAATAATGATATTGAAAAGGCTAATCTATTTGGAAATTATTTTCACTCCATATTTAACAAAGACATACCCCCTAGTTCAAATTCTGACTATGGAAATTCATCTATTACTAAATTAAGTTATGTAGATATTTCGGAAATTGATGTTTACGAAACCCTAATAAAACTACAATCTAAACAAAACACATCACCCGATGGTATAAACAATTATTTTCTTAAAAAATGTGCAGGAACATTAACTCATCCAATTACTCAAATTTTCAGATATTCTATGATGACTGGAACATTACCTTCCGTTTGGACTCACAGTACCATTGTTCCTTTGCTTAAGAGTGGGGATAGCTCAAATCTAGCGAATTATAGACCAATATCTTTGACTTGTTCTCTAGTAAAAGTACTCGAAAAAATTATAAAAGACCATTTATTAATCGCTTTACAAAATATAATACCTTCTTCCCAGCACGGTTTTATGAAAAATAAATCAGTAGTTTCTCAATTAATAGAAGCTCACAATGATTGGACCAATGCTCTAAATGAAAATCTTTGCGTAGATATAATTTATTTCGATTTTATTAAGGCATTTGATTCGGTATCTCACAAAAAATTATTAGAAAAACTATCACTGAGTGGAATAGGTAATCCCTTATTATTATGGCTAAAAATTTTTTTGGAATTTCGCACTTACTCTGTAAAAATAAATAATAAATTTTCAGACATATCATATGCAAATTCCGGCGTACCTCAGGGCTCCGTATTAGGCCCCATCCTTTTCATATTCTATATTCATGATATTGTTAAAAATTGTTTTACACAGGATATTAGTTTTAAATTTTTTGCGGATGATTTCAAGGCATATATAATCCATTCAAATACAAATAAAAGATTACTACTACAAAAATGTATTTCTAAAATAAAAACTTGGACTGATATAAATGGCCTAAACATATCAATAGAAAAATGTAGGGTTCTATATTTAGGAAAAAGAAACTCTAAATTTCCTTATAATCTCTCCAATCAATTAATCGAATCTGTAAATACTTTCCATAGAGATCTAGGTATCTTAACATCACCTAGTCTAAAATGGTCTTCTCATATTGACTCTATTAGAAAAAGAGCCTATATTAGGCTTTTCTCTCTATTCAAATCTATCAAAACTAATAATCCTTCATTTCTTACAAAAGCTTATACTATATATGTTCGACCTTTATTAGAAAATTTCTCACAAATTTTCAAGCCTTATCTTAAATCAGAATTAATTAAACTTGAAAATGTTCAGAGAATGGCAGTTAAAATAATCTATTATAGAACTCTTCAAAAATTATATCCTAACAAACCTTGTTATGATGATTTGCTTATTATCTTAAACTTAAAATCTATTGAAATCAGACTTTTAATCAATGATATTACGTGCTATCACAAAATTATACACGGTTATATTAAACTAGATCAGCCGCATTATCCAAAAATAAACTCCACAAATCGGAAAAATAAATTTCAGATTCAAATAAATAGTTCAGTTTTAAATGTAAGACATCATTTCTTTTTAGATAGAATGGCCAGACTTTACCCTAAACTACCTCATGATCTTTTGCTTATCCAAAAAATTCAGTTATTTAAAATTGCTTTAAATAAAATAAATCTTTCCAAGTTTATTTAAATAAGCATAAGACATTTGATACGATTTACAAAATATGAAATTTGTTTAATGCAGTTTATATAATAAATGTTATTCTAACTATAATTATAAATTATACTATAGAATAAACTTTATTATATACATACGCAATGAACATTTTTTATAACTAATGTTGTCATTTACTTTAAAAAAATGTTTTTAAATTACCATTTACTTTAAATTTGTCATATTTTATTTGTTTTTATATGACCATATTTGTTTCATGTTTTTTATGTTTTATATTGTGGACGCGTATTTAGATACGTAAATAAATAAATAAATAAATAAATAAGTTTCTCTTACGAACACAAAAGTGGTGTAGATTGTAGAGACATTATTTCCCATTAAGATCCTCTCCTCGTAAAGAAGATAAAAAATTTTAATAAAAAATTTTTTAAAATAAAGTTTGCCTGTTATAATGAACATGAATGTTGTGCTATTTGGGCGTATGAAGGAGAATGTGAAAAGTTTGGAAAAGAAATAATTAATAAATTAATTTAAAATTAGTAATTCTGCCTATATGGACATAATGTGTAGAGCTAGTTGTGGAAAGGTATTTTGTAGAATTAAAAAAATATTTTTTTATATTTTTAAAGTGTAAACCAGATTATGAATTAATTTATGGTATTTTAATTATTTATTTTTAATTTTTTTAATTAAAAATAAATTAAATATATTGTAGGTTGTCTAAATCGCCACCCTCACTGTGAAGAATTTAAAAAACAAGGTTTATGTGAAAGAGAAAAATTGTGGATGGTGAAAGAATGATTTTAAATAAAAAAATAAAAAAATTAATTTTTTTAGACTGAAAATTGTCGAAAAACATGTAATCGCTGTAAAGAACCTAGAGCTTGGGCATGTACAAAAACAAGGGGAAGAAGTGCTAAATGTAAAATCAGAATTATTAAATATAAACTTTTTACATTTAAACACAAAAATATAAAAATCAGAATTATTTTATATAAATCAGAATTTGCTGAAAACACAAAAATTCTGAAATAAGAAAACATCTTTAAACCATGTTTTATAATGACAATAAAAATCAGAATTAAAAAAAACATGATTAAAATCAGATTTTTACAAAAACAATTAACATAAAGCCTTGTTCTGAAATCAGAATTATCATGTTTTAATAAAATCAGAATATGAGAATAATAATTCTGATTTTTCATAAACATTTAAAAATTAAAATTTAAAATTAACTTAAAATCAGAATTTCTTTTACAGTGAATAATAATACAAAAAGTTTTGTTTCTGGTGGACAATGTGCAAAGAAAACGTGTTACAATGAAAATCAGTGTTGTCAAGTAATTTTAAATAAATAAATAAATATTTTTTTAAATTATTTTTATTCAAAGCAATGGAGTCGAAACGGGGTGTGTACAGATAGCCCTGATTGGATGAATTGTAATTGCCCTATAAGTTGTGGAAGTTGTCTTCCAAGGAATTTTACTTATGGAGGTATAAATATATTTATTTAAAATTAAAAAATAAAATACACAATGTAGCCTGTTCTGACTATTATAAAAGATGTAAAGCTTGGGCAAATGCTGGGGAATGTGCTAAAAGTGATTGGATGAAAGAAAACTGTCGGTTAAGCTGCAAAACTTGTTTAAAGGACGAAGAACTTGAATCGGTAAAAATTCAGAAATTAATTTAAAAATATATTTTGTCAGAATTTTAATATTTAAACAAAAATATAAAATCAGAATTAACCGTGTTCAAATAAAATTCTGATTTTATTAAATGAATGTTCGGAGTATTTTCTTTTTTATATTTCTGGTTTGAACATGTTGAGAATTAATTCTGATTAATCAGAATTTAATTGAAAATACAATTACCAGAAATTATTTAATCGAAATTTAAATCAGAATTAATTTTTTCCCTTAAATAGATATGCAAAGCAGCCCCATACGCCAACACTCAAACAAGTTTATTTCGAGATAAAAGAAACACATTTCTGAAATTTGAAGAGAAACGAACATTTGTAATTTTTACAAATTAAATTAAATAAATTAAAATATTTTTCAGAATATGTACAAAAATGAAGAAAGTGAAGTCGAGACAATGTTTTTGGAAGAATCTGTATTGAAGTTGGAAAAGAAAAACAAATAATTTTAATTAAATTATTGTAGTATATTTTTAAATTTATTTTTAAATTTCAAATTTTCCAAAATAAAAATAAATTTTATTAAATCATTTTTTATTTTTTTAGATAAAAAATCTCTTTTTTAATAACCTAAAATTTATTCTGAATTTTTTCAAAATTTATTTAAAATATTTTAGACACTCAGAAATATTACTTATCATTCCTCCCTCATTCGTTAAAAATATCTTTAAAAAATAAAAAAAATTTTTTAGAGAAAATAAATGATGTGGATGAAAACACGGAAATAACAAAATTAAAAATAAATTTTTAAAGAAAAAATTACACGTTTTATAATGACAACATGAATTAAAGATTATATTAGAGAAATACATACAAGCATAACAATAAATCTAAAAATATTTTAATTTCATTTGGTTTTAAAACCAAGAAAATTTATTTTAAAAAATTTTTAGTCTACATATTCTTCTTTTTTTTCAAAAATTTAAATAAAAATATAGGACCATTAAAAATATAGGTATTTATTATTTCAATTATTTTTCCTCAAATATGTAGGTAAAATTGAATTTTATAAGATGATTAGACGTTAGACACAAATAAATCCTTAAAATTATTAAAATATTTTTACAAATAATTTCTAAAAATAAATAAAGGGATTTTTAGTTAAGGAATTTCTCAAAATATGTAAGAAAATAGAAAATAAAAATATTTTCTAAATATTCGGAGACAAGTTTCGAAGGCACGTTGGTCGGTCAGAAAAATTAGCAACTCGAAAAAGAGCGAATGAAATTAAATGGGAAATAGAAAAGGAAATATGTAGATAATTGGAAATTAAATAAAATTTTAAGAAAAAACAGCAAAATATATTTCTTTTTCACTAATTAACACAAAAATTCAAGTAATTATTTTTTTAGAAATGAATTTATCATTTCGACTAAAATCGGGTCTATTCATTTTAATAAATTATATAATATTGTCAACATTATTTTGTAATGTAAAAACAACATTATTTTGTGATGAAAACTTTCCTGGTGATTTAAGACAATTTTGTGAAAAAATGGAAGCTGGAAAGAATAATACTCGAGTAAATTAATTTAAAATTAAATTAAAAATTAATTTTAATTTTTAGGACCCAAATTGTAAGTTTATTAATTAATTTTGAATAAATTTACATTTTTGTGAACAGTGCCGCAAGGATCAAGGGACCTACCTGACGATAGAAAAGAATTGCGATGTGTAACGTTAAGCTGCTTTTGCCCTGCACTTAATGGTAATTAATTTTAAAAAAGGGGAAAAAATTAATTTTAATTTAATAAAAGGTAAAAAAGATGGGACAGTAAATGGTTGTAAACTTCCTAACGGCAATAAACTTGGAAAATGTATTAGATACGAAATGAGAATGTTGACAGATGAACAGAGACAAGCTTATGTAAATTATAAATTAAATTAATTAAAACCAGAATTAATTAAAAACATATCAGAATTTTATAAAAAGCTTAAACATCTAATGTCAAAACATTAAAGATTCCCTAGCAAATAGGAAGAAATCAGAATTGTTTAATTAAAATCAGAATTAAAAAAATCAGAATTTTATTAATTCTGAATTAATATTACAGAATTACAGAATTACAAAATTACAGAATTCTTAAAATCTCAGAAAAACATTAACATTAGTTAAAAACATATCAGAATTTTAATAAATATTTAAAACAATGCCGCCCTTCTGAATTTCTAAAAAATAAAAACTTTTTTATTCAAATTTTCAAAATAAATTTTAGTTCAAAACAATAAAAGAAATGAAAGCAAATAACGATTATCTTATAATGGCAACATTACATAAACAAGCTTGGGATGATGGTGCGGCACACAACGGCCCATGTTTCTTGCCATGGCATAGAGAATTTCTTAAAGTGTAGGAAAATAAATTGTAAAAATTTTTCGAATAAAATTTAAAATAATTTTAAGATTTGAATTAGCGATGCGTGAAGCTTCTTATAAGATTCTCCAAACAGCAGATGTTTGTTTGCCTTACTGGGATTCGACATTGGATGCCCGCTTACCGACACCTAAGGATTCTTATTTTTTCACCGCTGACGTAATTTTAGAAATTAAATCAGAATTAAATTAAAACATAAAAATCAGAACCTGTTTTAAAAAATGAACAAAATTAAAAATCAGTATTTATTTTAAGAGACCAGAATTAAATTAAAACAAAGCAAATTATTTCAGTTTATTGGAAGTACAAATGATATTGGACAAGTTATTGACGGGCCTTTTTCACCCTGGGAAACACTAATGGTTTCAATAAATAATTATTTAAATATTTTTAAATTGCCTTATTATAGAATACAGAATATATTGAAAGAGATGTAGGTAGTCATGGAGCCTGTTACCAGGAAGAACGGTGGGTTAAAGTGTTCCTTCTCCTCTTGATCTCTCCATATCCCCCTATATCCCCCTTAAGCCTTACAATTCTTTATACCACCATTAATCCCTCCACATCGATCTTAATCCTCCGATATCATCTCCATATTCTAATATCCTCGATATACTCTCAAATACACCGATTTATATGGTATTCCAAAATTTTTTTAAAATACATATTTGATATTTGATCAAATATTTTACTTTGCCAATCAAATTCTTTCAAACATCAAATAATTTTCAAATTATTTGATCAAATATTTGATTTTGCCGTTTGTCCGATCTCTATCTAGTAGATGGACAAAAAACAAAGTAAAATTCCTCCAACGGCCACTTTTGGAGATTGATAGTAACTGTAAATAAATTTAATTGCAGCTTTACTTGGCAAATGCAACAAACTGATATTACAAATATCATTGCTTATTCACAACCACCAAATAGGGATAAGTGTCCATATAAAGCACAAGCTGGATATCCAGAGGTCTGTAAAATTTTAATTAAAGATACGACCAATAATTCTATATAAAGTATGCTCATGGTGGTGTTCACACATTTGTAGGTAAATACATGTCAGACCCAGGTACATCAGCAAATGACCCTTGTTTTTTCAACCATCACAGTTTTATCGATTTGGTGGGAAATTTATAAACATAAAATCTTATTTTTGTAAATTTTCTAGCTTTTTGAAGAGTGGCGTAAAGCAAGACAAGATTATAATAGAAGGCCACTTGATTACCCAGTTGATAATCCTGTAGGTTTTTAATTAAGTTTTTGAAATATAAATTTATATTTTTAGGATTGCGAAACAGAAGTTAACTACAAAAATCAAAATATGTCACAATTTCCAGTAATTTGTTCTTATTAAAAAAATAAATAGGGGATACAAATTAAGAAAGGATTCAGATCTGAAAGCCTTGCCATAATTTAAAACGCTTATGAGGGTGTTAAAGATAAATAAAAGAAACAGATGCTTCTTATAGACTTAACCTCCGATGTCCATTTCAGGCTACCTTACATGTCCTATATTCTATAACAGATTAACTTTTATCTCTCTCAAGACTCCTCATATGCTCTTTACAGACTACCCACATACAGTGCTTACGCCAGTAACAATTTTTACTCGTCCCTCGTACTTGGAACAGTACAAGTACGAGGAAAATCGAGTTATTGACTTTTTCATTTTCATTCGCTGGACGTATAAATTAGATCAGAGTCATTTTTTAGTATATAAGAAATATCGATGGATGTAGAAATGAATATACAGACAATATGTATGAATATGCTCCGAGGCCAAATTGTAGTACCTATAAACCAGATTGCGGCTCAAAGTAGGGAAATGATTAAAAATTATTTTTAAAATAATGAATTAAAGATATTTGTTTTGTGACCTCTCCAATGGAGACCCTCATTGCGCGGCAAAAGCGCGTCCGGGAGGAAATTGTACAGGATTCTTCAAAGGTGTACAAAATTGCTTTTAAATTAAAAAAAACAATTTAATTTAAAGGAGAAAAAGTTTGTTATAACAGTGAATGTGTGAACAATGTCTGTGTTGGTCAATCGGTAAAATATTGAAATTAAATTAATTATTAACTAGGTACTAACATTTCTTTACTAACATTTTAAATTATTAAGAGAAAAAATACTAGTTAAATAACAATTTGTTTATCTTAAATGAATAACAATAAATGTGAAGGGGGGATTGGATGGACGATGGGATGAAATCAGTGAGATTAGTGTTAAGTACTAGATTAGTATGGTTTGTTGGCACTAACCATAGCTTTTATATTAACAATAACATAACGGCTTATATGTATATATCACAATAATGTTGAGTTAATCTTAACTCGTTCATTCTTTTGTTAGTACAAGATATTGTAATCTAGTACATAACACTGCCTATTTTAAGGAGGATGCTTCAATACAATAACAATCATGTTGGAGATGAGATTTATAATATAACGTCATAAGAGGTATATACATATGCATGCCCAAATAAAACATACTATGCTGTAAATATTTTTATTTTAACATTTATTAAAAGCCTTCATTTCGTTTTTGATGTAAATAAAGCTTAATTAATTTAATTTATTGAGTAAACCACAATGTACATAAAAAAGTAAATTTTTTTTAAATAAAGTTTATACATAGTATAACAAATCACGTGCCAAATAACATTTTAACTAACAAAGAGCTTAACATGCCTTAAATTAAATGCCCAGTTGTTGTCTGTCCGCAAAAGGAATGCGCACTTTTCCTTCATTTTCATGTATTTCTGCGAGTGGCCTCATTTAATACACATAGATACAAAATACCAAATATAATTAAAATCTGTCAACGTATTTAAGTAAAAGCTATTGGTTTTTTGAATAGTGCTTCTTAGTGATAAGACCATGTAGGATAAGTTTTTGCACTTGGAAGGAAGGGGACTCTTTAAGCAGAAATGCAAAAAAGGCTACCCTACAACTCATCCAATCCTTAACTCATCTAACACTTAACTCATCCACACGGCCAAAAACGCTCAACTCATCCAATCCTCAACTCATCTAATGCTTAACTCATCCACACGCCCAAAAACGCTCAACTCATCCAATCCTCAACTCATCTAATGCTTAACTTATCCACACGCCCAAAAACGCTCAACTCATCCAATCCTTGAAATATCGGCCGGTTGAGTCCCTAGCCGGTTGAGTCCCTGGTCAGTTGAGTCTCAACCGGCCCAAGACTCAACCGGTGGTAATCAACCACTCAAACGGCCGGGACTCAACTGACCAGGGACTTAACCGGCTAGAGACTCAACTGGTCATGGACTCAAACGGCCAGGGACTCAGACGGCCAGAGACTCAAACGGCCAGGGACTCAACTGGTCATGAACTCAGACGGCCAGAGACTCAAACGGCCAGGGACTCAACTGGTCATGAACTCAGACGGCCAGAGACTCAAACGGCCAGGGACTCAACTTGTCATGGACTCAGACGGCCAGAGACTCAAACGGCCAGGGACTCAAACGACTGGTACTCAATAGTCTCGTTCCAAAGGATTGGATGAGTTGAGCGTTTTTGGCCGTGTAGATGAGTTAAGCATTAGATGAGTTGAGGATTGGATGAGTTGAGCGTTTTTGGCCGTGTAGATGAGTTAAGCATTAGATGAGTTGAGGATTGGATGAGTTGAGCGTTTTTGGCCGTGTGGATGAGTTAAGGAATTTTAGCCGTTTAGATGAGTTGAGCATTTTTGGGCGTGTGGATGAGTTAAGGATTAGATGAGTTGAGCGGGCACGGCAAAAAAGGAAAGAAAACACCTTGTGGACAGGTAGGACATCAACTGGATATTTAGCACCTCAAACTAATTTAAAATTTAAAAATTATTTTAGAAACAGATTTTGAAATATAAAAATCTTTTTGTTAATTTAAAATATTTATTAGACTCAGCCTACATCGACAGCGGTCCCAACAACTCAGCCTCCTACAACAACAGCTCCTTCAACGGCAGTTCCTTCGACGGCAGCTCCAACGACTCAGCCTCCAACAGCAGCTCCAACGACTCAGGCTCCTTCAATGGCAGTTCCTTCGACGGCAGCTCCAACGACTCAGCCTCCATCAACGGCAGCTCCAACGACTCAGCCTCCATCAACAGCAGCTCCAACGACTCAGCCTCCATCAACAGCAGCTCCAACGACTCAGGCTCCTTCAACGGCAGTTCCTTCGACGGCAGCTCCAACGACTCAGCCTCCATCAACGGCAGCTCCAACGACTCAGCCTCCATCAACGGCAGCTCCAACGACTCAGCCTCCATCAACAGCAGCTCCAACGACTCAGCCTCCATCAACAGCAGCTCCAACGACTCAGGCTCCTTCAACGGCAGTTCCTTCGACGGCAGCTCCAACGACTCAGCCTCCATCAACGGCAGCTCCAACGACTCAGCCTCCATCAACGGCAGCTCCAACGACTCAGCCTCCATCAACAGCAGCTCCAACGACTCAGCCTCCATCAACAGCAGCTCCAACGACTCAGGCTCCTTCAACGGCAGTTCCATCAACGGCAGCTCCAACGACTCAGCCTCCATCAACAGCAGCTCCAACGACTCAGCCTCCATCAACAGCAGCTCCAACGACTCAGGCTCCTTCAAAGGCAGTTCCTTCGACGGCAGCTCCAACGACTCAGCCTCCATCAACGGCAGCTCCAACGACTCAGCCTCCATCAACGGCAGCTCCAACGACTCAGCCTCCATCAACGGCAGTTCCTTCTACGGCAGCTCCAACGACTCAGCCTCCATCAACAGCAGCTCCAACGACTCAGGCTCCTTCAACGGCAGTTCCTTCTACGGCAGTTCCTTCGACTCAGCCTCCTTCGACGGCAGCTCCAACGACTCAGCCTCCATCAACAGCAGCTCCAACGACTCAGGCTCCTTCGACGGCAGCTCCAACAACCCAGCCTCCATCAACAGCAGTTCCAACTACTCAGCCTCGTTCAACAAAAGCTCGAAAGACTAAGGCTCCTACAACTTCAGCTCAAACAACTAAGGTTCCAACGACTGAGGCTCCAACGACTGAGGCTTCAACTACTGAGGCTCCAACAACTGCGGTTCCAACGACTGAGGCTCCAACAACCACAACTCAGCCTCCATCAACAGAAGCTCCATGCGATGATAATGAAGTCAATTTTAATATTTATAACTTTTATAATTGGTATATTTCCCAATATTTATAGCCTTATGACTGCGAGAATTGTTATTAAAGGAAAACTACATGCATCTAAACACGAATTTCAAGCGATTGTGGAAACTTATTTTAAATTCTTAAAAAAGAGATTTTTATTGTTATTTAATATTAAATTAATTATATTCAAACTGGCTTTTCATTCGGTCTAAAGTATTTCTTCATATAACGTATTTGATGTCAATATATGTATTGTTAACGAAATAAATTTATAACAAATTGCGTTTCTAGTATAAGGATAGTTTTAATAAAAGAGTAATACAAGAAATATGCCTCCATGTTGTGCTCGTACTTACATATAATTAAACTTAAGTAATCTTAGGTACATATTTACCTAATCAATCTCTGATATGACCGATCTCTAGGGATTTCTTTTTATTAAAGTTATTTCGCTTTTCGCCTTTCGCCGAATTTTGACTTTTTGGTGTTTCGTCTTTCGTTTTATTTCGGGAACCTCATGGTTTTTTTCGGCGTTCCGGCACACCTCTGGTACCTGAATAGAAGAGGTCGATCGGAAATGACGAAGGTAACTGAAATAGAAACTGTCGGAAATTGGAAATGGCTCGAAAGTCAGAAATCTGAGTAAATTTGGGAGGTTTCGTTCTTTTTCAGCGCTGTTGACTCAAATTTATAAGAAAATTTCCTTCCGAAATCAAAATTGGAATTTCGATCGACCTCTGCTAGTTGAAAAAATGTCAAAATTGATAACAAAATAAGAGCATAAGGTTATTTAGTAAAGCATATGGTTATTTAATTTCTAAGGTTGTGCAGTAGTCAACCAATAGTAAAGCAGCTGGGCTATAGCTATTTCTCTCCAGCTAGTGCAAAAGGTTATTCGGCGGCTGGTAACGAATCAGCATCTTCAGTAGACCAGACTTATGTGTGATGCAAAGGTTCCAGTTCTAGAACCGGAACTGGAACCGAAGAGATTCAAAAAGCAGTTTCAGAACTGAAATCGGTTCCAGCGAAATTTTGGAACTTTTGCATCATTGACTACAACACGCCGGGTTGCAAAAAAGGATAGTCATAGAAGAAAATAATTCCGAATATTTTTTGTAAAATTTCATCGGCAAAATAAGAATGACAAAATTTCTCAATTTTCAAAGAAAAATTTTTCTGAATTTTTGATTCTTCCAAAATTTGAAAATTTTAAATTGTATGAATTTTCAAAAATTAATAAGAATTTTTGATAACCAAAACTATTTCGGGAAACGAAGGTTGTAACCTAAAAATTAGATCACTAGTTACATATAACATTTACATAAATAATATTTTTTAAAATATAAAAAACAAAAATATTAAAAATTGTATCCTTGTCTGTTTTTTATTAAACAAGGAAATAATAAATTTTTCTAAATATTTTTAACATTGTAAATAAAAAGAAGCATGATAATTTTTTTATTATTTGTTATTAAATTAAAAATAAAATTTAGACAATTAAAAATAATTTTTTAAATTTAAATATAATCATTTGCCACGAAATAATTTTTTTGAATTTATCTAAAGAAACAAGGAAGAAATTTTCTTTATTAAAATTTTGTTATTTTATTTGTCTACATATTTTTTTAAATTTTAATTTTCATCCATTAATAGAAAATATAAATAATTTTTTAGATGTCTCTATTTTTGTATATATAAATACAGTCGGATATCTTTACATTCATTGTATTTGAGATCGGACCGAGGCAAGATGTCGAACAAAAAATGTATATGTTATCGAGAATAAAGATTTTTCAGGACAACGATCAGGACTTTCTTACGTCCTTCGCAGTCTTATCTCTATTTTGTACACCTTGGGGGCTTCATATATCCAAGCGGATATGCAAGAGACTACCAAAAAGCCTCTGGTTCTTCTTAAAGGCCTTTATATCCCAATTTTTAAAGGACCATCGCCCACGAACCATCCGTTCTCCCGACTAGCCTTTTTCAACTCTTAGTTTCTAAAAAATTCCCAAGACTTAATATCTTTAATACCCAATAAAATTATTTTAAGTTGATAATGATATCAAAATTGTGTTATTTATTTTTATTATTTACTTCATTATTCTGTAATGTATATGCAGAAGTTAATTGTAAAGAGTTTGCAAAAGAAGCACGATCTACTTGTGAGCGAATGGTGGCAGCAGATAAAGCACCTCCTGTATAAATTTATATTAATTAAATAAAATTAGAGAATGGGAGGATGTGGGGTCGGATGTAGATTAAAAGAAATTTAATTAATTTCCTTTGGTAGTTCGAAGGAATCATAGTAAGGAAGTAGTCTGATGAAGTCTAGGGTGATGGAGGGAGGTTTAGGGTGTAATGTAAAAAGAACAATAGATTATCTGAACAGAACATGGTCGTCTAAAAAGTAAATATGAATTTTTTGGGACGGTTTCGACTTTACTTGAAATTAATTTTTATAGGGAAATAAGCTGAAATAACGAATTACTCTTTTAAAAAATCCAACCGATCCCAATTTTCTCTTTAAAACTTTTTTCTAATTTCTAATAATATTTAGATAACTCCAGGTTAGTTTACCTTTTATTAATTAATAAAATCTAAATTGACAATAGGACCTCCAATCGACGGAGGAAGTCCAACGATGGAAGATAGAGACGAGCTTAATTGTTTAAATCTGAGCTGTATTTGTCCCGTTTTTCATGGTATTTAAATTTTAAAAAATTTAATTTTACTTATAATTTAATAAAAAGGTAATAAAGATGGAACAGTAAATGGTTGTAAACTTCCAAACGGCAAAAATCTTAACAAATGTTTTAGAGAGGAATTGAGAATGTTGTCAGATGAAAAGAGACAAGCTTATGTAAATTATAAATTAAATACATAAATAAAACCAGAATTAATTAAAATATATCAGAATTTTATTTAAAAATTATCAGAATTTAAAAAAACTTAAATATTTATTTATGCAAAAACATACAACAGCTCCTAATTAATGAAAAAATCAGAATATTTAATAAAAATCAGAATTATATATTTGTAAACAAGCAGAAACTTTAAAATCTCAGAAAAATATCAGAATTATTTAATATTTGATAAATCAGAATTACTAAAAACCTATTCCTTTAAAAATCAGAATTTTAAAAAACATTCAGAATTGCTTTTTAATAAATATCAGAATTATTATTAACATAACTGAAATTTTTAAAAACATAAAAACTAATGTAAAAACATATCAGAATTATTCATCTTAGAATAATTAACAAAATAAAATAATTTCAGTTTAAAGCAGTTCAGCAAATGAAAGATAACGGAGCTTATGACCTCTGTGCTATTCAACACAGAGATGCTTATCTTTTAAAAGGAGCACATAGAGGTCCGGCATTTTGTCCGTGGCATAGAGAACTTCTCAAAAGATTTGAAATACTGCTTAGGGAAGCTGCGGATCAGACTATGAAAACAACCGATGTTTGTTTGCCGTATTGGGATTCGACTTTGGAGAGGCAATTGCCTACACCTAAGGATTCTTTATTATTCACCGAACTTGTAAAATTATTAAATATAAATCAGAATTAAATCAGAAAATATTAAAAACAAATTTTAAATAAACCAGAATTAAAACAGAATTTAAGAAAGTGAGAAAAAAGGAGAAAAAGGATTTATAAATCAGAATTAAATTAAAAATACTCAGAATTTATTTAAATTATTTAAGTTTATTGGAAGCACAAATTCCAATAATGAAGTAAGTAATGGGCCATTTTCACCTTGGCAAACATTAGAGGTGAATTAAATAATTAAATTAAAGTATTAATAAAATTCTCTAGGGAAATGATTACTTAAAAAGAAATGTTGGGAGTGATGGAGTTTGCTATAGTGAAGCAGAGTATTCTAAATAAATTTAAAAAAATAATTTAATTTATTATTTAGCATTAATTGGGAATTAGATCAAAAAAATTTAACATATTTTATGTCATATTTCCCTTCAGATAAAAGATGTAACTTTAGCATAAATTCGAGAATGCCGGAGGCAATAATTTTAAAATTAATTAAAAATCGAGAAAAATATTTTTAAAGATCCCCCACGGAACTACACACACTTTTATTGGCGAGGATATGAGCGATCCAAAAATTGCAGCAAATGATCCAATTTTCTTTAGTCATCACTGTTTTGTTGATTTGGTGGGGGAAAAATTTCTAAAATTATTTCGATTTTAAATTGTAGATATGGGAATTATATCGTTGGAAACAACAAACTTATGCCCAAAGACCAGTTCAATACACACCAGATAAACGAGTATGTTTTTGTGTTATTGGCTCTCCTAGTTTGTGCTGTGGCAAAAGATGGAGCCAAGATTATAATTTAAAAATATTTTTAGGAATGTGAACCTGCTGTTCATTTCAAAGAAGCAAAAATGACAACATTTCCTGTAATTTAATAGTTATTATTGAAAGTAGGGAAAGTGTTGGGTAATGGGGGTGGCGGGACATGAGGGAGGGAGTGGGGTCTGATATGGTATTAAATTTTAGGAAATCTGGAGTTAATTGATCCACTGATACTAGTGGGAACATTTAAAATGAACATTTAAATTTAGTTCTTTAAAAATCTCGACGGATGTAGAAATGAATATACAGACAATATGTACGAATATGCTCCGAGGCCAACGTGTACAGTAAAAAAGCCAGATTGTGGGTCAAAGTAGGAAAAGAAATAATTAAAAAATAAGAAAATAATTATTAAATTAAAGATATTTGTTTTGTGACCTCTCCCATGTAACACCCCATTGCGCAGCAAAAGTGCGCATAGGCGGAGATTGTAAAGGATTTACTAAAGGTATATAAAATTGTATTTAAGTTTAAACAAAAAATAAATTAAAGGAGAACAAGTTTGCTATAACGGTAAATGTGTGAAAAATGTTTGTGTTGGTCAACAGGTAAAACAATAAAATATTATATGTAAGTATTAACATATATCCTTTAAAATTTCTCATGGTCTTTCTTAGAGTTCCAGTTCCAAACAAAAGGCCCAATTTTTTAAGAATTCCCATCGGTTATTATTTGATTTAATTTTATAATCGTCAACTTTTTTTATTTGATAAATTAACATTCTCTCACCTTAAACATTAACAATTTTTATTTATCTGTTTTCCAGGGCTCTTATCCCAAATTTTTTAAAATCCGCAAAAATGATCATAAACAATAATTTTATGCGTTATATTTTTTGACTCAAAAATTGAATTGAGAAATTTTTTATTATTAATAAAAAATTAACTTAACTTGAGCCAATTGAAAAGAAATAAAATTGAAACGAAATAAAATTTTTTCTTAAAAACTAACACGCAAAGCTAGATACTTAACAACATAAATTAAGGACTATTAAAGCTAGAAAGTCTCTACCTTTTTTCCCTTTCTAATCCTTATGAGAGGAGAAAGATGAAGGGAGAAATAAAAGTCAAAAAGTTGCGGACAAACATTTGCGGAGATGTGGGGAGATAACCGAAGAGTAATGACATTTTTAAAAACTAAAAGAAAATATAAAAAATCCTAATAATCTTCAAAAGACCACAAAAATTCACTTATCCTTATTGACCTATCGAAAACCCACAGAATGAGGAAAAGTCCGCACATATAAGAGCCCTGGTTTTCACCGTGCTTGGGGTTTCATCGTACAAGGATCAAATATTAACCATTTAAACTAACATTTCCATTTATCAAAGAATGCTTTTATATTTAGCTAGTCTTGTATTTTACAGGAAAAAACAACAACTACAACAGAAGAACCTGATTATGAGGATGACTGAACTATTAAACCATAAAGACAATAATAATATTTATTTTCCTAATAATTTATCAAAATTCTATACTTTTTTGTAAAAACATAAAGTGCTTAATATATTTAAATTTATAAATATTCACTTATATTCTCATATAATGTCTAAGTTCTTATTAACGATATAATACTACAGGCATATAAATCTAGGTATGATTAGCTTATAGAAATCATCATGGGAATTCTGACCATAAATTTAATGGTTAATACCAAACAAATAAACAATATAAATTTAGATCTTAATATTGACAAACCCTCCCACTACAACGGAAGGAGCTTCCACGACAAAGGAAGAGGCTACAACCACAACGAAAAAAGGAAAATGCAAGCATCCCAAAGGAAAGTCAAAGCACGACGATAAAGGATGCAAGAACGACAACGGAAAATCCAAAGACGATAAAGAAAAGAATGAGAAACAGGACAAAGATCATGGTAAAGAAGTCAATCACAACTCTTCCTAGTTTCTTGCAAACACTGATTTTATTTTTAAAAGGAATAAAGATTAATAACTTTCGTTATTCTTGATAAACATGCTATTCTATTCTTGTGGTATTCTGTTAGCCATAATCAACCTTAGTACTTAAGAAAGTGAAAATATACTTATTTGTAAATACTTAATTATAAATAGACTACAATGGTTAAAAAATTAAATGACCTTCCAAAATTCTCAAAAATTTCGCCTACGATGCTAAAAAGGCTCATTTGTAAAAAAATTAAGAGAGGAACTGTATTTTTGTATCGTACTTATATTTTGAAAATTTTCGAAAATTTTTCCCCCTATGTACTTCCGAACTAAACTTTTCTATAGTTTAACTTGACATTTTTCTGATTCAAGCCTATTATTACCTAGCTTATTTTTGTAAAATTGAATTCCTCTCTATGCCTTTTTTGTTGCAAAATCTTTGCTTTATTCAATGTCATTTACTTAAAAAATACAGGGTTCTTCAAAAATCGTCCAGACAACAATATTTTTGGGTAATCAATTTTGCTTTTATCATCTTAAATTCATCATGTTTTACACGTTTACTAAAAATAATAAAAAAATACAAAACACAAGAATTCTTTAAAAAATATTTTTTTATTTACCTTTGTAAACACAACGCATAAAATTTTTATATTTAAATAGTTTTTTTATAAATTTTTTATGGATTGCCTTAACTTATATAAATTAATATTTTAGTTTTACCTAAGTATTTTTTAGGGCCACGTTTTCATTTTTTAATTTTAATAAGTTTTGCCGTTTTTCAAAGCTGATGTCCTTCGGTTTCTCATTTTATCAAGCAGGGCCGTTCAAATATCTTTCGAGCCAACAGAATCAATCATTAGGATTTTTTGGGCCGTTCTCGGACAGAGTTTAGGCAGAGCCTCATTGTCTATACTCGAACATAGTTACTGGGCCTATTTATTAAAATGTTTCAAGGATAGAAATTTATCCATCTTAAAAGCTGCTGCCAAATTTTAAAGCTTGCAAATTTCTCTGATTTACCTATTGCATGTAAAATAAGGTGCAAACTTGGCGAAAATTTTCTAGATTAATCCTCCCTTCATATAAAAATTTTTATTTTCCTTTTTAGCAATGTTTTTCGTTCGTTTGGGTATTTTAATTAATTTATTTTTAATAAATTTTGTAACTACAACGAATATAGATACAACTACAACGCCTAAATTCACATTTAGCTGTCGGGATGCGCCAAATAAAGCTAAAAGGAAAATGTGCGAGTCCTTATTTAAAGTTAGAAATAATGCTGAGGTGCTTAAAAATTAATAAAAATTTAAATAAATTTAATTTTTTAATTTTTAGAATGCAAAGTTAGGTAAGTTGAGAGAGCTGTATACTGTAGTTTGAGAGAGGAGTCGCTTCATATTTTAATTAGAGTTGGCCGGTATCGGTATTTTAGAATAAAATCGGGATTTTAATAATAATGACCCCGATTCCGTATCGGGATTAGGAATGAAAAATCGGTGCGGTATTTACTAAAAAAATTTTTAAATTTTTATAAATAAAAATTTAATATATCCCCTCATTTCCTCTTCTCCTCTTTTCTGAATTTGTATATCCTATCAAACATGCTAACAGAATTTAATTATTAAAAAAACTAAAAATATTAGGACAATCAGAACTGACTTCAATACAGCTTAAATTAATAAACATGACGGGCGATGTACCTAATTTAACAATAAATAATCAAACAATGGAAGAATGTATAACTTTGAGTTGTTGTTGTCCTTTTCTGGGAGGTAAGGAAGTTTAAATTTAAAAATTTAATTTTCGCTACTTTGAATTTAATTTTCGCTAATTTATTTTTGACTTTTTGATTATTTTCTAAAATTTTACAATTAAATAGGAATATCAAATGGTTCAATCAACGATTGCACTCTTCCAAATGGCCAACAATTTCAAAAAGCATATCGTAAAGAATTAAGGACAATGTCCGATGATGAACGAAATAGACTCGTAAATTTTAAATAAATTTAAATAAAAAAATAAATTCAAATTCAAGTTTAAATGTATTCGAAAATTAAAAGATTCTGGTGAATATGATGCTCTAGCAAGATTGCATAAAGACGCGTTTGATTCGGGCGGGGCGCATGGGGGGCCTGCTTTTTGTCTTTTTCATAGAGAATTAACTAAAAGGTGTTTCTAAATAATTAAATATTTTTTTAGTTAAATATTTAAAGATATGAATTAATGATTAGAAAATGTGATCCAGACTTGTATCTCCCTTATTGGGATTCAACGCTAGATGGTAGATTACCGCAACCGAAAGATTCGTGTCTTTTTACGGAAAAGGTGGAAAATAAATTTAAATTAATTTAAAATTAAATCAGAATTAATTCTGTTTCAGTTTCTTGGGGGAACGGACCCTTCCACCGATTATGTAATAAATGGCCCGTTTAGTCCCTGGCCAACAACGGAGGTACTTTAATTATTTAAATATTCTCAAAATTTAATTATATCATCAGGGAAACCCTTATATTTCACGTTCTGTCGGTCAAATGGGTGGATGTTTTACTGACCAAGAGTTTTGTTTAATTTCTAAAAATTTATTTTTTAAACTTTAAAGTATTGAAGAGGTCTACGAGCAAACAGATATTAGAGATGTTCTCTCATATTCAATGCCTTATGCTTCTTGTAATATTTCCGTAAATTGGGAATGGCTGGAGGTGTGTACATATTACTTAATTCCCGTTATAACTACAAACCCTGCCTAATGGATCGGGTTCCCTGTTATCTGGTCATTTAATTTTCTGTTATAAATTTAAAAAATTTTATGCGGCCATTAATTTAACTTTCAATTTGGTAGATTTATTTTTTTACCGTTGAGGTAAATTGTAGCGGTATAATGAGAGATAAGAAAGTCCTCCTTTCTCCCCTAAGAAGACAATTGAATTGATTTGTCTTATCGAGATCTTACATATTTTTCACCTTCTAGTACCGTCATGGCAATGTTCATGGATTTATTGGAGGTGATATGGGAGATGCACGGATATCTGCTAATGATATTTGCTTTTACTTTCTTCACTGCTTTGTTGATTTTGTGAGAGAAAATTTCTCTAAATCTAATTTTCTAAAGATTTTTGAGGGATGGCGTTTGAGAAGACAAAATCGACATCAAAGAGAAACTGAATATCCTCCTGATATTGCTGTAAAAATTTTTTAATAATTTTCTAAATATTTTAAATAAAGGCATGTGAATCTTCTGCACATTTTAAACATGCAACAATGGCTGAATTTTCCGTAAATTTTATTAAAAAATTTATAGTTTTTACGACTTTAAGCCTCTACAAAATATAGACGGACTAAGAAATGATTATACAGACAATATGTATGAATATGCCGACAGGCCAAATTGCTCTCTTGAAATTCCAGATTGCAATTCAATGTGGGGGAGACTTAAAAAAATTATTTAAATTATTCTAAAAATTAAAGATATTTATTTTGTGACCTCTCCCATGGAGACCCTCATTGCGCAGCAAAGGCTTGTTTAGGAGGAGATTGTTCTGGATTTATTAAAGGTGCTTTTCTAAACATTTTCCTAATTATTTAAAATATAGAAAGATTATTTTAATTAAATTTAAATATTTTTTATTTTAATATTTTTTAAAATATTTTTTAAGGGGAAGAAGTTTGTTTTGATAGTGTATGCATTAATAACGTCTGCACAAAAGAGGTGGCGGAAAATAAATTTTGTTTTTGGCTGTGCTTAATTTTTTAAATTTCAGAATATTACAACAACAACAACAACAGAATTAAAAGAAACAACACCAGAAATGCAAACAAACACGGTAAATAAATTCTGGTTTTTTCAGAATATTTATGAAAACATTTTCAGAATATTATAACAACAACACCAGAACATCAACCAAACACAAAAACAGAAGAAATTGAAGAGACTAAAACAACAATAGAAACATCCAAAACAACATCCACTCTATTAAATAACACAGAAACAACACTCGATGTTTGCCAAACATGTCAATGTTTATGTACATACAAACAAACATTATTAGTTCCAAAAATAAGAGCAGAAGAAATTTTAGAGATAAAATAGAAAAATTAGGAAATAAATTTAAAAATTTAAAAAGAATTTTTAAAAAAATTCAACAAAAATTTTTTCATAAATTTTCAAAAATTTTGCTTTTTGTTTATTTTTGAAAAATAAAATTTGCTTATTATTTTTTTTTCAAAAATAATTTTAAGACGAACACAATTAAAATTAAAAAAAAACAAGGTAAAAATTGAGGAGCGTGACGGGAGTTAATTGAGGGCATTGTTGACTCCGCGAAAATATTAAAAGTTATTTTGAGGAAAATAAAAATAATTTTATTAAAAATAAAAAGTGTTTTTTGGTCGAAATTAAAAAATTTTTTCCTTTACAAATTTATAATAAATATGTCCTTATTCTCCAAAAATTGCCGGCTTGTTCCAACAAAATTTTTTATTAGGACCCGATTCTTTAATTTTATTCCTCATTTTAGTCCTCTATTGTAGGCTTTTTTATTTTCAATTTTTAAGTTGACTGTCAGCTTGATTGAGTACTTAACTAAACAATATTTTTTATCCCCTAAAGTGTACGTACAATTGAGATCCAACTGTATTACTTCTTACTGATTTGGCCTCGAGAGAGGTGTACTTTAACGATATTTAAATGTATAAATGAAAATTTAATTATCAGAAATAATTTATTAAAAATTAAAAATCATAAAAAATGGCAAAATTAATTAGTAAACTATTAAAAATAATCATTTTTTAGTATCGTCATAACTTGATTAATTAAATAATTACAATTTTAATATTTTTTAAAATAATTTTTGAAAGAGTGCATTTAAACAAATTAATTTCTTTGATAGAAAGTACAAAAAAAGTTTTTTGCATTTTTTAATCAAAAACTTAAATTTACACAATTCGCTCAATTCCTTCTCTACCTACCTTCATTAAATATACATATTATTAATTTTAGCATTACTCAACAAAATTTTTTTCATTTTTTAAACCTGTTTTTAAAGAAATGGAACACATTTTACAGAGTAATTTTGTTGTTCAAATGACTGTCTCCAAAATAATCAAGAAGAAGAAAAAATTATTATTGGGGGAATAACAAAACAGAAATTTTATGTAAAATACCCTTCTCTCGTCATTTTTTCACTTTCTCTCGTACTTTGCTTGATTTTAAATTTAAAAATATGAAAATAACTAGATTTTTAATGAATTTAAAATTAAATCAGAAATTTTAATTAAATCAGAAAAATGGATGTTTCAGAATTGCGGTGTCAAGCTCGAAGCCATATTTTGAAGCATAACTTTTTTAATTCCCAACCGATTTAAATAAGCTTTATATCAATCGAAAGCTCTGAATATAAGGATTATTTTATCAAGCAATATTGATTTGATCAGATAATTCTACAAAAAGTTGTAGCCGGATAACTATCAAAAATCACGATTGCGCACACTTATCTAGAAATAACTTTTATAGCATGAACTGATAAAATTAATCCTTTAAGAAAATTAATCCAGACATCCATTTCTTTCGATTGATATGATAATTATTTAAATCAGTCAAGGATAAAAAAAAGTTATGTCACAAAATATAGCTTTATAAAATTATGATTTATTTTACATATTTATAATTCTGATATTAATTCTGAAAGAAAATATTTAATTCAGAAAAATATTATAAAAATGGGTATTCTAAACCCTTGTTGTGTTTTAAAATATTTATTAGTTGCTATTGCAACATTTCCTTCATTTATAAATGCGCAAATGGATTGTTCAGCAGCGCCGACTTCTGCCCTTAGAATTGTTTGTGAACAATTGCATCGGTGGGATAAAAATGCTAGGGTAATTTATTTAAATTTTAAGACGATTAATTTAAAAAAATTAATTGAAGGAAGCCCCAGCAGTTACCACTTCAATCCCTCTCCCTCCTGCCATTCCTGGACTTCCAGGTAATATTATTAAAATTATTTTAAAATTGAACCACAAAATATCCCCTAAACCGTAATAACTTGACATAATTAAGCACCCTTGCTTGCAGCCGAACTTGCACCAGTTGCTTCAACACCCTATCAGTGTATGGATATTGGTTGTCTTTGTAATTATTTGGGAGGTATTTTAGAAATAATCTAAAGAAATATTTCTAATAAAAAATAAAGGAAATGGCCAGACTGGAACAAATACATGCTCATTAGCGACTGTAAGAAAATCAGTTCGTAAAGAATATAGAATGTTGAGTGATGATGAGAGAGCTCGTTTTGTTAGTTTTTATTATGCATTATATTTAATTAAAATATAAAAATTCTTTAACAGCATGCAGCTCTAAAAGCAATTAAAGCAAGTGGAGAATATGATAGAATAGCCACAATTCATTCACAATTTGCTACGGCTGGGAGTGCTCACAGCGGGCCAGGATTTTTACCTTGGCATAGAGAATTTGTCAAAAGATTTGAAATAGCTCTCAAACAAGTTGACCCTCGTGTATCACTTCCATACTGGGATTCGACGTTGGATGGAATTTTGCCGGCTCCTAAAGATTCTGTGATGTTTTCTAATGACGTGGGATAATTTTAAAAATAATTTTAGAATTAAAAGAAAAATTTTTTTGAAGTTTATGGGAACGACTGATGCTGCCGGAAATTTAATTGGAGGAGATTTTGGTGGATGGCGGACACTTACTGTGAGTTTAGTTTTCATTCATGCCGTAGTACAGGGCAGTAGGTGGGAGAAGAATGTCCCGTTCGGACTAGGAAAGGGCGAGATCCACTCGTAAATAGGCCAAAATAAAATGCCGTTCTGACTCATAAATTAACGATAAATTCTGACAATTTATAGGGACGTGCAAACGTTCTTAGACGTGTTGGTGCTGATGGAAATTGTTTTCGTGAAAGAGAGTAAATAAATAAATTAATTTTTAATTTAAAATTAAAATAAATTTTTTAAAGTATTCAATGGCTTTTACAACAGACTAGTATTGACTTGGTTTTAAGCTTCTCAGCTCCACAAGCTGTATTTTTTAAAGATTCTTTCTTAATTTTTAAAATCTATTTTTAAAGGGATGCACAGCATCTACTAGTTTCGACGCTTTAGAGGTGTTTTTTGAAATGTTTAATATTTTTTGAAAGTGGGAGGGGGAGACTGTTTGTACAGTAGGATTGTCGGCTCCGAGAAAAACATCGGATATTCGGAATTGAACTGACAACCATGATATAATCACTATAAACCATAAATATTCAGTAAGCAGAACCATGGTACTGAATAAAGAATCAGTGTCAGTCTCTTCCATTTCTAGGGTTTAGTTTATCCATAAATACTTGTTAGCAAATGCCGTTCCACAATAATCTTAATATTTAAAATATTTCTGTAGTATACACACGGCAACGTTCACATTTTTATTGGAGGTGATATGAATGATCAGTCAACCTCTGCCAACGATCCAATATTTTGGGTTCATCACGGTTTTGTGGATATGGTTGATTAAATTTAAAAAAAGAAGATTTAAAAAATAACTTAAAGATTTGGGAATTATGGCGGTTAAGTAGACAACAGAAAGGTGAACGTGAAACAAGTTACCCAATGGATCAGGCGGTAAAGATAGTGATTATAAATTTACAAAAAATTATTATTAAAGCAATGTGCAGCTCCTCAACACTTCGCTTCTGCTAGAATGCGACCTTTTGAAGTAAAAAGAATTTAAAAAAATAAATTTTTGGGGATAATGTAGAACGAGGGGCTATTGTTTTGCGGAAGTCCTCTGTATTTAAAAAGACCATCTATAGTTTTTAATCCACAAGTTTTTTACAGGCTTGGAATCCTACCAGCAATTAAAATAAATTCACAATTTCGTTAATCGTATCGACGGGATCCTGCTACGGACTACCTCCCTCTACAAACCACACATTCCCCTTAAGAATGAGGAAGAAACCTAAAGATCCCCTTATATTTACAAAAGCGCCAATTTTTTAGCTATTTTTAAAATTAAGCCATGGAACAACATTGACGGTCTAAGCAATAAATACACGGATAACATGTATGAATATGCTCCGCGTCCTACATGTGCAATGGGGCCTAATTGTGGATCTAAGTTGGATGGGAATTAAAAATGTATTTTTAAATAATTCTTTAAAGATGGCTCTTCTGCGATAAATCTCGTCAACCAGGGCGGTGTGGTGCAAAAATAAAAATTGGAGGAAATTGTCAAGGATATGCTGGAGGGGAAGATGTCTGTGCACATGGAGAATGCCAAGGGGGAATATGCGTGCAAACTACTGTAAAACATTTTTTTAATAAAAATAATTATTTTATGGGTTAGATAAAATAAAATAATTAAAATAATCTTTGCTTGTTAAAATAATTAAGATATAAAACTAATTTAAGAATTGATTATTGTAAATACATATCATCATAGAACGCAAAGCCCTATTAGAACCTATTTAAAAATAAATTCAAGACTGGATAAAAATCCACATAAGATATCCAACCCCTTGTATATATGTACATCGGTAGAGTATATATCTAGGGATTGGGGGATATCAAGAGAGATGTCAAGGGATTTGGATTGGTAAAGAGAGATTTGAATTAAGTAGGATTGGGTAGATTATGAGGAATATATGTAGGGATTAACTAATTTTCTCAATAATATTTTCAATTCTTATAGCAAACAACAACAACACAAAAGCCCATTACCGCCCCAACTCAAGCACCTCTTAAACCAGTCCATGTAAATTAATTTTTTTAAATTTTACTAAATTAAAATTAAAAGATTGCTTGTTATAACGAACACGAATGTTGTTCTGTTTGGGCGGGTAAAGGAGAATGCCAGAGAAATCCAACTTATATGAATGCTTGGTGTAAAGCTAGTTGCAGACAAGTAAAAATTAAATAGAAATTTTGTTAAAATTTATTTTCTCAGTGCCAACCTGATTATAATATTGGATTGGGTGTGTTTATTTTTTAAATATTATTTTAGATATTTTTTTCAAATAATGATAGAAAGTTTTATAAGTCCAAAAAATTTTGAAAGATTGTATGTATCAGCCAAAAATCTTGATCCAGTAAAAAATGCTCAGGGTCTTTTAGTTGTGATAGTTAATTTGGCTCGGATTTCGAGCTAAATGGGGGTTTAAAATTCATTAAAAGTGAAGGCAAAAAAGAGTGCCCAAATAGCCCAAAAAGAGTGCCCAGTCTCCTCATCCATATTTCTTTCATAATCAGCACATTAATAGTCCTCTCATTCTTAAAAACAATTAATCTTTTAAATAATTTAAAGAATGCGGTGATCGACACAAAAATTGCCGACAATGGTCTGGAATAGGAGAATGTCAACGCAACCAATTTTGGATGGTTAAAATTTGGAAAATTAAAAAGTTTTTAATTTAAAAAATTTCAGACAGAGAATTGTCGACAAGCCTGTGGAAAATGTCAAGTTTCGAGAGCTCAAGTTTGTAGTGGGGGACAGGGAAGCAAAACAAATCAAAGTTGGCTCTTTGATTAAATTATTTTTTAAAAATAAATTTAAAGACAGAGTAACACAAGCTCCACCCCAACAAGCAAAATGCCAATCCCCTGGCTGTTTTAACGAAAATATTTGTTGTCAAGTAAATTTTAAATAATTTTGATAAAATAGAACGGCTTTTTTGTGGGTTAAAAGAAAATATTGGTAGAAAAAGCCACCAACCATTAATGTTAGGGTCACTAAAAACTTTTAACAGAAAAAATAATCGACGAGAGAAAGTTTCTTAGCTGGTATTTTCTGTCGCAAATTAATTTTTAAATACAGTAGGAGCTCTCTTGTTTATACCCTTTAAGGAAGGAAAAACCGTAGAGGGCATATTAGAGGGGCATCTTTATCCTCCGTGTACCTAACCAAAAATATCGAATACATAAAGGAGATACTCAAATGAAGGTATACCTAAGAGAGATTGTCTAAATCGAAAATTTTCAGTTGTGGGGTGCAATGGGAGAATGTCGCAAAAACCAAGCTTGGATGACCTGTAATTGTCGAGTAGCTTGTGGAATGTGTTATTCTGAAGATTATGATTATGGAAGTGATTAGATTTAACAAAAAAATTTTTAATTAAAAAAAATAGCTTGTAGCGATTACCACAATCAATGCGGGCAATGGGCATCGCAAGGAGAATGTAATAGAAATGGGTGGATGTTGGAGAATTGTAAAAGTAGTTGTAATACTTGTGTTTCTTTCTTTCAACTTAGACAAGTAATGAAGAAAATTTAATAAATTTTAATTAATTGAATTTAGCTTTGCCGCGGTGCGCGTTCTGGACGCAAGAAGCGGGGCAATGAAGTCTCTTCTCTAGGTTTTCCTCCTTCTATTGAGGTGGACAATGTTAGCTTTTCGAGGATTGTGGTAATTTTAATTTTATTATTCTGATAAATATGGTGTTAAGTCCAGCCTAGTCTGAAGGGCACATAGAGGGTAGTCTGAAGGAACATTGGGGATAGTGTGTATCAGGGATCGCGCCGACCCGATTCACGATTCCCGAAAATCGTGAATTCCCGACGATTTTTGGCTCGTGAATTCCCGATTCACGAAAATCGTGAATTCGAAATTTTCGTGAATTCACGTTCCCGATTCACGACATTTTTTTCTAAAAATCGGGAAAAAATCGGGAATTTTTATTAATTATTGGAGCTAAAAAAGGAAGAAATCTGGTGACTTGGTCCTCAAAAATTCTCAAAATTTTCGCCAGCGGCGCTGAAAAAGGAAAAAATCTGGTGACCTGATCTTCAAAAATTCACAAATTTTTCGCCTACGGCGTTAAAAAAGGTATAAGTCTGGTGACTTGGCCTTCTGAAATTCTCAAAATTTTTGCCTACGGCGCAGAAAATTGAAGAAATCTGGCTTCTGGTCTTCAAAAATTCTTCAAATTTTTGCCTGCGGCGTTGAAAATGGAATAATTATGAGGAGATCGAAACATTTAGAGATACCTCCAATCCTCCTTAATCCCACGGTATCATTCAATATTACCTTTAATCTTTTTACATATTTTCTAATCTTGGTATGATAAGGAGGGATTGAGTGATAATGACTAAAATTGATTGGGGGATTTTAGTATGTTGGGGGATTTGAAAATAGAGAAGGAGAGAAACACAGATATACATCCAAATCCGCAGTCGAAAATTTTAGAATTTTCGAGGGCCAAGGAGCGACGAATTCGAACGGTTTCGGTCCTATTGAGACAGATATTCACATTTTCCGGCAACTAATTAATCCTCCCGTAAATGCCTTAATACTCCCTCAGTCCTCTTTCATCGATATCATTATTAATCCCAAATCCATCCTCTATTAGACTTCAAATGATCCACATCCCCCTGTCCCACATCCCTCTTGTTCTTCCTATATCTCTTCGAATCCTCTGAAATTCATATTTGCGCGTGATATCAAGAGCTAAAGAGGTGTAAGTTGTATATCAGTGATTTGCAAAGCTAGAAGATTCAATTTATCCCTTGATCACATCCAAATGCCCTACTATCGCTCAATCCATATTTATTACCTCAAATCCCTTTATTCTTGATACAGTTATATCGCCTAAATATCCATCAGTTAATCAATTAAGAACCTCTAGTACATATAATCCCTAGTAATTACTTCTAATCCCCCAAAAAAGGCAAAATTCCCGAATTCCCGAAAATTCCCGAAAATCGTGAATTCCCGACGATTTTTGGCTCGTGAATTCCCGATTCACAAAAATCGTGAATTCAAAATTTTCGTGAATTCCCGATTCACGAAAATCGTGAATTCGAAATTCTCGTGAATTCACGATTCACGAAATTCGGGAATTCGAAATTTTCGTGAATTCACAATTCCCGAAAATCGGGAATTTGATTTTCTGTCGGCGCGTTCCCTGGTGTGTATGAAACAGGCAATGGAACATGAGGGGTAGTCTGAACGGAAGATAGCAAGTTAGTCTCAAGCAGAGGTGGGTCGGAACAGTCCGAGGTGTATAGAACAGTCCGAACAGTCCGAGCCGGAAATCGGAACTGGCTCAAAAGTCGGAACTCAGAAATCTGAAAACGCTAGTGTTAGGCAAATGGATAGAAATCAGAAGTCGAAAATCGGAATTCCGACCCACCTAGGAGTTTTAACGATAATTTTTCAACAAAATTTTATTTTTATTAAAGCGTGAAACAAATTTACGACAAACCAAACAAAGTAACGACAAAGACGATCATGCAGAAAGAATGATAAAAACTGCTTCAAAATTGCCAGAAAGTAGTGGTATGCCATCAACTGTTGCATGAATATTTAAATTGAAAATAAATTTTTAATTTAATTGAAAACCCGGTTAAACAGACAAAATTTTTTTCTAGTTATACATATAATTTTATAAATGCCATAAATTTTTAAATTAAATTTTTGTTTCTGTTAATTTAAGGAATTAAAGTTCCGTTGCAAATAACTCCTTTTAATTAAAATATAAAGTCCCCCAAACTTTTATTTTATTTAAAATTACATAAATGTTGAAAAAAGATTGCCAGAAAGTTTTTGGAAGATATTTTTTGGAAGATATTTTTTCCCCAAAAAATATTTATATGGCCAAAAAAATATCCGACCCGGTTCCCGATCGGGATTTTATGTCGGCTAGATCCCTGTTTTATATATCAGTTCTGCCGACATAAATTCCACATTCCTTATCTTCGGAAAACTCGTCTCTAGAACCTAACGATACCGCTCTCAACCCGAGTTTTTGGCCCAAAACTTTTCGATAATTTAGAATTTTCGGGAATAAATAAAATTTTCGCATCTCATCAGAGGCAATTTGTAATTACGGCCATAAAAAATAATTAATGAAGACCCAAAAAATTATTTAACTTAAAACCCCAAAAATAAAATTTAAATTAATTTTTGCATTTATTCTTTGGCTTTTTTCCAAATAAGCGTCGTAAATATTCTTTTATTTTTTCACTCGGGCTCAAGTTGTATGGATTACAAGGGGTAGTGTTTTGCACCTTTTTAGTTGTTGGAGTCGATTTTCTTTCGATTGGATTTGGACCCGTTATTTTAGAGGTTTTGGTAGTATTTGGAAGGGGTGTAGTGTCAATTGGAGCAACATTTGGAAGATCTTTTTTCATTTCCCCAGGGACAGTTATTGGCAGTGGATTTGATGTTGATGATGGAGATTTTGAAATGCGTATTGGAGAGTTGGGAGGTTCCAAGGCTTTTGGTGTTGTTATTGATGAGAAGTCTGGTTCTTTTTTTGTCTCAGATTCAGCCGTTTTTGTAGACTCCATGTTGACAGTAGTGGGTAAAGCAAGAGTGGTTGTTTCTACTGGCATTTTAATTGTGGAAGTAGGTAAGGGTGTTGTTGTTAGTAAGGGTGTTGTTGTTAGTAAAGATGTTGTTGTGGGTAAGGGTGTTGTCGTCTAAAATTTGCAAAAATTTTTTTCAAAAAACTTTTTTTAGTCCTAACCGGTACATAAACGCAAACATCGTTAACACAAGTTCCATTCCAACAAACATCCGTCCCTGGAGGGAATCCTTTACAATTTCCACCAAGTTTTACCTTTGACGCGCAATAAGGTTTGCCTTTTGAACGATCACAGAACATAAATCTAGTTTATAAAAATGATTTTAAACACTAATTCTCGTTATGACGTTATTTCAAGGAAGTTATTTAATGGAGAAGGATGTAAATTCAATTTAGAGGTCGTATTTAAAAATAGATTTAGAGCGATATACCGAAGGAGTTAATCTGTAGGGAAAATTCGAGGTAATTTGTAAGGAATATTAGAGGAAATCTTAAAGGAAGACACGGGTGTCTGAAGGGAACATTTGAGGTAATTCGAAGCTGAAAGGAACATAGGCGGTGTCTCAAAAAGAAAAGGAGAGTCTGAATGGAATATAAGAAAGCTCTTCTCAAATTTATATCTCCTACATTGATGGGCATTCTGTAGTAGCATTACAAGTATAAACACTTCTATCTTCATATTCATACATATTGTCATTATATTCATTTTTTAGCCCATCACAATTTAATAAAGGCTTAAAACAAAAAATTTTTTTAATAAATAAAAATTCCAAATCTTTACTTCCATTAAATACATTGACGAATTTCTGTATTGGTCAGCAGGGCAACAATCAGGGTTATCTTTGGGATATTCAGTACAACGTTGTTCTCTAGTTTGGTGCATATAACGCCATTTCTCAAATATCTGTTTAAAAATTGTATTTAATAAAAATGACAGAAACCCACATAAATATACCTCACCCCACTATAGACTAGTCTTTTAAACCCAAAGGTGTAACCTAAGCGAGGTTTAACTACCGTATTTCCTTGAATAATTACCCTGAGTTATTTTTGTTCAATCCTCTAGCTAGAAGGGGTAATTAATCGAGGCAGAGCATTTGTTGGAAGTCACACGGAGTATATAATTTTTCGCAACCAAGTGTATCTGTGAGGTTCAATTGTATTTGTTAGTGATCGGACGGTACCGTATTACCACGGTATTTATCGGTATTCTGTGTCAGTAGTATGGTAAGGAATACAGACCAATAAAAATTTAAAGATCCTCGGTATTTCTAGGTATTTAGGATATTTTATCGTTATTTTTCGGAATTCGGTAAGGTAAAAAATTCCGGTCACCAGTATTTTTCCGCAAATAATTCACATATTAAGGTCTTACCAAATTCAGAAAGTTATGGAAAGTAAAAAAGGCGCAAGAATCCTGAGCCGATAACGCTGTGTCAAACATAAGTCCGCCAAAATAAGTGTGTGTTTTTCCGTGAACAAACTTGAAAAAAATGTTTAGAAATTAGAAAAAAGTATTTAAATACTTCTGGCCATTTATTTGTTATTTCACAAGGACATTTATCACCAGGAACTGTATATGTCATTATACTATCAAGCTTTGTCTGACCAAGAATCCATTGGACACTAAAAATTATTTAAATATGTAGAAATAATGAAATGTAAAAAATTTTGCAAACAAAATTTTGTCAGCAAACAAGTGTGTTTTTGGCTTTATAAGGTTTGGGGGCACTATGAAGATATGTTGTCTATGCCAGTTAGAATCTTATATTCCTATTGTTACGTCTGAGGCAGGGATGTCACGGGTTACCCGAAACCCGATACCCGAAACCCGGCCTTTTTTTCGACCCGATACCCGAAACCCGATCCGAGAAAATTTCTAAAACCCGACCCGAAACCCGACCCGAGTTTTCTCAAAATTTTCGCCCGCGTCGCAGAAAAAGGGAAGATTTTTAGCTTAATGATCTTCCAAAATTCTGAAAATTTTCGCCTGCGGCGCTGAAAAAGGAAGAAATCTGGCTTCGGACCTTCAAGAATTCTCAAAATTTTCGCCTGCGGCGCTGAGAAGGGAAGATTTTTGGCTTTTTGGCCTTCCAAAATTCTTAAAATTTTGGCTTTCTTTCGACCCGAAACCCGATCCGAAGAAAATTTTGAAAACCCGATCCGAAACCCAATCCGAGAAAAATTTTGGAAACCCGACCCGAAACCCGACCCGACATTTTTCTCAACCCGTGACATCCCTGGTCTGAGGTAACAGGTAGGTATAGGCCTGATTCATACCATTCGTACGAGAGTGTAGGCTAAAGAGAACCTGTCCCGTTCGGATTGAGATAATATAAAGAATATGTCCTTACACTTAAACCGATATAAAACGAATAAGAGGGATAAGCGAAGAACTAAAGAGAGATAAAAAATTACTTACTCATCTTCATTCATTAATCTTCCACCTTCTTTACCAACATTTCTTGTAATATAAGGGTCCCCCTAAATTTTAATAATTTAAAAAATAAGTAAGCTTAAAATCACTTGAAGTGTCTTAAAATTTGCACAAGGTCCATCAATTACATTACCATTTCCATCTGTACTACCTATGAACTGAAATTAAAAATATTTAGTTTATTGGAAAAATAATTAATTTGGGTAATTATTTTCTAAATTTTCATTGGGAAGAAGTATTTAATCAAGAAAATTTGTTCAGGTTGAGGAATGCAAAAATAACAAAAAGGGGATTTAACAAGTTGAGCGTTTTGGGAATTTAATTCAAATATCCCTTAATAGGTTACAGTCAATTCTACCCTCTCTCTCTCTCTAAATTTAGGGAAGGGAGAACTGGCTAGGATATAAAAAGCGCTTGCTGCGTGTTTTATATATAAAGGCCTATCAAAGACTAACAGGAACCTGACGTGGCTAAGCTTTTACCTTTCTCTCTTACTACAAATAAAATCTTCAAAAAATTACCTCTTTAGTAAAAAGAATAGAATCTGCCGGATTTGGCAAGCGAGCATCCAAAGTAACATCCATGTAAGGCATACTAATATTTGGGTTTATTTTACGCAGAATTATTTCAGCTCTTTTAAGAAATTCTCTATGAACAACGAAAAAGGATGTACATCCGTGCCACTTTCCAGCTTCAAAAGCATCTTTGTGTAATCTTGCCAGATAGTCAAATTCCCCATTCTTTTTCATTTCTGCAATTGCAGCAAACTTGAAAATTTTTAAAAATTATTTTTTCGAAAAAAATTCTTCTGATTCTATCTAAACGGACATAATCTTAACAATTTATGGTATTTTCTCCAATTGAGCGGCGTCTCTATTTGAACGCCGGTACCCTCTTGAGAGAGGATTGAAATATAAATTGTCCGCAAGTTCAATTAGAGAAAAATTCGCTAACTAATTTTAAGAGCATTTGTTTACGGATGGGAAAAAAACTCGAATTCCGAAAAGACTCGAATGATCCGGCTAAATAAAAATAAATGTTTGAAATGAATCTGAAAAGTTGTTTGAAGTTATCCATGCAAGAATAAATTAATTAATAAAATTACAGTATCCATTTTTTCCTGATCTGTTAACATTCTCCATTCTTTGCGTTTTGCTTTTTTAAGTTTTTGGCCATTTGAAAGGGTACAATCATTAGTTGCTCGATTACTTGATTTGCCTAAAAATACGTGATTTTAAAATGTTAATATTTCAAAAAGTCAAAATTACCCCCATAATACTGACAAACACAGCCTAAAGTCATACAAGCCAATTCATATCTTGTTGTATAAGATATTCTCATTTTCGTTCTAAGTTTTGGGTTCTTCGGTTTCTAAAAATAAATATGTAGGTAAATTTAATTAAAAATTTAATAAAAAAAATTTTTTTTACATTTTCTTCCTCTCGATTTCCGTGGACCTTTTTACAGTAATTAAAAGCAGTTTTGTCATCCTTAAGTTTATCGCAAACATCGGAAGTGGAAATGTTTATAATTGTTATGATAATTAATAAAATAAATAAAATTGTGGAAATGGGAGGCATTTTTAATTAAATATTGAGTTAAAGACTAAAAATATTTTTTAGAAATTTATGTTTTATTAATTTTGTAGTCTTGATTTGTAGGGTCTAAACATTTTTTTGGTTATATTAGAGACTGGATTCCATTAGAAATATGAATTAAGGGTGGGATGAAGTCCTCAGAATTCCGTTTTCTTTAGTTTTCCTCCTCCCCTTTCTGACAGCTGCTTTTTAAATCCAGTTGGGCATCCCCCTATGTGAATCTAAGAAAAACTACAGTGTTTTCCTACAAAGCAATCTTTATGAGCGGCTGAAAAAACTATGAGGTTGTTGTTGAGAATCCACAGGGAACAGAGACGATGGAGGAGGGATCGTATCTGGAGGGATCGTATCTGCCCATGGAGAGATTCAAGGGGGGGGGGAAGATACATAGTGAAGATTTATAGACAGCTACTTAGCATTAAAGAATTGAAAAATATTTGTAATGATATATTCGAAATAAATTTCTAACCAATTAACAAAACATAATAAATTTAAAAAACATAAAGTATTAGCCTTCCAAAATTTCAGAATGGAAAAATAATTAAAATTTCCCCTAAGCTTTATCCACCATAGTTAAGCCACCTTTTTCCACGTGTTTTTAATTTTATATATTTGGCAATTGACGTATATACCTTTTAGAATAAACGCTTAATGCTTTAAATAAAATTAAAATAAAAATAATTCAAATAGAAAATTTAATACGTTGCAGCATTAGGGTATTGCTGTTAATTCGTAGGGTATTGCTTAAACATATTTAAATTTTTAGAAAAACTTTTTGCCCAATTTAGCTCGGCCACGTTTGAAATTTTTTAAATTTATTTTAATTTTTATTGGATTTTTATTTCTGGTTTAAAATAAATTATAAATCGTTTTTAATTTAATTGACGTAATAACTTTAAATAAAATTAATAAAATTTGTTTCCTTGAAGTTACATAATTGTAAAGTTAATTTAATCATTTTTACAAAATCATACTTTATGAGTGTTAATAAGGAGAGAGGAAGGGTTAATTCGTAGGGTCAAAGGTGGGGCTGTAGGCATCCTTGGAGAAATTCAGAGGAAGATTCTGAGGGCAAATCCTGGGAATCTTTCAATCAAGGAGTAAATGAAAAAATTAAAGTGGAGATAAATGCGCTAATTACAAAATCTGCCTCAAGTAAATTTAAATATTTTGCGCCAATTTGGAAACCACCACCACTTTAAATAAATAAAAATTGTGAGCTTTAAAAACTTGATAAAAATAAAAACTTTTCTCGAAGCTTTTATCAACTAAAGATAAACCTTTTTTATCCACCTGTTTTTATATAAATTTAGCATTTGACATTCCCCTTTTAAAATAAAAACATAATGCTTTAATATATAGACTTAAAGCAATGTTTTTATAAGCTCACGTTCAGAGTTCTCTAATTATTTATCTCTGGTAAAATTTAGTATAAAAAAATTTTTCTTCATTATGCCTCTGCCACGTTATAAAAAAGGACGGTTTGAAGACAATGTCAAAATGACAATAATATGGATTGGATATAAACTAGGGTAGGACACGTCGAGATCGATATATCTATCTCGAATATCGGTCATTTTCGCCTGTGGCGCAAAAAATTGAAGAAATCTGACTCAAGGACCTCCAAAATTCTCAAAATTTTTGCTGCGGCGCAGGAAAGGGTAAAAAATTTTATGATAAAAATTTTTTAAATACGGTTAATATCGATATCGAGTCGGTCATGTCAATATCGACCAATCTCGATATCGTTTTTTCCTGAAATATCGATATCGTCCTACTCTAATATAAACTATAAATTGGTTACACCCCAACGTACCGTCGAGCTACATATAACATTATTCAAAATTATCGAATCCGTGTCAGCTCGTTGAGTTATAGCTCGCTCTATTTCCATTTCGTTTCAAATTTTTTAAAATTTATTTATAGTAAATAACTATTATTTAAGATAAGAAGCAGGTATATTAATTTTCTATGTTAAGACTTTTAGGTGGTGTAATGTTGGGGAATGGGGTTGGGGAGAATATTAAATAGGTGAGGTTCGCCGAAGGCTCCGGTTGTCCTAGTCCATAGAAGGACTAGGGCCGGGGCCCCGGTGGGTGGTTTACCCCTAGATTATATAAAAAAGAATTAAATTCAGAAACAAATTTATTTAACTAAAACTAACAAAATCCAAATATATATTGTGTGGGGGAGAAGAAGAATTAAAATTAAGTCAGTAAAAAAAGATTGTTGAGAGGGTGGAAGGATAGGCTGGTTTTATAAGCCACGCCTATGTTACATGCCTAATTTTCCTTTTTATGCCGTCCTCGGCATTTTAGATTTTATAATTTTTGATTGGTGATAAAAAATATTTTGAATTATTTTAATTGGGGGGATATTGAAAAATTATTTTTAATTAATTTTTTTTTTTTTAAAGGGGATGTGATGATGAAAATTTATTATTATTTTTAAGGGGGTAGAGAAAAAAATATTTATTAATTTTTTTTGAATTGGGTTATAAAATTTTTAATGTTTTTTTTTTTGCGAGGACTTGGCATAAGGAAAATTTGCATTTGTGGTAAAAAGTCCTAAAATTTAGGATTGTGGTAGGTAATGAAAAATGTGGTAAATTTAAAAAATATGCCAAATAAATGAAATTATGGTTATTAAATACTTAAAAATGTCAAATTAAAAAATTAAAGTTGGCCTTAATAAATGGCTAAAGCTTATTTAAAATAATTATTGTGAGTATAAAACTTATTTAAAAAATTATTATAAATCTTAAATTACTTAGTAATTTTATTAAATATTAAAAAAATTTTTTTTTTCTTTTCCTTATCTTCTCATCATTTATTTTTTTCTTCTTCTTCTTCACTTTCTTTAATAACGTCGGGGTCCCAAAGAGCCAGCTCTGCGGTAACGATCATGATTGTTGTTGTCGTAACCATAAGGTTCGAAGAATCTGATGCGACGTCCTCCACGAAATCCCCGGCCGCCGCGAAATTGTTGAGCTCCACGAAATTGTTGTCCTCCACGAAAATGTTGTTGAATTGGTATTTCTTCTGTGTTGTTTGATGATGTCTCTTCTGTTGAATTTTCTTGTTGTTGTTTTTCGACGAGCAGCATCACAGCCTCCTTGATTCCCTCCAAAGAATTTTTCAACTCTGAGACACAATTGCCCTTACATTTAATTTTAACTTCTTTAATGGTCTCATTTTTCTTTTCTTGATTTTCAGCTACTTTGTTTTCAGCTGGAGCTACTTTGTTGCTTTCCGACATTTTTTTTAAATTTTTTGAATAATTTAAAATTTAGTACCAAATTCTATAAAATTTAAAAAATAAAATAGGTAAATTATATTTTTTAATTATTAAAAATTATTAAATCTAAAGCTAAAAATGAAAAGATAATAAGGATGTATGAAGATTGTGTAAATATTTAAAAGATGTAATAATAATTTTAAAAAGAAAAAAAATTTTTTAATGTGTACAGAAATGTGTTATTGTTAGCTACATATAAAAAATATTATTATTTTTTTTTTGTTTTTATTATTTTTTTTTCTATTTATTTTTTATTCCATTTCTGATTCTTTCTCTATTTCTATATTTTTATCTTTAAATTTAATCTTTAGCGATGGTTCTCGTAACGGAAGTGCCAATTTATTATTATATAATTTTATTTTATCCATATGTGTTTCTATTATTTTTGTGTCATTCTCTTTTAAAATTATATTAGGATGATTAATTGATATTATTTCAAAGGGGCCTTCATATTTATTAGCGAATTTATGTGCCGGCACTTCTACAATTTTCATTACCAGATCTCCTAACTTATAATTCGATGGATTTACTTTAGTGTCAAAATATTTTTTCTGTTTTTCTTGAGCTTTTTCAATGTTCAGGCTGATTTCATTCCAGATGGATTTAAATTTATTTTCAAGGCTCTCTTTGAAAAATGTATTATCTTCATTTTCTGGTTCATTTTCGCCAATATTGAGTAAAGTATCTATGGGTAATCTCATTTCCCTACCAAATAAAACCTTAAAAGGGGACATTTTAGTACTCTCGTGAATTGCCGAATTATAAGACATTGTCGCTAACTGCAGATATTCCTCCCAAGTTCGGCCTTCCTTATCGACATAATGTGTTAAAATTGATTTAATTATTCTATTTGAACGTTCGACTTGGCCATTAGCGCTCTGGTGATAGCTCACAGTAAAAATTTGTTCAAAACCAAATATTTTTGAAATATCTTTCATTACTTGAGACGTAAAGTTTCTACCTTGGTCGGATGTTATAAATTTTGGTACTCCGTATTTAGTTATTAATTTATCTATTATTACTTTTACAATTATTGTAGCTTTTTGTTCTTTTAATGGGCAGCAAATTAAATACTTTGAAAAACTATCTATCATTGATAATATATATTTTGAACCTTTATTACTAGTCACTATTGGTCCGATTATATCTATATGAATATGTTCAAAAGGTAAATTAGGCTTTTTAATTGGAAATAACTCTTCATGTTTTGGATGAAATTCATCCTTTACTCTTTGGCAAGAATCACAAGTTTTAATATATTGTTTAATATCCTCTCTCATATTTTCCCAATAAAATCTAAGTTTCATTTTTTCAACTGTTTTTGTTACGCCTAAATGACCTCCTGTGCCTGGATCCGAATGCATGATTTTTAAAATATTTTCTCTCATTATATAAGGAATTACTAGTCTTGCCGTGCCATTTGTGTCTATATAGTGTAGAGCTCCATTAATTAAAGAATAATTTTTAATATTTTCTTCTAATTGTTCTTTTATCTTTTTATTTTGAGGAAAATAACCCTTTAACGCACTTATGATTTTTAAAAGTTCAGGACACATTTTTTGTAAATTAATTATTTTATCCAGCGATATTTTATTATTACTTGATGATTTATTACTAGTATTATAATTCTCGTCTTCGCTATCCGAACTTGAAAGATAATTTGCTCTAGCTTTTGATCTGGTAACAACGTTGACGTGTCTACTTAGATAATCCGCAAATTGATTACTTTTACCTGACCTATGAATTATTTTAATGTCGTATGATTGAATAGCTAGCTGAAATCTTGCCAAACGTCCTGTTAAATCTTTTCTAGTCAAAATAGCACAGATTGGACTATTGTCTGTCTTAATAATTGTTGTACCGGTACCTAATATATATATAGAAAATTCTTTTAGGGCTTGTTCAATTGCCAATGCCTCTAATTCATTAATATGGTATCGTTTCTCAGTATCTTTTAGAGTTCTGGAAAAGTAAGCTACTGGGTGTTTATTCTGGATTAGAACAGCTCCTATGCCTTTAATTGATGCATCTGTCTCGATTATATAAGATTCTTTTGGATTTGGTGGGGCTAAAACTGGCGGTGTTTTTAATTTATTTTTTATTAATTTAAAGGCTTCCCATTCCTCTTCATTCCAATCTTTTGAGGATTTAAAATTATTTTCTTTTGTTAATTCATATAAGGGACCTAATATTTTTGCACATTCCGGTATAAATCTTCTAAAGTAATTTACTGCGCCTAAAAAAGCTCTTAGCTCTTTTAAATTAGTAGGCGGATTTATTTTATCTATGCTCTCTAAATCTCTAGGGTCTGGCCTAATTCCTTTCTCAGAAATAAAAAAGCCCAAATATTTAATTTCTGATAGACCAAATTCGCATTTATCAAGCTTTAATCTCATGCCAAAATTCGATATTACCGAAAGAAATTGCTCTATATCAATTAGATGATCTATTTCATTTTTTGAAGAAAGAATAACGTCATCGATGTAAATTAAAAAAGAGGAGGATATATATTTTTTCAATTCATTCATAGCACGCATAAATGTCGAAGGAGCGCCACAAAGGCCAAAAGGAACTTTAATAAATTGAAAAAGTCCCATCCAACATGAGAAAGCAGTGCGCTCTTTATGTTCAGGATTCATTGGCAACTGGTGAAATCCTGACTTAAAGTCAAAACTAGTAAAAATTTTCTTCCCCGATACTTCCTCTCTTATCTCATTAATTAATGGTAAGTGGTAAACTTGTTTGATTGTGATTGAATTTAGCTTTCTGTAATCTATTGCGAATCTCATACTACCATCTTTCTTTTTGACTAATACAACAGGAGAGGCAAATTGGGAATTCGAGTGCTCTATTATTCCGTCTTTAAGCATCTGCTCTACCTGTTTTTTAATTTCCTCTTTCATTGTCATGGGCACTCGATATTGTCTAGAAGCAATTGGACCTTTACCCGGTTCTAAATTAATATCATGTTTTATTGACCCCTTATAATCGCTTTTTTCAGTAAAAACATGCTTATATTTGCAGATAATCTCTTTTAGCTTTTCCTTCGATTGTATGCTTAATATGGATTTTTCTAAGTTTATTCCTTTTAAAAATTCGTGATCTATAAGTAAATTTGTTTGACATGAATAGATAGGTTTATATTGTGAAATATTATTTTGATCATTTTCATTAAATTCATTTTTAAATTTTATATTTATTATTTCATCCTGGTCATTTATCGATTCCAAAAATGCTATTACTTCTCCTGGCTTTATTTTAATTTCTATTTGAGATGGATTCATTATTCTTAATTTAATAAATTTCAGAGGCCCTGGTTTAACAATAGTTCTTCCGACTAAGAAAAATTCTGAAGAAAAATGCGTTGGCGGGTGTGTAATATATAATTGACTCGGACATTCATATTCTGTCGTGCCTATGATTAAATTATCTGTTCTAGGTTCTAAAATTATTTCAGCTGGTGCAATAACTGCTATAAAATTAGAATTATTATTTTTAATATATTTATTTTCTCCAGTATTTTGTTCAGTTGATATAATTACCTAATTCATTTAATTTCTTCATAAAATCTGCTCCTATTAGACACGGGTATGGGCAATTATTATCTACAGTAACATAAAAATAGTATATAAATTTTATATTTCCAATGTTTATAATTGCTCTACATTGTGTAATAAATTTGAACGTTGACTGATTAGCAGCTTTGGCTTTCGGGAGATTTATATTTTGTAAAGGTGTAAGACCGTAACTGTTCATAACACTTTCCCTTAAGTAAGATACAGAAGCTCCGGAGTCGAATAATGCTCTTATATTCTTTCCATTTATTTTCATTAATATTACCGGTAAAATATGATTTTGACTATTTGAAAAATTTTCAGTTGAATACATAAACGATATATTTGATTCCCAGCTTGGATTGCTTATAAAAGATTTATTATTTTTATTTATAAAAATTTCTCCGGTTTTTAATGGGATGCTACCAATTTGCTTGCATATTAATTTAATAGTGTCATAGCCTAATATAAAATTAAATGCTGAGGTATTTTCATCTGTTATCCAAACAAAAATCTCGCCAGTAAAAAGACCTACTTCTAATTTCACTGAAACACATCCTTCGATATTGACTGGATTATTATTTTCTATTGGAGAATATATTTTGGGTGTATTTTTATAAAATACTTTTTTGGCTTTAATCTCTTTTGCAAATGCTCTGGAACAGAGTGTTATTTCTGCTCCTGAGTCAAATAATGCTTCACAAGTATTATTATTTACAATTATATTTATTATTGGCAAACGTGTCTTTGTTATTGTTAACTCTGGTAACATTTTTTCAAAACTCGGGCTATTTATTTGAATCCAATTTTTAATTGATTTTCCTGCTTTATATACCGAATTACTTTCTATTATTTTAATTGTATTATTTATTAAATTATTTTTATGTTTTAAATCATATTCAGTGAAATCAAAATCTATCATCCCGTTAATATTAAAGTATGGTCTTATCCCGTGTAACTCAAATATATATAAATGATCATTGCCAATTATTAAAGGAATATTTAAATCTTTATAAACAAAAAAATTTACATCAATATATTCTAATCCTTTTGGCATTAATCGTAGCCTAGTTTTCTTTGTAAAATTAATATTTAATCCTCCAATAAATAATACATTTGTTGGCTCTATTTCCTCTATGTTACAAAGAGCTTCTTCAAAAATATGACTCGGGCCAAAAGAAATATTCGAACCAGTATCAATTACCGCGGGGTAGGATTTTAAACCTATTGGAATATATAAAATTGGTAAGTTTCTCTGATCTTTAAAGATATTATAAGAATAATTTAAATAATTTATTTCAGATTCATTTTTCTTCATATTAGTTAATTTGTTTGTTTTAAATTTATTATTGATTTTTCTATTATTATTATTTTTCTCTCCAATATTAATTTCTTCTAGCTCTATAGGCTCTTGGACTTCTACTGCATTAATTCTTAAGGGCCAGATTATTTTAGAGAAAAATAATTTGAATTTTTTATAAAAGGAGTAAGTCAGTAATAAAAAATATATAATTATGCTAGGTATAATTACACCGAATAAAATAAATTTCAACCACCAAAGAACATCTTCAAGAAATAATTTAACTGCATTTGTTGCGTTATTAAACGTTCTATAAACACCAACTGTATTTTCTTCAATATTTGTTTTAACCGTTTTTGAAAGATTTTTGGAAGAATTTATAAAATTTTCTTTTAAATCTTCTATATTTACAGATAAATTATGCGCTTTTAAATGAATCCATTTTGAAGAATTTATTATTTTATTTTTAATTATTTTATTTATATTATTTGCCCAATTTGGCAGATGGATGTTAATAAAATGTTCATCACTTAATAGATGATAACAATTAGTATTTTCTGCAATTTCCATATATTTAGAATTTGATATCCAGGAGTTAACATTCTCTGATTTAATAATATATTCGTTTGTTAATGTATCGAAAACATTATTTTTATTTCTATATTTTGGATTAAGTGGGTCCCAAATTATTGAATCATTATTAATTAGACAATAATTTGGAATAATTGAACAGGGTTTTTCTAATAACTTGCTTGTAACTAATTTTCCATCATATGAATTTATTTGTGAGAAGGATAAATATATTATTTCATGTACTTTTTTACAATACTCGTCTGGGATTGTTTTTGTAATTTTCCATTTCGGGGTATTTGCCATAGTATTTAAATTTTCTCGTATAGGGTTGGCGAATTTAAGGCACTCAGGATAATTTATTTTTAGAGGAATTTTAATTTTATTGCATTCATTTATTATTGTTTTACTACATCGCACCGCACCTCCGGTAAATACATGTTTTTGGCAATTAATTGGAAATCCTTCAACAGAATACATAAAAATTAAATTAATTAATGTTACTATAAAAGGTAAGATTGCGGTTACAGGATAACCTCCTCTTCCACGTCTGCGCGGTCTATATGGTCCAAAATTAGAATTATTATTGTTATTTATAGTATTTGGGTTATTGTTATAATTATTTATATTATTTCGATTTCTATTTTGGGTCCAATTCTGATTATTATATCTATTTTGATTCCATCCTCTCCTATTGTTATTAAATCCACGTCTATTAAAATTATTATAATTACTATGTGGTAGATGATAAGGCATGAAATTAGTGGGATATGCTTGAATATTAGACAGTGGTACTGGATTATTACAATTACAATTTGAACACCCTTGCTCAGTTTTAACGACATTTATTTTCTCTTCGTTTAGTTTTTCATTTAATTGATTTTTTAATTTTTCCAATTCTCTGCATAATCTTAATTGTTCATTTTCTAGAGACTCTTGCCTAGATTTACCAGAAATTTTTAATTCTTCCTCTGCTAATATTTTCTGATTGAGTTCCTCCTTTTGGGCGCTACTTATTGCTTCGGCTAATGTTTTTGGTTGATCCTGCCTAATTAACACTTTTCTAATATTATATTTTAATCCTCTGTAAAAAGCATCGACAATCATCTCATTTCTTTGTATTTCAGTGTATTTATCTTTAGGGTATCCTTTTTTCACTAATGACTCTATTGCCGCCGCAAATTCTGAAACAGACTCTCCAGGTTTTTGATCTCTCATTAATAACTGGGTTCTGGCTAAACAATTTCCTTGGTGATCCTGACTAAGCTTATTTGCCATACTTTTCTTAATATTATCCCAAGAATTTTTATCTGCTTCAGTCAGTAACTCATACATTGCAAGTGCTTCTCCTTCAAGATAATTTGGCAATGTTTTTGATAAAGTTTTCTCGTCCCAACCCAAAGCATCGCCAATACGACAAAACTCTTTTAAATATTGTTCCCAGTCTCTTATATCGTCTCTACCACTAAATTTTGGTGGGATTAAGTGAGGTCTTTGAGGTTTTGGCTTATCAAGTTGATCTTTTATTTCCTGGATCGCTTGCATCAATTCTTTTAAATCCATTTTATTTAATTTTATTTTATTAGATACGTGTACTAAACTTAATTCTGGACTCAAATCAGGACTTTTAACTAAAGTTTTATTATCGTCTTTTGGTGTTAAAAATTCTAGGTCTTCTGGTGTATTTAGAGATTCAGTAGATTTAGAGATACTTAGTAATATTTTTCTTTTTTGACTTCTAGTTTGGATTATGGGCTCAAAATTTTGTCTATTATTTAACGAAATTTTTATTTTATCTAATAATTACTTTAAAATTAATTAAAATTATTTTATTTATTTTATCAATTTTGGTCTAATATTTAATACTTTAATTTTCTTTATATATTTTCAAAAATTTAAAATCAAATATATATATTTTTTATGTCAGGTTGCCAGGTCGTTCTAGCGAACCTTCGGCTTTAATTAATTTTAAATAGCAACCTTTGGCAGTGGCTGACACAAAAATTTTATTTTTAATATTTTATTTATTAAATTTTCTTCTTTTTTTTTTCAATTTCAGATTATTTAGAAGGTTTAATTAATCTTTCAATTAGCTTTAATTAACTAGAAAAATTTCTATTAATTTTAGTAAAGAATTTATTGCTTTAATTCAATTATTCAACTTCCAATAATTCTCTTTTAAATATTTTATAAATATATTTTTTAACTGTTTGAAGATAGCAGGAAAAATGATTTTTATATATTTTTAAAATTTAGGAGTTTATTAGAAAATTATGGAAAACCGGGAAAGAATTAAATTAGTGAAAAAAAGATTAAAATCAAATGATTGAGGATAAATGATAATAAAATTTAAAAGATAATTAATTTTGTGAAAAATTATTTAGCCTTAGTTAAAAAAGATTTAGGTTTTATTTTAAAATATTTTTAAGCAAAAAAGAGAAGGAGAAAAATTTTTATTTAATTTTTAGCTGTTTTGAGATGAATGAATTTTATGATGAAAATTTGTATTAAATGGGTATATTTATAAACAATTTTTTTGTAAAGGGGAGTGTCAAAATTATGTGCAATTTTAATTAACATAAATTGGCCAATTACAGATTGCCTTTTGCCTTTTTTTTATTTTTCTATTTCTTTGGCCGTTAAAGATTGCCTCTTTTTTTTCCTTTTTATTTTTCTTTTATTCTTTTAAAAATATATTTTTTTTCACTATTGCCAGCCTATTTATACAAATGTAAAAAAATTTTAAAATTTTTGTGCTTCTTACTCCGGCCGTGCACAGCCGTTATTTTTATTTTAAAGGGAGGGAAGGAAAGGGGCTAGGTGCTAGTTGATCAGGCTAGCACCGTCGAAAATGAAAGAAAGAGTAAGGCACATTTTATGTAAATATATTTTTTATTTTGGATTAAAAAGAGTTCGAACATTTGTAAAGCGCTTTTTGAATTTGGAGTAAAGATTGTTTAATTTAAATATATTTTATTTTTATTTTAGAGACCGAAAATTGTATATTTTTGCAAAAATATATTTTTATTTTTTTGAATGCAGAAAAAGCTTAAAGGGTTCCGAAAATAGTATGTTTTTATTTTTGAATGGGGCGAGTAAAGATTATATTTTTTTTGAATAATGATAAAATTTTAATTTATAAATAAATTTATTTAAAGGCCTAATATATTACTGTATTTGTAATGTAGGGAGAGGGGGGGGAGCCTGGCTTATTATATTTATATTTCGTGTTTTGGAATGCCGGCTTTTATATTTATTGGGGAGAGGGCTTATTTAATTTGTATTTATATTTATGAAATGCTGGCTGTTAAATATTTTTTATAAATTTATCATAAATCGCGATATACTGAATTTATTTCTTTAAATTTCTCGGCAATCAGAATATATCACATAATTAAAAAAAATTTTCTTGGAAGCTCTCGGCAATCAAAAAAAACAGAAAACAAATGGACGCGGAGGAAAACAAAAAAAAAAAATTTTTTTTTGTATTAATTTATGAACAAACAAAATTTAAAATAACCCAGTCCCTGTTAGCGGCACCATGTAATGTTGGGGAATGGGGTTGGGGAGAATATTAAATAGGTGAGGTTCGCCGAAGGCTCCGGTTGTCCTAGTCCATAGAAGGACTAGGGCCGGGGCCCCGGTGGGTGGTTTACCCCTAGATTATATAAAAAAGAATTAAATTCAGAAACAAATTTATTTAACTAAAACTAACAAAATCCAAATATATATTGTGTGGGGGAGAAGAAGAATTAAAATTAAGTCAGTAAAAAAAGATTGTTGAGAGGGTGGAAGGATAGGCTGGTTTTATAAGCCACGCCTATGTTACAGTGGTCTTATAGTCTTCTGACACTGTAGTTAACTCTGAATACGCCATTAGTGATGTCCAAGACCGAAAATTCTTATGACTCAAGACAGGGAGACGTCTCTACGGTCCATGGGGACCAGGGCTGATCGAAATTTCGTTTCGTTTCGTTTCGTTTCGCTCTTTCGTGCCCTTTTTTCCATTTCGTTTCGTTTCGGAACGAAACAGAAAAAAATTTATTTCGTTTCGTTTCGAAACGAAATAGCCAAAATTCCGGACGAAACGAAACAAAAAAAAGTGAGAAAATACACCCCTAATAACGGGAATTTATGGAAATAATCATTAATTTTTTAGCGATTTCTGTCTTATGAGCAGCCTAAAATTAAAAAATTTTCGCCTGCGGCGCTGAAAATGGAAGAAATTTGGCTTCTTGAGCTCCAAATTTCAAAAAATTTTCGCCTGCGGCGCTAAAATGAAGAAAACTTTTACGGGTTTTGCTAGAGCAGACCAGCCTTCCGTCGCCCAACCTACTATAGTACTCCAAATTGGATTAATTAAGGATTAAGAGGGATATGTGGGTATTGAGAATAGCCCTCCACGTTACCTTCACTAAAGTATCCAATTTTCTTCACTTTTCATCGCCGCAGACTAAAATTTTGAGGATTTTGTAAGGCCAAACAAGATTAAGGAGATATCGATGGAGCTAGATTTCTTTCAATTTCAACGCCGCAGTTGAAAATTTTAAGATTTTGGTAGGCCAATGGGCAATATTCCATAAAAATTTGATAATTTTGGAAAAATCTTAAGAAAGACCCTCTTAATATCCCTCTTGATCGATATCTAAAGTGGTATACTCCAAAGTAAATTTGGATATATCGTGGGATTTTAATAGGATATCGGAGATTAAGGCGGATATATGTCGATTTAAGGGGATTAAGGTGGATATCGGCAGATTGTAGGGTCCACTCTTGTTTCTGCTATTCTTTTGTCACGCATCTAGCTCTTGGGGTGCATTTTTATGATTTAAATATCGATTAAAAGCATTTATGAACTGAAAAATAAATATTTTTTAATTTTTATTTTATTTCGTTTATTTCGTTTCGTTTCGTCCGAAACAAGCTCATTTCGTTTCGTTTCGCTCCGAAACGAAATAGGAATTTTTTTATTTCGTTTCGATTCGAAATAAAAAATATTTTTATTTCGATCAGCCCTGATGGGGACGGGATCTGATTTGTATTACTACACAAAACTTATTACTTAAAAATTAATTTTTAATTTAAAATTCTTCAATTTATTGCAATTATTAATCTATGGAAAAAGGGGAGAATACAGATTGGATATAGAGAGGAATAGATATGTATAGAGAGCGTAATCTAATGAGAGAAATATTAGATTACGCTGAAGGGAGTAGTTTGAGGAAAGCCTGTAAGGAACAAATTAGGCAGTTAGTCCTTTAAGAATAATAGACGATAAATGAAAGCAATTTAAATTAAATAAAGTAAATATTATAAAAAATTTATAAATAAATATATGTATATCAACTATACATTTTCTTTATTTTTTCCCATTAACTTCTTCTCTCTTCTGAGGGCCAATTATAATCATCAAAAAATCCTTCATTTGATTGTTTAGATTTAGACTAAATTTCAGGTTGGAAGGACCATCTTCAGAATTTTGGAGGGGTTTGTCAGCTAAAGGAGGAGTTGTTGGGATGGTTGGTTTGGGAGTTGTAAGCGATTTTTTATTAGCTATGGATGGAGTCTTTTTTTGTTTTTTTGTAATTAGTGAATGTTTTTTTAGTTTTTTATTTTTTGTTTTTGATGGCATTTTTGTTGTTGTAGGTAAGTCCGTTGATTTAGTTTCTTTACCATCATCTATTAATGAAGGATTTGTTAGTTTATTGGGGTCAGACTTTGTGAATTCCTCTGGTTTAGTTGGCATAGATGTTGTAATTGATCCTTGATTAGATACAAAAGAAGTTGTAGCATCCTTCACAATTTTTTCTTTAGCCGAATCAATCGTTGTTTTTGCTGGTTTATAAAGTTCAGACGTTGCGAATTCATTCGTTGTAGCAAGTGTTTCAGCACCTTTCGACTTTTTCGTCGTCAAATTTGAAGCAACATTATCCTTTCCAACAATCACGTCATCATGCACAATTTTACCAGGAATTGTAATTTTATTTGTTTCAAGTTCTGCCGTCTTAGAAATATCTGTTTCACTTTCTGACACCGTTGTGGTGCTCTATAAATTTAATTTGGTTTAAAATATTTGCAAATCCCTAACCGGTAAAGCAACACAAATATTGTTCACACATGTACCATTGTAACAGACATCCGCGTCTGTAAAAATTATAATAAGCATTGGAAATTAGAAAGGTTATATGTACATAGTCTACTTCCTATTAGAGGCTGTGGCCCGGAAAGTATACCGAATTCGAGTTAATCGTTGATTTAGTAAGAGAAGCAAGACATGGAACTAAGATCAATACTGCACGCTAAGACCATACTTGGCCTCAAGAGTATGGTCTCTTTACCTCCAATGCTCTCCCTGGCTGAAGGGAGCATATGAACCAGAAAGGACTTAGTCTGTAGGGAACACATGGCTGTCTCAAGAGCTGAAAGAACCCCAAGAGAAGTCTGTAAGGGTCATACATATCAGGGATGTCACGGGTTACCCGAAACCCGATACCCGAAACCCGGCCTTTTTTCGACCCGATACCCGATCCGAGAAATTTTCTAAAACCCGACCCGAAACCCGACCCGAGAATTTTTATTTTTCAAAACCCGATCCGAAACCCGGCCCGAGTTTTCTCAAAATTTTCGCCCTCGTCGGAGAAAAAGGGAAGATTTTTAGCTTAATGATCTTCCAAAATTCTGAAAATTTTCGCCTGCGGCGCTGAAAAAGGAAGAAATCTGGCTTCGGACCTTCCAGAATTCTCAAAATTTTCGCCTGCGGCGCTGAGAAGGAAAGATACCCGGACTTTTTTTCGACCCGAAACCCGATCCGAAGAAAATTTTGAAAACCCGATCCGAAACCCGACCCGACTTTTTGCTCAACCCGAAACCCGATCCGAGAAAAATTTTGGAAACCCGACCCGACATTTTTCTCAACCCGTGACATCCCTGATACATATATCTCTATCAATATAATATGTTTGTTCTTGTTTAACTTGCCATTAGAAAATCCGCCGCAGTGTCCTCCTAAACGAGCCTTTGAAACACATATGGGGGCATCATTAGAACGATCACAAAACACAAATCTATTATTTAAAATTAATTTTTAAATTTAATTTATTCCCTACTCGGATTCACAGTCTTTAGTAGGAGTACAAGTAAGTCTATCTGCATATCCATACATATTGTCAGTATATTCATTTCTTAATCCATCGATATTTTTTAAATTCTTAAATATTATTTAATAATTTTATTAATTTAAAGAGTTTACAGGAAATTGTGTCATTGTCGCATTTCTATAATGACAGGCTGTTGAACAAGCCTATAAAATTTAAATTAATTCTATAAAATTATTGATGACATACAGGGAGATTTTCGGGATAATCATTGACACGTTGTGTTCTGTTTTGTTTTGTCTGACGCCATTCTTCAAATACCTTTAGAAATGTTTTATAAATTAAATAATGTTGGCAAAATAATTTTGGATGATTAAAAGTAGATACAGGACCACTTTTTTTCGTCTCCGGCAAAAATTCTTAAATATTTGAATCGATTGGTATATATTTCTAATCTAGGTCTCGGGTCCAATGTACTATAGTACAGCCCGGAACTATCATTTTAATATATCTATCTCAATTCCTGTACGAACTCCCAGTTCGGTAACTAATTAAAAGATGATATGTTGTGGATATTTGCGAGAGAGAATAAATTTGTGAAACCCAGTTAACAGACCCCTAATTAAAAATACTGTATTTATTTACTGAATCAACAAAACAATGAAACAGAGGAAAGAGAACTTCATTAGCAGATGTTTCTAGATATGACATATCTCCACCAACACATTTATGCGTTCTTGCATGAGTATACTTTAAATAAAATAATAAATTTGATTTAGAAAATTTTAACTTCACATCCCTGTTCTCTTTACACTCATTACTTGATCTTTTCACACTAGGGAGGGACCGCTATCCATGAGGAAGAAAATTCACCGAAGACCTTCCTCGGGGTAAGCTTGCGTGATCTCCGACCACGTTCCTCGCAACCCCCCTTCCCATCATTTGTAAAATCAGTCCCCGCCCGTAATTTCACCTCACGCTATACCTTCATTGCTCGTTTCCAGCCTAGCTTCTTTGGCCCTACAATCTCATCTAAAAATTACCTCAAGCCATTCCCAATTTACACTATAAGGGCAACCCTTGTCCGGATACATATAAGCAAGTACATTATCCACGTTTGTTTGTGAAAGTGTCCAATCAACGCTGAATTAATTTAAAATATATTTTAAAAATTATATTTACTCACTCATATTCAGTTGTGCATCTACTTATAACGCCGACTTCCCTTGAAATATATTGATTCCCCTGAAAATTAATGTTTTAAAAACTTTGTTTGAAAAATAACCTCGAGAGTTTTCCAAGGTGCAAAGAATCCTGTAGTTACATAGCCTTCATTATTTGTTGTACCGAAAAACTGATAATAAATGATAGGAATTTAAAGTTATTCTAGTCAAATTTAATAGCCATTATATAATAGTACTTAAAATATCCAAAAAGTAATATTTGGCATATTCGAAGCTTGTATAAGACTAATCATGTTCCTCACAGCCTAGAAACCGAAAAGTCTTATACGACAGTCCCAGTCCAGTCTTAACTACAGCCTACTTCGGTAAATGTCCAGCTCGAGGGGCACATGTCCGCAAAAGCCATTCTGCAAAAATGCATTTTTCTGCATTCAACAGCTTCCCTCTCTCCTTAACACAGTAAGAGATCTTTATAATTTGCGCCAAACTGTCAACCTACCATTTGATTACCTAAGGCAAATTAAAGGAGAGAGAAGGATGTTGAATGAATGTGCCTTTCGAGCTAGACCTTTACCGCCTACTTCTATACCTGATCAGTGAAGAGAATCGAATCTCTAGGATTGTTTAAACGATTATCCAAAGTCGAATCCCAACAAGGCAAAGAAAGCGTTGGATCCACTTTTCGAAGCATTATTTCAAATCTTTTGAGAAAATTAAATTAATTTTCAAGCCTTCTAAACACCTTTTAGTCAATTCTCTATGCCAACCTGCAAAGGCTTGCCCCCCATGAGCACAACCTGTGGCAACGGCATCTCTGTGAAGTGCAGCAAAATAATCATAATCTCCATTATTTTTCATTTCTCTCACTGCTTTAAACTTTAAACGAATATTTTTTAATTAAAATTAAATATTTACAAATTTATTTCTCTCTTCTTCTGTTAACAATCTAATTTCTTTACGAAGTGCTTTTTGAACTTTTTGGCCGTTTGGAAGGGTACAATCATTTGTAGAACCATTAGTTTTGCCTAAAATTAATTTTTGAAAAATTTTAATGTTAAAATTAAATTATTTAAAAATCTCAATACCTCCATAATATGAACATACGCAACTTTGGGTGACACACTCCAATTCAGGCCTAGAAAGTATGTCTAAAGATGCAGCTTTTTCTGTTAGTTCACTTATCATTACTTTAATTTAAGATTTAAATTTTAAAAATTTGTTTGAAATTTAAATTGACTAAACATTGACTATGGACATAAATTGACTAAGCTCTGGAGCCGACTCCGGCTAGGAGCTACAGCTTTCGTTCCCCTTTATTCTTTCCGGTCCACTCTTTTGCCCTTTTACATAGGACTAGAATGTTGTCATTTCCGGATTACCCACATATTTTGTTCGACTGTCCCCTATACACTACAATCTAGGCATATTCCCTAGACTATCCTTGCTCCCAACTGATTCTCTCCCTCTACAGTAAACTGATCTTAAATAAAATTTCAAAATGTCAACTTGTGTTAATTATTTAAAAATGCTTACATCGTTCCATTAATTCGTTATTAGTCTAAAAAATTAACAAAAAATTTACTTAAATATTTAATCTTAAAACCTGTGGATTTTCTGTTTTTGCAGCAAGCTTTCTTTGTTTTGCTATAGCTGAACATGCGCTTACAAGATCATTACTTGGGGCTGTATTACAATCAACTGTGGATTGGGCATAAATATTATTGGCCAAAGAAAAAGTAATTAAAGGTATAAATAATAAAGACATTTTATACAGATTTATATATGTCCCTAAAAAGAGGTTAAAATTCTAAGAAATATTAGCAAATTTAACGAGGGGTTGTTTATAGAATATAAATTTATGATAAAATAATTTTTTTAAATTGAGAGCCTAAGCATTTAGATATTTTTATACTGCGTATTTGTATATGTCAAACATAGTTTTAAATAGGGTTGTAAATGAAAACCCACTACAGATCAGGGATGGTTTGTGATGCCGATGCCGGCTCAACCTTATTTCTAACCCACACATTCTGTCACAGATAATTTGACCTGATTGTTAGATATAACAGTATTAACATATAAATTTACTAAAATAAAATACTAAATCCTGCCTTAATATTCAAGAAAAGACAAGCAATTTTAAAAATAAGCAAAAAAATATTATTTTTAAATTTTTAATAACAAATTTTTTGAAAAATAAAATAATTAATCAATCCAACTCAATTAAATATTCCTCTAAAATATTTTAAATGTTTATTTGACAATCTGATATATTTGACGTGGTCGTTGCTTGAAGACCGATTTTTGGAGAGATTTTATGAGGGAAAAATCTAAAAATTGCTTCGATTGAAATTTAATTTTTTGCCACGCTACTGAAACTTAAGAGAGTGAGGAGAGAGAAGGAGAGATTTTAAAATTATTTTTGAAATTTGCCTTTAAATTTAAAAAAAGCCAAAATTAAAATAAACATTAAATTTAATAAAGACTAGAGATTAAAAATGAATTTCAGATGAATAAAGCAGGAAATATTTTTTTAAATTAAATAAAGCTGCAAAACATGCCTTGCCAAAAAGAAAATATTTTTCTTTTCTTCCAATAAAATTTATTTCAGATTTTTGGATTGCAAAATTCCTCGTTTTTGGTTCAATTACATTTTAGTTTCAGTGAATGTTCGGCGTTTTTTAAGGTATACCCAAAAAGTTGTTAACGTTTTTAACATTTTCGAGAAATCGTTCATTAAGTAGAGTTAGGATTTTTAAACAATAAAAATATAGTAGGCAACAAAAACTCCAAAATAGGTACTAAAATTCGAAAAAATGGAAAATAATTCTGCCACCGAACTAGTGTTTTCTAACTAATGTTGCTGAAACGCTCAAAAATGCTATTCTTACGTCGGTATGAACAATAGGTACTCTGTTCAAATCATTTTTCTAGACAATTTTTAAATATTGGTTGCCTCTCCTCAGTATTTTGATAGTACCGTGCCGAACACAAAACAAAAAAAACAACAACTCTAACCGACAACTCCAGTAATAATCTAATAGTTTGTCCCTTAAATACAAATTTCTAGCCTAAATTTAAGTTTCAAACCCATTGGTCAAAAATGATTATAATTCACAAAAATCCAAAAAACATTGATTGCACACATACTAGTTTAGGTTAAAATCTTACGAGAAAAATCGAGGTTGGGACGGGGTTGCCAACAGTGCCAAATTTAATATTTTTTATTCTTCTATAAAATTATTTTCAAATAGTAAAAAAATAAAAAAATAAAGCTTAAAGATTTAATTTTAAAAATCAAAGACCAAGTTTGTCAATTAAAATTTATTCAAATTAATTTTAGTAAAAATAAAATAATTTTTTAAAATTGAATTTAAATAGGAAATTTCAAAAAATTCTCATAGAAATAAAGTAACAATCGTAAAATAACAAGGCGAATTTTCTATAATCCTATGTGATAAGGCAAATATCAAGTTGAGTAGGACATCCTGATTCTCATCATTCTTTTCTTTTACCTACAACCACCTTTTATTGTATTTCTACGTGCGATAATCGTCTACTTTTGCTATTTCAGGGCGTAAAAGTATGATTGATAGAGAGTTGGGAGTAAAACATGCAGATGTATATTTTGCATGCGGATATGCTGAAACGTTCAAAAATGATGTTTTTACTCCGGTGTGAACATTAGGGACCTGGTTCCTATAGCATATTTTTGCATATTTCGGCATTTTATTTCATATTGGTATTCTTGCTTTTAAGAGGGGATATTCTTGCTTTTCGATATTTTTAAGATTTGTCAGTGGGTAATCGAGTATTCTTAGTTAAATATATATTCAAATTTTGTTTATTTTAAATTTAAGACCCGACAATTTTGAAAGATCAGTTTATTCTCTATCGATCAGTCTGTTATTTTATAAGTTAAAATAGGTTTTGAAAAAGCTTTACTTCCACCAAATCCTACGACATCTCCTTGATCTCACTTAATCACCCTTAATTATATCCAAAACACAGGATTGAATTATTCATAAATATTCCCTTCAACCCCTCCGATATCCCCGCATCCTTCCTAATCTCATTAAAATATTGGGACTGAACCAAGTATATACGAGAGGGACCGAAGTAGTTTCTCGATTCCGGCTTAATTTACCAGGACCGTATTAATTAAATTAAAAAAATAATTAATATTTATTAAAAAATAAATATTAATAAGGAAATAAAATTAATAAATGAACATATATTTAGTCGAAAAAGATAAAAAACTAATAATTTAGTGCTTAAATAAAAATCACTCACGTCTTGCGAGCGATTCGCTCGCGTCTTAATATAATAAATAATTTTATTTTATATTTTAGGTAGCCGTAGAAATTTTTGATTTAAAAAATGTAATTGACACGTACACTAATAAAAAATTTTGAAGAAAAAAATTTTTGATAACAAAAAAATTAATGAGGAAATAAAATTAATAAATTAATTTATTAAAATAAAATTTATTTTAAATTACCTGAATAAACGAGGCAGTGGCTAGTAGGGCGCGTGGGTGTTAGGGCGTGGGCTTAAAATATTTTAAATTAATTAGTTAAAAATATAAAAATTTTGTAAAGAAAACCCTCTAATATTTTTTAAATTATAGCCAAAAATGGCGTTTTACCAAAAAATGCCTACTTTTTTAAGGTTTATCGACTATACCTCAAAAGGCTTTTGATCGGAAATTCTGAAATTTTGAGGGGGTTAGTCAAAAATGTTAAAGAAATTTGAGGAAATTTTCAGAAATTTAGTCTGACCACCCCAAACTTTTTTATATTTTAGAATTTCCACGCCGTAATTTTAATATTCCAATTAAATTTAATATATCCACCAACACTTTATAATATTCAATAAAATTTAAAAAAAGGACTTCTTTTAATTTTATTTTAAGAATTTCTAAATTTAAAAATTTGCGTCAATAATTATTTAAATAGCTTTAAATTAAAAAGAGAATCCACGTTTTCAGACATAATTGTTTTAAAATTTTTTAAATATATAAATTTTTCTTAATATAATTTTATTTTATTTTATAGAAAATATTCTTTACCCTTTCCTTTTTTGATTAAATTAAACATGTAGATTCAATTCCTGTTGAAGTTCTGTAAATGTTCAATCCTGTGCGACTCAATTCTTTCGAGTCGGATTGTTATTTAGTATCCCTAATAATTTTGGTTGGAATCCCAATCACAACGAGATCTAGTATACTAAATGTATATGCTAGTTGCTGTCCATAATCAGGGAATAACTAAAAAGCCGCTATCTGGAATGCTGGATGTGACTTCGAGAATTAGATACGGAGTTGGTTTTGGACAGAGCTGAAATCGGAGTCAAGATTTGTAATTGTCATTAGAACAAAGCCATAAAAACCCGTACCGCCCACTAACCCTCTGACATGTAATGAACCTCGGCAGTATTGGGCAGCTTCTGTCCAGATATCTTCAAAGAAAAGATATAAGTGAAACTAATCCCCGGATCCACTTAAGGCTTAAATCATTCCTTGTTTCAATTCTTTATCATTTAAATACCTACCCCTCTTTCTACCGTAATCCCTTTATTTTTTATATATTTGTAGATGTTGTTTAAAAAACTTGGTCCTTTATCTTTCCTTTTTATTATCTTAAAATGTTTAAACACGGCTTCCGCCCAATCCCCCCAAATTTGCGATAAAGCACCTGACGATGCAATAAAAAATGCTTGTAAAAATATGGCTAATGTAATGGTTAATGTTTCCAATTTTGTTGCTGAAAATCCACGTAAGTTAAAATTTTATTAATTTTATAATTTTTTAAATAATTTTTATTGAAAATTAATCCATTTTTTAGTAACGAAAGGAATGACTCAAGATAGTGCTAGCGATAGGCCTGAACTTAAATGCTTGAATCAAAGTTGTGTTTGTCCTTATTATGGAGGTAATTTTAATTTTTATTTATGTTGATTTTTATCTACATTCTGAAATTTGAAAGATAACCGTAAGAAAATTTTTCAAAAAATTAATTTTAGGCAAAACTGATGGTTCTGTCAATGGTTGTACCCTTCCAAACGGTCAAAAAGTTCAAAAAGCACTTCGTAAAGAAATAAGAATGATATCGGATGAAGAAAGAAATGAACTTGTAAATTATAATTTGAAAATAATTATTTAATTAAAAAAATATTTTTAAAGTTTAAAGCAATTAAAGACATGAAAGATACTTCAGATTATGATTATATAGCTGCAATACACAAACTTGCCTATGAACAAGGGGGTGCTCACATGGGAGCCGCATTCTTTTCTTGGCACAATGAATATTGTAAAAGGTATGAGAATTGACATTTTGAAATTTTAAAAATTAAAAATTAAAAAAAGATATGAAATCTTGATTCGTAAAAGAAATCCTTCACTTGCTTTACACTATTTGGACTCTACACTGGATAGTCCTTTACCGACTCCAGCAGATTCTGTTCTTTTTACTGATGAGGTAAATTAACTGAGATAAATTAATTGAAGGGAAGAAGGGAACATGTATTGTAGGGGTAAAGGAGAAATAGAAAAAAAACAAGGAAAGTCTGTAGATCATTTTTTTCTTTCCCCTAAGTATCATCGGGTTATAATCATTTTAATCGAGAATCAAGCTTGCAAGTAATTGTATGTACCGTATATGCTCGAATAATTACCCTGGGTAATTATTGTTTCAACTTCTCGCTAGACGGGGTAATTATTTGAGAGGGGGTAATTATTCGAGCTTTTTTTAAACAGGCTAATTATAACTATTTTTAGGAGGGGTAATTATTTTTTCAACCTCTCGCTACATGGGGTAATTAATTGAGAGGGGGCAATTATTTGAGAGAGGGTAATTATTCGAGCATATACGGTATATTATTTATAGTTTTTTGGCACAACAAACGAGCAAAATTATGTAACTACTGGACCCTTTGCACCTTGGGAAACTCTCGAGGTAATAAGATTCTTTTTTAACAAAACGTAAACATTTTAATTTTAGGGCAACCCTTATATTACAAGACAAGTTGGGGATGGTGGTAGATTTCTTAAGGATGACGAGTAATTTTATTCTATTTTTATTATTTCATTTAAAATAATGCCTCCTCTAAAAATATTTTTCAGCCATTATTTTAGAAGAAATACTGTAATAATTTTGGGGCTAACCCGCAAGATCGAATCCCTTGAAGACAAGTTATCTAGTGAACAGATCTCTGTGATTATCTGCCCCTATAGATCAATTCCAAAATTTTGGCCTAAAAAAGACTAAAAATCTATTAATTACCCACTCTGTTAATTACACTTAGAGACCGGATCGATACGATATATCGATGGAAAATATCGATATCGATATTATCGATTATCGATATCGATATTATCGAACGAAAATTTTTTTGATTTTTTCGATATTTTTCGATAATCGATATTTTTCGATATCGATATCGATATTATCGAACGAAAAATTTTTCATATGATACCGATATATCGAACGATAAATTGTTCGATATTTTTCGATATTACCTAATTTCTTTTAAATTTTAATATATTGGCATAAAGTTTTATTTCTCTTTTACATTAAATAGTAGTAACCGGCTCCAAACCGGACTCCGGCCGGTTTTCCGGACTTCCCCTGTCATTGGTACAACTTCCCCTGTCATTGGTACAACTTCCCTCGTCATTGGTACAACTTCCCTCGTCATTGGTACAACTTTCCCCGTCCGGAAAAAATATCGAAAAATATCGATGTTAAAAAACCGATATTTTTCGATAATCGATATTTTTCGATATCGATATCGATATTATCGAACGAAAAATTTTTTGATTTTTTCGATATTTTTCGATAATCGATATTTTTCGATATCGATATTATCGAACGATCACTCGAGTCCGGTCTCTAATTACACTCGCTCTATTAATGCCCTCTCCAGCGAGGTTGAAATAATAATTGCCCGGGGTACTTATTAGAGCATATACATTTTTATAATTAATGAAAAAAAAACGAGATATTTGGGGGATTTGAAAGTCTGAGGATTTCGAGGAATAAATTGGATTAAAAGGGTGTTGGCTGGAAAAAGGATGTCGACCCCCTAGTCTAAAGTATCGGAGATTTTCTAAAATAAATCTCACAAACTTCTTCAAACCTTTACCTGTCGATCTGTACATCCAAGCAGAATTACAAAAAAGTGTCGGAACAACTTAGAGCAAATTTAAAAGCTAGAAATGATTTAAAAATTTTTTAGCATTCAATGGACACTATCTCAAACAAAAATTGAAAATGTAATGGCTTATTCAGAGCCAAGTGCTAAATGCTCTTATGAAATAGATTTTAAATGGATTGAAGTAAAATAAGTTTAAAAAATTTTATTTTTATTTTTCGCCATTTAAAGTACCCTCATGGAGCTTTTCACGATTGTATTGGCGGTGATATGCAGACAGTCTTCCCAAATAAGGCAGCAAATGATATAATATTCTTTTTCTTCCATTGTCATATAAATAAAGTAAAAATTAAAAAAAAAACTTTTATCGGTCCTTTTTCCTCTTATACCTATATTTTTTTAGATTTTTGTAGATTGGCGTCTAACTAGACAAACCCGTTCCCAACGGGAAAATGTTTATCCAGCCGATCTTGCTGTAAGTTTAAAAACTATTTAATTATTTAAAAATTTGATTTTAGGATTGTGAAAACCCCGCACACTTTAGAAATGCGACGATGTCACAATTTGCTGTAAATTAAATTTAAAAAAAAATTTTTTTTTATTTTATTATTTAAGCCGTTTAAAAATATCGATGGACTTAAAAATGATTATACTGACAATATGTACGAATACGTAGATAAACCTAATTGTACTGCTACTACAGACTGTGGCTCTAGGTAGGGAATTTTAACGGATATTCTCTATAGACTATTTATTATATGTATTTCCTGAGGATTACTGTCTTTGATTCCCTACAGACTACCTCCATGGTTCCACACAGCTACCTCCTTAATTCCCTACAGATTACCCTTTCTCTTAAGTATAATGAGAATCCTTTTTTAAACTATTTTTAAACTAGATTTTTGTTCTGTGATCGTTCTACTGATGCTCCTCGTTGTCTTTCGAAGGTCCGTCCTGGCGGAAATTGCAAAGGTTTCCCTAACGGTGAGTTTAAAAATTAATATTTAATTTTTATGATTTTTTGCTATCTTTTTTTATTTCTTTAAAATTTAGCTGATATTTGCTACAATAGCACGTGTGTTAATGATGTTTGTGTAGTGTTATCGGTTTGTTTAAAGTTTATATTTTTGGAAAAATGAGAGTTTACAGACAAAAGCAGCTACAATAACAGCAACTTCTACAGTGAAAATGACTGAGAAACCATCCACTTTAACACCTAAAATTACAGAGGTGCCAACTACTAAAGCAGCAAGGTTGACAGAGAAACCAACTACAACAACTCCGAAAGTTACGGAGGAACCAAGCTCTACAGTGAGGTTGACAGAAAAGCCGATTACTACGACTCGAATGGTGGCAGAGAACCCAACTACTACTACGCCAAAAACGATGGAGGAAACCACAACACCCAAAAAACAAACTCCAAGCACTCAACCTTCAACAAAAAAGATTCAAGAGAAACCAACCACAACTGTAAAAACACCAGAAATTAAAACCACAACGAAAAAGTTGCCTATGACTACAATTGAGATTGTAGAATTTACGACAGAATCTATAACAACGGAAGCAGCCACAACAACAGAATCAATTAAGGAGTCCACCACAACTGAAGAACCTTTAGAAGAAACAACTATAACATCGTTAACTCCCGAGGAGGAAACGACACCAGAACTGATAGAAACTACTACAAATGAGATTCCAGAAGAAACTACAACAATGATTACAACAATAAGACCGACAAAACCTCAAAAGAAGCTCACAACTATAATAACAACCAAATTACTAACCAAAACAACAACCAAAAAGCCCAAAACGTCAAAAACCAAAAAACCAAAGAAAGACAAAAAACATAAGAAACATCACACAACAGAACAATTAACTTCTACACCTATAGCAAAAACAACGAAAATAACCAAACCGCCAACAACGATTAAACCAACAAAGCCAACTTCAATTGTCGAAAAAATAACAACTAAAATTATCGGGACCACAAAAAAATCGGAAAAAACTACAAAGAAACCTAAAAAAGGAAAAAAGAAATGTAAATGTAAAAAGCAAAATCCTCCAAAAAATACAAAAGATAATAAGAAAAGCAGTGAAGAAAAAAAGAATGTTAAAAATTGATGGAAATGAGTGATAATTTGTACAAAACTTGTGATAAAGCAGTTAAATTATAACTAATAAATCCGAAAGAATAAATTTTGTAAAGTTAATATCTTGATGTTTAATTATTTACTATTTGGATTTATTCAGAAATTATAAAATAAATTTTTAATATGTACTAAATATTCAATACAAATGAATAAATATTTAAATAATGCAATAATAATCTTTATTTTTTACAATTACTTCCATCGAAAGTGAATACTAATACATAACAGATTTGGTAAGGGACATGGATTTTGGTATCCGGATATTTACTGCGGATACAGAGGATATCCGCAGGTATTTTTAACTTATCTGTATCAATATCTGTATCCATTACCAAGCCTGACTAATATTACTCCTATAATGTTTCATTTCAATTTGCACTGTATCTTCAGACTGCCTCATCTTTTTATGTTCTTTACACTCATCACATATCTTCTCTTCAGAATACCTCGACTTTCATACCTTTTATAAATTTTTAATACTATTTTTTATTCTCAAGATACAGTATTTGAGGCACACTTTATACTAGAGTCCGGGCAGTAGGGGGCGATCAACATTCGATATATATAAAAAAATATCGAAAGAAAAATAAAGAAAAAAAGGCTAGATATTCTTCGATTTTTTAAAATAAAAATTTTTATAACCAATGCATGACAAAATAGTGCCAATAGTCCATTGAGATTAAGATTGAGTAAATGGGGTATTTGTGGATTTCGGCGGATTAAATGGATCACCCAAAATCCCTCTTAGTCCACCGAAATCACTCTTAATCCATTTAAACACTCCTAATCCACCGTTATCCTCTTAATCCACCGAAATAATCCATATTAGTCCATATTAAACCCTCCTAACCATATTAGTCCATATCTTAATCCATATTCGTGTTTGGAGGGATATTGAGGGAATCCCATGTCTCTTTTATCTCTTTTAAATCTCATCAATTTTATTGATAACACTTTTATCTTCTTCAAATGCAAAGATAACACAGTGGATTTTAAGTGTCGCTTTTTGAGCGTCGGCAAAATTTTCGTAAGCCGACTTTCTTCATTTTTGCGGACCGGATACACATCTCGCTCTCATCTTCCGTTTACTTCGGCAAACCCAATCGTGAATATATGTTGAAGTATCCCTTTCTTCATTATTGCGCCGCAGGAAGAAATTTTTTGAATTTCCTATGGCCAGAAAGCCTGAATTCGGCTTTTTTGGCGCCAAAAATTCAATTTTTGATAATAATAACTAAGGGTCGGATTTTCAGGTTGTAAAAATCTTAAAATTGGTACCTAAATAGGTTGCAAAAAATTCTAAAATACGTGACAAAAATAGTGAAATAGATTGTAATAAAGTCAACTGGGAGATAAATAAGGCATAAATTGAAATATTTTCTATTTTCCGTTCAAAAATCTTATTATAAAACTACAGTGATTGATCCCTGTTCGGGATCTATCACTTCCATTCTTGAAGGCCGAAAGAAGAAAAACTACTAGTTAAGAGTTCTGAACACGTAAACTGCTAAAAATCCAAATCCATCTTTGAAAACTAACCATCAACTTTATGGGACCACGAAATTCGTACTCGACTTTGGCTGAGTTCGAAAAAAACTTGTTATTAATGCGATATGCGAGACCATAAATTTAGGGGTGGAAAATAGGAATTATCCATAAAATTTTATTTTATAAACTAAATATCACGCGAACAAAATTGTTTTTATCACATTTAGTCGACTGGGTGCTCCATTCCGACACTTTAATTTCCGTCATCTCTGGTCCCGGATTTGTCTTTTTCTAAAAATAAAATTTAAAAAATTTTTTTTAATTTTAAATTTTATTTAAATGCCAACACATTTATTTTATTTAAAATTTTTTATTAAAATTTTATTTTATTTAAACAGTGTTTAAAAGACGTCAATCTCTTCAATGAAAAGATTTTTTAAAATAATTTAAATAATTTTTAAAATAGAATTTAATAATAATTTTATTCATTTTTATATTTTTAAAATTTTTTTCTTAATTGAAATTTTTTATGCCGAATTAAACTTGAATTCATTGGATGGAAGAAGAAAAACCGAGGGGCTCTTGTATACATTATTTTGGAGTCCAGACTGGATATATTTATTAATTCTCTGATTTTTCTGGATTTAATAACGAGATTAATGCCTTTTCAGAATTTCTGGAATTTTTTTTCTTGACTTTAGGCCCAAAATCTGATGTAATTCCAGGATAAAGATTAAAGTTTTTTTCTTACAGTTTTGTCAACATATTAATTAAAATAATTCTCAAACTTTCAGAATATTTGTTTTTAAACATGTCAAAATATTTATTTTTTACTATAATATTAATTGTCACTACTTCAATAAATAATGCCTTTATTTTCAAAACTGATTGCAGTAAAGCACCTCCAGAAATGCAAGCAACTTGTAGAGGTATGCAAAATTCAATGCTTATGTCGATGGATAAAATGGTTTGGAAAAATGTTTTTGAAAAAAAATTTTAATTGTTATTTAGGCAGCTGATCAGCCACCTGTGCCCGTTACACAGGAACCTGTAAATGAGCCTTCAACACAAAAAGAAATGGTATGAATTGAGGAACTAGGAGGAGCCCCTCTAGAACACAGAATATTCATTTCCAACTCTCCTTTCCCGTTTCTCATTTCTTTAACTTTATTCCTTCAAAAATTTCAGCTTTAGATATTATTTTTAGGCAGCTGAACAGCCACCTGTACCAAATACTCAGGAACCTGTAAATGAACATTCAACACCAAAAGAAATGGTATGAGAAGGGAAAAAATACTTCCCACATAAGAGATCCCAAAGCTAGATAAAGCACGAAAAAATTCGGCATAATAATTTTTCTTGTGTGGATAATGAATAAGCACTTTTGAAGGGAGATCTAGCTGGCTAGCAAATAACTTATTAGGCAATTCCCTCAAATACCTTTCCCTATCTTATCAAAAGTGAATTGGGTGATTGTAAAGGGAATATTAAACTGCAATATATGTTTAATAATTTAAGGATTATCCAACAACAAAAGCTCCATGTCACGAGGAATGCAAGGATGAGGATTGTGAATAGGTACATATTCTGATTAATGAAGAAAAGGATTAAAGGAGCAAATCAAAATATTAAATAAACAAGAAATATGTATTAGTGATGTTCGGGAGAAGAAAAAACTCGGGAATCGGGAAACGGGAGTCGGGTCGGGAAATGACCTCGGGAGTCGGGATCGGGAGTCGGGAATTTACAATAAAAAAATTTTTGGCGCCTTCGGCGCCAAAAAATTCCGGTTTTTTGCATTGCAAGGGAAAATTATGAGAATTTTGGAAGGTCAAGAGGCCAGACATCTTCCTTATTAGCGCCGCAGGCGAAATTTTTGAGAATTTTTGAAGGCCAAGCTGTAAAATTTCTTCCATTTTCAACGCCGGGGGCGAAAATTTTGAGAATTGGAAAGACAAGGAGCTAGATTCATCCTTTTTCTGCGCCGAAGGCAAAAATTTTGAGAATTTTGCAAGGCTAAGAGCTCTGATATTCTTTATTTTCTGCGCTGCAAGCAAAATTTAGAAAAATTTGTAATGATTTCTTCGATTTTCTGCGCCGCAGGCGAAAATTTTTGAAAATTCATGACTAAATTAATTTTTCTACAGTTTTTTGACGTTTATAATATAGAAAAAAATAATTGTAAAATTTTAATATCAAAATAAATGTTAAAAACCATTTATTTTTGGAAGGAAAAATTATTTAAATAAAATACTACAAACCCGGATTCGAACCCAGACCAATCAAAGTAACTTAGGTCACTCAACCAGTGCTTCGAAATTTCAAATTTGCTCGTACTCGTACTCGTACTTCGTACCACCTCTTTTTTTGGCCTCGTACTCGTACCTCGTACCACCCCCATTTTTTTGCTCGTACTCGTACTCGTACCTCGTACCACCCCTATTTTTGGCCTCGTACCTCGTACTCGTACCTCGTACTTACTCGTACTTGAGGTAAAAGCAAAAAATCGAAAATTTTAATGATTTTTTTGAGCCCAGGGCATCTAGTTTTAAATTTTAAGCGTTGTATGTGATAATTTTTGAATCTTGGAAGGCCTTGAAGTTATAAATCCTCCAATTTCTTCTATTTTTGCGCCGCAGGCGAAATTTTTGAGCATTTTAGAGTGCAAGGAGAAATATTTCCTCCAAGATGAGTCGTGCTACCCGAGATCCTACATTTTTTCATCCGGTTTTCATCTTCTTACATGGAACTTTTTATCTTTTCCACTGAACTTTTCACATTTTAATCTCCTTATATCCCTCTTACTCTCAAATCCTTTTTTTCAAAAATTTTGAGAATTTTGGATGTCCTTAAGTCAGATTTCTTCTATTTTTGCGCCGCAGGCGAAAATTTTGAAAAATTTTGAAGGCCATGAAGCCAGATTTCTTTCATTTTTCACCGCCGAAGGCGAAAATTTTAGAATTTGGAAGCCAATAACCACCTTTCTTATTTTTTTCAGCGCCGCAGGCGAAAATTTTGAAAATATCCGAAGGCCGTAGTGAAAAAATTCACTTTTAGTGTTCAAAGAAAAATTTTTTAAAGAATTTTAAATGGTCAAATCTCATAATTAATCCAAGTAAAAATACAATAATTTAAAAAAAAAAATTAAAATTATAAATAAGTTATTTATGAAGAGAAAAAGATTAAAAATCCTTTGCCAGTGAATAGGAAACGAACCCAATATTAAATCATTATAGACTTTGGTGCAGCCAAACACCTTCACCACTCGGCTACTCGCTCATATAAGGACTATTGAATAAAATTAAACATATTTTTTCAATTTTCCTATTAACACCAAGTACGAGAAGTACGAGCTCGTACTTAGGCCTCGTACTCGTACTTTTCACTTTTTTTTGGCCTCGTACTCGTACTCGTACTTCGTACCTGCCCAATTTTTTTGCTCGTACTCGTACTCGTACTTCGTACCAGGTACGAGTACGAGTACGAGGTACGAGTACGAATTTTGGTACGAGCTTCGAAGCACTGCACTCAACTTAACCACTCGACCACCTCTCAACAATAGTTGTCAGGGAAAAAATTTAAATATTTTATTTTCACTTTTTTTATTTTTTCTCTTTATTTTTTCCCTTCAAAAATAAAATTTTATCAGAAAAAGCCATTCTTAGGGGTGTAAAAATTTCCCGACTTAGTCGGGAATTGCCATCGGGAGTCGGGGTCGGGATCGGGAGGCCAAAAACTCGGGAAATTTCCCAAGTCGGGTGTCGGGAGTCGGGATACCCGAACATCACTAATATGTATGTAACTGCTTAAATTATAATTAAAAATTAAATTTTGCAATATTGGATAAATATTTTGATAAAAAAAATTTTTTGTATTTTTTGTACTTTATTTACATAATGCAATTTAAAGCACTAATTTGTAAGTTCTAATTTTAAAAGGCATAGTATGTCATATGCCAAATAATATTAAAATAAATACACGTGGCTAAATAGGCCTCTTAAATCGGAAATCAGAGTAAATTTTCGGAAATTGGAAGGAATTCTTACCGATCACAGGTTAGGCGTTCAAAGAATCACGCATTCCATACGAATACCTCTTAAGTTCCCTTCGACCTACATCCTATGTATCCCTCAGACAATCCCCCCCCCCCTATTTTCTAAAAATATTATAAATTTATTGCTTGTTTGAATTCTAAAGAAATCTTCTGAAATTATTTTTTATTTGTTTTATTTAATTAAAAATTCTCTCCAACCTTTTACAATACATCAAAAATAAAAATATACCTACCTATTTACACATTAATAAAATTTATTTAGGTACAACAAAATACATATATGTACAATAAAGACTTTTTAGAGACATTAATAAATATGCACAAATACAAAAAGTAAACGTGTAAAAAAACGGGTTAAAGATTTTATTTTAGCTCAAAAAAAATTATTTTTATTGTTTTCCTTTAAAAAATTTTTAAGATTTTTTACGCGCCCTTTGTCGTAAATTTTTTGTCGATTTTTATTTTATAATTAAATTTTCGTGAACAAATTCTCTATAAAATCAAAAATTTATTTGCCAAGAATATTTGGATTAATAATTAAATAAAAATTTTCTTTGGGACATTTTTGGGTGGTTAATTTTTGTTTTTGGAGTAATCCACAGTCTTCCATTTCCTTGTCAAGCTGTGGGTTTTGTTGTAGAGTGTTGAGTCTTGAATTTGGGAAAATTCTTGGTCTTGGACATCTTACTCTAACCAAGGATGTGGCATGCCATATTTACTCGATTGTAAAATTAAAATCGCCTTTTTTGTTCTTCAATTAAGTTATAATATATTAAAAAATGGATTATATTTTATATTTAGTTAAATAATGACAATTTTTAAATGTTATTTATTCACTATGTTTGGCATAAATTTTATAATAAATAATGCATTATGTCAACAAAAATATGACTGTAATAAAGAGCCTACTTTTGGATTAAGGGCTTTATGTAAAAAGACTATAGATGCTTTAATTTTTGCTGAGAATGCTGAGGTTCTTAAAAATTGAATGTTTTTCTAATTTTTAAAAATATCTTCTAGAAATTGGACCCTAAATGTGAGTTTTGATTTTTTTAATTTTGGAAGGGAAATTGACGGAAGGAAATAAATGCGAGAATTAAGGAATATCTACATAGAGAAATACTTGCAAAATAAAAGTAATACCTCTAATTAAAAAGCTGGACATGTCTCCAGCCTTGAACCCTTGTCATAATAGCGAATTTTTTCTCTCTCTTAATCCTTCCATATTTCTCTATGTAGATATCCCTCAATTCTCGCCTTTCTAATCTCCCTCTTTTCCCGACAAGGGAGAGTGATTCGGAGCAAATTCAGTCACTGGGAAGGGCTAGGCATTTTTATTAATCGTCTGACCCGTTTTGACCGTGAATCTATTATGGGCCACAAGAAATGCTAGTTTTAGAACCAGAGGCTTAATTATAAATTTAACGTTTTTTAAGATTCTCCGAATAATACGGAAGGTATTGCCCCATCTAGAAGGGAATTGGAGTGTATAAGTCAAAGCTGTGTTTGCCCTTATTATGGAGGTACCTTTATTTAAATTATTTAATTTATAGTTTTGGAATTTAATTCTATGAGTCTATCGTTTCTAAAGTTGCCATTTTTTTAATTTCCCAAAACTATGTTTAGGCAAAACTAATGGTTCTATTAATGATTGTACTCTTAGAAATGGACAAAAAGTTCAAAAAGCACTTCGTAAAGAAATTAGAATGTTAACGGATGAAGAAAGAAATGCTTTTGTAAATTTTACCTATAAAATTAATTGTATTAAAAATTATTTTTAAAGTTTAATGCAATTAGAGATATGAAAATAAGAGGAGATTATGATTATATAGCTTTAATACATAGATTAGCCTTTGTAAACGGAGGAGCTCACAATGGACCTGCTTTTTTCCTTTGGCATAGGGAATATCTTAAAAGGTGATAAATGATATTTAAATAGAAAATCTAAAGCCCTGGGTAACCCAAAACCCTATGTGTGGATGAAAAATGGCAAGTAGTCCTAAGAGAACACTGAGATAGTCTATAAGGAACATAGGGGGAAGTCTGTAAATGATTTCAGAAATAATCTTAGGTAACATTGGAGCTGAAAGGAACATAAAGTTAACAAGAAGTATGATATTTACTTTAAAAATTAATAAAGGTTTGAGATTTTGCTTCGAAAGTATAACCCAACACTTGGGTTACCCTATTGGGACTCTACTTTGGATGGCCGATTGCCAAATCCTGCAGATTCCATTCTTTTTACTAAAGAGTTTATTGGAACAACAAATAACCAAGGCTATGTTGTCACTGGTCCATTTACTCCTTGGAGGACTATTGAGGTGATTTTGATTTTTTATTAATTTTAAAATCAATTTTAGGGAAATCCCTATATTACACGTAATGTTGGTAAAATTGGCAGACCCTTTACGGAATATGAGTGAGTAAACTGTTATTTATTCTCCGGAAATAAGAAGCACAAGCTGTTATAAATTCGCTTGAGATTGGGCATTTATTTGGAGATTATTAACCTAAATTTTCAAAATAGTCTGAAGGAATAAAAAGAAATAGTCTTTAGCCGAAGAATGTGTCTGAAATCGTAACTGGCTTAAATATCTAAATTTGAAAATTTTTTCTGAAACCTGAATGTCGACTAACCATTTCTGGTCTGAAGAGAATATAAGAGATAGTCCGAAAGGAACATAAAGTAGAAACTAGGAATTGTTTTGCCGGGAATATTCTGAAGAGATTATATTAGGTAATTTGAATGAATACGAACTAGTCTATGAGGGCATAGTATAACGTTGTCTGTAGGGAACAGTAACTAATCTGTATAGAGCATGTAGGAAATAACACATAAATAGGCTGAACATAGACTAGTGTTCGGCACTAAATCGATACTATACCGTTAAGATTTTGAAATTTTCGGCACTCTTCTCGTTACCGGAAAAGTATTTTGTCTAACACTGGTCTGAAAAATATTTTATGATTAAAATTTAAAGTAAAAATACTCTTTCAAGTGTTTACTGGACTCTTTCACAAACAAAATTGGAAAATGTACTTGCTTATACATCGGCAAGGCGGGCATGCCCTGTAAAAATCGAATGGGATGCTTTTGAAGTGATTCTACTTTTAATTTTTTGAATTTATTTTAATTTTTAAAAGTACCCTCATGGATTCCCTCACTTATTTATTGGCGGGGACATGGCTACATTTATCCCCAACAAACCTGCAAATGATCCTATATTTTTTATGCATCATTGTTTTGTTGATTCGGTTAATTTTTTTAATTTAAAGATAATTTTATTTAAGACGAATATAGTCTCACACATGAGTGTCGCTCGGAGCTACCTCCACTTCGATATACCTGCACCTTGTAAACATACCCAACTTTAGTTATGTTCCTAAAAAATAGCAGAATGATTACCCCACCTCGATTAATTATGCATACTCTCTAGTTGAAGCATTAATTACCCAGTTCTCCTCCTTGGCTAATGGTTGGAAGGCCTTTCCCAATGATTTTTCCCAAAATAAACAAAAAAACAACGATTTATAACATCACGAAACGTATGTATAAATGGTTCTTAGGGATTCTTAGTGTTTCAGCCCTGTAACTCAGCCGTGTTTCAAATACAAATCAACTTTTTTTAGGTTTTTGAATATTGGAGAGAAATAACCCAAAACAGAAGGCAACGAGCTAATGACTATCCAGCCGATATTCCTGTAAAATTTAAATTTAATAAATAAATAAATTTTAATTATTTGAGGCTTGCGAGTTGAAGAAGCATTTTAAATTTGCAAATATGACACAATTTGCTGTAAAAAATTTTTTTTTAAATTTTCAATTAATTTTTGAAAATTAAAAAAAAACTTGTAGCCCTTACAAAATTGGGATGGACTTAGAAATGAATATACCGACAATATGTTTAAATTTCACCATAGACCTACTTGTAGTTTCAAGACAGAATGTGGATCAAAGTAGGGGATTTATCAAATTATTAATCAAATTTAACTGGTTAAAAGGATGGCTCCATTTAATTTTTTGGGGAAAGTTTGGGGGTCTTTGTTTTATCGTGTGAAGGTGTCACCTCCCTCTTCCTCCCACTAATCTCCACGTCCTTGTTAATCTCCACGTTGTCTCCTCCCACTCCCCTCCCCCTTGAGCGCAGCCTCCTAAACAAAAAATTTTCCTCGGGGTTACTCCTCTTAAGGCCTCCTACCCTTTCTGATTCCTCGCCTTCCCCTTCCCCAACCCTCCTCCCTAATATCTATTATTTTAAATAATGACAAAAATAATTATTTTTTATTTCAGATATTTATTTTGTGACCGTTCCCACACCTATCCATTGTGTACATCTAAAGTCCGTCAAGGCGGAAACTGTACAGGCTTTACGAATGGTTAGTGCTTTCTCGGAAAATTTTTAATTTTTATTTATAGGGGAAGATCCTTGTCTGAACAGTTATTGTGTAAATGGTTCTTGTATTCGGTATCACGACTTTTGCGCCGAGAACATTTGCGCCGCGACTTATGCGCCGCGACTTTTGCGCCTGGCGACTTTTGCGCCGCGACTTTTGCGCCGGGACTTCTGCGCCTGGCGACTTATGCGCCGCGACATTTGCGCCGCCATTATTTTAAAAAAAAATAAAATAATAACTACAATCGGATTACCCCTTGGGTTTAAAAAATTATCCAGGAAATGAAGGAAGTTCAGGAAGTACAATAGGGGTCCGGTAGCTGATGAATTAGGTCTGGGTCATAAAAGTAGTATGCACTATAGTGTAGGGTTGTCGGATCCGGATATCCGAAGATTTCCAATTATCCGACAACCTACTATAGTGAGGTCTGGCTGCAGTTATTCACATATTTTTAATAATTGTGGCGGCGCAAAAGTCGCCCGGCGCAAAAGTCGCGGCGCAAAAGTCCCACGGCGCAAAAGTCGCTCGGCGCATAAGTCGCGGCGCAAAAGTCGCGGCGCAAGAGTCGCGGCGCAAATGTTCTCGGCGCAAAAGTCACGGAACCTTGTATTCTACAATGAGCTAGAAGGAATTTTGATATTTTTCGGTACTTTATTGATATGACGCCCCCTATTTTGAGTCTCAGATTTCCCTTATGATGTGCAGAATGGTCAGACTTTCTTACTTCCTCAATTTTCCTGTGGCATATTCAAATGTTAGACATTGAAAAAACAAATATTATTTTTTGCAATCATTTATTCATTAACCTGTTCAAAATAGGGAGCGGCATATCCATAAAATACCTACATATTTCTCTAACCTCATTTAAAAAAATTTTTTTTCATATTATTAAATTAGAAAAAAAGAATTGGTCCAGAAACATCGTATCTTAGTATAATGAGAGTATCTTAAATAGAGGTGCATCGCCTTCTATTTATGATACGCCTCATTATAAGTTACAATTTTCGTCCTCAGGGCGTATTTTATGAGTCCTGTTTATTAATAAAGTGCAATTATATTTTAGATAAAATCAATTTTACATGTATTTTTTAAAAATGTCGGTGTCTTTGTAAATTATGAAATTTAAATAAAAAAAGGGTAGGGAAAGAGGCTAGACATTAGACTTTATTTTTAGCGTTAATCAAAAAATTTTTTTTCAAATAAAAAAGGGCATTCTAAAAAAAGTCGCTTAAAATTGTTATAATTTTATTTTTACACTCCTCAATGTTTAACAACATTTCCCCCTCCTCCAACCCCTTCTAAAAATCCCGAAAATTTTAATTAAAATCTTGGGACTAACAATAAGTTTTGTTATCATGAAATGTTTTGTATTGGACAGCTCTTCGTGAAGAGGGGGGGATATTCTTTATTTCAAAATTTTAGATCTATGTGGCATTAATTGATTAACTCTAACTCTTATCCACCTCTCAATTCCCTTTTCTCTTAATCTTTCCCTCCATTCCCTTTCTTGACTAAATTTATTATAATTTGCCTTTTTTTATCTCTCCCTCCCTTCTCCTCCTCCTCCTCCTCTCCTCTTCACCCCCCCCCCCCCAATAAAATTTTCTTTTCTTAATTTACATTTTTATTTTTTTTTAATTTTATTTTAAATATCTTTGAGCGTTTGAATTTAAAAAAAATAAAAAAATATTTCTGTTTAAAAAGAGCATTTATCAATTTCAGTACCTCTTTTTATGTAAAATACAACCTACCCAATAAACTTCTAGGAAAGGAAGTTACCTAATCTAGAAGCATTTTGACACTTAACGGGGATTTAAACTTTGAAAATAAAATGAGAAAAAACAAAATTGTATTGTCGGACTAGATTAAATTTTATTCTTAGATATTTTTTATTTCCGAGTTTTACCAATGAGTTCCATCGCGATTCTTCAGACTTGCATTATCTGTAGCTGTTCGCGTCTCTATTCTAAAAGACAGTTCGTCTACAGTGCTTCCAAGCTCGTAACATAATTTGTACTTGTCCTCTTAATGAATTTCACTTGTTACAATGTGGGAAAGTACGAGTACTAGAAAATCTTAAATTTTGAGCCACAGTCTCCCAAGTTTGTGAAGCTTGTCAATTGGCTTGGGTTGGTGAACATACGTTTAGTAGAGAATTAGCAATGTTGTAAGCGATTACACCCCCAACTCTGCGCGAGCCCAACGTACTGACGTACTGCTAACTTCGCGCCCTGGTATAGTTCTATTGTCTATTCTTCTTTATATTCTCTCAATCTTTAATTTTAAATTAAATTTTAGGAAGAATGTTTCAATCATTTCTTCACAAAAATTTTCTTCTTTCCTTCATAATTTTGTCATTTTTGATAATTTATGTGAATGGAGGAAATGGAGATGGATCTTCTAAGCAACGTGAAACAAGTCCTAAAGAAGAGGGAAAAGCTGAAAAGGAAAAAAGTTCAAGTCCCCCAAAATCTGGAACAAAAAGAAAAATTGGTTGGGATACCATGTTTAAAGGTTTGGGCAAAAATAAAGGTGCGAGTTCAGTATTCGGTGAAATTACAAACGTGCAACTAAAAAATGTATGGAGGGATGCTGCGAAACGATCACTTGTACAGGTATTAAAAAATTTTTATTGTAATGGCTACCTAGAGCGGGTCTTTAATTCATGGTCTGATATGGACAAAACATTGTCATTGATTCAGCTCGATGTCTGAGTCGAATGAGGGTAAAAACCAAGCGCGGGAGTCAAATATCGAGGGAGTATATCTCACCATGCATTAAAGACCCGCTTTAGGTAGATTTTCAAATTTTTTTAAAAACTTTATTTCGTCCCCAAATGTCGGGTCCCCAAAAGTCGGATCCCCAAAAGTTTAATCCCTAAATGTCGCGCCACGGGCTGTAGGGGGCCTTGGAAACTAGGCTAAATGGGCACGTAGTATTTAGGATGAATAGAACAGGAAAGTAAGCTTAAGAGAACACAGGAGGTAAGCTGTACAAAACAATCAACTAATTTTAAAAATCTAACATTGAATTTTCAGGAAGAAGAAAATTTGAAAAATACAGTAAACGAAGCTTTCGAACTTTTTAATCAACATGATTGTTTGAAATTGGTTGAAGAAATGTCAAAATCTCAAAAGGAGCGAGTTAAAGATTCTTTTATTGAAAATAGGCCTGTTGATCTTGCTTCACCAGCTTCCTCTTCTCCTCATTCGATTCCTTCCACTCGACCTCAAAGTTCTTCCTCCCACTCTTCTCATCCTCCAACTTCTCCTAAACCTCTTCCAAGTCCTCCTCACTCTTCTAATCCTCCAACTTCTCCTAAACCTCTTCCAAGTTCTCCTCACTCCTCTCATCCTCCAACTTCTCCTAAACCTCTTCCAAGTCCTCCTCACTCTTCTCATCCTCCAACTTCTCTTAAACACCTTCCAAGTCCTCTTCACTCTTCTGATCACAAAACATCGCCTCATAGTGTTGCTTCTCCTCTTGCTTTACCTGAAGCTGATGTAGAACAAGAAAAGGGATTGGACATGCCTGATGAGATACGTGCCGTTATTAATGAGATAACGTGGAAAAATCATGTAAGTGAAAATTCTTTTTTAATAATCGACCAACAGAATCAAAGTTGATAAGGAAATCCCCGGATATCCGACCGATGTTTGAACAGAAAATTTCCGGATATTTTAACTTTTATCGATCCTGATACCCGTATCCGCTAACTCTGCCAGTCCCACATCTTTTCCCATTTGTAATTCCTAAGGTAGGTGGTGGCTCAACACTTCGAGTTTACTACATATACTTTAACTGGGGTGAATTATGCATGGCTGTCCTCAATTAATTTCTCAAGTGCACAAACAATTTACGCAACTCCTGAAAATTTCAGACAGCACTGCTTATGAAAATTGTTAAAATATTAAAACTCGAAATCTCGGACAAAAATCTCGATATTTTTTAAGATATCGCTCCCAATTCGCTCTCTATCTATGACCTTCAAGCTTGTCTACCATATGTATTTCTTTTAGCTTTACCCTTTAAGTTTACTAAATTTTAACAATTAAAGTATTTATCACCCGATTCTCCATTTAATCAATTTATCACCAAACCCCCTGAGAATGATCAAGACTTTCATTGCACAATATGTAAGCAAGACTCTAATGAGGAATTATCACAAGCTGATGATCAGTCAAAACAAATTGTTCAGTTAAAGACTTGTGAAGACAAATTTCATTTAGAATGCATTGCTCAACATTGGGGAAAAGGTAAAAAAGATTGCCCAAATTGTCGCCGTAAATTTGAAGTTAAACATGTTGAAGTTAAGGAGGAAGTTGTTGATGTTGAGGAAAGTTAAAGAATTGAGGCTAGTTATAATTTTTTATTTTAATTGGATTAAAATGCTGGAGATGTGGCTTCGGTAGCTAGCTTCGGAGCCGTCTTTGGCGGGGTGCCTGTGCGGGCTACAGAATAAAACATACCAAGCACTTCAGGGCGCTTTTGGTGTACTAGAGAGAAAAATTTACTCGATTATTTGTTACCCGTCCCTCTTTACCCGCAGGCAAACGGGCAAACCATCCCGCATTACCACAGGCAAACCATCCCTGCAGATAACATCCCAAATACATATAAACTAAAGGGATTTTCAGAATTTTTTTTTAATTTTTAATAAAAATCTTCGTTTTATAGGAGTGATACGTTGCAGATTTAAAGAAGAAAGTGTTTTTAATGGGTTATAAAAATATTTTAAATGGATTATTTAATTTTAACACTTTTAATTTTTTCGAAAATATGTAGTTTTGTAGTCCCCATTATAAGAAATTTTTTTCACTTGAATATTTAAAAAGACTAAAGGAAAATTGTACAGGCGCTAAGGCAAAAAGCTTTAAGTAAGTACCCCCCCCCCCCCCCATTTTAATTTTTACAACAGATCCATTTCCGTTTCTGAATTTTTGGGATCTAGAGACTTTCGAAAATCCCCATTCTAAATAATATTGTTCTAAATATTCTTTCTATAACTTGCCCCCTCCAATGCCCCTCCTGAGTTAAACTACCTAAGTTAACTCAGGAGGGGCATCGCTCTCTCTCTATAACGAGCGTGGGGTTCCCCGAAACCCGATCCAGAGAAAAGTTGGGAAACCAGACTTAACAAACACGTCTATGAAATAGAGGTTTAGCTGTCTTTAAGTCCTTGTTGAAATACCTTATATTTTCTAGTCGCTGTACAAGTTTTCGAGTTATCTAAAAATCCCCTTCATAAAATTATTTTTATTTATTAAATTTAGAATAAAAATATGTAGCCGTCTGTTTTCGTAATTTAATTTTTTTTAAATTAATTGCACTTTTGTTTAAAAAATTATTTTGTAATTAAAAAGCACTTTAATTCCCACACTTATTTTAAAATATTTTAAAGTGCAAATTTAACGGAAATAATGAGAAAAATATTTAAAATTAAAATAATATAAGTAATTTTCTCAGTCAAATACTTCCTTCTTTTTTTATTTTTAAATAATAAACTTTTATTCCTTTTATTCATTAATTTATTTTAAAAATATTTTTTAAAAATTTGGGATTAAATGTCCACAAAAGTTTTCGGATTTTAAATTACCTATATTCGAGAATTCACGATTAATTAATCCAAACCAGACACCGAATGTGAACTACTTTATGTAGTTAATTAATCAGAGTCGAAACAAGGGGGTCTGAGAGGGTATTATCAGTTAATAACTGGTAGTAAACGACAAGACTAGGTAATTTCTTTTGTCTTAACCACTATTTTGTTTTTTATCTGAAAGTTGCTTAAAAATTAATTTTTAAGTCCCAATTTGTTTTTTTTAACTTTTAAGAAAATTAAATTTTTAAAATGTTTATTTTATTAATTTTAATTATTCAAATTAATTTTATTTTTTGTCAAGACAACGAAGAAATACGTAATTGTATGTAATATTTTTTTAATTTTTTAATAACGGCAATTAAGTCGTTTTGTTTTTGATAAAAATCGGCATTGTTTCGAAGTTTTAAAAGCTAGACATTTATTGTGTGTTAACTAATGGCTATAGCTTTTTTCAGATTAATACAGAAAAATTTTTGGTAGTCAATTTCGGCATACCCTTTATGTTTATGTCTACTCAGAGATTTTGAAGGATATTAGGGGGATTTGGAGCAGATGGGCGAAGTTTTTCTATTTACCTTGAAGGGCAACAACGAAACGAGAAAAATAATTTAAGGGAAATAATTTTAATTATCACTTAAAACATTAGAAATCTTTCTCTATCCCCCTCTCCCTTCCCTCTAAAATCCCTATATATTCCCTAATATAACTCATGCCCCCTTAAATTTGCAGCACTTTTAACCAAAATAAACACACAAATAGAAATTCAAACCCAATTTATTTCAAATATCCAAACATTGGAAGACTTTCTTAGTGGAAATAAATTGGAAATAATTGAAGATAATCATCTCTTTCCTTTTTTTGTATTTTTAAAATTATCTAATCAAAATGAAAAATTGGCTGGGGAAAAACAAAAAATAATTATTGGATGTTGGGAGGTTTTAATGAAACAATCTAAACAATTTATTAATTTGTTAAAATGGGGAATTGTTGAGGAATTGGAAAATATTGCTGGAAGTAGTGATAACAAGCATCCTGAACCTCCTTATAATTTTTCTGAAGTTTTTGGTAATATTTTGATAATTTGAACCTAAGGGGTATACAAATTAGAAGTTTGTTGGTATTGAAGAGTAAAGTTGATTTTTATAATATTCCGCCTGTTTTTATTTTGCTAAACAGCAGAAATAATTATAATTATTTCATCATATGTAGTTATTCTATTAATTCCGCCTGTTTTTAATAAATAATAGCCATAAAAAAGGCGACATTATTAAATAAGAATTAATATTCCGCCTGTTTAAAAACAGAAAATTTAAATAAAACATTCCAAAAACATGCGGAATTAAATTATATATTATTTAAATTAAGATATCGACCAATTTGAAACTTGGTATTCAACAACAATAAAATGGGCAACTGAGGGAACAGAAAATTTTTCTGATGCTAATATTTTGGATTTTAATACAACAATTAAATTTGGAAATTATTTTAGAAAATTTTCGAAAGAAAGAAATGAACATTTGCAAAAATTGGTTGAAGAGGAGGATAAATGTATAAATTATTATAGACATTTAAAAATTAAATGTACAGAGAAGGAATTGGAAAAATTTGAAAATACTCGAATTTATTTATACAAAATATATATTAAAGCTTATAATTTAATGAAAATGTTTGATTTTATTTGGAGTATTTTGTATGCTTTAAATCCCTATGGAATGAAATATTTATTGAAGGTAGTTGTTAATGACTTACAAAATAATTTTTCCGGGTCCAGAGACCAGATTTTTGATTTCACATTCATGCCAGAACGAATCCTGCCTGATTTTTCCGAAATAATCCTAAAAAATAATTTCAGAAGTCCGGCAGAAATTACCTAATTCTGAACAGGATCCGGGGTTTTCCCGGATTTTTCAATAGTATTTTTTATTAATTTTTATGTTGATTAATAAATCCAGTTCCCAAATCCGGTACAAAAATTTAGCCGGACCGGATCCGGAGGATTCTGGAAAACCTCGGATTTGGAATCCGGAATCAGGCGGATCCGCTCCGGCGCCGATCACTAATAGTCGTTTAAATATAAATAAATTAACAAATATAAAAACAGGCGGAATTTTAATTTTTAATTCTTCTGTTTTTACTTAATTAATTCAGCCTGTTTTTATGATTGTTAATTTATTCCAAACAGGCGGAATTTAAAACATTTAAAAACATTTCAGCAAAGAAAAGAAGCGTCCAAAACATTAGTTCTTTTGTTTTCCCTCCAACATGTTGCAAATCAAGCAAAACAAGCTTTAAACAAACCAAACAAACGTCAGAAAACAAAAACAAGTTTTGAAGCAAATTTAAATGTTCAAATAAATAATCCTTCCCATTTAATTATTTCTGAATTAAAAAACTTTTATATAAATTTATGTTCACAATGGCTTTATGGGAAACAAAAACGTCCTCATCTCCGCAAAACAAATGTAAAAATGGAGGATTGCAAGCTTGAGAATGTTAAGAAGAGAACAAATCGGAAAATGAGTGTTTATAATTTGGAAGTTACTGTAGAAAGGAATTTGTTGCTGATTGTTGGGGAATTGCTTGAATTGGAAATTTAATTATTAAAATTATTTTTTTTATTTTTTCTGATTAATTTAATTTTTACAAATTAATTTTTAAAAATTTCAAGCACTGGAAAACAAACCACGAGAAGGCGGAATTAATATAAAAATAAATTTATAAACAGGCGGAATTAAAATTAGTTGTACATATTTTAAAAATTCCGTGTGTTTTTAATTTATTTTTGAATAAAACATTGCACAACTTGTTTTAATTCCGCCTGTTTTCAGGTTATTTTTAATTTGTTTTTAAAATTAATTTAAACAACGCCAGCCATCCTTAACATTTTTCCTATATGAACACTTTGTTTTAGCCTCCACCTTTTTTAAGACTTGTTTTTGGTGGTGGGGTGCATATTAGGAAAAAGTCAAGAACTGACAGCGAAGTAAATTTTTAAACAAATTTTTCTATTATCTAAAGAAATATTTAAATAATTTTTTGAATATTTATTGAAGAAAGGAAAGCATTAAAATAAGAGAAAATATTTTATTTATTTATGTTAGCGAAAATCAAACAAATAAATTTCATTCATATTTATTCCCCCAAATTTTTTTCTTTTGTTAAAAGCAGCTTTTTTTCTTCCATTTTTAAGAAAAAAAATATTTGAGATGATTCACTTTAAAGTTTTGGACAGTTTTTAAGCTGGGTATTCCGGGTAACTTAGAGTATGTATTAGTGGTGGGGGAGCGCGCCTACTCCTATAACTTTTAATATCAGAAACTGTTAAAAATAATTTTTATATCTTTCGATAGAGAATTAAAAATACAATAAACGACAGTATATCTTAAAATTTAAATCAAAAGAGATAAAAGAGTTATAAGAGAAAAACTTGTTTTATAGGCATTTTTGCCGCCTTTCGATCTAAAAATTTTTCCTCGAAATAAATTTTTTGTTTTTGATTTAGTCTTATAGAGAATTCAATTCTCTATCAGACAAAGTTTATTTTGTTTCAAAATCTTTTTCTGTTCAAAAGTTATGAGTGTTGCCGCACCCCAATACTCAACACTTCACTACTATATACTGTTTACAGTTAAAATATTTTTGTTCAAATATTTGTTTAAAACAATTTTCTACAGAAAAGTTTTTATATATTGCCAAATGTACGTCTTTTTAGAATAGAGAGAAAAAATAAAACTGAAAAAGAAAAAATAATAATCATAAAAATGATCATTATTTTTGATGACTGGTTCGTGGTTGTATTTACTTATCTTTAATAGTAAATACAAAATATTTAAAGAAAAAAAATTTTTTTAATAAATTTTGAAATAAAATATGGAAAATTTAAATATATTTAAAATAAAATTAAAATTGAGTTGAGAATTTTAAAAATTAAAAAAAATTTTCAATAAATATTTTTATTCAAAATTAATATTTGTATTAAATATGTGGAACGACTACGACACTTTAAATTAAAATAAGAAAAATATAAACAATTTCAGAATTAAAAAAATATTTTTTAAATATGTGGAAAGGATGTATAAATAATAATTATTTTAAAAATTATTTCTACTCTCTTTTTATTAAAATTTATTTTGTATTTTGTCTTGTGTGTTTTGACCCGGACACGCATTGTTGCCAACGCTTCAACTTTTCATTGAATTTATTTTTTGATAGGAAATTGATATCATTCGATAGATTAAAATTGAGTTAAGAATTGAGTTTGAGTTTGTTACAAAAATAGAGAGGAAACTAAATTTTATGAAACTAATAAAAAAAGTTATGATTGGAAAACGGATGTTTTATTCAGAAAAAGGAGCTTTTTTGGTTGTTTTTTGATCGTAACTTTTTTGATAAAAAATATAAGCAAAATAATTTAATAGTAAATTTAATTCTCCATCGAAAGATTTAAAACAAATTTTAAAAATTCATAAGGTCTAATTAAAATTTTGTAGGGCATCAAATCTCCAAGGCTCGCTCTTATAAACATTCTTTTAACAGATATGTATTTTTAAATAAAAATTTTTCTTTTAAAAAATAATTAAAATATTAATTAAATTAATTAATTAAAGAAAATAAAAGTAAAATAAATTTACAAAAATTATCATCTTAAAAAAAGAAAGTAAAAATTGCTGATAATTTTTACAAAATATATTTTCTCGATCCTTCCTCACCCTTATAATAATTATTTTACAACATACAATTAAAAGTCATATATTAATAAAAATGTTAATAATTTTATTTATTTTAACCGCACCATTTTTTATTTTTTGTTACTTCACGTGTCTTTTTTCTAAATTTTCTGGCCGTTTTTTAATTGCAAATATACAATTCTCGTGATTTTCTTTAAATAGGGTCAGCGGTGATAAATTAGTAGTTATATTTAAATATTTGGTTAATTTGGAAGGGGAAATGTTGCGGAAATGGGTGGGGATTTAATTGGGAAGAGATTAATTTTTAAAAATAAATTTAGTTAAAGAAAGCGTTGGGAACATAGATTCTTGATGGTTGGAAAGCCAATTTAAGTTTATGACTCGAAGTTTTTATTTTTGTGTTGATGGTACTAAAATTGTCTTTTCAAATTTATTTTATTTTTTAAAAATATTGAGAATAATTCTAAAAATTGAGAAGAAAATGGAAGAATGTGAATGAGAGGAACAACCAAAACATGTTCTGAGAAAGTATATTTTAGCTTTACAATATCCATATCAGCTCGTTAGAGCCTCTAACAATAAGAGCTGTTCATATCCGAATTACAAAATAAAATCTCGATTTTGTATAAACCCTCGAAGTGAATAAGGATCGGGGGTATTACAAAGGTACTCCTCCGCCCCCCCCCCTCCTGCAAACTAGTAGCTAACTTCACCAAGAAAATGTGTGTGAATAATTAGAAACAAAAAAGATAAATATTACTTAAATATAAAGATATACATGTACATTTTTATATATGTATACTATAATATTAAAAATGATTTTTTCATTTGTTTGTTTTGTGTTTGTGCTTATTTTATTCTTTTTTTTTGTTTGTTCTTCCTATAAGCTTTAAAAACATTTATTTTTACGTTCCAACAAAAATAACTGAAAATAAAGAGAAAAATAAATAAATATGTCTTTATTTTACGTTTTTGAGAAATAATAAAAAAATAAAATTTTTAAATTAATTTTCACCTTCATTCCAATATTTTATCCAATTGAAGCGCTTCCCCAACAATAATTAACAAACTTCTTTCAACTGATACTTCCAACAATTTTACATATGTTTTTAAAAATGTTTTTTTCTTAACTTTTTCAAACAAACAATCTTCCCTTTTAACATTTGTTTTTCTCTTGTTTTTAGCAACTTCTTTGTATATCCAAGTTTCACACAAGTTCATATAAAAGGCTAAAAGTTCAGAAAATAAAACTTGTTTTGGAATAATGTTTGAATGAAAATGTTTTTCTAAAATGTTTTTGTTGTCTCTTTTTCTTTTCAAACTTGTTTTTAGATAGTTTAAAAGTTGTTTTGTTTTGTATGCTATATGTTGTAAGGAAAACATTGTTTGAAGAATATTTGCTTTTTGTTCTTGTAACTTAAACAAAACATTTTATAGTATTAGGATGTTAGAAATAATTCCGCTTGTTTTGATGTTTTTAAAAATCCGCCTGTTTTCCGGTTTTTATTTGCAAGTTTAATTATTAAATAGTATTTTCTTCTCTACTATTTTCAAGTTTATTTATTATTAAAAACTTACTTTAAATAGATATTTAAAACTTTCCCCATACAAAGTTTCCGAAACATAATTAAATAGTTCTTTTAACAAATATGCCTTTATAAAAACTTTGTAAATATAAATTTTAATATTTTCAAGTTCCTTTAATTTATCAATATCAGACTCATCTTTAAGCAAAATTTTTTCTCTATCATTTATTAAATGTTTAAAAACTTCCCTTCTTCTTTCTAAAAAATTTGAAAAATAATTTCTAATAAAAAGGGGATTATTTTTATTATTTATATTAATTTGTCCTTTTTCTCCAAATATTTTAGCTTGATAAAAATTTGTTTTGTCAAATAGATAGCTGTTTACAAGTTCCCAACCAATTGCGAATGTGTACCATTCTTCAAAATGTTTTAGATCTTTTTGAAAAAAAATTAAAATTAATTCCGCCTGTTTATTTCGCAATTTATTTACTCTTTCCCTAGTTATCTATAAACCACCCTCACTTAAATGGCCATAACTTTATCAGAAACGGTCCAAATTCATAATTTTTGGTATTTTTAGGTTCCGCTTGAATAGCCCTTTCGAATGATATATAAATTAATTTTTTCTAAATTTTTTAAACTTTTTTTCGAATTTTTCTGTGAAGCTTGTCCTCTCTTCCGTGAAATTTTAATATTAAAAAAATAATTATTAAAATTAAAATTAACTAAATAAAATATTCAAATTATATAAAGGTTTAGGATGCTTGTTATTATTACTACTTCCAGCAATATTTTCCAATTCCTCAACACTTCCCCATTTTAATAAATTAATAAATTGTTTAGATTGTTTAATTAAAACCTCCCAACATCCAATAATTATTTTTTGTCTTAAATTTTCTGGGTCTTTATTTATTTTATTTAAAATAATAAAAGCCTCTACTGGGAACAGTTGAGAATATAATTCTAATTTTTCTTGGGTAATTTTCCTTTCATCAAAAAAGTCATAAGCAAGAATTTTAAAATTTGAAATAAATTCTTCCTGTATTTCTATTTGGGTATTTAATTTGATGAGAATTTCTTTAAAAAAATATTTAAAATTAATCTTTATTTTTTTTAAATTAAAATTATACTTTCTTTAATTTCATCACAAAGGCATCCACAAACACAGAAAATAATTAATAATTTAATTAATTTTTCCAGCATTATTTAAAAATAAAATTCCGCCTGTTTAAATTTATCTAAAAATTTTATTTAAATTATTTCTAAAATTAAAATAAAAACAAAACAGGCGGAATTTAAAATGTTTTTTTGTTTGTTGCGTAAATAATTCCGCCTGTTTTAACTTTAATATATTTAAGGGCTTTATGAAAAATAATTATGAAAATTATGAAATTATAAAAAATTATGAAAAATAATTTTGAAAAATTAGAGAAGGCAAATATGTAAAGGAAAGGGCAAAAAGGATAGACAAAATTATATTTTCAATCAATCAGTGTTTATTAAACAAAATTTAATTGCCTTAAAATTGCCAAATTATTTCAAAATGTTTTTATAAAGGTCGACGGATCCGGATATTACAAAACTGGCAAGCTCTTCCCTCAACATTCCCATACACTTTCCTTACATTCAAAAAAAGAAGAAGGCTGTCTTTCGGTAACGGAAACAGGCGGAATTATTTTCGAAATAAAAATATAATCAAAATAGGCTGAATTTTTCGACAAAAACACAACAATACATAAACAGGCGGAAATAGTTGGTTTTAATAAAAAAACAGGCGGAATTAAAACATGCTGAATTATTCTAAAATGTTTCTTTGTTCTCCTTTTAATGTTTATCTCGCTCTATTTTTTCTCTTTATTTTCAAGTTCAACATTTACTGTTTCATTTAATATTTCTTCGTTATTCTCATGTTTTTCTACAAACATAGACGATGTTTGTTCATTGTTGTTTTTGTTTGTTAAACATTTATTTCGCCTATGTTTTTCCAAAACATTTAATTTATTACTGTTTGTTTGAATACTATCAAAACTTCCAAAACTATTTAAAGAAACATTCTCTCTCTTATAAGACATTACTTGACGTAATTGAACGTGTTTTCTATAATTTAGCCAGAGAATGTTTAACACTTCCTGGGTGAATAGTTCCTAAATAAAATTATTTTTCTATTTACTGAATTGAGAAAATGTAAAAAGATCTTCCGAAAAAAGTTTTTTTTTATTTTTTATTTATTTTTAGATTACCCCTCCATTTGCACTAAGCATCCGTAAAAGCATTGTTCCATCAGCCCGAATCATTTTGTTACTAAACTCGAGGAATATGTAACGTTCTTCTACGGCGACAGAAGGGATGAATCTTTGAAAAAAATTCTATTTTCGGGGAAAAATTTTTTTATTTTGACAGAATGCCCAAAAAATTTTTTAATTTTTTAAAAAATTTATGCATTTTAAAATTAAAAACAAGCTTTGCCACTTGCTAAAGTTTATTTTTTTAATTCAAATTTTTAAATTTATTTTTTCTCTCAAACTTGCGAAAATAAAAAATTCTTCGACTGGCAACACGTGTATTTAATATCCAGTTTATAGTGTCTATTGTAGTTAATATTCCAACCAAAATTAACCAACAATAAAGAAATAAAAATATTTTTTCATTAAACTTTAAAATTAATTTTTTTAATTTTAATTTTTAATTTAAATTTTAACCATATTTAACATTAAAACACATTGAATAGAATAACGTTGAATATTTGATAGTGTTCTTATCTAAAAAATTTTTGAGAAAAGATAAAAGGTTTATTTATCATTTGAAATAGTATTTAAGTTGAATTGAAAGATGACAAAATTTAAAAATTTGAGACATTTCTGGAGAAAGTTATGGGCATTTCTTGGGCCATATATTGGTAAACTTGAAGAAAGTAACGGTCAGTTCTGGGTCTATATAAAATTCAATTTTAGAGCCACAGAACCATAAAATCTAGTACAAATATACTCCATAGTGTCAAATAACTTTATAAAAATTTCAGAATTTTAGGTTTAATATTTAAGAAATTCTGATTAATTTAAAAATTAAATTTTATTCACTCACAGTAAAATCGCATAAAGCAACTCTAGGGAAATTCCCACTTAATTCCCAATCCCTTCCACTAATCACATCAGATAATATGTGAGCCCCCCAAAATAGAGCTGTGGAAAATTTGAATTAATTTAATTTTAATTATTAATTAACTATTTTGTCCTAGAAAATGATTCATTATTCGGATTTGCCCAATAATATTTAAAATATATAAAAATCTTGTGATGAAAAACATGCTGAAATTAAAAATTAATTTTAAATTTAGTTGACTGAAAATTTATAACTCTAATTGAAAATATGACTAAAAAAGTACAAAAAATTGACATTTTACTACTAATTTTGAGCATCTACATATTACTATAATTTCCCAAATACAGTACTTAAAGTTTTGAAGAATTTGTTCGTAATAGCTAACACCATTGTAGACTTTTATACAAATTTTTACAAGTTTTGGAGTTTTAACTTTTTAATTTATAACTTTTTAATTAATATGTATGGTCAGTCAACTCTCCTTTTGATCAACCCCAACAAAAATTATTCTAATTAAAATTTTAAAAATTAATTTTTACTTTGTTAAATAAGTTCCATCAAGTATTCCCAATCTTAGAATATTTTTTCTTAATATTTTTCTATTGTTCTTTCTTTTTCGTAATTGTAAAAGTTTAAATGAATCCTCCAAATGTTGACTGACTGCGTGGACAGCTTTGAGCCTTTCGGAGCTCGTTAAAAATAATTTTTTTAATTAAAAGAAATTTTTTTATTAAACTCCGGTTCCATATTCTTTTACATTCTCCTTTTGTTCAATCATAGCAGTTATATTAATTCCCGATTTTCTATTTGTTTTGGACCATAAAAGGACCTAAAAAGTAGGACATTCCAAGTAGGTATTTAAAACAAAATTTACCGGAAAATAAAAAAATCCGGCCTCCAATGCCATCAAAAAAGGCACCCATTGGTAATAAAAAAGTTGCCGATTTACTCTTTAAATATTTTTAATAATTTTATTAAAAAAATTTTTTTCACCTTTCATCCACGGGACGAGGAATTTGTTCATCTGGTTTTACCCAATAAGTATTGTAAACAAAACTTTTTTTAGAATTATTTAGAATATAAATATTTTTAAATTTTTACCAATAATTCTCTGCATATTGCTCCCATGCATGTGAAAATTCTGCTGGAACCCAACACTGGATTGGCTGGCCAACATATTGTTTTGCCTATTTTATTTTAAAATACATATAAGAGAATTAGGAATTTGTTTATTGAATTTATAAAAAATTTTTGAAAAATTTTTTGAAAATCCTTAGAAAATTTTTTTTATTTTTATAAAAAATTTTTTTTTATTTTAGCTCCAAAAAATTCCAAAATTCACAGTAAGTGTAACAGATAATCCAATAATAATCATAGAAGTATAATAATAATTAAGTCGGTCAATTAAAGTGTCATCCTTTCTAGGCTTTATAGTTGTTAATGCGCTGCCCAGAAAATTCATTTAAAAAAAGTTTTCTTTTTGAAAATTTAATTTTTAATAAAAAAAATAAGTGAAGGAATATATTTTTATGTAAAAAAATTGAAAATAATTATTTTTCAGGTTTAACTAGTTTTGTATTTATTTATTGTTTAAACATCATGCTAAATTTTAAAGAACAAAGACACTCTAAAAAATATCAGAATTTTTTGTAATAATATTTTTGATATTACAATAAATAAGAAAAACAGGATAATTAAAAATTCAGAATATTTTTAGTGTAATACAAAAATCAGAAATTAAAATACAATAACAAAAAGACAATTTAAAAATCAGAATATAGGTAATTAAATTTCAGAATTATTTCTCTTCTTTAACAAAAATACAAAAATCATAATTTTAAAAATCAGAATAACTAAAAGAACATTTTTCCATTATGAAACACGATGGCATAATAAAATAGAAAATCAGAATTACTGCTAAACATGCTTCGATTCTTTACAGTTTTGTTTCAATCTTGCTTCTATTTTGTTTAAATATTTTTTAATCTTATTTTTTTCAATTCTTTTTAATTTTTTTATTAACAATTAAAATAAAATAAAAAAAAACAGAAACACCTTACAACAAACTCCAACCGTTTACAACCTTCCACTCCGCTACAAACTGTTCCCGACGCCTTTTGGGCACCGGTTCCTAGTCTAGAGTTTCGGTCCTTTTTGAGTACTTACTCCTCGTTAGTGTGGGGAAACGGCATCTGTGAAGGTGTTTAGTTTAAATAATTTAATTTTAGCTTTTATTTATGTTCACTTTTATTCACAAAAATATTTAACGGGGTGTAAAAAGAGAATTTAAAAGAGAGAGGAAAAAAGCTTCGAATTTTTATATACTATTTGTAATATTATACTTTTTATGCTTCATGTTTGATGCTTGCAAAAATGGGTTAGTTAAGCTTGTTAAAAAATTGCTTCAAGTTGCTTATTAAATCAACTTTTTTCCAAGTTTATTTTACAGGTTTATTATTAAAAGTTTCAAGTTTATTAAATTTACATTCTTCAAGTTTTATTAAAATTTAAGTTTGCTCAAGTTTATTTTAAAAAAATTGCTTCAAGTTTATTTTCTATTGTTTATTTATTTAATTTCTTCACCTAATTAAATTAAAATATTTTGCTTCAGTTTTATTTTCAAAAATTCTAAAAACCTTCAAAAAATTTTTCTCACTTTTCCCAATCTCACACCACTTTTCTCTTTTATCTTCCAACTCATTTAGTTGGGATAAAAAAAATATCCCCGTAGGCTTTGCAATGCTAGCAACAACTGTCCCCCCTCTTTTTTCCCTTTCAATATTTTTTCTTTTCATTTGCTTAAGCTCTATTTGCCAACAAATGGTAAGTATTATAGTAATAGTATATATAGTCAATACGTAAAGCACACAAAAATGGGTGGTGGTTAAATGAATTTTTTTCTTGTCGAGACCAAACAAAAAAAAATTTTTATTGTTTACCTTCCGATATTTATTTTTGATTATTTAAATATTAATTTGCTTCAAATTTATTTAAAATAAAAATTGTTTCAAGTTTTATTAAACTTATTTACATTCCAAGTTTATTAATACAAATAAATTATTAAGAACTTGCTTAAGTTTTATTTTATTTTCCAAATTTATTAAATAAACTTATATTTTATTACAACTTATTTTGCTTCAAGTTTATTAAGTTATGTCAAGTTTATTTATACAATTAATATATTTATTTAAATAAAACTTGCTTCAAGTTTTATTTAAAATTAAGATTTTAAGCTTTTTTGCTTCACTATAATTTTTATTTAATTTTTTCTTATGCCTAAATTTTTTTAATTTTTTTTTCATTTTCTAATTTAAATATAACCAACAATAAAGCAATAAATTATTTTACATATTTCCACTCTTGTTATATATTTTATGCAAATAATTGCCCACCATCTCTCTTCATAACCTCGTGTTCCGGAAAAGCTTTGACTGCTTTTTCACCCATTGTTTACATGCATTTATTTGTTGTAATTTATGGATTGTTTTTATTTAAATTTTAAAGATTTCTGTAAGCTGGAAATTTGCTTCGTCTTTTTTAATCATTTGCTTCAGTTTTTGTTTTACATTTTTGTTTAATCTTTTGCTTCATTTTTTAACTCTTAAATTTTAACTAATTTTTAACTTTATCTTTAAACTTTTATTCCATTCTTATTCTATCTAAAATTTTTTTAGTTTATTTTCAAGTATTTCTTTCCTCTACTTATTTACATATAAATTTATGCTTCATTTTAACTTCAATTTTTTATCATTATTTATAAGCTTTTATTCTACCTCATCTTTTGCCTCATTTTTTATAATAATATTTATTTTTCCCGCTATTTTTTCTTGTAAGGATACGTCGGACCTTCTACTTACATATTTACCCATTTTTTATATTTTTTCAGCGATTCACCCAAGCGTTTCTTTTTTAGTTAAGCCGCCGACGGCACTTCTCCCTTGATGCATCTTTACTTGAGTCTTGGACTTTGAAAGGATTAGGAACTTTTATTTAATATTATTTTTTTATCATTCGAGAAAGTCTACAGAATAGTAGTGATGAATAAAAATTTTATCGGATCGGACAAAAAAGTCGGTCAAAAATGACATTCCTCTGGTTATATTTTTTGTTTCCCTTTAATTAAAATTTTCTTTTTAATTTTATTTTATAACTAATTTAATTTTCTATCAAATAATCCCGAATTTATTTTTAAAAGTTCAGCAATTATTAAATTATAAATTTTTGACTCAACTGTGTTTTACTCCTTATTTTTTGTTAAGCTGCCGAAGGCGTTTTCCCCCCTTTTTCCTTTCCCCAATGGTATCACGACTTTTGCGCCGGGAACATTTGCGCCGCGACTTTTGCGCCGCGACTTATGCGCCGGGCGACTTTTGCGCCGCGACTTATGCGCCGCGACTTTTGCGCCGGGCGACTTATGCGCCGCGACTTTTGCGCCGGGCGACTTATGCGCCGCGACATTTGCGCCGCCATAATTTAAAAAAAATAATATCCACAGTCGGACCTAATTATAGTGTACTCCTTAAAAATTTGTATCCAGGAGCTGAAGGAATTTCAGGAAGTACAATATTTCGGGAAGTACAATAGCCCTCTCTAATAAACCGACCCCTTAGAGGAATGTTGAAAGATAAACCGACCCCCTAGAGGGGTATCTTCAGAGAACTTGACTTTTTCAAATCAGATATTTGGTCTGCTACCCTTATTCAGGCATGATTTTCTGCCAGAAGAGGGTGCACTATAGTGTAGGGTTCTCGGGTCCAGATATCCGGATCTGAAAAAGGCCGGATAGCCGAAAATTTTAGGTTGGATATCGGATCCGGATCTTTGATATACGAAGACACCAACTATCCTACATCTTCTATTTATAGTGAAGTCCGTCTGTAGTTTTTCGTAATTATTAATGCTAGTGGCGGCGCAAAAGTCGTCCGGCGCAAAAGTCGCGGCGCAAAAGTCGCCCGGCGCAAAAGTCGCGGCGCAAAAGTCCCCCGGCGCAAAAGTCGCTCGGCGCATAAGTCGCGGCGCAAAAGTCGCGGCGCATAAGTCGCGGCGCAAATGTTCTCGGCGCAAAAGTCACGGAACCTTCCCCAATATATTTTACCTTTTTTCTTATTTTTAACTAAAAAGCCTAGCCTTTCCTGGTCAATCCTTCCTTCTGTTTTTCCAATGACTTTTACTTTTATTTTACTCAGCTGACAATAAAAAATGGCAAAAATGAAAAAAATTTGGGGAAGAAAAGTACAAATAACTTTTAATTTTTATTTTCTTTTTAATTTCAATTACTTCTTGTTTAATTAACGCATTTTTTGTTTGTTAATTTTTTTAAAAAATTAATTAATTAATTGAAAATTGAGCATTTTTATTCATTTTTCTTTAAGTATTGTCCTTCCTTAGTTAAGTATTGTCCTCCCTTAACAATAACCTCACTTCTAGCTTCATAACTTTTGAATATCTAAACCTTTAGAGATATTTTTGGCATAATTTTACCAAAAATTGAATTTCCTATAAAATAAAATTTTAAATTAAATTTAAATTAAAATTTTGATCAGAAAATGACCTTTAATATTTGATAAACACTCATTTATAAAGGTTTTTCTGTCACTGCTTTTCCTCCTCCCTAACTAAAATTTTTATTTTATTCCAATGCTTTATCGAATTATAATTTAAATAAACTTGATAATTTCCATTTATTTTAACAATTTTCAGACCAAACTGAACCATAATCCCTTTAAACATTAATTTTCGCTTTGTATTTTTTTATCAAAATTTAATTTTAATATTTTTATGTTTAATTACCTCGTTTTGAATGTATCAAAACAACACTAACGAGTCTACAGCAACACCTCCAATTAAGGTGAATGGAGCGGTTGTTGCTGATGGGAACATAAAAGTTTATTCGAATCAGCAGCTACATCAATCCTCGCCTGTTGTTGTCTTAAACAATAATGTTGGGCAGAATTTGAATGGTTAATTGAAATTAAATTTAAAATTAAAATTTTGAATAAAGGGGCATTAAAAGGGGAAATAAATGATTGGTGTAGGAGAGATCTGAGAGCTATCAACGACGCTTATGTGACGGGTCTACGTCTTTTAAACTACATAATTTATGAATTTAATATCATTCAATAAAGCATAAAATTTCTTATAAAACATTTCAAATTTTGAAAAAAGTTATGATCAGAAATAAGCTAGAAAAGGGGTTTTTTGTAGTTTTTTAATCACAATTAAATTTATTTTTAAAAAATATATTTATCCCAAAATTATTTTAATTATCATTTATCGAGTTTACCTTCAACAACTAACCAATTCTTTTAATTAAAAAAATTAATTCAAAGGTATCCAACACCAACAACAACAATTAGAAGTCTTTCCAAGTTCCTCCTCTGCCCCTCCTCCTCTTCAACAACAACTTCAATTAATTACTCCTTTCGTTCCATGTATAGCAGACGAATTACGAGAGTTGATTGATGAGATGCGTATGTTCAGAAATTCTTTTTAGAAATTTGAGAACACTTTTTTCCCTTCAAAAGGTTCTCGAGATTTTGACTCAATTCGATTTGCCACATACCGAACTGCTTGTAAATTAAGATTTATTCAAATAAAAACAAATGGTTAATTTAATTTATTTTGAATTTTAATTTTTATTTTTTTCAGTTCATCTTGTTGATATTTGGAATATGATTGAATCTTTTAGAGAAAATGGACTTAATGCAATTGCTAGCAATGGAAATTTAAAAGTTTCGAGGCTGGAACTTTTATTAACCAGCATTTTTCATAGTTAGGGGAATTTTTAATTAAAAATAAAAAAATAATTTTTTTAAAGATTTGAACAAACGCTTACCTGCAAGTCAACAAGTAGATACTGATAGGTAAAATTAATTTTTAATAAATAAAAATTAAAATAATTGTAGGGCAATTGCTACACTTTTGCATTTCTTGTTGAGTGCCTATGACCGGTCTGTATTTACTCAGAAATATTTCCCAGAATAATTCCTTTCCGGAAAGTTTTGTATATTTACTCTTCCGGTTTATGCTACTTTAATATAAAATTGTTTCTCTAATAAATTTTAATTTTCCGGAAAGAACTTTTCCGGAAAAGTTTATTTATTTTTTCCTCTCTTATAATTTTTACAACCTTTTTTCAAGCATTTTAGTCAACATCTTGGTCGATTAACTGTTTTTGCTATTAAAGTTGGATTGGCTACTTTATGTGCTGGAAAATTGGTTGACAAACTGAGGTGTATGTATTTTCTTCAAAAAAATTCTTTTTCAAATTAAATTTTAATTTTTTAAATAATTTTTAAAAATTAATATAGATATATTTTCTCAAATTTCTGAGCAAAGCGGTGCTTATTTGGATCATTCTAAATTTGCTGAATATTTACAGCATGTCTTAGCTTTGCCTACTGCTGTTTTTGAGGGGTGAAAAAGAAATTGTTTTTAATTTTAAAAATAATTTTTAATTTTATTATAGTCCAACTTTTGGTTATTCTCCCCTGGCTTTATCTCAATGTTTTCAAAAAAGTCAACCTGAACCCGTTTCTTTAAATCAGGCAAATTTTTTGCTTTTTTTAAAAGCATTTTTAATAATATAAAATTTCAGGAAATATTTTCCGGAAAATATTTTATTTCTTTCCGGAAATTATCCTATTATTTTCTTTCCAAGATACAGTCGTTTACTTTTTCCGGAAACTTTAACTGTAAAATGGATTTTCAGGAAATATCTTCCTGAGAACCATTAATTAAACTAATAACTCTTTCCGGAAAATTATCCTATTATTTTATTTCCGGAAATTATTCTATTATTTTCTTTCCGGACAACTTAATATCCTTTTCCCCTTTCTGTTTATAAATAAATATTTTCCACCATGTAATTTTATTTTTCCGGAAAGAGTCAAAAACTAATAAACTTTCCGGAAAGTTTTATTTTCTCTAATTTCTTTGTTATTTTTAAAGTTTTTGGATACAATACTTGGGGAGAGTTGCCCTCCCTGCCTTATGTGGTTACCTTTATTGCACAGAATGGCTGCTGTTGAAAATGTTTATCATCCTGTTGTTTGTGATTCTTGCCAGGTATTTTTAAAATAAATTTTTTAATTTTAATTTTTTCAAAAAAGGTCCGTTCTTTCAATGGTTTTCGTTACAAATGTCAACGATGTATCAACTACCAACTCTGTCAGTCTTGTTTTTGGAGAGGGAGGGTCAGTCAGGAACATAGCAATGAGCATGAAATGAAAGAATATAACAGCTATGTTAGAAAAAATTAATTTTTAATTTCCCAATAAATTTTATTTTTAAAGAAATCCCCAACAAAGCAATTAGCCCATACAATCCAAAAATGTACTTTACAATGTATTCCAACTACAAATCAAAAAACTCATGTAGATTACCCTCCTAGACCTCAACGCGCTTTGGATTTGGCTAATGTAGTGCCAAGTACGCCTATTAGTGGATTCACGTAAATTTGAAGAGATAAATTTTGTTGGAATAAATATTTTCAAGCCGACGCCAAGCACCTGAACCTATCGCTGAATGGACTTCAAAATTTTTGCCTGGTCAATATGGGCGAGCAAGTGCAATGGATGATGAACATAAACTTATTGCCAGATATGCTGCCAAATTAGCTGGGAGGACTGTGGTGAGGAACAGGGATGGGACGGGTTGAGAAAATTTCTCGGGTCGGGTTTCGGGTCGAAAAAAAGTCAGGGTTTCGGGTATCGGGTAGCCCGTCCCATCCCTGGTGAGGAATTTATTTAAATAATCAAAAAATTATTTTCTCATTCTACAGTATGCTTCCTCTCGTCGTCCACCTCCCCATCACCTTCCTCCATCCTCTTCAGGGGCTTATTTTAGTGGGGCATCAACTTCGGATGAGCAACAACACTTAGACGAACGTGCGATTATTGCCCGTTTAGAAGAAGAAAATCAGCAAATGCTCCATGAAATGCATTCACTCGAACAACAACAAGTTGAAGAAATTTATTTTAAAGCAAATTTATTTTTTATTTTTTAGGCATTTTGTGACAGTTCTGGGCAATTAGAAAATCTTAGAGAACAAACAGCTGAATTGGAGGTAAAAATGCAGGAGAAACAAATACTTAGGAGAAAATTAATGAAACAACTTGAACGTTTGATGGCAGGGCTTAATGTAATTTTCTTACATATAAATTTTTAAAAAGGTTAAAAATATCAAACTATCAGATACCAAAAATATTTTTAAAAAATACTAAAAAAATTTTCAGGCCCCCATAGTCCAGCCAAGTACAGCACCCAGCACTGCCCCAACAATAAGAGCGCGTTCTACAACCACAGCTGCTTCTGGAGGGATATCTTTAGGTCAACTCGGATTGGGAGATTTTAACCTAAGTCCACAAAGAGTTGGAACAGTTGCTCAAATGCAGGATGACCTTTTACAAGCTGCGGATGAAATTACAGAAAATATGAGTGAATTAGTGAGGGAATTGGAAAGGGAAGAGGAAGAAGAGGGGGAAAAGGAAAGGGAAGATATTGATGGGAGAAGAAAACATTGTGAGGATTTTTTGTTGAAAATTTTAAAATTAAATTTTCTTTCAAAGAACCCCTACAAGATTTTAAAAATTTTTAAAAAATATTTTAAAATGCCAAAAAATAATTTAAAAATTTTCAGCAACAGATGAAGCAACAAAATCAGACGTTGAAACTTCCTCATCCCACCAACAAAAAACTAAAAACACCCAACAACATCGTTTTAGGAGTAATTCAACAAAGGAGCCTATGTTACAGCCACAATCACCTTATTTATCGAGAAAAACTTAAAATTATTTTTTATTTCCCAGTTTTTTTGTTTTTTGTGCCTTTTTGATAAAAGAAAAAATTTTTAATTCTAAGATAGTCGGATCTCGATTGTACATAAATACACCCAAAATTACACCCTCTAACTTATATACACCCTCTATCTTTCTAGGTTGATCGGTCAATAAGCTAAAATTTACAAACTTTTTTTCATCCACAAGGGTGTACATGATTGAAATTTAACCGTTTTTAATCGAAATTTAACTGGTCAAAAAAAAATAAAAATAGTCAAAAAAAATTTTTTCTTCCTCTTAAAAAATAATTGGCGAGATTGTGAGTCTAAAGAAACTTGAAATTTTTTTGGGAGAAAAAAACCCCATAAACTCCTCCTTTACTTTTTCCACCTACAAGGATGTAAAACTTTGATCAAGTCCCAACTTTCTTAATTAGATTAGCCTAAATTTTAATACGTATTTAAACAATATCCCTATAATATATCCCACTAAACCAAAATGTGTATATCAAAGCATGTATGTAGGTTAATGAGAAGCTGTGATGATTTCTCAATGCCACAAAAAAACTCTTTTTTCAAATTTAATTATAAAATATTTATGTTGTCTTTCCCTTTAAGAAAAAAATTTTTCTTTCTTTTTTCAAAAGAATTTTTATATTTTTCACCAAAAAAAAATATTTTTTTCAACAAAAAAACCTTTATTATTATTCTCAGTCACCCAATTTTTACTTTAGAAAAAAATATTTTTCAGAGCAGGCCCGCGAAAATCGATGAGAAAACACAGAGGCTCTCCTCTCCTCTACATTTTCTTCTCAATCCGCCGATTTTCTATATTTTTATTAAAAAAAAATTTTTTTTCTCCCCCATTTTCTCCACTATGGAGGAGTAAATACTAAAAATATATTTTAGATGTGTGTGTGTTTGGCTAGGTCGTTGGGGCTGTTTTGCTGTTGTTGTTCACCTAAATGAGAGAAAAAGTATATTGCTAGAGTGCAATGAAGAAAAAAAATTTTTTTATTTTAAAATGCCACTAAAGGCCTTTTAGGTTTTCTCTTTAATAAATAGAGAAAGAAAATTTAATTATATAATGGTCAATTTAAAAATGGTTAAAAAATTTCAAAATTTTATTTCCCTTAAAAAATTGGCGAGACAAAATTGTGAAAGTCTAAAAAACTTTAATCGCAATAGGAAAATTTTTTTACATTTCGGCACTCGACATTTTGCCTGTTTTGTTTAAAAAAACAAATTTACCCTTGTGAAATTATGTAGCTGGTAGAATTTCTTATATTAGAAATCTGTGTATTTTTCTGCCATTTGTAACTGTTCATATATTGAGAAAAATCTGGATTTACCGGGGTTTGTCTCAATTTCTAATTCTTAGTAATTCTCAACTCGAATCCTAAATACATAATAAATTACTTTTAATAATTTTTTTTAATTTTTCTACCCTTTTTTGACTTTTTCAATATTTCATTGATTTTTTAGTATTCCGTCCAAACCTCTTTATTTCCAAAAAAAATTTTTCCTAACATCTACCAATTTTTAACTTTCTGACCATTTTGTACTTTGGACATTTTTCTTTTGGGAAGTAAAAAAGAAGGAAAGATAGCCTTCTCTCTCTTCTCTTATTTTTAGGTTAGAGAATGGAGAGAGAGAAAAAGAGAGAAAAGAATTTTCACAATTTCCTCCCCCCTCGGTTTTCTCAAGGGTTGTGAAAGAAGGAAAAAAAATATTTTAGAGGCAACCAAACCGTCGTCAAAAAATGTGAAATACACAAATCCTTCCATAAATTTTTGACTGACGATGGGGGGAGGGAGAGAAACACCGTGACCTACTACATATATATAAAATTGCTTGATAAAATCGACAACAAAAATAAAAAAAAATTTTTTTTCATTTTTAAACAATTTATATTTATTTATTTTCTCTATTACTTTTTAAATAATAAATAAATACATTTTTCTCAAATTTTTATCTTTTAATTTTTTTTTGCTAAATTTTTTTCTCTCATTTTACATATTTTTTGGAAAGGTTATTTAGTCGAGAAATTTTTGGATTTTTGAAATTCTTTTTGACAACATTCTGAGAAAAATCGCCTAATGACCCTAATGATCGTAATACACCAACTGTAATATAACGAAAAATATCGAAATATTTTTATCGATATACAGTCGTGGAAAAAAGTATGGAAGCGCTAGAAAATTTTTTCTTAATTCTTAATTTTTCATTCAAAAAATACGTTCTATATATCAATCGAAAGCTCTATTCGTATCTCAGTTGACATGTTTCTGCATTTTTCATTAAAATGAAAATTGGCCGAGATAATCCGGATCTACCGGATATACCAAATCCCACTTTTTCGGAAAAATTTTTCGGAACAAATTTAACAAACCCAAATGATAAAGCATATTTTTCTGAGTATTTTCCACAAAACCGCTTAGAAATATCTTTTTCCGGAACAGAGATATAATTTTTTGAAAATCGTATTTTTGGTCATTTTTTGCAAAAAATTCGATTTTTAAGGGAAAAATACGATTTTCAAAAAATTATATCTCTGTTCCGGAAAAAGATATTTCTAAGCGGTTTTGTGGAAAATACTCAGAAAAATATGCTTTATCATTTGGGTTTGTTAAATTTGTTCCGAAAAATTTTTCCGAAAAAGTGGGATTTGGTATATCCGGTAGATCCGGATTATCTCGGCCAATTTTCATTTTAATGAAAAATGCAGAAACATGTCAACTGAGATACGAATAGAGCTTTCGATTGATATATAGAACGTATTTTTTGAATGAAAAATTAAGAATTAAGAAAAAATTTTCTAGCGCTTCCATACTTTTTTCCACGACCGTAATTTTACGGGGACTCGCCCAAGTAGGCGCGCGGCTATAACGGCACAAAGCCGTAACTTGCTGGAAAATTTCGGGCCCTTATCAACTCTGGTCCAATCTCTTTAGCTCGATGAGAGGAATTGTTTAATACTAAATTTGATAAGATTCGAAAATTTCGAAGCATGTTATGGCTTTGCGCCATTATGGCCCCGCGCCTACTTGGGCAGTACTCCATTTTACGGTACAGAAAAATTTTTTTGTTTCCATACCGACTACGATACGGAATACCGATAAATGCTATCGATAGTCACTAAAATCGGCATTTTAAAAATTTTGAAAATTTTTTAAAAATCCTAGCCTGTTAAATTCTCTCATTTTAAAAATAATTTTTTAATTAAGCTCATAACAAGCTTTCCTATTTTTACTTTTTATTGATTTTCCGCGATTTTTCTTTATGTATAGGCGTCTGGTTAAATTTCAATGATGACTTCCATAATTTTTTCTTTTAAAATTCTCCACTAAATTTAATAATTTCTTAATATTTTTATTTTTTGATTACTTCCCACAAATATTTAAATTATCCATTTCCGCTAAATGTCATAATGTCAACTTTTCCCGAAATGTCAATTTTTCAAAAATTTTATTTTAAAATTTTTTTCTAAAATTTTTTTTAGACTTTTCTAGATAATATTAATTAATGTTTGATTGCCAACTTTGTCAACAGGAAAGTAGAATTGAAGCAACAATTAGTGGGGGTAATACAAACGGTAGTGATGCTAGTCCACAAAAACAGGTAGTAGATAAATATAAATTGGTCACTTGCTTTATAAATAATTTTGTAAAGCAAATGCCCTTTTAGCAATTTGCTTTGAGAGTTTTTTTTTAATTTTTGTCAGTTTTGCAAATGAACATTTTGTATTTTGATCTTTTCGCAATTTGGGCATTTTGTGTCTTCCTAATTTTCTGTGGCGCGCGGCCAAGTAGGCGCAAAACCATAACCTGCTGGAAAATTTCTGGCCTTTATAAATTTTGGTACCAATCTCTTTAGTTCGATGAGAGGAATTGTTTAATACTAAATTTTATAAGATTCGTGAATGTTGAAGCAAGTTATGGCTTTGCGCCGTTATTGCCGCGCGCCTACTTGGGCTGTACCTTTCTAATCTAAACATTTCAGAATCAATTTTCAAATCTTTCCGAACTCGAAGCACACTTAGCATCAGAACATTTTAATTGTTTACCTTATGAATGCGAGCAATGTCATTTTGCCAAATTTCCAACAGAATTTGCTGTAATTAAGCACAACGAAGAAGATCACGGAAATAAATGTTATTCGGTTTGGATTTTTTTATTTTTTAATATTTTTTTTAAATTTTTTTAGTTTCGTTGTCGAATAACTCCAGCATTAAAACAAAAAAGGGTCCAAATCCGTTTATATCTTTCAAAAATCAAAAATCACCAAAAAGTTTCTTCTCCGCCGCCTGTGAGATTTTTTTTAAAAATAATTTTTGGAATTTCTTTATTCAGGTAAAGAAATTAAAACAAGATGTGGATAAAAACAATTGTGACTCTAATCAAATAAATGAAAAGACAAAAGGAACTCAACAACAAGAAGGGTAAAAAATTGTTTTAATTAATTTTTAAAATGATTAAAATAGCAAAGAGATATGTATTTATTTCAAAATTCTTTCCAAAATCCAGAAAAATCAAAATCCAAAAAATTTCCAGAATTTTTTTTTGGGTTTTTAGTTTAGTTAATATTTTCCGAAAAGGAAAATATTTTTTCCGAAATTGATTTTAATTCTTTCCAAAATTTTTCCGATATTTATTTTTAAACTTTTTGGAGACCCCCTGAATTATTTAAATTTCTTCTTAATTTTTCGGATTTTTTTAAAAATCGTGGTTATTTTTGGAATTTTTTCTGGAAATTTTCTTATTTTTTAGTGAATTAGCCGAGGAAGTAATTGAAAGGAATAAACTTAAACCTTTGTCTAAAGATTCATTAAAGAAGAAATCTTTTGTTAATAATGGGCAATCTGTTGGAAATGGAGGTATTTAATTTTGTTTAAAAATTAAAAAAATAATTTTTGTAGATGCTGATTGTGTTGAAGATGATTTTGTTGTTTTAAATAAAGCATCTTCCTCTTTGACAGAACAACTCCAAGTAAGTTTTGAAAAATCGAAATTTTTTTGAAATTTTTTTAGGCTGCCATCGCTCAAAACATTCGACATCGCCGTGCTACAAACGAAAAAGGAGAAAACGTTGAGGATGCAAAAACTTCCCCTAATTATGGAGGAACTGTCAGTATTCGAGAAGGAGGGGAATTGTCCACAAATTTGTTGGGAAAATCTTCGGGAAAATCAACAGGTGGAAATACAACAGATGAAGAAAACGAGGAATTGGAGGGAATGGAGGATTTTGAAGAAAGTGAAATGATGGAATATGGAGATGGACAAGGGGGAAAGGATGGGGATGAGGAAGATGAACAAATCCGGAAACAGGTAAATAAATATTGATTTTAAACAGGTCGTAACCAGTGGGGTCTCCCCCTCCCCTCTTCGAATTAGGGAAAAGTAAAAATTTTGGGGATGGGATTGAGTAAAAAAGTGAATTTTTTTCGCCTTCGTCCTTCCAAAATTCTCAGAATTTTATAAAGTGGTTTTTTCTTATCGTAAAATTTGTTTCCCTTTGTGAGGTTCATTTTGAGTTATTTTCCGGAACTTATGGTTTATTCCATAAGAGGATGTACTCTATTATTAATATTTTTTGCATTCAATTTGTTGCCAAAATTTGTTCTGTTTTATTTTAAATTTAATGTCTTATTTTCCGGAAAGGTGTCATTTTTCGATTCATGGAAATTTTAAATAAAATTTAGGAGGCCGATGTTCAAGAAATTTTGAAGGCAGCAGCAGCGGCCACTTCACAAATTGGTGGCGGAGATGTTGCCGCTCGTAATACTTCAACTGTAAATTTTTTAAAAATAATTTTTCAATTTAATTATTTATTTAAAATAGCCTTATTCACTCCGCCCAAATCGTTGTACGCCGTATGCTGCTCTTCTTGGTGGTAAACAAAAACAATCATCTCCTCCACCTTCTCGCCAACAACAATCAAGACCGAATTGGCAACTTAAACTTGGAAATTCGAATTTTGGTAGTGGAGGTTCCTCCAATTCTAATGTGATTTTTTTATTCATTTTTCTTGTTCAAAATCTTTGGAAGCTTTCGGACTCCGATTTCGGCCAAACTTAAGTAGAAAAATAAAAGTTTAATTTTATGAACATATTGACCTTGGGACCAGGCCCGTACCCAGGATTTTTTTCTGGGGGCCAGAGGGGGAAGATTTTTTTGCGCCGAATTTTTTTTCAGCGCTGCAGGTGAAAATTTTTTGAAAATTGGATGTCAATAAAAATTTTAAATGATTTTTAAAATTTTTTATTTTTAGAATCTTTCATTAATGATGAACAGACGTGAACGTAACGTCGAACGAATTCGTTGCCGTAAATGTGGCGAATTAGTAAATAGTACAGGAGGTTGTCTAATGCATCATTTAAATACGAGACATTTGCGTTTGCCGTTATTTCAATGCAAGGAGTGTAAAAAGTTTGTTTTTAGTTTTTTTTAATTTTCTGAAATCTTGTGAGGGAATTACTGTATTTGTCGGATTTTTTAAAAATATTTTCGGAACCTTAACTTTCTCCCAACCTACTCTCACATTAATTATCTCAATTAATAATGAAACATTTATAGAAAAAAATTTTTTCTTTCCCTCCTATATTGACACGAGGGGGCTACAATTTTAATTTTAACTTTTAAAACAAATTTTAATTTTTTCAGAGACTTTTATGAAGTTTCCAACACTCGTATTCACAAACATATGAGGATTTATCACAGTGGTGATACGAGCAATTTGGTCAGTAATTACGCAAAGGTTTTTTTTTAATATTTTTTAGCTATTTAATTTTTTAATATTTTAGTATTCACATACTTTACATTCCGGACGTGATAATTGTTTTGGAACTAGAGATGAACGTTTAAGAGAAATTCAACGAGAACGAGGTTTTTCTCTTTAATTTTTTTAAACAATTTTTGTTTTGTAGGATTATGCTCAAGTCTAAATTTGGACAGAAATATTGACTGTAATTTTTTTGAATTTTATGCCAAAAATTCTAAATTTTCTTCTTCAGTAACTTCATTCATTTCAACGGCTACCGGCAAAGCAACAACAACAAATAATGGAAACAGCAACAATTCCCGCCTTCCCCCAAATTCTTCTCCATCTTCTCAAAATATTGGATCGCTTCCTAAAGATAGTTTTTTACGTTCGCCAATTTCTTTTAAACAATATGGCTATGGAAATAATTCTAATAAACAATCAACTTCGCGGCACAATGGTTTTTTAATTTTTAAAAAATTCATAATTTTCAATATTAATTTTAAAATTGAGATTCTTTTCATTTATTTTCCCAGAGTCCGAAATTCGTTTTAATTTTTTTATTCTCTCAAAAGAATTAGGGTTTTGGAAGTTGTATATAACGTTGTGGTCCGGTCCGAAAGATCGAGTCGGGCATCGAATTTTGCCCGAAAAAGACTCGGTCGGCCCGATAAAAATGACTCGAAAGTCGGCCCGATTCGAAAACCCCAACTCTATTGTATATGAATACAGGCTATTTTAAAAAAAATAATATTTATGTAAATAAATGTGACTTTCCGTATAAAAAATTGACAAAACTTAACTTGGAGGAAAATAATTTTTTAAATACTTATTTTATTTTTAGACTTGCTCCAACCAGATGTATTATCTCCACACCTTTCCGGTCCTTTTAATCAGTCTGTTGAAGATTTATTTAATGGAAATATAAAAAAAGAAATTTGTAGTGGAGATGAAATGTTATTGAATGAATTAAATAAAAAGAAAAGACAAAATTTGACTGAAGAAAATTTGGAGGAATATGAGGAGGGGGAAGATGATGAATATAATGAACAAGAAGAAGTAAATAATATTATTGGAAATTTATTTAATGAAGAATTAATTGGAGGAATATTGAAACAACAACAGAAAAAACAAAATTTTGAAACAAAATTAAATGAAAAATATAATAATAACAATGAAGAAACAACATCAAATGATAAAAATACAAACAGGAATGGGAATAACAACAAAAATACAGCTATGAAACAATTGACTTCTTTACAAACACAATATCAATTAATGCAAATGGTAATTAATTTTTAATTGAAAGGGAAAATACAAATAAATATATCAGAAACACAAATAAAAATTCAGGAATTTTTTACTTTCTTTATGTTTTCCGGAAATCTCTACTCTCTTTCTTTTATCTCTGTTTTTCGGAAACTATTTCTTTAATAATTTACCTAATTTCTTTTAAAAAAATTTTATTTTTCTAATTTAATTTCATAAAAAAAGGAATTTGGAAGTGAAGAAAAAATTGAAGAAAAAGTTCCTTGCAAAGTTTGTGGTGAAATGACTGTAAACAAACAACTCAACCGTCTTAATCACATAAATACTCGGTAAGGGTGAGATATTTATTTTTAATTAATTTTCCGGAAATTATTTCATTTATTATTTTTCCTAAAAATTCCCTCCACCTTTTTGTATTTTTCCGAAGTGTTTTGATATTTTTTATGGAAAATACATCTTTTTCTTTTTTTACTAAAAAAATTCTCCGGTTTTTTGTATTTTTCGGAAGGTTTTCACTTTAAATGTATTTTTGACTGAATTATTATTTTAATTTATCCCCCCTAATTATAGTCATTTACATTTACCACTTCACCAATGCCGCCTTTGTCAAAAAGTTTTTGCTTCATATAGTCGTTCAGCTTGTTATTCACACATTCAAGTATTTAAATATTTTTTTAAAATAAAAATTATTTTTGTATTTTTTTAAGTTTGCTCATAAAGCTGACTTAGATGCTGGACTTTACAGTCAAAATATTGAGGAACATATTATTTATATGAAGGTGTGTTTCTCTTTTTAATTAAAAAAATATTTTTAATTTAAAGGAGCAATATCGTAGTCAATTGGAGGAATCGGCAAATGACTATTTTGATTAATATATTTTAAAAATAATATTTTTTGTGTGTTTTTTTGGGGATATCTTTTAATAAAATAAAAGGGAAAAATAAAGGCTATGTCAAAAAATGAAAAAAAATCTTATAAAAATTTTCCAAGAAACCTTCCGAAACATTTTTTAGTCAAAGCCTTAATTTTTAAAATCTCAACCCCTATCTGAAATTTTTTGTTTTGTTATTTTGTAAATTTGCTTGAATAAAAATTGAAATAAAAAAATTATTTATTTAAGCTTCATTCAAAATTTATTTTCGAAAAAATTGAAAAATTTTTAAAAAATATTCTTTAAACGAATATCAGTATGTCTTAATTGTTTGTGTCTTTTAGTAACTATTGGGTTGTTTTGGAAGAAGTAAATGGGTGAAACAATTTTCTCAGCCTTTCCGGCCCTAGCCAATATCCACGAACGAGTAATAACCAATAAAGTGGGGGCATTAAATAACGTTTCATCAGATAGGAAATTCTTTTTAAAAATTTTTAGATTTTTTAATGTCTAGTTATTTTGTATCCTCAAAATCCTCAACTTTTTATATGCAAGTCATTTTCTTAAGAAGATAATTTTTAAGACAATTATACAGTCGTTAGTAGAATCTGAAATTGCGCCAATTACCGAATTTTAACGAGAACGAGAAAAACAATTTAAAAAATGACTTGTGGATAAAAAGTTGGGAAATAATTTTGAGAGAAAATTTTTAAAAAACAGGTCTCCCTCAGATCAATTAGAATTGTCAGAGTTTGGAACCGAACAGAAGAGTCGAAGGAAGAGTAATTATTTACTTACCTTCTTGGTTTGCTCTGATCAAAAGGAAATGTTTCAAGAGGACCATTAGGTGTAAACTCTGCCAAAATAACACGTTTTCTGTCTACTAGTAAAGGACAGGAAGAATATCCATCATAAAATTTTGTTAAATTATTTCCTTCCATCGCTGAGAGTAAATTTGGGAAAAGTGTTTTTAATTGGCTTGCTTTAATTTTGAAAGAAAAAAATATTTTTTTATTTTTAAAATTTCCCCTTACATACGGCAGCCGCTGTCTTTGCATTTGGAGTATTTGCACAGTCCCCAATTGCAAAGATGTTTTTATATGTGGGTGATTGTAGGGTTTTTGGATCAACTTAGAAAAATTTCTTTATTTTAATTTTCTTCTTTTTCATTTATACCTTTAACAAATCCTTGTGCATCTGTCAAATTATTTTCTTTTTGTTGGGCATGGTTCCGTAATTCACTAACGGGTGAACAGGGAGCTCCAATATGTAAGAGATTATACTGGGAAAGAATTTTTTTAATTTCTTTTTTTCAATTTTACCTTAAATTCTACATCCTTCCCTTTAATTACTTGTCCATTCTCGTCTAATGTTTGAAATGTAGCAATCCTTTTATCTACTTCTACTTTAGCCAGGTTTAAGCGTGTAAACAATTCTATCCCTCTATCTTTTATAACTGACATTAGAGCATTTGAATATCTAGTTAAATTATACGTAGTTAAATTAATATAATGTATTTTCCGGAAATTATATTCTTTCCGGAATTGTATTTCTATATTACTCTTTCCGGAAAATATATCTTTTATTTCTTAATTTTATACTTTCCTTCTTATTGGTATTTCCGGAAGAGTTTATTCTGTTTTTCCCTTATATTTACTTTTCCGGAATGATGTATTTTGCTATTTTATTCAGTTTACTCCTGTTTCGTATTTTTGTATTTTAACATATTTTCCGGAATTCCTTTTTAAATCCGCTTACTTTGGAACACCAAAAACTGCTCCCAAAGAAGTGCAGTAAATCACTCTACTACCTTCCCGAACTCCTCTTTCTCTAAATATCTTTAAAAAATATTTTTTTTAATTTATTTCTTAATGATTACTTACATCTTCTGCCAAATAACAAATTTTTTGTGGTGCCCCTCCACACTTTATTGGGGTATTTGGAAAACTGAATATTGCATTTTGTCCTTTTGAAAATGTTTTTATTTCTGCCAGTGTTTTTATTGCTCCATCGGGAAAATAAATTGAACAAATGCCTGGTGCTTCTAATACTGATTTTTGTCCATGAGGTAATCCCTCGATCTTTTATTTAAAAATTAAATTTCTGATTTTGTTTTTCTCATTTTTTCTATAACATTTTGAAAAAAAATTTTCTATGTGTTTTGCTGTATTTTTCCGGAAATTATTTTCTTTTGTTTCTATTTAATTTATTTTCACTGAGGCTTTTCCGGAAATCTTTTTTATTTATTTATTTTCCGGAACTTTACTTCTCTGATTTTTCCGGAACTCTATATTTTATCTATTAATTTTCCGGAATTTTTCCTATTCAATGTTTTATCTGCTTTAATTTCCGGAATTTATATTTCTTTTTTCTCTAACTACTTACCAAGTCATATCTCAACTCTAATCCAGTCGCTATCACCATATAATCATAAGTTAACTGCATATCTCCTTCATTTAATGTTAAACGATTCTCTGCTGGAGAGAACGATCTAACTGCATTTTTAACCCAATCCACTCCCTCCGGGATTAATTTATATTCATTTCTTATTAATTGAGAAGGTTTCATTAATCCAGCAGCGAGTAAAGTTAATCCGGGTTGATAAAAATGCTTCTAAAAATTTTTTAGAAATTAAAAAATAATTTTTTGTTAACCATATTAGGCTCTATAATTGCAATTTGGTGTTGTTTTGGAGGTAATAAACGAGAAATTTTTGATGCTATCGCGCAACCACCTGTACCTCCTCCTACCACTATAAGACGATAATGTTGCTCTTAAAACTTAAATTTTATTTTTATTTGGATACTTTTTACCTTTAGCTAAAATAGTGCTGAATTTCATTTTATTTTTAAAAATTTTAATGATTGGGGAAAGAGTAAATATAAATATGTAGTGTTGGTAAATAAAAATGTGAAGGGGAGAAAAAAAATAGAAAATTGATTTTCTTTTATTTATTTAGAGGGGTCAAAGATTTAAGTTCAAAAATTATTTTTGAAGAAATTTTTTTATTTTTTAAAAAAGTTTTTGATTTTCTAAAAATATTTTTTACGGATTTTCTTCTTCTCTGAAAGGTTGAAATTTGATCGTATTTTTTTAATTGAATGTCCCCCTCCACCTCTCTACTAGAATACCCCTTTTGAAGGTGATTGAAAAATTGAATGCCCGAACATTCAGTATTAGAAGAATCTGATCCTGTATTCTTTTTATTATTTTCATAAAAACGCAAATTAATGTACTATAATGGATGTAGATATTAATTACTTTGATTCTTCCTTCTCATTTTTACCGGAACATGAACAACTTCTTGGAATTTCTTCTTTTTCTACCCCTACAAAATCTTCTCTTACAGATTATGCAAAATTGTGAGTTTTTATTTTTTGTCAGAATTATTATTTTTTACAAAAATAACGCGTGATCTATTTTAGGAGATTAATTTTTGTCTTTTAGTTTATTCTGGGGTTTTTACAAGCAAATAAATTCTATATTTTGTAGAGAAATAAAATAAGGATTTTTTATCTCTTATTTAAGTGAATTAAATTAATATAAAAATTTTCCTGATGGAAAATACCAGAAAAAGAACAAATACATCCAGAAATACAACCGGAAAGAAAATACAAAAAATATTTTAATTTTCTCCCTATTCTGATTTTTCCGGAAAGTTTTCTTTTTCCCCCAAATTTTCTTTTGTGTTTGTTAAATAAAAAATAAACTTTGACGAAAAACGTCAACGGTTTTTCGATTGATTGTGTATTTACATCTTTTAATATTTTTTTTTAAATTTTTATCAAGTCATGTGGACTAGACTGTTTTAATTTTTAAAAATAAATTTAAATAAATAAATATTATTTTACATAAATAATTAAATTTATTTTTAAAATTAAAAAAATTTTTTATTATACATATTCAAAGCTTTTTTACTGGATATATTATTAAATTTCATTTAAGTTTTTCTATTTACTATTTCAGAATTTAAATTTAATTATTTTCTTTCCGGAATTTTTTCCCCTTTTGTTTTCTAATTTTGTATTTTTTTCTCTTAGCGTTTCCGGAAAGTTTATTTATTTTTGTGTTTTATATTGCCGAGAGTGTCTACAACAATAAACATTAACCATTTTTAATCTTTCGATTAAAATAAATAAAAATAAAATATTTACACAAAACGTTAAATTTTTTATTACATTTCTTTTAAAAATTAAAAAGAAAAAATTTTTGAATAATTCTTATCATTCATATTTTAATTTTGCTATTTAATGACGGGGAAAAGTCATGTAAATATTTTATAAATAAATTCTGTTATTATTATCACCCACGTTAAATGTGTGCTTTAATTTAAGGAAAATTTTTTTTGAATTAAAATTGATCAAAATTCTTTAATTTTATTTATTTACATCCCCCTTAAATTCTGTCTTAATTTTTTTTTCAAAACAAAATCTTTCAAAAATAATTTATTAATGACCAAAAACTAACTTCCTTTATTTGTACTTGAAAATAAAAAATAAATTCTTTTTCTTTTTTTTGTCAAAATAAATTAATTTTTAATTACTAAAATGTCTATTAAAATCCACCCAAAAATTGTTGTAGACACTGGAAATGAGAGAAATGAAAAAAATACAAAAATACAAAAGTATTTTTTAAAAAAAATATTTTTTTAAATTTAATTTCAAAATTAAATTTAAATATTTTTTAAAGCGACAAAAGCAACGAAAATAGTAATTATTGTAGTAATAACGCTTCAAATTCTGCTTCATTATACTTTTCGACACAGCATAAACAATTTAGGGTAAAACAAGCAATTAATTAATAATTAAATTTAAAAAATATATAAATGATATAATAGAACTTGAAAAATTAAATCTGAACAAGAAAAATTAAATTTGGGTAGTACTTATCGGTTTTCCACCGAATTTGATCGGCTTCAACTTTTTAATGTTTAATCCTTCACAAATAAATCTTTTATCATTCGAAAGCCCCCGATAAGAGGAATATTTTTTTCAACTTAATGGATCAAGTCTAATCACTCGTTTTAATGTTATAATTCAATAAATGCGAAAAACACCAAATAATTAAAAATTTTAAAGCAAAATTAATTAAGAATAAATATTTCTTTTCTTCACAGAGATCAATGGCACAAGATGCCGAAGACGGTCCAGATTTCCTCGATGTAGAACAAAATGGGTGGGATTTAAATTCACCCCCTTACAACAACAATACAAGTCGACCTCCAATGAATCAAGTGGAAAAGAATTTTTAATTTAAAAAATAATAATTTTAATTTTCTAGGACGAATTCGATAAACGTTTCTGTTACCGGACTCCTCGAAGCTCAAATATTTTAAAAGAGCGGGCTTCAGCTTTGTTGCGATATTATTATAGACCTTGTTTGTCTACTAGAAGCTTAACAATTTTCTTTTTAAAGTTGAAAAAAAATAATAATTTTTTTTAATTTCCCCTTTTCTTCCCTCTAGCTTCTTCCCAATTTTACAATGGTTACCAAACTATGAATGGAAAAATTGGTTTGCTTCGGATATTATTGGGGGAATTGTAACGGGTGTTATGCACGTACCTCAGGGTTAAAAAAATAAAATAAATTATTTAAAAAATTTAAATAAAGGAATAGCCTATGCCCAATTAGCTGGGGTTGATGCTGTTGTTGGTTTATACACTTCATTCTTCCCTCCTTTAATCTACATGTTTTTTGGTACTTCTAGGCACAATTCTATCGGTAAAATAAATACTGTAAATGCTCTAAAGAAAGCACATGTGCTTCTATTTTTCAATCCTCTCGTAGGATGTGCTTCTATTAGAGACTGCTCTTCAATTAGAGCTTTTACGGTAAACTTGAAACAAATATTTAAATAAACTTGAAGCAAGCCTTTTAATTAACATAATTCCGCCTGCTTCAACTTTTTTTTATAAATTTCAATTTCTTTTTCAGGCTCCTTTGCTGTTGTAGCCCTAATGAGTAATGTTGCAATGAATAGATTATTTGACGCTAGGAGAGAATTGTTTAACAATTTTAATAATGCTTCAGATTTAAATGTTTTTAGAGCTTTATTTAATTATTCTCTAATTATTTTCTTAAAGACTTCCCCTCTTTCCCCTATAATTGTTTCTTCAACACTAGCTTGCTGCATTGGTCTAGTTACTTTAGCAATGGGGATTTTAAGGCTTGATATGATTAGCACTTATTTTTCTGATCAAGTAAAATTAAATTAAAATTATTTTAAAAATAAAATTTAAATAATTTTAGGTAGTTGCTGGTTTCACTACGGGTGCTTCTGTTCACGTTTTTGCTGCTCAACTAAAATTTATTTTTGGACTTTCTAGGTTACCGGCGAGGTCTGGGGCTGGGAATTTAATTATGGTGAATTAATTATTTGTTTAGACTAATAAAAATTTTTTGTTTCAGAAATTTTATGATATTTGCAAAAGAATTCCTCAAATACACATTCCAACCTTTACAGTTTCTGTCATTTCTATAAGCAAGTTTATAATTTATTTTTTAAAACTTAATTGTTGAAGCAGGCGGAATTATAAAGCAAATTTCCGCCTGCTTCAAGTTTTTTTTAATAAATTAATTTTTTTTAGTTTTGTTATGTATTGGAAAGGAGGTGAAAATTAATTTAAAAAATATTTTTTTAATTATTTTATTTTTTTAAAGTTTTTAAATCCTTTGCTAAAGAAGAATTTTAAATTAAATGTTCCCATCCCCTTTGAATTATTTTTAATGGTCCTCGGCACTTTTTTGTCCTTTTTATTTCATGGACATTCCAAATTTGGACTGGAAATTGTTGATCATATCCCTGCAGGGTAAAAGAAAATATTTGAAAATTAAAAAAAATAATTTAAAGAATTCCAACTCCGATATTGCCTGATTTAACGTTGTTGCCTGAATTGCTTCCGGATGCGATTGCTATTGCTGCTGTGGTGTGTTTTTACAAGTTTTTAAAGTTTTTAGAGAAATGCATGAATAATTAGTAGACATTCCGGAAAATAGAAATAATCAAAAATACATACTTTCCGGAAAATACACAAATTCCGGAAATTTTTTGTATTTTATTTTTCTGTCTTTCTACTTAACTTTGTCTTTAAGGTTATGGCCGTTCATATTTCCTTAGCAAAAATCATTGCAAAAAAGAAGTGTTATCGTGTTGATCCTGGACAAGTAAAACAATTCTTTTAGCAATTCCTCAATTTCAATTTTCAGGAGCTTTTTGCCCTCGGATTTTCCTCAACCCTTTCTTCCTTCTTCCCAGTCTATCCCGTCTCTTGTTCACTCGGTAGAACTTTGGTTAATGTCGAAGCTAACACAAAAACTCAGCTTTCCACAATTTTTTCTTGTACTTTTTTGGCTGCCGTAATTCTTTATTTTGGCCAATGGCTTCGGACATTGCCTATGGCATGTTAACATTTTTTGCTTTTATTCTTATCAATTTTAGTGTATTCTTTCTTCAATTATTATCGTTGCACTTAAAGGCATTTTTCGCAAGATTGCCGACTTGCGAAGACTTTGGCCTCTTTCTCGAATTGATTTTTCAATTTGGCTAGTTAGTTTTGTTTCGACTGTATGTTGGGATGTTAGTCAAGGATTGGTTATTTCTATTGGTGATTAATTAATTTTTTTGAAATTTAATTTTTGTAAATTTTTAGGGTTTGCTTTACTCACTACAGGTGAATTTAATTTAAATGTAGAAATTCCGGAAACTTTTGGAAAAAATACAAAATTTGGGCAATAAATGAATAATTCCGGAAACTGTATTTTAATAAAATACTTTTACTCCTTTCAGTTTTCCGTACCCAATGGCCTCGTTGGCATTTTTTGGCAAATCTTTCCGGTACAAACGATTTTCGAGATGCAGAACGATACGAGCTTATACACACTTTTCCTGTAAATTTAAAAATTAATTTAATTGAAAATTATGTATTTTTTGAAAGGGAATTTGTATTTTTCGATTTGATTCGCCTCTACTTTTTACAAATGTTGACAATTTTAAAGTAAATTTTGGAAAATTTACTTAAAATTTAAATATTTTTAGGAAACAATTCACAAAGCTTTTCAACGTTGGAAACGTTATCAGGGAGCTCAACTTGGATTGCATGTTGTGGGGAGTACTTTAAGGTTAAGACAAACAACTTCAACTCCTTCACTTCAAATATTTACAAAACTGGTAGTTCTTTTGTAAAATTAAATTCAAATTAATTTTTTAGGGTTCAAATGGAATTGTTGTCCCCGCTAATTTGTCACCTAAATCAAACTTGCAGCGAAAACGGGATGATGATGAACATAACCGTAAATTTTTAATTATTGTAGTTTCCGGAAATGTTATTTCTGGAATTTATGTATTAATTTCGGAATGTAGTTTCCGGAATTGTAGGCTCCAGAAATTGTTATTTCTTTATTCTTTCCGGAATTTTTAAGAAATACTCTCTAGTTTATTTACTCCGGTTACTTTTATGTTTATTTTGCTTCCGGAATATTATTTCCGGAATTATTTGTTTGCTTCTAGTTTTAAAGTTATTATTTATAAACAATACTTACTTTCCGGAATTTGTGTATTTCTTCTATTTCCGGAATGTTTATATTTCTGTATTTTCTATACTTTTTATATTAAGAGAATGAACGTCAACCGGAAGATGAAAATAATGAAACAAAAACTGAAGCATTTTCTCAAAGTTTTGAAAATCAAAAAACTTTGGAAAAAATTGGTAAAAAATATTGGGAACATTTTTACTAAATTTATTTCTTTAAAGGTTCCTTTGACAGTCCCCAACATTTACATTTTATAGTAGATTGTTCTGGTTTTACTTTTGTTGATTGTATGGGGGTTAATGCTTTGAAGGAGGTTTTGAGGGAGGAGGGAAATTAAATAAAAATTTATTTTTTAATCAGATTTTTACTGAAATGCGTCAACAACGTGTTAGAGTATATTTTGCAGCGGCTAAAGGTTTAAAAAATATGAAGCAAAATATATAGAAAATAAAATAATTAAAAATTAATTTAAACATTTTTTGTTTCATTTTCAGCCCCAGTTCGCGATTTATTCGAAAAATGCGGATTTTATGAATATGTCCCAAAACGCAATTTTTACCCAACAATTAGAGATGCTGTTGCTATTGCTAGAATGAGAAGGAACGCGTAAATATATTTTTTTCTTTTCTAATTTTCTTAAAAAATATTTAGTTCTTCACAAAATTTATTGGACGAATCAGTTATTCATCGTGTATATGATGAAATTGAAACAATGCAGATAACACAACCAGAACAATAAAAATAAATAATGATTGATTTTTAATTGAAAAAATTGTTGTGAATACATATTTTCCACATTTATTGATGCTCATTAACTAACTAAATATGCTAGCTCTTTTTTTTAATAATTAATTAATTAATTAAACTTGCTTTCCTTTCTCCCTGTGAACAATTTTTATTCTATTTTTTAATTTCTTCTCTTTTTCCCAATAAAGTGTTTATCGTTTATTTTAATTTGTTTAAAAGGCAAAATTATTTTTTAAATTATTTTCTGTTTTATTTTTTCAAACATTAATAAAAAACCATTTACTATATCGCTTTTTAAAATCAAGACACAATTGTAAAAACAGGTGGGTGTTTTTATTTTTCATGACCGGCTATTCATTCAATTTTTAAATGCGCGCGATATTTTATCCATGTCTCTTTTTAGTGTTTAAAGGAGAATAAAAATGCTAGAGTTTATGATTAAAAAATTGGGCCGTTTTCTTGTAAAGTCCGTTCCAAAAAATTTAGACACCTCCAAATTTTTCGGATAAATTTTGGGAGTATCTAGATTTTTTAGAACAGACTTTATATCCTTCCCCAATTTTTCTCCCCCCCCTCAATATCAATCTATAAATATCTACCTACCCCGTCATTTACATAAATTCTTCTTTTTTTTTTGAATAAATTGTAGATGGAATTTGGCGTTCATTTTATTTTATTTTTGTTGTTATTTTGTGTGTTCAAAATCAAGGTCATATGCTAGAGTATATGTAGATAGAATGTTTGGGACGTTTTCTCTTTCCTTGTTTTTAATGTTGTGTTCATTCCAATCATTTTTTTATTTCCACAGTTGAGAAAAGTGTATATTTGGATTTGTAATATACAAAAATTAATGAATCATTTTTTTCTTGTCTTTATTTTTAGATTAAGAAAAGATTGAGAATTTGCTAGAAAATTTTTTGGGGGTTGATTTTTGGAGGTGATTAATAGAAAAATTATTTGAGAATTTTGGGTGTTGTCCGCAAAATTCAGTCCGCAAAAAAAGCATTTTCACCCAGACCTGGCCATGGATACGGATAACATCAGGATATCCGTGGATATATCTGGATACGGATAGCAAAATCCGTGTCCCTGGCCAGGTCTGTTTTCACCCTTCAGATTATTTTCAATTTTGAATTTCTAGTAAATTTAATTTTGTCCTATCAAATATTTTTTTATTTTTAGAATTTATGCATTTATTTTAGTGATTTTTAACTGTCTTTCTCTCTACTCATTTTTTGAAAAATAAATTATTCCAATTCTGTTTATTTTTGAATATTTTCTACTAATTTTTAGTGGTAAAAATTTATTTAAATGACTCATAAAATATTCGCGTGCCTTTTTTTATTGTTTAGCTGTAAAATCGTTTTTCACAGTTGTCCATCCATATTTTTAAAGACGATTAATCACTCTAAAATGTTAAAAATATTTTTTTTATAATTGTTCCCAATATCTTCGATTGTTTTTTTTATTTATGTAACTAGAAAATAAAATAAGCCTTCCAGGTGGCATTTTGGTGTAGTGGTCTAGCGTTTCGTCTCTCTCATGTAGAGGGGGAAGGTTCGAATCCAAGTGGTGAGAAAAGCATTGGAAAAGCATTTCTCTTTTGTTTTTTTCTTTTAGAAAGACAAATAGTTTTCTAAAATAATTTTAAAAAATAAACTGTGAGACAAGATTTACCTGAAACTCTAAATGAGAGATAACTAATTTTTTTACCTTTTTTCATAAAATTATCCTTCTATAAAAGCACTTGTCTTGTCTGTAATTATAAAAATACAAAAATCCCAAGCCAATCTTCCCTTCCTTGTATGAAAGAAAAATGAAAATCGATCGTTAGTCTCTCTCTCTGTTTTAACCTTTAGTCATCTACTAGCAACTCTAAATAAAAAAAAATATTTTCTTCTTTTTTTTTTCTTCAACTTTTTTGTAATTCACAACATTTTTTGCTTTATGAGAAATCTTCAGAAAAAAAAAGTTTTTTTTGAATTTTGTAAAAAAATTTTGTTTTGGGGTGATTCACTTCATTTTTGTGTCATTTTAAGACGAAAAACTTTTTTTTGGACTCCACCTTTTTTTGAACAATTGAAAGGGGTTTTAAAAAACGTTTAAAAACGTAACAAATATTTTTTTAACCCTTTTTTTTTATTTTTTGAAAGGTTTTTTTTGTTAATTTGCCCTTTTCTTTTTGTTTGCTCATCCTTTTTCTCGAGAATATTGTTCGTGTTTACTTTGGTCGAGTGGGGAAGGTCCTGGTTGGCTCAGCAGAAGGGGATGCAGGTTCGAATCCCTCTCCGAGATATTTTTTTTCTTTTTGTGTTTTTTATTCAAAAATAATGTTTAAAGGTTAAAAAAATTTTTAAAACATTTATTTTTATTTTATTTTTTTCAATCTTTCTTTAAAATAGTTTTTATTTTGTAAATTTTACTAAAAAAATTTCAATTTTTTAAGGAATTCATTCACTTAAAGGTGACGTTTTTTAGTGTTTAATCAATTAATTTCTACATTTATTTAAATATTTCACCCTAAATTGATTAGAAAATATTTTTTATCAGTTCACATTTTTTATTTTTTAATTCCTTTATTCCCTCCATTTTTCTTTATTCCCCCCCATTTATTATTCATTTTTTAAAACATTTGTTGACTTTACAATAAAAATTCTTTTTTTCTTCTTTTAAATCATTTTTAACAATCTATTTAACTGTTTTTATTTCCTTTTTTTATTTTTATACAATTTTACACTTCTAAAGGGACAAATAGATTATTTTAATGATTTTTTTGGTTTTCTCAAATTTTCTAAAATTATTTCTGGACATAGGCGCGCGGCCATAACGGCACAAAGCCATAATTTGCTGGAAAATTTATGGCCCTTATCAATTTTGGTACCAATTTCTTTAGTTCGATGAGAGGAATAAATTTGGTAAGATTCGGAAATCTTGAAGCAAGTTATGGCTTTGTGCCGTTATGGCCGCACGCCTACTTGGGCTGTACCCCCAATTTTCAGTTAATTTCTTTTTTCCTTTCAGTTCTTTCTAAAAAAATTAAATTATTTATTTATTTATTCGACCTAAAACAACAAAAAGAAAATGTTGAATGGGGGAATTGGTAACAACAACAACAAAAATGAGGATGGGGGAGGAGGACCTCTTGCTGCTCGTATGCGCATTACTGACCCAATGTTGCAAGCTGAATGGGCCAAAAAACGTCTCATTTGGGTTCCACATGAAACTGAAGGTTTTGTAAAAGCATCGATAATTAGTGAGGATGCTGATACTTATACTGTTGAATTTGTTGAGAATGGACATCAATTACGTTTAAGTAAAGATGATTGTCAAAAAATGAATCCTCCAAAGTTTGACAAGGTTTATTTAGTTTTTAATTTTTAAGGGTTAGCTAGTTGGTTTGGAGAGGGGGGGGGTTGTTGGTTAGGGGGAAGGAGGTTGGGACTTGAAAACAAAAATTGATGATTTCTCTGCTAAATTTCTGTTATCGTTTAAACAGAATAGGGGCAATCCAGGTTTTGGTCAAAAGAGGGCCCTTAGTTGGATACTTGTTGGTTTGTAACATTAATGAACTGGGTAGAGAAAAAAAAGTTGGGGTTTTCGAATCGTATCTTCAAAATTTTCTTTGGATCTTTACACTTATTTAGGCTTTTATAATTTTTCGGTTGTCTTGGCTTCCTATAACTCCTTGGGGTCTTCATTTCTTTCCACAATTCAAAAGAATTTTTTTCAGGTTGAGGATATGGCTGATCTCACGTGCCTTAACGAGCCTTCAGTTTTTGACAATTTAAAGCAGCGTTATTATTCTGAATTAATTTATGTATGTTTTTTTGGGTTTTTTAAAAGATTTTTGTTTAAATATTTTAGACATATTCTGGGTTGTTTTGTGTTGTTATGAATCCATATAAAAAATTGCCAATTTATTCTGAGGCTGTAATTGAGTCTTATAAAGGAAAGAAACGTAATGAACGTCCACCTCATGTTTTTGCTATTGCTGACTGTGCTTATAGATCGATGCTTCAAGGTTTGTTGAAAAATTCTGATTTTTATGGATGGTTTAAAACTAGGTTTTGAGAGGTAAATCTATATGACTATTGGGGATATAAAAATTGTTTGACTTTTGAAGAACAAAAGGAAAAGCCTAATTCTGTGCTTATTGGCTTTGAGTAGATTACGCGATTTTACTTCTTTCAAAATTATTTTCTTCTACAAGACACTTTCTGACCAAATTATAACATTTAAGCCTAAAATTCTTTTCAAAAAACTTTTTTAAAGATCATGAAGACCAATCAATTTTGTGTACCGGAGAATCGGGTGCAGGCAAAACAGAAAATACTAAAAAAGTAATTCAATATTTGGCTCATGTTGCTGGGGCTACAAGGCTTGGACATCATAATAAATTAGTTAATACCTCAACTTCCAACGGTCTTTTGTGTTCTTCTCCAGCTAGAAGCCATTCTAGTGTTGATCAGATTAATTTGGTTGGGGAATTGGAACAACAACTTTTACAGGCAAACCCAATATTGGAAGCTTTTGGAAATAGCAAAACTGTCAAAAATGATAATTCTTCGAGATTTGTTTGTTTTTTCTTTAAAATATTATGGATTTTTTTGGGATTGTGGGGATGATTTTTAATTTAATATTTGGGAATTATGGATATATGATCCCTATTTTTTATCAATGTTTTCCGTTAAAATTGGTCTACTCCCAGTTCCCACCCAACATTTTTAGGATAGCCCCGACCTCCTACTTTTCATTTTCCGCCATCTCCGTTCAAATAAAAAGTTCTCCTCGACATCTATGACCACTTCTACTGTCCGTAAACGAAAAATTTGCAACGAATTCTCCATTGTCCATTTAGAGACCTAATTTTTCAAAAAAATTATATATGTATCGATCGAAACTAAAATTTTTTCGAGATTTTAATCATCAATATTCTTTAATTCTTTTAAAATTATTTTAAAATTTAAAGGGAAAATTTATTCGAATCAATTTCGATTTGGCTGGTTATATTTCTGGTGCTAATATTGAATTTTATTTGTTGGAAAAATCTCGTACATGTCGTCAAGCAAATGATGAGCGTTCATTTCATGTATTTTACCAATTTTTGCGTGGAACTTCTGCAGAGGAAAAAGGTTTTGGATTTTTCAAATTATTTTTGAATTAAAAATTTGGGAAAATTGAGACCATTTAAAAGGGTTTGAACTAGGGTTGGTCCCCGACCCCGACTAACCCCGACCCCGACCCCGAAATTTTTTGACCTAAAACCCCGACCCCGACATTCCCAACCCCGAAAACCCCGACCCCCGAAAGTTCGACCCCGACGACCCCGAACCCCGAAAAATTTTTATGCCCCCGACTCAAACTGCATTAATTAACTAGAGATCGGAACGGGATCGGGACTTTGATGCTAAATATATGAAGGAAAAGGGAAAGGAATATTTATATTTTCTCCTGTTTCCTTTTGTTGGTCGATGGTTGAGTGGTTAGGTTAACTGACTTCAGCCATCTAGCTATTTTGATAGGAATGTTGTTCGAATCCAGGGATGAAAATAAGGCTGAGAAAATTTTTCTTCTCAAAAATAAATATTTTTAAACTATGATCTTGATTTTAAATTTGCAAATTTATTTTTTTAAATATTTTAAACTTGAAACAATATTAAAAATTTTAAACTAGTCATGAATTTTTCAAAATTTTCGCCTGCGGTGCAGAAAATTGAAGAAATCTGTCTCTTGGCTTTCCAAAATTCTCAAAATTTTTGCCTGCGGCGCTAGACTCAATGAAGGGATACAGAGGCTTTAGGAGAAATTGATGGATAGATGGATTTCTCCCGTTATCCTTGCAACTCCCCGATATCCCGTCAAATCCTTCTAAATCCCATTATATCCATCTTAATCCTCTGATATGCCTTCATATCCCCTCAATCCCTTTACATAAGAGGTGGAGTAAGAGTTACCTTGTGGGTTTGGGGATTTTGGGGATTATGAAGGATAACTTGGATAAAGTACTTCTTGCGCCTTCAACTTATCACGAATTAGATACAGAAAGTGAAGATAATGAAGATTAAGTTGATTTTTTAATAAAAATGTTGATTTTGAACAGTAATTTTGGATAAAAATGCTGGATTTTGTAAATTTTCACTTCAACCCCGACCCCGACCCCGAACCCCGATATTATTTTCAGCCCCGACCCCGACCCCGAACAATTTGAGCAACCCCGACCCCGACCCCGACTTTGTCAACCCCGAAAACCCCGACCCCCGACTTTTCCAACCCCGAAGGCTCGGGGACCAACCCTAGTTTGAACCCGTGACTATGTAGTGATAAAAGTGTTATGTGGTTGTGACAGGTTTTGAGGAAATTTTTGAACATTACTGCGAATCTGATCAAGATGACATTATTTTTATTGTTTACTGAGAAAGAGTTTCAACCCTATGATTATAGGGGCATCGCCTAAATCATTTAACCATGAGTGATTTTTTCCAAATTTTATTAATTAAAGCCCAGTCTAAAATTTTTGACATGAGTGATAAAAAATTTAAAAAATAATTTTTAAATTTTTCAGCAAGCTTTTTGCTCGAAGATGTAAGTAAATACAAATTTTTGCAAAATGGTTATATTACATTACCAAATGTTGATGACGCTGCAGAATTTCACAATACAATTCGTTCAATGAAAATTATGGGCTTTCATGATGATGAAATTAATTGTATTTTTTTTAATTAAAAAATTTTTTAATTTAATTATTTAGCTGTTCTCCGTGTTGTTAGTGCTGTTCTTTTGCTTGGAAATATTGAGTTTAAACAGGAGAAGAATAGTGACCAGGCAACTCTGCCTGATGATACAGGTTTATAAAAATAGTTTTTTGTTTAAAAATTTGTTAGAAATTAATTTTAAATTAATTTGAACCTGAACGGGTTAAAAATTTTACCCTCTATCGGACTGATAGTCGGTAAAAATTTTTCTGAATTTTTAGCTAAAATTTTTAGTTTTAAAAATTTTTAGTTGCTCAAAAAATTTGCCATTTGCTTGGCCTTCCTGTCGCCGATTTTACCAAAGCATTCCTTCGCCCTCGCATTAAAGTTGGGCGTGAACATGTACAAAAAGCTCAAAACAAAGAACAAGCTGAATTTGGAGTTGAGGCAATTGGGAAAGCTTGTTATGAGAGAATGTTTAAATGGTTGGTTAGCCGAATCAATAAATCGTTGGATCGAACAAGGCGAACTGGAACATCGTTTATTGGAATTTTGGATATTGCTGGATTTGAAATATTTAAATTGAACAGTTTTGAGCAGCTTTGTATTAAGTATATATTTTTTATTTTAAAATTTATAATAGGAAATAAGGGGGGAGGGGGATGGATTGTTGAATGAGTTAAAACTTATGGTTATTATAATCCGATATTTTGACTAAATAATTCACTGTATTTTGTGAACTATTCGCAAAATTTGGCCACAGATTTTTATTTTATTTTTTCAGCTATACAAACGAGAAATTACAACAACTTTTCAACAATACAATGTTTGTTTTGGAGCAAGAAGAATACCAGCGAGAAGGAATTGATTGGCAATTTATTGATTTTGGGTTAGATTTGCAACCTACAATTGAGTTGATTGAAAAGGTTTTTTTAATTAATTCTGGCTTTTGTAATAAGTTGAGGTACTTTTTTGCTGACAAATTTTCATAATTTTTGTCATTTTTGAAATTCATCTGAAGTTATTCAATTATTTTTCTAAATAAATGACAAGTAAAGAAGGGAAAGAGAGTCTAACCTTTTTAAATCTCACAAAATTAAATCACCTCAATTTTCTGTCTTAATTTTGGGTGTCAATTGGATTATTTAATATTTTCAAAATACAATTTTTTAATCTACAAAAAGGTTATCCATATGAAAAATCTCAAGAATTATTCTTAAATATTCACCTCTTCATTGCAATTGCTAAAAGTATTTTTTTATTTTTCTAGCCAACAGGAATTCTCGCATTATTAGATGAACAATGTATTTTCCCTAAAGCTACAGACAAATCTTTTGTTGAAAAATTGTTTACTTATCATGAAAAACATGAAAAGTTTGTTGTTCCAGAAATGCGATCAAAATCAGATTTTGCTGTAATGCATTATGCGGGTAGAGTTGATTATTATTCTGATAAATGGTTAATGAAGAATATGGACCCTTTGAATGAAAATGTTGTACAATTAATGCAAAATAGTACTGATCAATTTTTGGCTGGGATATGGAAAGATGGTAAGGAGAGATTTTTCTTTGATATTTAAGAATAAGTATACAGTACTGCACAAAAGTATAAGAACACTTTCAAAAAGCTTATAACTTGGGACATACTTGACAAAATTTTAGGAAATTTTGTGTAAATGTGTGGATTATAAAGAGAAACACGATTAAATAATTAAAATTTTAAATTTTTTAAAACATCTCTCCAAAACTTAAAATTATTAAAATTTCGCGTTTTTTTACTGCACAAAAGTATAAGAACACTTTATAAAAAAGATACTTCCAAGATTAGGAAAAATTTACAAAAATTCTAGCGAGCATACATAATGATATTATGAAAAAATAAAAAAGAACTAGACTCATATCTTTACCCGGAGCCGAGATCCCGAAACCCCGAAAATCAACGTAAAACAGGGGTTTTCAACTTTAAAAAATATTTTCGACCCCTTATGGATTACTTTAAATTTTGATTTTGGGCTCATTCGAAAGCCCTTAAAATTTGCTACAAGATAGCAACAATCTTATTTTTCAGAAAAAATTTTAGAGAAAGAAGCAGGCATTAAACTTTTTATGCAGAAAAAAACGCCTTAATGCCCCATAAAATTCCCCTTAAGGTCGCTTCCGAAGTTTGAATGCATGTACCTCCCTATAAAATTTTTTCATAAAAATAAGATTGTTGCTATCTTGTAGCAAATTTCAAGGGCTTTCAAATGAGCCCAAAATAAAAATTGAAAATAATTAGTAAGGGGTCGAAAAATTTTTTTAAAGAGCCTTACCCCCGTTTTACGTTGATTTTCGGGGTTTCGGGATCTCGGCTCCGGGTAAAGATATGAGTCTAGTTCTTTTTTATTTTTTCATAATATCATTATGTATGCTCGCTAGAATTTTTGTAAATTTTTCCTAATCTTGGAAGTATCTTTTTTATAAAGTGTTCTTATACTTTTGTGCAGTAAAAAAACGCGAAATTTTAATAATTTTAAGTTTTGGAGAGATGTTTTAAAAAATTTAAAATTTTAATTATTTAATCGTGTTTCTCTTTATAATCCACACATTTACACAAAATTTCCTAAAATTTTGTCAAGTATGTCCCAAGTTATAAGCTTTTTGAAAGTGTTCTTATACTTTTGTGCAGTACTGTATACTTATTCTTAAATATCAAAGAAAAATCTCTCCTTACCATCTTTCCATATCCCAGCCAAAAATTGATCAGTACTATTTTGCATTAATTGTACAACATTTTCATTCAAAGGGTCCATATTCTTCATTAACCATTTATCAGAATAATAATCAACTCTACCCGCATAATGCATTACAGCAAAATCTGATTTTGATCGCATTTCTGGAACAACAAACTTTTCATGTTTTTCATGATAAGTAAACAATTTTTCAACAAAAGATTTGTCTGTAGCTTTAGGGAAAATACATTGTTCATCTAATAATGCGAGAATTCCTGTTGGCTAGAAAAATAAAAAAATACTTTTAGCAATTGCAATGAAGAGGTGAATATTTAAGAATAATTCTTGAGATTTTTCATATGGATAACCTTTTTGTAGATTAAAAAATTGTATTTTGAAAATATTAAATAATCCAATTGACACCCAAAATTAAGACAGAAAATTGAGGTGATTTAATTTTGTGAGATTTAAAAAGGTTAGACTCTCTTTCCCTTCTTTACTTGTCATTTATTTAGAAAAATAATTGAATAACTTCAGATGAATTTCAAAAATGACAAAAATTATGAAAATTTGTCAGCAAAAAAGTACCTCAACTTATTACAAAAGCCAGAATTAATTAAAAAAACCTTTTCAATCAACTCAATTGTAGGTTGCAAATCTAACCCAAAATCAATAAATTGCCAATCAATTCCTTCTCGCTGGTATTCTTCTTGCTCCAAAACAAACATTGTATTGTTGAAAAGTTGTTGTAATTTCTCGTTTGTATAGCTGAAAAAATAAAATAAAAATCTGTGGCCAAATTTTGCGAATAGTTCACAAAATACAGTGAATTATTTAGTCAAAATATCGGATTATAATAACCATAAGTTTTAACTCATTCAACAATCCATCCCCCTCCCCCCTTATTTCCTATTATAAATTTTAAAATAAAAAATATATACTTAATACAAAGCTGCTCAAAACTGTTCAATTTAAATATTTCAAATCCAGCAATATCCAAAATTCCAATAAACGATGTTCCAGTTCGCCTTGTTCGATCCAACGATTTATTGATTCGGCTAACCAACCATTTAAACATTCTCTCATAACAAGCTTTCCCAATTGCCTCAACTCCAAATTCAGCTTGTTCTTTGTTTTGAGCTTTTTGTACATGTTCACGCCCAACTTTAATGCGAGGGCGAAGGAATGCTTTGGTAAAATCGGCGACAGGAAGGCCAAGCAAATGGCAAATTTTTTGAGCAACTAAAAATTTTTAAAACTAAAAATTTTAGCTAAAAATTCAGAAAAATTTTTACCGACTATCAGTCCGATAGAGGGTAAAATTTTTAACCCGTTCAGGTTCAAATTAATTTAAAATTAATTTCTAACAAATTTTTAAACAAAAAACTATTTTTATAAACCTGTATCATCAGGCAGAGTTGCCTGGTCACTATTCTTCTCCTGTTTAAACTCAATATTTCCAAGCAAAAGAACAGCACTAACAACACGGAGAACAGCTAAATAATTAAATTAAAAAATTTTTTAATTAAAAAAAATACAATTAATTTCATCATCATGAAAGCCCATAATTTTCATTGAACGAATTGTATTGTGAAATTCTGCAGCGTCATCAACATTTGGTAATGTAATATAACCATTTTGCAAAAATTTGTATTTACTTACATCTTCGAGCAAAAAGCTTGCTGAAAAATTTAAAAATTATTTTTTAAATTTTTTATCACTCATGTCAAAAATTTTAGACTGGGCTTTAATTAATAAAATTTGGAAAAAATCACTCATGGTTAAATGATTTAGGCGATGCCCCTATAATCATAGGGTTGAAACTCTTTCTCAGTAAACAATAAAAATAATGTCATCTTGATCAGATTCGCAGTAATGTTCAAAAATTTCCTCAAAACCTGTCACAACCACATAACACTTTTATCACTACATAGTCACGGGTTCAAACTAGGGTTGGTCCCCGAGCCTTCGGGGTTGGAAAAGTCGGGGGTCGGGGTTTTCGGGGTTGACAAAGTCGGGGTCGGGGTCGGGGTTGCTCAAATTGTTCGGGGTCGGGGTCGGGGCTGAAAATAATATCGGGGTTCGGGGTCGGGGTCGGGGTTGAAGTGAAAATTTACAAAATCCAGCATTTTTATCCAAAATTACTGTTCAAAATCAACATTTTTATTAAAAAATCAACTTAATCTTCATTATCTTCACTTTCTGTATCTAATTCGTGATAAGTTGAAGGCGCAAGAAGTACTTTATCCAAGTTATCCTTCATAATCCCCAAAATCCCCAAACCCACAAGGTAACTCTTACTCCACCTCTTATGTAAAGGGATTGAGGGGATATGAAGGCATATCAGAGGATTAAGATGGATATAATGGGATTTAGAAGGATTTGACGGGATATCGGGGAGTTGCAAGGATAACGGGAGAAATCCATCTATCCATCAATTTCTCCTAAAGCCTCTGTATCCCTTCATTGAGTCTAGCGCCGCAGGCAAAAATTTTGAGAATTTTGGAAAGCCAAGAGACAGATTTCTTCAATTTTCTGCACCGCAGGCGAAAATTTTGAAAAATTCATGACTAGTTTAAAATTTTTAATATTGTTTCAAGTTTAAAATATTTAAAAAAATAAATTTGCAAATTTAAAATCAAGATCATAGTTTAAAAATATTTATTTTTGAGAAGAAAAATTTTCTCAGCCTTATTTTCATCCCTGGATTCGAACAACATTCCTATCAAAATAGCTAGATGGCTGAAGTCAGTTAACCTAACCACTCAACCATCGACCAACAAAAGGAAACAGGAGAAAATATAAATATTCCTTTCCCTTTTCCTTCATATATTTAGCATCAAAGTCCCGATCCCGTTCCGATCTCTAGTTAATTAATGCAGTTTGAGTCGGGGGCATAAAAATTTTTCGGGGTTCGGGGTCGTCGGGGTCGAACTTTCGGGGGTCGGGGTTTTCGGGGTTGGGAATGTCGGGGTCGGGGTTTTAGGTCAAAAAATTTCGGGGTCGGGGTCGGGGTTAGTCGGGGTCGGGGACCAACCCTAGTTCAAACCCTTTTAAATGGTCTCAATTTTCCCAAATTTTTAATTCAAAAATAATTTGAAAAATCCAAAACCTTTTTCCTCTGCAGAAGTTCCACGCAAAAATTGGTAAAATACATGAAATGAACGCTCATCATTTGCTTGACGACATGTACGAGATTTTTCCAACAAATAAAATTCAATATTAGCACCAGAAATATAACCAGCCAAATCGAAATTGATTCGAATAAATTTTCCCTTTAAATTTTAAAATAATTTTAAAAGAATTAAAGAATATTGATGATTAAAATCTCGAAAAAATTTTAGTTTCGATCGATACATATATAATTTTTTTGAAAAATTAGGTCTCTAAATGGACAATGGAGAATTCGTTGCAAATTTTTCGTTTACGGACAGTAGAAGTGGTCATAGATGTCGAGGAGAACTTTTTATTTGAACGGAGATGGCGGAAAATGAAAAGTAGGAGGTCGGGGCTATCCTAAAAATGTTGGGTGGGAACTGGGAGTAGACCAATTTTAACGGAAAACATTGATAAAAAATAGGGATCATATATCCATAATTCCCAAATATTAAATTAAAAATCATCCCCACAATCCCAAAAAAATCCATAATATTTTAAAGAAAAAACAAACAAATCTCGAAGAATTATCATTTTTGACAGTTTTGCTATTTCCAAAAGCTTCCAATATTGGGTTTGCCTGTAAAAGTTGTTGTTCCAATTCCCCAACCAAATTAATCTGATCAACACTAGAATGGCTTCTAGCTGGAGAAGAACACAAAAGACCGTTGGAAGTTGAGGTATTAACTAATTTATTATGATGTCCAAGCCTTGTAGCCCCAGCAACATGAGCCAAATATTGAATTACTTTTTTAGTATTTTCTGTTTTGCCTGCACCCGATTCTCCGGTACACAAAATTGATTGGTCTTCATGATCTTTAAAAAAGTTTTTTGAAAAGAATTTTAGGCTTAAATGTTATAATTTGGTCAGAAAGTGTCTTGTAGAAGAAAATAATTTTGAAAGAAGTAAAATCGCGTAATCTACTCAAAGCCAATAAGCACAGAATTAGGCTTTTCCTTTTGTTCTTCAAAAGTCAAACAATTTTTATATCCCCAATAGTCATATAGATTTACCTCTCAAAACCTAGTTTTAAACCATCCATAAAAATCAGAATTTTTCAACAAACCTTGAAGCATCGATCTATAAGCACAGTCAGCAATAGCAAAAACATGAGGTGGACGTTCATTACGTTTCTTTCCTTTATAAGACTCAATTACAGCCTCAGAATAAATTGGCAATTTTTTATATGGATTCATAACAACACAAAACAACCCAGAATATGTCTAAAATATTTAAACAAAAATCTTTTAAAAAACCCAAAAAAACATACATAAATTAATTCAGAATAATAACGCTGCTTTAAATTGTCAAAAACTGAAGGCTCGTTAAGGCACGTGAGATCAGCCATATCCTCAACCTGAAAAAAATTCTTTTGAATTGTGGAAAGAAATGAAGACCCCAAGGAGTTATAGGAAGCCAAGACAACCGAAAAATTATAAAAGCCTAAATAAGTGTAAAGATCCAAAGAAAATTTTGAAGATACGATTCGAAAACCCCAACTTTTTTTTCTCTACCCAGTTCATTAATGTTACAAACCAACAAGTATCCAACTAAGGGCCCTCTTTTGACCAAAACCTGGATTGCCCCTATTCTGTTTAAACGATAACAGAAATTTAGCAGAGAAATCATCAATTTTTGTTTTCAAGTCCCAACCTCCTTCCCCCTAACCAACAACCCCCCCCCTCTCCAAACCAACTAGCTAACCCTTAAAAATTAAGGGTTAGCTAGTTAACCCTTAAAAATGCAAAATAGTACTGATCAATTTTTGGCTGGGATATGGAAAGATGGTAAGGAGAGATTTTTCTTTGATATTTAAGAATAAGTATACAGTACTGCACAAAAGTATAAGAACACTTTCAAAAAGCTTATAACTTGGGACATACTTGACAAAATTTTAGGAAATTTTGTGTAAATGTGTGGATTATAAAGAGAAACACGATTAAATAATTAAAATTTTAAATTTTTTAAAACATCTCTCCAAAACTTAAAATTATTAAAATTTCGCGTTTTTTTACTGCACAAAAGTATAAGAACACTTTATAAAAAAGATACTTCCAAGATTAGGAAAAATTTACAAAAATTCTAGCGAGCATACATAATGATATTATGAAAAAATAAAAAAGAACTAGACTCATATCTTTACCCGGAGCCGAGATCCCGAAACCCCGAAAATCAACGTAAAACAGGGGTTTTCAACTTTAAAAAATATTTTCGACCCCTTATGGATTACTTTAAATTTTGATTTTGGGCTCATTCGAAAGCCCTTAAAATTTGCTACAAGATAGCAACAATCTTATTTTTCAGAAAAAATTTTAGAGAAAGAAGCAGGCATTAAACTTTTTATGCAGAAAAAAACGCCTTAATGCCCCATAAAATTCCCCTTAAGGTCGCTTCCGAAGTTTGAATGCATGTACCTCCCTATAAAATTTTTTCATAAAAATAAGATTGTTGCTATCTTGTAGCAAATTTCAAGGGCTTTCAAATGAGCCCAAAATAAAAATTGAAAATAATTAGTAAGGGGTCGAAAAATTTTTTTAAAGAGCCTTACCCCCGTTTTACGTTGATTTTCGGGGTTTCGGGATCTCGGCTCCGGGTAAAGATATGAGTCTAGTTCTTTTTTATTTTTTCATAATATCATTATGTATGCTCGCTAGAATTTTTGTAAATTTTTCCTAATCTTGGAAGTATCTTTTTTATAAAGTGTTCTTATACTTTTGTGCAGTAAAAAAACGCGAAATTTTAATAATTTTAAGTTTTGGAGAGATGTTTTAAAAAATTTAAAATTTTAATTATTTAATCGTGTTTCTCTTTATAATCCACACATTTACACAAAATTTCCTAAAATTTTGTCAAGTATGTCCCAAGTTATAAGCTTTTTGAAAGTGTTCTTATACTTTTGTGCAGTACTGTATACTTATTCTTAAATATCAAAGAAAAATCTCTCCTTACCATCTTTCCATATCCCAGCCAAAAATTGATCAGTACTATTTTGCATTAATTGTACAACATTTTCATTCAAAGGGTCCATATTCTTCATTAACCATTTATCAGAATAATAATCAACTCTACCCGCATAATGCATTACAGCAAAATCTGATTTTGATCGCATTTCTGGAACAACAAACTTTTCATGTTTTTCATGATAAGTAAACAATTTTTCAACAAAAGATTTGTCTGTAGCTTTAGGGAAAATACATTGTTCATCTAATAATGCGAGAATTCCTGTTGGCTAGAAAAATAAAAAAATACTTTTAGCAATTGCAATGAAGAGGTGAATATTTAAGAATAATTCTTGAGATTTTTCATATGGATAACCTTTTTGTAGATTAAAAAATTGTATTTTGAAAATATTAAATAATCCAATTGACACCCAAAATTAAGACAGAAAATTGAGGTGATTTAATTTTGTGAGATTTAAAAAGGTTAGACTCTCTTTCCCTTCTTTACTTGTCATTTATTTAGAAAAATAATTGAATAACTTCAGATGAATTTCAAAAATGACAAAAATTATGAAAATTTGTCAGCAAAAAAGTACCTCAACTTATTACAAAAGCCAGAATTAATTAAAAAAACCTTTTCAATCAACTCAATTGTAGGTTGCAAATCTAACCCAAAATCAATAAATTGCCAATCAATTCCTTCTCGCTGGTATTCTTCTTGCTCCAAAACAAACATTGTATTGTTGAAAAGTTGTTGTAATTTCTCGTTTGTATAGCTGAAAAAATAAAATAAAAATCTGTGGCCAAATTTTGCGAATAGTTCACAAAATACAGTGAATTATTTAGTCAAAATATCGGATTATAATAACCATAAGTTTTAACTCATTCAACAATCCATCCCCCTCCCCCCTTATTTCCTATTATAAATTTTAAAATAAAAAATATATACTTAATACAAAGCTGCTCAAAACTGTTCAATTTAAATATTTCAAATCCAGCAATATCCAAAATTCCAATAAACGATGTTCCAGTTCGCCTTGTTCGATCCAACGATTTATTGATTCGGCTAACCAACCATTTAAACATTCTCTCATAACAAGCTTTCCCAATTGCCTCAACTCCAAATTCAGCTTGTTCTTTGTTTTGAGCTTTTTGTACATGTTCACGCCCAACTTTAATGCGAGGGCGAAGGAATGCTTTGGTAAAATCGGCGACAGGAAGGCCAAGCAAATGGCAAATTTTTTGAGCAACTAAAAATTTTTAAAACTAAAAATTTTAGCTAAAAATTCAGAAAAATTTTTACCGACTATCAGTCCGATAGAGGGTAAAATTTTTAACCCGTTCAGGTTCAAATTAATTTAAAATTAATTTCTAACAAATTTTTAAACAAAAAACTATTTTTATAAACCTGTATCATCAGGCAGAGTTGCCTGGTCACTATTCTTCTCCTGTTTAAACTCAATATTTCCAAGCAAAAGAACAGCACTAACAACACGGAGAACAGCTAAATAATTAAATTAAAAAATTTTTTAATTAAAAAAAATACAATTAATTTCATCATCATGAAAGCCCATAATTTTCATTGAACGAATTGTATTGTGAAATTCTGCAGCGTCATCAACATTTGGTAATGTAATATAACCATTTTGCAAAAATTTGTATTTACTTACATCTTCGAGCAAAAAGCTTGCTGAAAAATTTAAAAATTATTTTTTAAATTTTTTATCACTCATGTCAAAAATTTTAGACTGGGCTTTAATTAATAAAATTTGGAAAAAATCACTCATGGTTAAATGATTTAGGCGATGCCCCTATAATCATAGGGTTGAAACTCTTTCTCAGTAAACAATAAAAATAATGTCATCTTGATCAGATTCGCAGTAATGTTCAAAAATTTCCTCAAAACCTGTCACAACCACATAACACTTTTATCACTACATAGTCACGGGTTCAAACTAGGGTTGGTCCCCGAGCCTTCGGGGTTGGAAAAGTCGGGGGTCGGGGTTTTCGGGGTTGACAAAGTCGGGGTCGGGGTCGGGGTTGCTCAAATTGTTCGGGGTCGGGGTCGGGGCTGAAAATAATATCGGGGTTCGGGGTCGGGGTCGGGGTTGAAGTGAAAATTTACAAAATCCAGCATTTTTATCCAAAATTACTGTTCAAAATCAACATTTTTATTAAAAAATCAACTTAATCTTCATTATCTTCACTTTCTGTATCTAATTCGTGATAAGTTGAAGGCGCAAGAAGTACTTTATCCAAGTTATCCTTCATAATCCCCAAAATCCCCAAACCCACAAGGTAACTCTTACTCCACCTCTTATGTAAAGGGATTGAGGGGATATGAAGGCATATCAGAGGATTAAGATGGATATAATGGGATTTAGAAGGATTTGACGGGATATCGGGGAGTTGCAAGGATAACGGGAGAAATCCATCTATCCATCAATTTCTCCTAAAGCCTCTGTATCCCTTCATTGAGTCTAGCGCCGCAGGCAAAAATTTTGAGAATTTTGGAAAGCCAAGAGACAGATTTCTTCAATTTTCTGCACCGCAGGCGAAAATTTTGAAAAATTCATGACTAGTTTAAAATTTTTAATATTGTTTCAAGTTTAAAATATTTAAAAAAATAAATTTGCAAATTTAAAATCAAGATCATAGTTTAAAAATATTTATTTTTGAGAAGAAAAATTTTCTCAGCCTTATTTTCATCCCTGGATTCGAACAACATTCCTATCAAAATAGCTAGATGGCTGAAGTCAGTTAACCTAACCACTCAACCATCGACCAACAAAAGGAAACAGGAGAAAATATAAATATTCCTTTCCCTTTTCCTTCATATATTTAGCATCAAAGTCCCGATCCCGTTCCGATCTCTAGTTAATTAATGCAGTTTGAGTCGGGGGCATAAAAATTTTTCGGGGTTCGGGGTCGTCGGGGTCGAACTTTCGGGGGTCGGGGTTTTCGGGGTTGGGAATGTCGGGGTCGGGGTTTTAGGTCAAAAAATTTCGGGGTCGGGGTCGGGGTTAGTCGGGGTCGGGGACCAACCCTAGTTCAAACCCTTTTAAATGGTCTCAATTTTCCCAAATTTTTAATTCAAAAATAATTTGAAAAATCCAAAACCTTTTTCCTCTGCAGAAGTTCCACGCAAAAATTGGTAAAATACATGAAATGAACGCTCATCATTTGCTTGACGACATGTACGAGATTTTTCCAACAAATAAAATTCAATATTAGCACCAGAAATATAACCAGCCAAATCGAAATTGATTCGAATAAATTTTCCCTTTAAATTTTAAAATAATTTTAAAAGAATTAAAGAATATTGATGATTAAAATCTCGAAAAAATTTTAGTTTCGATCGATACATATATAATTTTTTTGAAAAATTAGGTCTCTAAATGGACAATGGAGAATTCGTTGCAAATTTTTCGTTTACGGACAGTAGAAGTGGTCATAGATGTCGAGGAGAACTTTTTATTTGAACGGAGATGGCGGAAAATGAAAAGTAGGAGGTCGGGGCTATCCTAAAAATGTTGGGTGGGAACTGGGAGTAGACCAATTTTAACGGAAAACATTGATAAAAAATAGGGATCATATATCCATAATTCCCAAATATTAAATTAAAAATCATCCCCACAATCCCAAAAAAATCCATAATATTTTAAAGAAAAAACAAACAAATCTCGAAGAATTATCATTTTTGACAGTTTTGCTATTTCCAAAAGCTTCCAATATTGGGTTTGCCTGTAAAAGTTGTTGTTCCAATTCCCCAACCAAATTAATCTGATCAACACTAGAATGGCTTCTAGCTGGAGAAGAACACAAAAGACCGTTGGAAGTTGAGGTATTAACTAATTTATTATGATGTCCAAGCCTTGTAGCCCCAGCAACATGAGCCAAATATTGAATTACTTTTTTAGTATTTTCTGTTTTGCCTGCACCCGATTCTCCGGTACACAAAATTGATTGGTCTTCATGATCTTTAAAAAAGTTTTTTGAAAAGAATTTTAGGCTTAAATGTTATAATTTGGTCAGAAAGTGTCTTGTAGAAGAAAATAATTTTGAAAGAAGTAAAATCGCGTAATCTACTCAAAGCCAATAAGCACAGAATTAGGCTTTTCCTTTTGTTCTTCAAAAGTCAAACAATTTTTATATCCCCAATAGTCATATAGATTTACCTCTCAAAACCTAGTTTTAAACCATCCATAAAAATCAGAATTTTTCAACAAACCTTGAAGCATCGATCTATAAGCACAGTCAGCAATAGCAAAAACATGAGGTGGACGTTCATTACGTTTCTTTCCTTTATAAGACTCAATTACAGCCTCAGAATAAATTGGCAATTTTTTATATGGATTCATAACAACACAAAACAACCCAGAATATGTCTAAAATATTTAAACAAAAATCTTTTAAAAAACCCAAAAAAACATACATAAATTAATTCAGAATAATAACGCTGCTTTAAATTGTCAAAAACTGAAGGCTCGTTAAGGCACGTGAGATCAGCCATATCCTCAACCTGAAAAAAATTCTTTTGAATTGTGGAAAGAAATGAAGACCCCAAGGAGTTATAGGAAGCCAAGACAACCGAAAAATTATAAAAGCCTAAATAAGTGTAAAGATCCAAAGAAAATTTTGAAGATACGATTCGAAAACCCCAACTTTTTTTTCTCTACCCAGTTCATTAATGTTACAAACCAACAAGTATCCAACTAAGGGCCCTCTTTTGACCAAAACCTGGATTGCCCCTATTCTGTTTAAACGATAACAGAAATTTAGCAGAGAAATCATCAATTTTTGTTTTCAAGTCCCAACCTCCTTCCCCCTAACCAACAACCCCCCCCCTCTCCAAACCAACTAGCTAACCCTTAAAAATTAAAAACTAAATAAACCTTGTCAAACTTTGGAGGATTCATTTTTTGACAATCATCTTTACTTAAACGTAATTGATGTCCATTCTCAACAAATTCAACAGTATAAGTATCAGCATCCTCACTAATTATCGATGCTTTTACAAAACCTTCAGTTTCATGTGGAACCCAAATGAGACGTTTTTTGGCCCATTCAGCTTGCAACATTGGGTCAGTAATGCGCATACGAGCAGCAAGAGGTCCTCCTCCCCCATCCTCATTTTTGTTGTTGTTGTTACCAATTCCCCCATTCAACATTTTCTTTTTGTTGTTTTAGGTCGAATAAATAAATAAATAATTTAATTTTTTTAGAAAGAACTGAAAGGAAAAAAGAAATTAACTGAAAATTGGGGGTACAGCCCAAGTAGTAAAATTGGGGGTACAGCCCATTTATTATTCATTTTTTAAAACATTTGTTGACTTTACAATAAAAATTCTTTTTTTCTTCTTTTAAATCATTTTTAACAATCTATTTAACTGTTTTTATTTCCTTTTTTTATTTTTATACAATTTTACACTTCTAAAGGGACAAATAGATTATTTTAATGATTTTTTTGGTTTTCTCAAATTTTCTAAAATTATTTCTGGACATAGGCGCGCGGCCATAACGGCACAAAGCCATAATTTGCTGGAAAATTTATGGCCCTTATCAATTTTGGTACCAATTTCTTTAGTTCGATGAGAGGAATAAATTTGGTAAGATTCGGAAATCTTGAAGCAAGTTATGGCTTTGTGCCGTTATGGCCGCACGCCTACTTGGGCTGTACCCCCAATTTTCAGTTAATTTCTTTTTTCCTTTCAGTTCTTTCTAAAAAAATTAAATTATTTATTTATTTATTCGACCTAAAACAACAAAAAGAAAATGTTGAATGGGGGAATTGGTAACAACAACAACAAAAATGAGGATGGGGGAGGAGGACCTCTTGCTGCTCGTATGCGCATTACTGACCCAATGTTGCAAGCTGAATGGGCCAAAAAACGTCTCATTTGGGTTCCACATGAAACTGAAGGTTTTGTAAAAGCATCGATAATTAGTGAGGATGCTGATACTTATACTGTTGAATTTGTTGAGAATGGACATCAATTACGTTTAAGTAAAGATGATTGTCAAAAAATGAATCCTCCAAAGTTTGACAAGGTTTATTTAGTTTTTAATTTTTAAGGGTTAGCTAGTTGGTTTGGAGAGGGGGGGGGTTGTTGGTTAGGGGGAAGGAGGTTGGGACTTGAAAACAAAAATTGATGATTTCTCTGCTAAATTTCTGTTATCGTTTAAACAGAATAGGGGCAATCCAGGTTTTGGTCAAAAGAGGGCCCTTAGTTGGATACTTGTTGGTTTGTAACATTAATGAACTGGGTAGAGAAAAAAAAGTTGGGGTTTTCGAATCGTATCTTCAAAATTTTCTTTGGATCTTTACACTTATTTAGGCTTTTATAATTTTTCGGTTGTCTTGGCTTCCTATAACTCCTTGGGGTCTTCATTTCTTTCCACAATTCAAAAGAATTTTTTTCAGGTTGAGGATATGGCTGATCTCACGTGCCTTAACGAGCCTTCAGTTTTTGACAATTTAAAGCAGCGTTATTATTCTGAATTAATTTATGTATGTTTTTTTGGGTTTTTTAAAAGATTTTTGTTTAAATATTTTAGACATATTCTGGGTTGTTTTGTGTTGTTATGAATCCATATAAAAAATTGCCAATTTATTCTGAGGCTGTAATTGAGTCTTATAAAGGAAAGAAACGTAATGAACGTCCACCTCATGTTTTTGCTATTGCTGACTGTGCTTATAGATCGATGCTTCAAGGTTTGTTGAAAAATTCTGATTTTTATGGATGGTTTAAAACTAGGTTTTGAGAGGTAAATCTATATGACTATTGGGGATATAAAAATTGTTTGACTTTTGAAGAACAAAAGGAAAAGCCTAATTCTGTGCTTATTGGCTTTGAGTAGATTACGCGATTTTACTTCTTTCAAAATTATTTTCTTCTACAAGACACTTTCTGACCAAATTATAACATTTAAGCCTAAAATTCTTTTCAAAAAACTTTTTTAAAGATCATGAAGACCAATCAATTTTGTGTACCGGAGAATCGGGTGCAGGCAAAACAGAAAATACTAAAAAAGTAATTCAATATTTGGCTCATGTTGCTGGGGCTACAAGGCTTGGACATCATAATAAATTAGTTAATACCTCAACTTCCAACGGTCTTTTGTGTTCTTCTCCAGCTAGAAGCCATTCTAGTGTTGATCAGATTAATTTGGTTGGGGAATTGGAACAACAACTTTTACAGGCAAACCCAATATTGGAAGCTTTTGGAAATAGCAAAACTGTCAAAAATGATAATTCTTCGAGATTTGTTTGTTTTTTCTTTAAAATATTATGGATTTTTTTGGGATTGTGGGGATGATTTTTAATTTAATATTTGGGAATTATGGATATATGATCCCTATTTTTTATCAATGTTTTCCGTTAAAATTGGTCTACTCCCAGTTCCCACCCAACATTTTTAGGATAGCCCCGACCTCCTACTTTTCATTTTCCGCCATCTCCGTTCAAATAAAAAGTTCTCCTCGACATCTATGACCACTTCTACTGTCCGTAAACGAAAAATTTGCAACGAATTCTCCATTGTCCATTTAGAGACCTAATTTTTCAAAAAAATTATATATGTATCGATCGAAACTAAAATTTTTTCGAGATTTTAATCATCAATATTCTTTAATTCTTTTAAAATTATTTTAAAATTTAAAGGGAAAATTTATTCGAATCAATTTCGATTTGGCTGGTTATATTTCTGGTGCTAATATTGAATTTTATTTGTTGGAAAAATCTCGTACATGTCGTCAAGCAAATGATGAGCGTTCATTTCATGTATTTTACCAATTTTTGCGTGGAACTTCTGCAGAGGAAAAAGGTTTTGGATTTTTCAAATTATTTTTGAATTAAAAATTTGGGAAAATTGAGACCATTTAAAAGGGTTTGAACTAGGGTTGGTCCCCGACCCCGACTAACCCCGACCCCGACCCCGAAATTTTTTGACCTAAAACCCCGACCCCGACATTCCCAACCCCGAAAAATTCCCAACCCCGAAAAAAATTTCGACAGTGAAATTCGCCAGTGACTAAACTCGACAGCGACTAAATTCGACAGTGAACTATTTTTTCTTTTTTCACCGTTTTCCTCGATTTTCGACAGTGATTAATTTCGACAGCGACTAAATTCGACAGTAAAGCCTAATTTTTAAAAAGAGTGAGTACTTAGAGAAAAAAAGTGAAATTTTCGTTGAAGGTAGATTCAAAGTCGCTAGTTGAGCGCGGTCAAGTGAGTGCCAACGAGCTTTAATCGACTATAATTTTTTAAGCTATGATCCAATTCGAGTAAATAATGTATGATTCGAAAGCCCTCGATAAGCGGCATCTTTTTTCCAACTGATTGGATCAAATCTGATCAATCATTAAAAAATTATAACGCGATAAATGTGAAAAATGCCAAATAATTGCGTCTTTCGGTTCGAGTTTTTATTTATTAATTAGGCTTGATCTTTCTAGTTGAAAGAATGATATTCCCTATTGAGATCTCTCTAAATTACTGAAAATTTGGCAATCCCGGAGAATTGGGGTTTCTTCGAAAAAAAAGTTTAAAAATAAGAAAAAGGTTTTTTCTAGGGTAAAAAAATATGCTGATTACGAATCTGAACTCGGATTTTGAAAAAGTCGAATCCCGGACCCGAATTCGGAATTTGACCCCGGACATTGTCGGACATTGTGCAAAATGGTCAGTCTTTCATATGCAGGTAGAACTCATCGAGATGCATCGAATGACACCAAAATCGATGAAATCCGACATGATTGGACCGAGATACAGACCCCGGAATATTGAAAAACCATTGGGGTGATTTTTTGGAGTAAAAAAAAGTTTGTGCAAATGATACATCATTCGAAAGAGCTCGTCGAGCTGGTCGAAAGACACAAAAATTACAGTGATTCATCAAGTTTTGACGAAGTTGTGACATAAGTCGCCGACTCCTACAGTACTCCCATAGGTATACTTTATGTCATAACTTTGTCAAAACAGGTCCAATCACGTTGATTTTGGTATCATTCGATGCAGCTCGATGAGCTCTTTCGAACGAGCTATCATATGTATATTCGAAATTCGGGTTCAGGGTTCGAAATTTGGTTCGGGTCCGGGATTCGACTTTTTCAAAATCCGAGTTCAGATTCGTAATCAGCATATTTTTTTACCCCAGAAAAAACCTTTTTCTTATTTTTAAACTTTTTTTTCGAAGAAACCCCAATTCTCCGGGATTGCCGAAAATTTTTTATTTTTTTCTCTAAGTACTCACTCTTTTTAAAAATTAGGCTTTACTGTCGAATTTAGTCGCTGTCGAAATTAATCACTGTCGAAAATCGAGGAAAACGGTGAAAAAAGAAAAAATAGTTCACTGTCGAACTTAGTCGCTGTCGAGTTTAGTCACTGGCGAATTTCACTGTCGAATTTAGTCACTGTCGAAATTATATAGCACCGAGATGAATTAAAAATGTTAGAGATTTAATTTTCGATTTACAAGATTTGTTTGGATTTAAGAGAACTTAAATAAAAGGGAAAAATAGAAAAGGGAAAAATGTTTATCTCCAGGAAACATTCTGTGCCACGGTCTAAAAAAGTCCCCCCAAACCCATCCTGCTGGGGGTTTTGCTGCGTGTTGTAATTCTCCAATTGTATGTCCAGCTTGATTGTGTGCTTGAGCATTTACTTGTCTTCCCTTTGAAAAAAATTTTTTCCAAATTAAAAAATATGTAAAACCTCAGTTCTAGCACCCGGATTGTCTCTCAAATTATTTAATCGAATTCTTGGTGCTGCTTCAATAATATCCAAAGCTTTTTCTGATGCAGATTTAACTGCTTTGTGTAATTGTGTTTTTACAACTGCGTGACGCATTTAACAAAAAATTTCACTAAAATTTATAACAAAAAAATTAAAGAATAACTTCAAGACTCAATGTTATAAAAATAAATTTCTGGTGAAAGTCGATTCAATTCCAAGTCCATCCGACCACCGGTGGAGGCGTTGATTCCTTCTATTTTTCCCTTTTATTTAAGTTCTCTTAAATCCAAACAAATCTTGTAAATCGATTTGTTTGGAGTCCATCCGACCACCGGTGGACTCCTACAAGTCGCCGACTCCTACAGTACTCCCATAGGTATACTTTATGTCATAACTTTGTCATAACTTTGTATACTTTATGTCATAACTTTGTCAAAACAGGTCCAATCACGTTGATTTTGGTATCATTCGATGCAGCTCGATGAGCTCTTTCGAACGAGCTATCATATGTATATTCGAAATTCGGGTTCAGGGTTCGAAATTTGGTTCGGGTCCGGGATTCGACTTTTTCAAAATCCGAGTTCAGATTCGTAATCAGCATATTTTTTTACCCCAGAAAAAACCTTTTTCTTATTTTTAAACTTTTTTTTCGAAGAAACCCCAATTCTCCGGGATTGCCGAAAATTTTTTATTTTTTTCTCTAAGTACTCACTCTTTTTAAAAATTAGGCTTTACTGTCGAATTTAGTCGCTGTCGAAATTAATCACTGTCGAAAATCGAGGAAAACGGTGAAAAAAGAAAAAATAGTTCACTGTCGAACTTAGTCGCTGTCGAGTTTAGTCACTGGCGAATTTCACTGTCGAATTTAGTCACTGTCGAAATTATATAGCACCGAGATGAATTAAAAATGTTAGAGATTTAATTTTCGATTTACAAGATTTGTTTGGATTTAAGAGAACTTAAATAAAAGGGAAAAATAGAAAAGGGAAAAATGTTTATCTCCAGGAAACATTCTGTGCCACGGTCTAAAAAAGTCCCCCCAAACCCATCCTGCTGGGGGTTTTGCTGCGTGTTGTAATTCTCCAATTGTATGTCCAGCTTGATTGTGTGCTTGAGCATTTACTTGTCTTCCCTTTGAAAAAAATTTTTTCCAAATTAAAAAATATGTAAAACCTCAGTTCTAGCACCCGGATTGTCTCTCAAATTATTTAATCGAATTCTTGGTGCTGCTTCAATAATATCCAAAGCTTTTTCTGATGCAGATTTAACTGCTTTGTGTAATTGTGTTTTTACAACTGCGTGACGCATTTAACAAAAAATTTCACTAAAATTTATAACAAAAAAATTAAAGAATAACTTCAAGACTCAATGTTATAAAAATAAATTTCTGGTGAAAGTCGATTCAATTCCAAGTCCATCCGACCACCGGTGGAGGCGTTGATTCCTTCTATTTTTCCCTTTTATTTAAGTTCTCTTAAATCCAAACAAATCTTGTAAATCGAAAATTAAATCTCTAACATTTTTAATTCATCTCGGTGCTATATAATTTCGACAGTGACTAAATTCGACAGTGAAATTCGCCAGTGACTAAACTCGACAGCGACTAAGTTCGACAGTGAACTATTTTTTCTTTTTTCACCGTTTTCCTCGATTTTCGACAGTGATTAATTTCGACAGCGACTAAATTCGACAGTAAAGCCTAATTTTTAAAAAGAGTGAGTACTTAGAGAAAAAAATAAAAAATTTTCGGCAATCCCGGAGAATTGGGGTTTCTTCGAAAAAAAAGTTTAAAAATAAGAAAAAGGTTTTTTCTGGGGTAAAAAAATATGCTGATTACGAATCTGAACTCGGATTTTGAAAAAGTCGAATCCCGGACCCGAACCAAATTTCGAACCCTGAACCCGAATTTCGAATATACATATGATAGCTCGTTCGAAAGAGCTCATCGAGCTGCATCGAATGATACCAAAATCAACGTGATTGGACCTGTTTTGACAAAGTTATGACATAAAGTATACCTATGGGAGTACTGTAGGAGTCGGCGACTTATGTCACAACTTCGTCAAAACTTGATGAATCACTGTAATTTTTGTGTCTTTCGACCAGCTCGACGAGCTCTTTCGAATGATGTATCATTTGCACAAACTTTTTTTTACTCCAAAAAATCACCCCAATGGTTTTTCAATATTCCGGGGTCTGTATCTCGGTCCAATCATGTCGGATTTCATCGATTTTGGTGTCATTCGATGCATCTCGATGAGTTCTACCTGCATATGAAAGACTGACCATTTTGCACAATGTCCGACAATGTCCGGGGTCAAATTCCGAATTCGGGTCCGGGATTCGACTTTTTCAAAATCCGAGTTCAGATTCGTAATCAGCATATTTTTTTACCCTAGAAAAAACCTTTTTCTTATTTTTAAACTTTTTTTTCGAAGAAACCCCAATTCTCCGGGATTGCCAAATTTTCAGTAATTTAGAGAGATCTCAATAGGGAATATCATTCTTTCAACTAGAAAGATCAAGCCTAATTAATAAATAAAAACTCGAACCGAAAGACGCAATTATTTGGCATTTTTCACATTTATCGCGTTATAATTTTTTAATGATTGATCAGATTTGATCCAATCAGTTGGAAAAAAGATGCCGCTTATCGAGGGCTTTCGAATCATACATTATTTACTCGAATTGGATCATAGCTTAAAAAATTATAGTCGATTAAAGCTCGTTGGCACTCACTTGACCGCGCTCAACTAGCGACTTTGAATCTACCTTCAACGAAAATTTCACTTTTTTTCTCTAAGTACTCACTCTTTTTAAAAATTAGGCTTTACTGTCGAATTTAGTCGCTGTCGAAATTAATCACTGTCGAAAATCGAGGAAAACGGTGAAAAAAGAAAAAATAGTTCACTGTCGAATTTAGTCGCTGTCGAGTTTAGTCACTGGCGAATTTCACTGTCGAAATTAGCCACTGTCGAATTTAGTCACTGTCGAAATTATCAGACACGATTCATCTCCAGGTTTGCAACTAGAGTCTCGGTATTAACTAATATTTTTATAACTAAAGGAAGTGAAAAAAAATAATAGAGGGGAAAAATAAACAAGAGGGAGAATATAAAATTTTACACCACATCAAAAATTTTTAGCAATAAAAGGCAACATAAATATGAGAGAAAGAAAAGATGCATAAAGATGCCATTTCTCAGACGCCGGTTCCCGCACTTCAAGATGGCACTATTGAAGTGTTAGGTTGTATCCGGTTGGAGTTTGTTGAAAGGCGTTGTTTCTATTTTTTCCAACTAAAATTTAGTCTCTAATGTCAAAGGGAAAAATTTAAGAGAGAATGAATATCTACTACCACTAGCTGTCAATTACACCCTATCTACAGTTTTTAAAAATAAAAAAGAACATAAAATATAAGAGAGAAAAAATTCAAACTTATTGGACGCCATTTCGCAGGCGCCGTTTCCCTCCCTTTGAGAAACCGGTGGTCGTATGCTTTGCTACTTTCACTGGGGGTACGTTGTATCGTTGGACTGTCACCAGCACACTGTGCCGGCGTCGGTACCACTCAGGGGAGTAGGTTGTACTCGGTTGGAGTTTGATGAAAGGCGTCTAATTTTTGTGTGTGACAACCCATCATAAATTTTTAACAAAAAAAATATTGAGAAAAAGAAAAGGGCATAAAGATGCCACTTCTCATGTCAGACGTCGGTTCCCGTACTTCAAGATGGCACTATTGAAGTGTTGTATCCGGTTGGATAAACTTTACGCGCAAAACAGAAAAAAAACAAAAATATAAAATTGTTAAATAGCAATATTAGAATCAGATTTATTACTTTTCTTTTTCAAAACTTTTTCTTGTTCAATCTCTTCTTCTTCAACTTCCTCGTCTTCCTCTTCTTCTTCTCTTTCAAAACTTGCTACTCTTTTTCTTGTAATTTCTACATTTTTATCCTTTTTCTTTTGTTGTTCAACAGAGTTTTTTTGCTTTTGTTGTTGTTGCTGAGGCTGTTTCTGTTGTTGTGGCTGTGGTGGTGGCCTTTTTCTCAGATTTTCAAAAATTAACATTTTATTTTTTATTGGTTTTAAACTTTCTTTATTTTTATAAATTGAATGAATTCTAATCATTCTAGATATTAATTCTCCACTTTTAAATTGAAATGATAAGGAAGAAGCTAATGGAGCTAATTGACGTGAAATTTGTTCAGCCCCAGTTAATGTTGCATTTGTGGCAAATGATTTTTTTGCTAAACGAGCAATTGATGGATATATCTAAAATTATATCTGGGAATTTCAAAAAAAAATTTTTTTTGTATTTTTCCTAGACTTAATAATTACTGGATCTGAGACCCCGTTTAATTAATTTAAATAAAATTCATTAACATACAAGTAAATTTAAAAGAATCAGAAAACTACTAAAAATTATTCGTTTTCGTTGATTTTGGAAAAAAATAAATAAACCAAAAAAAATTCCGAGGAAATAATCCAAAATTAAAAAAAAACAGAGCAAACCTCTTCATAAACATTCCAAAATTCCAACGGATTATATTTTTTCGGATCTCTTTTAATCCCTGCAACCCCATTAATTTCAAGTGTTTCAAAAATTTGTTCAATCGTTAATTGTTCATAATGATGGGCTTCTTCTGTATAACTTAACCAAGGAGAAGAAGAATTATTTTGTTGTTGTCCATTTTTGTTAGCATTTTCTGTTACCACACCATCTAATGATATTGATGTTTGGGAGGTTGTTAGATTTGAATTTTCTAATAAATGTTCCAATTCAACCAAAACAACACTCTTGACCTTTAAAAAATTTTGAAAAATTATATTCCATGTTTAAAAAATTTTGCGGATTAAATTTACGGGCATTTTTAATAAAAAAATAATTTATGTAGAAAATGTCCGCAAATCTTATCCGCACAAATATTTCAAAAATTTTTTTAAAATAACTTTTGATCAATAGAGCTGGCAATCATTGGAATTAAAATGGAATATGCGCCAACAATTTGGCCCCTAATACCAAGGACATATCTAAGGGCTGTGTCCCCTGAAATATGACCGTGGATTTGCCATTGTCTAATACAATAAAATCCATCAAAAAATTCAGCAAAAATAAATTTTCAATCAGAATTTATTTATTATTTTTGGGTTTCAAAATATTTTCAATCACAAAATAATTTTAATAAAAAAATAAAAAAAACCTCCTCCATGGTACAAAAATCAGACAAATCTCCAATATGATTTAACCCCATTGGATCACAATAAAGAGCACATAAAGCCATTCTTTTATCAATATAAGTTTTAAAATCTTTCTCCAATTTATTTAAAGCGAAATTAGCCAAAGATTTTAACGTTTCGAAATCACAATTTTTTAAATGTTTTGTAGAATCTTTCAAAACATTTAAACGTTTGTTTAGTCCAAGAAGAATAAATAAAATTAAATTTGAATTTGGAGTTTTGTCTGCTGACTGAAAAAAAATTTTTTTAGAATGATTTATGATTCCAAAAGTCCGCAGGGTTTCCAAAGTCTTCAGCCAACCGAAATAGACAGATAAACCGAGAATTTTTGATTTTCTGAGGGAAATAGAGTACTGGAAAATATTTTCACTTTATAGCCTTAATAAAAAATAGTCCTCCTAATAAATCTGAAAATTTTTAGACCAAGCAGAACAAAACTATCAGAGGTCGCAGGTCCGGAGCCGTCTGAGGTTCTGAGAGAGCTTTGAAATGAGCTAGGAAAATTTTTTGAAGTTTTCTATGACATTATTTTTTATATAATTTTAAAAATTTAAAAATTTTACCACAGTTTCCAAATCAACAATAGACATTTCAAAAGCTTCCATAACTCTAACATAACTCCACAAAAATGTAACATTTTTTTCTTCAAAAATATCAGAATGAATTGCACAAAGTGCTCTAATTAAAGAATTTTTTGTTTGATGCAAAACCTTTGAAATATTTTCGATAGAAGAAACCCATCTTCTAGATAATTGAAGCATTAAAAGTAAACGAGAATTTCCATTAATTGATGTATAACGAGGCGAGAGAAGTGAACGAAGGTCTTTATAACGTCTAAAAAAATAATAAAATTGCAGTTAAAAGATTTTAAGTAGTAGGTGTGTTTATAGAGAAAAGAACTAAAAAGGGAACATTAACACGTAAAGTTTACGATTTAAAAATTATTATTTTGGGAATATCTAACAATAAGCTTAATCTTCCTAATTTTTTAAAAACTTTTCCAACGAAATTTTGTCAGTTTCCTTAGATTATTTAATTTAACCGAAAATAAAAAAATTAAACCTCGTTTGTTCAGCAAATTCTCTTAAAGAACGAAGCAATTCACGAACTTTAACCAACTTTTTAACGTCAAAATCATTTGATTTAATTGGCAAAGGTTCAGAAAAGAGTCGATCAGCAACTGAATCCAACAATGTTAATAAACAGGGATGGCGCAATCCCTTGAAATAGTTAAAATTAATTAATTAAGTTGTTGATTTTTGTACAAAATAATTATCTCATCTTCATCAGAATCCTTTTAGAAATATTTTATTACTTGGGTCGACCACAGAGCAAAGGAGGGAAGATGACTACATGCCAGCTTACGGATTTTTTACATCCAAAATTTAATTTCTATCCACAGAAAACTAAAAAGTTCAAAAAATTTTCTTTCAAAAACCTTTTCATTCTCATCAGCATCGTCGTCTTCATCCTCCATTTGTTCAAATTCAGAGACTATATGAAACTTTTCCAATAAATTTTTTTGTTTTTCCTTTCCTTTGTCAACAAATTGAGTAACAAGTTGTCTCAATGGTTTAATACAAGAATCTCCAGTAATTATTGCATCAGATATTGGATAAAATTTAATAACCGTTCTTACTAATTCCCTTTAAATTTTATCTTTTAAAAATGAAATTTAATCCATCCCTAACCTATTCAGAAAAAATAAAAATTATGCAAGATCTTGAACCATATCTAGATTTCTCAAAAAAATTTCTTTTGTCAAGGGCTTTCTTTTCTGATAGGCTATAACGTATGTTAATGAAAGGACAGGTTCTTTTAAGATTCCTGGGGCCTAAGTCAATCCACACTTTTGTGAATTTCAGGCCAGTACATATTTTGTCTTTTGAAAACGATATCTAAAAATGGGAGATGAAAACCGCCAGTTGAGTGCTAGCTGCCTTTGATCGAATATAACTTTTTGCTGCTTGATCTAATCCAAATGAATCTTATAGCACTCACTCGAAAGCCCACAATAAGCATTCGAAAGCCCTCCTTCTTCCAGCTTGATGGATCAAGTCAGATACTTCTTGAAAAGTTATAACTCGATAAGTCCAAGAAACGTTTATCGGGTTCCAATTCCAATTTTTTTACGATTAACTTACTTAGCAACAAATATTTAAAGAAAAAACCATGAATTGCTTATATATGTAACCAACAAAACTTTATAACATCCTCCAGTTGAAGAATCATTTAAATTCATTTGAAGAGTTTCCAAAGCAAAACCATTCTGAAACATTTCATGCAAAATTGAAGGAAGTAAAGCGACTTCATCCTCATGTAAAAATCTCATTAATTCATTTATTAAATCCCGGTGACGAGGCAAAACATCTCTTCCTATAGGCATTCCAATACCTTGACGTAAAATACTAAAAAAATTATTTAGGCTAAAAGTGAGGGAAATTAAGCAGGAAAAAGTAACAGGAGGTAACGAGCTTTGAAATCTTCCGATCAAGCTGGGCAAAATTTCGTTTACCCATTTTCCCTTTTTATTTCGGAAAAAACAAAACTTCGCTCCGTTTTGAAGTGAAATAAATTTTTTGACGAAACTAGATATAATTTTCTGACGAAACTAGATAAAAATACACTCCTAATGGCAGGAATTTTTATAAAAATTTAAGATTTTTAGGAAATTTTGTGCAATTTCGATTAAATTTGTAAATTTCTGCCAAAAAATATAAACAAAAAATGGAACATTTGAAGGATTGAAATATAATTTCTGCGGTCTTTTTTGTGGATTTTTTTCTCTGAATACAAATTATTTCGACAACTAAACGAGAAGAGTCCGCAAAAAATCAAAAGGAAATGCAACAAAATTTCTTATAAAAATACCAAAATGATTAGAAAAATTCTTTAAGCATTAACCCCCAAAAATACCTTACATAATTCTCGACAATTCCTCCATAAATTCCAAATAAAAACGGCTTGTAAGCAAAGTCAAAGCTGTTGGTTCTTGAACTACCAAACGAGCAACAAGTGCTTTACAGGCATTAGCATTACATTCTTCTGGATTGATTAAATTTTTATTACGGCATGTTTGCATATGAGTGCTTAAAATAAAAAATTTTTATAAAAATTTTTTTAAAGAAAAATACGTAAGAGCATCCAAATAGCGGCGATGAAAAATTTTGCCGCATTGATCATAATTTTTGCAAATGTAGTGCTAAAATAATGATATTTTTAAAGAATAAAATTTTTTTAAGCGAAAAAAAGTTCAAAAGTAAATGAAAAAAATTAAAAGTTACATCAGTAGTAGAACCATCAAAATTAACTAAACGATCATAGCCAGCTCCATATTTAGTGTTTCCTTTATAAATTGGAACTCGAAATAATTCCTTGTTTTCCAAGCCTTTTTTAACCTTAAAAATACAAAAAAATAAAATGAATTTAAACTAACAAAGAACCAGTGAATAGACAGTATTTCATAAAACCTCTTCAACGAAAACAGGCTAGTGCCCAAAAACTCTTTTTAAGATTAAGTCTCTAGAATTATGTAAGAGACAGTTAGACTACCTACCGCCATTTAAAAGTCAATTAATCACGATTTTTGAAATCAGACTGATAACTATTAGTTGGTTCAGACTTTTTTTTACCAATCCCAATTTTTGGTTATATATTAATTTTTTAGAGACAGGATTAATCACAACGGACACCCACTGCCATAATTTCCCAAAGCTGTCCAAATCAACATGTTCACTCCATTCAATATTAAACACTCGATGCCCATAATAATCAAATAAATTCGACAAAAAGTTCCTTACTCGTTTAGCACTCATTGAACGCACACTAGATTTCCCATGTATTTGTTCATCCAGAAAAAGATCTTCTGCAAACTGCCCATAATTGTCATAAGTAGTAGAACCTGCTGGAACTGAAACCAAAACACGTCCATCCTCCCCATCTTCAGCATCAACCACAATTTCATCACAAATTTCAAAATCGTCAGAATACTGTTGCTGATAATTTAATTGCCCATATTCTCCTCCCACTGCTTCTTCAAGCTTTGAAGAAATTAGAATACGTTGATTTCTTTGTTGTTGGTGTTGGTCATCTACAACAATATATTCTTCTTGAATTTGTGAGGAAGAGGAACAGGCACCAATATTTCGAGCATTTGAGTGTGTACTCATTTCTTAAAGACGTTTTGGCACAAAACTGAAAATTGTGGTCATAAGAAAGCCAAAAATTTAATAAAAATTTGGAAATATTCTGAGGGATGGGAAGGCAAAATTAAAATAATTTGGTTAAAATTAACCGTCTAAATCGAAAAAACCGTAAAAGTCAAAAATTTGAAGCCCTAGAAAATTTTAAAAATTTCTAAAGTAAGCCAAACAAATACACTTAAAGACAGGCAATCAATGATCGATTTTAAAACGCGTTGTCAAGTGACCGGGGACATTATTTCATTTATTTTTAAAATTGGACATTTAGCCAAAAACAAAAATGGTGCAAGGGGTAAAATTTGCCATTTCGTCGAACAAGAATTTAATTTTAAGGTTTTTCAAGAGGGGGACGAAGAAAATATTGAAAGATAAAGGAAAATTTATAGAGTGAGAGAAATAATTTACATCCTATCTAAAATTTTTGATATGGGAAGAACCCTAAATAAAAAAGAGAAAAAGGAGGGTTGATGCAAGCCTTAACAGACGCCGGTTCCTCGCTTTGGTAGCCTGCGGGCGGTACTTGTACTTGTGTATGATTAGGGTACTCAGTTTTGCTTTGTACCCGGCCATACAACTCGAAGTGGTAGGTTGTATCCGGTTGGAGTTTGTTGAAAGGCATTTTATTTTTCGATTACAAAAAGAGTGCAAGTGGGTTTAGTCGAACTGGAGATGGATCTTTTTTGACTATTTCGATTTTTTTTTTGTTTTTTAGATTATAGATGCCCTATTCCTTATATTCTAATTTATTTACTACTCGTTTATATTTCAAATCTCTAAAAAGAATATTATTATCTCGTTCATTTTGTTCAGACCTCTCAACTCACCAAAATGACAAACAAAAAATTTCAACAGTAAATTTGGCTTACGATTTACATTTGGGCACTTTTAAACGAAATGAAGATAAAATCGAAGCAACAAATCCATTAATTATTACACACGGCATTTTTGGACATAAACAAAATTGGCGTTCAGTGGCTAAAGCTTTGCAAAGGGAACTTGATAATTTTGTGTTTGTTGTTGATATGGTTTGGATTTTTTTTAATTTTAAAGAAATGATTAATCACCCCATCTCTCCTATCTCCAAAATTTTTTCATTTTTTTTGCTTGTCATTTAAAAAAATTACTGACCCTTATGAGCCTTTTACTCAAATTTCTTTTTGGGGGTTCCCAATTTTCATTTTACTTTTTAGAGAAATCATGGAGAATCTCCGCATACCTCAGAATGTAGTTACCAGCTAATGGCCGCGGATTTACGTGAATTTATTCAAAAAGAAGTTTTGAGCCGTTCTAGATTTAAAACTGTTTTTTTGCTTGGGCATTCAATGGGAGGGAAAGTGGCTGCTGAATTTGGTTTGCAGGATGCCGAGGTTTTTTTAATTTATGGGCTATTTTTTGTCAGATTGTCCATTTATTCTTTTTTTCAAATTTCGATTTCTTAAAATTATTTTTCCTTTAAAAACCTGTAATCTTATTTTTGGGACATTTTGTCCCAAAAATCCTTTTCAAAATTAATATTTTTTTAAATTTATTTTCCAGTCTTCTACCCCTCTACTTGAGAAATTAATAATTGAAGACATTTCCCCCCACAGAAGTTCAACTTCAAATAATTCTGAATTTATTAAAACTTTAAAATCTGTGGACTTGCACCAAACTAGGGCTGAAATTGATAAATATTTGAAGAAACAAATTTTTGATGATGATATTAGAGCTTTTCTTTTGACGAATTTGTTTAAACCGAGGTTTGAAATTTTTTTGAAAATTTTTATTTTTTGGACAAAAATATTAAAAAATATTTAAATACTAAAAATATAAAAAATATAAAAAAGCCAAAAGAATTTTTTAAAAATGTTTTTAATTAAAATTTTTGTTCAGAGGTGGCCCATTCCATTGGCGATGTAATTTAACTTCATTAGAATTAAATTTAGACCATTTATTAAATTATTCAATTAAAACAAATAATTTAAAACAAAAATGCCCAACTTTATTTATTGCTGGAAAGAAGTCTGAATATTTAATTGTGGAGAGGGATAAAGAAGAAATTTTGAAAATATTTCCAAATGCTGAATTTGTGGAAATTAGAGGTGCTGGACATTGGTAAGGGATTTATTTGGAAATTTAGTTTAAATTAATGAAATTTTGGGAAAAAATAATTTTAAATAAAATAAATTTCAAAAAATACATTTTAAAAATTTTTTCGAAAAAAACAAATGGGACAAAATGTCCAATAATTAGAAATTAAATTAAATCAGTATCATTTTTAGTCGAAAAAAATTTTTTTTTATAAATTAAAATTTGGTCTGACGGAATAAAATGTCTCCACTCTAAAATTAAAAAAAATAAATATTTTACTTGTTAAAAAAATATTTTTTTTAATTTTAGGGTCCATTCAGAAAGACCCGCCCTTTTTGTGCAACATGTTGTTGAATTTTTGAAGAAAGGGTATTTTACTTTTGAACAAGAAAAAATTATTTAATTAGTTTATTTTTTGTAAAACGTGTTAAAAATTATTGAAATATATATAAATAGTTTACAACTAAAAAATGGCAATAATCGAAAAATTAATTTTTAATTCCTCAGTTTCTCTAAAATATCTGCTTGGGGTTAGTTTTTCGAAAGGCCTCTATGGGGGGGGGGGGTTATTTTAGAAAAATACGTTTTGAAAACGAAGCATAAAACTTATTCCTCTCTTACTTATACCAGCCAACCTCTTATTTTAGTTATCCCATCATTAATGTGATTTAATTTCCTCAGTTAACTCAACCTCCTATTTGGACCGGAATGACACCCCAATGTACTGCGGAGCTATAACTTCTTTCAAAGTGATCGAATCCGTAAAATATTTGTACCTTCATGTTCATCTTCTTCTCCTTTTAACGCCCATTCTTCTTCATAACGCCCAGGTATTTAATTCATCTCATAAGGACGCATCGCCGGATTTGACCACTTTGAAAGAAATTATAGCCCGCGGTACATTGGGCTCGGAATGAGGGAAACAAAAATTTATACAAATTATAAAGATATGTTATTCTCCTCCTCTTCTTTTCCATTTTTTAAATTTAATTTCCTGTAAATATATTCAGAAATAATTTTGAATGGACGCATTTCTGCTTCCTCATGAAATTCTTTTGACATTTTTATAATATTTTCCTCAAATCGGTTGACTAGGGCAACACAACAAATTGCACCTAAAGGGATATTGAGTTTCTGACTTTTCGGGACTTTTTAAAATTTACCAGGGATTTTGGCTCGATATGTGATAGCAGCGAAATACACACTTTCCATCTGTTTAAAATAAAAATATTATTTTGGACATTTTAAAAATGTTCCCCCTACTCCCAATTTTTCAAACCTCGATATTTTTGACTCCTTTTTCAATAAGTTTATTCATGGAATTCATTTTTTGGTTGTTATTGTTATCACAAAAATAGCCATCCTCTCCTCGATATTGGCCTTTTTATAAAATTTAAATTATTTTTCAAATTAAAATCCCTCCCTCTCTCACTTTCGTAAAAATCATCAGCACAAAGGGTTACTCCTTTTACTACTGGAACTTTTTGTTGTTGAGCAATGAGGTAAAGTTGATCGCATAATTGTTGATCCAAAATGGCAGGGCGTTTGACCTTTAAATAGTTGGCCATTTTGGTATCTGACTGTGTTGTGAGAATGTCTATGGTTCTAGACATTTTTAGGGGGAGGACATTTTGGGGGTTTTTGTTCATGAGGACACTGGGGGGGGGGGGGGGGGGGGACTTCTTCAAAATTAATTCTGACCAACTCTCCTCCAATCCATTGATATCTATATGGCTCCAAAGCTGTATTAATTGCTCCGTTTGATACAATAACAGTCCCGGGCTGCACCCCAATTCCTCCACTAGTTCCAAGTCGAAACATTTCAAAATTTGTAGCGCCCGCACATAAAAGCATTTGGAGTATTTCATCAAGTATAATTGAAAGAGAAGGGCCGCCTATTCCGTGCTTTAAAACAAAAATTGAGAGAGAGAAATTAATTAATTAAAGCTCTCTCTCACATTTGCCCACAGAACTGGTCCAGTTTTGTACATTTCATATCTATCTGTTTTACATAAATTATTGCTAGCCTGATATCCATAAAGTTGTGAGAATTGTTTTGCATAATTACGAATTCTTGTGTAACTTCCTCCCAAACAGACAAACTAAAGAGTGTTTTGTTGACATTTAGATTAGAGATCGAGATTTTTGAAAAGCCTGGACCTGTTCCTGGACTCTGAATTTGATTTCTTGACCTGGACTGGATCCTGGGCCTTTAGTCCAGGAAAAATCCAGGAAGGTCAAAAATGCCTGGACCTGGACTCTGGGTACAGGAAAAACCCAGGCCTTGGTACAGGTCCAGCTCGATCTCTAATTTAAATAGGGCTTCTAGCCCTTCATATTTAGGAGGACTGGGTTTTTCAAATCTGACCCCATTTTTTAAATTAAACCCCCCAACCTTAACATCTCCATATTCTGCAGAAAAATTAGTATTTTCCGAAGTAATCCCTAAATGATAAAGGATTTTAATCTTATTAACAGAAGTATTATTTGTAATTAAAGTATCTCCATTAGAAATTAATTGGGAAGAGCAGGGCATTTATTTATTTAAAATTAAAAAATAACGTGGGAATATCTAAAAAAATTTTATTTATTTATCATGTGTTTAGTTTTGTTACTTTTATTTTTATTTGCATGTTTTATATTTAAAAAGTAAAGAAGTTATCATCAGTTTTCATTGCCAATGCTTTTTTGATAAGGGAAATTTATTAATAAAAAAGGGATGACTTTTTTGATCAAATAAACAAAAAAAAGAAATATGTAGGTACAAATATTTTCTGTTAAGATAACAATTTGGGGGGGGGGGGGGTTAATTGTCATACATATTTTATTCATGCGACACTCATTCTTCAGAAAGATTCTTACTTAAATGTTGAAATCCATCAATAAAAAAATTGTTCACCGCGAGAGGGGCTTGAACCCCCAACTATTCCTACTAAAAATCTAAACGTTTTCCAACTTAACGGAGAGAAAGTAATTGTTGGGGTTATGAGGTTAGGTTTATTTTATGTCAAAAAACTTTCCGGAATTGCAGGAACGAATTTTTGAGTTAAAATGACTTTTAAGCGAAATATCTAAAGTATTTATATGTATGTCTGGAAACATTTTTCTAAATTCTTTTTTAATAAAAAGAGATTGATTATGAAAAGAATTTATAAAGGAAATATTTTTTGTACACATGACTTTTGGTATTTTTGAAGTAAAATATATGTAGTACATAAGAGTGATTCAAATTGTTAGATTGGGAAATAAGTTTAAAAAAGCTGTATTTTATGTCTTTTGCTTATAGTAAACCTTTAACGAAGATTATTAAATAATGAGAAAAGTCAGGCTGAAGCAAAAGAAAAGTTTAAAAATTACTTTTAAACTACAATAATCTAATCTAACCAATCACTCCGAACAACAAAAGATGTTGGTTGCTTCAGACGCCTAAATAACCCTTTGCATTAGCAGAAAAAATATCTAATTAGCCTAGTTCTGCTCTAAATACTCTATAAATTTATGCATAAGAAAACGGAGACAACTTCTAGAAATACAAAGATTGTCTTAACAATGTTTCAGTTTTTGTTTTTTACATTTAATACAAGTCTCCTTCAATTTTGTCACTTCTTAGACACCTGTCTTCCTTCACTTTTATATCTCTTCTGGTAAAAATTTCTTCTCAAATCCATCTTGAAATGCTGGAAGTACTTTTGCAATAATCTGAAATTAATTCCGAATTTTATTTAAATTCTGCAGATTTACTGCAATAATCTACCTTATAAGGATTCTTTTCTCGTTTTTCTTTTGATTTTTCCTTACTCGCATTTTTGGGCGATTCACTAATTGCAGACGACGATGAAGAACTTGAAGCACGCTTTCCACGTTTATTAAATGGAAATATTCCCTAAAATAATTTAAGTGAATGTCATTTCTGGGTGACAGGGCCGGCCCTCGAGGGGTGGTAAATTCAACATAAACTAACAGAAGGAATTGTAGAAGCATTTCTGGCGAGTCCCGCTATCTTTTTTCTTCCACTTGTAAGCGCGCCTCCAATAATATTCCTGCCTTCAACAACTGTGTTTTTGGCCATTCTAGCTCCATCAGAAACTGTGCCTGCAACCAGATGTGCTCCATCTGAGACTGTCCCTACAACAGAATGTGCCCCGTCAGTAACTGTATCTGCAACAAAATGTGCTCCACCAGTAACTGTATTCGCAACAATATTCACTCCTCCAGCGGCCATTTTTGCCCCCTCTTCAACTGCACTTTGTGCTCCTTCTATAACTGTTTTTCCAATCATTTGTGCTCCTCCCGCAACCATTTCTACTCCTCCTGCTATAATACCTTTTCCTTTTGATGATGGTACGAATTGAATACAAATTACAAATCCGCCTTCGAATCCATTGGGTTTAAATCTAAACAAACATTTTAAAATTTAAAATAAAATAAACAAAAAATAACCTTCCATGAAGGCTAACTGCTGCAGTTTTTGGTAGTTCGTTTTCACTCTCATGTATTTTACTAGTCTTCGTTATGTTACATTCATCCTCAATACGATTTATGAGCATCTTGTAGTATCCAGGTTCTGTTAAAATTGAAGTATTTAAAAATTCAATTAGTGTATGAAACTCAGTGGTTCGTTTTTTACAAAAGGTTGAACGGGAAGGGGGATTGTAGCATAAAAACCGAAATTCCGGGATGGAAGTCAATGCCGCATTCAAAGTATTTCCAAAAAAATTTAAAATGTTCTTTTAAAATTGTCAAAAATTAATTCTAAAAACTACCGCGGACTTGAACATAAACGTCTAAAGAATTTCCCATCCAATTCTGATACCGAAATCCCACAAAAGAAAAAAGAATATCCTCAAATTCCTCTAAAATAATAGCTCCATTCTTTCTTTTAATCGCTCTTCGAAGGACCCCTCTTTTAAATAATCTCGATTTATTTTCTTCTTCTTTCCACATAAATCCATCCGAAAATAAAGGTTTCACAAAATGTATTGTTGTTAATTTTAATTCTTCCTTCAACATTATATTTGAACATAAACGAAATCCTTTTAAATAATTAACTGATAATTCTTTAATGAAAGAAAAATTATTTTTAAAATCCTCTTCTTGTCTAATCATTTCTTGATTGTCCTTCACACCCTCCTCACATTGACTATCAATTGGTGTAAAAAAATATTTAATGCCTAATTCTTTCGAAACAAATTTTAAAGTAATTTTTAAAGGCATCAAAGAGGCATCATTAACTTTAATTTTTTCAATTTTTAAATTGGAATTTTTATCCATTTTATATTCGAAATTTGGAGGTTTGTCAGGTATCGTCTTTACTCCAAACACAAAAGTTAAGTTTAAAAATAGGAGAATTGAAATAAAATAAAAAGACATTAAGTCTAAAATTTGTAGGAAAATTATTAGAGGATGAGGTAGCGTCAAACAAAGGAAGGCCCGTGCGATGGCAATGCATTGCCGCTCTCCCCCTGACAATTGTGCCCCCCGCTCCCCTACTACGGTAAGCCATCCAATAGCCGCTTCTGATATCTATTCAGCAGATAGTCTGCTGCTGGGGAATCACGAGTTTATAAATTAGTGCCGGATCCAATACCTGGGAACACCTTTGGTAATAAAAGGATGCTCCCATAAAGGCTATGTTGGTCCCAGCGGTTTTATAATTTTGAATTAAGTTTGAAAAACTGGCAGTAACGAACATAAAATTTAAATTTAACTCCCTATAGGTACATAAATATTAACTCCTCAGAATTTAACTCCTCAGAAAAGAGGCATAAATGCCATTTAAAATATTTTAAAGAATTTTATAATATTTGTCTATAAAATGCCAACGTGTTAAATTGATTATTATTTATAGAGCAGTGTGATTGTGTTATAGAGAGAGAAGTCCCGAGCTCTCAATAATGAGGGAAGTGAGGGTTAAAAGAAGCTGTAAAATAAATTTGAATATCGCCTTTTATTAAATTCTTGGCGTTTTGTAAAAAATTATTTAAAACGAGAGAGCATTAAGTAAAAAGAAAAAGAGAAATAAAAGAGTTAAAAACGTGTCCGGACAAAATATCGAATCGTTAAAATATGGAATAGGCTAAAAAAGGGTTAAAATCTCGAATCGGGTAAAAATGGGTTAAAATCGCGAATAGGCTAAAAAGGGGTTAAAATGTGGAATCGTTAAAATATGGAATGGTCAAAATATGGAATAGGCTAAAAAAGGGTTAAAATATGGAATCGTTAAAATATCGAATAGATAAAATGTCGACATGGCCAAAATAGGTCAAAATGTCGAATTTTTTAAAAATATCGCCAAAACCTAGAATCCGGGCGTTACCGTAATACCGACGGTATTTTTCGGTATTCCGAGTCGGTAGTACAGTACGGAATTCCGACCGATAAAATTTAAAGGCTGATCGGTATTTTTCGGTATTCCGTACCGTATACGGTAGGGTACAAAATTTAGGTCTTAACTAAAAACTAGTGCACGCCACTCTAATTTTTCCGTATCAGGATCGCGTTATGTTTTCCGGATTCGTACGATCATGCCGGACCGGATCCGGTCTTGATTTATCCGGTCCGGTTTTACTCCATAAAATACACTGAACTCGGGCAGAAAAGATTACGCCGGACTATGACATACGAGACTTATCAATCAAATTATCAAAAATAAGTTGATAAGTTGATAAAATTATCAACAATCAATGTATGGCACTCATCTGACCCTTTTTTAAAAGAATTCGACATTTTGACCCATTTTGGACGTGTCGACATTTTTACCATTCCATATTTTAACATTCGATATTTTAACCCTTTTTTACCCGATTCGATATTTTAACGATTCCATATTTTAACGATTCGGTATTTTAACCCCTTTTTAGCCTATTCGTGATTTTAACCATTCCATATTTTAACGATTCCATATTTTGTACCGGAGCCGTTAAAAATTGGGAGGAAAGTTGGGGGGAAGTTTTTTCTAATTTAATTAGTTTTGGATTTTTTTTTGGATAAATATTTATTTTAGCTATTTAAATTTATTTAAAATCAAAAAATGGGTGCTTATCGTTCAAAACCGGAAAAAGAAAAAATTTATGAAAGTGGAGGAAATGAATCTATTCGGTTTGCTTCTTGCTCAATGCAAGGTTGGCGTATACATCAAGAGGATGCACACAATTGTATTATTGACTTTATGCCGAAAATGGGCTTTTTTGCTGTTTATGATGGACATGGAGGTTTTTTGGAGTTTTTTGTTTTTTAAAATTTTTCTGGAGATTCTGCCACTTAAGGAAATAGAACTGAGGGAAAGGAGAAAATGTTAGATGCTGAGTGTGAATATCTGAAAACCCTTTTTAGAGTTTTATAAACCTTTTAAAGGTTTGTCGGACTGGTAAATCTATTCTCTCGGGTAATTTCTTCTGAACTAATGGCAGACATTTGCGGGTAGATAAAACCATAAAATCCCAATACTAGCCCCTCACTTATAGAACCCCACTGAATGAGACCCACTTCATAAGCCATTTAATTTTTATGAAATAATTTTTAAAAAATTAATTTTTTTAAGGTCCAGAAGTAGCTCAGTATTTATCACTTCATTTTCCTGATTATTTAAAAAATTCGCAAATTTTGAACAATTTTGACTCTGAAAATCTTCCAAAATTAGAAGAAATTCAAAATTTGCTTGGACAGGCTTTTTTACAATTTGATGAGACTTTGGCTAATCCAAATGTTATGGAAAAATTGACTGTTTTGAAGGGGGATAGTTCTCAACAGAAAGATTCGCCAAAAACTGAAAAAGAAGAGCAGGATGAATTAATGGGTATTTTTTTTTAATTTTTTAAGATTTTTTTTTAATTAGGGGAATTATTTGAATTCTTATAAAAAATATTCTAGTTGGGTTAGCATTGTCTGTAACATTTAGTTTATTTTAAAAAATTCTAAATAAATTTTTCTCCGCAAATTTATTAAAAAATTGCAGAAAAATCCCCAGCGAGTAGGATTTCTAATAGTGGCCTGACTTTGACGTGATCTCGAACAAAAATCTTGGTTCTTCTTTTAGTTATTTTTTTCTCGAGATATTGATATAGATTTTTGTACTATCCTTCCATTTTTTATCCCTTTTCATGTCTTTTTAATAAGAAAGTTGCTGATATTCAATTTGCGACTGAACAACGAACTTTAACAAAATATATTTTTTTTAATTTTAGCAGAGGCAATAGCTTTATCAGAAGAATCGAGAACTAGTTTAGACAAAATAATTAAACGTTATACAAAATATCAAGAATATCTCATTAAAAACCAACCGCCAGAAAATGTGGAAGGGGAAGTTGAGGAAGAAGAGGTTATTGAATGGTCAACTGAAAGAGCTTCTCGTCGGGCAACTAAACGTTCTGTTATGCTTTTTAACTCTCCACAAATTCCGAAGCGTATAAAATTGAGTGGACAGTCGGAGACGGAGAAAGGTTTTTTTAATTCTTTCAATTAAGGATAACGTAGATTAGCTTAAAGTAATTTACTTTAACACGACACTTGATTTTGTGTGTTTAGCTGGGATGGGCTGCATTGAGAAAAAAACTCCTTTAGAATTTTAAAGTCTTCTTCGTATCAGGTTTTTGTCATATATAAAGTCCTGGTTTTGTGTACCCCGACTTATCCCTGGTATGTAGTTCCTAACCTTCTAGAATTTACATAATTGGAATCTGTGTCTATTGGGGTACTTAGTGTTAACGTATGTCAGTAAAGTAACTTTTGTTCATTTATCTCAACTGTCAGCAAATCTTTTTCCTCCCTGACTTTTATCATACAATTAAACTTGGTCCGTCATTTTGTCATTAACTTTTTTTTATTTCTTTAGAAACTTGTGGATCTTCTAAAAGTGCATCTTCAGAAACTGAAAAGCCTCCAGAGGAAAAGGAAACTTGTATTGATGATATTCCAGTTCCAATGGATAAAGAAGAGACAAGTCCAACAAACGGAAAAATTGACGAAAAAATTAATAAAAATAATAACGAAGAAGGAAATGGAAAAATTGAAGCAGTTCATTTAATTGCTGGTAAGGAGGAAGAACTTGTATTGCCTGCTTTGGAAGAATATGTTGTTTCCTCGACTTCAACTACTTCAAATACTATTGGTACATTTAAATATTATTGGTTTTGATTTTTGCTTTTATAAAAATGTCCGAAAAGTTGTCCTCAAATATTTTGTTTTTTGGAACTAAAAGATGAGACTAGTTTTTAATATGTTTTTTTTCTTAAGCATTGTTCTTCACATTTAACGCTGTATATAGTACAGGATTAAATGTATTTTTTCTCTTAGGTATTTTCATTGACGTCTCGACTAGTAAAAATTATCGAAAAATCAATAAAAAATAATTGAGAAGATAAATTTAACTTGATATAGAATTTTATATTTTTTAAAGATTCTGGACAAAAAATTAAAACACCAAAAAAGACGACAACAACACCAATTAAAGAAGAAAAAAATCAGAATATTGTTGAACAAGTTGAAGAAGGTCCAAGTAGTAGTAGCAGTAGTTTGGACAAAGATAATAAACCAGGAATTGCTCAATTACTTGAGGGTTTGGATGAAGGAAATATTAATAATGAAGAAGAAGATTCTGATTATAAAGTTGAGGATGATGAAGGGGATGTAGCTGATTCTACTTCTAATGAAGTTGAAGATGAGGAAGAGGTTTATTTTATTCTTTAAAAGGGAGGAGGATATGCGAGTGTGCGTCCAAACTATTGGTGATAATTTTCATTCTTTTGGAAGGTCAGGTAGAATTTTCGGAAAGTGCCCCGTATATTTCCTCGGTTTCATTTTACAGCACCTTTTTTTTATAAATTTAAACGCCTTTTGTTGTATATTTGCTACTATATACATATTACGGAATTGTTAATCATCTTTAAAACATTTTATATTTTAGAAAAGTCATATCAGTTTAGAAAAATATTTATTACAACTTTCCATAGACAAACGACTTTTGTCATTTTTGGCATATATTTTGGATAATTTTAAGTTAATTCAAAAATTATTTTTATTATTTTTAAAGGGTGAGGCTGAAGATGGAGCTAGTGGTGAGGATGAAGAGGAGGAGGATGATTCTCTTGAAGAAGAAGATTTGAATTCTTTAATGATGAGGACTGGAAGTACTCGTGCTGGTTTCGATTCTGGTTCTACTGCTTGTGTGGCTTTTTTGCTTGAGGTTTTTTTAAATTAAATGAGATAAAATATGCTAACACTAAAACTGAAGTTAATCTACTGATATTTCGTATTAAAAATTTTTAATTTTTTTTCTTTAAATTACTCAAGAAAAATTATTTACCTTGAACCGGATAATTAACATAAGTAGGGCATAACTAAACATTTACATACTTGGCCATATAGTTTTTTATTCTAGTTTATTTTTGGGTGATTGTGTTTTTATGGTGTTAAAATAGAGGAGAATTAATTTTAAATGTGAAAAATTATAAAAAAAATTTAAACAGAAACATATAATTGTTGCTAATGTTGGAGACACTCGTTCTGTCCTTTGCCGTTCCAAAAAAGCTTTAGACCTTTCATCAGATCATAAACCTGAAGATGAGTTGGAAAAGGAGAGGATTGTTGCTGCTGGTTTGATTTTTTAAAAATTAATTTAAAATTTTTATTCTTTTAAGGTGGAAATGTTAGTTCTGATGGACGTGTTAATGGAGGTTTGTGTGGAAAAAATAATTTTTAGAAATATTTTTTATCTTTTTCTAAAGGTCTCAATTTGAGCAGAGCATTTGGTGATCATTTTTATAAACAAGAATCTAAACTTCCATTGAGTTCTCAACAAATTATTGCACTTGTAAATTTTTTTGAATAATTTTTTATGAATTCGGGCCTCTTTATAAAATTTCTTCGAAAATTATCTGTATACATACCAATTTTGGATACGTTTTTAACTCCTAAATTTAAAGTCCAGTGGGGACTAGAGACCTCCTTAATTATCAGATTACGTTTTGGTGTTACGGCCTTTGTTATTTCGGCATTTTATAATAATTGAGCGTTTTACTTCGGGTTATCCAATGGGACTGGTGCCTCTTCTCCTTTTACTGAAATCCGACCGAGTAACTAAAAATAGGATTTGATCATTTTCTCTATCTTTTTAGCCGGACATAACAGTTACTCAAAGAGATTTTGAAAATGATGATTTTTTGGTTGTTGCTTGTGATGGAATTTGGAATTCTTTAACTAGTCAACAAGTCTGCGATTTTATTTTGGAACGAATTAATCGTATTGGATTAAAAGAAATTGTAGCTGAGGTTTTCTTTTAATTTAAAAATTTTTTTTTGAATTTTCTAAATTCTAGATTTGCGATCATTGCTGTGCAAATGACACTGGTGGTGATGGGACTGGTTGTGATAATGAAACAATGTAAATAAACTAAATTTTTGGGGTTATAGTATTTTCAAATTAAATTTCTTTTTTGTTATTTCTGCCTATTTTTTTTGTTCAGTTTCCTTTATTAAAATTTACTTCCAAAAAAATTATTTAACACTGACCGGGTTCGAACCCATTACCCTTGTGAGGTAAAACTAAACGCTTACCCACTTAGCTAAATATTTTTTTAATTTTGAATTTTTGGGTAATTTTTATTTCTGACTAAAATCAATTTTTCAAAAAATTTTCTTTAAGAATTTTGATTGATCTCAAAAAAGAAAGGCCAATATCGCCACAAGTAACATCATCAACATTAAATATTGAACAAGAAAATCCAAATCAACAACAGCAACAACCAACAACAATAATTTCATCAAATCCAACAGAAGAGCAATCTACAGCAACAACAATATTACAAAAAGAATCTCAAAATCTAAATGAAAATGAGAAAATGGGGGGAGAAGAAAAGGAAGGGGAGGGGAAATAGTAATGGGTAAAATAAATTTTTGTTGGAAGAAAAAGAATTTTTTGGGAGAAAAGTAAGTAAATTTATTTTAATTATTATTATTTTTTGATTATTTAAGAATGACTGACTATATTTATTTATGAACCTCAAAAATGGTTTTAAAAAATAAAAATTATTATTATTTTTTGGATATATATTACTCTACTTTTATTTTATTTATTTTTGTTTAAAAGAAAAAGAAAAGTATAAATTTCCTTCTAAAATTTAAAATATATTTTTTGGTTATTTTAGGTGTGATTTTGTTGTATTTTTAGGAGATAAAAAAATTTTTTTGTGATATAGGAAATTCTTCTTTAAATTAATTTTTTGGAAGTTCCCTTTTTTGTTCTAAGTTTTGACTTAAAGACAAAAAGGCATGAGGGGGGGGGTAGGGATGTTTTTTAAGTATTGGATTTAGTTGTATGCTAGGGATGTAACGAAAAAGATTTTAAAATGTGAAACGCGAGAGGTGAAAAGCCGAAAATCATTTAAAAAATTATTTTTTGTTGAAGGAAATTTATTTGGCTCTATCTTAGGACATGCGTCCCACGAACATTTATGCGTCCCATGAATGTTTATGCGTCCCATGAACTTTTATGCGTCCCATGAAAGTATATGCGTCCCAAAAATAGTATAAGCGTCCCTTCAAAGTAAATGCGTCCCAAAATTAATATAAACGTAAAACAATTGTAAAAACATTTTTTAATTTTAGTAATGACAATTAAATATTTTATTATAGGTTTCCTTGCTCAAGGGACAACGAGCATTAAATTAATATTTAATAGAGATGTCCGAGACTCTTGGTCTTGGAACTAAGACTTTTCTTGTTTTTTTCGGTCTTGGTCTTGGGGTGTTTGTCTTGGTCTTGTCTTTGCGCTTATATTATTTTGGGACGCATATACAATTTTTGGGACGTATATACTTTCATGGGACGCATATACTATTTTTGGGACGCATAAACTCTCATGGGACGCATAAAAGTTCATGGGACGCATAAATGTTCATGGGACGCATGTCCTAAGATAGAGCCATTTATTTTCTTTTTTTTTAATTTTTAAAAAAATATTTGTTGTTTTAACTTACCTTGAGAAAGAGAGCTTTTTCTTTAAATTTTATTTGTTATGTTAAACGGTGACATTTTTTGTTTGTGTTTTTGTTTAACCGTTTAAATTGCCAAAAAAAGTAGGAAAAATCTGAAATTTTTTTGAAATTTTTTGAAAACTTTTTTGGCAATTTTTATTTATTTACTACCTAAAATATACTCTAAAAACTGCCACAAAAATTAAAAACACATAGTATATACTAATTATATTTATTTCGTGGTAAATAAATAAATATTATTTAAAAAAAAGCCTAACCAGTATTTAGTTAATACTTCGTCCCATTCAAGCTGACCATTTGAAAAGGGGATGAAAATCAGTAAGTCTTTACTAGACCTCCCCCAAATAAATTTTTTCGGGACTCGAAACATCGAAAAAACCCAAAAAAGTCGTAACCTCCATGGCTCGGAGAGAGAGTAGGATTAGATTTTATTTAAAAAATCTGTTTTATCGATTCAAAATTTATTATTTTTTGGCGATTTTCGAGTCTTTTTTAAAGTTTGGATATTTTTTGAGTTACAAACAAATGGGCTTTCTCTACGCATTTTCAAAAATTTTATTTTGATTGGCCTTGATACTTAGTTACCTTATAAATTGGTTTTTAAAGGGATAAAATTAAATCCTTATTAGACTATTAGGGCTAGAGCTATTTCGAAACAAAAAAAATCTTCAAAAATTGTCCAAAAATATCTATCTAAAATACCCCCCCCCCCAAAAACTTTAGTCAATGCTAAGAATATTTATACTTTTATTTAACCCTTTTATTAACATTTCTTTACTCATTATTTAAAATTCATCCATTACTTAGTTTATTTATTTTTTTTATTCTTTAATCCCCCTTTTTAATTATTTACTTCATCATCATTTAATTTAATTTTGAATTTCTCCTCCATCAGTAGTAGCTTCAACATTTGGTGGAATTGTATTTCCTCCCTTCTTTGGTTTTTTAGGTTTTTTGGTTCCTTTAGGTTTCTTTTCTTTCTTTTCTTTTCCGTGTCCTTTGTGATGTTCTCCTCCTTTTTTGTGGGGGCAATCTGTGGTTACAGCACCATCAATCGGTCCAACTGGGTATCCCTTGAAAATTAAAAAGAAAATTTTTTCTTTCAAAAAGTGCAAATGTCTGAGTGGAAAATTCTCTAAAATTTAACGATTTTCGCTTCCACTTTCGCCCTCCACTTTCTGCTTTCAAGTCGGGACTATCCCTGATATAGAATCATATCGGTTATAATGATCCATTATGAATGCTTGATTCATTATGAAACCTTTAACCGATTCAACACATGGACTGTTTCATTGTGGACAGATTTGCAGGGGCACAAGGATATGAAGGAGCTCGGGGAGAAGGGAATGAATAATTTATAGAAAAATTAAAAGAGTATTCTTGATGATAATCCCCTCCTGCTTTAATTAAATATTTTTTTACCTCTTGAGCATTAACGCTTTCCAAAACCAATTGGAGAAGGACAATAGCGACAAGAATCTTTGCGAGCATAATTTAAAGTTTTTATATTAAGTTTTAAAATTTAGATGATGGTAAAAACTGAATGTTGTTGGTAGCATTCTAATGGGCTTATAAAGACGAAAATTTTGACAGTTAAATAAATAAGAAAGAAAAAAAATTTTTTAAACTTAAATAAAAAAAATTTTAAATTTAAAAAAATTAAGAAAAAAACGTGGCAAACAGAATTTCATTTAAATTACAAACTATAAAAAATTTGGTTAATTTCCGTCAAATTGGCGATAAATAATTATTATTGTAATGCTGGTGGCTTTTTAATTTAATAAATGGATTAATTATTGAAATTAAAAAAAATCAGAATATTTTAATAAAATTAATTTTAAAAAATCAGAATTTTAATTAAAAATCAGAAAATAATTAGAATTACTACTAAAATACCAAAATCAGAATTAATTATATTAAAAAATCAGAATTTGCACTTTTATAATTTTTATTAATTAAACTTAGCCTGTCTCTCTTAATAATTAATCCACGTTTAAATTAAACAAATAATTATTTATTCAAAAATTAATTTTACTTTAAAAATTCATTAAAATTATATTCCCAGACAATAAAAATTTTTTTAAATTTTTATACTTTTTGAGAAAATTTTGTTTATCTAGCTAATTTAATTTGACAAAGTTTTTGTTATAAAAGAAAGTAAAAGGTAAGTTCATTTAATTTTAATTAATTAATTAAAAATACAAAAATTATAAATTAATTTAAAAATGTTTTCCAAAATCTTATTAGCTATAATTCTTCTCCAATTAATTTTGGATACTGTAAATACCCAAGAAGTAATATTTCTTTTATTTTTTAATTTAAAAAAATTTTTTCAGGAAGGAGACAAAGTAGAAGTAGGACCTCCAAAAGTAGTTGCGCAACCTCCAGTTGCAACAACAGAATGTGCTCACCATAAAAACAAAAATGGTGGAAAAAATCATAAGGGAGGAAAAGGGGCGTTTTTTAAGAAACATAAAGGAACTAAAAAACCTAAAAAGAATAAAAATGGAGGGAAAACAAAACCTCCTCAAGTTTAATAAACTAATGGATGTTTTGTTTGGATAAATAAAAATGTTTATATATTGTTGTGAAAATAAATAAAAACTATTCAACTTAAATTGTTTTTAATATGAAAACATGTTTATAAGGAATGAGAATAAAGTAAACATGTTTTTGAATATTATAATTGAGTTTAAAAAAATTAAACATGTTTGTAAGAAGAAAATAAACTTGTTTGTGGAAAACACTGAAACAAACATGTTTTGGAAAACACTGAACTAAACTTGTTTGTAAGAACTAATTAAACTTGTTTATGAAAAAGTTTAAAGAACCTTTATTAAACTTGTTTTCTAAACAAAATAAACTTGATTTATGGAAAACACAAAAATTAAACTTGTTTCTAAAATCAAAAATTAAATAAACATTTTAGGAAGATGCAAAACATGTGTTTATAAAATCTAAGTTTTATCCAAATTTAGTAATAGCAAAATTATTATTATTATATCTATTTAATCTATTAATTCCTCTATTACATGTTGATAAAGTATTATTATTTATTATTCCTCTTTTAGGCGTCCATCCAAGCATTTGAGGTCCCCCATTATATTCAACTTGCCGCAAACTTTTTAAAAATTTAATTTTTTTATTAAAAATTATTTTTTAAAAATATTACCGCTGTCTTTTAAAGCAATAAATTAATGAAAATACAATAGCTATAACAAGCCATGTTGAGCCGAGAATTGAACAGACAACGAGGATTAGGGCTAAAATTTGAAAAAATTATTTTTCCAATTTCAAGGATTAGAAGGGTTTAGAAAAGGAAAATAATTAATTTTTAGACAATTTTACTTACTTCCCGATTCATTTGCCGCTGCTAACAATTCTTTATCGGTCATACCGATTTTTTCTTCTTTAAATATTTTCCCCCTTTCTTGATTGTTGCCAACTCTTTCTACAACATTTGTTGTTGTTGGAAAAGAATGTTTTTCAAAAATGTTTGTATTTGTTGTTTTAATTTTTGTTGTTTGTTGTGTTGTTTCTAATGTTTTTGTTGATGTTATTTCCATTATAGTTGATGTTTGTGATGTTGTTGTTGTAAGTTTTGTTGTTGTACTACTGGTTGTTGATGTTTCGGCTTAAAAATAAAAGCAAAACTTAAAAACAACTTAAAAACTTTTTTAAAAACATGAAAACTTAAAAACAAAAACATTGTTTTACAAACATAAACAAACTTGTTTTTACAAATTTAAATATATTTTTGTAAAAACAAGTTTTAAAACCAAAACTTGTAAAAACAAAAAATAAACTTGTTTTTAAGTAGAGAATTTTATAAAAAAATAATAAAAAACCATTAGGAGTGCATAATTTTCTCCCATCGCCATGAAAACCTTCATTACAAATACATTCAGGTATCTATTTAATATCAATCTTATTTCTAAAATTATTCTCTGAAATTAACCTCTTCATTGCTGGAATCACAATGAGCATAAATATGGCAATGTTCGTTAAATCTTTTTTTACAAGGATCGAACACTTAAAAAGTATATTAAACGAATTAAATAAAACAATTTCGTTGTTTAAGAAATTAATAAAGTTTATAAACTTAAAAGATATAATCAAGTTTAGCAACAAGTTTACAAACTTATTTTTCAAAAATAAACTTGTTTATAAACAAGTTTATATAAACAAAAATAAAATAAACTTGTTTTTATTACATGTTTTTAATAAAGTTAAGTTTTCATAAAAATAAACTTGTTTTCCAACAATAAAAAATGTTTTTAACAAACTCAACAAAAACATACGTGTGCAATTAAATCCATTTCCAATAAATGTTGGAGCGCATGTACAAGTATACGAGCCTGGAGGCGTGTTTGAACAAGTTGCATTTGCCGAACATTTATGTAAATGGAGGGAGCATTCATCGATATCCTCCGCACAGTTTTTGCCAATAAAACCTTTAAAAATAATTTTATTTTAAAAATTAATTGAAAATTGCCTGTAGCACACAACCCCCCTGCACACATTCCACTAGCAAAATCACAAGGAATCGAGCCAAAACAATTACAACGCGAAGCACAATCAAGTCCCCAAGAGCCTGGCTCGCATTCTTTAAAATATTAAAAAATAAAAGTATTTTTTAATTAATTTTTAATTACCTTGTTGGCATATTGGGGGACCCAAAGTTCCAGACTGGCAAAAAAATTAAATAATTTTTAAAAAATTAATTTCTAACCGGACAAGAGTAAATTTTGGAAGGATTGTCGATACGAAAAATCCACTAAAAATCTTTTTTCAATCTTTTTAAATAAAAAATTCACTTTTCCAGGCTGTCCAACATTAGAATTCTTCAAAAGTAAATCGACTGGCAACGATTGGAATCCCAAAAAGGGATGGAAAATGCCTGACAACATTTGCCCATTAATAGAAATACTTTGATATAGAAAAATAACAAAAGTTGAAAAATTGTTTTGTTTAAGGTCATCGGGTGTTTGTCCTTGTATTAATGCTGCTTGGAATGTGTTGCTCTATAAAATATAAACATTAAAAAAAAATAAAACAAGTTTTCTAGATGTTTTTAAACATTTTCTTGGATGTTTTTAGAAATGTTTTTAAACAATGTTTTTAAATAAAAATGTTTGTAAATTTTAGTAAGTGAAATGTTTGTCTAAAACTTGTTTTAAAAACATAAGCTTGTTTTTATAAAGAACAAAATAAACTTGTTTTACAAACATTTGTTGGGCAAATAAAACTTGTTTTAATCAAATTTTTAATCAAAGAAAATTTTATTTAAAAAATCAATCCATTTTTACTCTAAATATATTAAATCAATTTTGCCGTGTTGGCAAATTGAGAAATAATATTTTTAATTCATAGGTATTATTTTTTCAAACAGCTTCCTGTTAATTTTAATAAGGGATTTAAAAAAAAGGTCATAAAAACATGTTTGTTTAAAAACAAATTGTTTCAGAATAATTTTCAGAAAATAATTCAAACAAGTTTTAATCAAACAAAGTCTTCCTTTAAAAAAGTTTATTTTAGAATAACATCTAAAATTAAACTTGTTTTACAAACAAATGCTAAAACTTGTTTTAAAACAAGTTTTATTTCAACCCAGAAAAACATATAAAACCAAAACATTTCTAACAACTTAAAAATAAGTTTTTAAACATGTTTTGTTTGTTTAATTTATTTCAGAATAAATTTTCAGAATTTTTTACAAACATTGTTCAATGAGAATATCGTTGTTTTTAGTTACTTTATTAACTGTTTTTATTACCTCAATATTTCTTACTTTTATTTTTCTTAATTATTATACACAAAAAGGTAAATTAAATTAAAATTTTAATAAAATTATTATTTTTTAATTTTTATTTAGATAAATATACAACTTCTGAAAAACACCACGTTCCCCTTTTAGAATCAATACCGAATAACGGAACGGTATAAAAATTTTTTAATTTTTACAAAAATTCTCTTTTCAAAGGTCGATCCCCGTGTTCACTACGAAAAAGGACCTAACGGGATGATTGCTAAAATGGATATTGATTTGGGTATTATAAAACATCCGAAAAATATTAAAAAAGAAGGAAATATTGAAGCTAAAATTTAATTTATTCAAAAAATTTTCTTTAAAAAATCTTTTCTAAGCTTATTTCTTTTTTTATTAAAAAAATTATTTTTTAAAAATTCACCATTTCTTCGGTTAAATCTTTTTGTGCTGTTACAAGTTTGTTAAATGTTGCAACAATTAATTGGGTAGCCTGGAACTCTGCAATTCTAAACCCATCACGAATTAAAAGCGAAGCACGCGATAAAAGTCCCCCACGCCTTCTACGTTGAAGCGAGTCACCTAATAGTTGTGTTTTGTCTGTTTAAAATAAAAAACGTGTTTTAGTAAAATACAAATAAAATTATTTTACAAAGAAGTTTTAATTACAAATTGTTTTTAAACAAACATGTTTTAGTTAGGATGTTTTACATAGGATGTTTTACACAGGATGTTTTAACTTGTTTTAAATTTAAAAAAACATGAATAAACATGTTTTAAATAAAACATGTTTTAATAAACAGTTTAAATAAAACTTTTTTTAAATAAACTTGGTTGTAAAACAAACTTGTTTGTAAAAACTTGTTTTAACTAAAACTCGTCTTTACAAAAACATTTAAACTTTAGCATAAATTAATTTCTCTACCTTCATCAACAACCATTACATCAATAATACTGCCCATAGATTTAGTGTCATAATTAGCAACTAATGGTAATATCAAAGGAGGCAAACCACCCCCATTATCAGTAAAAATGTTTGACACAACAGTTTCGTTAAGTGGTGCCCCAATTGAAATAATTCCCTTAGGTGAGACATAAAATGTAGAATATTGTTTTCCAAAAATATTTAATGTTTTCCCATGCTCCAGATGAACCTCCTTAGTTATTAATGGAGAAAGATTGTTGTTAAATAGAGATGAGGTAGTTTGTTTAGTTGTTGTTGGGAACAAAATGCTTTCTATGTAATAAAATGTTTTGGGAAAAATTATTATAAACAAATTGTTTATAAACATGTTTTATAGAAAATGTTTAAATAAACTTTAAATAAACTAAATAAACTAACTTTTAATTAAACTTATCTTAAAGAGGGAAATAAACTAAATAAATAAACTTGTTTGTTTTTAAAAACAAACAAGTTTTGTTTTCAAGTTTATTAAAAACACTTAATTGAACAAGTTTTATTAGTCAAGTTTACTAGTAAACTTATGTTGGAAACTTAAGTTTGTAAACTTATATACCGTATTTCCTATATTAGAGCCCCACTCTTTGTTAGAGCCCCACCCTCTAATACAGCCCCACTTTGGAGGATAGTTGAAAAATAGAGCCCCACCCTCAATTAGAGCCCCACCCCAAATACAGCCCCACCTAAAAAATATTGGAGGAAAAAATATCAGAATAACTTTTAAGATGTATGTATTAAGAGAGTTAAGGAAATAAAGGGGGATATCTATGATTTCGTGATCATTGAGGAGGAGGGATCATGGGGATTAGGGATGAAAATGAGGGATTAATCCCGTTATCCGTCAAAATACTCTAATATCGCCTATATTCCTCTAAATTCCTCCTATTACCTCCAAAATCTAATCATTTTATAAAGGGTTGCAATCGTGTTAGGCACTTGATGATAATTCGCGAGATTATTAGAGATCTATTAGATATCTAATCAGTGATATCTAACCAAAATTTCTCTGGAACCGATTTCAGTTACGTAACTGCTATTTGAATTTCTTCAGTTCCAGTTCTGGAACCTGTTCCAAAGCTTTATCAAACAAATCCCTTCATATGCCTCCTAATACCCCTAGTCCAGAATATCCCTCATAATCCCTCTAAATCTCTCAATATAAACTTAATCCTCTGATATTCCCCATAATCCCTTAAAATCCATTTTTATCCCTCTAATCCATCAATGTCAAATAAAAGTTCCATAATATTTCCTTTAATCCGTCCAAATCTACCCATATTTAATAATTAATCTTACTCTCATTGAACTATTGGGACTATTTTGTAATTCATTGCTTAAAAAGTTTTGGTTTTTCTTGAAAAATCGAAAAATATAGATTCTCTTTCGATATTTTGCGGCTTTATCGACCAAACCCTCCGACTTATCTCTAGTTGCAATGGATATAATAAATGGGATTCTATCTCAAAAGAGGGTTGAAAAATAGAGCCCCACCCTCAATTAGAGCCCCACCCTTTAATACAGCCCCACCTTGGAGGATAGTTGAAAATTAGAGCCCCATGGGGCTCTAATATAGGAAATACGGTAATTTAAGATTTACCATGGCATTGACGGCCATCACCAATAAAACCTTCAATACATTCACAATGAAAACTTCCTTCCAAGTTTGTCTAATGAAAATAGTAGAAATTAATTTAATTAATTTTTTTATTTAATATTTTTATAAACATTTGGTCCTAATAAACATCAATTTGTTTTTAATTATTTAACTACCTAATTAAAAACTTACACATATTGCTGATCCTTTATGACAATTTGAAGCATCCGCACATTCATCAATGTCTTGACAATGATTGGAGTTTGATTGACGTTCAAACCCGGCATTACAATCACATCGAAAAGAGCCTATTAGATTAACACAGGTTGCGTGTCTTTAAAAATTTTTTGTGAATTTTATTTTTAATTTTAACAATTTTATACTTTCCGCAATAATATTCAGCAGTTAAACATTCATCAATATCATTACACCCTTCCCCGTTATTTGGATCGCCATTAAACCCAGGTGAGCATTCACAGTGAAAACCGCCGATTGTGTTTTGACAGCGGGTATTTGCGTGTGGACAAACATTCTCCAAAGTATTAAGTACAGCACTCTCTGCACACTCGTCAACGTCTATTTTTAGTAGAAAAAATATTTTTAAATATTAAATATAGTACAAAAAAGATATTTTAATTACCAAGGCATCCTTGACCATTAGGGTTAGCAACAAAACCTGAGTTGCAAACACACTAAAAAGAATTAAAATGTTGAAAAAAGTTTAAATTGCAAAAAAAACATGTTTTATTTAGATATTAAAACAAGTTTATTTAAAATTAAGTTTCCTCATTAAAACAAGTTTATTAAAAACAAGTTTGGTGCAAAACAAGTTTATTTAAAACACAACTAATTTAATCAAAGATAATAAATATCAAAAAACAAATAGCTTTTAAAAAGTCAATTTTGCAAACAAGTTTGTTGCAAAACATGTTTAGAGAAACAAGTTTGTTTTAATTTAAACTTTTAAATATTAGTAAGAAAGACAAAGATACTTTCAGACCTGATAAGAACCAGGAAGATTTTGACATTCAGCATTTGAACCACAAATTTTTTCATTTTTAGAAGCACATTCATCTATATCCAAACATGCCTATAAATTAATTTTTAATTTAAAATAAATTTTTCCTACCACTCTTCCATCTCCTTGCCATCCTGGGGCACATCTACATTCTCCCCCTTCTAGACAGATACCTTGTTCGGCTATACATTGACGATGACAATCAGCAAAAATTAAATTAGATGAAGGAATAAGTGTTGTTGTTGTTTTGGGTATTGATGTTGAGGGGATTGGAGGTAGATTTGGATGGTGACGAAATTTTGACTGGGATAATAGAGGAATATTGGAAGGATTAGAAGGTAATAAAGGCGTTAATTCATTCAAGGACGATTGTTGAGAGAGATGAGGAGATAAATTATTTGGTGGAGAAGGATGAGAAGGGCGTACACCGGCAAATAAAGGCTTAAAAATAAAATAAAGAATTATCCATGTTTAGTTAAGGTTTAATTAAACTTTAGGTTTGTTTTCAAGATTAAGCTTAAAAACTTATTTTAAGTAAACTATTTTAATTTTCGGGTTAATTCCGTTTTACTTAAGTTTTAATAAATTTAAATCAAGTTTAAGTTTGAAATTAGTCTAGCCAAGTTTAAAAACAAGTTTGTAAACATATTTAAAACTTAAAAACAAAAATAAACTTGAATTAAGTTCAAGCTTCAACTTTATTTTATAATTCAAGTTTAAACTTAAAGTTTTACCTGAATAGTAACAGGCAAAACTTTAATTGACAATCCATTATTATTTATTGCTTCATTATTAATTCCTAAAGGTTGCCTTTCTTGTTGACGTCTAGTATTTGTTAAAGTATTTTTTGTTTTAGGCCCTAATTGAGGAATTAATGAAAGAGAAGCTATTGGAACTTGAATTCTTTCTTTTCCCTCTTCCTTAGAAAAAATTAAATTTTGATGAGAAATAGAAGAAGCTTCTGTTGAAGGTTCTAAAGCAATATTTGTTGAAAAAGGAGAATCTGGTTGGGGGGATACACACAATCCTGTTTGGTTATCGTATTCAACACAAAAACAAAGAAACGAGCCGGGAGTGTTCTAAAAACAAAAATTAATTTTTAAAAATTTCATTTCTTAACCATGCAATCAGGCTGTTCATCTGGACATGTAGTTTCTGGGTTGGCACATTCGTCAATGTCATCATCACATATTGGAGGTCCTTGCCAACCTTTTTTTAATTTTTATTTAATAATTAATTAGTTAACAATACTTACCGGGACTACATTTAGATTCAGGACATTCGCCTGTATCTACATTACAAGCCTTGCCATCGGCACAATGACAAGACTTTGAACTAAAATTAGACTGTATGAGCATTAGAATAAACATAAAAATTAGGTATGTTGCAGAGAAACATGTGATATAAAACATAGATTAAAACAAAAAAAATAGACTTGAATAAAACATTAAAACGAAAACATAAAACTTGGAACAAATATATTAAATAAGGAAAAACAAATAAACATACTTAAAAATAAAACTTTAAACAAACAAACATAAAAACAAACTTGACGAACAAAAACATTAAAACAAACAACTTAGAAATAAACTTAAAAATAAACTTAAAAATAAACTTTAAAACAAACATTAAAACAAACAACTTAAAAACAAACAAGCGTTAAACAAACAACTTTAAAATAAACCTTAAAACAAACATACCAGTCCATATACCATTGTGATGGCAAACACGAATCAACACATTCTACATATATTTTTAATCAAAAATATTTTTTTATTTCTAAACAAACCCAATCCTTTAAATCCAGCACCACAAAGAAAAACACGTTCAGGATTGTCAATTCTCATAAGCCACTCACCAGGTATTCCAATATTTGATTGTTGTGTTACCTGCAACGATGTTTTTCCTGAACCGGGAAAAACAAAATGTTTGGAATGTTGTTTTGAATGTTTTTCTTGTTGTCGTTTATGTCTTTCTAATATAGGAATAGCCTCAACTCTTTTATGTTTTTGTTGTTGGATGTTTTGTTTGTTATTTAAATTGTTTTGTTGATTAAATGATGTTTCCCTCTTCTCCTCTTCTTCTCTAATTTCTTCGGGTATTTCCTCAACATCAGCTATAGGGGAAGAGTTTGTTAATGTTTCTTCTTCATTTTTAATTTCTTCATTATCTTGTTGTGAAGATTGAGGGCCATTAATTCCTATCTATATTTGAAAATTGGACGTTTTGAAAAATCAAAACCTACAATTGCTTCTTCCTCAGGAATGTGACTATAAACAAAATGGGCAAAACAAGCATTTTTATCAAGTATTAGGGCTAATTGAAACAAAACATTATTTTCTCCTTCGCCTTCCTCTAGCCATGTGATGATAATTACAGATTGGGGAGTAAAGGAGTTACCATAGCGGAATTGGATATTAACCTCGTTTTGAGCTAATCCCAATGTGTTTTCATCTTAAATTATTTGTTTTAGGTTAAAAAAAGAAAATACAAAAAAACACAAAAAATACAAAAATTCACCAATACTTTCCCTCACAAAAAGCCTTCGTTTATAACTTCCACTATGCTCACTTTCTGTCCAAAAAACGGCAATAAGAGGTTCCCCTGATTTAATTGGAATTTGTGTGGGCATACCAGCACCAATAAATGTAGGACTTAGGGAAACAAGGCCGTTACGGCAAATCTAGGAAATTAAATTTAAAATGATTTGAAATTTTTAAAAATTTTTACAAAAATTCACCAATACTTACCCAGATTTTGTCAATACTTTTCCCCATAAAAAGTATTGGTGTGCTCGATCTAAATTCATTATATTCCTGCACCAATTCGGCATCCCCATTTTTCACACCATAAGGATAAAGTCTGGCTGAGAAAACAAAGGGTACCTTTTTAGAAAAATAAAATTTTAATTTTGAATTTTGGTAATTTTGGTAGTTAATTTAATAATTTAATTAAAAATGAGTAAAATAAAAATTTTCCCTACAGTAATATTAAGATCTATTTGTTGGGCACCAGAACTAGAAATTGGGGCCTCTAGCAACTGACGCCGCTGTCTGGCTAAAATTAATTAATTAAAAAATTTTTTCCCAATAAACATACATTTACTTAAAAAATAAAATTTTCTCCTTTCCATTTTAGAAGAAATTGAGATATTTCTGGGAGAATTGAGAGTTGAATTAATTTCAGCCAAAAATTGAGGTAAAAAATTGATAAAAATAATATTTGTCAAAAATAATAATTTAAGAGGCATTTCTAGTAAATAAAGAAAATACAACCGGAAAAAAATATAGGTAATATTAGAAAAACACAACAGGAAAACAAAAACACAACCGGAACAATATAAAGAAAATACAACCGGAAGATAATAAAGGAGTAGAAAAATACAACCGGAAAACACAAAAAAACACATCCGGAAAATAATCGGAAAAATTAAATATAAAAACATCCGGAAAAAATAATGTCGAAAAACACAAAAAAATACCGGAAAAACACCAATAAACATAAGTGAAACAAATAAAAGGAAAACACAAAACAAAGAAAACACATCCGGAAAAACACCAACAAAAATACATTCCAGATCAATTTCTATTCATTACCAAAATATCAATTTCCCTTTGATTGCGGGTGGATTTTTAATGTGAAAAGATGAGGGGAGGTAAAAGGGGAAAGGAGTGTTGTTTGTTGTGTGCCGGCGGCGCCAATCCCAATCGACCGGTCAAAATCGGATGATGAGAAAAATAAAAAAAAATTTCTTCAAGTAGAAGACGAAAAGAGGTTCAACGAATTTAAAAAATTTCTCCCTCTAATAGACAAATAATCTAAAAATAAGTAAAGGACACTTTAGAGGGGTGAACTCCTGCCGAGAATGAGTTGAAACGAAAAAAATAAAAATAAATTTATTTTAAAAAGAAGACTCAAACCCTTATATTCTTTTATTTCTCCTTTCTTTTAATCCAGAAAATTCCGTTTTTTATTTTAGTACTGCGCAAAGATGGTGATTATTGGGGTGCTATTACTTTAAAAAAGTATGCTAACGATCTTGCAATAATTTAGGAAGAGAAAAAAGAGAATTTAAAAAAAGAAATAAAAAATAAAAAAGAAATGCCCAAAAAATTTTTTCATTAAGAGAGCCCCGGCAACTTAGTCGGTAAAGCATTTGTATGTGGGGAGCGAAAGTTAATTTAAAGTAAAGTTGGCTAAGCCGAAACAACTGAATTTTTAGGAATGCAACATTTGCACTACAAGCAATTTTGCCATCATGTAAATGGTTTGAAGAAGCTAGGTTGAAATTGGGCAGCAATATCTGCATCTTTTCGAGAAGTGAAGGCCTCTCTGCTTGGGATGGGAGGCTGCTTTCAATCTTTAGGCTAAATCTACTTTCATCTGTTCTGGCATTTTCAACACGTCCCTAGTTCCGGAAGGAACATACTTTTAAGGAAGAAAAGAACGGTTTAAATTCATATAAAACATGAAAAAATAGTCTTAATCATGTAATAAATTTTTATTTACTTTTTTTAATTTTTTTATTTTTAAGAATACTAGCTAATAAGTACATATTAATATTAATATTTTTTGTTCCAAATAAACACAAAAATAATATTTACATTTTATTTAACATACAGTCACAAAAGAACAATCTTTTTCTTATTGTTAATATGGTGGAATGAGATTTTTAATTTAACTACAAAAAATATTTGTTTTTATTTATTTACAGATTTTCACCATCCATACTCCTTCCTCTTTTAATTAATTTAAAATTTATTTATTTACATTATTTTTATTTTATTGTTGCTATTGTTGTTTTTTTGAGGGAGGACTTTTACAGAGTTGTTGAGATGAAGGAAATAAATTTTTAAAATTATTTATTGTTGTTTTTCTATAGATTTTTTCTTTTAATTTTGGCATTTCGAAGGTTTTTGAGGGTTTTAGAGATTTTGAATTTTTTTTAATTTTTAGAGGATATTTTTGGGGATAATTTCTTTTTTTTATTTATTGTTGTTATTTTTTCGACTTTATTTTTTAAATAAAATTAAAGAGAGAAATAATATTAGTAGTTGTAGTCGGTTGCTCTAGGCCCTCCCAAAAATTTTTTTTTCAATTTTTTTTTACAAAAATAATTTTTTTCCTTCATTCTCTTCATTTAGTAGATAACAACAACAACGAGTATATTCCTCCTCCTCCTCTTTATTTTTCTATTTTTTCTTCTTCCTCTCCTAAATTATTTTCATTTTTACTTTTATCAAAACAATAATTTTGTTGTTGACCTCTAATTTTTCCTCTTTTAATTTTAATTAAATTATTTGTTGGAATTATTGGAATTAATATATTATAATTTAAAGGTTTTTGACGACTTTTAATCCAATAATGATTTCGTAAAAGTTCCCCAGCATCTTCGCGGCATTTTAAAAGACAGAAAGGGTCTATCTGAAGTTTTAAAAAATATTTTTATGTATTAAAAACATTTTTAAATCAAAAAATCTTAGGTCAAGGAATTAAGATCCGAATCTTAATCATTTCCCATTTGAATAAAAATTTTTCTTGGATTTTTAAAATATTAAAAAATTAAAAAAATTCTTCTGTTTATTTTTTTACATTTTTTATCAAAACTCAACTAAAATAAAAATATTTCCCATGAGTGGGATTCGAATTCGAAACCCTTTTTCATCTTACAATTAAACTAACAATAAACTTTCAAACTACACCAAGAAATTAATTGGCGTGGGATTATTGCAGTACTAAATTTTCAACTAAAAATCAAACTTAAAACTTGTTAAAAAATTCAGAATTTTAGGAAAAATTTGCATCCTCAATACTTATTACATAGATTTATTAACTAACAAAGAATTATTATTTTTTTTCAGAAAAATTTCATATTTTTTGAGGTAAGCTTACAAACTCTTCCTTAAATTTTCAACTAAAATTTGGGAAATATCAAACCAAAAAATCTGAAATTTTGGAAAATTTTGGAACACTTTTAAGGATAAATATACAAAATTTTAGGTTTAAAGTTATCTTTTGTGTTAATTTATGAATTTTGAAAGGAATACTTAGGAGGCCAAACCAAATTAATTTAAAAAATAAAAACCTGAAATATACTCGTTAACGACTCGGTAATTCTTTTCCATTCTTGTGTTGTAAATTCCAACATAATCGAAAGTGTTGAGAGGGCTAAAACAGAAGAAGAATAGGACCAAACTAAATGTCCATTTGAAACAATTAACTTTAAAAAAAATTTAAATTAAAAAGTATCCTCCCTTTTTAAAGAAAAACCTCAAAATTACGACGCAAAATACGCGAAACAGCCAAATGAGGAGTTCCTATAACTGCCAACATTGCATGCAAAAAGCGGTCAAAACCTTTAAAAATTAAAAGAGGTTAATTTTAAAAATAATTCTTAAAAAATTTTTAAATTAAAAGAAAACGGAAAAGGGTTCGGAACCTTCCCCCTATCTCCCACAAAATTTAAAATAAATGGTACAATTAACCAGAACCACTAATCAAATAAATATTGAATATAGTAAAGGGGTGAAAATATTAATTTCAAAATTAATTATTAATTTACTTGGCAACAACAAATCCCAACTAAGTCTAGCAAGTAATGTTCGCTCCATTCGATTTAATTCCTGCAAAAATAAATTTTAATAAAATTTTTAAAATAAAATATTGGAATAAAAAAAAATAAAAAAAATTGTGGAGGGAAAGGAGGAATTTTCAAGTCATAAATTTTGAGGGATATGGATCAGTGATGTTATACAGTCCTTGAAAAAATAGAAACGTTTGTTTTAAAAATAGGGCCAGGTGAAAAAAAGCATTTTTTGAATAAAAACTATTTTTGTTAGTTTTTATACAAAAGGCGTAATTTCGAAAAAAAAATATTTCGAGGAAAAATTAAAAATTATGCATTACTATTTGTCCTCTAATCAAATTTCTTAGAGTAGGAAAAATACAAATTAAAACCAGAATACCAAAATTAAGGGGAACACAAGAACAAAAACCTAAAAATATTGAATGGTAAGTGAAGACTTGCAGACTTTTAGTAATCGAAAAAGACCTCTTAACCTCCCCCCAAAAATTTCAAAAAAACCTTCTGGGAAAATTCAGATTGTGCTCTAATTTCAGCAGCCAATTCATCAGAATTTAAAGGTTCAGGTGAAGGAATAGCCAAAATTATTGCGGCAGCTCTGTTTGCTTCAAAAGCTTCAGATTCAGCATCAATCTCTTCATGAAATTTAACTGCTAAACCGAGGGAGGAAACGGCTACACAATGCAAATATTTTCCTTGAACCTTTAAAAAATAGTTAAAATAAGTTAAACCAAAAACACCCGTTTAAGGTGACGAGAGGAAAAGTGGACATTCGGTCCCAACCGAAAATTTTTTTAATCTCACAGGATAAGCATCTCTTGTCAGTCAAACAGAAAAATTAAACTCGTTAAGATTGAGATAACAATACTGATCTCATGCTTCCGGCATTTTTGTCTTTCGAGTTCATGTCAGACACCTCCGGATATTTCTATTCCACTGTCAAAATTGAAGGAAATAAAACAAACTAACTTTCTGGATAAGGGAATATAAAAATGATAACAAAAACTGAAAAAATGGAATTGGGTAAGAAAAAATTTAATGTGATCAAATGTCCACAAAATCAATTAATTTAGAAAAAAACTTTAAAGGCAAACCTTAACCATTCTCATAATTTTATCCAAAATAGCAATAGATAAGCCTATAGTACTCAATCCCAATCGAAAACGACGTCCCAACATTAAAATCCATTTAACTTGTTTGTTGCGGTCAGCAAGGGAGTCCATCCCCTTAAAAATTAGAAATTTTTTTTTAAAAAATAGTAAAATCTACTAAATATATTTAGGTTAGAATTAAAAATAAAAATTGTTTGAAAAATAACGAAAAAACTCATTTAGAGAGAGGGAGAAGAAATTGGACATTTGGTCCCACCAGAAAAATTTAAAGCTTCCAGAAAATTTTTAAAAATAATTTAGAATGTAAAGCAATACGGATTTTAGCTTTCAAAATCAATTAAGAGTGAAGAGGGGGAAAATGGGGCATTGGATCCATCCAAAATCTTTAAAAATAAATCAAGAATGATTAAATACCCCAAAAAAATTTTTTCCAAAAAAAAATTTAAAAAACCATGTATTGCTGTTTCTTCAATTCATTAACTTCATTAGCACTTTTAAACAGCAAAGAATTTAGCAAAACACGGGAAATTGTATACAATGCCGAATTTTTTGGTGAAAAGACATCCGCAATTTGTGTTGAGGTTTCATTGCTCATCGAATTTAAAATGTTAATTTTTTTTGTTAAATTTATTAATTAAATATATTGCTAAAAATAATAGAAAAATTAAACAGAAAAATTAAATGAAATTAAATTTTTTTAATCAGTCAGCGGTTGATTTGGGAGTAGATGACATTTTGTCCCAAAATTAAAATTAAAAAAAATTTTTTCAAGACTAGTTGGAACTTCCCATTTAATTTGCAGTTGAAAAAGTCTTAAAAATTTATCTAGGTAATTTAACCTAAAAAGTAGCCGTTTTTAAAGCCTTTGCTAAAATTCTATTTTTTAATTATTTTTAAAAATTAATTGTTTAATAAATACAAAATAATTATTTTCTTTATTTAATAATCTACCTATTTCTAATTTTTTTTTACTAAAAAATTTTTTTCAAATTTTAATTTTAAAAATAGAACTATCCCCCTCCCTCAGAACATTTGTGTAAACCAAACTAAAAATTTTTTAATAAAAAAGGCATATTCTCTCGCAGTTTTAATATAAATTTATTTTATAATAATTCATTCTCTCCTTCTTTAAATTCCAAAAATATCGTTAAAAAAAGTTTTTATTACATACAAAATGCTTTTCATGTGCTGAAAATTAGAGTCCGGCAAAATCGCATTCCCGGGATCCCGGAACGGGATTTTTTTTCAAAATTTTGTACGGGACGGGATCCCGAGGGATTAATCCCGTAAATCCCGTAATCCCGGTAATCCCGTTCTCAAATTTACCGGGATCCCGCCGGGATTCCGGGATTTTCACAAAAAAAATTTTAAATTATGATATGTTGAATATTGGCGTATTTTGAGACAATATCGGTGGATTTTGACGGATTAGGGGAGGAATGAATAGATATCAGAGGATTAAGAGTGATATCAGTGGATTTAGAGAGATTAAGAGGATTTGAATCCTTATAAGTGGATTTAGAGGGATATCGGTATATTTGGAGTGATAAAGGGTGATTTTAATAACGGTGTGTTAAGGCGAATATACGGATTTAGAGGGCTCAACTGGATTTGAATGGATATATATGGATCCCTCAATATCTCTTAATCCCCAGATCCTAGGTATACCTCTTAATCCATAAATCCCTGATACCCCTTATTATCCTCCAAATTTCTCTTAATCCTCTATGTTAACCCCAAATCCATGACACCCCTTTGCAATACTCCAACATCATATATCTCTTACTCCACAGGAGTTGAACTTAAGATGATTTAACCCTCAGAAAAACGTACTCCTCACAAACCCTCTGTATCTCTGTTAATCCAAAAAATCCATTCTTAATTACTCGTAATCCATCCACTACAGGCAAAACTTTTCGAATTTTTCTTTTTTTTGGAAGGCTAAGAAGCTAGCTTTTTTCATTTTTTAGCGCCGCAGGCGAAAATTTTGAGAATTTTGGACGGCCAAGAACCCAGATTTTTTCCTTTTTCAGCTCCGCAGGCAGTTTACTGGAGTAATTATAAATCCCGTAAATTTGAAAAAAATTCCCGGGATCCCGGAACGGGATTGGGTTTTTAAAATTCGATCGGGACGGGATCCCGCGGGATTAATCCCGTAAATCCCGGAATCCCGGTAATCCCGTTTGTCGCTAAAAACCCGGGATTCCGGGACGGGATCCCGTAAAATCCCGTACGGGGTCCCGTCCCGTGCCGGTCTCTACTGAAAATCACGAGAATGACGCGGAAATGTTTCTTTGGGTAGACGCCAAAAAATAAAAGAGATAAAAGGAAAAAGAAGAAAATTAAAAAAAAATGTAAACTTTTCGTTTGACCAAATAAAAGAAAAATTAACGTTTAACCAAAATATATTTATTTCGTCTTATTTTTGTGTATTTTATGGTGTATGTACTTATTTTCTCTTTTATGTGACAGACACAATATACAAACAAATAAGAAAATTTAAAAAATTTTTTAAACTAACACAAAAATAGGTAAATATGCAAAGTTCTCTCTCCCATTTATTTACCTATATGTACACTTTTTTTCTCTGCTTTATGACCCGACAAAATGGTACTACCCCATAATGCGACAAAAGGGTTCATTTTAAAAACAAATTTTAAATAAATTCATTAAAATATTTAAACTAATTTAAAAAATATTTATTCTATTTTTTTAATTTAAAAAACTGCACACACTTCATTAAATTAAAGAACAGATTTTTTTGAAGAAAATAATCACAAAATAAAATAAATATAAAAAAATCACAGAATGCCAAAGAAAAAAAGAATTTTCTGCCTTAATAAAGGCTTGAGGAATTTTTATGAAGGTATGTAGAATTGACTAATTTTAATTCAACAATACAATGCAATAATGTAACATTTCGATCTTTTGGACTTTTAAGGATACTCAACTGGAAATGAATTTTTTCTAAAGATATTTCCAAAAAACTTACAGCATCCAAACTAGAAAGCCTAAAACCATAAACAGGCGCTCTTCTCTGTCCATTCATTGCATTTCCAATAGCCAAAATAATTTCAATAATTTTTGGAAATTTTTTTGAATTATGTACAGATTTAGCTGCTGCTGTAACCTTTTGGATTTGCTAAAAAATAAATTTTTTAAAAATTATTGTTGATTAAAAAAATTAAAAACATACAGGAATGAGTAGACGAACGCTTAAAAGAAAGGGGAAAATTAATAAAATTAAAAAAAAAATAAAAATTGAATACAAAAATTGTTTCAAAATAGTTGAGGAGATTCGAATTTAGGAGATAATAGGTATTCCAAAATATTATTCTAGGTTAATCTAGTCAGGGAAGTGGAACCTAGAGTCCTAAAAACTCAGTACCTGCCAATCATTATTTTAAAATTGAAAAATCCTCTCAAAAACCCACCTATCATTAAAATCTCCCATAAATTTCATAATCAAAAGTTTTTGAGATAATCTTTCAATTCCCATTAATTGAGCCAAAAATTGATCTTCAGCAGTCAATAATTCCCAAGGATTATTTAAATTTGAAGAATTTTGATTTGAAGAAGCATATTCTTTTAATTTTGTACATTCATCTTGCGTGGGTACTATAGGTAACAAAATTTCAACTTGATCCGGACTTAGAACAGACAAATCAAAACGATGAACACCCGACCTTTAATTTAAAAAATAAATTTTAGAAAATTATTTTCTATACAAATTATAAGAGACAGAAAGTTTCTATTAGAGTTGGAAAGGGCCGAGTATTAACCGGTATTCCCAGTTTTCAGTTAATACCAGTTTAAGACGCCGAGTCTTCGACTGGTTCAATTAACCATTTACTTCCAACCTTATCTTCTATATAAAACTTACAAACTAAATAACTTTCATAAAATTTTTTTGCAGAATTTACCCAATTTCTTAAGTATTTTAAGTATTAGGTCACTAAAAAACAAAATCCTTTTAGATATATGTAAAGGTCAAAATTTTTAAACTGCTTTCTAATAAAAAAGTATTTTTTCTTACATAATTTCCATTATTGACTTGCCAAGCTTTCGACGTATAATAGCTAAAAAAATTTACATATTTTTAATTTCCAAAAATTATTTCAAACCAATATTTTGAAGTCTTTTAGTGCCCAACAAAGTTTTTGTATTCCCTCCATTCAATACACCAACACCTATACTACTAGATGCCGAACTTGGAGGGGATAATTGCCCGCCAGAAACCAAGTCTTCCTTCGATTGTTTTTCTGTTATCTTGTTGCCAGAGGGTGGGCCATCAACGCAAAAGAGTTCTTCCAAACTAGAGAGGTCCAAAACCTGAAAAAATATTTTTTTTAGATTTTCTAGAATATCCAAATAAAGCCCTCTTACATCAACAAGTTTTTCATCATCAAGTTCATTAAAAATAGTTCCCTTCACTTGATTTGGGTTTAAAGCAGACCAATTAAGCATTGGTAATTTGCTCCTAAAATTTATAAATTTTATTAAAAAATCCCAAAAATTCCCTACTTAATAGTCACAACACGTTTTTGAGGTCCATCATTAGCCAAAGCTAAATTTTGTTGATTTGCTTTAGATAAAAGTCCGGGAGGAGGCGGAGCTATTATTTTTGGTGGTAATTTAAGTGATGGAGGTGGGGGTGGTGGAGGAGGTGGTGGTGGTCCTCCATTTGATGGTTTTATTGATGAAGTTTCTTTCTTGAGTAGAAGATTTGTTGGAGGGGGTGGAGGTGCAGGAGGTGGGGGAGGAGGGGGTGTTGGAACCGGCAGAGATGTTGTTAATGCTGCTTTTTTAGCCTATAAATAAGAAAGAAAATTTTTTTTTAAATTTCCTAAAGAATAGAAAAAAGCAAATTTCTTTTCCAAAAAATATTTACTTGTTCGCCACCAAGTGTCTGTTTTGATAAAGCGCCAGAAACATTATTAGTTGAAGTAGCAATATTATCATTAGTTGAAGCAAGTGCAGCAGGTGAAGACTGTGTTACAACTGCAGTAACTGTAGCAACAGAAGCTGCTTGTTGTGCTGCTGCCTGCTGTGATATCTTTAGGCTTTCTGAAAGAAAATACCCGTATTTAAAAAAAAGTAATTTTCTTGAACATTTTTCAGGAAGGAAAAGTTTTCAGAAAGGGAAGAATAATTTCCGAGAATATTCCAAAAATAAGGAAATAAATTTTTAAAAAATCAAGATTTCCCCTTACGTTGTATTTCCCTCTTTGTCTGTTCCAACATTGTAATTCTTCTCTCCAATTCTCCCTTTTCATTTTCAAATTTTGTTTCCTTTTCACGCCAATCTTTTGTAAGTGTAGAAATATGCATATCTCGATTAACTTTCTGTCTTTCCAATTCCAATTTATCCTCTACCAATTTTTTAAGTTGAGCATTTAATTGGGCTATTTGGACATAACAATCAGCCTGTAGTTGTTGAAATTCTTCTTTTTGACGAGAATTGTTTGCCTTTAAAAAATTACAAATTTTTTTTTGGATTTTAAAATTAATAAAAAGATATTTTTATTAAATAGGTAAATATTAAAATAATTTCTCATGCTAAAAATTGACTCAAAAATTAGTAAAACAAAGAATTTGTTTAATTTTCTTAAAATTTTTTTTAAATAATTTCCAATAAAAAACCTGTAGTGCCTGAATATCACCTTCAAGTTCATCACATTTAATTGACTTATCATGTAATAAATCAACATCAATGCAATTATTCCAATAAAGATTTATGTGATTTAAAAGAAATTCTGATTCGGAATATTCTGAGGAAAGTTGCTAAATTTTTTTTTAAATTTTTATTTAAAAAATTCAAAAAAACCTCGAGATGTCTATCCAACCCAAAAATAGTAAATTCATCTAAAATGTCAAAAAATTAAATTCAACAAAAAATTTCTTTACATTGTAAAGCTACTCGTTGATTCATATCACTACTTGAATGGACCATTACATTAATAAACCTTCAAATTAAAAAATTGGAATTATTTTTTTTTGGAATTATTAAAAAAATTATTTTATAATTCTAATTGGAATTATTTTTGTTTAATTTTGTAAATGCAGAAAGGGGGCGAAGAAAAAGTAAATTAATTAAAAAATTTTGTGAAGGGGGTAAGGGCAGACTCTGTCTTAAGTAATTAATTTTCCAAAAAATTTTTTAAATATTTCTTCTGAATAAAAAAAAATACTTAATGCAGGATGCAAGAAAATCAACATTTACACCAGGACATTTAAAGCACCGAACTAATGTTTGGAAGCGAAAAATCTTTAAAATTAATTTTTAAAAGATTTAAAGAATTCAAAAAACCTCATTGTAAGCACTTCTAAATTTATTAAAAGCACCAAGTACAAGTTCATGTCCATCTGTTAAAGTGACAATCGCAGACAACATATCTAGCACCAAAGCTTTTGTTCTAAAAATATTTAATAAAAATACGATAGAAAAAATTGAATGAAAAAAAAGATTTGTGGATCGATATTTGCCCTATACGAACATTCTACTCTGTAGAATGCTTATCAAAACTGGCTGATAGAGTCCAAAAATAAATCATGGGATTCTAAGTCAACGCTAGAGGCCAAAAAAACTTATAAACTGATTCAAATAACACTCCACCTCATTTTAAAGAATACCCACAAATGTCAAAACTCTTGAAAAAAAAAACAAACTTGAAAGACGGATGTAAAATAGCTCGAACAATACAATAAATTGCCTGACGATTTGAAAATACAGCAACAACTCCAAACTTGAAATTAATTTTTTTTAATTTTTAAATAATTAATAAAAAAAACTTTATTATTCAACAAAGCACGTAAACAACAAATTCCAACATGTATATCATCATCAATATGGTCAATACCTTTACTTGATGAATAAAGTTTACGAGAATTGTGTGAATCTTTAAAATAAAAATTTTCAAAAATTATTTTAAAAATAAATTCAAAGAAAATTAGAGCTCTAACACGTTTAGAGCTCTTACTAGAAGAAATTAAGCCCAGTCCTTCACAGTAAAAAACAGAATCAAAAAAAAATCGAAACTAAATTTTTTATTTCAAAACGAGCTGCTAAAAAGCCAAAAAAAAATTCTAAAAAAAATTCTTTTGGCTGAATAACAAAATTGACGGTGGCATAGTTAATGATTTAATTATGAATGCACTTTAAAATGCAAGAAACTAGCTGGCCCGATTCCCAAAAAAATCAATTAATCTCGCAAATATAAAATAAAAAAAATTTAAACAAACTTTTTAATTTTCCAGAAGTAAAAGACAAATCATCTTTATTATTTGAATAAATCGAAGAATTCATTGTTGTATTAGTATTATTATTTAAATTTGTTTGTAAAGAACAAGTAGAAGAACCTCCGCTTGTACCAAACTGATTATGAGTCCCTCCCCCTCCTCCTTGCTGTTGTTGTCCTCCTCCAGAAGATACATTAGTTGAAGAATTGATAAATTGAATATTAACTGCTGTTTGAGAAAAGGAAAGGTCTGGATTTGATGAAGAAGGAACAATTCCATTTTCTTCAGAAGAATTTCTTTAAAAATTTTTTTTTCAATAGTTTAAACTCATGTCAGAAAAAGATAAAAAGAAATTTAAAAATAGACTCAAAGATTGAGGCAATAAAGCCCTTGACCTTAAAAGCCGAACTTAAAACTGATTTGGAATAATTAAAAAGGAAATAAGAAAAGTTCTGAATTTTAGTAAAATTTACTTTGTTAACTATAAAAATGAGAAAAGCAAATTTTAATCGTCCAACAAAAGTAATAGCAAAAATAACCCCTACAACAAACAAGAAAAAAATTTTTCCAAGAAGGGGGCTATCTATCCTTTTCTTAATTTTAAAAATTTAAAAACAAAAAAATAAACAAACATTAAAACAGCAAAAAGAGAATCTTGCAAAAAAGAAATGTAGTCAACCAAAACACGAAGACCATCACCTTAAATTTGTAAATTAATTTATTTTTAATAAAATTTACATTGAGGGGCTAGAAAAGCCCTAACCCAGTCAATTGTGTTTGTTCTGAGTGAGATCTAAAATGTTATAGGAATTAAATATTTAATTTAAAAATTAAGAAAAACCTCAATATGTTTTAGGAGCGTTGTTGAAGACTCGCCAGAGAGATATTTTTTCTTCTAAAAATTATTATAGTTTATATAAAGAAAAAATGATAATTTTAGAGGTTTAAAATAATTAATTTCTCAATTTTAAATTAATAAATTTACTAAAAACAAAAATTCACTTTTAAAAAAAATTCCAAAAGAATTATTGACTGAAAATATTTTTTAAACTTTTGAACTTTACTGGAGGTTCCCTTTAATTTTTCTTTATTTTCCATTAACAGCTAACATAAATCACTCAAAAAGGAATTGAATTTTCATTTGTGACTTTGATGAAAAGATCCGTTTGATTGACACTTTGAGGCTTGGCTTTCTCATGGAAAGAAAGCTTGAACTTCTTTAAGGAAAATAAAATGTCAGAAATATACGGGGAAAAACCCCAATAAACTTCAAAATACCATTTCCCAAATTTCAAAAAATTGAAAAAAACCTTTTTCAAAGTCTTCCTATCCATATAGATTTTCAATTTTTCCAAATAAATACTCGGATCTGGCACAGAATGATCGACAGAAAATTTTCTCTGGTCACAGACTAAATCCCATTTCTTCTTAAGATCGCAATTTCTCAGAGTTCGCATTTTGTCTGGAGGAAGGTCCATTTGTTTCTAAAATGAAAAAATAATTAATTTAGACAAAAATAAATAAATACACAAAAGGGGATCAAACCTAGGTCCTTAACAAGAAGAAAATCTAACATTTTCCCAGAAATAACAAAAAATTGAAGTTTAAAATTTTAAAAACTAAAATTTAATTAAAAAAAATATGGTAAAAATAAAAAGATAAAAATCAATAATTTTCACTGATTTTTTCTCCAATTTTTATAGAATTGACTAAATATTTAAATGATGAATCATTCAACAAAAAAAAGTTGTTCCGCCTCCATTTTAGAGAAAAATAACCAAAAAACAATTTTTAACAAAAATTTAATTTATTGGAGAACCAAAATTTTAAAAGAGGTAACAATTTGTCAAATTTCAAGGAAAAATAATTATGAAGATTGAGGTGTCCGGTTTTGCAAAAAAATTTTTAACAGGACTTTCCATTTCAGTAAATGAATAAAAAAACAGATAAATTCCAAAGGAAAAATCCGCAAAAATGTGGACACCTCAATTTTTAAAGAAGCGGAAAAAGGCTTTAAAGAGCCATTAAAAATTCCAAAGAAAATACCAAAACTTCTTCAAAAGCAGCAAGTACAACAGATTCTGGAGGCATAGAATTAGTCCTTTCCAAACTAGAATGTTGCTGTTGTTGTTGTCCACTTAAATTCCCCCCTCCATTACTTGAAGAAGACGTTGCTGAATGGTAATGTTGTTGTCTTGGATATTCTTCTATAGACATTGCTAATGAATCTGCACGGTTTACCATAATTTTCAAAATAAATTAAAAGTTTTGTCAAAATAGTTTAACTGAAAATAAAAAAAAATTTTTTTTTGAATTTTTTAAACCTTTCCCTGCATTTTCGGGTAAAAATAAAAAAGAAAAAAATTAAAAAATTTTAACGAAAAAATTAAAATAAAAAAAACAATTTTATCCTTGTGGCAAATAAATAAAAATAAAAATAGTATTGTGGAGAGAATAAAAATAAATAAAAATTATTTTTGGCATAATGTATTTTTGTGTAAATTCAAAAAATCAATGAATACCTCACAAGATGTTTTTTTGCTTTTTAACTTGAAAAAAGAGTAAAGGTTTAAAGATGATTTTGGTATCAATCGATAGAGAATTAAATTCTTTATAAGGTATGCAATTAAACAAAAATTTAGTTTGTTAAACGAAAAAAAGTTATGACCAAAAAACGAATTTTTAAGAGAGGAAAATGTCAAGTCTTGGAAGGTTTTTGGCCCTAACTTAACTTTATTTTTCATTTAAAAATTTTAATTTAATTTTATAGACAAATTAATTCTCTATCGATCATTACCAGCTTTAAAAAACAATTTATATTATTTTGAGTTCGTAAATGAGCGGTCTCGGTCTTTAAAATGGGTGGCACAAAATGGGGGTGGTCAGCAATTTATTTTCTTTATTTCAAAATAATAGACAAAAAATTTCTTCAATCTTTTCTTTTTTTGAGTTTTTAGTAGTACCTAATTGCTTGCTCCTCAAAGTTAAATAATGTCAGAGGAAAAAAGTGTATGATGAAAATACGGCGTTTTTAAAAAAAGTAGGTAGTTAAAAAATGAGGAAGAGAGAAAGAGCAATTATGTACTTCTATATAGAGCAGTTGGTGGGGTTGAAAAAATAAGTAAAAAAATATATTAAAAATATAAAATTAAAAAAAAAGTTTATTTTATAGAAAATATTAAATAATTAAATTTTGTAAAATATTTATTTATTGTTTGTTGTTTTTATGAAAGTAAAGAAAATAAAATTTTAAACTATTTAAAACATGTTAAGATATTAAAAACAAAACAAGAAAAATATACTAAAAGAAAATTTTACAATTAAAAACATTAATTAAAACAAACTAAAACATTAGGAAAATATTCAGAACATTATCAAAACATCAAAAAATAAAAAATCAGAAAAACAAACATCCAAACAAATTAAAACTTAAAAACAAAATCAGAATAAAATCAAAACATCAAAAATTACTAGAAATAGAACATGCTTAAACATTAAAAATAAAATCAGAACATGATAAAAACAAATTAAACAAAACCAGAACTTAAACTAAAATATTAAAACAACAAAACCAGAACAACACAAATAAAAATCAGAAAAACAAACATTCAAACAAACAAAAACTTAAAATCAAAATCAGAATAAAATCAAAACATCAAAAAACAAATAAAAGAATAAAATCAGAATTAAATTAGAACAAACTAAAAATACAACAATTTTTAATAAAATATTTAAGATATGTTGGCACAGAGTATTTTTGGCTGATCGAATTTATTTATAAAGGAAAGTTAAAAAAATTCAATGAGAAAAAAATAAATATAAGAGGATGGGGCAAAATAAGAGAATTTATATTTTTTAAAATGTTTGGTAAGGGAAAATATTGTGTGACTAATTCCCAACATTTCCGCATCCCTTTCCGTTTTCACCTTTTGACGTTAAAAAGAGAAGAAAGAGGAGATGTGCACAATTCAATTTCGATCAAGTAATTACCATTGTGATATTTTGAAATGTCAAATTTAGAGAAAAAGAATTAAAAAAAGATTTTTCTATAAAATTAATTTATAATTAAAAAATATTTATTATAAGGTGCTCCTCCGTCGTTACATTACGGCGCATAACCGTTATGGCACAAAATTAAATTTAGAAACAATACAGAACCTGCTATTAAAATATAATTTTGTACAGATATTTCCAATTCTCTTCAATTAATTATTATAAAAATTTCGAAATATTTAAGTTACTATGTAAGTAAAATGTTGTTCTAAGAATGTTATGTTGCAGCGACCTTATGGCGCGAATTTTAATTTTGGCACACTGCCAAAACCTAACTTAGTGAAATTTTGCAAAAACATTCTCTATAGAGTTATTTAACTTATAGAAAAATTTTAAAATTTTCTTTTCAGTATTCAAAAAATTATAGTCGAAAAACTGCCATAACCTCATCATTATACATATAAATGTTAACGTTTACGATTAAATATTTAATTCAAAATTCTAAAAATCTTATAAAATAACCCCTAAAAAATATTTATACAAAATTTCATTTAAATTTATTAACTATCTAGAGAATTTTTAACAAGCCCGCGAGCCGTAACGGTTCTGCGCCGAAAAAACTTTCCTCCTACTCATTTTATTTAAATTAATTTATAAAAAATGTTTACAATTTTCTCGAGAAATTTTATTTAAAAAAATAAAAAACAAAATAAAAATAGAGAGAACGATGAATATGATGAAAAAAAGTACTTTTCAATTGTTTATTTTTGTCATTTACTGAAAAAAATATTTTCTTAATGAAAAAGGGAACAATTAGAATTAATGATTAGTATCTCCTCTAAATGAACACTCTAAAAAAACATGTTTTTTAAACTTTAAAAAATGTTTATTCAGCAAAAAATAAAATAAACAATGATACAATATAAAAAATATTTTTGGGGATTAAATAAATTGAGATAAGAAAAAATAGGGGTTTAAAAAAGTATTTTTAATAAGGAAACTAAATTTTGATTGAATTCTGATTTTTAAGGTGTAGAGTTAACATGTGTAGAGTTAGGATTGCGCGTAAAATTGAAAAATTGCCTATTTACAAAATATAAATATGAAATTTTGCAGAGATAATGATAAGGGTGTTAACTAATTATTCTGAAAATTTCAGAATTTTCTAAAATTTATTTCAAAAGTTATGGGCAAAATAACAGAAAGCGCTAATTATTCTGACTTTTTTGGCCATAAATTTTTATTTACAAAACTAAAAATTCTGAAATTTTTGGCAGTGTTAGATAATAATATTGAAAATAATTCTCCAAAATTTCAGAATTTTTTTCTAGTCAATTGGTTGATTTATAATTAAAAAAGGCAACTTGTAGCAACTTGTTTCTCCTATATTAGTAGAGGAGTTTCTAATTAATTTTCTTTAGATCCAAAAAATATTTTTACGTTCTAAAATGATTTTTCTCTAATTTTTCCCATCTAGATATTAATATTAAAACCGGATTTGGACATTAATTCAAAAAATATTTTGCCAAAAAATTAAGCAGATTAAACGACATTTTTCATTTTTAATGTGTTTTAGGGGGGCATAAAATAGTAAAAAATAAAAATAAAAAATCCAAAAATATAGCTACGAGCGATAATAAGCGTTATATATGTACTTGGATATATACTACAAATAATACTAACAACCTCCTAAGCAATTTTCTTTGAGGGATAAAAAAATGAAGAAAAGCAACTGCTGCTTTCCGCTATTCGCCAGAAGGTCACTTTAAATATGTATTTTTTCTGTTTCTTTTTTATATTTTTTGATGTCTAACAATGGACTAAGGATGTTTGAGTATTTTTTAGAAGGATTTTTATATTTTAAAAAATTAGGGAATTTTTTAAAAAATTAAGAAAAAAAGAGAGAAATGTTAAGGTGTGAGTCTTAATGGAGGGATTTTCGTGCCTAGAAAAATTTACCAAAATTTTTCAAAATTTTTTTTTATAAAAACAAGACGACTCTTCCTTCCAAATAATATTAGAAAAAAATATCTTAAATTTATATCTAAAATAGGGATGAGGAAATAAAGAGAATTATGTATGTCATTTACTTTATATAAAACAGCCTGGATATACACATATATTTCCGTTTACGGGCAGCTATATTTTTTTATTTAAAATTCTCTGCAGGTTTTTAAAAGTTTGAATTGTCTTTTGTTTTTCTGAATTTTAAAAGTATTTGAGGGATTTTGAAATAATTTTATATAGTACATGTGACTAATTGTTTAGATTTTAATTGTGCCAAGTAGTTCGACGAAATAGTTAAATAAATTGGAAGTAACGAAACAAATAATTGGAGGTGTTAAAAATATTTTTAAAAATGCCTTTACAACCTTTTTTTAAATTGTTATACAATGAGCAAAATAATAATCCTAAATTTTTTTACAAAACAGAAAAGTTTTAAAAATTTGCAAGCTTAATTAGCAAAAAATATTTACTTACATATTACAAAAATTTGCTTTTAAAAATAATAAAAAAATAAACTTTAAAACTTAAGTTTATAAAATATAAACTAGTGTTATTTAATTTGATAGGCTATAACTTTTTTATGTTTAATCCATTCAGAATGGATCACATGTTTTTTGAAAGTTCCAGATAGGCTCTATCTTTTCCCACCATTAAAAAGTTAAATCTCGATAAATGCAAGAAATCGTTGTTTTTTACTCATCGAATTGTAAATTTTTAATAGGCGATCAGCCTTGATGTATCCAGTTGGGAAAAAGATAGCACTTATCGAGACTTTCGGTTAAGAATTTTTTGGAGTTGATCAAAATTAGGAAGGAAAATGCTTTCAAATAACACAAGAGTTCCGTTGTTTTATTACTTTAACAATTAGGTGTTTTTATTAATTTTAAAGAAATTTTTGTGATTGAGATTAGTTATGTTCAACGCTGAAATTCAAAAGTAATTTTTAACAATTAACAATTAAAACTTAAAAATATTATTTTTTTATTTTAATTTTTCTATAAAAAATTTTTTTATAATAAATTCATCTTTTTTAAGTAATTACCTCTGACTGAATCTGCAACTTGCAACAAATATAAAATCAAGTTTTTCTTCACGCATTTTGGCTCCAACTTTGATTTATGCTGTTAAGTGTTCTATTTAAATAAAGCAGAATATTATTTTTCTTTATTTTTTTACAATTTACGTAACACAAATGTAAAAACAATAAAAAATATTAATTTCAAAAATCAGAATTAATAATATAATCAGAATTGTAAAAAAACAGAATTCAAGTTCAAACTTTAATTTTAAAAATAAACTTGAATTACAAACTTGAAAATTAAATTAAGTAAGAAAAATCAGAAATTAGAATTTAGTCTTAAATTAAAATTCAGAATTTAATGTAAATTAAAAACCAGAATTATTCTGATAAAAACATCAGAATAAACTAATTTTTCTTTATTTCATTTCTTTAATTTTATAGCTCAAATTCTGCCCTTTATTTCAACTAAATATTAAAATAATAGCTTTTACAACCGTAAAATTATTTTCTTTTTATGTTAGCCGATACAACGTGTGGTTGTCTTATTTTTATTAAGTCATTAAAAAGCTTATCAATTTAAAAACAAATTAATTAATTTTTTGTCTTGAATTTAATTATTTATTTTTAAATAAGCGTGTCTTATATAATAAAAAATATTTATTTTGAAATTAATATTTTGATAAAAATAATTTTTTAATTAATTAAATTTTGGTTAAATAATTCTTATAAAATTAATTTAATTATTATTTTCCCTCCTTCCACTTTAATAATTAAATCCAAAAATTAAATTTACTATTAAAATTCCGTTGATTAAACAAACAAAAAAATAAATAAAATTTTCAAAAGTATTTAAATTTATTTGCACATTTAATCGGCTTTTATCGCGTCCAATACACACTTAATTTACCCTTTCAAATCTTGACGTCTTCCCTTTAATCTGCTTTATTTTTAATATTTTTAGTAAATTAAAGAATCAACGCATTTTAAAATATTATAGTAATTGTTTTTTTAATTCTGATTTATTTTTGAATTTTTTTAAATTTTACTATTTTGTAATTCTGATTTGTAATTATTTTATTAGTTAAAAACAGAATGAATGTAATTTATTGCAAAGGTTAGAATTAATGAATCGCAATTGTAAAAATCAGAATTTAAGTTTAAACTTGATATTCTGAAAATAAATTTAAATTACAAATATAAAATTAAATTCTGATTTAAACCAAAGAATTAATTATAAAATTAATCGCAATTGTAGAAACCAGAATTAATTAAAACAGAATTTAAGCACATTACAATTGCATTATCTATATAATTCTGAGTTGTAATTTTTACTTTTATTTTGTAATTCTGATTCCCAATTAATTTTAAATAAATGTTATAGTTAGGTAATTTTCTTCATTAACCCGCTATTTGTACTTTACGAACAATAATTTCTAATCAAACAATTTTTAGTTTAAAGAACCACTTCATCGGGAATTTTGCAAAATATACTAATGAAAAAATAAATAAAGGGCAAAAATTTGAAAAATTTATATTTAGAATTTTTTAGTTATTTTTAGTTACAAAACTCTTATTTTGTTTATTAACATCTATAAAAATCAGAATTTCTAGTTTATTTTTAAGTAATTCTGACTTATAAAAAACCATAAAGTTTTAAATAATAATTCTAATTTGTATTTTTGTAAATTTTAATTGGCAATACATTTTTAATTCACAAATTAAATTTACAAATCATAATAAACTTGAAAAATAAATTCTGATTCAATTCAGAACCTTTTTTTAATTTTATTTATTTTACATTTCAGAGGTGATTATCTAAAAATCAAAACAATTTACAATTACAAATCAGAATTTGTAATATAAAATTACAATTCTTTTCATTCTTTTTTCCTCCCTTCCTCCATTCATGAATTGTGTTGTAGTCCAATCTTTTTTGTATACATTTTTTAATAAATATATTTGTCTGCATATTCTCGGGTTTTATAATATTTCTTATTTAATGCTTTTTTTTTCTTCTCCTTTGCGCTAAAAATAAAAATATTATAAACGTCTTTTATTTTCACATATTTTTCATTTTTTTCCTTTCCGTTACATTCTTCCAAAGGAGAGGATTGCTTTTTCACATTTGCCCGTTGACAAATTGGCAACCACCACCACCAACGGTTGGAGGGAGGGAGAGGGATTCATTTGAGGAATATACAAGAGTTGAGTTGTTCTTCTTTCTTTTGTTTTGTTGTTTTTTTATTTAGCATTTATGCCAACAAAAAAAAACAAATATATATAAAAATACGTAAATATGCTTGTCTACAAATTCTTCCATTTTTTCAATTTAATGCCTCAAAGCATTTAATGTAGGAAGAGAAATACAGGGATAAAAACAGAATTGTGTGTATATACATACAAACTTGAATTACACCTTCAAAAATTAATTTTAACTTCGATTTTGTACCCAAATTACAAAAATAGAAGGCAAGAATTAAATTCACAAAATCTATTTTTACAATTCAAGTTTATTTTCGTATTTATTTTTTATTTTATTAATAAGCTTGAATTGCAAACTTAAAAAAATAAACTTGAATTACAAACTTGAAATACAAACTATAAAAAATAAACTTGAATTACAAACTTGAAATACAAACTATAAAAAATAAACTTGAATTACAAACTTGAAATACAAACTATAAAAAATAAACTTGAATTACAAACTTGAAAAATAAATTCTGATTTAATTCTGAACTTTTCTTTTTATTAATTCTTTTTTATTTTCAATTTTCCCCTTCTCTTTTTCATTTAAAAATTCTCTATTTCCCCCAAGTTTGCCAAAAATCTCTAAAAACTTTTTTCTGACATTTCCGCTAACATTTTCTTTCATTTGTTAAAAACATTTTTTATTTTTCATTTGTAAGTTTATACTATTTACATTAGTATAGTTGTTGTTTTTTGATGTTGTCAGTGACTAGTCTTCACATTTACATGTGTATTTATTTGATGTAGATATCAAAAAAACTGACAGGTAAATTTTAAAATTACTCTCATGCCAAGAAAATTAATTTTAAATAATTCTTAATTAATTTTCTAAAATTTTCTGATTTTTAAAAAGTTTACAAATTGTAAAACAAATAAAGTTAATTATTAATACAAAAATAAGCTTGAATTGTAAACTTAAAATTTTAATTAAATTCTGATTTAAAATTCAAGTTTATTTAATTTACCAACTTTAATTCTATCGCAATCTTGATTTTAATTTAATTCTGATTGTCTTCTGATTTTTAATTTTATTATTACTCTTTCTTTTTCTCTCTGAAATTCCTCCTCAAAAAGTAAACTGAACTTTAAAATTTTGATTAAAATGTTCTCTTCTAAAAATACAAAGCTTTTTATTTTTATTTATTTTTCAATTTGTTTGTTTACATATATCCAATTTCTTTTTTTAAATTATTTTTATTTCAATTTTTTCTTTAATCAACGAGCAAAGGAAAAATGTCTGTTCATTCAATACTAAAAATATTATTTTTTAAAAATAATTTAAAATGCAAAAAGAACAAAATTCCCGTTTTGCTTTCAAAGTCCCCCTCATTTATTTGATTTTTCATCCAATAAAAATAATAATAAAATTTTATAGATTCCGCAAAGTATTTTTAGGGTTATTCTTCTTCTACCACTCCCCCTTTATACGAATTTTATTTTTTACAAATAAAAAATAAATACGAAATATTTTTTAAACTCGACTTCTCCTTTCCTTTTTGATTTTGGACTGATTTTAAATTTATTCAAGTTTTGTTAATTAAGTTTGTAAATTTAATTTATTATAAAATCAAGTTTGTGATTATCTTAATTTTTAATAAAAAAATAAACGAATTGTAATCTTGAATTTTAAACTAAAGATTTTTCTAACTTCAAGTTTGTAATTTATATTATACTTTACTCGATACAAAAATAAACTTGAATTGTAATAAAACTAGAATTGTACTTGAACTTTAAAGATAAACTTAAACTTAACAACAATCTACAAATAAGTATTATACTTAAAATATTTTGCTCAAATAAAAATCATAAAAACCAACAAAAAATAGTTTACACAGCAGGAATTAATCCAACTAACAAAAATAAAATTAAAAATAAAAATAAAAACTGTTCGGCCTCTGAATGTAAACTATACAGCGTGTGGAGTTTGCATACGCTGTAGTAGTAGATTATGTGGGTGGAGGACAAAAACAACAAAAGGATTAAATGTTTGAAAGGGAGAATTTGGTTGTTGTGGTGTTCGCCACTTTACAACAGGTAAAAAAATATAAATTTTAAATGAAAATTTCATGCCTAGGCTTGTTTTAAATTAATTTAATAAATTTTTTAAAAATAAACACAAACTTAAAGATTTATTGCCAACGCTTTCTCCTAACTACATTTTCCCAAATATTTTTATTAATATATTCCTCAATTGCTGATAATAATAATAATTATCAAAAAAATCCTCCAAATATGTTTGGCTGTTCCCTTCCAACTGGAACACCCATGTGTTGTTCTGGAAGGAATTCAAGTTGTAAATCAATGGAATACCCGGCACAATCTACAATTTATAGGTAATTTACTTAAATAAAAACTTGAGTTACAAAATAAGCTACAAATATGCAATATTAATTCGCAAACTTGAAAGAAATTAAATTTGCATTACAAACTTGAATTTTAAATTAAACTTGATTAAACATGATGAACTAATTTGTAAACATGAAAATGAACTCTAATAAAGTTCATTTTCATGTTAGTTCATTTTTACAAATTAACGGACAATTAAAAATAAATTATTTTTAATCATTGCCAAATTTTCAAACAACAGATTCAACATTAATCCCTCCGACATTTCACCTGTTTACTGCCGACCAAAAAGACAAATTTATTCTCAAACTGTTTTAAACAATTCTTTTATTTTACAAAATTTAATTACTAAAAATAATGCAACTACAAATAATGGTATATTTATGTATATAATTAAATTTATTTATAATACAATCTATAAATTTAATAATTGCAAACAGTAACTACAGACATATTTCAAGTTTACAAAAATTAAATAAAAATAAACTTACCTATTTCACAAACTTGGTTTAATTAATAAACTTAAGTTTCGCAAATTTAAGTTTTTTGAAATAAATTTAAGATGTAAACTTAAACTAAATAATAAAAAGTTTCAGAATCAGCAGCATTGGAATTACAACTTGAAAATACCAGAATAGGTTTTACAAACATTTTACCCGGTTTAGTTGCTATCTCACCTTCTGGTCAACAATTATTAAATAAACTTGGAATAAATAATTGTAAAATTTTAATTTAATTTTTTAAATAATTAAATTACAATTTTAGTAAATGAAAGGAATTTACGTCTTTTTGAAATTACAAAACCAAAGAAAAGAAGAAAAGGAAGGAGGAGAAAACGTCTTTCAAAAGGGCAGGATGAATTAATTATTGAGAATCAGATTCCCCAACAATTAAATAAAGATTATGTCTTTCATTTTGGCTGGCCTGTTGAACATTGGGATATTGAGAATTTTGATAAATTAATTACTGATGAACAGGGCTGGCCTTTAATTAGGTAACGTATATGTGAAATTCACTTATAATTACACCATTAGTGTGACAAAACTGATTTTAAAAAGCTGAAGACTAAAGGCGAAACTGGCACTCCCTGAGATATATCCAATACTTGATACACCTCAATTTCGGATACATTTTTTAGTAGCCACTAAGGTGCGTTGCAAAATTATAACCGCACCCCAATTTTTCGAATTTAGCCAGCTTCTCGCTGTCCAATTTGGCTAAGATTTTAATAATAAACTCCGTCCAGTACATCTGGTCAATTAAAGTCAAAACAGTTTTCAGATTATGTACGACAGGATTTTTATAAAGGAAAAATGAAAAAAGTGGTGTTGCATAATTATAGCCGCACCCCAGGTTCACCGTGTTATAAGTTAGCTAAAATTCCCTAAAAATTTATGTGAACGTATCTATCAATATGTATCAAAAATAGAAAAGGAATGAGGTCGAAATCTGTCTTTATCACAGAGATCTCGAACCTCAGATTTCAACTGAAAACAGGGGTAAAGTATTTTAAAAAATATTTTCGACCCCTTAGGGCAGTCGTAAAAATTTTCTTTTATGTCAGCCAGATAGGCAATAAAATGTTCTATAAAATACAAAGGGACTCATCTTTCCAAAAAATTTATTCGTGGCGGCGCTCACACTAGAATTACTAACGGGCAAAAATAGTGCATTATTAGGCTATTTTTATAAATAGTGAAAAAATAATTTTGCGCCGCCACGAATAAATTTTTTGGAAAGATGAGTCCCTTTGTATTTTATAGAACATTTTATTGCCTATCTGGCTGACATAAAAGAAAATTTTTACGACTGCCCTAAGGGGTCGAAAATATTTTTTAAAATACTTTACCCCTGTTTTCAATTGAAATCTGAGGTTCGAGATCTCTGTGAAAGACAGATTTCGACCTCATTCCTTTTCTATTTTTGATACATATTGATAGATACGTTCACATAAATTTTTAGGGAATTTTAGCTAACTTATAACACGGTGAACCTGGGGTGCGGCTATAATTATGCAACACCACTTTTTTCATTTTTCCTTTATAAAAATCCTGTCGTACATAATCTGAAAACTGTTTTGACTTTAATTGACCAGATGTACTGGACGGAGTTTATTATTAAAATCTTAGCCAAATTGGACAGCGAGAAGCTGGCTAAATTCGAAAAATTGGGGTGCGGTTATAATTTTGCAACGCACCTTAAGTGGAGGACCTTCCCTTGCGATACTCTCTATTTAAAATTCTCTCATTGGCAAATGACCACAATTAAAAAAAAATTTTTTAAAAATAAAATTTCAAAATATTTGTGCAGATACTCACTTCTAAACAAATATTTGCCTCTTCGGGTACTTAAACGTAGCCATACAATGAACGTTGTTAAAGGCAGACAACAAACTATTTGGCATACTTTTAATGTTGCCGAAGCTCCAAAAGAGTGCTTCTGTGATCAAATGTGTGTAAAGTATGGGGATTGTTGTGGGGATTATGCTTATCGATGTCCTGGTAATTTTTAAAATTTTTTTTTCATTTTTAATTTAAAATAGAAATTTTTACTTAATTTCCCCCTTTCCTTTCATTTCTCCTTCATTTATTTTAAGAATTTAAGCAAACTTTAAAGTACAATTATTTTATTTATAAAATTTTTTTCTACATTCTCTCAGAATAAAAAAAAAAGATTGAAGGAACAGACTACACATTTCTTAGTTGTTTTTTAACCAATTTTCTTTTTTTTTAATTTAATTGACGGCTTAATTATTAGAAAATGTCAATTGTTTAAAATGATAAGCAGAAAAATTAAAAGAAATTAAAAATAAAAATAATAATTAGAAATACCCTCTTTTAATCATTCTCCATTTTTCAAAGAATTTTTCTCTCAAAAATAAAATTTTTGAATCCCCAAAAACCTTCCAAAAACCCTTCCAAATAAATAAATGTATTTTACAAAAAATATTTTTCTTTTCCTATTAATTTTTAATTTAACAATTTCTCCCTCTTTCCAACAAATAACTTCCTTAACCGATATATTCACCTTCTCTTTTAAACTTTTTTCTGACACTTTAACTGGAACTAGTATTGTTAATGCTTCTAGTTCAAACACAAAATTAGATTATTTTAATGAAACAAATAATGGAAATAATAGTAAAATATGTCGTTTAATTAATTCTACAAATGAAAAAGGCAAAAATTATTTTTAAAATTTATTTTTTTTTGTTAATTGAGATTATGCCAAAAATCAAATTAATTTTATTTAATATTTTTAAATTTATTTTAATTAATAAAAATTTTTTAGGCCCATTATTATAATAATTTAAAAATATTAAATAATAAAATACAAAAAATACAAATATTTCAGCTGTTGATTGTCTCATCTCCCAATGGACTTCTTGGTCCGATTGTTTTGTTGAAATGCCAGAAGCAAATTGCGGTTTAGGGTTTCGTGAAAGACATCGACAGGTGTTGAACCAGGCAGAAAATGGTGGTATAGAATGCCCATCTTCATTAACACAACAAATTGGGTGTTTCAAACAATGCGAGGCTAACATAGAGGAGAGGGTAGATTTGGGAGAGGAGGAGGAATATACAAGGCCAGGTTAGATGGATTGGAATAAATATACTTATTTGAATTAAAATAAAATTAGATTGTCCCAAGGAGGAGCTACCTAAGGCTATCTCTTAAAGGAGCTACCTAAGGCTATCTCTCAAAGGAGCTACCTAAGGCTATCTCTCAAAGGAGCTACCTAAGGCTATCTCTCAAAGAAGCTACCTAAGGCTATCTCGCTTAATATATAACGGGGATACCTCCACTTTATAACCTTGGGGGTATCTCTCATATACATATTTAAAGTATCCATCATTGTAAGTGTTATGCTCGAAGGACATAACAGTAAGGCACGATTTTTTCAGCCACGAGGGGTTATCTAAAAAAGGGGTCGACTGTGATTAAACAAATTAGAATGTAAAATATTTATTTTTAAAGATGTAACAACGGTTGCCTTATTGCTTGACTACCGCTTTAATAAATCAAGAAAATTTCTTCCTCGTCATTTGAAGAAAACGCAAATTGGATTTAATAGAAGACGAATGAAAGGGCAATATAAAAAGTAGAAAAATTTTAAAGAATTTTTTAATTAAAAAATTTCTAGTTATTGTGTTATTTACACAATTGAATGGTTAAATCGTAATTGTATTGAAAAGGAATGGAGTGAGAAATTATCGGCCAAAAAACGAATTTGTGGGGAATGCCAACCTGAAGCACAATATCACAGACCTAGAGAACGTTGTGCTTCTGGCGAGTATTTATTAATTATTCTAAATTACAATTTGTAAACTTGAGTTTAAAAATAAACTTGAAATTTAAATTCAATGATAACCTTGAATCTACCATCTTTATTTAGAAAAATAAACTTAAATTTAGTTTATAATTGTAATTTTTAAATTCAAATAAGTAAACTTGAATTTAAAAATTGAATTACAAATTGTAATTACAAAACAAACTTTATTTTACAAACTTAATTAATTAATTGTAATTCTGATTAACTACACACGATAATTTAAAAATAATTATTTTTATAGATCTAGAAGATGGCCAAACCGGCTTCTGGAAACTTATCGGCCCAACATCTTGTTATGGCATTTGGCGAAGACATTATTCAGATTCAAATGACTGTAATTGTTCTCAAAGTTATCCCCAATTTGAGCCATTCTTGCTAGTTTAGATTTTCTTTATTTTATATATTTTATGTAAAATACTCATACCCCTCCTTCCCAATTTTAGAAAATCTATCACAAAATTAAAGCTATTTTTATCAGATTAATTATTAAATATTTACATTCCAAATTATATTACCTAAATTTAAAAGGTTTGGATGAATATGTAGGTGTATTTTAAACTTTACATTATTACAAACTTTATTTAAACTTAAGTTCCAACTTGTTCTACAAACTTGAATTTTTCATATTCAAATATTTTACAAACTCAAAATCAAAGTTTTTATTTACATTTAAAATTACAATTTGTAATTTAACTCCAAGTTTATTTTAAAGTTTGTAAATTACTCAAATATACCAAATTGTCCAATTTCTTTAATAAACAAAAATATTAATATACGCAATAAACCATACACTAATCATATTTTCTTTTAATCTTTAAACATTTTTAGTTTTTCCAATGAGATTTAAACAAAATATTTTCTATTGTTATTCTATATACTTAATAAATAAATAATTTAGTTTTGCTGAATAAAATTTTTTCTATAATTTTTAATTTCCAAATTAAAGCTAAAATTATTGAAAAAATATTTTAGCTTGAAAAAGCAAATAATATAATAAAAAATTTTTTTAGCTTAACAATTCTCTGCAACGAAAAATGCAAAGCTGGAAGAAAAAACGACTCACGATATTTATTGAATTGATTATTTATTTTTTAAAACGTAGACGGCGTGAAGAGAATAAAAATAAATATAGAAAGAATATATGTATAAAGCCCCCCTTTATTCCCAAAAATATCCACAACCAGTCGACATCACAATACTTGCTGTTTCTTTTTTTAGTGCTTCTTGCTTCACTTCCTTTGCATGCCAAAAACAACAGCTGGTGCCGATTATTTGAGTCTCCAAGTTTATTTATATTTTCGTATCTAGTTTACAAATCAGAATTTAATTGCAAAAATAAAAACTTAAGTTTACAATTCAGAATTATAAATATTAATTTTCTATTAAAAATCAGAATTTTAATAAACTTAAGTTTACAATTTAATTACAACTTAATTAACAAATCAAAACATTAATTAAACTTAAAAATAAATAAGAATTTAAGTTTACAAATCAGAATTTTAAATATTAATTTTCTATTAAAAATCAGAACTTTAATTAAACTTAAGTTTACAACCTAATTACAACTTAACAAACCAGAACATTAATTGATCAAGTTTACAAATCAGAATTTAAACATTAATTTTCTATTTAATTTTAATTAAACTTGAGTTTGCCTCATTTAAAAATCAAAAAAACATAATTACAGACCAGAACAACATTAAACTACACTAAATATTTCCCTTCCCTTAAAAATTCTTCCCAAAATGAGACTCAAAAATCACTCTTTTGCTAACAATTGCAGCAAAATAATCGATTTGGGTAGAGGGGACCGGCTGGTTATTTTGTCTGCTGAAATTCCAGCTGCTGTTTCTGCTAAATATGACAAAAAGAATTTGCAGTACTTTTCTAAATATGTACTCTCTACATCATGAGAAAAACTTTTTTTAAGTACAGTATTATTTCTATGCATTTGCTAATTCGAGTCGGAAAATGCGAGAAACCACTAAAAAATGAACAAAGAAAATTCCTAACCAATTAGAGTGGTAGACAGAAACTGGTCCCATCATTAAAAATAGTTGTCTGATTTTGATCTAATTATTTTGTTGAGCAACACGTTTAACAACAATGCTACCTAAAAATTATTCAATTAACTAAATAATTAGTTTAACATTATTTTTCCTTCTAATAAAATATTTTATTTTACAAATTCTTATTTATATTTTCTTTAATTTACAAAATATTCTGATTTATTTTTAAATTCAAGTTTATTTTTCATTCTGACTGTTAATCTTAAATTTATTTAAATTATATTTCAGCTAAGTTTAAAGTTTATTTTTTATTTGTACTAATAAGTATATTTTACAAATTCTGATTTGTAATCTTAAGATTATTTAAAATTTAGTCATTCGAATACTAAACTGATTACTCGTTTTCATTTGTAATTTTAATTCTGATTTTTAAACTTAATTGATCTGATCTATAAAGTTTAATTTTTGTAATTTTGAAATTTAATTACCTCAAAAATTAAAACTTACAAACTTGCCATTAATTTCAATTGTCTAGCACCCTAAATTTTCTTTTAATTTGTTTTATGTTTTTATATCTGCCTTCTTCATTTCATTGTTATATATTTATTCGTGGCCGACACCGACACGAACCGATGGGCTAAAAAGAATCGACAACGGTGTGAGGACGATGAAGACGGGGTTGGGAAGTATTTTAGAAGAAGACCTCATTGCTTTTTCTGCTGCCCTTTCGCGGTCGTGGAGATGTGATGATGATGATGGTTGGGTTGTTGTAACGGCGGCGCAGAGCACCGGAGACAGGCACTGACGTCCACCACCCGTGCTTTGCCCCCTTTTTTACCAATCCAAACACAATTCGTCGTCATCGCCTTCCCACATCTCCCTCCCCGTCCACTCATCCCTTCTTTATTGCGCCGGATTTTCTCATTTTTAATTTCTTTGAAAATTTTAAAAGGACATTTATTTTTGTTGGCATTTGTAAGACTTTTAATCCCTCGTTGATTTCTTGTTAATAATTTATTTTTTCTTTACCTGATAATTTCCTTATAATTAAAAAAAATTTTTATTTAAATTTCCCTAATTATTTTTTAATTTAATTTTTGCTTAAATTTAAAATAATTCATAAAATAATTTTCCAAAATCTCTTGACACCAAAAAATCTTTTCTTTTTTTTTAATTTTTGCCCTTCAAATCTAACCAATAATTCTTTTCTCATTTAAAAGAGCGAAGCGCCTACCAATAAATATAAATACACTTTTTAGCCCACTGACCCAGACAACTCAAAACCCCCTTCCCCCCACCACCACCCAGCACCCGCACATCCTTCACAATTCTTCCATCTTCCCTTCCAATCCATTTCAATTGACCACCATCACCAAATTGTCTTCCCCGACAAATAAGGGGATTGTCATTTTGTATATTATTATTTGGGTGATATTTAGAGCGATATTGGGGTTGGTACAAGCTGTGAGGATTAATATACAAAATGATTTATATGAATTAAAAAGCAAAAGGCAAAAAAATTATGTTAAAGCATGTAAATTTTGTGAAAATTAGATTGTATCTATTTATGTAAATTATTTATTTAATTTTTACAATTGCTTACTCTCAACAAAATTATTTTTCACAACTTTTAAAAAATTAAAGAAAGTCAGAAATAATTTTAAAAATATCTTTAAATAATCATTTTTGTGTTCGCGCCTAAAAATGTTCGCACCTAAAGAACCATTAATGTTTTGATTAAATTCTGATTGTTTTTGGAATGAATGTTTGTTTAATTTCTGATTTTATTATTATAATTATTTAATGTTTTTCTGATTTATTTTATTAACCAGAATTTTTATTTCAATTTTTGTTTTGCAAAATTTTCCTTTTCCAAACAACAAACCAAAGTTTTTGAATTATTAATAGATTTTTTTACTTAATTTAGAAACTATTCTATTTTCGAATTTTATGTTTTAATTTTATTACTAAAAATTAATGTTCGGTTTTTAAAATATTTTTTAATGTTCTTCTTTTGTTTCTTAATCTTCATTTCTTACTATTTTTTTACAGAACATCAGTTTTTAAAACAAATTTAAAAATTAATCTTAAAAACTTCTTTTAAAAAATCTTTAAAAACATCATTTTTCATGTTTGCGCCTAAACAAACATGAATGTTTTAATTAAATTCTGAATTCCCAATATGTTCACATTAAATCCCTAGTCACGTTTTCTTTATATTCTGATTTTAATTTGGTCAAGTATTCATGTTAATTGGTTAATTATTCATGTTCGAATTATATTCTGATCTTCCCTTAGTTTTTCTATTTCTTTTCTTTATATTTTATGTTTTTGCCATTTATTAATTCGAACATCGGAAATCAGAATTTAATCAAAACATGCATTTTACGCGCAAGCATGAAAAATGGTGTTTTTAAAAATGTTCGAATGATATTCTGGTCTTTTCTTTGTTTTTCTCAATTTGTTTTTCTCAATTTAAAGCGTTTTAAACATTAAAAACAACATATGTTAAAACAACCTTTCAAGTTTGTTTTTACAAATGTTTTTTTCCCAACATTTATTAATTCTAATTTTAAGTTTTATTTAAATATTCTGGTTTTTTCCTATGTTTTCTTTTAATGATCATGTTTGTTATAAAAGAACCACAATTACATATAATAATTACCGTATTTCCTAAAATAAAGCCCCATGGGGCTCTATTTTTCAACTATCCTCCAAAGTGGGGCTCTATTTTAGGGTGGGGCTCTAATTTAGCATGGGGCTCTATATTTCAACCTATTTTTCAAATTACAAAAATGAAAAATAGTTTATTTTTATTTACGAAATTTAGGAAAAATTTGCGATCTTCAATAGTTTTTGCAGACTTAAAATTTTGTCTATCTTCCAAAAGTTTCCTCCGCGGCGTTGAAAATAAAGAAATTTGACTCCTTGGCCTTCCAAGGTTCTCAAATAATAATAGTAAAGCGGTTGGTCCCGTTTCCCAATGCCTTCTAAATGGGGTTGCTGGATTGGAGTTTCGCAAGCTTACTTGTGTGAAACCCGCAAATTATAGGAAATAGGCAAGCGCTGGACATAGGGGAGTTTCGGATCGGGAGACGTCTTCCCTCCGAACCAGACACTCGATTGACTGACATCCTTTTTCGGACTGCTTACTCACCCAAATATTACAATATCACTTTTAATTGATTTAAATTTTTCTCATTCAATATCCCCCGAATGGACACTTAAATTCCTTCACCGGCTTTTCGCAGACTGTCAGTTTATGCTAAACTTTGGGTTGTTCTGGGAACTTCCGTTACTTAGCGCAAAGTTTAGAGCGCAACTATTCCTCAAGTGATTTCAGGTGGTCTCGGCCTTACAATATTAAGGAAGTTCCCTTAATCCAAAATAGCTCCCCACCCTTCTTAATTTTAATCTCTCGATATCCCGTTTAATCCCCAAATTCACTAACATCCATTCACTTTCCAACCCGTCTCCCCTTTTACTCACTTCTTAACAATTTTGTTTACCAATTTGGAATAAAAGTAAATTTAAAAAAAATGAGGTGGGGCTCTATTTTAGAGTGGGGCTCTAATTTAGCATGGGGCTCTAAATTTCAACTATCCTCCAAAGTGGGGCTCTATTTTAGGGTGGGGCACTAATTTAGCATGGGGCTTTATTTTAGGAAATACGGTATATTAACAAACAAAAACCTAGAAAAATGCTTAAAAATGATTTACTGTCACAACATTATTATTTCTTTTGTTTTATTATTATCATCTTCTTCTTCTTCATGAACAACATGGTTCCACTAATTCCGTGTCTGTCTGTTCCTTTTTCTTGTTTTTGAGTCTTTTACAAAATTCAACATAACACAATCTTTTTCGTCTCTCTATTCTTTTTTTTCAACTGGTTTTGCCCAGCCGTACTGATGTGATGATGTTTTGTTGTTGATGTGACTGACTTACGCGCATCGTTCACTTCACGGCCGACTGTCACCACACTTTTCCAATCTTTTTCCCCTTATAGCTCCTCCCAGCTTATATTTACTGTGTTTTTGTTTTGGCCAAGACTTTATATATTCTTCGAATTTTTTTAAATATTTAAAAAATTTTTTTTTAATATTTAAAAATTTTTTCTGATTTTAATTTCTATCAGTCTTCAACTATTTTAAGCTTATTGTTCCCTTTATATCTTTACTTTATCATAACTGTAGAAATCAGAACTTGATATAAAAAGCATGAACTTAATTGTAAAACATACTTATTGTATAATTACAGACCTAATATGTATAAAAACAAAATAAAACTTACTGCAAGAAAGCCAGGCTTAATATCAAGTTTGTGTTTTTCAAAATAAGTTTGTTTTAAAGTTGTAAAAAGTTGGTGTTTTTCAATAAAACAAATTTTTTATAAAAACACAGTTTTAGAACAAACTTGTTTTAAGTTTAGAAACTTATTAACTTACAAAACAATTAAATTGATTATATCACACAATCAAAAAATTAAAAAAAATTTCAAACTTGCAACAAAAATTTTTTATTTAACACCAATTTTTAATTTTTTAAAATAAAAAATATTGACTACCACCTATAGTATGTACATACTTTGCATAAATTAAATTTTTATTTTACAAAATATTTCTAGCCAAGAAATTTTGCTTTTATTTTTTATTAATTTTTTCAATTTTTTGGTTTTTAATGATTTTTATACCTTAAAAAATTTTTTTCAAAATTTTTTTAACGGATTATTCAAAGGATTTATAATTTTTATAATCCTGCAAAAAACTCGTTTTTTATTATTTTGTCCGCAAATTTATTTTGCCATGTCCGCATTTTCTACTCAAAATGCTTGACGTGATTTTTGATGAGTGATGAAAAATAAATAAAAATATTTTTTGGAGGGATGTGCGCGCTGGCGTAATAATAGAGAAGAGAAAATTAGTAAATAAATGTAAACTAAATAAAAAAAATAATTTTTTGGAGAAAGAATGGGGGAGGGATTTTTTGTCGATAAACTGAAGCCGCTAAAAACAAAGAGAAAAAAAACAGAAAAAACGTGATTATTTTATCCATCTATTTTTTTTTGTTTAATTTTATAGACTAATTAATTCTAGTAAAATTAGGTTATTATATTCCTGAAAGATTATTTATCTTATTGTAAATTATTTTATTTTTTTTTGATTTTTAATAAATGATTAAATATGTACATAATTTATATAAAAAATATTTTTTAAAAATTTTATTCGCAAACTTCATTAATAATTAAAATTTTTTGAAAATTAATAAAACTTCATTAATACTTAAATTAATATTTCGTTATTTATTACACATTTCTTTATTTTTTTGATTCTAAAAATTGTAAATCTAATTGCAGGCAAGTTAGTTTCCCTTAACTTCACGAACCAGAATTGAGGTTAAACTCACTAAATTTTATTTTTCTATGTACATATAAATATAAGCAACGATATAGAATTTTGTTGGGTTCCAATTTTAATTAAAAAGATGAGCCACTCATTTTTCTTTAAAAATTTAGGTTGATATGACCCCACTTTAATTCTGATTAAAAATAATTTTAATATTTTTTAGAATTTTTAGTTTTGGTATTAGCCCTTTCTTTTAGTTTCTAGCAACAACTATATAAATTAATAAGCATTTAATTTTCTTATAATGGCCATTTTAAATATTTAAAAACAATTTTTTCAATAAAAACAACACAAAAGTCTTTCATCTTTAATTGCCAATAAATAAATAAATTCACTTTTCTTTTTTTTACAAAATAACCTTCCACTATTTTATTATTAACATCGGAAAGCAACATATAAAAAACAACTATATATTTTATTAAAATAATTTTTAAACATCTGTTGAAAATAAACAAAAAAAGAATTTCGGGGTATTTTTATTTTTGTATTTATTCATATTAAAAATATAAGTATATGCTAATTTTAATATAAAGAAATATGGTAGGGTTTTTCTGATTTTAATATGTAATCAAGTTTTGTAATTTGTAAACTTGAAAACTTAATTTGTAATTTGCCTGTCTTGAAGGGGAAATTGGTTAAGTTGGTATTTATTCTGATTTAAATAGGCAAAGTAGAAATTAAAGTTTTCAAGTTTACAAATTACAATTATTATTTTAAAAATAAAGTTTACAACTTTATTCTGATTTATCTTAAAAACAGAATTGTAATTTGCTTAAGAAGAGAAATTATTTTAAGTTGTCATATTCTGATAATCAGAATTACAATTTGTGTATATAATATTTTAATTTGTAAAAATGTCAATTTAGGCAGTTTTTACTTTAAAATTTTTGTAATTCTTCAAGTTTTTGATGACGTTATTTATATGACGAAAATGACTAAAAAAGTTTTCTAAGTATTTTTTGTTATTTTTATTTTAAGATGTTTTTTTAAATTTTTGAATTAAAATTATATTAATTTTTAAATTACCCATAAAGTTTAAAATCTATAAATTAGTCATTTTTGACAATTTTTTAAATTTATTTATGCAAATACATTTATTTTATTTAATATTTTTGCAGAAATATGCTAGTCTCATCGAGTCAATTAAACAATGGGCATAATGTAAGTTTTTATTATCTGATTGAATTTTTAATAAATTTTGCATAAATTTAGTCTATTAATTCTGATTTTCTGCTGTTTTAATTCTCATTAAATTCTGATTTTATTTTTTAATATTCTGATTTTGTTTAAATTAAATTCTGATTTTTCTAAATCAATGTTCATATTTTATTCTGATTTTTTTACTAGAACAATTCATTACTCCACCGAGCACAAAAACAACAACCAACTAAAACATCTGCTTCACAAACGCTATTAAATAACAACAACATTGCTAATTTCACTAGCAATAACAACAATAACGATTTAATTAGTGGAGAAACAAAATTTCGAAGTTCAAATGGTGCTACAAATAATATTATGTCAAATGCTGTTCCCTCTTCCTCCCTTTCCTCTTCCTCTTCTTCAAATACTACAACCTCTTCTTCATCAGCTCCATCTTCTTCCTCCACTTCTGCTAATTTTGAACCTGAAAGGCCTATTGGTTATGGTGCTTTTGGTGTAAGTTGTATATTTTTTTCTTTTTTCCTGAATCAAATTTTCGAATGTGTCGGAAAATTCTGATTTATAATTTTGATGTTTCTTTTAATGTTTTTCTGATAATATTCATTTCTAATTCTGATTTTATTCTTCTATTCTTTCAAGCTTAAAAATTGTTTTGTTCAGATTTAATTCTGATTTTATTTTTAGGTTGTCTGGAGTGTTACTGTATGTTTGTTTACTTTTTAGATTTTGTTTTATTTTTATTCAGATTTTTACTTAACCATTTCAGGACCCCAGAGATCACCGAAGAGTTGCATTAAAAGTAATTTTAAATGTTTATTTTAATTTCTGATTTTTAATAAAAATAATTTTAAAGAAAATGCCTAATGTTTTTCAAAACTTGGCCTCATGCAAACGTGTCTTTCGAGAACTTTATATGTTATCCTCATTTCAACACGATAATGTTTGTAATTTTTTATTCTGGAATTAAATTCTGAAATTAAAATTTAGGTGCTCTCCCTTTTGGATATTTTACAACCAACAAATCCACACTTTTTCTCTGAAATGTTCGTAAATTTTTTTCGCAAAATTTTAGTTTGAAAAATATTTTTTATTTTATAGTTACATATTGACAGAATTGATGCAGTCAGATTTGCATAGAATAATTGTAAGGAATAAATAAAAATATTTTTATTTATATTAAATTAAATTAAAAATTTGTTTTTAAAGGTCTCTGCCCAACCTCTTTCTTCTGATCATGTCAAAGTTTTTGTATATCAAATACTCCGTGGATTAAAATATTTACATTCTGCAAATGTTTTACATCGTGATATTAAACCTGGAAATCTTCTGGTAAATTTTAGATAATTAATTAATTTAAAGAAAAAAAAATTAAAAAAATTTAATTAATTTTATTTTTTAATTAAAAACATTAAGTTTTCAAGTTTTTACAATTTGTAATTCTGATACATGTCCAAGTTTTAAGATTATTTTACAAATTATAATTCTGATTTTAATTTTTGACTTTTAATTCTGATTTGTAAAATTCTGATTTTATTATGTTTATTCTCTTAATTTGTAATTCTGATAATTAGATTTTAAGTTTATTTTTACAAATTGCGAAATTCTGATTTTAAGTTTTACAATTATTCTCTCAATTTGTAATTCTGATTTTGAATTCAAGTTTAGTTTCTTAAATAATTATATAATTCTGGTAATTAATTCTGATACTTAATTTTAAGTTTATTTTTTCAATTTGTAAATAATCGTAAACTTTTATAACCATTAATTTTTAAAGGTCAATTCCAATTGTATGCTTAAAATTTGTGATTTTGGCCTAGCTCGAATATGGGAACGCAAAAATTCTATGAACATGACACACGAAGTTAATAAAATAATAAAATAAATTTAATTAAATTAAAGATTTTATTAAAAATATTTTTGTAGCAAATTTTTTAATTTTCAGGTTGTTACTCAATATTACAGGTAAAAATTAAAAAAATATTTTTATCTTAATTTTTAGTAATTTTATTTTATATTATTTTTTAAGCAAAAAAAATTTTTTTTTAAATAAATTTTATTTTTTCAAGAGCACCCGAACTGCTTATGGGCTGTAGAAGGTTTGTTTTTGAATAAATTTAATTTTTTAAATTTATTTTATTAAGGTATACAACAGCTGTAGGTAATAATTTTAAATAGCTTCAATTAAACACAATTTTTAAAAACCCCTTAAAAAAGAAGCAATTTTTCCAAAAAAATTTTGCGATATTTAAATTTTAATCTCTTTTTTACTCAAATTTTTAATTTGTAAAAAAATAAAATTAGAAAAACCAGAATTTTAAAATAAACTTGAATTAAGATGTCTGGTCTGTTGGGTGCATTTTTGCAGAATTAATGAGTCGAAGAATACTTTTTCAAGGTTAAAAAATTTTTAAATATTTTTTATAATAATTTTTAATCAGAAAAAATTTTTTAATAAAAATATTTTTAACTTGTTTAATTTTTTTAAAAATATTTTTATTTTTCAGCACAAGGACCAATAGAACAACTTAATATGGTAAATTTATTTTTTTATTTTCTTTTCAATTTTTATTCCTCTTTCAATAAAAATTCAAACAAATTGCTTATTAACTTTAAAATATTTAACAGATTATTGACTTATTGGGAACACCAAAAAACGAAGAAATGCGTGGTTGTTGTGACGGGGCTTTAAAACATGTAATTGTCTTTTTGAGATATTTTCTGGGGGATTTTTTAAAATATTTTTCTCAACTTTTTAAATTTGAAAATAAAAAAAATTTATTTTAGGTATTAAAATCGCCTCACCGTTCACCTTCCATCCACCGCTTCTATTCACTAATTACACACCCACAAAATCAAGAAAGTATTCCTCTGCTTTTAGAAATGCTTAAATTTGATCCTGTAATTAAATTTAAAAATATTTTTTCCGAAAAGGAATATTTTTTAAAGGAAAAAAGAATAACTATAGACAATGCTTTGAAACACACATTTTTGGAAGATGGAAGAATGCGTTTTCATTCAGTAAATATTTTTTTAGTAAAAAATATTTTTATTAAATTATCACTTTATTTACACAATTTCGGTAATACTGATATCATACAAAATATTTTATTTCCCTTATCTAAAAAAATTTTTTTTATCTCAATATTTAGTGTATGTGTTCCTGTTGTCACTCAATTACGTAAATTTTATTAATTTTCTCCCCCCTCTAAATATTTTTTTAAAGTTTTCATGGAAGGAGAGAACGTGTCTTTTGCTTAGAACTTGATCCTGTGGTAAATTTAAAATTTTTTGTTTGTTTTAATAACTATTAATTAAAGCATTCTAATCCCTTTGATGCCCAGTGGGAAAAGGAAATGTCTTTAAAATCGATGTTCCAATTTAGAGAAATTCTTTATGATTATATTACAAAGGTAGACAATTTTTAAGTTTGTAAATTTTTTGTAATTCTGATTTTAATTTTCAAGTTTATTTTAATTATTTCACTGTAATTCTGCAGTTCTGCAAATCAGAATTGTGATTCATTTTTAACTACAATTTCGCAATTTGTAATTCTGATTTTATTTCAAGTTTATTTTCTCAAGACATAATTCTGATATCAATTTTTAAGTTTTATTTTTACAAATTGTAATTTTGAAATTTACAAATTGTAAAATTCTGATTTTAAGTTTTACAATTATTTTTGCAATTTGTAATTCTGATTTTAATTTTTTAATTTCTCCACCTTTTAATTAACTCAACATTTCAAGTTTATTTTTCAGCGTAATCCCCTTTATGGCATTCCTCTTTGTATAAATACTAATGCTGCCAGTTATGGCGAATTTGTAAGGTAAATTTCTATATTAGTTAGGTAATTAGTAATTAAATTTAAATAAAAATATTTTTTTAAATAATTAAATTTAAATAATTAATTTATTTAATTTAAAGTTCAACAGTTGCCCAGCCATCTGAACTGCCACCGAGTCCTAATGCTTGGCAATAAATATTTTTTAAAATAATGTCTTTTTTTAATCTTGGAATTGTATTTTAATATTAATACAGTTATATATTTTCAAGTAATCAGAAAATTCGAAAAACTTTAAAATTACAATTTGTAAATTTTAAGAAACAGAATTTCCGAGTAACTTGAAAATAAAATTGTAAAAATTGAAATTAGAATTACAAATTGTATTTTATTCAAGTTTTGACTGTATTACAAATTATTTTTCCATTTTACTTCTTATAATATACAATTTGTATATTTTCTGTATTTTTATCTTATTATTCTCAAACCTAAAAATCTAAAATAAAAATACTGCCAGCACATAATTTACAAACTTAATAATTTTGTTCCTCTTTCAACATTTATTCAGTGCTTTCAACAATTTTATTTTAAAAATAAATATTTTTCTTTTTGTATTTTTTACTTAAAAAAACTAAAAACAGATTTTATACATATATTAATTATCTAAAAACAATTTTTTAAAATTATTTTTAAACCTACAACAGAATTAGAATTTAAAAAAATTAAATTAATAATTTAACTCTAAATGGGTTTATTTTATATATTTCTCCCTTAATATTATGTTGTAGAACATTGTTTTTAAAATTATTTATTTAGATGAATACTATTAAATGTAATAACACATGGACAATCAAAAACGTAATGAAGATTGTTGGACATGTTGAAAATGATAGAAAATTGAATTTGACAAGTAATCTAAATATTAAAATTAACTTCCCCGTTTGTATTCAAATTAACTATCCTTCTAAAAGGGATTAGATATAGTAAAGTGTATAATTTGTTCCTAAACATATGTATGATTTGTATGATATTTTCTATTTCGGAACCTATAGCCATCGTATCATAGAACATGTGTTATTCGTTTATTGTGTTATTCCTTATATGTAAAAGTTTATGCTTCCTATATGTAAAATTTTTTTAATTGGTTTGATTTTAGTTTCCTTTAAATTTTCGATATTAAAAATTTTTTTTCACTAGTAATTTTGTAGAGTGGACTCGCGGCAGTTATTCCACATTTTATCTTATCTGGCTTCGCCAAATTGAACCGAATAGCGCTAATGATCTGGTAAATACTCAGTACAGAATTTATGTTTATATAAATGGCGTATATAAAGATATAATAAGGTTTTCAATATTTTTTCAAAAAATCCTTTTATATACTCAAGCTCAACACAAAAATTAGAAAATCGAGACAAATTAGGATATACTAAATTTGACATGTATAACTTCTATAATAATTCTGATGGTATGTTAGGATACTTGAGGCATTTAAAATGTAATTTTAGATTGCCTTTATCTTCATTGTGATGTCGAAGCTGACTGTTATAATTCTATCATTAATTTACAAAACAAATATAGTAATATGTTGGAAGGAGAGATATTAACAGATTGTGTTATTAAGGTGGGTTTTTAAGATTAGAGTAGTTTATAGTCGTTTGATTGAAATCAGAATCAAGTGTGAATAAACAGACAATAGGGGGCAATTATGTAGAGATAAGAAATATTTTTTAGATTGGTGAAGATTCCATAAAAACACACCGTTGTATTTTGGCAAACAACAGTAAAGTGTTTCAAAAAATGTTCGAGCAAAATGGAATGATTGAAGCACAAAAAGTAATGATATTATAAATATTTATCGTGGATTATCTAGCGCAATACCAACAAAAAATGAAACGCCAAAAACAATACAAAACGCAATGCGCTATCCCTGTTATTACGAATTAGTATATTACTTTAAATTTGAAATATTGTCCTTATTGCTAAGAATCAGGGCTGCGCAATACCAAAAAGATTCTGCAACTCGCAATTTTTATTTTAAAATCTGCAACTCACAATCCGCAATTGCGTTTGCAGCCCTGTTAGGAATAGTGCTCGGTAAAATTGGATTTGTGACTTAAAAATATATTTAAAATGTAAAAATATTATTGAATTACAAAAATTAAACTTGAATTTTACAGCTAATTACAAATATTTTAGAAATTTTTTCATTTAAAAATAGGATAAAGAAAGGATAAAATAGACTGGATAAAATTTATTTTATTTCAGGGTGAAGTTATAATTTCTGATTTTTATCCAGAATGTGTTAATGCAATGCTAGAATTTTTTTATAATGGCAAAATTAAAAAAGGTATTTTTATTCGAAAATTTTATTACCTTCACAAATAATTTAAAGGCACTCTAGAAAATTATGTTGAGGATATTTATGCTATAGCACATAAATATCAAGTGGATACGTTAAAATATGAATGCGAAATTTTTATGTATAACTTGATTGGTAAGGGGGAAATAAACTCAAGTTTTAAATAAAAATTACGTAATAAAATTACGTAAAAATAAAGATCTATAGTGACGTGCGAGACCGAAAATCTTCCAAGATCAAGGCCAAGACTAGACCCCAAGACTCAAAACTAAAAATTAACAAGACTCAAGACAATTTTTTGGTCCCATAGGGCAAATTTTTCGTTTATTTTTTGTTACTTAGACAAGAGCACCTCAAATTTTGAAGAATTTATAGGAAATATAATCAAGACTAGATATAATCAAAACTTTTAGTTTATTTTTTGTGCATTCAGAATAATCACCTATAATTTCGAAAAGTTATGCGAAATTCAAAGAATTTCGAAGAATTTATCCGGTTGTAATATCATTGGAATATATTATTTCAGAGAATTTGTTTGGATTAAGGCGTTATCGAGGGTGTGTAAATTTTGTGTGTAAATTTTGAAAGCTCAAAACAGTTGAGACCAAGACTTCACCCCAAGACCGAAAAAACCCCAAGAAAAGCCAAGACTCAGGACCAAGGGTCTCGGACGTCTTTAATATGTAGTACCAAATAAACCTTAATTGTTTAGATGATAAGAAGTTTTTAAAATATTGTGATATTATTAATTTGTACGACGCTCCAACTTTTGAGAAGGTAAATTTTACAAAACAAATTTATTTAAATTAATTTAAAGGGTTGTAAAATTTATGTTCGTATCAACAAAGATCGTCTTTTAACTAGCGAATTATGGACTGAAGTTGAAAATAAATATCCAAAATTAGCTTTTCGATTTTTGAAATCTGTCATTTTTGATAATAAAAAGTAATTGTTAACGTGTCGTTAACAAGTAAAATTTTCAATGTTAATTCTTTTTTAAATTTGTATGGTGAAACGGGCAAAAAACTTATTTCTGCATCTTGAGAAATTTTTATGAATATTTATTGAAATACAATTATTTTATAAAACCGGCAGATTTAATAGGTTTTATGTTATCTATTTTTTCAAAATTTCATGTATTTTTAAATTTTTCGTTTATATTTTTTGGACATTTAGTAAATACATACATACGTCATATAGGTATACGTCACAGGCTAACAAACACATGCCACAAAATTGATTTTTCCCTATGCTTTTTTCATGTGTGTTTACTTGCCATATGTAATAGTAGCTTCTATTTAGTCCATTTTATGTTTCCTTTAGGAGAAATTTTATCGACAAAATTTTTTAGCAACATTCTGACCCTATTATTATTTATAAAAAAACAAAAAAAACTAATTACAAATAGGGTAATAGTAAATCCAAAATCGGTTTCTTAATTTAGTAAATCAACAAGTTTTTCTAGTTCTATATTTCCATTTCCAGATTTTCACAAAAATTTTTTTTGTCATTTTCCAGAGGGTCCTAGTTAAAAAAGTTCGCGTTCTACACAGTTCGAATACCACAATACTACCAAAAATTCTGGACGATGTTTTCTTAATTTCTAGTTGTCCCCTTAATTCCTCGATAACCCCGCCTTGATCCATTGATATTTATTACTATTATTAGTTTCCGGTACAGGAAAAATCATTTACTTTACACTAAAAAACTTTTTTTTGTTTAAATTAATTTAGAATTTTTATGAACTTAAATTATTACTTAAATAAATACTTAAATAACAAATTAAATATGTTTCAAATAATTTTATTAATTTTGGAGTTTATAGCTTTAATTGTAAATTTTTAATTTATTTTTAAATTTTTAATTTTAAATTAAAGTTTTTGGTTTGTTCCTTCTTTCTCGATAAAACTCCAAAAGAAATTTTTTCAAAAATATTCAGGTCTACTTAAATTAAATATATAAATTTTTGTGAAATTTTACAGTTTTATAAAATTTAATTCTGCCAAATGTTTTTTGGATGATTACGATTCTGAAGCTTTAAAAAATAAATTTAATTACAAAGTTTGTGTATATTTCATTAGTAAAGAGAAAAATGGGGTGAAATTTTAAGAGTTTTGATCTAGTACATTTTAAAAATATTAAAAAAAATTTTTCAGATTTTGTTTTTCTTAAAAATACTTATCTGCCTTACTAAGGGGATTTTGAGTTATATTTTTTTATTAATTAAAATTTTTTTTAAAGATTAATACAATTACTTGCAAAACTGAGTGGAAATTAGATGGTTTTAGAGATGTTCTCAGTATTTACAGCTACAGAGGGCCTGTAATTTTAACAAGTATAGTTTTCTTTTTGGATTTTCAATAAGCTATAATTACACAGAAAGGGTTTGAACTAGAGACAGGACTTGAAGGCTGTACGAGAATATAGATCGATATCTGGGTTGGTAACGATTTTTGTTCGTTATCTCGTCTTAATCCAGTTTGTTTAAACACAAATAAAGAGCTTTAACGAAAAGCAAATTTTGGCTTCTTTTTCATGTATTCCTTCGATTTTGAAGCCTTAAAAAATAATTAATGGAATTTTTTTATTAAAGGGGTAGAAAAATTATCAAATCATGACATTTTCTTGATCACAGCCTTTTTACAGTTTGTAATCACTCGATTTTTGATTTTTACGAGAGTCTTTTTCTAATTAAAATTTGTCTGTACTATACATATTTTCTACTATTTTATTTAAATTAAAAAAGAATTTTTTTAGGTAACAAATTTAATTGTCGAGAACTTCCTAATGTTTTTTGGGAATTATACTTTGAGATTGGAAAGAAGGATTGGCGAAATCCCAATCCCAATCTTACTATCTGGCTTCGTCAAACAGGCCCAAACGGTGTTGGGGGGCTTGTAAATACTCAATATAAAATTTACTCAGTGAAGGATGAAAATGAGAGAATATATATTTCCAAGTTTAGAAAGAATTTTTTTAATATTAAATAATATTTTAAGATCTTCAAATAAACCTGAAAATCAGGATATGTTGGGATATACTTTAATTAACAACTTAAACCATTTATGCCATTCTGATGGTATGTATATGTTAAATTTCGTGAAGGGCTAGGGATGGTTCCGCGTGAAATCTTGCGGGGACTGTCCTTTTCTGTCCTTCAAGAGCTTTTAGAAAAAAAACAATTTTACCGATCTCTAGTTAAAATACATATAACCTAATAAGAAACCAATCTGAAAGCAACTTTTGAGCCAAAAATATAAAGGGGTGTGGAAACTACGGTTGAAACTGGGTTTGATTAAAGTATGATTCCTGCAGTTATACTAAGAAGCTACAAATGGAATTTCGTAAATTTTTTTCGATTGCGGACAGCTCTGATCCCGAGACTTTAAGAAGTTCTGATCCGGCTTTAAGTTATTACAGCTATTTTCCTTTTCCAAAACTGAATATTTATGTTAAATTTTTTTTCAGGCTCTTTATACCTTCATTGTGAAGTTAAATTTGACACTTTTACTTCAGAAGACAGTTTTGATATTAATTACAGCAATTTTTTTGAAGACGAAATACTTACAGATTTTTTAATTAAAGTGTGTTTCTAGAGATTCTTTAAGGAAGTAAATTTTATTATTTTTAAAGGTAGACAAAAATGTTATGAAAGTACATCGTTTTATTTTAGCAAAAAACAGTAAAGTATTTTATGCAATGTTTCAGGAGAAGGAGAAGAATATGACTGAAGAAATTGTAATTTATTTATTGTAATTTGAGGGAAATTGTAAATGAGTGGAGTTGTCGGTTCCTGGAAATTCTTCGGATATCCGAAAAATCCTTGGTTCTTCGGTTCGGAAAATCCTTGGTTTAACCCTATAAATGAGTAATAGATTAGCGGGAATTTTTGATATAGCTTAAATGGCAACAGAAATCTTCTAAAAATTCTCCGTAAAAACTGCTGAGATTTTGTTGAAAAATCACTGATAACTCCTAATATACCGACATGTATATGTATAACGACATTAGAGTTGTTGACGTTCGCATGATCGAACCGAAAACCGGTATTTTGTTTAAGTAACCGAAAAAACCTTGGGTCGAAATTCGGGATTTCAGTTAATAAATTCACTGTCTAGAGTTTTCCACAATTATGTAGAAGGCAATATAATGGGACAACTGTATAGCGCATCGAATGAACCTAGGGTTTTATATAAAATAGGGATATTTCGAGTTAATTTTAAAAAGTAAGTAATTTTTTTAAAGAATGAGTTGACAATATCTAATTTTACCTCACAAAGTGTTCAAAAAATGTTACAATTTTTCTACACTGGCGAACTTGAAAAAAGTTTTTCTTTTAAATAAACAATTTTAATTTTCTTTAATTTTGAGATTTAACGGAAAGTCAGCTTGAAGAAATTTTTGTTATTGCGCATGAATATCGAGTTGCACGATTAATATATAAATGCGAAATAGTTATGTCAACATTTATAGGTAAGAAATTAAATTTTTCGGATAAATGTAGGAAGGGGTTCTGAAATTATTCGACTTCACTTAAACTCCTATGAATAAAATTAGTAATGCACCTACGGGTACTTAAATCCATTATACTTAAACACAATCAAGAATACAAGCATCTACATAGTTTACTAATAAAAACGGGCATGCTCAGATACGGATATATCCGCGGATCGGACAGATACTGATATGATGGTCATATCCTTAAAATATCTTCAAAATAACAGTACAAATTAATAATGCAACTTGCCCCCGACATTTTTGCCATTTTGTTTGAAATCCCCTTCTACCTTCCTTTTATATTTTGTGCCGAGAAATTTATAACCTTGAATAAGCCTGCCTAAGAGTAACAAAAATTAAAAAAAAGTTTTCATTTATTTTTCAGATACTAAAAATATTTTGAAATACTTCAAAATAATTAATGTTTATGATGCTCCGATTTTAGAGAGGGTAAAAAATTAATTAGTTTTCAAATCTAAAATTTAATTTTAAAGGGATGTAAAAATTATATTCGAGACAATAAAGAATTCTTTCTAAAAACTAAAGAATGGGAAGAAGTTGAAAAAATTTTTCCAAAATTGGCTTTTAAAATTTTGAAGTCTGCAATGCACGAATTGTCAAATTAAAGAAATGATTCTCTCGTTAATTTAAAAGAAATCTGTCTTTGATTTTATAACTTTTTTGACTAAAAATAAAAATTTGTATTAATTTTTTATAAAATGTTTTTTAAATAAATCTTTACTATATGTATTTAGAACACAAAATTAAAAACGTTTTTGGAGCTGCGGTGAGGCTGTTTCTATTAGGCATGTATGAAACGCCTGGTTTTATTTTTCAGTCTTGTTTCGCCTGAAAAAATTTTTCTTTAAATACGTTTTGTATAAAATATAGATAGGTTTTTTAAAATTTGGTTTGAGGTAGAGGGAACTGCAAAATTGAAGCTTATAATTTTAGATACATCTCATAAGTTTGATTTTTTATGCTGAATTTTCGGCTCAACATTGAATGAATTAGAGCCATCCTCAAATAGTTGCAATTGTCGAGCACTGCTTTCCTATGAATAGAACTCGATATTTATCATGAATAACAAAAAAATTTTTCAAAAAAATGTCTGGTATTTTATCTATATTATTATCATTTTCTCACTTAAATATTTTAAATAATTTATTAAAGGCAATATATTTTTCCCACAAAAATCCCTCCATATCTACATTTTAGCTAGCTAGTAGCCTATTCCCCTCATTTTCCCATCATTCTATAATGGATTTGTTCTTTCGCCTGCTACCACGACGACTTCCTTATCCAACAAATAAAGCTCTTCTCTATTTGTTAGTATGTATTTTCTTTTCTTTCTTGCTCTGCTAGTTTGTCGGCTGGCACAAGAAAAAAAAATTCTTCTTTTCTAGCAGTTATTGGTCTATTTGGGAGTGGGTTGTTAGGGCGCGAGCTTATAAAATTGTTAATTGATTATATAAAAATATAAAATTTTGTAGAAATAATCCCCGTAAGTGTATCTACGTTTTCCAAAAATTTCAGAATTTTTGGTCCTATATTTCAGAAATTATGACCAAAAATTCGGGGGGATTACTCAAAAACGCCTAATTTTTCTTTGTTTATCGACTATAATTTTTGAAGTATTTGAAAAAAATTCTAAAAAATTTCTGGAAAGATGGCCAAGGACGTAACAAAAATTTGAGATAATTTTCAAAATTTTAAGTTCCGCCCAAGTCTCAATTTTAAAGCGCGCGCCCAAACGGTCCAGACGCACAAAGGGCCATCTTTAAGCTTTACCTCCCCCCTATGTTACCTCGTTTTCTTCTTTCCTTTCCTTTACATTCTTTCTTTATTCTCCTCAATTTGGCACCTTTAAAAGGTTATTTTATATAAGGTTTCAATACTAAATAGTCACACACACGAAATTGCCCTCATAAAGCCGTTTTAAAATATTTTTTGCCTTCATTTATGCGCTTCATTGGCCATTCTAGCGACATTATTTTACCTTTATAAATTGATTGCTTTAACTATTTTTCCTTTTCTTTTTTCCCTCACTCCCTTTCTAAACCTTCAATGACCAAATAAAAAATAAAACCAACCAACACATTTTTATGAGGAAAATTGCCTTGCCTTCTTGCTTGTTAAACACTCTTTATTATATAATATTATTTAATTGTACATATATTTAATGGTTAGTGCCAGATACCAAAATTTTATATATTTTTTTCTTTAAATTTTTGAACGAGAATTTTATAAAATTTATTTAAATTTAATATTTTTATTATGTATCACACGTCATTATCCTTAAAATTATAAGGAGGAACACCTTAGTTACAGAGGGGGCGTAAATTAGAATAATTAAGGAGAAATACTAGCTTAAGCTCTGCGGATATCTTGGCCTGCTCCCAAAATAGTCATGTCAGTTAAGAACCGGACCGAAGAGCCAAGTCCGGTTTAACCCTCTTTTGGATGCTTATAATTTCATTTATTAATAAGTAGGAGACTTGTGGAGAGATAATATCCCATATTGCACCTTTACTATAATTATGTCTCCCCATTTATTTAAAAAATCGACCATTTTAATACCTTTTCTCACATTTAACTTTTTTTCTTTTATTTGGCCAATTTTAATAATTTTTCCTTTCAATTTATTTTTGTTAAAATGCCTACCTATGATTGCTTAGAAATAATAAAAAAGAATCCCACAAAAATCTCCCCTGCCCCCCTTTTTACAAGGAAGTGGGAAAGAAGCTTTACAACAATAAAAAATGTATTTAATAAAAGAAAAAGGGAAAATTGTTGAAAATTAGATTTTTAAAAGAAAATATTTTAAAAAAATATAAGGAAAGATGTGATTCTTTTATTTTTAAAAAATTTTTTTGAACTAAATATTAACGTTTAATTTTAAATTTTTTTTCAAAATGCGCAATAGGTAGTTTAGAAAACCTATTAAGAATCCTTATTTTAACATTAAACATCTAAGAAAAAGACTAACAATAAGCGTTAACCCGCTCTCCCATAGGTTTAATTTATGTCAAAATTTGTTCAATCAGGCTAATTTTCATGTCATTCAAATCAGCTCGATGAGCTGATTCAAATGAGGTATTTGTAAAATTAAATATTTTTCTCGAAATAAAAACCATTTGCTGATCTCCAAAGTGATAGGCAAAATCTTATAGGATTGATCATAATTCATTTTCTATGAATAAAGTTAAAAAAATATCTTAACTAAAAAACATGATGATGATGATCTCCTTTCTAATTTAGCTCCTCCTAACATTCCTTTTATCTACATATAATGTGTGAAGGAAAGAATGATTGACAGTAAAAAATCATTCGAGACTTATAGATAGGGGTGGGTGGACCAATAGTTTAGAATAGAGAGGTGGGTGGGGGGGGGGGGGGTATTTGAGAAAAAAACTAAGTATATCAACAAGGTACCAAAACAATTAGCATTTTTAATCGAAAATTTCTTTTTCAATTTTTAAAAATTCACGCGCTCCTCTAAAGCCATTTAAATATTCTTTTTATTTTTTCCTATTCTTTCCCAATTTTTTTCTTTCTAGCCAGTCACCTTAAAAATTTTGGCCATACTTCCTTATTTAATAGAAAGAGAAAGAAGCTTTATGTTTGAGGGGGGTAATCGTTAAAAGAAATAAAAATGAAAGGAAAAAGCACGTGTTTTTATGTAGAAAATTGATGGACATTTTAAAAATATTTTTTAATCAAAAACTTAAAAATAAAATAATCAAAAATCTCTATTTTATGGACACAAAAAATATTTTTCTAAATTAAAAAAATATTTTTGCAGGGAATGAGCATAAATTGCAGCATAAACCTCAAAGAAAACGAAATTAATGAAAATAAAAATATTGTTGAGAATAGTAATGTTGCTATAGTTGATTGTTGCCAATCACCTAGTTATTCGGCTACCAACAATTTTTTGAATGTATCACATCCAATGGTTAGGCAATCCTCTGATACTACACAGGTAGTAGATACAAAATATTTTTCGAAAAAAATTTCTTTAAAGAATCGGAGAGGTAGAAAGCTAAGTCGATCATCTGCCTTTGATAATGGTGAACCTGGTACTTCTACCACAGGTGGAACTCAACGGGATAGGCCTGCTACTTCCTGTCTTGGACAGAATGAGGTGTTTTAAATACTTTAAAATTTATCCTCGACATCCTCTTTCGTTTCCTTTGTTTGAATTAAATCGGGGTTACTCTTGAATGAATGCTAGATTCAATACCCAAAATAATGCCAATACTAGATATGGTTGGTTACTGGGTAAGGAAGGTAGGGAGAAAGGTGGAGCTGCCAAAGATATACCCCCATTTAATATACACATTATTGTATCCAACCTTTTCTGATCTAATACTGGCGTTTGTGACCGATAATTTTCCAAGACTTGACCCAAACGAGAAAGTACTTTGGTCCAGATAATTCATTCAATGGTGTGTCGGACTAAAACCTTGGTTAAAACATTCCTCTAGAAAAGTCTTGATCCAGCGAAGTTCCCTTCACACTACTGTGGGTGTTCCTTACAAAGTACAAATATTTAATTTTTATTATTAATCCATTTAAATATTCTTTCCTTTATAAAAACTAAAAAATTGGCCTAATTCCACCTAAAAATTCCATTTTTGGCACTCACTCAAAAACCCAAAAAAATCCCTAAAATTTTCCTATTTTCTTTGGCATTATTCCTTTAAAAATACACAAATTCACTACCGATATACCCTTCCATCCCTTAAGAGCCATGAAATTGGATACTTACACATCCTTGGGGAAAATAAGAGAGGTAGCAATAAGAGGATTTTTAAAGGCTTTTTGGAATCGTTTAAAAAAGGAGGGGGAAGAAGGGTTTGTTTATAAACGAGAAGAAATGTCCAAAATTTTGGGCCAAAAAGATGAAGATTAAAAGAAGGAATAAGTAAGTATACCTCCAGTCAATTGGACTGGCACGTTTCGACGCTGTAACGTTTTGGGTGTAAATATTCGGAAGGATTGAACGCACACAGACATTTTGGGGACGAGACAACTTGATGTACCTTAGGCCCAGCGAAGTTTAAAATCCTTAGATTCCATTCTGTCAATCTAAGGATCTCAAATCTTGGTTAGGCTTCGTCCGTTGCTAACTCTCGGAGCCATACCCAGCACTGAAATCAAGTCTAATTTCTATTTTAACCAAGAGTGGGCATTCCTACTTACAATTTCATAAACAAAATTCTTAGATTCCATTCTGTCTTCTGTTCATCCTGACAGATTTTTTTATTCTTTTTCAACACTTGATTGAAGTTCTCCTCCTCGCTCACTGTAGAATATCCTATAATTGGTAAAGATAGCGTCCCCAAATCACCGCGCCAAACCTTCCCTGCCTATTGGACTACGAAATTGAAAAAAACATCAAAATTGAGTTAGGTCAATTCAAAACCGTCAAAAACCCTTGTAAACACTTAAAACCCACACAAATACCCCTTAAAAGCTATAATCCCTATTCTCCGAAAATTGGAAAAACAGCCGACAAATAAAGGAAAAGAGGGAGAAAATTAAATGAAAAGCATATTACACACACGTGTTTTGTATTTTTATTTATTTATTTTTGAAAAGAGCAGCTCGAGGTTGAGTGCAAATATGGATAAACAAAAAACCTTTATTTTTACTTCCATATATTTTTATTGGCAATATTTTTTTGTGTTATAGCCTTTGAAAACCATACAAAAATATTCGTTCCTCTCTCTACTAGAGATGTTCCTTTTGCATTACTTTGGGTCTCTATACACATTCCCTGGGTGTCTCCTTAATATTATCTTCACATTGTCTTGCTCGTCTTCACTTTACCATGGTTATCCCCTTCATAATCCTAAAACACAATTACCCTTAACCTACTGGAAGTTTGTGTGGGCTAACCCATCTATCTAGAATATTTTATTTGAACACATTCCTGAAATCCATGCTTTTCCTACAGGAAATGGTGGCCGAAAATTCAAAATCTTAGTGGTTCAATTCACCTTACCTTTGTTCCCTTCACACTATCTTCCCGCACTATTAGAGATTTTCTTTTAATTTATTCAAAATACATATTTGATTATTATTAATTAATTTTTTATAGATGAGATTTTGTTCTCCTACACAATGTACAAATGTAATACAAATGGTAAATTTAATTATTTTTAATTTTAAGTCACAGATCACAAAATTGTATTTTAGACAAACGTTGTTGACACTCAAGATGGTAGCAGTGACTACATTCAATTAAATCAGTACAAGCTTATGGAGGAGATTGCCCAGGGCTCTTACAGTATTGTCAAACTGGCATATAACGAGCAGGATCGAAATTTGTATGCGTTGAAGGTGCTTGACAAATTGAAGGTGAATAAAAATCTTTGATTTATAATTAAGGAATTATGTTAAATTTTAACGATGCCATAATATTACTTCCCTTTACATTACTAAGAATTTGTACCACAAAAGATGTCTCCATGATGTTCCTTACACACTATCTTATAGTACCCTTTTCACATTATTACCACGAGCGTGTTGATGATACTCCTTACACTACCAAATGATGTTCCTTACAGACCTTCCAATCATTTCGGATTCCCGTCCATTTTTGGAATCAAAATTTTTGAAAATCGCTAGACCCAGCCTTAAACCCTTTGGGTTATATTTTTCACACTCCCTCATAATGTTCTTAATAAAATTAAATTTTCATTTTTTTAGTTGGTCAAAAACTTTGCCTGTTTTCGTCCTCCACCTCTCCGAAAGTGTGGAGGAAGTACACAAAACAATCCTCCAACCTCCCAACAGTCATTATCTGTACACAGAAACCCTTTGCAATTAGTGCAACGAGAAATTGCCATATTAAAGAAACTTGCACATCCAAATGTTGTTAAACTAGTGGAGGTACTAGACGATCCTCAGGTAGAAATTCAAATAATTTCTTATTTTTTATTTTCCATAACGTATTTTTAAATTGGCATTTTATCACAGCCTCTGAGACTCCTAAATATTTTAATTTTCCAAAAAATTATTTTAAGGATAATTTCCTCTATATGGTCTTCGAATATATGGAAAGGCGTTCTTTAATGGAATTACCTACTCAAAACCCGTTGAATGAACAATTAGCTTGGAAATATTTTAGAGATACACTTAAAGGATTGGAATACCGTAATTATTTTTAAAAAATTTAAAATTATGAGAAATATCTTTGCCCTGGAAATTGTATTTTTAAAAATTTTTTTAAAAATTAGTTTAAAAAACGGACAATTGTTACAACGCAATATGGGCCTGGATATCCATATAAAATTTATTGGATCAAATTATAGAGATATATTTATATAACCAAGTGCCCAAACAAACCGCCACCACAAGCTTTAGAAATTTCAAAAAATTTAAAATATTTTTTGATAAAATTTTTAAATTTAATTTATTTTTAGTCCACTATCAGAAAATTGTACATCGCGATCTCAAAGTGAAAAAATTTTTTTAGTTAAAAAAATTCTTTTTTAATTTTTAGCCCTCAAATTTACTTTTATCAGAGTCTAATTCTGTCAAGGTGAATAATTTAGAAATTTAAAAACTTATTTTAAAAGATTGCCGATTTTGGTGTTTCTTGTGAATTTGAAGGAATTGATGCTTTTTTGACTGGGACTGCTGGTGAAAATTAAATTTAAAATTAAAAAAGAAATGAAATTAAATTTCCAAAAGGTACCCCAGCATTTATGGCCCCGGAGGCACTCTCAGAAAATTCAAATCAATTTTACAGCGGACGTGCTCAGGATATTTGGTCGCTTGGGTAAGGAGGCTTGTTAAGAATTAAAAATAAACGGGAATAAAAAGAGTTTATTTTTCTGGAAACTTCAGATATATTTTTAATTTTTCCGTAAAGCATTGATTTACGGGAATTCCTTTCATCCCTTAAATTATTCATTCTTCGGAAAGTTTATTTAAATTAACAATAAATTCTCCAGAATTATTTAATATTTTTTACAGAATTACTTTATATGCACTTGTTTTTGGAAATGTGCCTTGGTATGACCCTTATGTTATTGGTAAAATAAAATATATTATTTATTTATAAAATTATTTATTTTTAATAGCTCTCTACAAAAAAATAAAAAATGACCCAGTAACACTTCCAGAGAATATACCAATTAGTGACCCTCTCAAAGGGTTAATACTTGGGTAGGTTTTGAGAATAAATTAATTTAAAAAAATTTATAAAATTAAATAAACCTTTCCGGAAAAAAAATAAAATTTCGGAAAAATTTAATATCTCCTCAATAAGTTTTGACTGGAAAACAAGCCTAAAAACTTTCCGGAAAGAATTTAAATGTTAAACTAACCTTCCGGAAAAGGTTGATTTAATATAAATAAACTTTAAATAAAATAAACCTTTCCAGAAATTATAAATTGTTTTTTTAATTTTAGAATGTTATGTAAAGACCCAGGATTGAGATACGACATTATGCAGGCAAATATTTTATTTTTTTATTAATAAAATTAAAAAAAAATGATTTATAGATAAAAGAGCATTTCTGGGTTACTAAAAATGTAATTTATTTAATTTTTAAAAATTAAATTTTTTTTCAATTTTTAAGGGAAAAGTTTTAATGCCCACAGAAGAAGAAAATTGTTCCCTCGTCACTGGTAAATTAAAAAAATTTTTTCAAATAATTTTTGTTCTCTTTTCAGTTACTCAAGAGGAGGTTAATCAAGCTGTTCGTATCATTCCTCATCTTGGAACTTTAATTCTTGTGAAGGTTGATAATTGTTAAAATTTAAATAAAATAAAAAATTAATTTTATATTTAGGCTATGGGAAGGAAAAAGCATTTTGGGTAATTTTTATTTTTTTATTTTTTCCTGATAAAAAGACAAATGAAAAAATTAAATTTTTGGTCTATCAAAATTGGAAATAAATTTTAATTAAAAATTGAGAAAAAATTAATAATATTTTATATTATAGAAATCCATTTCGCGAACCAGTCATTGAAAACGATTCGTTGTTAGAACATCCAGGGAGGAGACATCGAAGGAAATCTTCGTCGGTTTTTTTGAAAAAAATTATTCTAAAAATATTTTTAGAATCTTTAAATAATTTTCTTAAATTTCTAGATTGCCAGAAGGCAGTGTCACAGCTTCTCCAGTCCGTTCCCACAGTAGAGAACATTTAAACAACCAACAACAACAACAAATTAATTTAGACCAACAACCATCTACAAACAACAACAATTTAGAATTAAATCCGTTAATTATTATTAATAAAATGGAAAGGTTGGATATTGAAAATGGAAATGAGGGAGAGGAAAATAAAAAAGAAATGCCTCAATTATTGAATGGCTCTTTAAATCTTTAAAAATTAAAAATTTTATTTTTCTGTTAGAAAATTGTATATACATATGTATTACTAATTTAATTTACATAAATGTTTTTGACAAATGAGAAGTTTTTTACATTTTTGAAAATGTGACGAACAGAATTTTTGGTGATAGGAGAAATTGTCAAATTTTTGCCAAATTTTTTTTGTTAATTAAGCTTAATGAGCTCCAAAAATCAGCTTGGTCGCCCCTATGGTTTTCGATTTCAGAGGTATGAAAATCGAGAAGAAAAAAGGTTCACAAGCACAGTTTAAACACTTTTATTATCACGTTATTTTAGAAATAAAAAATATTATTGTTTTATTGATAAACGATACTCTAGCTAATATATTGTATAGTTCTATCCGGCATTGAAGTTTCTGGCATTGGAGCAACTTGATTAATATTTGAATTATTTTTGCATCGAAAAATTATTTGTCTGTAATTTCTTACACTCAAAATTGTTACCTTTTAAATTTATTTTTTTAAAGTTTAAGGATAATAAATAAACTCACAATAGGATTTAAAACAGCAATTAAAGATGCCAAAGAACTAGGCAAAAATGTTCCAATATATGAAGAATATATAACGGGTAAATTAATTAAAGCATCGATATTATTGTATATTTGGCTGAGAAAAGTTATTAGAGGTAAAAGAGCCTAAAATAATAAATTTAAATTTTTGTTTTGCTGACTTTTTAATTTAAAAGTGTTTACTCTTAACTAATTAAAGGTAGCAATCTCTCCATAACGCCCACTATGCAGGAATGTGGGGCTAAGTTGAGAAAGAAGTCAGGTCGGGTCGAAAAAACCGGGTATTGTATAACATGACCCATCCCTGACATCAGTCTCATGTCTTTCCCCTCTAAATGTCTATATTCTAGCCTCAGTATATGTATATTATCGTTCCATACCTGTGCCCCCAAAACAATACTCATTTGTTTATTCATATTACGTAATTGAGTCATTTCTACACCTTTACAATGACGATAAACACAAATTTGAATTTTTATACCACAAAAAATAATTATAACGTAGTTTGCTATAGCCAATGTTGAAGCGTAAGTTGCATTAAAATTTGATAGTTCATTAGTCTATAATAATATAATTTTTATTATTATAAAGTACTCTTGATATACTCTATCAATTAATTATATATACTCTATCAATTAATTATACTCTATCAATTAATATATACTCTATCAATTAATACTCTATCAATTAAATAATATATACTCTATCAATTAATTATACTCTATCAATTAATTTTTTTCTGATTTTATACTCTACTGAATACTTCTCTTACATTAATGTTTTTAGTTTAATCCGTCTCGAGACGTTTGCCAAATAGTTTAAAAATGATTTTGACTTACTCTTGATCTTAGTCCAACAACATAATTTTCAATTGTGTAATTATCCAATCCTAACATTTTTGCCAACTCAAGATTTTTTAAATATTCATTTTCTGGACTTGGACAGTTTGAAAAATATGCGCAAACATTCAATCCAATATTAGGTAGCATTACAACAAAAATTAATAATAATTGGTGTTTAAATTTAATGTCAACTCCGCTACATAAAAAAGTTTTTGAAATATTATATGTTATTTTAAATATGTATGTTAAGCTGATTTAGATTATTCTATTTGAGCTTTATTTTATTTGATAATTAGATAATGAGTAGCTTAGTTCGGGAATCTTCCTTTGTGTGTTCGTTACAAGGGAGTAATTGGGTGTTTTCACGATGATCCGTGTCATTATATGTATATTTTATATAAGTTTAAGTAACGTGTCTCGTGGCCAACAAAGGAATCGAGAACTCAATAAGCTAGAACTTTGTAGTATTTTTTTAAATATTTCAGAAGAGTTTACCGTACAACAGTAAAATAACGATAAATAAATAGTGTAGAGACATTCATTGACGTGAATCTTGTCATAAAGTGATTGAGACGGAGGAGAATACATTGCCAAGGATTTGGTAATAAATGTATAGGTCCGTAATTCCAAGTTGTGCCGATACCATTATCAGCTACAAAAACCTATTTTTAATAATACAAATTAATTCTTAAAGATAAATGTCCTATTTGTGCTCAGAAACACATAAATTAAAAAAAGTCATAGACAATCACGCCAAAACATTCCCGCGCCCAAATATTTATTTACCGGTTGAGAAACAACAAACATACAAATCCCAACAATATCAACAAAACAAGTTTGTAAAAGTATTTTGCTATAAACTTGCATTTCTTTCATTGTATAACGTAAAATTAGCCAAATTAAAAACAAATTAGAAAACAATCCAAATGTAGCAAAACAATAAATTATTGTTGAATATATTTCTCCTATTAATATTTTTTAGTTATTTTCTTCTTAAATGGAATGAATGTTTTTTAATTCCTACAACATGTCTTAATTAATATCTAAAATCCTAATATCAACGGGAAGAGGGCTTCAAACAAATATTTTAGCACCTTATAGCTTAAATAAAAATTTTCTTTTGGGCTAATTAGAAAGCCTATAGAATTTGCCAAAATATAGCTCAGGCTCATGTAATTTAATAAGTTAAAACTGAGCATTTTATTGGGTATTTTGGGAGGGTTTGACTTAAAATATTTTTAATAAACTTATAAAATTTCTATAAAACTATAACAGATGTTTTAAACTTTAAAAAAATTAATTTAAAAAATATTTAAACATTCTGTTTAAGCTTGTAATTTATATGTTATAATTATTGTTTACAATTAACTTTAAAAGTCTAATTGCCAGGTGTAACCTTTCTTTAATGAAAAAAAATTTTTTAAAATAAAAATATTTTAATTAATTATTTATAATCTTCTATCAAAGTTTATTATTTTTAAAGTAAAATTTGGATTTTCTATTCGAACAAATGAGCTTATTCCCAAAAGTGGGAATAAGCTTATTTTGGGGTCAAAAAATTGAATATGCAAATAATATGCTCATAGAAAATGCTTGATGAGCTGAGTCGAATAACACTAACTGAAACTTAACTAGGGAAACGTTTTATGTGTTGCTACGGAAGGGCAGGTTTAAAATGTTCAGAATTTAGCTCTTTTTAATTGCTAATATTTATTTAATAAATGTTAAAATACGAGGGATTTTTTTTGAAAATGGCACGCAACTTTATATTAAAATTTTATTTAATATTTAATTTGAAATAAACAATTTAGACACGAAAATTAAATTATAATTTTAAAATCGCTAAAATATTGTCAAATAATAATTATTTAATATATTGTATAGTTCTATCAGGCATTGAAGTTTCCGGCATCGGGGCAACTTGATTAATATTTGAGTTATTTTTGCATCGAAAAATTATTTGTCTGTAATTTCTTACACTCAAAATTGTTACCTTTTAAATTTATTTTTTAATTAAAAAAATCTACATAAATTAGCTAGATATTTAAGCTTGAGGAGGGTATCTAATAAAATTATTATAAAACAGTTATAATTTATAAAGCTAGATTGATAAACTTTCTGGCACCAGGAACTCTCGTACCAAAATTCTACTAGTATTCGGCACAAGCAACTAAAGGTACGAGCAAAACAGAAACCTCAACATCCCCATTCTCCGAAAAATTCTCTCAGACAAGTCGTGTATATACTAATCCATATAGAAATATAAGTAAACTCACAATAGGATTTAAAACAGCAATTGAAGATGCCAAACTAGAACTAAAAAATATTGTACTGGATGATGAATATAAACCAGGCAAATTAAATAAAAAGGTTAAATTGCCGAATAAGTTGGTGAGATGTGTTATTAAAGGAAGAATGGCCTATAAAATTGATAAATTAAATTTCTGAGAGGATAGAGCATTTTTTGGTGAATAGTTATCAATTCCAGCGTAAGATATAACTGATTATTTAAGGCACTATGAAAAACGCACGGACTTATGAACCACACTTGTAAGGTTGATTAAAAAGAGGTTGATTGAAAAATAAATCTATTGTTCCAACCTGTGCCCCCAAAACAATACTCATTTGTTTATTCATATTACGTAATCGAGCCATTTCTACACCTTTACAATGACGATAAACACAAATTTGAATTCTTATACCACAAAAAATAATTATTATATAATTAATTATATTTAATGATGAAGCAAAATTTGAAGTAAAATTTGACAGATCATTAGTCTAAAATTCTTACAAAAATTGTATAAACATAAATCTTTTTATCAAAAAATCCTCTTCAAATAAAATAATGTATCAAAGTATTCTTCAGTTTTTTTGAATAACTATAATTAAACTCCGAGGTCGGGGCCAGAGATGGACGAAAATTTTTCGTCTTGTTTTGTGTTTAATAGATTTTTTTGATAGTTGTGGCGTTGTGTTTTTCGGAGTATAGGGGAGCTTTTTCATATAAGATAAGATGGATCTGACTTAGTCTATTACTTTAGAGCTTATATCCAGATTAGATAATGGGTGGCGTTTAGCTCACTGAGAATGTCTGTAGAGAGAACATCCGTAAGTCAAAGACTATTGCTATACGGGCCTTATCATAGTAACGGTTCTGTGAATAGAAGCTGCAAACTCTGACACCAAATAAATTTTTACTTACTCCTGATCTTATTCCAACAACATAATTTTCGATTGTATAATTATCCAATTCTAATGTTTTTGCCAACTCCAGATTTGTTAAATGTTCATTTTCTGGTGTTGGATAATTTGAAATACAAGAAAAAATATTCAAAATTATTAATGGAATTAGCATACTAGTAATTAACAATAATTGGTGTTTAAATTTAATTTCAAATTTGCTACATAAAAACATAATTTTAAAACTTCTCAGGAAAGTTTACCGTACAACAGTAAAGTAGCGATAAATAAATAATGTAGAGACATTCATCGAAGTAACCCTTGCCATAAAATAATTAATACGGAGAAGAATAAATTGCCAAGGATTTGGTAAGAAATGTATAGGTCCGTAATTCCAAACTGTACCAATGCCATTATCAGATATAAAAACCTTTTTTAAATAGAAAATTAAGTACTTTTTCGGTTCTCTCCCCGATTTTTCAAAATGGTTTTTTACTATCAAAAAACATTCTATCAACAAACTAATTACTCCTAATATCTTTCCATTGACCGATATCAATTGACACTTTCCCGCGCCCAAATATTTATTTACCGGTTGAGAAACAACAAACATACAAATCCCAACAATATCAACAAAACAAGTTTGTAAAAGTATTTTGCTATAAACTTGCATTTCTTTCATTGTATAACGTAAAATTAGCCAAATTAAAAACAAATTAGAAAACAATCCAAATGTAGCAAAACAATAAATTATTGTTGAATATATTTCTCCTATTAACATTTTTTTCTTCTTAAATAAAGAATGCTTTCTGAAAACACCATGAAATAAACATAGGTACATAACGGTAATATTTCTTTAGGGGTAATTATTTGTTTTCTGGGGTATGTATATCTCAATCTAATTTTGGCAAAATTGATCTGATTGTCTGAATGATTTCTGATCTGACCAAAAAACAATCGACTCAACTCGTTAAGAACCATCAAAATAGCTTATACTCTCTTTTTGAAAGTTTCACCAGAAAAAATTATATTTGCCAAAATTATTTTAATTTATTTTGTGTGCTCCTTATCTCGGTTTATTCACGTTATAACCTCTTTACTTTGACGTCATAGAACCGGATTAAAGAGCTGATTCTAATGATATAAAAATTTCCTATATAAAAATTATAGCCTTTAATTCAGGCCAGCTTTTATCCAAAAGGTTTTTACCAAACTTTGAGAGAAAATTAATTCGACTAAATTAATAATTTAAAGCAATTTTCGAATTTATATATTCATTGTCGGAAATCCAGAAAAAAAGATTATCAACCTTCGTTAAAAATGAAAAAGTTATAAGTAAAATAAAATTTATATCCTGTAGTTGTTTGTAATAATGGGTTTTTTAAAACATTTTATTGGCTAGGAATGTTTGTTTCAATGTAAGTTTATTTCCAGGTTTATACATAAAACTTTAATTTTTTAGAAGTTTGTTTAGAAAAAAAAGTTTTTTATTCATTCATTATTTTAAATTATAAAATACTATGAAATTTAACTTAAAGTGCATATTTGTAAACGCAAGGGACAGATAAATTTTTAAAATTATATTTGAAAAAAACCTCACGCAACTATAAACAATTTTATTTACATATTTATTTAATTAAAAAAATTTTTTTGTCACGTAATGTCTTTAAAAACAAAAGTAGGATTTCATATAAAATTTAATAGGACATAAAAATTTTTGTGTGAAATCCCCGGTTTCCGGCTACCCGGCTCGGGAAACCCGGTCTCGGGCCGGCCTGGGTTCGAACTCTAATATAAATGACAAAAACATATGTAGGTGGTTGGGGATAGCATTCAATATCGTTTTTATATTATTAAACGTTAAACGACGAGCTTTAATTTGTTACTTATTAAAAATATTTTTCAAAAATTATTTAATATATTGTATAGTTCTATCCGGCATTGAAGTTTCCGGCATCGGGGCAACTTGATTAATATTTGAATTAGTTTTGCATCGAAAAATTATTTGTCTGTAATTTCTTACACTCAAAATTGTTACCTTTTAAATTTATTTTTTCTTAATTTTAAGGAAAATAAATAAACTCACAATAGGATTTAAAACAGCAATTAACGATCCCGCACTACAACTAAGTAATATTACAATAGATGACGAATATAGTCCAGGCAAATTAAATAAAAAATTTAGATTGGCGAATAAATTGGAAGTATATGTTATTAAAGGTAGAATAGCCTTTAAATTTAACAAATAATTTTATCTACACATAATTACGCAGAATTTTTAACAGAACTATTTTTAATAGAACGTATGTTTATATTATTTAATCCCTAAATCACATTGCTTTCTTAACTTCCTTAAAAATGATGTTTTTAATTTGGCTTGTTTTGAAATTAACTGAATAATAAAGATTATTGTTTGTTAGAATACTGTCTAAAAGTAAAAATTAAGAAATATTAAATCCGGGGATATAATAACACAATTATCTGAAAGCTGATGGATATTGGTAAAGTTATATTACTCGTCTAACTATGGACTAAAGTTACTATGTAATAGGATATTTTAGCTATTGTTAACATTCTAAATATACCTGTGCCCCCAAAACAATACTCATTTGTTTATTCATATTACGTAATTGAGTCATTTCTACACCTTTACAATGACGATAAACATGTATTTGAATACTTATTCCACAAAAAATAATTATTATATAATTAATTATTGTTAATGCTGAAGCATAATTTGAAGTAAAAATCGAAAGGTCGTTAGTCTGAAATTTCATAAAAACTTTTGAAAATTTTTTTAATTAATTTACTCTTAATCTTTGTCCAACAACATAATTTTCAATTGTATAATTATCCAAATCTAACAATTTTGCCAACTCAAGATTTGTTAAATGCTCAGTTTCTGGTGTTGGATAATTTGATATATAAGCACAGATAGTCAATATAAATATTGGAATTATCATTCCAATAATTAGTTTTAACTGGTGTTTAAATTTAACATCAAGACCACTAAATACATAAAAGTTTTGTTTAATAAATTACTTGAATGTTTACCGTACAACCACAAAATAACGATAAATAAATAGTGTAGAGACATTCATTGAGGCAAATCTTGCCATAAAATTTTGGATACGTAAAATTATATTTTGCCAAGGATTTGGCAACAAATGTATAGGGCCGTAATTCCAAATTGTGCCTGTGCCATTATCAAATACTAGAACCTATTTTAATGAAAAATATGTTTTAAATAAATTAAAAAGATGTTTGGACGCAAAAACATTTGACGCATAAATTGATTAAACATTCAAAGTATTCCAATTAAAAGAGGAATTCGATAACTTTGCAAAGTTATAGTCAATCACGCCAAAACATTCCCGCGCCCAAATATTTAAGTATTTACCGGTTGAGAAACAACAAACATACAAATCCCAACAATATCAACAAAACAAGTTTGTAAAAGTATTTTGCTATAAACTTGCATTTCTTTCATTGTATAACGTAAAATTAGCCAAATTAAAAACAAATTAGAAAACAATCCAAATGTAGCAAAACAATAAATTATTGTTGAATATATTTCTCCTATTAACATTTTTTCTCTTATTAAATAAAGAAGAGAATGTTTCTTTTAATTATTTATTCATGTTTTGTTTGTAAAACAATTTATTGTTTATATAAACACGTTTGTGTACAAAACAAGTTTAATCTTTTTAGAAAAACATTTGTTTCTCTATATGTTTATAAGTATAAAACATGTTTTTATGTTTAAAGTTTTGTTTACAATCACAACACGAAATGTTTTCTTCAACAAAAGTTGTTTGTTGAAGAGTTCGATATTTTTATAAAATATAAGTAAAATTAAAGAAACTTTTCTAATTGAAAGGAAAAATTTTAAAAATTGACTTTAAATAACAGATGTTTAAAAAACTTTGTTTAACCAATTTAAGCTCGTAATTTATTCATCAAATTACTGTTTACGTTTAACTTTTAAGATTTTATAGACTAATTGCCAGGTTTAATATTTCTTTAATAAAAAATATTTTTTATCAACATGTCAAGATGCCAATAATTATATATTAAGCACGGGACTTGCGGATGCGGCGTTGTGTAATGGAACATAACACATCAGTCCTGTCAACAGAAGTTGCTTGCGAAGTAACTATTTGCAATAGCAGAAGAGCAACTAGCTTTGTTTTACTTGTTTACTAAATATCATATCTTTCGAAACCCATCGATAAATGACATCCTTTTTTTTAAATTGACAGATCTAGCTAATCACTCATTAAAAGCTATTATAACTCGATGAGTGCAATTATTTGGTATTTCTCATTAATTATAAGATATGTCTAGTTATTGAGTGGTCAAACTAAATATTTTCTCCAAAGCCATTGACCTCTGATCGAATTTAGGGAATGACTTATTTTCTTTCAATATTTGCCCAGATTGTTTTTTAATTTTATATGTTTCTATATTACAAAATATTTATTTTTCAAAAATTTTATTCAAATTATAATTTAAAACAAAGCATGATAATTATTTAAATCTATCAAGCATTGAAGTTTCCGCTTACTTTTAAGTAAGTTGAATGAGTTTTAGGGGAAGCATTTTTTGTTTGGGTAATTTTTTTCTACGGTGTTGAAAAATAAAAGTGTATATTATAAAAATTTTTCTATAAAATAATTTTAAAAAATTAATTAAAATTAAAATTAGCCCACACTTTTAATTTAAGGTATGTTTACTTACAATTAAAAATTTTATTTAAACTTTAACAGTATTCTCATGAATCTTTTTTCTATTAAATTTTAAGGACTACAAATAGATTACACAAATAAATAACGAAATTCTGATCATAACTACTCGAAATTATTTTAAGTTTATACTTTACAAATATACATATTTTTAAATTTTATTTAATAAAATCAGTAATTATTTAATTCAAAATTTAATTATTTAATATATTGTATAGTTCTATCCGGCATTGAAGTTTCTGGCATTGGAGCAACTTGATTAATATTTGAATTATTTTTGCATCGAAAAATTATTTGTCTGTAATTTCTTACACTCAAAATTGTTACCTTTTAAATTTATTTTTTTTTAATTTTAAAGAAAAATAAATAAAATTACAATAGGATTTAAAACAGCAACCAAAGATGCCAAACCACAACTAAAAAATATAAAAATAGATGATGAATATAAACCAGGCAAATTAAATAAAAAATTTAGATTGGAGAATAAAGTGGTGATATAGGTTATTAAAGGTAGAATCGCCTAAAATAAATAAATTTTTAAATTTTTTAAATTCAGTTGTTACTACATATGTATTTGTTTTCTAAATTCAAATAAACATAAATGTAATGATACTACCTGTGCCCCCAAAACAATACTCATTTGTTTATTCATATTACGTAATTGAGTCATTTCTACACCTTTACAATGACGATAAACATGTATTTGAATACTTATTCCACAAAAAATAATTATTATATAATTAATTATTGTTAATGCTGAAAGAGAATTCGACGTGAAAATTGATAGATCATTAGTCTAAAATTTAAAAAAATTAAAAATTCTAAAATAACCTACTCTCGATCTAAGTCCAACAACATAATTTTCAATTGTATAATTATCCAATTCTAGTGTTTTTGCTAGTTCGTAATTTGTTAAATGTTCATTTTCTGGTGTTGGATAGTTTGAAATTGAAGCCAAAACATTTAAAATTAGTAATGGGATTACCATACCAAAAATTAATAATAATTGGTGTTTAAATTTAACTTCAACCTCGCTATATACATAAAAACATTAAATATGTATATTCAAGAAGTACAACAGTAAAAGTTTACCGTACAACCACCAGATACCGATAAATAAATAATGTAGAGACATTCAACGAGGTAACTCTTGCCATTAAATTATTAATACGGAGAATAATGGATTGCCATGGATTTGGCAAAAAATGTATAGGTCCGTAATTCCAAGTTGTGCCGACACCATTATCAGAAACATAAACCTATTTTGGACGAAAAAATTACTTTTCTCACGCCAAAACATTCCCGCGCCCAAATATTTATTTACCGGTTGAGAAACAACAAACATACAAATCCCAACAATATCAACAAAACAAGTTTGTAAAAGTATTTTGCTATAAACTTGCATTTCTTTCATTGTATAACGTAAAATTAGCCAAATTAAAAACAAATTAGAAAACAATCCAAATGTAGCAAAACAATAAATTATTGTTGAATATATTCCTCCTATTAACATTTTTCTTCTTGAAAGGAAGAAGAGAATGTTTTTGTTTGGGACAAATTTAATTTATTTGGTAGACAAACATTGTTGAATTAACTTAATTTGTTTTTACAGCATGTTTTAATGTTTTTATTTTAAAAAAATGTTTGGGAAAAACATGTTTTTAGTAAATGTTTTTGCGGTCGTAAACATGTTTTAATGTTCACACTTAAAAACAAACATGTTTGTAAGAACGAAAATATGTTTTCAAACAAAAGCGTTATTAAACTTATTTATCATAAATTTATGTTAACTGTTTTACATTTTGTAAAACATACTCTAATTATTTCAAAAATGTTTTTGAAAAGGTATAAAATAATTCAGAGAGTTTTTTACTTTGCTTATGAATTTTAATAGTACAAATTAATTTCTTTTATTTGTGTAAAATATTTTTAAAAAATTATCCCACACTTTGAAATTTAATAATTAATTAGAAAATTAATTCTATTTAAACATTTATTTTAAACATTAATAATTTTCCCATCAAAACTGTACGAAAATGTTTGTTTCGTTTAGTTTGTCTTGTTTTTCATGGAATTTTTTAAAGACTTTCGAGCATAAAAACGCTTGATATTTTTGGATAGTGAGTTAGTAATAATCTAAATATCTCCACCTAATCCTTATTAATATATCCCTCTTAGTTCACACAATCCCTCTTATTCCCTCCAACTCCCCATTAACTTTTCTTACTACTAAATTGGGGATATAAGGGGGAATTTGAAGGGATCAAGAAAGATATCAGGGTAATTGGAGGCAAATATTTGAATTTTATCAAATATTTAATGCTTTTTGACAATGTACAACCTCGAGAAACATCATTTCTTAATAAAAATTTATTTTCAATTTTCTTTCTCGTTTCGTTGAGAAAGAAATTTTATTTTCATGCAGCTCTGATTCTCATGTACCAAACAAATTTTCTTACAGTAAGAAAATTAAAACAAATTTTTTTTTAATTTTTTGCTAAAATAATTGTTAAATTAATTATAATATTTTTTTTATTTTATTTAAATTTTTATTTTTCAATGTTTTTTTAGTTTTATGCAAAAAGCTGTGTTGTTTTATGAAGGTTTTAATTATGCCACTATTGGCGTTGTAAAAATTACAATTGTAACTAAACAGATTAATTTAAGACGATAAAGCGCCCCCATGTATTTACAATTATATCAGTTCATCATAGAGTATTGTAAAGCATACATATAGCTATTTAATTCCTAAGGCTATGCAGTAGGCGGCGTGGTGTAGTCCGGTCTACTGAAGATGCTGGTTCGCTCCCAGCTGCCTAATAACCTTTTCCACTAGCTAAAGGAGAGAAATAGCTATAGCAAAGCTGCTTTGCTTTATTAACTAAATTTACGAGGCTAATGCTAAAATAAAGAAATCGGGTGATGGCACCATCAACAAATTCATTAAGCTAAAAAACATTAAGCTAAAGAAACTTTTAGTATTTTCTTTGTTTTCCGGTATATTTTTTAATTTTATTTTTTTAAATAATTACAAAACATTTATTTTTCAAAAATTTTATTCTAATTTCATTCTAAACTCAAAGATCTATTTAATATATTGTATAGTTCTATCCGGCATTGAAGTTTCTGGCATTGGAGCAACTTGATTAATATTTGAATTATTTTTGCATCGAAAAATTATTTGTCTGTAATTTCTTACACTCAAAATTGTTACCTTTTAAATTTATTATTTTTAATTAAAAAAATAATAAATAAACTCACAATAGGATTTAAAACAGCAACTAAAGATGCCAAACTACAATTAAAGAATATTGCAATAGATGATGAATAGAATCCAGGCAAATTAAATAAAAAATGTAGATTATTAGATAAGGTAGTGAGATAAGATAATATAGGTAGAATTGCCTATAAATAATAAAATAAAGGAATTATTTAGAGATGTCCAAGACATCTCTCGGTCACCTAAAACTTCTGTAAATTTTCGATCTTGGATGTCAAAAGAAATAATCAGAAGTCTCCGAAAAAGTAAGGGTCAATTTTCCAATTTTATCAGGTCAATTTTTCTAATCACATAAATTGATTTCATCATAGGCTTAGACTTATATTTTTATACTCATCCGAAACTTATAACTCTTTAAATTTTAAAACTTTTTAGGCGTCCAAAATAACACATTATTTACCTGTGCCCCCAAAACAATACTCATTTGTTTATTCATATTACGTAATTGAGTCATTTGTACACCTTTACAATGACGATAAACATGTATTTGAATACTTATACCACAAAAAATAATTATTATATAATTAATTATTGTTAATGCTGAAGCATAATTTGCAGTAAAAATTGATAGGTCGCTAGTCTGAAAATTAAAAAAAAATTTTTCAAGTGATTTGGATGAAATTTTATTGCGACAGGTTTTCCAAGACTTCATTTTCGGTCGATTTATATGATTGAAAAAAGATTTATTATTTTGTCATTGCTTATTTTGTGCTTCAGAAAGTGTACTTATGAAATTCAAATAAGCGAAGGGATCATTTGAATCCCCATTGAATCCCCAAATCATTTGAATCCCCATCGCACATAGAAAAATCCCAAAAAAATATTTGTCCTGTTTTGCCCTTGTACTGAATTGGGTCATGAATTTGGATTTTCGCTAAATGCATAACCTACTCTTGATCTCATTCCAACAGCATAATTTTCAATTGTGTAATTATCCAATCCTAATGTTTTTGCCAACTCAAGATTTGTTAAATGTTCAGTTTCTGGTGTTGGGTAGTTTGAAATACAAGAAAAAATATATAATATAAATATTGGAATTATCATTCCAATACTTAGTTTTAACTGGTGTTTAAATTTAACATCAAGACCACTACATAAAAGTTTTATTTAATAAATTATTTGAAGGTTTACCGAACAACAGCAAAATAACGATAAATAAATAATGTAGAGACGTTCATTGAAGTAACTCTCATCATAAAATTATTGAAAATTAAAATTACAAATTGCCAAGGATTTGGTAAGTAATGTATAGGTCCGTAATTCCAAGTTGTGCCGACACCATTATCAGAAACATAAACCTATTTTTAGACGAAAAAATTACTTTTCTCACGCCAAAACATTCCCGCGCCCAAACTTCAAATATTTACCGGTTGAGAAACAACAAACATACAAATCCCAACAATATCAACAAAACAAGTTTGTAAAAGTATTTTGCTATAAACTTGCATTTCTTTCATTGTATAACGTAAAATTAGCCAAATTAAAAACAAATTAGAAAACAATCCAAATGTAGCAAAACAATAAATTATTGTTGAATATATTTCTCTTATTAACATCTTTAGGTATTTTCTTCTTAAAACAATATATTATATACAGTGTCAAATTAAGATAATGGGATCAAATAAAATTTAAATGAAAAAAATAAGGAACAAATTCAATCAAGAATTATCGAAGTTCCCTTCCCTTTGCTTCTATACTGAGTTGAAGACATGTGGAATAATTTTGGGTAATAGTTCGCACTTCCTTGAGTGACCAGCCTTACAAATCTATAGCTTTATGAGCAGGAGCCAACTCCTGCTGAAAGATCCAATCCCTATGACAAAAGAAGCTTCGAAGGTTCATTAGACTTATAACAATTATGAGAGCCGAGACATTTTTTTCTAACATTATTTGTAATTTTTTATACCAAACACAACTTTATTTAATTCTAAGAAAATTAAAATGAAAAAAAATTTTTAGTTAATTATCCCACACTTTTTTAACTTTAAACATGTTTACATTAATTTATTTTATACTCATTTTAAACTTTTATAATTTATTAATATTCTCATGAAAAGTCCAATTTCGTTAAATACCGTATATTGTTATATAAACAATTTTTCATACCCGCTGACGTCAAACAATTCTCGATAATGGCAGGGTTATATTTGGCGCAAGGTGAGGAGTATCTTGTAACCCTACAAATATTTTTCCTCTTTATACGTTTCTATATTACAAAATATTTAAATTTCAAAAATTTTATTCAAATTATATTTTAAAACAAAATATAATAATTATTTAATATATTGTATAGTTCTATCCGGTATTGAAGTTTCTGGCATTGGAGCAACTTGATTAATATTTGAATTATTTTTGCATCGAAAAATTATTTGTCTGTAATTTCTTACACTCAAAATTGTTACCTTTTAAATTTATTTTTTTAAGTTTAAAAAAATTAATAATCATACAATAGGATTTAAAACTGTAACTAAAGATCCAAGACTAGAAGTGAAGAATATCATAATAGATGATGAATATAACCCAGGCAAATTAAATAAAAAGTTTAAATTGGCAAATAAATTGGAAATGTATGTTATTAAAGGCAGAACAGCCTAGAAATTTAAACATTACAGAGAAGGGATTCTGGGGCGGATTCTAAAAACGTGGTAGAATTACCTGTTAGTTACACGTTTTTTCTCTAAATTTCAATGTAATATTTACATTTAAACATTACCTACTTGTTCTAGTTGTATTTTTATTTGATTTAAGTTTGGGGATTCTTGTGAATCTTTTAATATCAAGATCCGATATCCTAAGGGAACTTTATCAAAGCTGGGGATATAATCTGGTCTATTTGATCTCTCTTTTTTTAGTGCCTTAAAAACAAATTATTATTTTATAATTTGAGTAATATTAGGGTGGTCCATTGGTGTTGTTGGACGTTGGAGGGAATTCGTAGAAAAACGGGGTTAAAAACGAGGCATTAGAAGCATTCGCTTCAAATTCGACTTCAGAGAGGGGTCGGGAGAGTCGCTTTAGAATGTTGAGAGGGTCGCTCTAGTGAAGACGGTCGTTAAGATAGAGGAATCGGAATTCCGACCCGCCTCTGATGTACATATAGCTTTACCTGTGCCCCTAAAACAATACTTATTTGTTTATTCATATTACGTAATTGAGTCATTTGTACACCTTTACAATGACGATAAACATGTATTTGAATACTTATTCCACAAAAAATAATTATTATATAATTAATTATTGTTAATACTGAAGCATAATTTGCAGTAAAAATTGATAGGTCGTTAGTCTAGAATTTTTTTTTAAAAATCTGAAATTATTTTAAATTAATTTACTCTTGTTCTTTGTCCAACAACATAATTTTCAATTGTATAATTATCCAATCCTAACAATTTTGCCAACTCAAGATTTGTTAAATGTTCAATTTCTGGCATTGGATAGTTTGATATAAATGAACAGACATTTAAAATTAGTAACGGAATTACCATAGAAAAAATTAATAACAATTGGTGTTTAAATTTAATATCAACTTTACTAAATAAAAAGTTTTTATTTTAAAAATTATCCTGGATTTACCGAACAACTACTAAATAGCGATAAATAAATAATGAAGTAACATTCATAGAACTAAATCTTGCCATAAAAGTGTTAATACGGTAAAGAATATACTGCCAGGGATTTGGTAAGAAATGTATAGGTCCGTAATTCCAAATTGTGCCGACACCATTATCAGAAATATAAACCTATTTTTAATAAGACAAATTACCGTAAATGCTCTAATAGAACCACACTCCCTATTTGAAGCACACTCCCTAATATAAGCACACCCCTTGTGTATTGGCAGCAAAAAAGCAAATTATCATTTTTTAGTTATATTTAGGTCATATAAAAAGGATTAAGGGAGATATACCCAAAAACCGGTACCCAAAACTTATATACAGAAATCCGATACCTCTAAAATCCGATACCCTCTAAAGAGTTTATGTGATTAAGAGAGATATTGGTGATTTTGCGCATTGAAAGGTATCAGGGGATTTTGTAGATTAAGATTGAAATTAGGAGATTTGATAGATAAAATGTGATATCATGTGATATCATTAGAAAAGTTATTACAATTTGTGAATATAATTGAAATTTAATTTTTGTTTTGTTTTATGTGAGGTTATATGTAAATGGATTTCTGGGCTCCAAAATTATATATTAATTTATGTTAGGTATATATTTTCATTAAAAAATTGAAAATAGATCGAAAAATAAAAGCACACTCTCTATTTGAAGCACACTCCCTAATATAAGCACACCCTACGAGGGGATCGAAAAATAGAAACACATGTGGTTTTATTAGAGCATTTACGGTAATTTTAATTAAAAATAAATGCCCCTCAGAAATACAAAAATTTAGCAAAGTTATAGTCAATCACGCCAAAACATTCCCGCGCCCAAATATTTATTTACCGGTTGAGAAACAACAAACATACAAATCCCAACAATATCAACAAAACAAGTTTGTAAAAGTATTTTGCTATAAACTTGCATTTCTTTCATTGTATAACGTAAAATTAGCCAAATTAAAAACAAATTAGAAAACAATCCAAATGTAGCAAAACAATAAATTATTGTTGAATATATTTCTCCTATTAACATTTTTCTTCTTAAATAAAGAAGAGAATGTTTTATGTTTGAAACAAATTTAGTTTATTTGTATGACGAACATTGTTTAATTAACTTAATTTGTTTTTACAGCATGTTTTAATGTTTTTATTGAAAAATATGTTTGGGAACATGTTTTTAGTAAATGTTTTTGGAATGTTTTATTTTTACGAAAATGTTTTAGGTTTCCAAAACATTTTATGTTGCTTAGAAAAATGTTTATTGAAAATTTGTTCGTAAGACATGGTACAAATAAAAATAATTTCAAACCACAAATTTTTAAAATTCATTTTATTTCGACAAAATCTCGTGACAAATTTATAAAATCGTATCGAAAAATTGTTAAATCAAATCCTAATAAATACCCTCAACAATCTTTCTCACGTAGATATCTTTCACCACCCGAACTTAAATTACTCTATTCCCTTAGGAAACAAGCTTTTAATGCAAATTTAAATTGTAAATTATATAAATACATTGTTGTAGACTTAAGTATTATTGAATTATCTGACCCAAAACCACTCCGCAACAGACAGCCATAGGTAATTTTAGACAATCACAAAATTAATTGTTATAGTAAAATTAATAGTATTCCCTGTATTCTTTTAAACGCTCGATCATTAATAAGAAAAATTAGTGATTTATATTTTTTAATAGAAAATCAATCACCAAAACTAATATTTATTACGGAAACATGGATAAAAGACAATTCTATTTCAGAAAATGAATTATCTATAAACAATAAATACCATATTATATTAGCAAATAGGAAAGTCAAACTTGGGGGTGGATGTGCTATACTTATTTCTACAGAAATTCCATATCAGACCATTTTTTCTGGTTCCAAATATCAATGTGAATTTTTAAGTATAAATATATTCTTACCAAAGAAAACAAATTTATGTTTAATTTACCGCCCTCCTAACTGTAAACCCGCAAATACAGAAAAAATTTTAAAGTTCATATCTAATAACCTCAGTGAAAATTTTATATTTTGTGGTGATTTTAATATACCCAAAGTGAATTGGACAAATTTACAAACAAACTGTCCCAATGGGAAAATTTTATTAAATTTTCTTTATCAAACAAATTCTTTTCAACACATTAATCAATCTACCAGGAATGAATCTAAATTAGATCTTGTCTTTTCTTCCCCTGAAAAACTTGTTCAAAATATAAATATTTTGGAACCTTTCTCTAATTCTGACCATAATATGATTTCATTTCAAATAAACTCAAAAATTCACATTAATAAAATTAGAAAAAAGATTTTAAGAAGAAATTTATCATCAAAAAATTTTAAACTATTAAATAAAGCATATGCAACTGTCAATTGGCACAATGAACTTTCATATTACTTTAATGTAGATTCAAAATATAAAGCCTTAATCAACATTATTCTATATCTATACAATTCTATTATTCCTCTCAAACCACTTAAATCTATTATTAAAGAAAATTATCCTAATAGTATTAATACATTATCTAACCGAAAACATAAACTATATAAAGAATTAAAAGAAGATCCTAAAAACAATGATTTAAAACTTAAATATAAAATTATTTCTAGACAACATAGGAAACAAATACATAACTATTATGATGAAAAAGATAGATTACTTATTTCAAAAGGAAAATCAGCAATTTATAAATTTTTTAAAAATAAAATAAATCCTATAGCCCCAATTCCAATTATTTCTGATGAAAATGAATTTATCTATAAAAACACTATTGATAAATGTAACATTTTTGGACATACATTTCAAAAATATTATACAAAAACAAATTCTATATCATTAGCTAATATAGCTCACATAAATGAAAGTAAAATAAAATTAAATGACTTAAACTTTACGGTTATAGAAATATTTGAAGCATTAAAAAATGCTCCGAATAGAAATTCTACTTCACCAGATTCTATTCCATACATACTATTAAAAAACTGTGCATTAACTCTTGCTCCAATCTTAACAGAACTTTTTAGACAAATTCTCGATGATGGAGAAATCCCAGAAATATGGCGACAATCCATAATTATTCCTATATTTAAGAAAGGTGACAAAACAATTGCAAAAAACTATAGACCTATATCACTCACATGCACTTTATGCAGAATATTCGAAAGAATACTATCTGACAAAATTATAATTTTCCTTCACGAATATTTTAATGTAAATCAATTTGGATTTCTTAAAAATCGTTCAACTATAACACAACTGCTCACAATGTTAGACGATATTTACATTAATATTGATAAAGAAAAAAAAGTCGATATTATCTACATTGACTTCGAAAAAGCCTTTGATACAGTACCTATAAATATATTAATACAAAAAATTAAATTAGCTGGTATAGATGGAAAAATACTTAAATTTCTGACAAATTTCCTAACAAAAAGAACATTTCATGTGAAGATAGATGATGAACTTTCAAATAAATATGAAACTCATTCAGGAGTCCCACAAGGCAGTGTACTTGGACCTCTTTTATTTATCTTATTTATTAATGACTTACCTAAAATTCTTCCTAATGAAGTAAATATTAAAATATATGCTGATGATGTTAAATTATATATAATTCATAATAACGATATCTGTAGGAATAAATTATCAGAAAGTCTCAATCTTATACAATCATGGTCAAAAAACAATGGAATGAAAATCTCAATTAATAAATGCTTTTGTCTTTACCTTGGTAAAGACAATAATGAATATCAATATTACCTAGATGATCAACCAATTAAAAAAGAACACAGTATACGTGACTTAGGAGTTATTATCGATAAAAATTTATCATTTTCTAATCAAATAGATAAAATAACCAAACAAGGATATTTTTTAATACATCAAATATTCCGCACTTTTAAATCACGAAATCTTAACACTTTGATTTTCATATATAAAACATATTTACGTCCATTATTAGAATATGCTACAGAAATATGGAATCCAATGAGAAAAGATCAAATAAAAACTCTTGAAAAAATCCAAAAATTATACACTAAAAAAGCATTTTATAAATGTGGTCTTGTGCAGAAACCATATGAAGATAGGCTAAAAATTTGCAAACTAAAAAAACTCGAAGAAAGAAGAATTCTTACAGACCTTTGTATGACACATAAAATTCTTAAAAATTACACTCATTTGGAACCAGAAAAATATTTCACTTTAACTAAACGGGCAAAAAGAAGGGCTTTACTTTTACAAAATAGACCCTTTTCAAAGAAATCAAAAAATAACTTTTTTTACCCGAGTAATATCATTATGGAACAAACTTCCAAAAGAAATAGTTGAAATTAATAATTTAAAAAAATTCAGGGAATATACAAAAGAAATAGATTTACTAAGGCTGTCTGGAGTGGAGTAAATAAAATTTTTTATATATTTTATTAATTTTCTATTTTTTTATGTTTTAATTTAGTTATTTTTATTATTGACATTTTTATTTTTTTTATCACATTAGTGTACAAATATGTACCTGTGATTGTCTTATAAATAAATAAATAAATAAATAAATAAGACATGTTTTAGAGAAATACCTATATTTGTTAAAGTTTTTCGTAATAGTTAGGTAACTTAGTGTACTGAGTTCAAATTATTTATTCCGAATCTCGGATCCAAATTCAACAAAAAACGTGCCAATTTTTTAATTTCTAAATTGAATTCGCCTTGTCGAATTTCAGTTTCGGCTTCGAAAGAACTTAACCGGTTTTGGGATTTCAAAATTTTTGCGATTTTTATCTCGGATCGGGACTACCGGATCCCGAAAATCTGGTTCAAAATCTGGTCCGGTTCGAACTCGTTTTTAGGTTTGTTAAACATTTTATTAATATATTTTACAAGCTATGACAAATTTTAGACTTGTCAATAATTAAAATAAAAACTTGTCGTCAAACTTTTATAAAACAGTTAACTTATACGTGTGCCAATTAATTCGAAAAATTTTTAAACAATTTATATTTAAGCTCATAATTTATTTATTTAATTATTGTTTACAATTAACTTTAAAAAAATTTTTTTCTTGACTGATTGCCAGGTGTAAAGTTTTTTAATAAAAAGATTATTTTTAAGAAAAAATTATTTTCTTAATTATTTAAAGTCTAGAAAAATGTTAAAATATGAGAAATAAATGGCACTTATCGGTTATACGCCCACAAACTGAGTCCCAGCCGGATTTGATCGGCTCTAACTTTTTTGAGCTTGCTACAATTCAAATAAAGCTTATATCATTCGAAAGCCCTCGATAAGAGGAATACTTTTTCCAGCTTAAAGGATCAACTCTGATCACTTTTTAAAAATCGAGGGCTTTCGAATGATATTAGCTTTATTTGAATTGTAGCAAGCTCAAAAAAGTTAGTCAATCAATGTCGGATGGCAGAACAGCTAATACTTTCAGTTTGTGGGCGTATAACCGATAAGTACTAAATAAATTTTTCGGTTATTCGATTTAGTTCTTAAGAAAACGAATGATTTCTGCTTCCTAGCCTACTAAAATTACATAAATTTTGGTCTACAACGCTAAAAATACAAAGAAATTTTAACGTAAAATTATTTTTAATAAAAAAAGAAAACAATAATTTTAATAAAAACAAAAAAAAACAATTTTTAAAAATAAATAGTTTTAACTATTAATTTTTTCAACAAAAATTGGCAAGCAAAAATTCACAGTTTTGATTCATTTCTTTAACAGAACAATTAATACTTTCGTTTAACCAATTTAATATTCTATCCTTCATTAAATTATTTATAGAACCACGAATTGGCTTTAAAAAAATAAAATTTAAATATTAAAAGAAGAAAATGCCCTAACCCACACTCACTTCAAAAATATATTTTAAAATCGAGGAGTATTTAGTAATGGTTTTATGTAAGAAAATGAGTCAGTGAAGTCAGTTTATTAGTTGGAACAACTTAGAAGATTGGGAATTGAACTTGGCAAAATATCGGAAATTATAATTCCTATTAAGGTTGTCGGATAGATGGAAATCTTAGGATATCGGGATCCAGATTTGATACCCTAACCGAAAGTTTCCGAATATCAGGTCTTTTTTCCGGATCCAAATATCCGTATCCAACAACCCTAATTCCTACCCCTCCTTCCAATGATAATCAGAGATGTCTTAGAAAAATCGAAAAAGAATTTAAAATATCGAAATGTCGAAAAAGCTCTCCGTATGTATAAGTGAAGAGGGGAATCTACATATATGACACCAAAACCATCCAATAAAAAATTTAAAAAAACACCTCAGGCATAATTTCCATAATTTCGTTTAATTTCAAATTATTTTCAATTTGTTGTTTATTAAAGTCAACAACAAAATTTTTAGTTAAAAATAGCCTAATTCGCTTTAAACTTCCTCCAATTGGTTGGATGGCCCGTGCACGTAAAGAATTTAAAAATGAAGAATTATTTATTGTTTTTTCACTTCTTTTTAAGGAATCTGAACTGCTACTGGTAATTAATGGATTGTCAATGTTTTGAAGGTGCTCTGCTAAAAAATATGAAAAATTAAAATTGATGTTTGATAACTTAAATTTTTCAAAAAAAAAAGCTGGTCGGATCCAATAGAATTACTCGACCCGTTTTAGTTTTTTAGAGTTTAAAAAGAATTTAAATAAGAGTAATTTTGTCATTAGATGAAAATTTTTCAGTTTTATATCAGGGTTACCTATTTAATTACCAGTTTTATTTCAATAAAAAAGGTAGTAAATTGTCTTTTACTAAAACGGTAAAAATTGAGACCCTTCTCTGATCTCGAGTTATAATTTTACAATGCAGTTTTAGTTTTGGAGTGGTTCTGACAAAATTCAGGATTGTGTAGCCGTGACTAGGTTTGTTGGTTTCAAACCGAACCGAAAAACCGAGGAATTTTGGTTCGGTTAACCGAAGAATTTAGTGAAACCGACAACCTAGCCGTGACAGATCGAATTTCCAAAACGTGTTAGAATAATTCGGATTTTTAGAAACAAATCCTAATTTCAAATATAAACATCTAATTCAACACCAGACAAAATTAAATAAAAAAAACTCCTCACAATCACAAGTATTTTCCAACAATTTACAGGCAACTAAACTCAACCCCAATATTTCAATAACAATAGCCAAATTTTGTATAATTTCAATTTTATTCTTCCAATTATTATTTTCCACTCCTTTTTCTTCTTCATTTTTCCAAAATTTTTCCAAAAAATTTAAACAATTTGTAAAATTAATTTCTTCTCCTTTTTCTTCATTTAAATTTAATTTTAAAATTAAATTTTTTTCTTCTCTTTTATTAAATTGTTTTTGTATATCCAAAGAAATATTTAATAATAATTGAGGTAAATTAAATAATTTAGTTGTTTTAATTAATTTATTTAATAATTTTGTGTTTATATAATTCTCAAATATTTCTTCATTCTAAAAAAAAATAAAAATTTAAAGGAAAAATAAGTTAGAATTTAATAAAGAATCGGTAAAATATTTTTAAAATCGAAAAAAAATTTTTTTTAGAAAAATACTGGAATTTGTGTATATTTTTCGTATTTGACAATGAAAAAAATATATATCTGAGGCAATAGCACTTTTTTTTTTAAAATTTTAAGTATAAGCATTTCAACAGAAATTCTAAAAATTTTGATAAAAAATCCAAAAAAATTTTTTGTCCGCAAAAATTTTGCAAATAAAAATTAGGCATTAGCGAACAAAAAAAGATTTCAAAATAATAATAAATTATATAAAAATAAATTATAAAAAAATAACCTCAAAATCTTTTTCTTTATTATGCAAAACAGAATTACATTCAACCATTGCCAATTCTAATTTTGCAATTTTATCTTCCAACAAAATATTTCCAATATTTCCAATCGCCGTTATAATTGCATTTTTTAAATAAAAATAATTTTTCTGAAAAATGAAGAGAAAAATACAAAAAATTAAAAAACAGTCAAACCTCTCCCTTTGGAAATAATCAAATAATGAGAGGGTAAAAATAACATAAATTGAGAAGGTATTGTTTAGACATACCCTCTATCACTACCTAGTAGCTAACCAAAATTTAAAAACGTTTCTTAAATTAAAGCTTATCTCGTATTGGAGGTAGAATATTTACAAGAGAGAGAGGTTTGATTAAAATTTAATTAAAAATAAAAAAAAACCATTTGAGTAAATGAATATTCAGCCAATTGTTTAATTAATTTATCAGATATTATTGTTGGAAATACCTTTAAAAAATAATTTTTTTGGTTAAATAAATATAAAAAATACACTAAAATCTCTGTTGTCTGACAATTTGTCCCAATCTAAAAATTTTTTAAATTTATTTTTTAAAAGTTGTTAATCCAATATTTTTAAAATGTCACTATTTTATGTAAAAAAAATAAGATTGGTTAACCCAGACTTGGAAAAGTCCAAAAAATATGTCTGCGGATATCCGTTGTATCCGCCGTAAATATTCGGATACCAAAACAATGTCCATTACAAAGTCTGAATTAACCCATGGATTATATTAACAACTTAAAAGTTTTGGCATTTTTCCAAAAAGTTGGCATTTAAAAATATTTTTTGAAAATTTCAAACAAAAATTTAAAAAAAATTTCCAAACCTATAGGATGACTCTTTTCATCGCCAATTAAAATCGAAGCCAATTTTTCCCCTCCTCCACTTTTTTCTTCCAAAGGAGTAAAACAAACAGTCAAAATTCGATTTAAAATATCGGCTCCAATAGAAAAAATAGAATTATTTGCTTTTTCAGAAAATTCAATTAAATTTTGAATTTGGGCAAAAGAATTGTTTTTGTAAGCATTTACAAGGCATTCATTTGTCTTTTTTTAAATAATTAATCAATTTTTATTAATTTTAAAGAAAAACCTCTCTTTCATTCATATCAAACATAACGCCTAAAAAATTAAAAAAAATATTTTTGGTTGAAAATCTGCAAGTATTCCTCCGATTGAGGATGCGGCGCTAGAAAGTTTATGCGTCCAATCAACAAAAAATTGGATTTTTCTTGCTATTGTATAGTTGGGATATCCAAATTTCAATACCAAGAGAAATCCAATTTTTTGTTGATTGGACGCAAAAAAATTCACTGGACGCACAAACTAGGCGAGCACCGCAAATTTTTAAAAATAAATTGAGGATAGTAATTTTTTCCGCTGTTTTAACGAAGACTCCAGTAAATCTGTAAACTTTGTCCAAAAGTGATGTCAGTTAACCAAAAAAAGTCTCCTTTTAGGAACTTGTTGATAAAATTTGCGGACTTTACAGAAAACTACCTTTCAGTTTTAATTATACAGAGCCTTAAGAACTAAACATAAACTCCCAAAATCAGAAAAAAATATAAAAAAAAACCAACCCAAATCTGTATAGTAAATATTAGCCTCCTTAAATCGTCCAAAATGATAAGGTACAAAAAACCGAAGAAATGCCAAACTGTCTTTTTGAATAAATTTTAATTGAATTTGTTTCTCCATTTCTTTTATTCTTTCAACACAACCAAAAATACCTTATTAAAAAATAAATTTAAAAAAAATTTTTAATTAAAAAACCATAAAGTCTACAAAGCATAATTTGTATTGAAGCTGTACAGTCCGAATGAAAATCCTTTGCCCACTTAAAAATTGTTTTTATTTAAAAAATAAAAAGAAAATTTAAAAACCTCTAGAAATGCAATAATTGGCAACAAAGTCTCTAATTGATGGCCTGAAATGTAACGAGAAAATTTAAACTTAAAAAATTTTTTGAGAGAAATAGACAAAAAACAAATTTAATTTAAAGAACTTGATATAAAGTGATTGGAACCAAACCCTCACACTTTCAAAGAAAAAGATGCTGTATATATAAACTACTAGACCAATTAAACCAACAAATATCAGAAAATCATCTTTAATAGGGTTGCCAAAATGGGTCGGGCCTAAGACACTTGGCCCGAAAAAGACTCGTGCGGCCCAACTCGATAAAATTGAGGCCCGAAAAAAATAACTCGACCGTCGGCCCGATTCGAAAATGGCAACCCTAATCTTTAATTTTAACCGAACAATTTATTTCCTTTACAAAATTACGAGAAAAATTGAAAAAATTCTTAAAACTCTCAAAAAAAAATTTTTTTTAATTAAATAAACCCCAAATAATATTTCCAAAAAAAACCTTCTCTTCTATAAATTTCCCACATATATTGAACCACAAGTTGAGATAAACAAGTAATTTGAATTCCATCCAATTTTGGGATCAAATGTCCATCCTTAACAGATTTTTCTTCTTTCAGGCAATTTTCTTCTTGTTTTTTAACTTCACAAAGACATTTAAATAATAAATTTAATTGTTCTTTTAATTGAATTTCTGTTAAAGTTTTTGGAGGGAAAAAATTAAAATTTAGTTGAAATTGAAGAATTTGAGGCCATCCGTTGTTTGAAGGTTTTGATTGGGAAAGAATTATTTTCTAAAAATTTAGAAAAAAGATTATAAGTATTTAGAATTTTGAGTTTAGAAATTCAAAAAATTATAACTTTTGAATTTAAAAAAAACTTTCGGAAAAGAATTTATTTTCCCGTAACCGCAATCAGTCAGTTATTTTGTCATAACTTTATCTAATTTTGTATATAATGCGACTCTTGTCAGCTCGACAGGTAAGGATTAGTCAGAAAAAGATAATCTACATTATTCGCTTTTAATACAAAAGGTCAAGAAATTTTTTGGGAAGCTTAAAAGTACAACAAACCACAACTCATCTCCCCTCAATTTAACAAAAACTTTTTAAAAAAATTTACAAACCTTTTTTTCCTTGCCTTTCTCCTTCATATCCAATTTATTAAAACAAGTCTCCATCAAATTTTGCAATTCATCATGATATTTAGCCTCCACTCGTTGCAAAACTTGCTGTTCAAATTCTTTAGGTTTATCATCTTTTGTTTCCTTTTCACTCATATTTTTTAATTAAATAATAAAAACTAAAAAAATAAAATTATAAAAATTTTTGGGAATTTTTAGAAAAATGTTTAATTTGGGTCAAATTTCAAAATATCAACTTTCAAAATGGAAAAATTGTAAAAAATCAGGATTTTTGAAATATAGACATGCCGTTCGGTGTCGGGTTAACTCAAGGAACAGACAAATCAAGGAACGAATCCTTGACTTGTCTGTTTCTTGAGTTGCCCCTCACTCTGTCGTTCTAGTAATTTTTCATAATTAAAGCGGATTTTTTGCTTAAATAATTGGTAAACTTCCGCAATTTTTTTGCAGACAAACTTTTCGTTTAAGCAACAAGCCAACTTTTTTATACTAAAATAAATATATAAAATAATATTTTTAAAATAATATCTAAATTAAAAAAATTTTTTTGTTTATCATTTTATAATATCTTTAAAATAATTTTAAATATTGAAGAGGGAATATATTATTTAGAAAAAAAAGATATAGTACATAATATATCACTTGTGAGAATTTTAAAAAATTATAAAAATGGGGTCATAATTATTTTTAAATAAAAAAGTGGCAACTAAAAACAGACCTAGATTTTACATACACACATTTAAGAGTAGAAAGTAATTGTATGTAATGTAAATCACTAGTGATGTTCGGAAGTTAAGAAAGAGAGTCAAGACCAAGGGCTCAAAAACCTGGGAAATTTCGCAACTCAAGAACCGAGTCACGAACATCACTATAAACTATAAACCACCTCACCCCCTCCCAACTTTTAATTCGAAGTTATAGTTAGGGAACTGGAAAAAAAGAATTCGCCCAAACTCCCGTAGTGGTCAACCAAATTTTAAAAAATTGTACCTGAAATTGAAGGTGTAAGTAAATTCTAGGTCCGACTAAATAGTGGAGTAGTAGTAAAATTACTTGCCTAGCTCTCTCGACAGTTAAACCGTCGGGAGATTCACCTCTTTCGAGGAGTTGGGAAAGCAAGAAATTTTACCTTACATAAAAAATAATGTTGCACTTTGTAGGGGGAATGCCCTTCTTTTTTTGGAAAAACTTGGAAAGTATTTTTCCTATTCTCTAAACAAGTTATCTATTTTCATAAAAATAAAGTCTTAATTTTAAAAAATAATTTTTAGAAAAATATCAAAAATTATCAACATAAGTGACATAATTTGCCGGGATAAGTCCTGTCTTGCCTTTGAAAAAAAATTAAAATTTTTAAATAATCAAAATCAACAACCATTCAAAGTGCCAACTAGCCAACCTTCCTCTTTACTTTCATAGACATTAGTGATTATTTGACCTTAAAAATTTTTTAAAGAAATTTTAGAGAAGTTAAAGGATAAGGTTAAAAATTTAGTTAAACTCTCATTTTTAATTACACTTGTTAAGGCTGGAATCTCATTTAAAATGAGGTTAAACTGTAATAAGCGAAGGAAGTTAAGAGCATTTTAAAAATATCGTTGACTCTCGTTATCTAACCAGAGTATGTCCAAAACGGTTATAGTCCACCCTATGTTCGGAATCGAACCAAAAACCTGTTCGGTTCTAGATATTCGAAGATTTTTCAAGAACAGACCATCCTAGTCCCATACCGGGGTGATAACCAGAGTCAACTGTATTTAATTATTATTACCCGACTCAAAGCTGAGCTCAGTTTCATGTCCAGCCTCGCAAGGGTAAATTGTACGAACTCTCCTTTAAAATTAAAAATTTTCTTTTAATTTTTCCTTTCTCAATACCGTGGTGGATGTAAAGGACCATCAGGGTTAATAAAATTAGTATAAGCTGGGGGTATCCGCATAGATAAAATTGTTGTTTGGGGCAAAGTTTCTGATCGATTTGAAAGAATTATTGGGGTTGCTGAAGTAGTTGTAGATTGTTGGGAAGAGGAAGAACTTGGCCGTTGTTGTTGTTGGGTAGTTAAAGGGGTTTTGGATGGGGAGGTGCTTAATGTTGCGTAAATACTTGAAAAAATATTTTGGAAAATTTTTTTTTAATTTTAATACTTTTCTGTAGGCAAAGGCTGGCTGTACATTGGCGCATAGCTTCCAAAGGTTTTGCCTGAATTAAATAATTTAAACTTGCAAATTACTCAACTAAAATTAAATTCCTTCCCCAGTGGAGTAATGATTGGAGAGGGAAAATGAATGGGGAGAGGGTTGGGGTCGTTTTGGCGCCGGGCCGTTATGGCGCGAGAACAAAAAAGTGGCACTTAGGCGAGATCTAAATTTATAAAATTTTTCTCAAATTTCTTTAACATTCTTGACTACCACCTCCAGAAATTTCAGAATTTTTTATCCAATATTTCCGAAGTTATAGTCGATAAACCAGAAAAATTAGGCATTTTTCAGAAAATCGACATTTTTGGCCATAATTTCTAAAATTCTTGCTCAAAAATTCTGAAATTTTTGAAGAACATAGATAAAGGTACGAAAGTTTTTATTGCAAAATTTCATCATTTTTGATAAAAAGCTCGCTATCTTATAAGCTCGCGCCAAAACGGCCCCGCGCCAAAACGACCCAGTCCCATGGGGAGAGAGATACATTATTTAAAATTAATTTTTAAGCATTCTCACCTCTCGGAGCTATACCCGCCAACTGTTTATTAGCACCAGAAGAGGAAGGAGGCGGTGTACTGCTAGAACTTGGTGAATCTCCAAGAACACCACTTCCTGCTAAACACAATTCACTTCGTGATTCGAATTGTTTTGAAATAATACTAGGTTTTTGTTTTAAAGTAGTATTCCCCCCACCACCGCCATTAAAAGGTCTTCTTTGTGGAGATGTGGGAGGGGGAAATTGCTGATGATTAGGGTTGTTAGATGAAAGTGTAGTACCATCAGTTGAGTTAAAAGGAGTAATTGTGGGTTTTAAAGGCCTGCAAAATATGATTTATTAAGCGGGGTTAGCCACGCTGGGACATATGCCATTAAGAGATAAGCTCAAAGATCATGATTCCTAGATTATTAATTTAGCGGGTTCCTGGGCCCAAAAAACGTAATGGTTTTGAAGTTTCAATTATAGAACAGAGTTATAGAACAAATAAGCAATAGAAACGCCCTTCCGATGTTTAGGAATTATAAATCGGGTCGGTAGGATCCCTATTATCCCCACCAGTCTTAAAATGACTCTCTCTCACTTTTTACCTATTTTGTTGAGTCACAGGTAAAAGATCATCATAACCACCACCACTACTTTTACTACTTGATAAACTTTTATCATCCCCCAAAATACTTCCTCCTCCTCCTTCATTATTAATTGTTGTTAATAATTGTCCACTTTTAGCAGGTTTGGGAGGAAAAGGTTGTTCAATTTGTTGTGGGGGTTGTTTACCAAAAATATGTTCACAATTAGCTATTAAAGCTTCAACAACAACATTACAAAATTTAATATCCATTACTGCAGCTAAAGTTTCTTCTCTAGGTCTTAAAAGTGTTGGACCAAAGCAAACTGCCAAATTACTTATTGACATTAAATTTTCTGAAGAATGGTTGGATACACGGCGCAAATGTTTAATTACCTTAAAAAAATAATTTTTTAAGTAACTTAAATTTTTGGAAAGATTTGTGTAACTTTTTATTTTTTAAAAAGTTGAAGAATTCTTCTAATATTAAAGAATTCTTCTAAAAATTAAATCTGAAAATTTGGAAGAATACAAAAATAAAAAAAAAACTAGGTGACCGAAAATGGGAAAAATCGAGTTGGATATCGCATATTTATCTCGAAAAAATCAAAAAATCAGGCCCAAGAGAGATAGTTAAAAAAGGCCCGAAGGGAGCAAACATTATAAGATGTATAAGAAATTAATTCACACGTTGGCTCGATTCGAATGGAGTCGATGGATCATGGGAACCCCCGAATGTCCTGATCCGATAACCAAACCGAGAATTTGCGGACCCGAACTTCTTTCAGAACCGGATAGCCAGATTCTTATCCTAGTCCCTAGAATAAAAATAATGATTAAAATTTTTTTATAAATATCTCAAAATAAATCACCATTTCCAACATATTCTTTTGTGAAGAAGGTAATTTATATACCCAATAGTGAATATGTTGAACTCGTTGATTTCTTTAAAAATTATTATTTTCAAAATTTATTCCCGATTAAATTACCCGTCGTGTAATTTAGCGGCATTAATAAAATGTTGATGTAATTCATAAGTCATTAAAGGTTCTGGTAAATTTCTTAAAAAAGTTTTAATTGCAGAAGAAACAGTTTTTAATTCCAAATCAGAATCTGTGAGTAAATTTAATTTGTCTGAAGCAGAACGTTTGTTATGGTGATGAGGGTCTAGAGCATGTTGCATTAATTTTTGAACTTTTGAATTTACTCCACAATTTCTTTAAAATTAATTTTAAAAAATTAAAATTTTTTATATAATTTTAGATTTTATTTAAAGTTTTTTGTTGGTTTTCAGACAAATAATAACACCAATTTTTTGAAAATTAAATTCTGCTTCTTATTTTTTGGAAGAATAGAATTCTGGTCGTATTTTCCGGAAGGTTAAAAAGTTTTATAGAATTCTGATTTTTATTCTTCAGTAAGGGATCCTTATTATTTTTCCGGAAATATAATATTCTGATTGTATTTTTTCACTCTTGTTCCTTTGTAAATATTTAAAAATTCTGATTTTTCTTTCCCCATAAAATTATTTTTTTTTAAATCAAAAAATTAATTTTCTCAAAATTCATTGGATAACAATTTTTAAATATACATATTATCACAAAAATTACCTATAAATTCCTTGTTCAGTAATTCCTGTTAAAAAATTTTTAAAATTAAACAAAAAATTATAAAAACACCTTTCTCTTCTATAACATTTATACAACGTTCAATAAATTCGAAACCGTGTTCATCAAGCATTGCTGAAAAAAAAAAAGAAAATTGTTAAGAGAGAATTTTTTGTTAAAAAATTTTCTTAAAAAGATTTGTTTCTGGGAAATAAAAGTAAAAATCAGAATTTTACGGTTCTGGAAAGGAAAATCAAAATGTTGTAAAACTTTCAGGAAAAATATAAATCTCTATGTACCTCCGAGAATCTATATTTCCGGAAAATTTTAAATTAGAATTTTATTATCAGAAAAGCTATGGACTTTCTTCTTGTCCACAAAAAATATAAAAATTAATATTAACTCAAAGAAGCAGGAGAAGCGTTTGTTGCACTTCCATAAACAGTTTCCTGGCCATCCATAGTTTCAAGCCTTTAAATTAAAAAAATTAAATAATTATTTTATTTATTCCCTACCATTGCTGGCAGTCAATTTCACTTAAAGCTTGAAATGTCAGCACTTCTGTTCGACTCTCTGGGACAACGTCAAAACAAAATCTTAAAAAGAAATTTCGTTTTATTTTTTAATTTTTTCCACCTTTTATCTATAGAATCAGGTGCACGACGGGTGCATTGCAATTTTTTAAAAGAAACTTAAAAAGTAATTTAAGAATTTTTTAAAATAATTACCAGTATGGTCAATCCAACCGCCTTTGACATCCTTAAAATAAAAAAAAATAAAAATTTAAAAATAAAGTTAGCGTGTTTAAATTAATTTTAAAAATATTTAAAATTTTTCTGCATAGAAAACCGGAGGGAAAAAGTGGCAAAGTTAATGAAATTATTTAAATGCCTAGAAAGAAAGATAAAATATCGTTTAAATCAAATAAAAATGGAACTTATTTACTTTAACTACCCACCCCTAAATTTTAGTGGTGGCTTTTTCAATTAGATTTGGAAAATATATATGTCAATCGAAAGAGCTCGACGAGCTGAGTCGAATGGTAACAAAATCAGCTTATTTTGATGATTTTGAACAAAATTACGAGAAACTAAATTTTCGCTGAAATGACTGCTTTTGTGCGGCTAAACTCATGTACCTTAATATAGGTACATGAGTTTTGACTGCAAAGCAAAAAAACCCAGGCTTTATTTAGATCAGCGAGAATATTGACAACATAAATAAGGGTGCCGGAAAATTGGGCTCTGGAAAATTGGGCTCCAAGATTTTTCGGAAAATTGGGCTCCAACTTTCCGGAAAATTGAGCTCCAACTTTTCGGAAAATTGAGCTCCAGCGGAATTTTGGGCTTTAGATCAGAAAAACGAAAAATTGGGTTTCTGGGCCCAGAAACCTCATTTTTTTAAATTTTTTGCTCAAATTTTTCAGATATTCTTCGAAATATTTAAATTTTCCGGTTGATATGATTTTTTGTTCCGGTAAACATTAATACCCACAAAAGACAGATGATAAATTTCTTTGTAAATATTTTTTTAAATATTTTAAAAATTTAATGCACCAAAATTTGTTTGAAAAATAAATTTAAAAATAAAAAAGAGAAAAAAAACAAGTCAATGACTCAGTCAAATTTTAAAGAAAATAAAGTCGGCAGCAAAGCATCAGCTGGAAGATAGACAGACAAATAAAGAGAATGAGCGCCATTTTCAGCCTTATAAAAATAGGTAGTCAAGTAAAGTGTATACAAGGATATAGGAAAGTGGCGCGAATATAAACATCATTTAGTGAGAGAGAAAAAAATTTTTGGGAAAGGATAAATAAAATTTATATAAGAATTTTTAGGTTGTGCTAGAAACAAAAAAGACATTGTTAGTATTTTGGCAGACAAAAATCCAAGGATTGAATTAAAAGAAAATTGGAGGGATATGTAGTAAATGACGGAAAGAATGAGTAAAACAGAACAATGAAAACAGCAAAAATCGTTTTTAAAGAACTCGGTAAATCCAAACACCAGGACCTATGCTGTCTGCAATCGAATTTTTGCGCTAGTCTGCAATAAGGTTGGCGGTTCCGGGTATCCGGAACCGAAAAAACCTCGGATATCCGGAAATTTTCGGTTCGGATACCGGTTCCGGTTCCGGATATCCGAAAACTTCGGTTCGGATACCGGTTCCGGTTCCGGATATCCGAAAGTTTCGGTTCGGATATCGGTTCCGGTTCCGGATATCCGAAATTTTCGGTTCGGTTCCTAGAACTAGGGAAAAGGGAAGAAATCTCGCCCAACGGCCTTTCAAACTTGTCAAAATTTTCGCCTGCGGCGCCGAAAAGTGAAGAATCCTGGCTTAGGGATCTTCAAAAATTCTCAAAATTTTTGCCAGCGGCGCAGAAAGAGGAAGAAATCTGGAGCCTTGACTTACCATAATTCTTTAAATTTTCGCCTCCGGCGCAAAAGGGAAAGAGTTGTAAGCACTTGTAAAAACTCACATACGATGCTTCTTTACAATTTTAAGGAAATATTGAAGTATTTCGATCTCATATAGAGGGATCAAGGATGATGGGATTTGAGGGGATATATCAATAATAATAATATCAAGGGTGATATATCAATAAATCACAATATCAATAAATCCCCGAGAGATATAGGTAGATCAATAAATCACTATATATCTTTCGTCATCACCAACCTCCAGCTCTTAATCCACCAATATGTTCGATCCCAAAATCACTCATTCCTCACATAAATAACACTGTTAATCGTAAATTCCCTCAATACCTCTGTTAATTCCCCAGATCCATTCATATTGATCTTAATCCCTTTATATCATCCATTGGGACCCAACTTTACAGCGCCGCAGGCGAAAATTTTGAAAATAAAAATTTCGGTTTCGGTTCCGGATACCCGAAATTTTCGGTTCGGATATCGGTTCCGGTTCCGGATATCCGAAAACTTCGGTTCGGATACCGGTTCCGGTTCCGGATATCCGAAAGTTTCGGTTCGGATATCGGTTCCGGTTCCGGATATCCGGAGATTTCCCAGGAACCGCCATCCTTAGTCTGCAATTCAATTTTAAAATCCGTCTTGGGATTGACTGACCAGAAATGATTTTTAAAAACAGATTTGCAGTTAAAGTATATTCAAAATTTTAAGTGATAAAAAAAGGATGGCTAGAAGATAAAAAACGAAGTAACGAAGTCAATAGAAAGTAATTAAAAATTATTTCAAATTAAACCAAAAAAATTTAAAAAATAAAAAATAAAAAGACGGCACGAAGAAAAAGATGAGGAGTCCTTTCAAGAATCCAATATAGAAAAGGAAAAAAAAAACAAAAAGGATGTTTCTGGGCACATAATGAGGGAATAAAAAAGACTTTTTGTGACTCACGTCATAAGGCACGATAAATCAAAAAATTGTTGCTTATTTATTTGAAGAGTATTCTTAAATGGAAATGACAATTGATTTTAAAAATAAAATTTTTAAAAGTAAAATAATTGTTGAAGAACATAAAAGTTAAAGAAATTTTTTAAATAAAAATTAAAGGAAAAAATTTGAAAAGTAAATAAATGAAAAGCTGTGAAATATCTGACACAGTCGGACCTAGAATTGTACGTAAAAATGAGGATGTATTTGAGACGTCTTTTATTTAAATCATTTTTTGGAGATCGGATTGAGATGTTTAAAAACACAGTTATCAAAAATGGAGAACTGAAATCTCTGATTTTTTTACTTTTTATCACTCAAGTCTGATCCATTGAAAATAAAATTTATTTAAAAATAAATTTTTTTAATATTCATAATTTAAAGAAATTTTTTTAACTGAGAATTATTTTAGAATTTTTAAAAATTAAAAATAAAGTATTTTAATACATATGTAAATTATAGAATGGCCTTGCAAAATAAAATAAGAATAAATATAGGCAGGTAAATGTGTGTATAGGTAATGGTCAATTGTTAGTGTGACACACATTTAAATGTTGAAAATATTATTAAAATTGTTTTGTGTGTATTTGTTGTTATTCATTCATTAATAATGTGGAAATAACCAGGAGCGCGTAAAGGTTGAAAAAAGGTAAAAATAAAAAGAAAATAAGCAAAATAATAAATAAATAAATAATGAATAAAAATTTAAAAAAAAATATTGAAAAATAGAAATTGAAAAAATGAAATTTAGATTTTGAAATTTTAAGGGAAGTGGAAGCATAAACCCATATAAATTCTAATATTAAATTATAAAAAACAAAGAGAGATAAATTAAAATTTGTAATGATTGAACTTGTCCCCAATTTATGAAAAAAAGCCCAACAAATAAAATAATTAAGAACCACCCACCGTTTTGACAACATTAGTCGTTGGAATAAAAGTAAATATTTTTGTTTCCCTCGAATAAACACAATAATATTTTGTCCAATTGCTACGAGAAAGGACATCTCTACTTATAGTTTCTATTAAAAGAAATTAATTAATTTTCACAATTTTCAAAACAAACTTGGCAATAAACGTATAGGATCATGCATATATAAATATCCTTGTTTAATAGAACTTATAGCACCTCCACCCAAAGCACCGGGAGATAAGGGTTCACCATCATCACCAATATTTGAATTTCCACTTTTATCAGTTTCGGATTGAAAAACCTTTTTTAATAAAAAAATAAAATTTCAAAAATTATATTTGGAGAGAGGATACATTTGTAAATAAACAAAATAGGATTTCTGTTGGAGTTAGTCAGCAAATAAAGAAGATAATTTTACGAGAAGAAAATAAAACAAAACTTCTCATTATTCTTTCCGGAATTATAAATTCATTTCTTGGGTTACCGTTTTCGGTGAGGGGGGGGGGTTCTTTTCTTGCTGTCATCACTATTCATATACTTAGAAATAAAAATATCCAAACTAGAAATATATATGCTAAGATACAACCATCCGGGAATGTGTAGATAAAAGCCGAAAATATGTAAAATATTACAGAAATTAAAATTTTTTCAAAGGTAAATGTGGTTCACGAAAATTAAGTTTCACATGATTAAATTAAGCCTTTCGGAAACAAAAAATAGGCTATAAAAATAACATATTTCCGGAAAAGTTGAATATATTAATAGCATATATTTTCCGAAAACACCTCCCCAATAATAAAGAATTCTGGAAAGATATTAATTTTCAAACTTTCCGGAATATTGTAAATTTAAAAAAAAATTACCGAATGTCTCATAAAAGTAACCAACATTTTCTTTTTTAATTCATTAGCCTCAATTTGTTGTACTTCAAAGTTTTCTTTTGCTTTTAATATTTTGTCATTAATTTCGCTGTAAGTATATTGAAAATCTTTTTGTATTGCATTTGCCATGTGATCTGAAAAAAATATTTTTTTCCATTTAAAAATAGTAAAGATTTTTAATTATTGTCAGCAAATTGTCTTTTTGTCGCTAGAAGTATTTTAGAAATTCCGTTCGGTTATTAAATTTACAAATAGGGAAGGAAGGCGGAACATAAAAATTTTAAAAAATTAGAAAAATTCAGGCGTTTCAGTTATCACTTAAAAGTCAACAAGTTTAATCCGCAACTTATAATTTGTCATTTTAATGAAATTTGCTTATTGCTAGATTATGGTAAAATGTATAAAAAAAGTAGCTTTTTGATTTTTGAAACGGGAAAGAATATTAAATTCTAATAGAAAAAAGTTCGGATTGACTTTATAACCGAACGGAAAATAAAAAAAAACTAAAAATCATTAAAATTAAATAAATTTAAAAAAAAATTTTAAAAAATACAAAATAAGAGCCATTGATAAAGAAAAGAGCTAATAGTCTGCACAAATTCAATTCTAACATTTTCTTGCACATTTTGAATTTCAGTTACCTTAAAAAATAAATTTAAAAAAATACAAAAATAAGAAATTACATAATTTAACGATGCTTGACAAAAACTTTTTTGTTGCACAGCTAATTGGGCATCTATGGAGGTAAAATCAGATTTTCTTGACTAAATTAAAAAAAAATAAAAAACAATAATTTTTAGATTAAAAATACCGTTGTAGTAACTTTAAGGTTTAAATTTCTTTCCAATGCTTGATAAAATTTTCCTGATTCTTTGCTAAAAATGAATTAAATTTTTTTAATAATCCAGCATTTTAATAGTTAGAAAACTTAAAAAAATTTTGTACGCAAATATTTTCGGAAAAAATGAACTTATCTAGATTTACTTAAGATCTCCTAAATTAGTCAAAAACAAAAATTAATAATTTTATTTTCGACGATTTAATTGAATTTTTTCAATTTCAATAAAAAATTTAAATTATAACCTGTATCTTTGACGTCCATCTCTCGCACGATTAATTTTTTCAACCTTAAAAATTGATTTATTAAATTAATCAAAATTTAAAAAAAAACCATTGCCAAAAGAGGGGACAAATAAAGCTCTCCAGTCTCTTGAATTGTTTTGGAACGATGTTCTTCTATCATTCTAAAAAATTATTTTAATATACTGAATAGTTTTAGAATTGAAAAAATTTTGAAGGAAGAAATTTTGTAGGCAGAAAAAACCCAAAACTCCTACAAAACGTATTTTTGAGAACTTAACCCTCACCTTTTATTAAATTAAATTCAGTCAATTAGAAAAATAAAAACAAATAATAATGTCAGTAGGTATTCTTTCATATATTACACTTTCTTTAAGTTTCTGATTTTATCCTTTCTCGATTGTCAATCACAAAGAGATTATTTTCTCTTGCAACCAAAAAAGACTAATTTTAAGACTAAAATAGGAGGGAGGGGTGATATATGAAGAAAATCACGTTAGTGAATATATAGGACCACCCATTCCCTTAAAGAATAGAATAAAAGAAAACAAACATAATAACATTAGCCAGTTGTTTAGTATAATTAGCCATTGCCTAAATTAATATAAAAAATTAAGGTTAAAAAAATTAAAAAAAAACCATATCATCTTCAGACATCGTCCCAATCATTCCCAATTTGAAGTCACTTAAAGTTTCTGCCAAATGCTTTTGGGCTAAGCTGAGTTCTAAATAAAAAGTATTATTATATAGGGATGTTTCAGTAATAAATGTGGAACTATCCGGACCCTGGCTATAAATTAAAATCCAAAAAAAAATAAAGCAAAAACGATAAGGTTTTAATTTTCGAAGCGTAAAACTTTCGACTCGGCATTGTATGCAACGTGTTTAGTTCTACAAATTTTGAGTTAGCGTCTAATTTTTTGACCTAATTAATAATTTTGTTATAAATACATTTTGGGACTTTTAAAAAATTGGAAGACAAAAATGAGTCATTCCGTGTTACCCCACTTCTAAAGCTATACTTCTCCCAAAAAATAAGAAGAAAACAAACTTGTCGAATAAGAAAGAATTTTTCTACATTGTTGCTCTACATCTTTAATCTTTTTTGAAGTTTGTTCAAGTGCTAAAAAAAATTAAATTAAAAATAAATTTAAAGAAAAACCAATTTCGTGTTTATGCAAATTTTGGCGGAAAAAGGGAGAATCCGTCAGGCATTCAGAAAATTCTAAAGGCTTTAACTGCATCAACAGAATTTATTTTTTTCTAAAAAAAATTAAAAAATAATTTTAAAGAAAATAGAAGAATGACATGTTTTTCCAATAAAATCCAAAAAAAGTCGAAAACGTTTCAAATCCAACAAATTAAAGTAAAATATAGAAAGAGAAATGTTAGACACAAAAGAGAGAGAATTAAGACAATAGAAAGAATAACGCACGCAAAAGACTGCTGATAACAAATGGCCAAGGGGACAAAATGCCACTGAGGGCAAAATTAGACATTTTGTCTACAAATGACAAAAATTTATTCTAGTGACGAAATGTCCATTGGCAAATCGTTTTATTTGAATTGACAGTCATTTTCCGGAACAGAGTAGAAAGACAATGGAAGAAGACTTGTGTGCGTGCTAATCTGACACATCTTTTTTTCAGGAACAAAAATCAAACTACCAGAAGAAGAGTACGTGAAAGAAGAGCTGCAAATATTTCCGGTTGTCTTTTTTGGGAGTAAGAGTAATGCAAAAGAAGAAATTGGGGAAAATTATTTTCCCTGAACAAAAACATATTTGTACAATTCGCCCACACAATTCATCCCAATTCTTATTTATTAAAGTATATGTTGAGCAAAATACAAACGGTAGCTCACTAGTAAAGTGCAGGATAGTTGGAAATCTTCGGATATCCGGATCCGCCAACTTTATCGCTAGATGCGTCTCGTCGAGCTAGGTCGAATAATCTTAGTTACAGAAAAATCGGATAGGTGTGGATTAAGTTATGATTGACTGAAGTTCTTTTTGATCGAAATAGCCCCTAGGTTGACTTTAAAAACTCAATTATAGATTTGATTTAGTGTTTTCTTCGAACATAATTATATTAAAAAATCATCTAATCAAAAATAAAAATGTTAATCTGGTTTGTCCCAACTATTGCCCATAACATTTTCAAAGGTCGAAAAGTTTCGCTAATTTTTGCACCATTATTTTCCGATTTTTAACTGTTCAACCACAACTAACTGATTATTTAATTTTTTGTTTTTTCTGTTAGCTGTGAGGGAACTTCGACAGCCTTTACAATCATAATAACCTCACTAGCTTAATTAAAAATTTGTTAAAATTATTTCCATATTTTTTTAATTTAAAAAATGTGAGTAGTCCTAAATATTATTTTCCAAAAAATTGTACTTTTTTAACACTTTTCTAGACAGGGACACACAAACAAAAAATATTTATCGGTAAAAAGGTTATTTGTATATCCATCCCATTACGTTTTGCCTGCTTCCCAAAAATATACTATTAGGTTCCCCCTTTTTTATTACAAATTTTCTTATGATGTTCACATTTGCCTATGATGTGTTTTTCTCACATTTCCTATTGTTTGCTTTAGTGGCATTTTTAGCAAATATTTACTAAATATTATTTTGAATTTTATTTTTTCATTATTAATTTTAAACTTTTAAATTTTCCTTATATGTACATATAATCAGACTTCGCTTATGCGTACAAAAAAATTAAAAATAATAAAAAATAAAAATTGTAAGGTGTTCACAATATGGGAGTATTGCTTAATGTTAGCTACAGAAAAATCGGATGGGTGTAAATTATAAGTTCTGATTAATTGAAGTTATTTTTTTAAATCGGAAATGTAAAAGATTTAAAAGAACAACCAACAATCCCATCATTTTTAGTCTAAAATTGTAAAACTTTCCAGAAAAAAATACAAAATAATAATCATCTTCCGACAAGTTGCAAAAGGAAGTTCTCTTTTCTGAAAGAACACAAATAATTTTATATTTTCCGGAAATACAAAAATATTCCGGAAATAATCATTAATTAAGCAGAGAAAAATAATAAGCCTTTCCATAAATTATTAAAAATCCCCCTTTTCCGGAAAACTTGAAAAGCCTTAAAAATTAACTTTTCTTTATGAAAAACAATTAATTTTTCAAAAATTATTTTTTATTTTAATAAAAATTAAAAAAACAAAAGAAACTTTCTTTATGCAAATTAAATTTTTTTTTCTCAAAAAAATTTTTTTATTCCCCTCCTTTCTCTTATTTTCTTCTAGTATAAAATAACATCATTAGTTCAAGCCAAACAACAACAGCAAAGGCTAAGCTTCTCTTTTTTTTTATTTTAATTTAATTTTCAAAACCTTCCTTACCCACTCCAAAAAAACTTTTTTTTCTTCTTTCAACATTTTTCACATAATATTTTACACACAAAAATACTTTTCCCTTCCTTTTTCTTTTATATTAATGAAAAATGATGAATAAAGCGATAATTTGCTTTTACAAATAATTGAATTTAAAAAAATTGTTAAAAATTTTTTTTTGATTTTTTATTGATTAGAAATGCAAATCTCTTTAGATTTTCTTTATTAAATTAATCAATTAATTAATAAAGCAATTAATTTTTTCCAATTAAGTGACTTTTTAAGTGTTAGCAACGCTTGGACGCTCGTTGATTAAATATTCAAAATATTCAAATAAGCATCTATTTTCGTCCACTTTTCCAATGATAATATCTCTCTTAGTGTTATCCAACCTCTCTAAAAATTTCAAAATTTTAGGTGCAATATTAAAAAAGGTTATGGTCGATAACTACAAAAAATGGGCATTTTTTCTATTTTTGGGGCATTTTTACCCACATTTTTCGAGATAATAAATTCTGGCATTTTTAGGAGAGCTAGTTATCACTCTCGAGGATATTTTTATAAAATTTTACGGCGTTATGTTTTTATCTTTCCATTTTATAAGCGCTAACGCCCAATTCTCATCGCGCCCAAATTTACTCCTATTCTACTACTCTTATTCCCCTTGGAAATTTTTTTCGAATTTCGTTCTATCAAATTTATTACAATTATTTTCTATTTACATACATAAATACAACAATATACAATATATATCAATATCAAAAACAAATATCATCACAAAGGACAGACTTCAAAATTCTATAGGCCAAATTTGGAAACGTTTTTTCAACTTCTTCCCATCCTTTGCTTTTCAAAAAATTTTCTTTATTAATTTGAATATATATTTTACATCCCTTTAAATTTAAAATATTAAATAAAAATACAAAATCTGAAAAATCTACCTTCTCGAGTGTAGGCGCATCATATAAACTAATCATATCACAATATTTCAGAATCTTTTCATCATCTGAAAAATTATTTTATTATTCCAAGTTTTACTCTTTTGTATTTCAAACCTATTCCAAGTTTATTTTTACAATCCTCATTTATTCTAAGCTTACCGTATATCCTTTAATAACTACCCTGGGTAATTATTGTTTCGGCCTTCCGCTGGAGGAAGTAATTAACCGAGGGAGGGTAATTATACGAGGTTTAAAATTTTAAAGTGTTTTAGAGCATTTGTTGAGGGAGGGGGGGGGGGGTAATTATTGTCTCAATCTATCACTGGATGGGGTAATTAATGGAAGTGGGGTAATTATTCGAGGGAGGGCAGTTAATACAGGTTATACGGTAGTTTTGTAATTTGGGGTTTTGCAATCTCTTATATTAAAGTTTACAATCAAGTTTATTTTTAAAGCTTAACTCTTTCTATAAAATTCTATTCCTTACCAATCAAGTTAGTCATAAACACCTCACATTCATATTTCAACGGTAAAACTTGATATTTGTGAGCAATGGCAAAAATGTCCTCAACATGTTTCTCCATCAAATTTTTGTTTATTTCACCAGTATAGAAAAATTCTAGCATTGCCTGAACAGATTCTGGTTTGAAATCCGGAATTGTGACTTCTCTCTAAAATTAAAAAAATATTTTTTTGAATTTTTTTAAATTTTTTAAAATCCCTAAATCCCGAAAATTAACAATCTTTCCCCTTTATTTTTAAATAAAACACACAGTTACTCCCTCAATCATTTCTGTATGCTCAAACATTTTGCGAAATACTTTGCTATTTTTTGCTAAAATGCAGCGGTGTGTTTTTATAGCCATATCTGAAACCTGGAAAAAAGTTGTATTTAGATTGTTTCAGCTAATTTAGCCTCCCTATAAGGTAACCCCATTACTAGCTAGGACTTTATTTTTTAATTTGGTTGGCCGCTGCTTGTAGGCAATACCCTTGCCCCATTATAAAGTCCAATCTTTTTAAACTCCAAGGGTCATTTTGCGGATATATCTGGGCAAGTTAGAATGTTACACCATGGTCTGACTATTTTTAAATTTCAAGTACACCTTAATCACGCAATCCGAAAATAATTCTTCTTCCAACATATTACGATATGTAAATTTTAAATTGTCAATTGCATCGTACCAATCTACTGAAACTTTACATTGAATGCTTAAGTCTGAAAAAAACATCATTTGGCAAGTTTAAAAATTATTTTACCATGTCTAAGTATTTTGCCTCGAATCTTATAAACATTAGCATATCCCAATTTTTCTTGATTTTCAAATTTGTTTGTAGATCTGGAAAGTAAATAAATTTAAATCTGCTCTGAGGATTAAAAATCCTCATTTAAAATTTTATGAAAAATGAAACTTCTACTTTTGGATGAGTAATATTCCCGATTTCGGAGATTTAAAGCTACCGAGAGTACTTTGCGCTTACTTAAGGCCCCATCTTTAGGCCGTTTTTGGCGGCCTAAAGATTCTCAAGAATCGTGACAGCAATACCCCTAGTAGAAACAATACGGTGAACGAGCCTCGAATAATGTAACTGACAGGGAGATCAAAGGTAAATTCCTACCTAAACGTTTCCTTAACCCTCATTCACCATAAAAATAAAACACCTGGAAAGCACACGTCTGATATTGTCTTTGACCACAAAAATTTCATATTGTGTATTCACAAGACCATTGATACTATTTGGCCCTAATTGGCGAAGATAAATAGCAAAAGTAGAGGTAGAAGGTTTCATCTCAACACATAATTCCCATTCCACTTTGGTAAAGTTTGGATTGCCAAAACGTTTGCCTTAAATGATTTTCTTATTTTTGTTGAAAAGAAAGATTTACTTGAAACTAATACTGGAGGACTTTGAGTAAAATAGTCAGGTAGACCATTCCAAGTTTTTATCAAATTGGTGACTGGCCATTTGACTCTGCAAACAATTGTGTTCATCTAAAAAATTTTAATTAAAATTGTCTAGAAAATTTATTTTTATTACCCTTTTTAAACAAGCAGCCCAAACCAAAAAGCGCCGAGGAAATAATGCAGAGAATTAGCTTTATGAACTTGTTTTAGAAATACGAGGAGTTTAGGTAGACCTTTATCAAAGGGGTGCTTTTATAGTAAACCAATTAAACAAAAATAAGAAGGGAAAATTTTAGACATTATGCCAATCTCTCTCCAACACATTGTTGAGATCCTAATATTCTGATCTTGACTTTTGTCATGCCCCATTCCTTCTAGTCATTTTCAGGCAATATATTTACCTAATTGCATTTTCTTACTTTAATTCTTACAATTAAGAATGTATAGGATTGTGTAAGATTTTAATTTTTCATATTCAACAATAATATGGAAATCCAGCTTGAAATATGTACACAATCATATCCACTAAAGATCTATATGACTCTGATATTGAGTTTACTACTTTGTTTTTTCTTGTAAATTTTATTCTAGAAAGAATCTTTTCTTCAATATTTTTTTCAATTTTCTATTTAATACCAATTACGAAAAGATATGTATGAGCCAATTTTCTGTTACCTCGTGTCACTCCTATTTCTAGCCTCGTACTCATACTTCGTATCAGATACGAGTATGGGGCGAGCATGAATTTTGGTACGACGTCCAATAGAAAAGCTTGTTAAAAAATAATTTTAAAATATTTAATTTTCTCCAAAAAATATTTTTATTAAAAAATCAATATTTTTATAAAAAATCTCAGCTTAAATTAAATCGGTAAAAAAATTAGATTTTTGCTATTCCAATATTTATTTCATGCCATTCTTCGGTGACCCTGTTAAAATTAAATTTGTTAAGTAAAGGAACACATCGAATTTTTTTCTCGTATTTTTTCTTTTTATTTTTTTTCTTATTTTCATTCCTTTGAGTGCATTTTAGACTTGCAAAAATAAAAAAATAATTTTAACAAAAAAAATAAATATTTTTAAAAAATTATGTACATGTGAGGTTTCGGCAATATACAAAGAAATCTTCCTGTGTTCAGTTTCGATATTTCTGTATACTACAGTTATTTAAAAATACCGTGGTTCCTAGTAGGTCCATTCAAATTCTCAACTTTCAAAAAATTTCAGTTAAAACGAAACGGATTTTAAAAAACAACGGGTAACCGAAATCGGCGAAATCAACAGGTAAAGGATGAAACTGGCACTTTTCTACTACTTAAGTGCAATTCTTTATATTTTTTTGAAGTTTCATATCCGTAATTGTTATACCAGCAATTGTAGTCCCGCCCATCAAAGATTCTCTTGTCCATTTAACAACCAAGTTTAATTATACAATTAATCTCTAAATTTATCTCTCTCTTTCAAGCCAAACATATTTCTTTTTAACAGTATTTTCTACAATTTTCTACCAGAAAATAAAAAAACTTTTCATTAAGTATTCTGATTTTACTATCAGAATATCTATAAAAATCGTCATTTTTCCCCCTTAAAAATTGCCAATTTTTTGTGGTTTTTAATACAATCAATATATCAATAAATAAATATATATCCTTACAAGTGGCATAATATAATATTTTCTATTGTTTGTCAGCCTTTTTATGTTTGTGAATAGCGTGTGAATATGCGGAATAAAAAAAGTATAAACGAAAAAAAGAGATAGAGGTAATTGTTGTTGCGGCCTGCCGGGCCTGAGGGGGCAATTGACGTTTAGGCGCAGGAAATATTTGGGCGCGCTCTTGCATAACTCTGGGAGAAATGTACTTGGAAGCGTGAAATTTTGCGGATTTATTTTTGATAGTATTTCCTACATTCTTTAAAAATTTCATAAATTTAGGTTTTGTATTGCCAAAGTTCTGGTCGAAATAACCAGAAAAACCAGAATTTTTCGTACATTTTCGCTTATAATGTCACTAATACCTTACCAAAAATTCTGAAATTTCTAGAAAATTTTGAAAACTTTACCAAAAAAGCTCCAAAAAACCCTCATTAACCTTACGTTCATCCGTTTTATAAATTAACGTCCAACCCTCTTTCCACGCCATAATATCCTTATCCTCCCGCCCAGGCCGTTTTAGTTATTGTCTTTTCCTCTTTCTTTTTATTTCCACTTACACTTTTGCTTTACTTTTTCAATTTTTCCTTATGGCGATCCCGAGAGAGACATAAAAAATCTGTTTTTTTGTCCATCAGGCATCGATTATTTTAAAGTTATTTAACCAAAGTTTTAAGGCCAAAAGTGAAAATCACTCAATATTTTTGATTGACAATTGAAAAAAAAGTTGGGGAAAAATAATGAGGAATTTTTTTCTATTGTTTATTAGCAGATATTTAACTAACTAACTAACAACTTTTACATATTTTTTTAAAAATAGTTGAATAATTAATTTTATATTTTATTTTTAGAAAATTAATTGGTTAACGAGATAATTAATTAAATACAAATATTTGGGGGGATTTTTTATTTGCCTTCTTTTTATAAAAAAATAAATAGTATAAGCTTTAATCCTTAATTTCCTATGGGACAATAAGTGTATTTAATCTAATTTAAAGTTATTAATATTGTGCTAATAATTTTAATTTTTGCTGTGTTTTATTTGTCTATCAGAATTATAATTATTAGATATTCTGATTTTTAATTATTAAAATATAATTCTGATTTTTTCCGGATTTTTAAGGGTATAATTTATATTTAAAAAATAAAAATTCTGATTTTATTTTAGCTTTGTTCTGATTTTTAATTCTGATTTTAAATGTTAATTCTGATTTTATATTAGTACATATTTAATATTCTGATTTAATTAATTTAACTGTTGTATTTATTTGTACTTTTTTTCCAATTAAATAAATTCTTTTTTACAGATTAATATAGAAAATATTAATCCCCTTAATTATTTTTTATTCTTTTCTGCTTTTCAAACTGCACAAAAGCAGTTTGAAATTAATTATTAAAACTGCTTAACAACAACAATAAAGACCAAACAGCAAACAACACGGCTTTGCTACAGTTGTTTAGGCATACAGCGAATATGAGGACGGTAAGTGTTTTGAATTAATTTTAATTTAAAATTAATTTTTTTAATTTTTTAATTAAAAATTAATTAATTTTATTTTTTTGAAAATAAATTTTTTTTTTATTAAAAAATTTTTTTAATTTTTAATTAAAAATTAATTTTTAATAAATTTTATTTTCTTGATAATACATAAAATTAGTTTAATATTAACATTATTTATCTGAATTTTTTATTTTTTTGGAATTTTAATTTTTCATATTTTTTATTAAAAAATTTTTTTAATTTTTAATTTTATTTTTTTTTTCAAATAAAAACTATTTAAAAATTAAATTAATAATCTTCGCCCATTTTTAAATACTTCATTTCCGTTAAAGCACTTTTATCCTCTTCAAAAAATTTTTTTTTCATTTTTCAATTTTCAACACAATTAAATTATTCTAGTCCATTTTTCTTTTATTTTCCGTAAAATATAAAATTATTTTTCTTTTCCGGAAATATTGTTTCTGAAAAATTAATTTCTGTAAAAATACAAAAACTAGACAGAGTTTCTGGGTGAGGGGCAGAACTTCGAATGACAAAACTCAGTCTAGACAAATTGACAAAATTCCGAATTACCAAGACTTCGTCTAGACACGGAGTTTCTGGTCTTTAAATTATTTCATTCCAGAATTTGTCTTCTTTTTCTTACTATTTTTGTGTTTTTTCTAAAATTTTAATTTTCTAAAGTCTCCTTTATTTTTCCAAATAATTTATTGAATTCATTCGTCAGCATCATCTCTTCATTTTCTTTTAAACTTGTCCCTTTTCCCCCTTTTTTTCTCATTTTCTTCCTTTTCACGAAAATGCCAAGTCCAATTTATTACCCCTTCTTTATCTTCCTTGTCTACTAAACGCGCAACAGAAAATTCAATGAAAAAAGGGGAAAATGTACTACTACTAGATATACATATTAGACATTTAAAAATCATTCTTCTGTAAAAAATCTTTAAATGCGTGATAAATATTTAAATAAATATTTACATAAATATTCTTTTAATTTATGCAAAATTAATAAATATAAAATGACGTTGCTTTATTCAAAACAAACAAACATTGCGCACATCAAAATTTAGTTTCGGAATGTATTTTCTCTTTATTTTGTTTTCCGGAAATTTCCTTTAAGAAAATTAAGTTAATGTTATATTATAAAATTTTCCGGAAAAAATATTCTTCAGTTTCCGGAATTACTGTAGTCTGTCTTCAAGTTTTCCTTTGTTTTTCGGAAAAGGTTGTGAAAATACCTTTAAACTTGTATTTTCTTTCCGGAAAATATTATAAAAATTTTTAAATAAAGTTGGATAGTCTTTTAGTAGATACAGTCTGGACAAATAGTAACTAAACGAAATTCTTATTTGTGTTTTGTTACAAAAGAGGAATTAATGTTCGCCTGACTGGGTGTCACAACCAGCCACCTGCATTATTGTTTCCTTTATGCCGTTTCCCTCCAAAATATTTAAATTGCTTTTATTGTAGCTGTGTTTATTGTTTTTCTGTTGTATTTCTCTCTGTTTATTTATGTATCTTTTTAGGAATTAGAAGTTATACAGTGAGGTGCATATGTTTATGCCGCTTGTATAAAACATCATAAAATTTTCTAGGATAAATCAATGTAGACATTCTTGGTCTTAAAAAATAGTTTAAACGATAAATCAGTTGACATCTTTCGGCATTTTCTTCAAGTTCGACTTTTCGACCCCTTTTATACTGGTCGAACGAACAGCCCATTTGCTGGATCTTTGGAAAAATTTTCTAAAATCTTGCTGATTTTATATATGATTCTCCGTAAAATTCCGAACAAAATGCAAAAAACCGCATTCGAAATGCTTCGGCCCGAACCGAGATATGATTTTTTGAAAATCGAAAAAAACAGCTGAAAACACCAAAAACTCGGAAAAATAGCTATTTTTTCGATTTTCAAAAAATCATATCTCGGTTCGGGCCGAAGCATTTCGAATGCGGTTTTTTGCATTTTGTTCGGAATTTTACGGAGAATCATATATAAAATCAGCAAGATTTTAGAAAATTTTTCCAAAGATCCAGCAAATGGGCTGTTCGTTCGACCAGTCTAAAAGGGGTCGAAAAGTCGAACTTGAAGAAAATGCCGAAAGATGTCAACTGATTTATCGTTTAAACTATTTTTTAAGACCAAGAATGTCTACATTGATTTATCCTAGAAAATTTTATGATGTTTTATACAAGCGGCATAAACATATGCACCTCACTGTATTTTATTTTCCCGAATTGTATTGACGGAAATCGGACTTGTAAGTTGATTTAATCTTTTTCGAACTATTTTCCTTTTATTCTTCCGGAATTGTATTTTCTGGAACTATAATTTACTACAATATAGTTTATGGTTCTTTTATACTCTCATTCTGTGTATTTTTTCGTGAAATATTTACAGCCAATATATATGGGTGTGTAATTAATATCTCTATTTATTTATCTAAAATTTATTTTTCCAATCCCAAAAAAATAATTTTTTTTATTTTGTCTATAAAAAAATAAAATGTTGACGAGTTATGAAAAATTAATGAAAAAAATCCCCCTTTTCTCATACATATGTGATTGGGGAAATGGAAGGTTTTTTGCTTAGTGCTAGGCTTTACCTTGTCCAATTACTTTCTCAATATTTTTCCCCTTTTATTTATTTTTTTATTATTCAACATTCAATCGTTCATTTTTCTAAAAACACATATTTTTTAAAATAAAATTTTAATTTTATCGATTTTTAATATTTTACAGACTAATATGAGGGGTTTTTAGATTATTTAATTAGGTCCTAGGTCATTGACAAAAAATATTTTTTGAATTCTATCCATTTCACGTTTTCCCTGAAAGCGTTTATAGATATATTTAATTATTGTATCTTTTCCGGAATCGTATTTTTATATTTTTCCGGAATTGTATTTCATTACAATATTTATGATGCCTTCCGGAATTCTATTTTATGTATACTACTTTCCGGAATATATTATATTTTCCGGAATTGTATTTTGTGTATACTATTTTCCGGAATATATTATATTTTCCGGAATTGTATTTTGTGTATACTATTTTCCGGAATATATTATATTTTCCGGAATTTATTAAACAATTTAGGTATATTTTATTTTCCGGAAAAAATATTCTTTTAAATATTACCCTAACTTTCTTCTATTTTCAGATTCTCTTTTCCGGAAGATTTATTAAATACATGTATTTTCCTCTTCAGACTGTAATTTCTGATAATTTATTTTATTAGATTATAACTTTTCTTAATTACTATTATTTCAATTAACTAGACCAAAACAGAAAATTAAAGAAATCACGTCATAAAGGTCATATACCTAAATAAGCTTCTCCTCTTCTTTTCATTTACGTGTTTATTTTGCAAATATTATTTTCCAAAAAATAAATAATGCAAAAATGCTTTACACCACCATTAAATATATTTATTGTTCCCTTGGGCTGCTAGCTTTCCAAAAAAAAAACAAAAAAATATTTATTATACTCACCTCCCCCATTTTGCCTTAAAAGGATTTAGAGATCAATGCTCAAATGCTTGTTTTCGTTTTTAATAATGAGATTTATTCAAAATTTTATAATAAGCGTGGTAGGTATGTACTTTTAATGAAAGGAAATTTTGTTGAAAATTTTTGAGTAAAAAAATCTTAAAAACTAAAAGAGTTGTGGCCATTTTAAGTTTTGAGCCTCCGAGAAAGGAATTAACTTGGCTAGTACCCTAGTACCCATGGTTCAGAGGATTAGTTTTAGATTCTATTAAAGTTGTTATCATGGAGAGTCGAACCCCAGTCAAGGTAAAATTTTATTTCAATAGAATATTTTTTTAAATTTCGTTCCATCTTGTCAACTTTCACTTTGCCAGCCCCCTTTTTTCTTTTATTTTGTCCATTTTAGTCAATTTCATTGAAGCCTAGCTTTTTCTTTTTTATTTTCTTTCTGCATCTTTTTTGTTTCCTTTCTTGTTTTTATTTAGAAAGGAAGGAAGAACTCAACAAAAAGCTGCGCTTTGTCCTTTTCTCCATTCCTATCATCTAACCCCTTTATTTTAATTTAGCCTACATATACATTCCTACTCCAAAATCTTCCTCCTTCTCATACATATCTCCCCCCCCCCCTCCCTCCAATTATGCAATGACGGTAATTTCGTGTTTTTTGCCAAGTCTTCGAGAATAATTTAAGGCAGAAAACGGATCATGTAAATAAATGGATTTCCTTAATTTAATTTATAGAGAACTTCCTTTAAGGAACTCTAAATAAAAAATCTATAAATTTATCTCCCAGTCTTTCCCGTTTTTCCTTTTACTATTATTTTTAATTTTCTTCGAACGATTTTTATTGCTTTTTATGAAGCTAATATTTTTAGCTACTACATAAAAATTAACTAATTTTTTAACTATCGAAGCTCTTATTGCATATAAAATTTTTAAAAATACTAGGGATGGTGTTTACTGAATTTTCACGATTAAAACTGGAAACTAATGTAGGGTCGGCGAAGTTTCCTTCCAGCCTAGCAAATAACAGAGAGCTCTCGAGATCAAGTCTCATCCACTCTTTTGCTATTTTTTTAGTATGGTTGCGGCGCCTTACTATATAAGTAGTTTCAATTGAGTTCATACTCGTTAGTAGAGTTGTTTTTCTGGAAAAACATCGGATAATCGAATCCGACACGAAAAATTCTCGGTTCTTCTGTTCAATTACCGACAATCCCGTTAGGTCCCTAAAGATTTCCAAATTTTTTAAGATTCTCATTATATATTTTTTTGACTCTAAATGCACATAAAATTACCCTTTTGGTCATCAATTCCTTCATTCACTTGCCAATATCGTCAATATTACCCTTCTACTTTCCTTTTTATTCACTTCTTCATTCCCAAAATTCTTTTAGGTTCTTTCCTTTGAAGCAAAAAGAAAAGTCAGTCTTTCCCCCTTACATGCTTGTTTCTTCCTTTTTAGTTTTGTTTGGTCTGTATCTGATGCCGCGTTGCCAAAATATTTATATATAATTTCTCTTTCCCGTCCACCGATTCTTTTCTTTTTATTCTTTTTTAGCTTCTTTCCGCTAGGCCGACAAGAAGGGTTTATATTTATACTACTACATCTTCCCCCCTTGTTTTGAGTTTATATATTCCCTTTTTTTAAAGCCGGGTTCAGCTTTTTTTAAAAACTTTGTTTTGCCAAATGTTAAAAGAAATTTTAGTTAATTTTGTTGTTACTTTTTAATTTTGATTGTAATTTTTGAAAAAAAGATATTTCTATTTGAAATTTGGACCTTTTTGTTTCAAGTCATTTTTATTTTTTGACTTCTTGAAATCTGACATTTTGAGAAAAGAATTCTAAAAGATAGCTTTAGGATTAGTGACCGGTGCCGAACCGCATTCCGGCCGAATTTTCCGGAGTCCGGGTCTGAAAAAATGATTTTGCCGATCACTATTTAAGATTAGACCCCGATCCTTCGGAGTCGAAAAGTTCGCAGAGGGGTTTCAGTCAAGAAAAAAGCCCGGGTTCGGTCTCCATTCTTAGTTTTACTATATCCAGATTTCAACAATTTGATTCTCCCTAACATTCTCCGCAATGAAATTTTTATTTATTGATCTTAGTTTTACTATATCTATATTTCAATAATTTGATTCTCCTTAACATTATGCACAATCAAAAGTTTAACATATTTATTGACATTTTTGTTAAAAAAATTTTTGAAATTTGCGTTGAAAAAAAAATTTTCATTTGGCAAAATTAAGTGTCTCAGCGTTTATCTTTTTAAATGTTTTTATTCTTTTCTTCTAGACTTGAGTAAAAGACGTTAAAAAGATATAGTATGTAAGAAGTACTTTTAAAGTAAAAAAAAACCTTTTAAATTTGTATTTCCCCAAGCATCATCGCTTTTTTAAAGTTAAAATGGCGGCATAAAATTCTCTTCTTTTTTTTTAATTTTTTTTCTTTTTTTTGGTTGATTGAAAACATTTTATAAATTAATAATTTAAAAAATTTTAATTTCGATTGGACTCCCATAAATAGAATTTTTGAACTTATTTTAGCCTCTTTTCGGACCTATTTAGTTGCCTATTATCGCTTTTTTGGACCTAGAAAATTCGCTCCTGGTAATAAATAAACACTGATTTTTATTTGAACAATAATTGAAATTTTTTGGAATTATAAGGATTTGGGGCTTCTTAAAATATTTTTTTAACAAATTTTGTCCTTAAAAATCTAAAAAAAATTCATTTTTGTTGCTCCTTTTTCTTGTTTGCGTGTTTAATAAATGAAAATAATAGTTAAAATTGGCTTTTAAAAATATTCCCCTTATATTGTTCAAAAACATTTAATACTTTTGGCTCTTTTAGTTTTTATGTCTTGTTAGTATTTTTATTTTTAAATTTAATCCTTTTTATTTTTCGAAATGCTACGGTATTCTAATAATGGGTTGTCAGATAAATAATGAGCCCTTTGCGCATAAATTATACAATTTACTATAACTAAATAATGAAATAAAATCAAAAAACAATTTAATGTCCATTATTATCTATCACTTCTTGCCCCTTGCTTGGCAGTTTTAGAATTCTCATTTGATAAAATTTATTGGCAGATTTGGTATTAAGAATGTTAGCAACCCAATTTTAGAGTTGAGCACAGTTTTGGAACATCACCTCCCGCAAATGATCTTTCATCGAACGAAATAACTGCTAGTAAGACGGCGCAATATCCGTAGAATAAGGAGGATCAACTAAAAGTTCCCATCCGAGTGTCCCCGTGATTTAGGCTCGAGTTGCGTTCGCGCAATGCAAGGGTGCAGTTTCCTGTTGAAAAACAACTTTATCATGACGAACCCCGCAAGCAGTGAAAACATCGTTGGCAATCTGAACTAAGTCCAATATTGTTTTGTAGAGTTCGCCTGGCAATCCATTGCCCTTTAGGAGTTAGTTCCCAGTGTAAAACCCCAAATTTAGCCTAAATTTGGGGTTTTTGGCTTCTAGGCCCATATCTCCATCACTGAATTTTTTGTAACATCGCTTAATTGATGCAAAAGATGCGCAATATGTACCCTACAAGGCGGCATCTTCTTTTTTGGATTAAGTTGTTCCTAGACCGCGTTTGAAGCAATACAAAATAACAGTCCGAATTTCATATTTTGAGGACATAATTTTAAAAAATTTTTAAAAAAACTGCAAAACTCAAAATTTATTTTTTAAATGGTTCTGGCTAGTAGAAAAAAGCGTGAACTATTGACTCTAGTAAATTTAAAATAATTCTAACTAAAATTCGAATACCTATACATAAAAAAAGACTAAAAATGCGCAAAGGGCTCATTATTTATCTGACAACCCATTAATAGTACTACTTTATTGTTAGAGATTGTGTGAAGTGAAGAGAGTGAATAAAAGAGTGTGTGCAATAGAGAGAGATATTTAAAGAGAGGAAAAACTTTGTTAAAAACATCAAACAATAAAAATAAAACATTGGAAAACAACAAAGAAAATAATTAAACAGCACAAACAACAAAACAATAGATTAAAACATTAAATAAAACATCAACAAAACATCGTCAAAACATCATCAAAACATTATTAAAATAACTAACAATAAATAAACTTGTTTGAAAACTTGATAAAAACAAACTTGTTTTACTTAAAAATATTAAAACAAAACCAGCATAATAATAAAACGCAAAAACATCAGAAAAACATTCTTCTAAAATTTCATTCTAACCAACGCAACACCAAAACTCAAACATCTAACAAAAACATCACAACTTTAAAAACATTATTAAAAACATCAACAAAAACATTAAAAATTAAATGAAAACTTGTGTTTTTGGTGGAACAAATGATTCTAACGAAGACAGTATTTCAACAATAACAACAACCGGTGGGGGCGGTCTTGTTGCGCGCTCTTCATCTAGAACGGGCGGGGCCTTATGTGGTCGTTCTTCTATTTCTGCTACTGCTGCTGCTTCTTCACGTTTTTCTACTACTCCAACCAAGAAATTATCAGCTGGGGTTTTGATAGAAAAGCAAAAAAGAAGTGGAGGAGAACATCAATTCCCCCATTATTATAAACGTAATCAGAGGTCTACCCCAACTTTTAAACAATATTTAAATGGGGGAGATGAATCAAAAAATAATAGCAGCAATAATAATAATATAATGGTTAGAATCTTGAAAAATTATTAGAAATTTGGGAAATATTGAAATAACAAAAATTGAAAATTAGGCAAATGGAGAGTTTGAGCAAATGAGGTTTGGTCGAATACATTCCGTTCCAATAAACCTCTTTGTTCCAAAAACCCAAATGTGTTAAGTGCATAAATCCGCTAGAAGACCTCCACCTCCACTTCGAACTACTTTAGGGATTTATAAAAATGTCGAGTTGTAATATCGGAATCACATAGCTAATTTTAAATAAATAAATTTTTATCTGCTTAAAAATCTTAGCAGAAAAAGTCAACTACACACTCTTTGGACAGGCTTTCCCCTCCTCCTAAAAGTCCACCACCACCACCTCCCTCTCAACCAACTTGTAGATATCAAAGAACAGCAGCAGCTAAATGTAATACAGCAATAAATGCTTCATCTTTAGCGGCAGAAACTTTAAGTGCTAATAGTTTATTATTGCCTGGTCATACTAAACATGTTAGACGAACATCGAGAGTAATAAATAATGTAAGTTTTAATAGATGTTTTTAAAAACATTTACAATTTCAAGTTTATTTTTAACAAAACATCCAAGTTTATTTTACTCAAGTTTATTTATTATTTTAAGTTTATTTGTATAAGGTTTATTTACATAAGTTTATTTTTTTCTACAACCTTTATACAACCTTTATTAAAAACAAGTTTTTAAGTTTATTTTTATTTTTGTATTTTTTGACATCATTAAGTGACATCAAATTATAGTCTAAACAAACTTTAGAGACCTGTCTCGACTAATTAACATATAAAATAAATAGAATGGCATAAAAACAATTTTTATTTAAAAAAGGGTTGAATATTTATGTATTTTATTATTTTTTCATTTATTTTCTAAAAAAGTTTTGAAAATTTTCAAAAAAAATTTTTTAAGAAAGATTTCTCAATTAAAAAATTTAAAACATTCCTCAAAATTTTCTCAAAAATACGAATTTGTTTAAAAATAAATTCTAAAAAAATTTTCTTTTATAAATATTTATTGTATTTTAGGGAATTTTTAATTTTTTTTTTGACTTTTTTTAATTTTGGATTTTTTAGAATATTTTTTCAGAATTTCCTAGTGTTCTTAAATAAATATAAGATTTCTTAATTTAATCAAAAAAAATTTTTTTTCAATAAATTTTAAAATTCACAAAAATTTTCAAAAAATGTTAACCCAATCAATCCAAACATTTCAACAACAAAATTCATTTTTTGAAGAATCCAATACCTCAATAAATTCATTAATTCGTTCCCCTTCTTCACCTCTTCCTTTTCACAATGAAAATATCAGAATTCCAACACCTCTAGTTGTTTTACCCTTTCCTCCTTTCAGACCCGCTTTAGGGGCTTTCTTTGCTAATGTTAGGTTTTTAAAGGTTTGGAAAAATATTTTTTATTTGAATTTATTTTTAAAAATAATTTTGAGAATTTTTTTAAATTAAATTTATTTTAAAATTTTAAATATTTTTTATTTATTTTTTTATTGGTACATAATTTTTTGAGTTTTTATTTTTATTTAATTTTACAAAAAAAAACTTTCTTAATTTTTTTTCATATTTTATTTTTAAATTTATTTTTTCATATTAAAAAAAATTTTTTTCAATTAAAATATATTTTTAAATATTAATTTTCAATACTAAAAATTTTTTCTTTTAATTTAATTATTGGGAGTTAACTTTAACTAAAAATTAAATAATAAATTTTCTTCAGTAAAAAATTTTTTTTTCAAAATTAGGTACTCAGTCTAGGCGCAGATGTCATTCCAGAAGTATTTCTTTAAATTAAAAAAAAATAAAAATTTATCCTTTAAAGTACAAATTACAACCAAACAGACTTCATCATTGCACAATTATTCATTATTCTCCTTTTAAGGCTGTCTGGGATTGGATGTATATTTTATTAATTTTTAAAATAAAAATCTCTCAAAAATTTATTTCAATTTGAAGTAGAGGCCGGATAAGAGCTGATCTAAGAAAACATTTTCCCATTTCGTCTCGTTTCCATCCGAAATAAAACATTTTTTATTTCGATTAACCCTGGATAGGATTGGAGATTTAAGCAGGATGTGGGATTGATATTTAGAAAAATATTGATCTTGTTAAACGAAATTATTGGAAATCTCGTCTCGATCCGATCTCCATTTTGAAGTAGTTGAAAAATAGACTCTTATTTACATATTTCTCCATACTCCCCCCCCCCTTATACCTTCAAAGATTTTCGAAAATATTTTTTTCTAAATTTAAGTTTCTTAAATTTGTTTCTGAATTTATTTTTTATTTGGATTGCCCGTAGGGAATCATAATCAGAGTCGTTCAAATAATTTTGGGTATTATTCCAGGGCTCTCATCGACAAAATACCAATCGAAAGTACAAAAATCTTGATTTTAAAGTACATAGGGACAAAATTTCCACATTTAAAGTACACTCAAAATTAAATTAGAAAATACATATTTATTCGTGCTTAAATTTTTATATTTCTCTCCTAAATGAATCTTTTCTAATAATTTCTTGTTTCCACTGAGCATTTTGTGCATTTCAATGCATGACATGTCAAAATTCGCTGACACAAGAAATAAAGCCCTGACAGTCAACCTCAAACAAGCTACTTTCTTTCGTCATTTTTCAGCGCCGCAGGCGAAAATTTTGAGAATTTTAGAGCTCAAGAAGCCAGATTATTTCCATTTTTAGCGCCGCAGGCGAAAATTTTTAAAATTTTAGAAGGCCGTAGGCAAAAAAATTCACTTTTTCAGCACCGCAGGCGAAAATTTTTTGAAATTTGGAGCCCAAGAAGCCAGATTTCTTCCTTTTTCAGCGCCGCAGGCGAAAATTTTGAGAATTTCGAATGCCGTAGGCCAAAAAAATTCACTTTTTTGCCCAATCCCTTCCCCAATTTCATTTTCAATCTAAAATGTTGATTTTAAAGTACATACTTTCAATAAAGTACAAATTCAATTTTGTAAGTACGGAGGTCGATTTTAAAGTACTGTACTTTCAAATAAAGTACGAATGAGAGCCCTGTATTATTCTATCAATATTTTCGGTGAGATATCCTTAATTTGATTAAGCAGGTAAATTTTTTAATTTGTTGTATTTAAATATTCAAACAATATTTTTACTCAAAATTAATTTAAAAAATTAATTTTTAGAATTCTTCTCCTTGTTATTTACACAGCCATATTTACGGTAATTTTAATTTTTAAATTTAAAAATTTTTTCTATTTTTCTAGCCTTATGTAGCAGCATTCCTGTTAAGAGAGGTAATTTTTTTAAATTAATTTTTACTCAATAAAAAATAATTTTTAGGGTCAGAATACACAACAGAGGAGGGCAAAGTTTGGAGAACCTATGGAAATTATTGTAAAAATATTTTTAATTAAAGAAATTTTTTTTATTTTTTTAGGATCTCATTGTTGATATTTTCTTTATTATTGATATCAGTAAGGAAAATAATAATTTTATTAAAACTTTAATTTATTTTATTAAAGTAATCAACTTTAGAACTACTTATGTTGTAAGTTTTAATAATTCAAGTTTATTTTAAAGTTTATTTTATTTAAACTTTAATTTCAAGTTTTGTTTATTCCAACCTTATATAAAACTTGAATTAAGATTGAACTTAAAAATAATTTTTAGATTAAACTTAAAACTAAGTTTTTTAATTCAAGTTTATCTTATTTTTTAAGTTCAAGCTTAAAAGTTTATTTTTTTAAGTTCAAACTTTATTTATTCTGATTTCTATTAAGTTCAAAGCTTTAAAGATTAAACTTGAAATATATTTTTCGTTTTATTTAATTAAAGTTTAATTAATATAGAACGACAACGATGAAGTTGTCAGTGATCCAGGGAAAATTGCATTACACTATTTTAAGGTAAACAAATTTAATTTTTAATTTAAAAACAATTTTATTTTTAAGGGATGGTTCTTTATTGACGCGTGAGTATTTTCTAATTTTTTGAAAATAATTTTTAAATTATTTTTAATAGGGTAGCAGGTCTGTTTTAGGGGATTTAGGGATTTTTCTACTAATTTTTAACAGCTGTCCCTTTTGACTTGTTATTGGTCGAGACTGATAGTGATGAGGTAATAAACATTTAATTTAAAAAAAAATAATTTTTTTTTCAAAATTTTTATAGACTACAACATTAATTGGCCTTTTAAAAACTGCTCGTCTTTTGCGTTTAGTACGGGTAAAGACAATTTTTTGAAAAAATTTACTATTAAAAAAATACAAGTTTTGTTTTATTTTGCATTATATTCAGAACTTTAAAAAAATAAACTTGAAATAAACTTTATTTAATTCAAGTTTATTTTAAGATTATGGTACTTTTCGGTTCTGCCACACCCCTCCCATATATTCGCAGGTTATATATTATATTTTTCCTTAACAGGTAAATTTCTCCTTTATTCAATTCACTCAATTTTCCCTGTAGCATGTTTAATGAGAGACACTAATAAAGGAAAGATTATTTTTTACTCGGTTTTCCCTTCAATCAAGTTCCCTTAGAAGGGAAGAAGTCTGACCATTCTGATATAACCTGCGAATATATGGGAGGGGTGTGGCAGAACCGAAAAGTACCAAGATTATTTCCAAGTTTTAAAGTTTATTTTATTTAAACCTTAATTAAATTTTTATAGATTAAATTTTAATATTTTTTAATCATTTAAAAAATTAATTAAGGTAGCCAGAAAGCTTGATAGGTACTCTGAATATGGGGCGGCTGTTCTCTTACTTTTAGTAGGGAAATTAATAAATAAAAAAATTTATTTCGATTTAGATGGCTACATTTGCTTTAATTGCTCATTGGCTAGCTTGTAAATAATTAATTTTTTAATTTATTAATTCAAAATAATTTTTTAAGGTATTTGGTATGCCATTGGCTCTACTGAATTACCACATAAAGTTGGTTTAAAATTAAATAATAATTAAATAGTTAATTAAAATTTATAATTAAAAATTTATTTCAAGTACTAAAATATTAAAAAAAAATTTTTGAAAGCCCAATAAAATTTTTAATTTTTAGAATATCACTTGGCTTCATCAACTTTGTAATTTTTAAAAACTTGTCAAATGTTAAATTTTGAAAAAATAATTTTTTATTTCAGCTCGACATCTAAATGAGCCTTATCTTAGAACTAAAAATGGTTCAATAACTGCTGGGTATGTTTTAGAAAAAATAAAATTTTAATTTATTATCGACTTTGTGGAGAAAATTAAAATAAAAAAATATTTATTTTTTAAAAATAATTTTTATTTTTTAAAGAGGTCCTTCATTAAAATCTCGTTATGTCACTTCTCTTTATTTTACTTTATCAACCATCACTTCTATTGGTTTTGGAAATGTTAGTGCCACAACTGATTCAGAAAAAATATTTACAATAATTATGATGATACTGGGCTCTTTAATGTATGCCTCTGTTTTTGGAAATGGTTGGGGAAATTTAATTAAAAATAATTAAAAATAATTTTGTTTAGTTTCTGCGATTATTCAAAGACTTTATAGTGGAACGGCTAGATATCATACAGGTAGATAATTAATTCCGGAAACTTCAAAAAAATTTTTAAAAATTCTGATTTTCTGTTTCCTTTCCAGAAAATGATATATGTATTTTTCCGGAAAGAATATAACTCCGGAAAAAATATATTTCCGGAAAATAATATAACATACATATATTTTTTCCGGAAAAAATATATAAATAAATCTTTCCGGAACTTATAAAATTCTGTCTTTTAAAATTCTTTCCGGAATAAATTAACATTTTCTTTTGCTTTAGAAATGAGTCGCTTGCGCGAATTCATTCGTTTCCATCAAATACCAAATCCACTTAGGCAAAGACTAGAAGAATATTTTCAACATGCCTGGTCCTATACAAACGGGATTGATATGAATACAGTAATTTTTGAATTTTAAATTAATTTTTAAAAATTATTTTTAGGTGCTTAAAGGCTTTCCTGATTGCCTTCAGGCAGATATTTGCTTACATTTAAATAGAAATTTGCTCAATAATTGCGCTGCTTTTTCTAAATGCTCACCTGGATGTTTGAGAGCTTTAAGTATGAGGTTTAGAACGACACATGCTCCACCAGGCGATACTTTAGGTTATTGAATGATTAAAGTTTTAAATAAACTTGGAATATACATACCGTATTTGCTAAAATAAATACCCAGGGTAGTTATTGTTTCAACCTCTCACTGGGGGGGGGGGGGGGGGGGGGGGGTAATTAAAAGGAAGAGGATAATTATTTGAGCTTTTTTTAAAAAAAACGCTAATTATTACTATTTTTAAGAGGGGTAATTATTTTTTCGATCTCTGGCTGTAGGGGTTAATTAATAGGGCGGGGGTAATTATTTGAGAGAGGGACATAATTCCAGCATTTACGGTAAGTGTAAAATTTACTCAAAATAAATTCTGATTTATTTTATTCTCTTTCCGGAAACAAACTAAATCAGAATTTATTTTCCGGAAATAATATAAACTTTCCGGAAATAAAATAATAAACCAGAATTTTTAATTCTGGTTTATTGTTTAGTAAAAGTTTAAAAAATTCTGATTAATTATTTTCTTTCCGGAAAGTTTAATTTAATATTTTCTGGAAACTTTTAAATTCTGATATATTTGTTCTCATAAATTATATTTAATTAAACTTTAAATGAATAAATTTTTTAAAATAAACTTTTACAGTTCATCGTGGTGATATACTTACCGGTCTATATTTTATTGCACGGGGTTCTGTTGAGATAGTAAAAGATGATTTGGTTGTAAGCATTATTGGTGGGCTATTATTTAATAAAAATTTTTAAAATTTTATTTAGGTAAAGACGAGGTTTTTGGTGAAAATCCAATGCTTAACGAGGATGTTGGTAAAGCTAGGTGAATTTAAAAATTAAAAAAATTTTCAAAATAATTTTTTTAAAGTTGCTCAGTTCGTGCTCTAACTTATTGTGATTTACACAAAATTCTTCGAGATGATCTTTTGGATGTTTTGGAAATGTATCCAGAATTTGCTGAACATTTCTGCAAACATTTATTAATTAATTACAATTTGAGAGACGAAACTTTGTCGAGGAAAAATCATCCTCCAAGATTTTTTCATCCTCCGTTAACTGGAAGACTTTCTTCCTCTTCGTCTATACAAAAACAACAAAATCAGAATCAACATAATCAATTACTGGTAATGCCTATGCAACGCGGGGTTAATCAGAATAACAGAGAAAATCTGTGTGAAGGTGTGGAATATTATTTTTATATGTATACCCGGAAATCTTTTTATTCTGATTTATTTCCGGAAAGTTTAATCCCTTAACGAAAATTCTGATTTTATATTTTCCGGAGAGTCTCTTCCCTATTTATTCTTTTTCTTCCGGAAAATTTTATTTTTATTCTTTCCGGATTGTTTTTAATCTATTTTCTATCAATTAATTAAGATTTCCGAGCATATTCGTCCCAATTTCGCCCATTATTTGCGGATGAATTAAGGCCGCAGGTGTCAGTTGAAGCGCCTACACCAACTTCAGCTACAATACCACATGAACAACAAAATTGTAAAATTTTATTTTTAATAAAAATATTGGAAATTAAATTATTTTTATTTTATTTCCGGAAAGTTATATTTCCTATTACTTTTGTTCCGGAAAATCAGAAAAATATAATTTTTGTTCAAAAAATATAATTTTCTTCCGGAAAATTAATTCTTTAAGGAAATTTACACTTCTCTGGAAGATTAAATAGTCAAATATTCTCTTTCCAGAATTATGTTTTTATTATTCTTTTCCGGAAATTAATTAGTTGAAATATTCTTTCCACAGAATTATAATAGTTGCAATATTATCCGAAAACTATTTCATATACCTAATTTCTTTCTAGAAAATATACAAAAATGATTTTCTTTTCCCGATTAAATATTTAATTTCTCAGCTACATCAACCGGTTATGGTTGTGTTCTTCGTTCACTTACCGGAATGGGTTCAAGTTTAAATGGACAACAACAACAAACAGAAGAAAATAATTACCCAAAATCCCCTCCTCTTCCACCAATTTCTTCAACTTTTGGTCCAAATATAGACCATACATTTCCAGCTGTTGATGCTTCAGAAAATGGAGGAGGAGAAGAAAGAATATTAAATAATAACAATAATTCTTCATTTTTATTAACTTCATTTCACCCTCCCCCACCCCCACCACCTCCTCTTCCCCCACTTCCTCCTTTAAATTATGGAGAACAACAACAACAGTTATATTTATTTAGACAACAACAAAAAAATGAGGAACGTTTTGATCAACTTAATAGGCGTTTGGAAAATATTGAAACGTAAATTAAAGTCTTATTTAATTGGCAGTTTGGGCGCAGTAACAGTTTTGGAGCGCCCGTTAATAAAATAGTCAAATTCAAACATAAATTTGTGAAATTTTGCTCAAGTATTCTTAATGTAGTTATCTTATCTTTCTGAAAATTTTAGAAATTTTGGTTATTTATTTGTCAAATTATGGTCAGAAATAGCCATTTTTAGTCGATTTTCTATCATTTTTTGGCCATAACTTTTGTAAAACTTGTCCAAAAATTCTGAAATTTTTTAGAAAAGTTAGAAAATGAGAGTATCAAAATCCCGAAGATGTTCGTTTTCAATGAGAAATTTTAATAAAATAATTTTTTTCCTATTTTTCTAGAACATTAGAATCAATGCAAAATAAGCTAAACTTAGACCTGGAAGAATTACTCACATTTTTTCGTCACCACCAACAACAACCGACAGAACAAAAATTACCTTCATCTTCTACTTATTGTTTACCCAAACAAAAATATTCTTCAACATCTTTAAATTTACAAAGAATTTCCCAAAATATTTGTAGAAGTGAATCAACAACACCTGAGGCAGATGAAAGGGAGCAGGAAGAGGAGGAAGTTGGTGAAAGTGGTAATGGGGGAGTTGGAAGGAGGAAATCAACAAATATTGTAATAAATAAGGTGATTAATACTAGAGATCGGTCTGGATTTTTCCTGGATCCAGATCAAGAATCCTGTCCAGGTTACTAACCTAAATCCAGATCCAGGATTTTTGAAAATACCGATCTCTAATTAGTACTAAATTTTAAGTTTAAAATAAAAATTTTAGTCCTAATAAATTAAAAAATTTTAGAATAAAAAATCGAAAATAATTCTTAATAAGAATGTTTTAAAAATTCTAAACCACAATTTTAGAACAATTCCAACTCTCAAGGAAAAACTCAAACCATTAGAGAAAGTCCAGAAAGCAATGAAGATGCTCAACAACAACAACAACTGCCTTGTTCTTCATCATCAACTATACAACAACAAAAACAACAATTAAGAAAACAACAAAAAATAAATTTAAAGCCAAATACCTCCGAAAATGAAGATTTTTTATTTTTAAATAATAAAACGGGAAAAGTTGAAGAGATTAAAAATCAGAAGAAAAAAGAAAATAATCAGAAGAAGAAAAAGAAAGGAGGGGAAGAAGGAGAAGAAAATGAGGAAAGCGAAAGAAGTGTTTTGTTAGCATCTCCGGAAAGTTCTGATACTGTTTTATAAATTAAGAGAGAAAATATTCTTAAAAAGTGCCAATTAAAACATTGCCAATTTTTAATTTTTTTTAAAGTTATGGCAAGATATTGAAAATAAAAAAATATTAAAAATTATAAAAAGGAAAAATATAAGGAATAAAAACTTGAGAATAAAATCAAAATTTAAACTACAAAAAAGACTGCAGTTAATTAGGAAACTTGTTTTAAAGAAATAAAAACTTAAGTCTAACTTACTAGACTTAAGTTTAAAAATAAAACGACCTTAACTTAAACTTAAGTCGGCACTATATGAAATTAGGTTGGGAATCGTTTTTTTTTTCAATCATTTTTTCTTTACTTTATTCCTCACTTGACATGACATAATGGTCAGCATTTTTTTTCTTGTTCAATTCCATTAAATTTGCCTGTAGCATAATCAAATGAGAGGACAGAAGAACAAACACTGACAGACAAACAAGGACGGACACGGACAGACAAAACACGGACAGACAGAACACGGATTCATTCCTGATAGTCCGAGTTTCGTCCGTGTTTTGTCTGACTGAGTTCGTCCGTGCTTCGTCTGTCGGTGTCCGTCCGTCTTTTGTCTGTCCGTGTCCGTCCGTGTTTTGTCTGTCCGAGTTCGTCCTTGTTTTGTCTGTCTGTCAGTGTGTGTGTGTTTTTCTGCCTCTTATTTGATTATGCCACAGGCAAATTTAATGTAATTGAACAAGGAAGAAAATGCTGACCATTATGTCATGTCAGGGGAGGAAAAAAATAAAGAAAAAAGTAATGAAAAAAAAACGATTCCCAACCTAATTTCATATAGGGCCCTTAAGTCTAACTTGTTAAGTTTAAAACCTTCACAAACTTAAGTTTGGAAATAAACTTGATTTTAAAGAATTTTAAACTTAAGTCTAACTTGTTAACTCTAAAACCTTAAAAAACTTAAGTTTCACAAACTTAAGATTGATCTTTAAAAAAATAAACTTGACAGCAGAAGTACTTTTGCCATTTCTTTCTATTTGTTTTGTTGTTTTTATATGTATTTTATATTAATGTTTCCATAGTATTATTTAATATTGAAAATAAAGATTTTTATTATTTTTTTTTCAATAAACTTTTCTTCAAAAAAATAATTTAAATTTATTTATTTTTAAAAATAAATTTTTTGAAAACAATTTAAATATTTATTTAATGTCCTGATTATTCATAAAATGGATATTTTGGAGCATAACGATTTTTGCCAAAATGAAATTTTCGTTCCTTGTCGTCAGAAATTGGTACTGGTCCAAGATAAAATTCTCTGAAAAATTTGATTTAGTAATTTTCTTAATACACATTAAGCTAAAAAATCTGTCTTATAATGAATTTTATAGTGAAGTGTCTGTATTAGACTATTAAATATATGTATTTTACATATGATTAGGTCTGTCTGTACAAGATAACCAACCCTATACTAAAATCGTGAGAATCAGAATTCCCCGGCCCATAAAACGTCGGAAATTCCCGATCTTCGGAACTCGGAATGGCAATATATCACTAAATACTAGATAACTTCTCAATTTAATATTTTATTTTGCTATTGGGTTTAATTATCCTAAACAATTAGAATAATTTCATTATAAGACAGCTTAAAGTCTGCACTCTTATAATAAGGGCAGAACAAAAAAGTTTTCTCTCACTTGTAATAAGGACTAGCCAATGCCGGATAAAGCTCGCTCAAAACAGAAGAAGGCATTCTAACCCTCTTTTTGGCAACTTCTTTTCTCAATTGTTCAGTTTCTGGGTCCATTCTGTCCTCCTCATCATTTTCAACATTTTCCTCGTTTTTCCCATTTTTCCCCAAAATTTTTCCAGTTTCGTCTGTTACAGTTACTTGAACAAAATCTTTATTTTGTTGTTGAATAATTCCATTATTATTATTTTTTGTATTTTTCAAAATTCCAGGCAAAATTGGAATTGTTCCAATAACAATAGGCAAAGAAATGGTGAATTTGGGGGAATTGTTGAACTTTAAAATTAAAAAAAATATTAATTTTTTAAAATTAAAATTGGATCTCATAGGGTTTAAATAGTCGTAGAAATGGGTATATAACTTATGCTACGTTCACACATAAAAATCGCGGGCGTCTTGCAATAGACAAGGTAATGAAGAGGAAGGAAATGTTTTGGCGATTTTGTCTTTCTTTTTCTTAAAGGTTATTTTCTATGACAAGACGCAAGGGGACATTATGTGAAACAGTTTTCCAACCCAGTGGCCAACAAAAATTTGAAAATTGTATATTATTAAATTGAGGGCCATTTAGAATAGAAAGTGAGGTCCGGTTGTATATTTTAATGTGTACTATATAATTTCTGTAAATTTTCCGAAAATAATTTGTCTAATTTTAAATAAAATTTCCTCATACATATCTTCCCCCATTTTTAAAAATATTTTTAAAAAATAATTTTTTAAATTAATTTACTTGTAATTCCAAACAATAAGAAACATCAATTAATTTACATTTAGTCACCATACGAGGGGGAATTGAAGGCACTAAAATTGGTTTGTCTTGCCAGTGGAATTCTGTACCTCTTCGAATTTTATCGGTGACAGTTACTTTTTGGACTATATGCCGAGTTTGTTTAAAAGATTCTGAGCCGTCAAATGTTTTTGACCTAAAAATAAACAAAAATAAATTCAAATAAAATTTTGCTAGAAAATACCTGTAATTAACAATTTGGCAAAGACAAATAGCCACATTCCTTACACTTCTTCTACTTCCATTCTTTATATTTAAACTAACACGAATAGCTTCCCCAGGCGTGTAGCCACCTTTGGCCACCCGAAGCTCTGTTTGAATAGTGCCCAATTTCATACAGAAGAGAGACACTGGTTGTGTGGAACGAGTTTCCAAAGGAAGGGAAAGCACCGAAAAAAGAAGAGAATTTATATTTTAAAAAGAATATTTTCTAACTTCAGCCTCGTAATTGAGATCTTCAATGCCTATCACGGTAAAAGCTCGAAAACAGACAATATCAAAGTCCCACGGCCGTTCACATATTGCTCTACAAGTGTAACGAACAAAGCCGTAATCGCCTTCGAAAGAACTTGGCAAGTGTTTTGGTAAGGTGTAAGAGAAAGGAATTTGATGGACGCCGGGAGGGAGCGTTCTTCCCTTAAATAAATTATAATGTAAATAAATTAGAACTTGAAAGTATAAAATTACTTTCCGGAAAAGTAAATTTAAGAAGACCATTAAAGACTTTTCCATTAAAGATTTTTAGTACTGAAAAGCTTGCGGAAATACATACTATTTTATGTATTACTGGGAAGATCGTTCCGGAAAATTCCGGAAAAAATTTTCCGGAAAATATATTTTCCTGAGTAATTATAGCTAGAATTTCCGGAATAATAATTTCCGGAACTAGTTATATTTTCCGGAATATTTATACAATTATGTATTTCCTTAATAATTATTTCCGGAATAATTACCAATTTCTTTGGGTCACTTTTAACGCTAGAAGAGGAAGTCTTTGCCGTTGGCCTTTGCTGCAATTCATTTAATTGTTTATTATCTTCACAAACTGAAATCTTTTTCAACTCATCCCCATAATTTTTAGGTAATTTGTGTGTATATGTTGTATTGAATTGTTCACAAAAATAAGCTTCATTTGCCGAACAGGTTTTTCTGGATTGTGTCCAATATGACCTAGCACGCCCTTTTACCTCTAAAAGTACTTCATTTAGTTGTTTGGGCTCGCTGCATTCAATTACTACCTTTTTTGATAAATATAGAATTATAAATATTTTTAAATTTATATTTTGTTACTTTTCCGGAAAAATAATGAATTTTAAATTAAATGAGGATATTTTTAATTTCTAAAAATGAACAGGCATTTTCATTGTATTCTCCTATTGTTGTCCTTCCAGAAAAGAAATTTAAATTTATTTTATATAATTTTCCGGAAAGAATCTAAATATTCCCTTTGTAATAATTTTCCGGAAAGGAAATATACCTATTTTATAGTTCTTATATTTTCCGGAAAAGTAATATATTTTTATAAACTTTCAGGAAATAATACATATAATATACTACATATTTTTCCGGAACAATCTACTCTTATAGACATTTTTGTATATTTTCCGGAAGTTTTATTTTTAAAAATTAACCTTTCCTGTAATTTCTTGCCCAGCAAAATACACTTCCTCTATATTATCTAAAAGAATTTCAAATCTATCTAATAACTTTGCTGTTCCAACAACACTACTTTCTCTTCCTTTGGTTAGGCTAATACTTCTTTTACCTCCAATACTCATTGGGGGAGGTTATTTATTTTTTAAATAATTTATTTATTTTCCCGTAAGAAAAAATTGAAGAATTTTAAGAATTAATCGATTTTTTAAATGATTTTTCGTTTTTAATAAATTTCTAAGAAAAAATTTTTTAATTGAATTAATTAATTAAGAGAATGAAAATAGGTTTTGTATTTGAATTATTCGCGATAACGAAGTATTCCTTTAATTTTCAAAAAAATTAATAGTCATTTCCGGAAAAGATATAATATTATAAATAGGGTTGTCGGTTCCTGGAAAATTTTCAGATATCTAAAACCGGACTGAAGAACCGAACCGAAAGATCCTCGGTTCTTCTGTTCGGTTCACTCAGAACAGACAACAATTATAAATCAAACTTTAAATTTATTCCGGAATTAGTTTATTCTCCGGAAAATGAAAAAACCCCTAACTAAAACTTTTCCGTAAGTTATGATTATATTTTTATACAATTTTTTAAGTTCAAGCTTAAATATAAATAATTGTGTATTTAAAGATATTCTAAAAAATATTTAAAAATAATCAGAAATATCGCAATTTAACCAAAAAAGAAATTTAAATAAAAAATCCAAAAAAAAGTTAAAAATCCAAGTTTATGTAAATCTATATGAAAAAATTTTTGGGGGAAATTAAGAAAAATAAAAAAAAGTCAATAAAATTATGTAAAGTTTTATTAAGTGAAAAAGTGAGGAAGGGGGGAGGGGGATTGAGAGGTTAATCGAGTACATGGAAATATTTTATTTTTCTTTCAAACCACTTTTTACTTCTTCAATTTTTTTATTTGAGAGATTCTTCATTATATTTTAAGGTAAAGAACGAAGAATGAAGGAAAGAAAATTTTTAAGAATTTTTTAAGATTTTAAAGGAAAGGAAAGTTAAAAAGGAAGGGAAGTTAAGAAGGTTTTAAAGTTTTTGGCCATTTTTTGTTGACGGGACAAGAAGAAGAAGAAGAAAATGTTTGAGAGGACAAAAGAAAAGATTTTATATGTCTGCTTTCGACAATTGGCAAAAAAGAAAATGAAGGGAGGGGGAGGATAAAGGGGGGGGGGAAGGGAGGCGGCAAACAGTGTAAATATTTTTTCTTCTTTTATTGAGGGAAATAAGCTAAAAAATATTAAAGAGAAGAAAAATATATAAAGTATTTAGTCAAAAACGTTTTTATAATTTATTTGGGGTTAAACTAGCAATTTATTTTTTTTTACTAAAATGAAAGAGATAATTGTTAAAATAATTTTTGGTTGTGACATAAATAGAAACTTGAAACCAATGAATAGTGGAAAAAATAATTTTTGGGAGGATATTTTGGAGGGTTATATTTGGTACAATTTTAATAAAATAACTCTCATATTTAAAAAATAAAAATAATTATTTTAGAATATTTCCGTAAAGTTATGAGAGTTATTTTATTAAAATTAAATTTCTTTTCAGAAAGATATAATTACGCTATGTTTATTTTATGGAGAGTTTATAATTTATTAGTAAAAGTTTAACTATAATTAATATGTATATAGAATTTTCCGGAAAGTTATTATTAATTATAAATTTATTTCCGGAAAGTTCTAACTATAATAAATAAATTACATTTTCCGGAGTGTGTTTATATTTATTCCGGAAAACTTATATTTTGAGAAAGTATATACCTCCTCAAAAATGGACTTTCCGGAAAATGAACTTTCCTGAAATAAATAATTTTTAATTTTTTGTTGCGATATTTAAAAACTATTATGATATTTAACTAAAAATTTAGGGGAGGTTAACTACAAAAATAAAATATATACTATAACACATAAAAATGCCTTCTCTAAAATAATATTCTTTCAATTCTCTAAATATTTTTTTTTTGTTTTTGTTAGCACATCGCCCTTTTCGAAACCTTTCATCCAACAAATTTATTAGGGGATTTACATATTATTATGTGTTTATTTATATTTTTAAATGAAGAAAAAGAGAAAATGTTATAGAAAAATTCAATACGGAAATTATTTAACTATAAAATGATATCAGAATATTTAAACAAAACCAGAAAAAAAAATAAATTCCATTTTCCGGAATGTTTTTAATTATTTAGAGTTATTTCAGAAATTAAACATTTCCGGAAACAATATTCCAAAAAAATATAATTAGAGCAATTTTCCGGAATGTATTTAATTATTTAGAGTTACTCAGAGTTATAACATTTCCGGAAATAACATTTCCGGAAAAATATCCCCTTCTCTCAATAAAATTTATCAGAATTTTCTGGAATGTTTATAATTTCAGGAAAAGTTATTCCGGAAAGTTTTAAAGTTTTGTTTTGCTTATTTTATTTTAGAGTTCATTTTTAAAAAAAATATCAAACAAAAATGGGAGAGAAAAAGCCGTCAACTTGATATATTGAATATCCCCTCTTTTACTCAATACAATTTGCGTGCCTTTAAGCAATCAATCTACTCTATTTTTTAAAACAATAAACAAAATGTTAACACGCAATTTGTGAATTATTTTTAAAATAATTTTTTTCTGGAATTTCTGGAAATATTAATCATTTTAGAAGCTAATTACGGAATATTCAGGAGTTGTTGAGGAGATTTAGGAGTTGAATTCAATCAATACTAACTGGTCATTCAGACTTTAATAGGCCATACCCCGATCTTCCTAAAACTACAATAATTCGATTCAACTAGACAACCCATGTCAAAAATTCCGGAAAACCTATAATTTTCGGAATTTCTATGAGGTATCATAAATATTACTCAAATAATTACATTAACAATAATTACCTCACCCCCCCCCCACGTAATTGATCAAAAACTTTTGTTTTTTTATTTTTAAATATTTATACTCTAATTTAAATTTAAAAAAACAGAAAAATCTTTTCCAAATAAATTAATAAATAAAAACTTTAAAAGTCAACAAAAAAATTTCTTAAAATTAAAAACTACTACATACAATTTCTCTATTAATTTATGTATTTTTATTTTAAGCAGAACAACTAACTCCTCCCTCTCCTCCAAAATAATTTTCTTTAGTCAAAGACTGACAATTTTCACAATCACAAAAAGAACATCCATAATTATTATTTTCCTCATTGAACTCAAAATTTATAATATTAGCATATTCACAATCAAGCACTACACGCCAATAAAGGTTTTCATCTTTTTTGACAATTGATTCATTTAAAGCTACAGAAGCACGATAAAAATTGACTGAAAAATAGAAAATTTATCGTTCAATTTTGTAATGGAAAGTTTATCCCAATAGGAGATACACAAACTAGTGTACCTTGTAATCAGGGATGTCACGGGTTACCCGAAACCCGGCCTTTTTTTCGACCCGATACACGAAACCCGACCCGAGAAATTTTCTAAAACCCGACCCGAAACCCGACATTTTTCTCAACCCGTGACATCCCTGCCTTGTATCCCAAACTAGTTCTTGACAATCTAAAAACAAATACCCTTTTGTCCTTAATATAACCTATCCCAAAAAATTTTTTTTCTTAATTTTCAAAAAATAATTATTTTCTTACAATTTTCACTCTCTTTACAAACAAGCTCAAAAACTGCTGGAAATCTGTTGCAAATTGAAAGAAGACATCGAGCATCCGGCGGGGATTCAACATTTGATGGAACCATTAATTTCTAAAATTGTTTTTTAATTTAAAATTATTATTCTTCAATCACCATTTCATTAAGCAAAAGTTCAACAGTAGCACTATATTGCAAGTGTTTACGGCGAATTAAAAAGCGAAATAGATTTGAGCCTTTAAAAAAATTTTTAAATTAAACTTTAAAAAATTCAAAATTTTTCTCACATAAATTTTGACGAAGACAAAGCAGCCGAACTTTACAAACAGGTTCAGCAACAAAAATCATTCCATTCTCATCAAATTTTAAAAGATCACCAGATTGAAGAAGCAATACAGCACTTGGTATTGTATTGTTAAAATAATGATTGTTTTCGCTTTGACGAGCAGATTTCATAAACTGGAAAATTAAAAGAATTATATAGAATTAGAGATAAAAATATTTCCGGAAATCCGGAAAATATAATTGTTCAGGAATGCATAGGCATTAATTAAAAGGAATACTAACCGGGAAATATATAGTTTCCGGAAAATATTATTATAATATAATATAAAACTTTCCGGAATATGTAAAAAAACTCAAGGAAACGTAAAATAATTTCCGGAAAACAAACTTTAAAGAATTTTGACAAATAGTAAAATTCACGGAATTTGTTAAACGCTTCAAAAACTATTTTTAATTCTTAAAAAAAAAAAATTCCTTACCAACTCAAAATCACAATATTGCTTAATATCACATCCTTTAGGGTATTTAGATGCTAGACGTTGCAAATAAAACAATACACAGCCAAAATCAACACCAAATTTGCTAGCATATGCTAATTCTAATGGTTTATCAGCTTGAGACAAAAACTTCAAACTTGAAAAAAAATAAATTTACGGAAAAATTTTATTTTAAATTTTTGTTTAAAATTTTTTTAAATTTTGAGATTCCAATTTTTTCAATTAAAATTTCAATTCAAAAATTTTTTTTATTTTTTTAATTTTTTTTATAATTCAAAAATTTTTTTTCAATTTTCCAAAAAAAATTTTTAATCCTTACAATTCCTGTGTGTGCCGTTTACGTATTGAAAGAATTTTGGAATAATTTTGTATTCGCCCATCAGTAGAAAGCTCAAAAGCTGGAACTCGTCGATCATGAAATGTATCCTCTGATGTATCAACAATTTTTGATTTTTGAGAAGGAGGCTCCTAAAATTAAAAAAAAATTCTAAATTGAAATTAAATACATTCTCAATCCCCAATATAAGTTACGCCCACTAATTTCAATTTTTATATCTATTGGGTGTCAAGGGCGTATCCAGGGGGGGGCTGGGGGGGGCTAGAGCCCCCCCCGAAATGGGGGAAAGGGGGAAAAAATTAGGAGAAGGATGGTCGAAAAAGTGAAATTTTTTCGCCTATAACCCTCAAATTTTAAAAAATTTTCGCCTGCGGCGCAAAAAATGGAAGAAATCTGGCTTCTTGAGCTCCAAAATCCTCAAAATTTTCGCCTGCGGCGCTAAAAAGTAAACTTTTTTGGCCTACGGCCCTCCAAATTCAAAAAATTTCTGCCTGCGGCGCTAAAAAAAGGAAGAAATCTGGCTTCTTCGGTTCCAAATTCAAAAAAATTTTCGCCTGCGGCGCTGAAAAAGTGTATTTTTTGGCCTACGGCCTTCTAAAATTCAAAAAATTTTCGCCTGCGGCGCTGAAAATATAAAAAGTTATGTACAAAAAAATTTGCCGTAGGAACGCCAAAGTAAACGCCAAAAATTTTTGCGCCCACCCAGTGTTAGCCCCCCCCCGAAACCGACCCCCTGGATACGCCCTTGTTGGGTGTGGAAAGCAAAAAAGAGACAGCCTAAAAAAAGTTAGGGGTTCACCGACTTGACTCATCCCGAGAAAAAAGTTACCCACATAAAAGACAACCCCAATTTAAGATAATTACGCCCCCAAAAAACATATAAAACAGAGGGTTTGTATTAAATTTAAAAAAATTACAAAAACAGTAGAGCTAATCCCGCATTCATTAAAATTATTAATATCCTTCTTTTCATCATTCTCAAGTTGTTCAACATCAATAGTCTCAGGGATTTTATTCGTATTGCTTGTAGTAACCAAAGGAGTAGATTTAACCTTAAAAGTACTTTTTAATTTTTTCCTAGTAATTTTTAAAAACCTTAGTTTCCTCTTCTTCTTGCTCCAAATCATCCCAAATAGTAGTTGATTGATTTATTATATGAGGAATTGTAACATCATTTTGAACCTCTGGAGTTATCGGAAGTCCGATATCATTATTAGTTGTCTTTAAAAAATAAAAATAATTTATTTAAAAATTAATTTCCAAGGGAAAATTAAAATTCTAAACATTTTCCCTTTAATTTTTCTTTTACCCTTATGAAAAAATAGTGAACAAAATTAATTTAAAAATTGACGGGCAAACGAAAAGGACATGTCTAATTATAGACTATTTCTCGTAATTAAAAATCTTTTTTCGTGAAATCGTTAAAAAGATGAAAGTTATAAAAAAACATATGGCCATCTGACTTTGCCAACCAAATTTAAAAAATATATAACAACTGCGTGTACGGTCAAATGAGGCCAGCTTATTTATTTTTAAAAAATATTAAAAAAACCTTTTCATTCCTCTCTTCTTCACAATCATTCATCATCCCCAAATCCTCTTCAAAAATATTCCCACCATTCTCCACAACATTTTCATTGTCAATATTTTCTTCAACAAAATTATTTTCATTAATTATCTCAAAAGCTGAAAGTCCTCTAAGTTGTTCTTCATCCATCGGAAGTTCATCTAAACGAGGTAATCCACCCAAATTATTTCCTCCTCTATTTAAATTCGTTTGTTGTTGTTGAATATTTGAATTATTATCATCAATTAAAGTCCCAATTGAACTATTACTTATTGAAGCAGAAGCTGACGATACTTGGCTAGTTGGCTGTTGCAAAATATTTTCTTGAAAATTGGGTGGGATGCCCATTATTCCACCAGCACGCCCTCCAAATGAAGAATTCATTCGATGTTGAGAAAACTTTAAAAACAAATTTTTATTAAATTAAATGCCCAATTAATTGGAGCTTTAAAAAATATTTAAAAAATATCTTAAGGTGTTAGGAAAGGATGTAGCCAAAATAGAACAAAACGTCTTCCACCTCTCCGAAAGTTTTTATTAAAACATTTTCTAAAGGATCCCCTTCACTAAAAATTAAATTCTGACTTTCAAAACTAAAAAGAAAATAAATAATTTGGTGAGAAACCACGTCAAAACTCAAGTGGAAAAATTTTTAAACTTTGAGTGACAACACTTTTTTTAGAATATTTACGTGCATTGGACACAATTTTCCGTCCTTTAATGGTAGAAAAACTAGAACTTCGTGGCACTTTTTGTCCTTATTGTAAGCAAAAAAAGAGAATACAGGAATTGAAGAGAAAATGGAAGTCCGCAAACGCAAATATTAACAAAAAAAAATTATGAAAATATAAAAAACCTGTTGATGTTGAATAGGTGGCGATGGAATTGAATTATTAATAGTAAATTGTTCAAAACCAGGAGGCGGTTGAGAATATAAAGGCGGAGGCTGTCCCATTTGTGGTGGATGTGGAAAAAATCCTGGAGGACAAAACATTGGCGGAGGAGGCCCGTATGGTTGAAAATGATGAATAGAAGATGAAGGAGTTGTAGCTGAGGAACCACCACCAATCCCTCCATAAAGCGAAGTATTTGAAGGTGAAGTGGACGTTGAGAGTGACTAAAAATTAATGAAAATAAAAAACTTTTAAAATAAATACTCGTTGCTGCAAAACATTTTTTTCGTGAATCTTTTGTCGACAAATATCAGCCAATTTACTTAACTTCAAAACTTCTGCTTCATCCAACAAATCTTCAAAAAAATAAAAGTTAAAATCTCTCTTATACAAATGTAAAGAGTCATAGGGTAATTACATATGAATTTCGCCTCCCCCTTTGCCCTCCATCAAAAAGTAAATAATGGTCAGATTTACTTCCTTTCTCAATTTCAATACATTTCCCCGTAGCTTATTTAAATAGGACACAAATTAAGAGTATCCAAGTATTTACAAAACTAATTGAAATAAAAAAACCTTCCCAAGAATGACCAGGTTTGACTCCATTAATTTTTCCAATTCGCAAATATTTGAGAATATATTCAAAATAATCTGGATTAGCGTCCAATTGCCAACGGCCATTGCCTGAGTCTGGATTCTTAAAAAAATTTTTGAAGAGAAAAAATTAAATTAAAAAGGCTGAAACAAAGTCAAAAAAGCCATAAACACCCCGAATAGTGTTTCTAAAACCCTCCATCCCTAAGTACAACTTAAATTTCAAAAAAAGTAAAAACAAACAAAAGATATTAAACCGCCGCTATCAGTAAATAATTGATCCGGATCAACGTCTTCCTCAACCATTTTTGCCAAATACGATGTTGGATCTCTAGCTAATGAAATCTTTGATGCACGGAACTCCTATAAAATATAAATAATAAACATTTAAAAAAATCATTCGTGCCTGTCCGCAAGTTTAGTCAGCAAATATTAAAATCAAATTCAGGTAACCCCTATATCCAGCGAACTAAAGATCTCCCAAGTATAAACACGCTTATTGTCAGTATACTAGGGACGGGATTGATTGAAAAATAAGGACGTCTCCTAGTCTCTAACTCAAAACGAGGCTATAACCTCGCAACATTGGCCCAGTCAAACCCAGTTCCGACAAAAACCCCTTTTTAATAACAGACACACTTAACGCCCCAATAATGAAAAAAAAATTTAGATTCAAAAAAAACCTTTCCAAGAATATCCAAAACCACCCAACCTCCAGTATATGCTGAGCTAGCCAAAGAAACATTGCTGCAACTTTTACGCATTGGACCACCAACATCTGAGTCAAAACTTAGATTACCATTATTATTATTTGATAAATTCATATTCTCTTATAAAAAATGAAAAGTTAAAATTAAAAAGAAAATTTTTAAAAAAATTAATGAGAATCCGCAAATTTAATCCGCAAGATTCCTCCCCGAAATAATCCCTTATATCGATTTAAATAAGAGAATGTCTTTTTAAAATGAAAGGCAAAAAGAAACTTTAACCAGAACTTCATTGATTTACCCCAAAACTTAATGCTTGGGAATAATTTTTAAAAATTATTTAAAAGAGGGTAATGGCGCGCAAATTTAAAAAAAAATCGAATTTTTATTAAAAAAATATTTCTTTTGATTAAAACAAAATTTAATTTTTAAAAAATTAAAGCAAATTTAAAAAAGAAAAATTATCAATATTTATCAACATTTTATTTTTATCTCATAGCTAAATAAAATTTTTAAAGATATTTTAAAAGTCAGAGAAAAATCTCTCATTTTTCCATTATCTTTTTTCTTTAAATTTTATTTAGCTATAAAACAAATATTTTTTGTCGCAAAATTTTTTTCGAAATTATGACAATATGATGCACATTAATTAAATATTATCAGGAAATAAAAAAGCAGGAAGAAAAAAAGAATATATTTAAGAAATAACAAAAACAAAAAAAGGCTTTGGATGAGCTTAAAATTGTGTTTATTTGAAATGTTTTTTAGTAGTAAAAATGGAATTTAAATTTAAATTAAAGAAGACCAATTAAAATTAAATATATTTCTCTCTGTGGTTTTTGCAAAAAAAATTTTTTTTAGAAAACTTTCCTGCTTATTTTGATTCCCAAAAGATTTAAAAAACAGGATTTAGAGATTCTACAATCAATATCTTGCTCGGAAAAATATTAGAGAATATTCATAAAAATACTAAACTTTTACGGCTCCATTTTAAGCCTCTAAACCAGGGCTCGCGTCGACAAAATGCCAATCAAAATCTTGATTAAAAAGTAGACAGGGACTAAATTTGCAAATAAAAAGTACACTCAAAATTAAATTAGAAAATATTTATTCGTGCTCAAATGTTTTATATTTCTCTCCTAAATGAATCTTTTCTAATAATTTCTTGTTTCTACTGAGCATTTTGTGCATTTCAATGCACGTTTTTGTGGCGCCAAAGGCGCACACACTTTTAAAAAAGTACGAATGCGAGCCCTGAACTAATCATATCGCGATATTTCAAAATCTTTTCATCATCTGAAAAATTATTTTATTATTCCAAGTTTTACTCTTTTGTATTGCAAATTTATTCAAGTTTATTTTTTATAATCTTCGCTTTTGTAATTTAGGGTTTTGTAATCCCTTATTCAATTTTACAATTGTAGTTCAAGTTTATTTTTAAAGTTCATTCTATTCCTTACCAATCAAGTTAGTCATAAACACCTCACATTCATATATTAATGGCAAAACTTGATATTTGTGTGCAATAGCAAAAATGTCCTCAACATGCTTTTCCAACAAATTTTTGTTTATTTCGCCAGTATAGAAAAACTCCAGCATTGCCTGAACAGATTCTGGTTTGAAGTCATTAATTGTGACTTCTCTCCAAAATTATTTTCTAAAATTTTTCGAATTTTTTTAAATCCCTAAACCCCGAAAATCAACCTTTCCCCTTTTTAAAAATAAAACACAGTCACTCCTTCAATCATATCCGTCTGCTCAAACATTTTTCGGAATACTTTGCTGTTCTTTGCTAAAATGCATCGATGTATTTCTATAGCCATATCCGCAACCTGGAAAAATAAAAATTTTGTATTTTTAGACTATTTCAGAATGATTGAGGGAGTAACTATTTCAGAAATAGTCTAAAAAATACAATATTTTTATTTTTCCAGGTTGCGGCACAGCAAAGTATTCCGAAAAATGTTTGAGCAGACGGATATGATTGAAGGAGTGACTGTGTTTTATTTTTAAAAAGGGGAAAGGTTGATTTTCGGGGTTTAGGGATTTAAAAAAATTCGAAAAATTTTAGAAAATAATTTTGGAGAGAAGTCACAATTAATGACTTCAAACCAGAATCTGTTCAGGCAATGCTGGAGTTTTTCTATACTGGCGAAATAAACAAAAATTTGTTGGAAAAGCATGTTGAGGACATTTTTGCTATTGCACACAAATATCAAGTTTTGCCATTAATATATGAATGTGAGGTGTTTATGACTAACTTGATTGGTAAGGAATAGAATGAACTTTAAAAATAAACTTGAACTACAATTGTAAAATTGAATAAGGGATTACAAAACCCTAAATTACAAAAGCGAAGATTATAAAAAATAAACTTGAATAAATTTGCAATACAAAAGAGTAAAACTTGGAATAATAAAATAATTTTTCAGATGATGAAAAGATTTTGAAATATCGCGATATGATTAGTTCAGGGCTCGCATTCGTACTTTTTTAAAAGTGTGTGCGCCTTTGGCGCCACAAAAACGTGCATTGAAATGCACAAAATGCTCAGTAGAAACAAGAAATTATTAGAAAAGATTCATTTAGGAGAGAAATATAAAACATTTGAGCACGAATAAATATTTTCTAATTTAATTTTGAGTGTACTTTTTATTTGCAAATTTAGTCCCTGTCTACTTTTTAATCAAGATTTTGATTGGCATTTTGTCGACGCGAGCCCTGGTTTATACATATGACGCGCCTACTCTTGAGAAGTTAGCTTTTTCAGATTTTGTTTTTCTGCGCCTAATTTTTGGCACCGAAGGCGCCAAAAATCTTGATTTCTTGCGCCGCAGGCGAAAATTTTTTGAAATTTGGAGCCCAAGAAGCTATATTTTTTCCTTTTTCAGCGCCGCAGGCGAAAATTTTGAGAATTTCAAAGGCCGTAGTAGGCCAAAAAAATACATTTTTTTGCCCAATGTCTTCCCCAATTTCATTTTCAATCCAAAATGTTAATTTAAAAGTAGAATACTTTTAAAAAAGTACGAATCGGAGCCCTGTTCTAAAGTGACCAAAAAATGCTCAAAAAATTTCAACAAGTCTTCCATTAATTACAAAGTGGTTGGAAATGAATAAAGAGAAGGGAATTAGTCGAAGAAATAAACAACTTTAAAAAAAGGCAATTCCACTTTAGAAAAAAAAATCAAAAAATTTTTTGATGACAAAATGTCCCCTTTGACTAATTTTTAAGAATTTTAAATCCTTTCCTTTCTACAACCTTTTTTTACAAATTTAAAGAACCATACATCCCTTCCATGAACGCTTTGCACGCTTCTTTCCATCTGTTTGATCAATTGGGTGTGCCCCATCAGCAGTAAGTGTTCCTTGCTTTTTACGTTTTAATTCTCTCATTAAGTCGTAGAAAACCTTAAAAAACAGGAAGTTATGCTAAAACTCAAACTAAAAATTAGGATGACCTTAACGACATGTTCATTTCGAATCGTTTCGATGCGAAATAAAAGTCCCTAATTAGGACCAATTCACTGCATCAAGCCCGTAACCAGGATTTTTTACGGGGGGGGGGGGCAAGGAGCCAAAAAATTCACTTTTTTCCCCAGCCCTTCCCCAAATTTTTTCCTTATCCCCATTTAGGGGGGGGGGGGGTTCCCCATACCTCCCCTGGCTACGGGCCTGCACTGCATGGCTTAATTAACTCATTTGCCAAGGTTCACCGCGTCTCAGCGCGCTAGATTAGTTGGTAGCAAAATCGAGATTTGACAATTAAAAAAAGATAATAAAGAGGAGTGGTCCCGTGGCTAATTAGGATTGTGGAAATCCATGGTTATCCTGATTCGAATCAAATTTTTATTAGGAGCAGGATATCAGGACTCTAACAAGGACATACCCATTAAAAACATTTTAAAAAACAGACATTGCCTATCAATCAAAAAATAATTTAAAAACCTTATCCACATTAGAACGTGTTTTTGCCGAAGTCTCAACATAAGGACAACTCCAAAGTTCTGCGCGTTGTTGAGCCAATTCAATAGGCACACGTCTTTCTGTATCACCCAAATCTGATTTATTTCCAACCAAAACAATAGGAATTGTTGTGTCGAAGTTTTTGACACGAAGGCTTGAAAAAAAGAAAAAAAAAGTTTTAAAAATTAAAAAAATCAAAACATTTGTTCTCGAAATTCAATTGTTTGATCAAAAGAATCTGGATCGGTTATAGAGAAAACACAAACAAAGGCTTCTCCACTTCTGTAGTAATTGTCTCTAAAATTTGAAAAAAAATTAAAGTAGATCCAAAAGTCAGAAATTTTTGGTTTGGATATGGAAGCGGATATCCGTTGATTTCTCAGGATTTGCTAATAATAGTTATGGTTCCAGGATTTGGAAATTGTTTGAAACCGTAGAAATGTTTCAACCTGAACCCTTCAATCCATGGATATAAATGGCTTAACTCGCAAAGGTTTTTACTTGTAGTTGAGGAAAAATTCAGAGTAGCCCCGTAAATTTAAATGTAAATAATAAGGAAATCCAAGCCTTACTAGGGAAGGTTGCGAGGTGTCCGAGCTAAAAACGGTCGAGACCAGGCTCATTCGATGAGAATGTGCCCTTTCTAGCAAGGATTTTGAGCCATTTTTGCCCGTTTTTTGATTTGGCCAAGATATGGCCTTCCAAAGTTCATTTTCACCAAGGAAAATAAGATTGGAAAGAGAAGGCCATGTAAACTAACAAGATACCAGAACCCATACAAGAATCCCGAGCCCATTAAACAATTAACGAGATTTCCTTGTTTCTGTCACGACACATTCTATAAACATCCCTTTGCCTCTTATATAAGAAAAAAATTCAAAAGGGAATAAAAATCCCTTCAAATTTAACAACCTTATAGCAGAGTAATCCTCTTGTCCAGCAGTATCCATAACATCACAAGAACATTCTTCTCCATCCAAAACAACCCTTTTTCTATAGGAATCGGCTTTAGTAGGTTCATATTCTTCCACAAACTTTTTTAGAAAATTAAAAAATTTTTAAAGCTTATCAAAAAAACCTCATCATAAAGAAATTGCAAAGTTAAAGCAGATTTCCCAACTCCCCCACTTCCAACCATTATAAGTTTGTGAACAGAAACAGGGTTTGAGCCTTGTCCAGCAGTACTCATTGTTGTTAATGTAGAAATGTTTAATTTTGGATCTAAAAATTAAAAAAAAATTTTAGAGAATAAAAGACATTTGGTCCCAATTTTAAAAAACCCCCCTAAAAAATCAATGCTGATTTTGGGTATATTTTCGGTAAAATTCAAGTTCGTTACCCCTCCTTTTCCGTCCTCATAGTAGTAAAAATGGTCACTCAGTCTTAGGTTATAGAACTCAACGAGCTGACTGACCATTTTTTAATACTTTGAGGAATGAAAAAGGAGGGGGGACGAACTTGAATTTTAACATATTTTCTTTTTAAAAATCAACTTAATTATTTAAATAAAGGAAAGGAAAATTGAAAAGTTTACTTTAAAAACATCAAAAAAAATAGAAAAAAATTTTGATTTAAGGGCGAATAGAAAAATGAAATATTGGCCAAATAAAATTAAAATATGGTAATCCTTTCAAAATGTCTAATATCTCAAAAAGCCCAAAAGGACAAAATTTTCAGAACGCCCAACCGTAGAAAGTTTCTCAAAATGTCAGGAATTTTGATAATGATAAACTCTCAATGTCAAATGCATATTTTATAGGACGAACTTCGTTTAAGTAGGGTTGGGGTTTTCGAGTCGGGCCGACATTCGAGTCATCTTTTCGGACTTCATTTTTATCGGGCCTGCCCGACCGAGTCTTTTTCTGACTAAAATGCGATGCCCGACCCGATCTTTCGGACCGGGCCGGATCGGGCCCTCAACCCTAGTTATAAGGTACCCTCAGATTTTAATACCTAACATTATAAGATACAACATTTACATCCCGAAGTGTAAATTTTATAGTAAGGTGTTAACCAGAGCCCGAATTTCTTTACCGTATTACCATACGGAATACTGATACCTTCGGTAATATGATACGGTTCGGGCTTTAGCTTGGGCTGTATTTTTAATTCTTTTTCAAAAAAAACAATTAATTGAATTACCCGGTCCAAAAGGATTTTTATTCCTCATTCCCTTCTCTAAATCATTCCCTTCTCCTTCTTGTTCTTCCCTTTCCAAACAAATACCACAACAACAAAAAGCGTGGAATATCCATTTAAAGAATATCCATAATGCTCTAATTCTTATTTGTAACCAATTTTGTATTTTAAATATTTTTTCTCTAAAATCTTCCAAAATATCTTCTCTTCTCATTTTTGATCATTTAAAAGAGGAGAAAACTAATTTTTGATGTAAATTTGTTGAAGTCAGAGAAAAGAAAATAGTGTGTAAATGTTAAGAGAGAAATTAGAAATTAGAGAAAAATATGTAAAAATTGTGTTGTTTTTAGGGTTGAAAAAAGTTTTTATAGGAATATGTAATCAGATTAAATAAAAATATTTGTTGTGTTATGTATTAACTCTTTTTTCTCTCTTTTTTTCTGGACAATTTTTGGAAAGCTGACAAAAAAAATTTTTTTAATGTTTAAAATTTAATAAAAATACATACAAGCAAAAGGAAAAAATGCAAAATTTAAAATAAAGATTTGAAGAATAAAGATGGATCAAAAAGTATTGAAATAAATATGTACATAGAATTAAACAGAAAATTTGGAACATTCAAAGTTTAAATTAGGGTAGCATACCAAGCCTTCGGGGGTAGGAGTGTCGGATTTCTGGGTTTGTCGGAATAGAGCCTTCGGGGCTCGGGTCGGGGTTTTTGCCTAAAAATTCGTCGGGTCGGGGTTTCGGGGGACGGGGTGCTACCCTAGTTTAAATCATATATTAACTGAAATTTTAATTTTTACCATGACTTTGAATTTTAGAGAATTGATAAAATTGTTGTTTCGGAATCGATCCGATCCGAAACTAAAAAACCAAGGATTTTTAGGGTTGGTTTCAGTATCCGAAGATTTTCATTAAATCGACGACAATAGGGATCTATTTTGTTTATAATATTCAATAAAGGGGGTTCCTTTAAAAAATATAATTATTTTCTTAAAATAAAAATGCGAGAATTTTAATAAACAAAAAATAGAAGAGTACACAATAATTAATATATTGCGAATTAAATTTAAAAAAAAAAATAATTTTTGCGCTGAACACAATAAAAATAATGCGGGATTCTCCTATTTTTTATTTATTAAAAAAAGTCGCGCAATAAAAAAGAGAGAAAATAATAAATATGCAAAGAATGAAGGAATGTTTTGATTGAAAAATAATTCAATTTTTGTGAAAAAGAAAAAAATAGGAGGGAGGGAAGGAAAGATTGATGAAAATTTTATGTTTGTGGGGATGTGTGCGTTTATTCGTCTGATTGCAACACACAAAATTTTATTTAGACTGAAATTCTTTTTATTTTTAGATTAGTATGTATTTTAAACAAAAATGTGATTAGGTACTAAAAAAGTGATAATTAGGGTTGCCAAAATGGATCGACTCAGACCGAAAGATCGAGCCGGGCATAGATGTTTGGCCCGAAAAAGACTCGTACGGCCCGACTCGATAAAAATGAGGCCTAAAAAATGACTCGATCATCGGCCCAACTCGAAAACGGCAACCCTAGCAATAATATATTTAGTGGTTTAGACTAGAGCGAAAGGACTGGAAGCGTCACACAAGAATCTCGAAAAGTGCCAATCTTGATAACTGAAATTTCTGTTCGAAATCTCGTCTCGGTTCTATCTCTATTTAGTTTTGATCCTCCTTTTTATAATACAAGAGACGGGGAGAAATTCCTCAATTTTTGGGCAATTTTGAAAACTTTATTTTTAACTATTCAAAATTTCCAAGTCTTAATTTTTAATTTTAAACTTAAAAAAGAATTAAAGAATGAAAAAATAAATAATTTTTAAAAATAATTTAGTAAAATTATTCAGTGACAACACGATTATGCAAAAAAACGTAAAAATAGAGTTGAAAAGTAGACTCCATATATTTACTTACGAGAATAAAATAATATTTATTATTACTATTTTTGGACAAAAAAGATGGAAAAAAAGAAAAATAAATGCTAGGTCATTCAAAGCACAGACCGAGAAAATTGAAAAGAGTTGGTCAAACAAAAGGTCATATTAAATATTTGTTTTGAGGACCTCCCCCCCCCCCCCCCCCCCCCACCTCCACATTACCAAAATGCATGGGAGGTAAAGGAGAGTCTCAAGCTTGACCCCCCAAAATCCTTTAGATTTCCAAACGACTAGTATGCCTAAAAATGCCTAAACTTCCATATATGCCTGAAAATTTAAAAAATTTTTCAAGTGAATAGACGGCATTTTTTATATGGACGGTGTTTTGGTCGGCCCATGTCTTGTGCCGCCATGAGATATACCTAAAAAATATCCTAGAATTTTTTTTGCAAATAAATTTTAGGGAAGATGACCTAGCAAAATATAATAATTTCTTTTCTCGCATCCTAAAATGAAAAGAATTTTTAAAAAATAATTTTGGTTGAATCAAGAAAGTGTAATACTAATAAATAAATATTTTATATTATTTTTCGCAAAAACAGGACAATCTGCAAAACAAAAAATTTAAAAATAATCGGATTCAAAAATACCAAAAAGTCTATTTAAAAATATGTAAAGTCGAAAAATTAGAAAAAAATGAGGGAAAAATAAAAATTTTTGGCAATAAAATTAAGACCTAAATTTTAGAGAAGCATGCCAAAAGAAAGGAATTTTCAGAGGAATTTCAGAATTTTCAAGAATTTTTTTTCAATTTTCAAACCTCAGATTCTGATTAAGTTAAAAATTTGGGTTAAAACTAATCGAACTTAAACCGAAAATCGGGTGTCCAAAACCGGCCATAACCGAAAACCAAGGAGTACCAGCTAAATCGCCAACAACCCTAGTTTTAAAACGAAAAGTTAAATGAGAAAAACGAAATTAAATTAAAAAGAGGAAACACAAAATACTAAAAAAAGGGTTTAGATAACAGACAATAAATTTAGAATAAAATTAAAGATCTGATTGGGGGTTGGAAACAAAATTTATTAGAAACATTAAACAATCACTTTTCTTAATCTTTTGGTTTGATAAAGACTTGTTTGTTTAATGATAAGAAAGGGAGGAAAATAATTTTTCAATAAAAAGATTTTTTTTAATTAAATTTTTAAAAATTAAAAATGGAAGAAAAAATAGGTAGGGGAAATTAGTTTTTAAGAATAAATTTAATGAATAATTTTTTTGAATTTTTATGAGATGTCGTTGAACACAATAAAAATAGAAGAATTTTACAAAAATAAAAAAATATAGGCTAACGAGTATTAAATAAAAAAATAAATAAGAGAGAGAGATTGAATTGTATAGATAAAAAAATAAAAATAAAATAAAGAAGCCGACGACCGATTAAAACAAGTAAAAGTTTCTCTCCTTTTTCTTCAAAGCATTTAGTTGGTGTGTGCTTTATTTTTACTTTTAAATATCGCTTTTCATTTTTTAGTGATTATTGAGAGGGGATTAATAGGTAAATTTAAGAGTATTTTTTGGAAACTTTATAAATTTAATTGAGGAAAGCTATTAGTCGAAGAAAAAAGATTGAGAAAAAATTGTATGTTGAAGCAACAAAGGAAATATTAAAAATCAGAAGCTGAAGCAAGAAATTTGAAAACAAAGAGAAAAATTGTAACAAAAAGGGTATGTGACTCAAAAGAATTTTTTGAAGAAAAAAATTTCAATTTTGGAGCAAACCCCAAATAAATCCCCAAATCCAAATAAATACTCAAATAAACTCAATTTTTACAGATAATATCAGTATAAACAAGTCAAACAGCTTGTAAAATGAAGCAAGCAAGTTGAAGGTGGTAAAGGGGAAGAATAGAAGAGAAAAGTAAAAATAAATAAAAGTAAACCAAGTGGAAAGCTTGTTTATAAGTGATTGTTTGTGTTTGGAATTGAAAAGAAAGGGAAAAAAAGTTGGTCTTATTTAATATCACTTTTTACGTTTACACAAGCTTAACAGTGGAACGAAGATTAATTGAGAAAATAAAATTATTTTTAAAAAAAGAATAAAATAATTATTTGTTGACCGGAAAGAATTGTGGTGAATTTAGTAATAGACGCTATCAACCGGAAATTATTATATTCTGGTCCGGAAAAGGTTAAGTTTGATAGAATTAGACGGAATTTAAAAATATTAACCGGAAAATTTATTTTCTAACATTTTTCCGGAAAATCTACAATTTTTATTTTAATGTTGGAAATAGAATAAAATAAAAATAGAACCAAAAAATATTTTTAAAAAATAAAAATGTTGCCATGGAAATATTTTTAGTGAATTAAAATGTTGAAAAAATTATTTTTAGTAGTTAAAAATCGAAAATAATTGGAAAAATAGTAAAAACCCGTCAAAATCAGCATTATACAAAAAATGAAAAATTTAACCCGGTTTTTATCAATTTTAAATACCCCAAAAATAGTAATTTATTTAATTATAAATACAACCCTTTTACTTTCTTCAAATAAAAATTAATTGAAAAATAAATTCCCCACCTTTAATAGATCAATTTCCGTTTTTCTCTCGCTCAGTAAACGGTCCACAGATTTTGTTGGCTAATGAAGCAAAAATAAAATGGAAATTGATTTTAAATAAATATTTTGAATAGTATTTTATTCTTTTGTTTATTTGTTAAGCTAAAATTTAGAAAAATTGATTGAGAAAAAAGTAAATAAATAAATAGAGAGGGTAACCCCCTTGTACTCTTTTTTTGTTCAAATTTTTGGGAAAAACAATTAAAATTTAAATAATAAAATAATCTAAATTGTTTAAACTCAAAATAGGAAGGAAAGGATGGAATAAGCTTTATAGATTTTTATTAAGTGAAATATTTTTAGAAGAAATTTTTAAAAATAATTCTTTTTCTGGGAGTAATTTCTAGACTTTCTTATATTTTTAAAACAAAATTTATTTTATAAAATAGTGGGTCTATGCTCTGTGGGATTTCGCTCAGGAGCCGACTCCGTGCGGAGCTAAGATTTTAAAAAAAGGCTGGGGAACCAAAAATATCAAATAGTCTTTAATACAGCCTCTCCAAATTTAACTTTTAAAAAGCCAAAAAACAATTTTCTTAATAAAAATACAAAAATCTCTCTCGTTTTATTTCAAAAATAAAAATAGATTAAAGACTAATATCTAAAATAAAAAAAATAAAAGTATAAAAATGAGAGCATTTTTAAAATCTCCGAAAATGGTTTTGAGAGGTTCTATTCGATTAATATATTGAGTGTATAAAATTGAAGAAAAATATTTTTTTGATAGAAATTGGGAGGAATGTGTGTGTAAATAAAAAAAGAAAATAAATGAATCATCAATAATTTCTCTTAAAAAAATTTTTTTGGCTGTTTCATGAAAAATAAATATTTTTTTAATGATGATAAAAAATAAACGTGGAATTAAAAATTTAATCAGGGGCAGATAATAAATGAAAATTAAGAAGCTTTAGGGGTATGTTAGTCATTTAGAAATGATAGTCAACATTAAATTCTCACATTTTTGTCCACCTTTTTGAACACCACTGTAAATTGAGGGGGAAAGAGTTGAGGGTAACCGAGGCATTTCACTTTTTCTCAGAAAAAAATTTCTCGTAATTTATTCAGAAATTTTTCTTTTAAAAATTTCTCCCAATAACCATATTTGACAAAAATCTAAAACCAGGGGGTCTAAAAGTCGGATTATCCGGAGGATCTGAAAATTGAGGGGTCTAAAAATTGGATTATTTATTTTTTAGATTATTCAGTCAAAAAACATGTTAACAACAAACTATAAAATTTTATCTCAAAAACGGAGCCGGAACCAAAAATCTGTAGTTTCAAAAATCAACAGAGTTGTCCACAAATATTTTTATAATCATTTAAAGAAAAGGTATTTATCAGAAATTTCTCTAATTTCTTTAAATTGTAAAAATAAAATAAAAATTCATCAAAAATTACAAAAATGCTTTTATTCTAAAAAATGATAAACATAGCAAATGAAATATTTAAATTTTCTTATATTTTTAAATAACAGAAGAAACTTTTTAAAAATTAAATTTTAAGCAAAAAATTACAATTTCCCATCAAAATTATTTTAATTTTAAAAAACAAAAATTTAATTTTGGATTTTTTATAAAATGAAAAAAACTGAAACAAATATTTTGGTAAAAGACATTTGCGGACAGAAAGTTGCGGACTAACTGAAAAACATTTTTTTATTTTTTAGAAAAAAAATGTTTAAACAAAAATTTAGGTAATTTATTATCAAAGACGCGATGTCCACAAGATTTCTAAAAAATTACTTTTGGCAAATATTTAAGATTGTCCGCAAATCTCTGTGCGCCAAAAATATTTCAACCCCTCCCCACATTTTTCCTTAACTTTTATTTTTAACTCACAACTCCAAAACGTTTTATACGAGCCTCCTTTTTGGTTTCCATATCCTTAAAAATAAAAAAAAATTTCAAGTCAATTTAAAGGTAAATTTTTTTACTGAATTGAGAGAGAAAAAGTTTAGCCCTGGGCAGGCATCGATCCAACGAACATTTGGTAGTTGTTCTACCGGGCGCTGCCTTCATGTTTTCCTATCCTTGCCTATTAAGCGCTTTAAATGCTAACCAGCTAAATCTCACTTATTCCTTACAATCTCAAATTCGAACACAAAAAATTTCATTTAAGTGGATTCACATCCCCAAATTAAAGGTAAAAAAATTTTTTACGGACATAGAAATGGAAAAACTTCCATTTCCAAACTTTAGAAAAATTAAATAAAAACTAACCCCACTCCCAATAACTTTTCCAAATCGTTTTTCTCTTTTAGCCAAAATTTCACTTTGTTCAGATTCAGAAGCACCACCCCTTTTCAATGGCAATCCAAAACGTTCAGCGCGTTTTAACATTTTACTGTCCTCGTCTGTTGTCTTTCTTTTTTCATCGGTTATACCAAAACTTCAAAATTTAATTTTTTAAATTTAAATTTTAAAAAAATTAAAAAAAACCGAGCAGCTCTTTTCTCCTTAGCCTCTTCTTCATCCTTTTTTGTTAGAATCTTCTCTCCTTCCTACAAAAAATATAAAAGAATTTAGCTAGAGAATTGAAAAATTTGAAAAAAAAATTAATTTTTGCGAAGATGAGATTGAAAGAATGATATGACAAAAATGTGGATTTTGCTTGTTTCTCAATTATTTTCAAAGTTTTGCCCTATTTTCTGCTCCATTTTTTACCCATTCTATTTAGTAATTATTATAGATATCAAAAGCGTATCCAGAGAGTTTTTTACGAAGAGTTGGATAGTAATATAACCTTCTTTGCAAGAAAAAAATTATTTTTGAGAGTTATCCACATATTTTTAGATGGTTAGGAAATAGAAATCCTCCTTTTTGTATTTTTGATTATTCTCTTCCCGTTTCTTTGTTGGGGGAGCGCGGGGGGGGGGGGAGAATTTCCCCGCCGAACAAAAAATATATATCCTTCTCCCATTTTTCAAATTTTTTCCATTTAAACATCAAAATAGAAAACCTTATTTCCCGAAAAAGATCCAAATCTCTTTTCTCTTTTAGTCAATATATCGTCAGATTCCGACTCAGAAACACGTCGTTTTACAGGCAACCCAACACGTTCAGCTAATTTTAACATTTTTACATCTTCATCGGTTGTTCCCTTCCTTTTTGATTGATCCTCACTTAAAAAATAATTTTCAAAAAAATTATTTAAATAAAAAAACCGAGTGATTAGTTTTCCCTTAATTTCTTCCTCCTTTTTATCCTCATCAGTTTTATTTGCTCCCTTCTCCTCATCATTATTTTTAATTGATTCATCGCTGTTATCGCAACTAAAAAATTTTTTTTCATAAAATTAAATTCAAAACTGACAGAAACAAGGGGTTTATACCCCAAAAATCTTCAAAAGGAGCCCAATTTAAAAAATACCCATACTCCCCCGTATTTTCTTTAAAAAATTAAAAACAAAAAAACCTCGCAGGTTGTTTTTCTTTTCCCTCTTCAATATCTTCATTTGCAGTAGTAGAACTGTGTGTATCCTTTTCATCATCCAATCCCAAAACCTCATCCATATTAACGCCAGAAAGGTCAATACTTTCACCACCAGGCCCCTCTTCAAGTAATTTTTCTTCTGCCATTAAGGAATCAAAAAGGCGAGTAACCAACTCAGATTTTGGTCCAGAGGCTGGCAATTTACGACTTTTGAGTTTTTCACGAATTTGAGCCACCTAAATAAAAAAAGCGAGAATTGGAGAAATATTAAATATATTTTGAAGGATTTAGAATCCTAACGTTCAGAATTAGCCAAAAAATAAAACACAAACCGTCAGCTTTTCAAGTTCTTCCTTTGATGCCATTAATAAAGTCAATGAAAGCAAATAAGCTAAATTTTTAAATTTAGAACATATTTAAAATTGTTTAAAATAATAATAAGAATATGCAACTGTAAAATACAAAAATAATTTGTAAATAAAATTTTATTTTTTAAAATTCAATATACTAAAACAATAAATACTAACAATAAATTAATTTCTAATCATTGCAGAATCAACGACACTCCATTCTACAATGATAGTTTTTATTTGCCATTTTCGTTTCGCCAGAGTTATAGTTAACATCAATATACTTGCAATTGTTTAAAAAATAAAGCAAATTTGGTTGAATATCTTCTTTTTTAATTTCTAAGAAATTTTTAATAAACTCGAAGATTTCTTCTTTATTACTTTCAAAAGTTCCTGTAGCAAAGTCTTGACCATACGTAAATTTATGGAACCTAAATAAGTGAAAAAAATTATTTTGAAATCAAGCTAGTAAGAGAAAATTTAATTTAATAACTCACGATTCACTCATTTTAAATTGCTTTTTTGCTTGATTTCTTGCATCCTCTCCATCCATACCAAGAGTATCATAATGGGGAGATTGGTCAATAGCATAGCAACATAATCGTTTTGTTGCTTTATGGGTTAAGATACACACATCAAGTTCAAGAAAAAGCAGTTTAACGGCATAAGACGCGGAAAGCCAAAGTTTACTTGATGATTGAATCCAATCATCCTTGTTGAAATATGTATCAGAAGCAATGAGAAATAAGGAGGGATCGTATTGCAAATATACCTAAAATTGAAAAGATGAATATGGGTCGTGAGACCATCGTTTGTGATGCTAATATGAACTCGGACATGCCTTAAATAATCTCTTAATGTATATTGTGAATAATTACATGATAACACAAATTTATTAACTTGAGGCACTTGTCGTTTGTAGGGTAATCATGAACAATTGGGGAGACATACTTAAATTATAAACTCTGAAATCGGCATGGCCGATTCAGCATGTTTGATTACCTATGTAACCCTGATCCAGGAACCGAACCAAAACTAAGTTAATCCCAGACTCAAATCCCAGACTCTAATTCCCATTTCTATCTTCCCATTTATAAATTAATAGTTTTCTTTTCTTTGAACTTTGCCTCTACACTTCCGCTTAATTCCACTATATTATTGTTTACAATTACAACAATTCCTTCCCAGCCTTTCCATTACACGTTCACGTGAATTCCTATTGTTCCACTTTTTCCCAATCACTTCCCATTATCCATTCACATGAACTCCTATTATTTCCTCTTATTCCCGACCACTTTCCCAACTAATCACATTAACAATCTCCACTAATCCAACTTGTTGACTATCGCTTATTCCATTCCCCACTCCCCTTTTCCCAATTTATAATGATTCCATTCCCTCCAATAATCATCGCAGTTTTATCTCAGTCCAGTCCAATCCAATCTCAGTCTATCTCACTCCAGTCCAATCCATTATCCAGTTCCTTAACTTTATTCATATTCCAAATGTTTACTTCGTCCTCGCGCAAATCCTATCAACTTTATACAGTCCTATAATTTCCACTTATCAATTTCACTTCCTCAATCCATTCTAATCCATTTATTAATGTTCATTCAATAAGTATATAAACAGTATTTGGTGAATTGGTTTAGAAACGGGTAGGACCTCTGTAAGCCCACTCTCGCACATCCACTAATTAATATCCACACACACATCCACTCAGATCCCGAATCCATATACACATATACAACACCCCAAATAACTAACATACTAACTCCTAAATAAAATTATTTTCAGAAAAAATAACAATTTTTAAGGTGTTTTAAGGTGTCTCCCCAATTGTTCATTATTACCGTTTGTAGGGTTTTGCGGAGTTATATAAAGGCGTCTTTTGTCTTAGAATATTTGATGTTCCAAAAATGTTTAACCAAACAAGTTTTATACAGATTTATGAAACAATCAGCCTGTCCTGGAACTCTTAACAAGATAAATTAACCTAGAAATGTAAATTTGCTCCCGTATCCTAAAAGTTGTCTAAACAAATTAATAAAGAAAAAATTACCCCCGGTGCCAAAATTCGAGCCCTTTTAGAAGTAACAATAGGCGCAACAGGAGCGTTAGAATGTGTTCTTTTCAAAACATTGGAAAGATTGATGATCTTGCTTAAAATTAATATTTTAGAGTATTTTTATATTTGAAATAACCTTGATGACGGTCAACCTTGTTCGTTTGCCATTCTTTTCAAAAATTTAAACCGACAAAAAATTTAACTGTTTTAGAATAGAATCAACTGAAATAATAAAAATTTTAAAAAATATAATATTAAAAAACAATATAAAAACGTAAAGAAACGTTAAGAAAAAAATTCGTTAAAAAGCCATTATTCATTTTTATATAAAATTATATTTGAGATAAATCGAATCAAATGGAGAATAAAATATAATTGACAGTTTCGAAAATTTCATACTATAACGATAAATTTTTACAATATTTAAAACATATAATCGAAATAATACGAAACCGTCAATTAAAGATTATCTGAAAATATATTTTAAAGTAAATATAAATTTGAGCAAATAAATTCGAAAATAAAATTCGTTCAAATCACCAACATTCAATGGTATAATAATACTTCTCATTTCCTAACTTAACAGTACCGAAGCTACATTTAAAATTAATATATTTCCAATTTTTTAAAAACTTCATCAAATTCTTTTTGATCTTGTCATAATCTTTAATTTTCATAAAATTCTGAACAAATTCAACCACATCTTCTTTGTTAGCTTCATAAGTCCACTTTTTAATTTTAGAGCCATAATTATAACACTCAAGTCTGAATAAAAGAAAAATTTTTAAAAGCATTTTGCATTTAAAATTGACAAGAAAAAATTTTTGTTAGCAAAAATTATAACTGACGTCATTGCTGCCGAAAACTGATCTTTTGCTAATTGCCTTGCCATAGAACCTTCAATGCCAGGTTGATCATAAACTGTGGATTTATCTATCGCATAATAACACAAATCTTCGAGACCATTCATAGATGTAATGTTAACATTTATTTTGAGAAACAAAATTTTTACAGCATACGAGGCAGCCTTCCACAATTCACGGGATGATTGTACCAAATCTTTTTTATTGTAATAATACTCAGCAGCTTTAAGATAGGAAAAAGGGTCGCATTCGTCCTAAAATTATGAAGATTAATAATGAGTCATTTGTTTTTTTGACTCTATGCGAACACAAAAACAGGTATTTAACTTAAACAATGACTGATCCTAAATCGAAGATCCAACTAAACTCATGAATATTTTTTAAAATAAAAAACCCAATGTGTTAAGTTTATTAAAAAGAACAAAAATATACTCCAATTGGAAGAATTTTCGGCCGCTTCTCAAAAAGAAATATCGCATCAGAAGTAGATCTCTTGAGTGTTCTTTTCCTGTCACTACTTTCAGTTTTTGACGAACATCTAGTTTTTGACGAACTTAAAATTAAATTTAAAATTTTTTTATTTAAAACTAACCTTAATGACGGTTCAAATTGTTCTTTTCCCATCCTTTTCAAAAATTAAACCAACAAAAAATTTAACTTTTTAGAATCAACTAAAATAATAAAAATTTTAAAAAATATAATATTAAAAAACAATATAAAAACGTAAAGAAACGTTAAGAAAAAATTCGTTAAAAAGCCATTATTCATTTTTATATAAAATTATATTTGAGATAACTCGAATCAAATAAAGAAATAAAATATAATTGACAGTTTCGAAAACCTTCATAACATGTAACGATACAAAAATTTAAAATAATGGAAAGAATACGAAACCGTCAATTAAAGACTATCTGTAAATATTTTCTAAAGCAAATATAAACTTGAGCAAATCACCAACATTCAATAGTATAATAATACTTCTCATTTCCTAATTTAACAGTACCAAAGCTACATTTAAAATTGATATATTTCCAATTTTTTAAAAACTTCATCAAATTCTTTCTGATCTTGTCATAATCTTTAATTTTCATAAAATTCTGAACAAATTCAACCACATCTTCTTTGTAGTCCTCATAAGTCCATTTACTAATTTTAGTTGCACAATTGAACCACTCAAGCCTGAATAAAATAAATTTTTTTAAAATCTTCATAAAATTTTGAACGAACTCAACAATCTGCTTTTTAAATTGACAAAAAATGTTTAAAAATTATAACTGACTCTATTGCTGACGAAAATTGATCTTTCGCTAATTGTCTTGCCATAAAAATTTTAGTCTCGATTTCATCATAAACTGCAGATTTATCTATCGCATAATAACACAAATCTTCGAGACCATTCATAGACGTAATGTTAACATTTATTTTGAGAAACAAAATTTTTACAGCATACGAGGCAGCCTTCCACAATTCACGTGATGATTGTATCAAATCGTTTTTATCGTAGTAATATTCAGCAGTTTTAAGATAGGAAAGAGGGTCGCATTCGTCCTAAAATTCGTGGCGCGACATTTGGGGATCAGACTTTTGGGGACCCGACAATTGGGGACCCGACATTTGGGGACGAAATAAAATTTAAAAAAAATTGAAAATCTACCTAAAGCAGGTCTTTAATACATAGTCGGATATGGATAAAACATGGTCATTGACTCAGCTCGATGTCTGAGTCGAATGAGGGTGAAAACCAAGCGCGGGAGTTAACGATCAAGCGCGGGAGTCAACAGCCCCGTGCTTAACTCCCGTGCTTGACTCCCTTGACATTTGACTCCCGCGCTTGGTTTTCACCCTCATTCGACTCAGACATCGAGCTGAGTCAATGACCATGTTTTATCCATATCCGACTATGTATTAAAGACCTGCTTTAGGTAGATTTTCAATTTTTTAAATTTTATTTCGTCCCCAAATGTCGGGTCCCTAAGTGTCGGGTCCCCAAAAGTCGTATCCCCAAAAGTCGTCCCCAACTGTCGGGTCCCCAAAAGTCTGATCCCCAAATGTCGGATAGCCCTAAAATTATGAGGATTAATGAGTCATTTGTTTCTGACCCTATGCGAACACAAAAACAGGTATTTAACTTAAACAATTAATGCTGTAAAAAACGAGTGACTAAGCCTAAAGCGAAAATCCTACTAACAATAAACTCACGAATATTTTTTAAAATTAAGAACCCCAATGTTAAAAATCTATTTTAAAAAATATACTCCAATTGGAAGAATTTTCGGCCGCTTCTCAAAAAGAAATATCGCATCAGAAGTAGATCTCTTAAGAGTTCTTTTCCTGTCACTACTTTCAGTTTTCGACGAACTTAAAATTTAATTTAAAAAAATTTTTATTTAAAACTAACCTAAATGACGGTTCAAATTGTTCTTTTCCCATTCTCTTAAAATTTTGAACAAACAAACAACATTGAATTAACTGTATTTGGAATTAGACTGAAACGAAGAAAATTTAAAACATTAAAAAATATTGTGTATAAAAACGTCAAGAAACGTTAGGAAAAAGGTGGATTAAAGAGATTCTAATTTATTTTTAATTTGAAATTTATAAAAACCAATAATGAACCTCAACTTTAAATATTCTCCATTTGTGTTCTAGTTCAAAAAATGTATCTAAATCGAAATGCATCTCCTCTAATTCTGAGAGTATTTAAATTCGAGGTCAGAATATATTTAAAAAAAACATCATTTAAATTTAATAATTCGGCTCTTCTTTAACATAAAAAGGATTCGAAAGTCCTTGTAAACATTTTTTCTTTGTACAAAAATAACCAACTCTATACATTCCACAATTTAAAGAAGGAAATTCAATACAATATTTTCCTTGATCATCTAAAGGACAAGTTAATAAATAAACCCAATTTATTGGCTTATTAATAATTTCAATATTTGTTGAATATAAACCAATCCAATCAAGATTTGATGAATAAACAGTCCAAAATTGTGTTGGAATTGTTAAGCGACAAAATAGAGGAATTAATTGTTCCCATCTAATTAAAAAATAAAAAATGTTTTTGAATTTTTATAGGGAAAAATTTAAATTGGTCCGAGTCTGGAGCCATCAGTTGACTTATTTTTTTTGAGATGTTCTGAGACTCATTTTTATTTAAAGATTGATTCAGAGCAGACTAAAAATCTACGGAGTGTCCCAGACTTGGCGTAAAAATCAAGTTTCAGAAAAGAATACAGAGTTAGTTCACTGAATCCAAAGATGAAATGATGGGAGAAGGAAAATACCAAAAAGAAAAGGTAAAATAAAGAAATCATCAACAAAAAAATTCAAAAAATTTTTCCAAAATTTTTTGTTTTGAAAGTCAGGTAGAGAAAACCTTTGCCCAAAATAAATTTTAAAAAATTTTAAACCTCGGTATGTGCTCAAAATAACAAGGCCAAACAGCCAATTCAGCTTTAGTCAAAATATTTGTTGAAGAATTAATTCCAAGAGTAAATTTTGCAGAAACAGGAAAATGATCAGATAAAGTAATTCGACGGCAAGAACGATATTGTTTAATTAAAAGTGAAGAAGAATTGCTATTTTTGTTACTTTTAAATAGTATTCTGTCACACCATGAAGGAATTCTTTGTTGATCAAATTTGCCTGAACCGACCTTTAAAAAATTTTTTTGGAAAATATTTTGCTAAAAAATGTTAGGAAAATAAAATCTGAGGCTACGTTTTTATTTACATTTTTTGCATAATTCTCTCCTAACCTTTCCGAGTCGGCCTAATTGTAAGACATATTTTTTAGAAAAGAAATTGATCACATAAATTTAAAAATGTTAACAAAGGGTTATTCGCACTTAAAATATTAATTTCTCATTTTTTCGATATAATTTTGAGCAATTGACGACCTATTGCAAAATCATGATTTTTTGTTACGGGGCCATTTGCTCTATTGAATAGAAGCAAAACTAAAAAATACAGTCAGAGTATCCTAAGTGTAAAAATTAGATTTTCTAAAAAAACCAAGCCGCAAAAATATAAACTTGAGCAAAAATATAAGCTCAAGAAGCGAGCACCCCAAAATTTAACAATTTACAAAATAAAACAAAACCATTATTCTATAAGTTGGCTTAAATCTAATAATTCCTTCTTCAAAATCTTGAAAAACTTTTTTCAATCTTTTTGCTTTTATTAGTTGATCATGGGAATTTGCAATATTTGTAAGCATATCAACATCATCTAATTTGTTTAAAGCATATAATAATTGTTGAGAATCAGAAAAATCTTCAACACGGAAATTGAAATCGCCTAACCAAATAATGTGCCTTTAAAAAATTTTTTAAAGAAAAAATATTCTTATTTTGTAAAAACAAAGAAATTACTCCCATGGACTAATGTCAAAACACAAATTTGTCATTTCTTAGTCCATTTGATAAAAGCACTCTTAACTTACTAATACGAAATAGCAAAATGACTGGACAAGTTTAAACGAGTCCAAATTACTTTAAAATAACCAGAAAATTGAGGTGGATGGTTTATTTAGAACAAGGCTATTTTCAAAACATTTGCATAAACCTAAAAAATTGAAGTTAAAAAAATCTCCAAACTTTTTTACACCATTTTGGTGGAAAATCTAAAGGGAATTTAATTTACAACCCAAAAGTTTAAATTAAAATAAAAAAATATACTTTTTGGGACAGTCAATTTCAGGAAATGTACAATTTAGAGATTGCTTATATTGATTAATTCTATCACGCAAAAATTTTTCTTGAGCAAAGAAATGACTAGCAATAAAAACAATTGAAATACCAGAGCGAAATAATAACCGAGAAGATATTGTGCCTTTATATCCAATTGTGCCAAATAAACTGCTTCTACACCAACGCTCATCGATAAGGTCAAGCTGAAAAAATTCTTTTAAAGAATGGAAACTAAAAGATTATCAAATAAATTGGAGCTAAAAGGATTCGAACCTGCTCAATATCAACACAAAACAACGAATTAACCAACTTAACCAAAGTAAAGTAATTCGCTTTAACTGCTAAAATAGAACCCCATGGGTTATCTTTGCATCATTCTCAACAGAATCCATTCATTAAAGCTACTTTCTATCTTAAGACATAAATAGTTCCTGAACCCATTAATCTAGTCTGCAGAAAATGATCTGTTTATTGTTAGTCTAAAGTCCCATTCAGGGAACGTTAAATGACCCAAGCACTTGACAATAACAATTTATTAGTACGCCTCATAGAAATAGAGCCTTTTAACGGAGCCTGAATAGAATAAGGTAATCACGAAAAAGGAGATATTCCAATTTTATTTAGAAAACTGGTTGAAGAAGTGAATTGATGATGGAAAGAATGAAAGCTTTAGACGACCCCTAACTTTACAAAAAATATTAACCATTTGTAGCAAATCCACTCTTAAATAAATCAACAACATATTCGAAGCCAAACAAATTTTATTAACCAAAGAAAAACTTTTCTCCCTCATCCAATTAGTTAATTGTTCACACCAAGTATTTGAAGTTGTTTTTAACATTTCTGCATGAGGAACTTCCTAAATTTTTAAACTTTTTATTTTAAATTTAAGCAAAAAACCTGCAACGCAAAACAAACGATTTGAGAATCATTTAATTCTTCAAAGTCCAGCCAACACTTAAAAAGCAAAATTTTTTTTATAAAATTTATTTAAAATATTTACAATAATATCATCCTGTAAAGGCTTTTGTTTATTTACATTATAGGTTATTGCTGCAATTTTAAATTCCATCTAAAAGGGAATTCATTGAAAAATTTTTTTTTGAAATTCTAGAAAATTAAAAACTCTCACAAAATTACTCTAACAAAATTTTGGCTCCCATACAAAATACCGAATTCTTAAAATATGGAATCTCAAAATCGCGAATCGGCTAAAAAAGCTCAAAATATGGAATCTCAAAATATCGAATCTCAAAATATGGAATCCCAAAATATCGAATCGGCCAAAAAAGCTCAAAATATCGACAATGCGGCAAAAGCCAGTTGAGTCTGAACAATTTTATCAACAACTTCGAAAAAAATTTAAAAATATGCAAAAGGGTTTTTCTAGGGTAAAAAATATGCTGATTACGAATCTGAGCTCGGATTTTGAAAAAGTCGAATCCCAGACCATGAACCGAGCTTCGAATCCCGAACCGAATTTCGATTTTCCGAATGATAGCTCATTTGAAAGAGCACGACGAGCTGCATCGACTGATACCAAAATCAATGAAATCCGACTTTATTGGACTGAGATACAGACCCCTGAATAAACTGAAAAAGACCTGCACTCAATTGGCGGCACTCAAACGGCCCTTTTCGATTTAAAAAATTCGACATTTTTAACCGGAGCAGTTCAACTGAGTCCGCACGATTGAGTCCCCACGATTGAGTCCGCACGATTGAGTCCCCACGATTGAGTCCCGGCACAATTGAGTCCCCACGATTGAGTCCGCACGATTGAGTCCCCGTTGTATATACCTCAATTGAGTCCCCGTTAAAAATTCCCGGTAGGAATTTTTATTTTCCTAGATTTTTTTATTGTTTTTTTTTATTTTTTTGTTTTTCTTTTGGGGTTTGCAACTAATTTTGTTAATTAGTTGACCGAGCATCCACTCAAGTCCATCCGAGCACTGAATTTTCTCAATGAGGACGAGAGGGAGGACGAGAATCTTGTGTAGGTAAAAGTTTAATTTTTATTTTTTAATTTTAGATTTTATATTTCAGGTTGGTCTAACTTTGCTCATCACGTGACGGACTTCATCCCACGGCTGCAACGATGGGAAATTTGAAAAGGTTTGGAATTTTTATTTTGTTTTTCGTTTTTATTTTTAAAATTTTTTAGTTGATTTTCGTCAGTTTCTGACTGGCGATTTTCAAGTTCACAGTTTCTGAAGGAACGAAGGTGGTGAACTTAGGAGAACAAAAAACGAAAGAAAGGCCCTTCTTTGGCACAATAATTGAAGCTAGACTTTGGTTTTTTTTAATTTTTTTGATAAAATTTTTAAAAAATATTTTTTTATTTTTTTTTCACATTTTGATTTTCTCCCGTATCCAGGTAAATTCTGCCGGAGTCCGGAAATTAGGAAGGAGTTTTTACGTTCGTAATTTAGATAGTTTCCCCTACCCTCCATAGCAGCACAAAAAGTTTTTCCAGCGAAGATTCTGTTGGTCAAAATTTGTTCAGAATCATTCAATCAACTTGATTTTGGTCTTATTCAACTCATCTCGTCGATCCCTTTCGAATGAGCTATTTTTTGTTTATTCGAATGTTTCGCAACAAAAATTCCCCATGGAATTCCACCAAAAAATCCACCATTTCGAGCCCCATATCTCGGCGAGAACTTGTTCAACAATGTTGATTTTGGTGTCATTCGACTCACTACTTTCGAATGAGCTGTCATTCAAAAAATCTCTCGATATCCCTCCTAATCCCCAAACCCACAATATCCATCTTAATCTCTCCGAATTTGTTGATATCTGCCTTAATTCAACCGATATCCCCGCTTAAATCTACTTATATCCCTTGATATTCACCAATATCCATCTTGATACCTCGATGTCGCATACAAGTCCCCTGATATTAACATTAATCCCTCCAAATCCCCAAATATCCCTCTTAATCTTTTTTAATATAATTAAATCTAGGGGACTCAATTGAGGTATATACAACGGGGACTCAATCGTGCGGACTCAATCGTGGGGACTCAATTGTGCCGGGACTCAATCGTGGGGACTCAATCGTGCGGACTCAATCGTGGGGACTCAATCGTGCGGACTCAATTGAGGTGTACCGATTTTTAACTACTTTTTAGCCGATTCGGTATTTTGAGCATTTTAGCCTATTCGAGATTTTGAGATTCGATATTTTAAGATTCCATATTTTGAGCTTTTTTGGCCGATTCCATATTTTGAGATATTTTTCCCGATTCGGTATTTTGAGCTTTTTTAGCCGATTCGCGATTTTGAGAATTCGGTATTTTGTGCGGGCACGAAAATTTTAACTTTTTTTAGTTATATTTCCTTCCTTTTTTCCTCTAAATTCTCCATTACTTCACACATCTCTAGTCAATCAAAAATACTGACAGACAAAACAATACTCAACAAAAACGATACAACGGGCAAAATTTTACAAAACGACAAGGATAACATGTGACAATGTTATTTATTGTGCTGTGATCCATTTTGTCAAGTACCAATTTGGTTGGTGCCATAAAAGTCGCTACACTTCTTAATTATTTTTCTCTTCTTTTTTTCTCTAATTTCTTTTATTTGCAAACTCTCTACTCTTTTTGTTCTTTAGTTTGTTTTAAAAAATTTTTATAAACATTATGCCAAATTCTATGCATTTTTAAATTAAAAATGCTCAAGATAAATAATTCCCCTTAAGATAATTCCCACTACACTCGCTCAAAGGAGTTATTAATAGTTGTTATCTTCACTCGTATATTAAATGTTCTTTTATTCTCATTTTATAGGTTAAATGAATTCAGCGATTATAATTGATATTTCTGAGAATGGAGCAAGTTTAGATGATGACAAACAAAAATGTAAAAATGATGTAAATGATGTTAAAAAGTATTATAATGATGATATTGTAAGATTCTACCATGACAGCAAGAATCCGTCACCTCTTTCAATTCAGCTACAAAAAGAGAATGTGAGTTTATTTAAATTTAGTTGAAAAATAAGTTCTTGTATTTTATTCGAAAATGCAACAGAATAACTAGATGGGCACCAGTTTCGACTTTTTGGTGTTTAGTCTTTCGCTTTTTAAAATCAGTTTCGGCAGACACACCCAAGATTTGCTTTGGGTGTGCTTTTATGCTTCATGACCTCTTTTATGTTTCTTAGGTTTTTCGCTATCCAGTCATGAACAGAATTGCTGTAGCTAGAATATATTGACATTGACCCCATTTTCTCATCAGATAAGAAATCCTTTCCCTTTAGGGGTATAGAAAGAAGTTCTAGTTGTTTGCTTTGCTTGTACCAGGGGTGGGCGCATTGCGTTATTTGCGTTAAATTTTGCCTTGCGTTGTGTTTTGCGTCTTGCGTTTTTTGAGATTGTTCTTGCGCCCACCCATGGCTCGTACTAATAAATTAAAAAATAAAAATTAATTTTTAGACTAAAAATCATGAAATTAATATACTCAGAAAAATGAGCAAAAACTTTCTTAGTGGATATGATAAACAAAATGCAATCTATGCCTTAACTTTATTTGTTAAAAGAAGATTATTAATTGTTAATTCAAGTAATGTTAGTGAAAAAATTACGGTAATTTTTAGTTAAATTTGAGAGAAAATTAAAAAAAATTTAAAAATTAAATTTATTAATTTAAGTATCCAAATTGTATAAAAAATGTATTATACGAGGCAGTTTTGGAAATTACCATTCCTATTGCTAAAATACGCTCAAAGAAATATTGTGTTTGTTTAATTAAAATATAATTTTTTTCTAAATAAAATAATTTTTAAGGCAGAATCAAGAACTTCAAATGATGCCGAATTGTCTGTTGCTTTAATTGTTTTGGAAGAATTGTTCAAATTTGATATTATTAAAGAAGCTTCTATTGAATTATATTGTAAGGGAAGGAAGGTGTGTTTAAAAATGTAAAAATAATTTGGTACTCTTTGGATATACCGTCCTCTACCTAGTTTGTGTCTCAATTATTTTTTCCCTCTTCATGCGAATCATTTGTTATCCTTGGGCAATATAGGTGAAAATGCAGTCGTAAAAATGTTATATTGCTTGACCAAATATTTATAAACAAAAATGAATAAAAAGAGAATAACTGATACTGAAACTAGGAGGGGCAGTATATCTAAAAAGTACCAACAATTTTAAGGGTATTTTTAAAAATCAGAATTTTGAACCTGAATAATTTCGGAAAATTAAAATTATAAAGCAGAATGATCCTAAAAAATCAACCAGATAATTTCAGAAAATCAGAATTTTAAATTTTCAGAAATTTTTAAACCCAGCACTTTCACTTAGCAAAGAAATGAGATTTTTACTTGAAGATGGAACTGATAATACATTTTTATCAAAAATGAATAAATTAGAAAAATTATATTCAAAATCCTCAATAAATTGTAACGATACCTCAATTATTCTTTCAAACGAAAAATGTGTTAAAAATTATTCCCAAAATTCACAAGTAGAAGAAATAATTAAATTTTAGAACAAAAATAATTTTAAAATTGTCTTTGAATTCAATAAATTAAAAATTTTAGCTTCCTAAATTGTCTCTAAAGTTTTATTATTTTTCCTGTATTTCTTCATATTTTCCAAATTTGTTATTTTTTTGAATATTATAATATTGTTAACATTTAAAAGTTAAATAAAGAATTGTCTTCTAAAGCAGAATTTGTTTTCTATTCTAAATTTGGGATTTTCAAGTTTTTAAAAATTGTTTAGGTTTCTATCTGTAGGTTATTGAAGTCGTGCTGAATCCTGATCTTATATTCCTCCCTCAGTTTGGATTGTCAGTTGAAGTCCAGTCATTGTTTTCGAATTAACCTTTATCCCTCAATTTTTGGCTTAATTTCTTTTAAATGTTTTTTGTTGAATCCCATTATTAAATTAAGAAAGTATCGTCAATCAAGGTCCAGACATTTTTTTTCTTGAGCTAACTTTACTCCAGAATTTTTGCCAAATTATTTTTTAGTTTGAAAAAATCGAATACTTTTTCATGCTAAAAAATATGGGAGCAAACCGTGGGTTTTGCGGGCTATTTTGTCAAGACTACAATTATGTATAGGTTACGATTTTCTAGTAGATTATTCCGCTTAATAAATTGGAGAACAATAATTTATGGTTAATCATCCAAACTCCCCCAAAATCGAATAAAAAATTCAATTAAAATATTTTTTATTCCTACATATTTGTACAAAAAAATAAGAAAATATTTTTTCATATAACCCTATAAATTATTCTATTCCCTTCTGATTTTGAAGTACTTCATTTACGTGTACCTTTGACATTGGTCCTTGTTGCAGTTTGATTCTAAAAAAATAATAGGGGAAATTATTGTTTTCTAGACTTGAAGGTTATCTATTTTTCAATGATTCTAAGTTTCTTTTCACCCTTCCCCTCTTTTATTTTTCAAATCCTCATTTTCCAAGTTTAAAAAGGGATCACTTACTCCAATCATTAAATTAAGCTTAGACTACCTGTTTTGCCAAAGCCAAATTAAATCCAACAGTTCTAGACATTTCTTCAAAAACCCAATTAGGAAATTCAAACTGCTTTAAAACATCTCTAGCTGAACCAGATTTTTGTTCGATTCCTTTGGCAATTCCGCGAGCCTGAAATTATTGAAAAATGAGTAAAAATAATTTTTGAGCAAAATTTAAAATATTGTCAATCGATGTGGAACCCACCAACGTCTTTGTGGGGGAAACAGAGAATTTTCCTACTACACCACAACCCAACTTTACGTTAAATATAAAACACCTTTAATGCAAAACAAAGAAGTATTAATGTAGCAACAACCGTAGCAAATAAAGTAATAACACAAAACCATGTAGTTATAATAAATAGAGCAGATAATAATGGAAATTGTAAGCAAGAAGACATTTTAAATTTTTTTATAAAAAATTTAATTGAAAGCCTAAAAATAGGGGGAAAAGGTAAAAAAAGTTTAAAGGCATGATAATAAAAAGTGAAGAAAATGTGGAAAATTTAATAATGAAAAACAGGTAAACATGCTTTTATATTAAGAAAAGTATGAAAAAAAGTTGAAGACAATCCTTTTTTATGTTCAGACCGGAAAAACTCTAAGACTTACTAAGACAAAGGAAAAAGATAAATTTGAGAGTTTATAACCAAAAATTAAAAGTTTAGGGTTAAATCTAGTGTTCAACTGAGGTTTTAAGCGAGTTTTTATTTGAGGAGGTAAGTATTATATACGTTGTTTATGCTGTGGAAAAATTGTTTGGATGGGAGATTGAATTGAACCATCACGGAAAGAACCCAGACCGAAGCACAACCGACTGTGCCACCATCCAACCAGATGAAAGGTTATTTATTTTCATTCATGGTCTTTCTGCAAGTGCGGACACAGCAATAAGCTTTGAATTTTTTGAATTCTTTTGAATAATTTCAAAATCTTTTAATACATTTTCTAGTTTAATTTAATATTTTTTTTTGTAAAATTTTTAACATCACTGTGACATTTAATGAATCCTACTGGAAAAATTCCCCTTATCGAGGGCCTTCGACTGATATTAAAATTACTTGGATCATATCAAGTCTAAAAAGATAGTTGAGCAAATCTTATTGGCTGCACTTAACCTTAACTTTATTGAATAATTAATTATAAGTGGCATTTAAATATCTTTCTAAAAAATATTTTTTTTATTAAAAAAATATTACATCTGGCAATTATTTAAGAAAAAAGTTTTTTAGAAAATGTAAACAATAATTATGTAGAAAGTATAAACATACTTTTATAAGCTTAAATAAATGAATTCTTTAAGCATTTTTTGAATTAATTTCTTGAATTTTTAAAACATCTGTTAATTATAAAAAGTTAATTTTTGAAAGTTCCTTTCATTTCAATTAGAAAATTATTTTTGTTTAATTTCATTAAAACATTTTTAAAAATATTTCAATAGTAAGCAGCTGGGTTATAGCTATTATTTCCTTTAGCTAGTGCAAAAGGTTAATCGGCGGCTGGGAGCGAACCAGCATCTTCAGTAGACCGGAGTGATGTGTTAGCCATTACACTACGCCGCCTACTGCACAGCCTTAGGAATTACCGTATTTACTCGATTAATTCCCCACCTTCGAATAATTCCCCACCCCCTATTAATTGTCACCATGTCACGCATGGGTTGAAAAAATAATTCCTCGGGAGAATTAATCGAGTAAATACGGTAAATAAAGTCCGTTAAGAAATTATAACACCCCCTATATTTTTGTTGTTACTTATACTTCCTGCGCCCACATGATTCGAAATTTTTATTTTTGTAGAATTTTTCAAACATTTCTAGTATGAGAACCCAAAGGGGTGTTATAATTTCTTAACGGGCTTTAGCTAATGCTTTACACAATTTAAATTATATGTAGTACTTCTCGGCGACTGTTGTTTTACGTTGTTTTAATATAATAAGCTTTGTAAAAACATCGAACTGTTCGATAAACAAGTTTTGATGAGAAAAACATTACGTGTTGTGATTGTAAACAAAACTTTAAACAGCAAAACTTGTTTTATACTTATAAACATATAGAGAAACAAATGTTTTTCTGAAAAGATTAAACATGTTTTGAACACAAACATGTTTATTAAACAATAAATTGTTTTACAAACAAAACACGAATAAATAAATAATAATTACAAAAACATTCTCTTCTTTATTTAAGAGGAAAAATGTTAATAGGAGAAATATATTCAACAATAATTTATTGTTTTGCTACATTTGGATTGTTTTCTAATTTGTTTTTAATTTGGCTAATTTTACGTTATACAATGAAAGAAATGCAAGTTTATAGCAAAATACTTTTACAAACTTGTTTTGTTGATATTGTTGGGATTTGTATGTTTGTTGTTTCTCAACCGGTAAATATTTGAAGTATACGGAGACTGTAGGAAAAATATGTATGGCTGTACTTTAGCCGGTGGCCCACTCAGAAACGGGTCAAATTATATACCATTCGATTCGTCTCAGCGAGCTGAGTCGAATGGTACCACTCTTTTTTTGCGGAAATTCCTGCGAGCCGAGATATAGGTCCTTAAAAACCGAAAAACCATATGGGGGCCAAGCACATTTTTGGGGTGAAAAATTCGAATATGCAAATAATAGCTCATTTGAAAGAGCTCGTCGAGCTGAGTCGAAGACACCAAAATCAACAAAATCTGTCTTGATTTGACAAAGTTATGAGCATTTGTTTTAGCTCCTTACCTTTGGTCTACGTGCAGGTTTTTCTTGCTGAGGAGGAAGCCAGACATGCCGACCGCAGCTAAAATAGGCATAAGTTTATGTTACGAGCCCAGACCCAGCGCCCGTAGACTCTCCGCGAGGCGCGTGCCGCAAAACCCCGCGCGAAGCGCGGGGTTTTGCACAAGCGCCTCGCCGTCGCCCCATAGGTTTATGTTGCTTGTATTTTGTGTTGTAACTTTGTCTAAATTTATTCAATCACTGTGATATTGGTGTCATTCGACTCAGCTCGTCGAGCTCTTTCGAAAGAGCTATTATATGAGTAAAAAATTTTTAATTCCAAAAATTGTCCATTTTGACCTTCGAATTTTAGGGGTCTATATCTCGGTCCATTCAAGTCGGATTTTGTTGATTTTGGTGTCATTCGACTCAGCTCGAGCTCGCCGAGACGAATCGAATGGTATACATATCGAGGGGTTTCTGAGTGGGCCACCGGCTAAAGTTTATCCAAAAATATTTGACAAAACATCTCAGGACCGTATTATTAAAAAGACAAGTGACAGAGGGTGAAAAGGCGAGTCTAATCCGGTAATTTGACAATAGTCAGGTAACTCCAAGCTAATGTAAAACGGCACTAGGTGAAAAGTGCTGCATTCGCTTAATCAAATAAACAATTTGCATTTTCACATGCAAATATAAAGTTGACCTTTTTCTAAATATAAAGGTCTCCCGACGTTATCATCCAATTCTCGTTCCTTATCTTATTTTTGTTATTCACTTTCTGTTTATATTTTGACCCTTAAATTGTCTCTATAAATACCCCAGCCTTTTCCTCATTATTAGAAGTTTTGGCCTAGCCAATTCTTTCCCTTATTATTGTATCCCATATTTATATGGAGAATAAATGAATAAATAGAATAAATATTTAAATAATGTTATTCAGTCTAATAGAAGTCCCCAGAATAGTAGAACCCGAGTTTAAGCTATATAATCCTCAAATATAGCAAAAAGATATTTTGAATAGTTTCATTTAACTCCTTAAAATTTGTAAATTTATGCCTGGTTAATATTCAAATTTTAAGCCTCTAAACAATTTTCTATTTAACTTTTCTTTAAAAAGGTTTATATTTCTGATAATGGCACGGGTACAGCTTGGAGTTATGGACCTGTACATTACTTACCAAATCCTTGGCAATTTGTTCTCCTTCGTATTAATTATTTTATGGCAAGAGTTACTTCCATGAATGTCTGTACATTATTTATTTATCGCTACTTTGTTGTTGTACGGTAACGTTCTTATCAAGGCCGGCCTTTAAAATATAACTTTTTTATATAGCAGTGTTAATGTTAAATTTAAACACCAATTATTGTTAATTGTTGGAATGACAATTCCAATATTAATTTTAAATATTTGTTCTTGTTTATCAAATTATCCAACACCAGAAAATGAATATTTAACTAATTATGAGTTGGCACAAACATTGGGATTGGATAATTATACAATTAAAAATTATGTGGTTGGACTAAGGACCGGAGTAAGTTAACTGATTAGTCGAGAAAACGTTGAAGAATAATGTCGCCGGAACCGAAAATTTGATCTGTGGTGGTCCACCCCGTTCCCTGGGAAGTTCCTTTTCCGTGGGCCTGAATTACCATTTAAAAATTAATATCTACAGACCAGCAATCTATCAATTTTTACTTCAAATTATGCTTCAGCATTAACAATAATTAATTATACAGGGTGTTTCAACTAAGAAATACTATTTGAAAATTCAATAATTTTTTACTAAGTCGACAGATTTTAACAAAATTTTGTATTTTTTATCTATATTTTATGGCATTTTTTTTGACATAAAAATTATGTCAAAATTCGAACCCTAACCCGAGATAATTTCGTACTCTACCGTTCTGTTTTTCCCTTTTACCGCACATGCATTCTTACTTCCCTTAATTTGTTTTAAGGGGAGACAGACACTAGAGTAAACAATAGGCGATAGACACTACATTTTCAATACAGTAATCCACTCTTCGCCATACACAAGAAAATAAATGGAGTAAGATAGCACACAATGAAAAGAGGGAAAAAAGAGAACGGTAGAGTACGAAATTGAAATACAGGGTTAGGGTTCGAATTTAGACTAAATTTTTATGTCTAAAAAAATGCTAAAAAATATAGATATAAAATACCAAATTTCATAAAAATCTGTCCATGCAGTAAAAAGTTATAGATTTTTAAAATAGTATTTCTTAGTTGAAACACCCTGTATAATAATTATTTTTTGTGGTATAAGTATTCAAATACATGTTTATCGTCATTGTAAAGGTGTACAAATGACTCAATTACGTAATATGAATAAACAAATGAGTATTGTTTTGGGGGCACAGGTCGTTAAACAATTCTGAAGAATTATATAAGGAAAAATTTTTATTCTTATACTCTTTAAAGTTTCCTCAAAAAAATTTCGCTTTTGAAAAAAGTTTCGGCCATATCAAGTTTATGCGTCCAGTCAAAAAACAATTGATTTTTCTTAGTATTGCAAAGTTGGGGTCAGGGATGAGCGCAAGAGATAATCTCAAAAAACGCAAAACGCAACGCAAGGCCAAAATTTAACGCAAATAACGCAAAACGCAAGAGCGCAAAAATAGGGGAAAAAATTTTTTAATCGAGTATTAGTCATTTTTCAGTTAAAAATTGAATTAATGTTCGATTTTATGATACATGTAAGTTGAAGGATATAAGAGGATTTAGAGGGATCAAGGGGTTTAACAAATCATATCTTCATCATATCCTCGCAGTCACTCGATATCCTACTTAATTCTCAGAATCTATTAATATTTTTTTGAGATTATGGATTCCCAGATATCATACAAACCACATTAATCCCGGTAGAGTGACCGATATTTTTCTGTTCCTTAAGGTCAACTGATTACTCTTGATCTTCAGGTCAACTGACCACTTTAACCACTCCTAGTCCATCAGTTTTAGCGCCGCAGGCGAAAATTTTAAGAATTTTGGAAGGCTAAGTAGCCAGATTTCTTCTTTATTCTGCGCCGAAGGCAAAAATTTTGAGAAATTTGGAAAGACAAGAAGCCAAATTTCTCCAATTTTGTCCTCAGATTGGGTATATTTTTTGCGATTTTTTGCGTTAATTTCGCGAAAAAAACGCAAAACGCAACGCAAGGCCAAAATTTAACGCAAATAACGCAAAACGCAATGCGCTCACCCCTGGTTGGGGTATGGTACCAAAACATTTCTTTATGTTCCGGACCTACGCCCACTTGGTCTGGGAACATTACTTACCCTATCCCTCGAAATTTCGGAAAGTTATAATTGTTTTTCCGAAATTTTTAAAAATTGGCTATAACTTTGCGAAGTTTCTTTATAAATTTACAGGCTATTCTGCCTTTATTACCTTACCTCTCCTATTTATTCGTCAATTTCAATTTCTTATTTAATTTGCCTGGTTTATATTCATCATCTATTGCTATATTCCTAAATTCTAGTTTGGGGTCTTTAATTGCTGTATTAAATCCTATCGTGAGTTTATTAATTTTTTGAAAACTTTAAAAAATAAATTTAAAAGGTAACAATTTTGAGTGTAAGAAATTACAGACAAATAATTTTTCGATGCAAAAATAATTCAAATATTAATCAAGTTGCCCCGATGCCGGAAACTTCAATGCCTGATAGAACTATACAATATATTAAATAATTAAATTTTATATAAAAAATGTTATTTCTTGATTTTAAAATTTCGATAAAATTTTTAAAAATATTTTTTTAACAAAGTAACAAGTATAGAAAACAAAGAATACAATAAAAAATCTTAAACATTTATCGAATTTACATGTTTTTTTATTTTAATAAATATTTCAATTTCCACCATTTTGTTTTTGCCACATTTCTTCAAAGTCAATAAAAATTGCTATTTTATGTTTATTTTATTCCCAACAATTTAGGAAATTTGTTAGTACCAAAATATTTTCTAAATTTTATAAATTAATTTGATTATTTTTTCCTAATACATATTCAAGCAAAATTTTTTGGACCAAAAGTTGTCCGATTTAAAAGCGGTGTGTTTGATATGCATGGTGTTTATGTCATTCGATGTTTTTACTTATTGTTTTTCTTTCAATCTTTTGTATTAAATTCTCCGGGAGTTATGTTTTTCATTAATCTATAGTTTAGATGTAATTCCCAAAGTGTAATAACATATATTATTAAAAAATAAGTATTTATTAAAAAAATTATATTTCACTAGTTTATGAGATCAATGAAAAATTTTTAGTCTTATGGATGCTTGTGATTTTTAGAAGTACCAGACTCGACGGATTAGGCTATATTCTTCTTTCCTTCTCCAATAAATAAATGTTTTCAACTTATCTGTGTATCAGAGTTGCCTTAATTCCCTGAGATGTACCATAGGGTCTGGAAGATTTACAAACCTCCCTCCTAAAAATCCGGTCTTTAATAATTACATATAATTGGAAAAAGTATAAAATAATAGATAAAATTACAGACAAAAATATTTTATCAGAAAAACAAATCCCTAAAGTATGACCTCATTCAACATTAAATTATTTTAATAAAAACAATTTGTGAGAATATTTTTAAATTATAGTTAGGTGGGCACTATATAGACAAAATAATTTTTAATTAAATAAAAGTAAAAAGTGTGGGATAATTAAAAAAATTTTTTGTTTAATTTTAATTTTCTTAGAATTAAATAAAGTTGTGTTTGGTATAAACAATTTAAACAAAGTTTAGTAAATATTTTCGTAAATTAATTAGTAAAACAGAAAAACAATTTGTAGAAAATTCTTTAAGAAGAAAAATGTTAATAGGAGAACTATATTCAACAATAATTTATTGTTTTGCTACATTTGGATTGTTTTCTAATTTATTTTTAATTTGGCTAATTTTACGTTATACAATGAAAGAAATGCAAGTTTATAGCAAAATACTTTTACAAACTTGTTTTGTTGATATTGTTGGGATTTGTATGTTTGTTGTTTCTCAACCGGTAAATAAATATTTGGGCGCGGGAATGTTTTGGCGTGATTGACTATAACTTTTAATGAAGAATTAATTTTCTCGTTTAAAAATAGGTTACAATTAATAAAATAAAAATTTTTTTTATTAATAAAGGTCTATATTTCTGATAAGGGTGTTGGTACAGCTTGGAATTACGGACCTATACATTTCTTACCAAACCCCTGGCAACACTTTCTTCTCAACTTCTGTTTTTTTATGGCGAGAGTTACCTCAATGAATGTATCTACATTATTTATTTATCGTTATTTTGCTGTTGTACGGTATATATTATTGTAAGGTTTAAGTTAAAACTGTTTTTTAGTGGAGTTGATGTAAAATTTAAACACCAATTACTGTTAATTATTGGCATAATAATTCCAATATTCAAATCAAATCAAATCAAATCAAATTTATACGCAACAGCGCGACGATTTCAGACAATAAAATGTGATAAATAAATAAAATAAACGTAAACAAACGATTTCCTTAACATAATTTAAAAATTGCAAAAGTGTCTTTTAAGGTGATTTGGGAGTGAGTCAATAAATTGGGATATATCAAAAGTGACTAGGAGTCGACTAAAGTGTTCGGGGGTTGAATTGCGCATATGTTGAGGAATAAATTTACCGTATTTCCTATATTAGAGCCCCATGGGGCTCTATTTTTCAACTATCCTCCAAGGTGGGGCTTTATTAAAGGGTGGGGCTCTAATGGAGGGTGGGGCTCTATTTTTCAACCCTCTTTTGAGATAGAATCCCATTTATTATATCCATTGCAACTAGAGATAAGCCGGAGGGTTTGGTCGATAAATCCGCAAAATATGGAAAGAGAATCTATATTTTTCGATTTTTCAAGAAAAATCAAAACTTTTTAAGCACTGAATAACAAAAAGTCCCAATAGTTCAATGAGAGTAAGATTAATTATTAAATATTGGTAGATTTTGACGGATTAAAGGAATTATTATGTGACATTTATTTGACATCGATGGATCAGAGGGATAAAAATGGATTTTAAGGGATTATGAGGGATATTCTGGACTAGGGGTATTAGAGAGAGGGATTTTGTTTGATGAAGCTTTGGAACAGGTTCCAGAACTGGAACTGAAGAAATTCAAAAAGCAGTTAAAGAACTGAAACCGGTTCCAGAGAAATTTTGGAACTTCTCCATCACTGATTAGATCTCTAATAATCTCGCGAATTATCATCAAGTGCCTAACACGATTGCAACCCTTTATACAATGATTAGATTTTGGAGTTAATAGGAGGGATCTATAGGAATATAGGCGATATTAGAGTATTTGCATGGATATAGGGGTTATCTCCTCCTTTTCATCCCTATATCCCCATGATCCCTCCTCCTCCATAATCACGATATCATTGAAATCCTCCTTTATTTCCTTAACTCTCTTAATACATCTAAAAAATTCTTGGGATATTTTTTTCCTCCAATATTTTTTAGGTGGGGCTGTATTTGGGGTGGGGCTCTAATTAAGGGTGGGGCTCTATTTTTCAACTATCCTCCAAAGTGGGGCTGTATTAGAGGGTGGGGCTCTAACAGAGGGTGGGGCTCTAATATAGGAAATACGGTATATAACCGAGCAGTCCTAACGAAAAAGGAGTGGAATCTGGCTTTTGTATTACATGCTATAGTTATAATGTTTTGGAACCCCCTGGTATTGGCTTGACTGATAAAATATGAGTTATTGTTTTTGATTGTTATAGTCCCACAAACATGTTGATGGAATAAATTGAGATCGGCTTTAATACGTCTATAAAATAGCGATTCTTGTTTAAAATAATATAGTAAATCATGATATTCAGGTAATTCGGTTTTAGGATTAATACGTCTAAAAACCCAGCGGAGAAAATCCTTTTGGACTTTTTCAATTGATTTAATATCTTTGTCAAGATGTGGATTAAAGACAGACGAGGAGAACTCTAAAATAGGACGGACATAAATATTAAATAGGTTTGTAAGGATTTTTGGATTTCTACTTTTAATAGATTTGAAAATGGAATATGAGCATCTGATTGCTTTACGAGTGATTATATTGATATGCTTATCCCATTTGAGATCGTGAGAGAAATGTATGCCCAGGTCCCGGACTGAATCCTCTGAAGAAATCTGATGGATGACAATGTCATTAATAAAATATTTAGTTGATGGGTTAGAGTTTCCTAAATATAAGACTGAACATTTTTCTATGGCAATTTTAAGGCCGTTAAGATGGCAATACTCTGAGAATTTATTTACAAAAATTTGGAGAGGAGACTCATTAACTCTATTTTTAAAAATATTATAAGCTTTGAGGTCATCAGCAAAAAGTTTCAGAGTTATTCCTGGTGTGGCACAATACGTTGGGAGATCAGATATAAAAGTAATGAATAGTAGCGGCCCTAGTATGGATCCTTGAGGTACACCGCTGGTGCAGTGTTTTTCCTCGGAATAATGATTAGATACCCGCACAGTAAATGTACGATTTGATAAATAATCATTTATCCAAGAAAGAATATTTCCTTGGATTCCCATTTTATAAAGTTTTGAGAGTAGAAGTGAATGAGGAACCGTGTCAAAGGCCTTAGCTAAATCAAAATAAATTGTATCAATGGAATTTTTATTCTCCAAGGCATAAGTGAAGTCATCCATTACTTCGAGTAATTGTGTTGAGACTGAGTGAGATTTACGAAAACTATGCTGACATGGAGGCAAAATTTTATTGGATTCAATAAATGATTGAAGCTCATTTACGATTATTTTTTCAAGTATTTTTGACGAAGAGCAAAGAAGGGAAATTGGTCGAAAATCTATTGGATATTGCGGATTTGTTTTCTTTGGGATTGGATTAATAATAGCTTTTTTCCAAATTGATGGAATTTTGGAGCTGAGAATTGACAGTGAGAAAATATGAGTAAGAGGGATAACGAGTGTATCCCTGCATTTTTTGTAAAAAATGTTTGGAACACCATCAGGAGATGTGTTATTAGAGTTATCGAGCCTTGATATTATATCAAAGACTATTTGTGGGTCAATGGATATTGTTTGTATTGTTTGTATTGGGGATGGGTTTGAGAAAGAAAAGGTTTGGGAAGAGAGGTTTTGATTGGAAAATACAGAAGAGAATTGATCGGCCAAAATATTTGATTTAGTTTGGTTTGAGAAAATGTGTTGATTATTTTGGCCGATAAGAGAGGGCATGGTTAAATTTTTAGGTTTTATGAAAGATGAAATATAATCAATCAAAAGATGAAATATATATTACCGTATTTCCTATATTAGAGCCCCACCCTCTGTTAGAGCCCCACCCTCTAATACAGCCCCACTTTGGAGGATAGTTGAAAAATAGAGCCCCACCCTTAATTAGAGCCCCACCCCAAATACAGCCCCACCTAAAAAATATTGGAGGAAAAAAATATCCCAAGAATTTTTTAGATGTATTAAGAGAGTTAAGGAAATAAAGGAGGATTTCAATGATATCGTGATTATGGAGGAGGAGGGATCATGGGGATATAGGGATGAAAAGGAGGAGATAACCCCTATATCCATGCAAATACTCTAATATCGCCTATATTCCTATAGATCCCTCCTATTAACTCCAAAATCTAATCATTGTATAAAGGGTTGCAATCGTGTTAGGCACTTGATGATAATTCGCGAGATTATTAGAGATCTAATCAGTGATGGAGAAGTTCCAAAATTTCTCTGGAACCGGTTTCAGTTCTTTAACTGCTTTTTGAATTTCTTCAGTTCCAGTTCTGGAACCTGTTCCAAAGCTTCATCAAACAAAATCCCTCTCTCTAATACCCCTAGTCCAGAATATCCCTCATAATCCCTTAAAATCCATTTTTATCCCTCTGATCCATCGATGTCAAATAAATGTCACATAATAATTCCTTTAATCCGTCAAAATCTACCAATATTTAATAATTAATCTTACTCTCATTGAACTATTGGGACTTTTTGTTATTCAGTGCTTAAAAAGTTTTGATTTTTCTTGAAAAATCGAAAAATATAGATTCTCTTTCCATATTTTGCGGATTTATCGACCAAACCCTCCGGCTTATCTCTAGTTGCAATGGATATAATAAATGGGATTCTATCTCAAAAGAGGGTTGAAAAATAGAGCCCCACCCTCCATTAGAGCCCCACCCTTTAATAAAGCCCCACCTTGGAGGATAGTTGAAAAATAGAGCCCCATGGGGCTCTAATATAGGAAATACGGTATTTACCTTTTCTTATATATCAAACCAACCAACACCAGAAAACGAATATTTAACGGCAAATGTCCAGTTGGCTGTCTACCTGTCCGCAAATAAAATCTGCTCTTTTCTTTCCTTTTCTTACATTTTTTGCGTTAAGAGAAGTGCACCCCCTCATTTTCAGTTTTCAGCATTTTTCCTTCTCAATACAGTATGTTTTCCTTTTTTTACTTGCAAAATAAATTTTAAAAAATTTAAAAGATAATTAAAAAATATTTTAGAAAATACATATATGCATTTGTTTTATAAATAATTAATATACATACACTGCGTTCCAAAAGTATATGCACCCCTAGTTTTTTGATTTTTTATACATTTTTCTTTGTTATTTTGATTAGATTTTTTGTCTACCTATTCTTCTAGATAAATGTGTATGCTTAAACAAAAAAAAAATAAAATTTCCCCATCCCGTTTCATTTTTATACACATTCATGCAAAAATCCACTGTTCCAAAAGTATATGCACCCCCTCGTAAAATTTTTATTTAGCAATCAAAAAATCCAAAAAATTTCTCTAAGGATATCTATCAATATAGATAAGAAATACAAAAGAAACGAAGTTCTAATATACTTCCATCATCGAGATCTTGAAACCAGAAAATCAACGAAAACAGGGGGTAGACGTCTTTAAAAAATATTTTCGACCCCTTACAGGTAAAATAAAAATTTTATTTTAGGCTTATTTGAAAGCCCTTGAAATTTGCTACAAGATAGCATTAATTTTATTTTGCGAAAAAAATTCAACTTCAAGACCTAATATGATAAACTTTCAGGTCATAAAAATCACTCAAACGCCCCCAAAAAGTGATGAAAATGTAACTTAGAAACTAAACTCATTATTTCTCAAAGATTTATTTTTTCTGGATTATGAGATGAAAACTTTCTTGTAGCAAATTTCAAGGGCTTTCAAATAAGCCTAAAATAAAATTTTTATTTTACCTGTAAGGGGTCGAAAATATTTTTTAAAGACGTCTACCCCCTGTTTTCGTTGATTTTCTGGTTTCAAGATCTCGATGATGGAAGTATATTAGAACTTCGTTTCTTTTGTATTTCCTATCTATATTGATAGATATCTTTAGAGAATTTTTTTGGGATTTTTTGATTGCTAAATAAAATTTTTTGAGGGGGTGCATATACTTTTGGAACAGTGAATAATTGAATAATTGGTGATAAAAAAATGAACTGATACGGGATATCTTTATTTTTTTGTTTAAACATTCACATTTATCTACAAGAATAGATAGACAAAATTTCTAATCAAAATAACATAGAAAAATGTATAAAAAATCAAAAAACTAGGGGTGCATATACTTTTGGAACGCAGTGTATGTACATATAAAATACACATATAACATAATTTAAATATGCCATTTTAATATTTTATAATTTTAGCCTATTTTTATAAGTAGAAAAATTCTGGATCCTATTGTTCAACGATCAAACTCTTGATCAAAAACTTGATCAAAGAAAAAATCACTATTACTAGTTTTTGAATATCTACATGGTTTCCAATTGTGATATTTGAGAATGTTATCTAAAATTTATTATTGTAAAATAAATATATTTTCTAAAATTTTTTTAATTATCTTTTAAAATTTTTAAAATTTATTTTGCAAGTAGGAAAGGAAAACATACTGTATTGAGAGCAAAAATGCTGAAAACGGAAAATGAGGGGGTGCACTTCTCTTAACGCAAAAAATGCAAGAAAAGGTAAGAAAAGAGCGGATTTTATTTGCGGACAGGTAGACAGCCAACTGGACATTTGCCATATTTAACTAATTATGAATTGGCACAAACATTAGAATTGGATAATTATACAATTGAAAATTATGTTGTTGGACTTAGATCAAGAGTAAGTTAACTGATTAGCGAGAAAACGTTGAAGAAGAATGTCGCCGGAACCGAAAATTTGATCTGTGGAGGCTTCACCCGTTCCCTGGGAATTTCCTCTTTCGAGGAGCTCAATTGATTTTTAAAATTTAATATTTACAGTAGGGTTGCACAAAACCGTTTAATTTTGAAAAAACTGTATACCGTTTATGCCGTTTATCTGAGACCCGTTTACCGTTTCGTTTATTTTTGAAGACCCCGTTTAAAAGTCCGTTTACCGTTTATTTTTAAAATTTTTTAAAAACAATTTATAATTCAAAAAAATCGATGAAAAATCATTAATTTTGCTCATCCCTCATTATAAAAATTATAATTCAACTATAAATTCATCATATCAATGGATTTAGAGGGAGGGCTGTTGAGATGCCTGGTGATTAAGAGTATATCATTGGTTTTGGAGATTTGGAGGACTTGAATTTATATGAAAAATTAAGGTGGAATATCGGTAGATTATGAGTAGATTTTTTCAGAAGCAGATTTCTTCCCTTTTTGCGTCGCAGGCGCAAATTTTTAAAATTTAATGTGTCAGAAGGCAAAAAGTCACGTTTTAAGCCACTAATTCTATGATAAAATTAAACGAAACGCCGTTTAGAAGGACCGTATACCGTCTATGCCGTTTATCTGAGACCCGTATACCGTTACGTTTAATTTTAACAAAAAACCCGTTTACCGTTTACCGTTTAGTTAAACGGTTTTGTGCAACCCTAATTTACAGACCAGCAATCTATCAATTTTTACTTCAAATTATGCTTCAGCATTAACAATAATTAATTATGTAATAATTGTTTTTTGTGGAATAAGTATTCAAATACATGTTTATCGTCATTGTAAAGGTGTACAAATGACTCAATTACGTAATATGAATAAACAAATGAGTATTGTTTTGGGAGCACAGGTATGCAAGTCAGAAAAACCTAAGAGTCTTGGGGCCTATTCCACAAAATGGGCAAATTCAAAAGCCGAATTTAAATGTTAACACAAATTAGTATCGACGTTGGAAGTAACGATAATTTAAGTCAATGAGATTTGTTAAATATAGACAATAGTATGACAGTGCTTTCAGCTTATATCCCTAATAAAGTTGCCACTAACTTGTACTGACAATTTTTGGTAATTTTTGAATTTAAATATTGCTTCGTTTATTTTTTTTAAATTTTCTTATTTATAGGCTACTCTACCTTTATTATCTTATCTAAGCAATTTATTTGCCAATTTAAGTTTTTTATTTAATTTACCTGGATTATATTCATCATCTATTATAATATTCATTAATTGTGGGTTGGGATCTGTGGTTGCTGTTTTAAATCCTATTGTGAGTTTATTTGTATATTTTTAAATTTTGAAAATAATAAATTTAAAAGGTAACAATTTTGAGTGTAAGAAATTACAGACAAATAATTTTTCGATGCAAAAATAATTCAAATATTAATCAAGTTGCTCCAATGCCGGAAACTTCAATGCCGGATAGAACTATACAATATATTAAATAATTAGATTTTATATAAAAATTCAAGGCATTTACTGCTTATAAAATTTTTTTTTTAAATTCTACATATTAAGCTTTTTAATTTCAAATTATTTTTCTGAATAAATATTAAAAATAATTTGGAAGATTATCATTATTTAAATTAGTTTACACCAACAACTCTTTTAAATATATGTATTTCTGAATTTTTTTTTTAAATTTTGTTTTATATAATAATTAGGGAACTAATTTGTATTGAAATAATATTAGAAAATATTGTTATAAACAGACAAAGTTTAGGGAATCTCGGAGTTTCTATACTCACATCAGAGTAAAAAATAGAAAAAATTGGAAATAATTGTTTAAAAATTCGGACAAGATACCTTTACTTGAATTGGAATTAGTGTTGTTGGGGACCGGGTATTAACCGGTACCGTCTGTTTTTGGTTAATTCAAAGAATAAATTAATTAAATATAAGTTTTGTTTTGGGGGAATTGAAAAATCATTCAGTTTCAAAAATTCTCGGTTAATAAAATTTCATAGAAACTTTTAATTTTTGGCAAGTACTATTAAAATTCGGTACTTTATTAATATCCCGCCCCCCACCCCTATTTGAGTCTCAGATTATTTTTCCTTTTTTTTGCTGTCAATCATTTATTCCCCTCCTTTTTTAATACATACCAATCATTTTCTTCCCTCGAATATTATAAGTAAAAGGCAAAGTAGAAACTTAAGATATTTGAGGAGTAAAGCCCAAAAAGGCGCGCAGCCATAACGGCGCAAAGCCACAACCTTCTGGGATATTTTAGGCCCTTGTCATTTTTGTTATCAATCTCTTTAGCTCGATGAAAGGAATCGTTTAATATTAATTTTTGTAAGGTTCGAAAACCATGAAGCAAGTTATGGCTTTGCGCCTTTATGGCCGCGCGCCCTTTTGGGTGTCTTATATTTGAGGGAAGAAAATGATTGACGTTAAAAAAGGAGGAAAAATAAATGATAGGCAGGTAAAAAGGAAAATTAATCTGAGACTCAAATAGGGGTGGGGGGCGGGATATTAATAAAGAACCAAAATTCTAGGTTTTACACCTATCACTAACAACACTAATTGAAATTTATCCTCTTCTATCAAAATGCTAATTGCACCTTTGGGTTTCTGACATGAATTTTAGGGAGGGGGGGGGGGGGGGAATACATAAGTAGAGGCATTTCAGAATAAATAAAAATAAAGAATTGATCAGGGAAGATAAAAGGACCTACAAACTCCATTCACGCGAATTTACATTAAAATACTATATTTTTCTCTAAAATAGTAGTATGTATATTATGTCAGAGACTCCCAAAAGTGCAAAAATGATGTTTTTTGATAGTGTGATTTATTTCAACATATGCATGTATTTCAATGCTGACAAATCTTGCCCTTTTATTCTGCTTTGCTTGCCCTTTTATTTTTATTTAACTTTTTATCTTCCCCGCTCTTTCAAAATTACTTTTTTTATTTTATTTAAGATAGCGACAAAAGTCGATTATTAAAAGGGCATCAATATTCTTAAACATTTTATTAGACACTAATTTTTAAAGCGATGGCTGCCTATTTACTGCCTATATTTTTATCAGCATTAAATGCGCCTTTAATAAAATTTAATTTTTTAAATAAAAATCTTTTTTGTTTCTATTTAAAATATTTTTTAAAAATTATGTCAAAAGTATGATTTCTATCTAGACCTTCATCCTAGAACCGAAACATAAGCTATTGGTTAAATTGCTGGATTCAAATACAAGACATATTCTGTGATACTTAGAGCTCAAAGTAGTTTTCCGGTTTTTCTGGGCTACGATATCACGTTTAAATCTAAGTTATATAATTAGTCCCCCAAATCCTCCCAAGTCCTATTGTCCTTCCAAATCCCTTAACCACACAAATGCTCTTAACCCTCTACCTATCCAAATCCTCTCTTTTGAAATATATCCCTTGATATTTCCCTAAATCCCTCCAAATCCCATTAATCCCGTCAAACAATTTTAATCCACCAATAAAATTTTGTTGATCAAAATGAAGGCATTAAGTGTGTAAATACTGAGAGATGATCTCTAGATCTTCAAGTTTTCATTTAAAATAAGGAAATTTCAGCAAAAAAGTTTAAATTTAAGCTTTCTACAAATTTTGAAAAAACCGGGTCCGGGCCCGGAAATGTGGAAATTCGAGATTTAGTGATAATTATACACTTTGTCTCAAAAATATACTTCCACCTATATTTTGCGGCTTAGGTCCATAAGTTGTTAACGGATTTGAATGAAAATTTAATACATAATGCACAAAGACATTTTGAAACTATATTTAAAATTTGAAAAAATTCTAATCATGCTATTGCAGCTATTTCTTTGTAAAATGGGTGATGGAGGCAATTTCTTCCCTTATTAATTCTAATAATTTATTTAGAAATTTTTAAAATCAATTTAACACAGAAAAATACCCAAAAATGTCAATTTCAATTAAATTACTAATTCCAATCTTTTTATTTTCAATTCTTTTACCTTCAATTTTAAATGTAAAATTTCCTAACAAAGAATATCTTGAGTTTGTTGAGGAATTTACTAATATAAAAAAAGAAGAATTTTCTAAATTTTTAAATAATTCTGTTTTTCTGAGAGATTTGTTAACACATATTGACCAATATATAGGGGATTCTAAATATTTAAAAACAAATCCAAAGCACTCTCAACTAAGACAAGCTAGAATGGAATTTTGGACAAATTTTAGGGAGCATTATAATTTAATGCAATACCGTGACCTTATTGGACGTGCATTAATTGTAAAAGGAGCTAAAACTGAGGAAATCGAATATAAACTTAATAGAATGAAAGATAAAGAGGCACTCGATATATTACGAGATTACTATGAATATTGTCAACAAAAAATAAAAGATATTGAAAAAGAGATGAACGAGAAGGCTAATGTAGGTTTTGGGGGTTTATACCCTTTCTCAAAAAATAGATATATAAATTCAAACCAAAATTTAGGTTTTCTAATCTCCGGTATCGGATATCCTTTTCTGTATATGTATATCCTTTTTCGGCGCCGTAAGCGAAAATTTTTTAAATTTATAGTGGCCGAGAAACTAGAAATCCTCGACGCTAAAAAATGAAGTTTTTTCAAAAATTCGAAAACTAAAATCGAAAATATCACCCAATTTTGGCATCGTAAATCGAAAATCTAAAGTGAAACCTCGAAAATCGAAATTTTGATACAGCTCTACTCGCTAACAATTCAAGTTAAAAATCGTGATACATAAGTTAGGTATTTTAATTTATTTTAAGAAGCAATTGCAACATTTGTTGATGTCAGAATATGTCATCACCTACTCTTCTTTGCCTGAAGATGATAAAATCTGCCCGATTTGTCACGAAGAATTTGAAGAATATATAAATAATGAGAAAGTTATTAATAAGCTTAAATGTGGACATATTTTCCACCAGGATTGCATAATTAATTGGGCTTTATCAGACAATGAGAACAGATATAAATGTCCGTTGTGTCGTGAAGAAATTGAATTTAATGAGGCACACAAAGAATTTAAGGAGAGAATGAAGAAAGCTGGGTTTACTTTTGAAGATGATGTTCATAATTAAGAATTTTATTTTGATACAAATATACAAGAAGGGTGGAGGGGAGTCCGAGCATCGGTTTGAATTAGTTGCATGTTTAATTATACTTCGATGTTGGCGTCTGGATTAGGGTTAGGGTTTTCGAGTCGGGCCGACGTTCGAGTTATTTTTTGGGCCTCGTTTTTATCGGGCCGGCCCTACCGAGCTTTTTCGTGCCAAAATTCAATGCCCGACTCGATCTTCCGGACCGGGCCGGATGAGAGAGCCCCCATCCCTAGGCAGGATATCCGAAATTATTGGGTTGGATATTGAATCCAGATATCCAAGGTTTCCGAAAATCCGTCAAAAATAGACTGGACACATCCATATCTAAATTGTAGCTTTATTCGAATATATTCGCCTAAAGAATTTGGAATTTCGGTTTTAGCTATATTTCTATTCAAAAAATTTAATCGAGGATCAAAATTAAAATTATTTTTCACATATTTAAAAATTCCCTAGTATTTTTTTAATTAAAATTGAGACAATATTTCTATTGAATCTTTAATTTGTAGTCATTTAAAATGTTATTTAAAAAATTTATTTAAATTATTTTAACAAACAACATTTCGTGTTAAATAATATTTTTCATTAAAATTATTGTGTAAGTAAAAATATTTTAAAATTATTAAACTTTAAAGTAATTTGTATTTTTCTTTTAAATTATTTAGCACGCAAAAATAAAATAAAACTAACAGTTAAATAAACATAAATTTTTTAATTAATTATTAAAACATGTTTTAAAAACAGAATAAGTTTATTAAAAAATTCTTAATAATTAAAAAGAGCTTACTAACAATAAGTAGTTTCGGACATTTTTAAAAAACATTCATTCCTCTTAAGTAGAAAAAATGTTAATAGGAGAAATATATTCAACAATAATTTATTGTTTTGCTACATTTGGATTGTTTTCTAATTTGTTTTTAATTTGGCTAATTTTACGTTATACAATGAAAGAAATGCAAGTTTATAGCAAAATACTTTTACAAACTTGTTTTGTTGATATTGTTGGGATTTGTATGTTTGTTGTTTCTCAACCGGTAAATAAATATTGGGGGGGGGGAGGTTGGGGGGGGGACCATAATGTTGTTTCATCCTATCCCCGGCATCGGGAATTAATGAAGAGTGGGGAATTATTTGACTGTTGGGAAATATTCAGTTAAATATTGACCAAGAAAAAGATAAATAATAATTATTGGAACTTCAAAAAATTCTAGATTGATTACATTCAACCATGTCCACTCAAAACACCTTACTCTCAAAATATCCTCACTGCCATAAAATATCTATAATGTCTTAACGGCTAAAATATCTTAAAATATCTTAACGCCTAAAAAATCTTAAAATACAGGGTGTGGAAAATTTAGGCCACTTTTTCTTTTTGTCATAAATTTCTTCAAAATTAATGAAAATTGTTAATTCTTTTTTTTTGTTTTATTCCCAACACATTAGAAAACTTACTGATACGAAATATTAAAAATTTGGTACACCGTTTACAAAGATAATTGTGTTCGAACGTCTGGAAAATTTAAAAACATTTTTTACGCCAAAGTTTAATTGATCATAACTTCGTTCAAAATTGTTCAATACAAACATTTTGGTACGGAGCAGTTCAACTGAGTCCCGGCCCTATAACTCAAGTACGGGTTGATAATTTTTAATGTTTTTGGTATCATTGGATAGAGAATTAAAAGCTCTATAATATTTCAAAAAATCAGAATTTTTGACCGATTGATAAAAAAGTTATGATTTAAAAACTAACTTTTTCAAAAAAATCTGATTTTTCGGCACTTTATCGATCGTAACTAAGGCTGTGATAGTTAGGCAAGTAAAATCAGTAAAATAGGCGCCTAAAATAGGCACAAAAAACCGAAAAAGGCACAAAAATAGGCATGTAAAAAAGGATATTAGACCATAAAATGTAGATAAAAACAGAAAAAATAACCAATTAATCGTCATTTTTTAAATTATAAACTATTTTTTAAACAATTTTACCATTTATTCGTCATTTTGAATCATTTTTTGAAAAAATGGAGTAAATTTTTTTAAAATCCCGATAATTGACAAAATGGAAATCTCGCCCAACACACATATTAAAAGTCACACACAAAACGCCGCACCCCAAAACGTCCCAAAACCAGATCGTCCCAGTTTAAAATGTCCAACAGAGTAAAAATAAACAATTTAACGAACTAAAAATTAATAATGGGACTTGGCACTGATTTTTTCTAATTTGGGACTGATTTTTTTAGATTTTGCACTGATTTTTAGGCAAAATTTCGAAAAAATCGCTAAAAAAGGCAAAAATAGTACCAAAAATTTCAAAATAGGCAGAAAGGCACAAAAAGTCAAAAATAGGCAGAAATAGGCATATTAAAAGTCATGCTAGGCTTATCGGACCGAGCTAAAAATACGTTTTTTGAACGTATTACATCATCCCAAGCTTGCAGAAAAAATAGGCATTTGCCTATAAATCACAGCCTTAATCATAACTTTTTTACCAGTCGGTCAAGAATTTTGATTTTTTGGTATATTGTAGCCTATTTAATGCCCTATCTAATGGTACCAAGAGTAACAAAAAGTGACCGTCCCTTCATAAGTTATAGGGTCCGGGACTCAATCGAGTCGGGACTCAATTGAGGTGTACCGATTTTGGCACTAAACGACTCATCTCTCCCGGTCCTTAGTCCTATATAATTACAGGGTGACAAGAAAGTTCGGAGTGAAGAATTTTTTAACCATAACTTTCTGTACACCTAATATTTTTAACTAATTTTAACTCATTTTATAGGCCATTCAATCTTAACACACGCATTCGATACTGTATCGATGCAGAAAGTTCGAATTTTTTAAACTTCAAATAAAATTCATTCTCTATTTAGTTCTCTATTTTATCGGATTTATTTTATATCCGTAGAATATTTTTGAAGTTATGTACTTCACTCCAGGGCTTCGATTTCTGCGGATTTTTCCTCATTTTGTGGTTTTTTGATAGGGCGATGAGGATTATTTTTTAAAATGCGGATTTGCGGATTTTTGTGGCCTTTTGAAGATTATGAGGATTTTTTGTATTTTCCTGTAGTTTTTAGGATAAAATGTCATTTTTTGTTTTCAGGGCCTTCCAAAATCCGCAAAATTTTCGCCTGCGGCGCAAAAAAGGACGATTTTTAGCTTTAGGATATCCAAAATTCAAAAAATTTTCGCCTGCGGCGCTGAAAATGGAAGAAAGCTGGATTTTTTGTCTTCAAAAATTTCCAAAATTTTCGCCTGCGGCGCTGAAAAAGGACGGCTTTGGCTTCTTGACCTTCATAAATCCGCAAAATTTTCGCCTGCGGCGCAAAAAAGATTTTTCCAGTAAACAATTCACTATAACAAGGGACGGTGAAAGCATTGCCTCAAGTCAACTTTAATTTCTCATTTAATTGTCCGGATTTTAATAAGATAGTCATTATTAGTGAAAAAACTGCTCAATTCAATTGTTAGAGTCAAAAAATATAACGCATAAAGTGATTTTAATTCAATTTTTGAGTTTGATAATTTTTTGCGGATTTTTCATATAAAATGCAAATTTTTTCGATCGAAATTGCGGATTTTTAAAAATTCGAGATCGAAGCCCTGCTTCACTCCGAACTTTCTTGTCACCCTGTACTTGTCAATATGTAATAATTAAAAATTTATTTGTACTATGCAAAAAATTTAAAAATAAAAAAAAGCTTTATTATTTAATAATATATGAGTAGTTCTTCCGGCACTTAAGCCTCTATTGCCGGAGCAACTTGATGAATATTTGAATTATTTTTGCATCGAAATATTATTTGTCTGTAACTTCTAACACTCAAAATTGTTACCTTTTAAATTTGTTTTTTTAAAGTTTAAGAAAAAATAAATAAACTCACGATAGGATTTAATACGGCAATTAAAGATCCAAAACTTGAAGTGAGGAATATTACAATAGACGAAGAATATAACCCAGGCAAATTAAATAATAAAATGGAATTGGCGAATAAATTGGAGAGATAAGGTAGTAAAGGCAGAATAGCCTAAAATTGTTAAATTAAACTTATTAAAATCTTATAATGTATGAGAAATGAAAAGTTTTAGGGTTTTGAAATTTTCTATTAATTGTACTTCGTACATAAAGGCGGGCTTCTAAACATTGGTGATGAAAATGTTTTTTTTTAATTTTCAATTCCAAATGGTTATTAAAACAAATCTAACTTTACCTGTGCCCCCAAAACAATACTTAATTGTTTATTCATATTACGTAATTGAGTCATTTGTACACCTTTACAATGACGATAAACATGTATTTGAATACTTATTCCACAAAAAATAATTATTATATAATTAATTATTGTTAATGCTGAAGCATAATTTGCAGTAAAAATTGATAAGTTGTTGGTCTGTAAATATTACATAATTATTTTTAAAATCGTAATTGAAATGAAGTACAAGTAAAAATAAATTTCATGTATAAATTCATGAAAGTTTGAGGTCTGATCGAAAGCATAGGCCCAAAGAAAATTTCCAAAAAACTGGAAAATAAGTTATATATAACGCAAAAGGCTTATTCAGACAGTAGCTTAGCGTATTATTTATTAATGATCCTATTTTTGTAAAAATAGGATCGTTCCAGTTTGTGTCAAGTTTTCGGTTCTGGGCAAATCCTATCTAACTCCCTTCATTTCTTCTCTAAATTTTTCAGTTAACAAGTTAACCTACTCCAGCTCTAAGTCCAACAACATAATTTTCAATTGTATAATTATCCAATCCCAATGTTTTTGCCAATTCATAATTAGTTAAATATTCATTTTCTGGTGTTGGATGGTTTGATATATAAGAAAAGGTAAATAATATAAATATTGGAATTATCATTCCAACAATTAATATTAATTGGTGTTTAAATTTAATATTTTTACCGCTACAAAACCAAATAAAATTTATTATTAGATATCGTGGATTTTACCGTACAACAGCAAAATAACGATAAATAAATAATGTAGAGACATTCATTGAGGTAACTCTTCCCATAAAATGATTGAAACATAAAAGTACACCTTGCCAAGGATTTGGTAAGTAATGTACAGGTCCGTAATTCCAATTCGTTCCAACACCATTGTCAGAAACATAAACCTATTTTGGTGAGAAAATTAATTTTTCTTCAAAAGTTATAGGCGATCACGCCAAAACATTCCCGCGCCCAAACTTCAAATATTTACCGGTTGAGAAACAACAAACATACAAATCCCAACAATATCAACAAAACAAGTTTGTAAAAGTATTTTGCTATAAACTTGCATTTCTTTCATTGTATAACGTAAAATTAGCCAAATTAAAAACAAATTAGAAAACAATCCAAATGTAGCAAAACAATAAATTATTGTTGAATATATTTCTCCTATTAACATTTTTTTCTTCTTAAAAGAAAAATGTTTTTCTTTAAATTTATTTTAATTATATTTTTTTGTTCCTAAACATTTTATTTTTTAAGATTTTAATAAAACAGCTTAAGCATGAATATTTTTCTGTCAATTTTTTTGATAAACATATAAGTTGCGGCACTTTTTCTTTTTAGCTTCTTTCAAACAATGAAAACTGACAATTCTTTTTTTTATCTAATTACCAATTCCCTAACAAAATTGTTGGTACCAAACAAGAAATCTGGTTCATAGATATTATATTCTTATGTTTATGTTTGTCTGTGTGTTTTAATTCTCGAGAAAAATGTTTTAATTAAATGTTTATTTGTGTTTGTAAAACGTTTATTAAATCCCAGCATCACCTACATATAAATATTAAGACTTAGCGCCAAACAATGACTTAGAAATATATAAAATATTTTTAAAAATTAGAATAATCAAATTAAAAAGAAAAAGAAATTTCTTATGAGCAGCTAAAAAAATTAAAAAAAATTTTTTAAATATTTTTTAAAGTAAATATTTAAGTGACATAATATTTAATTATTATTTACAATAAACTTTAAACATTTTTCGAGTTTAACTACCAGGTGCAACATTTGTTTAATAAAAAATATTTGTTTAATAATGCCCAGATGCCCATTAATTATTTAAATATAAAATACTTTCATTTTTCAAATTTTTTATTTGCACTTTATTGTAAATTATAGTGATGGTCGGGAGTTAAAAAAGCCGAGAGTCGAGAACGAGAGCTCGAAAAATACTGAAAACACGAGAAACTGAGACTGAGAGTCTCGACTATCATTAGTAAATTAGTACTTCATTTATAGGATTATAAAGGATTGTCTCCTGCTAAATTTTGTATGTACTAAAGAGTAAAAGAAAATAAATAAAAATACCTACATAAATTATTTACGTAAAAATACGATGCCATGAAAGAATTCTTTAAGTTTTTTAAATTTCGTATTTTTTGTATTTTTTGGGTTTCAAAAAATTTTTTCTTAGTTTTTGTAAGTTTAATTGTCTTTGCCTTTGTATTTTTATATTTTATTCCTTTTTCTGTTCTGTTCAAAAATTCAGGTAACCAATTAATCTGTAGTAAAAAATCCAAATCCACCGATACCCCCTCCCCAGCTTATTTAAATAAATTAATTATTTAAAATTTAATTAAAAGAATACTATCTCAGAACAAAAAATAACCAACAAACAACAAATAATTCACTATAATTTTTTATTAAATTTACTAAAAACAATCAACCATGTTTAAATATTGGGAGAAAATATTTCATAAAAATTAAAGAAATACAAGTAGGCAGTGGAGAAAGAGAGAGGGGTAAAAAAGAATGAGCAACTAAACATTTTTTAGTTTGGCCAGTGGTATTGGAAGGAAAATTATAATTAAAAATTAGTAACAACTACATACTATAAATAAATATTTTTTAATTTTTTCTAATAATTTTTAATAAAATTTATTTATTTCACTAATTAATTGCATTAAATTGTTTTTGATGTTTAATGTTTCCCTCGCCACCGCAAACTTTTCTCGCTACTTTTAAATTCTTTCTTTTCTTCTTCTTAATATCCTGGCGCTGTTCGGGCAGGTGGACAATGATCGCAAGCACCATTTGGACCCTTTAAATATTTTTGAAATTTCTTTATTGAATACAATTCCGTACCTTCTGTCCTCCTTGTCCTTTCTGTCCATTTCCTCCTGGCTTTCCAGGTTGGCCAGGATATCCACCATCTCCAGGGGCTCCTTGTGGACCAGCAAAACCGGGCTTGCCTGGGGCTCCAGGCTCTCCAGGTGCTCCCTAAAATGTGAATTAGAAGATACAACAGATCTTTTAAAATCCAACCGGCTCTCCATCGGGTCCTGGTTCTCCGGGGGGTCCTTGAACTGGAGGTCCTTCCTTGACAACTCCGGGTTCTCCAGGTGGTCCTTGCTCTCCTGAATTGCAAAAATAATTTAAATGCAAAGCTAGACAAGTAAATTAAAATATTACCGTCTGAGCCTGGTTCTCCGTCAGGTCCAGGTGGTCCTTCTGGTCCAGGTGGTCCTCTACAAATTAAAGATTTATAATTATTGAAAGATATTTCCCGCTACCGTGGTCCGCCATCACCATCAATTCCTGGCTCTCCTTCTTTCCCATCAGATCCGGGTGGTCCTCTTGGTCCTGGCTGTCCATGAATTGGAGCTTCACAAGTCTGGCATGGCTCGGCAAGAAGTACAGTGGGTGGTGGTCCAGCTAAATTTTATTTTGATTTTTCGATTTTGATGGAAAATTATTTACCGTCAATTCCTGGCTCTCCATTTGCTCCAGGTCGTCCATCTGATCCGTCCTTTCCAGGTTCACCGCGAGGTCCAGGTGGTCCACGTGGAGAAACGCCGCAACCACAGCATTCACCTCCGCTTGTAGATGCAGCTCGGGTGCTACGTGGTCCTCTGCTTGGAGCAGAAAGAACTTGTGTCCTTGTCACCTAGAGAATTTTTTGGAAGGTTTTAAGCTAACATTTAAATTGCTTTTTACTTCTTGCCAAATATTTCCACTTCTCGATTTACAAAAATCAAGTTCTCCTTGTAATGAAGACCCCATTTGTTGGAAATATAAAGAAGAAAGTGGAATTGACATTACACAAATTAAGGTAGCTACAGTTGAAAGACAAACACCAAAAATAGCGAGTGCCCGTAAAGATTCGGCCTCCCGTCTTAATTGTTGCTTGTCGTAATCGTATGCGGCAGACGAATCCATTTTTCTGAAATTTTTTAAAAATTTCAAAATTTTTCGAAAAAAGATCGAAATGGTAAGAAAATTTTGTCTGAGAATATTTCTCTCAAAAGTAATTTTCGTAATTATTAAATAAATTAAATTAGAAAACGCTTCATTTAAAACAACTGTGGCTGAATATTGCCTCTGAGCTCAGCCTTTTAAAGGCAATTTAAAATGCGTCATCATTATAAGGGGAGGGGGAACATAAAACTATTTTGGAATTTCTTCTCTATTAAAGCTATTTTTACTGTTTCTCAAATTAATAAAAAAAAATTAAAGAATAAAAAAATTAAAAACAGGCGGGGACTGTCAAGAAAATATTTGGGAGAAAAAAGAATATATTAACGGTAAAAATATTATTGCCGGATGGTTGGAATGTGGGACGGCAAAAAAGGATGGTTAAGAAGAATAACTTTAGAAAGGGAGAGAAAAATGGAAACAAGAACCGGTTTGAAAAGAACGAAGCGGTCTCTTGTCCTTTTCATTTATATCTGTTAAAACCCCCCAAAAACCCCCAAAAATTTTCCATCAAAAAAAAACTTTTCTTTCTTTTATTTGCTTATTTGGCCGAATGAGCAATTAATTTGCAGAAAAGTAGCCTTCAAAAAAATTGACAAGGAACGTTTATATAAATTATATTTTTCTTTATATTTAACAACAAAAATGAACGGACGACAAAATGAACGGTTAAGTGGGACGACAAGAGAAGCAACAAAAACCCTAAAAATTATTTAGCAATTTATTCATTTTTGGGGGACTGGGCTGGTAGGACGCGGGTTGTCAAGGTGTGAGCTTATAAATTGTAAATTGATTAGAGATATGTATAACGTGTGAGAACTTTATATCCATTTTGCTTCATCACATGATCATAAACTCAAGAAAAAAGGGGTGAGGGTCGAAATTAAAATTGCCTTTTTTGCACCCTCGTATGCTTACCTACGTGCTCCACAATTATCAGAAACCGAAAATGTCTATTTGCTAAAAGATTGCCTGATCTTTCCAGATTTATCGACTATAACTTGAAAAATATTTTATGGAAGATTCTGAAATTCCGAAGGAGATAGTCATTTTAAGTTTAATGTATTTGAAAAAATTTTCAAGAATTTAGGGGTTTTCAGCTACTTGTCAGTTTTGAGACTTGTGCCCAAACCTTGAGGCGCCTATACGACACCAACACAACTTTTATTTTCCTCTTCGCGCAGTAGAGTAAAATTTATTCATAAATATTTAAAAATATGTATGTAAACACACAACACATCGAAAAAAATAAAATCAGCCCTTTATATAAATAAAAATTTGTAACTTTATTTAATTTACAGGAAATTAAAATACTAGAAAATATAAGGAATATGTAATCTAAGAAAGATTTTACAATCCTTGAAGTGTTTTTAATTTACTTTTGTATAAGAGTAGGTCGAGGATTTTTGAAAAAACCGAGACCGAGGATCACCGAGGCTGGAAAAGCCGAGATCGAGGTCGAGGGGGCCGAGATCGAGGTCCTATTGTATGATTATTTACATATTTTCTTAAATTTAAAAAAAATTTAAAAGGTAACAATTTTGAGTGTAAGAAGTTACAGACAAATAATTTTTCGATGCAAAAATAGTCCAAATATTCATCAAGTTGCTCCGGTAATTGAAACTTGAATGCCAGAAAGAACTACTCATTTATTGAATAATAAGGCTTTTCTTTTTTTATTTATGTATAAATATATGTATTTTTAGGTTGAGTTTTGTGTTGGAGATTTATATTATACTATTAATCATCATAAATTAATTTTTGACATAAACATTAAAAAGCATTTTTGGATAGGAATATTATAATATTAAAGTTAAAAATATTAATATAATAATAATATAAGCCAAATACTTATTTAATTTTACTTAAAGTAAATTTGAAGAATTATAAGTATAAAGAGGGTTAGTTAAAATATGGAAATGCTTGCCTATATGTTGTTATGCCTTGGAGTGAGAATTCTATAGAATTATGTATTTACGTTGGACCGAGCTTTTTAGGACCCGGTTTTTAATACATAATAGTATAGGTAGTATGTCACCGATAAACTTCAGGATTAGGAAAATTAAATTTCAGGAAAATTTAAAATTTTTGAAAAGTTGGGAAATTTCAGATAATATACTTCACTCTAACAGTCTCTCATACACTATTTAGCTTATTTTTAGTCTATTTTTCTTATCCAACAATATTTAATTTTTGCCAGAATCAAAATTACAGCTCTAAAAATCCTTCAAATAATCAAAAAAATTTATTTTTACGAAAATATTTACATTTAAATAAATTAAAAATATACAATTTTAGAAAAATATATTTAAATAACCAATAAGAATAGCTTTTTTTTCTTAATTTTATACAAGTTTGGACGAAAATTTCTTTTAAAAAATAATATCTTCACGAGGAATACAGAACCGGAAAGGCTGTGACTTGTTTAGTCAATAAAATTTTTATAAACAGCCTTTACAATAACATTGTTTTTTAGCAATAATCGAAGGTTTCCCATATGTACAATGATCAATTTCCCCACATTCTTCCTTTTTCTTTCCTTCTAAAAATTTATTTTCAATACATTTAGAATTTATTTATAATCTACCGCATTTTGGAGTGCATTCTTTATAAAGAGACCTTCCGTGTTCATCTTGTGAATAAGCATCCTTTCCAACTTTAACAAAATCAGCTTCTTTTTTCATCTGCTTTGTTATTTGGCCAGCGGTATACTCTTCAAAATTATAATTTAATATAAATATTTTTCCTTTACAGACTTGCCTAACCCATATTGTTATAAATAAAACATTTAATTATCGAACAGTCTTCCCTACCAAGCGTTCAATTAAATATCCTAACTTAAATTTAGAATACCGAGATTGTGGACTAAACTTACAAAACATTTTAAACTGATTTAGAAAACTATGCCGATAAGATTTAAATTTAGGAACTATGAGAATATTTTATTCAGTAAATTTAATAAGCATACCTGCACCGCAGTCAGCATTAACAAAGACAAACAAAACTTGAATTGAAACGACGAAAAGGAAAACTTTCATTTTTGTTTAATTTTGTTCTAAAGATAAAAACAATGTTATAAAATATGTAGAATCAGATGATAGTTAAAAAATAAATTTCAAAATAGTAGTCTTAAAGATTCCATCATTTAAAGAGTCCTATAGATCCAACATCACAACAATAAAAGTTATACTGATCTCCAAATTACTCCGAAAATTTTTTGTCGACTTGGGATGAAGGTTAATACGATTGGACCTTGTTATAGGATACACCAAGAGGCTTGTAATTTTTATCTAATAATGAGGTGTATCTTAAATAAAAGGTATCGCTTAGAGGCATTCCCTTTCTTCTCCTCCTCTAGCGGTCAATCAAATTGAGGTATTTCTATATATTATTGGGAGTTTCTTATAGACTGTATTTACTTAATTTTTAATTTAAGACTGAGTGACTTCTCCTTTTCTTAATTATATTTATATTCACTCTAAAAAACTCCTCCCTTCAAATTAATAAGAATCTTAAATAGTCAGATGTCAGCTTTTTATAATCGAGGCAAAGCCTCGTAGAATATAGCGAGACGATAAAAAATTCTTAACAGTGTCAGTGAGTTTCTAGTAGTTTGGATTCGCAACAATAGATTAGATTTGCGAATACTTTTCTGTTATAGAATTTAGAATGTTGAGTCTTTTTTTTAAAAGTACATATATCATTATAGATCTTCAGATATCGCAAACAAATTTTAAAAATCGAAATACGGAAGAATTAAATGAAATTTAAGGTGGAGGGTTAAGTAGATCCTGTTACATTTATTATAGAAAAGTTTAAAACAAATTTTTAAATTTGGCAAACTATGAGCCGCTGAAGAAAGCTAACAGATTAAAAATCTTTTATCTTTATAAAACTTTTGGTATCTAAAGGTTTTTTTTACTTTCATTATTTTCCAATCAAGTTTTTACAAAGGAATTTTTAAGCCCGTAATCTCGACTTACCTTTGAATTTTTTAAATTTGTTTATCAACCAGGCCTCGATAAAACAATTGCCCTTTAGACATGCGATTAGGGAATCAAAAATCATTTGACAGTCTAACAAAGAAATTAATAAACAAAGGAAATAATCGACTAAATAGCTAGACTAAGACAATAAAAAATGCTGTAAATTAAAAATTATTATGAGGCACGACTAATAGGCGCGAGACGTTTTGAGGCGCGAGACGTTTTAATGGGATTTCTTGGTATTGCAAAGGTGGGGTATTTCCAAAACATTTTTTATGTTCGGGACCTACGCTCTCTGGGTCCGGGATCGTTTCTACCCTATCTCTCGAAATTTCTGACAGTTATAGCAGTAAGAGCGAGGCAAAAGTTTAATCCCGGGCAGGATCGATCCTGCGACCTCCTGGCAGTTATTGCTAGGCGCTTTCGCTCACCACGTACAGGTGCTCTACCAACTGAGCTACCGGGAAGCTGCTTTCACCTTCTCTTTTAATAGATCTTAAACCCCCGCCTAGTGAGCGTTTTAAATGCTAACCAGCTGGATCTTTCTCTCTCTCTCTCTTCCTTACATAGCCAATTTTTAAAAATTAAAAAAAAACGATTTTAACTTTCAGATCCCAGACCCAAAGGGCGTAGGTCCTGAACATAAAGAAATGTTTTGGAAATCTCTCGCGCCTTAAAACGTTTCGCGCCTATTAGTCGTCCCCATAATAATTTTTAATTTACAGCATTTTTTATTGTCTTAGTCCAGCTATTTAGTCGATTATTTCCTTTGTTTAATTAATTTCTTTGTTAGACTGTCAAATGATTTTTGATTCCCTAATCGCGTCTGTCTAAAGGGCAATTGTTTTATCGAGGCCTGTTTGAAAAAAATTAAAAAAAAATTCAAAAGTTGAAATTACGGGCTAGAAAAACTAAAAATTCCTTTGTAGAAAGAGCTTACATATACAGATAGCTTTTGATTGGAAAATAATGAGAGTAAAAAAATTTTAAGTAATTAACAGCAAAATACTCAGGCAAATAGAGCTACAAATTCAATAAACAATTTTAAATTATTCGGAAAGTAACATTTGTTCGGCAAGTTTATTCATAAAAATTATTTTAATATCAAACAAAGCGCAAAACATACATGTTTATCTGTTTTTCTTTGAATCCTTTGTTTTAAATTTTCCGAAGATTGTACATATTTTTGTATCTTAGTATCGAAATTTTAAAAATATAGCTCAATAGATTTTGTATTGTAAGATGCTGCCTGTTCGCAAAGAGACTTGTTTTTATAGACGGGTAGATAACTGACACCTAGGCGAAACTTAAATTCGTGAAACCTTTCTTAAATTTCAATAACATCCTTTACTACCTCCTCCAGAAATTTCAGAATTTTTTATCAAATGTTTCTGAAGTTATAGTCGATAGACCGAAAATCTCGGTTACCATATATATCTAATCAATCTTGGCCTAAAATTTTGAGTTTCCTATTTAAATTTGAAAACAACAACTTTTTTGGAAATTTTATACAAAAGATTGAAAAGAAAAATAGGTAAAGACAAAGTTAATGGAGAAAGAATAAGATAGAAAGTTTAAACTTTTTTGGGGTTTTTTAGGATTTTTCTGATTTTTATGGATTTTAATTTTTGTATGTTTTTTTTTGTTTTTTTATTTTTTCCAATAGCCATTTATGAATAGAGTCCGGAATTTTAGAAAAGAAACAACATAAATTAGTTGTCGAACCCGGGATTCTCGATTACCCAAAAGTCCGTTGTTATCTAGGCAAAAGTAGGGATCAGATGGGAGGGATCCCGTAAGGGATTTTACGTGTTCACTAAAGTTTCACCGGAAGTTCCGGTTCCGTTTCAGAAAAGTTCCTGTGTTTTTTAGTTCCGGTTTTGGGAACCGGCACTCAAATTGGATCCGTTTTCGGGTACGGTGAACACTAATATTAACTCCACGGAATCCCGTGTTTTAAGCGGTGAAAGGGATTTACAGGATTAAAGCTCGGGATTACTTTCGATCTTCGAAGCTCAATTTGTAACAAGATCCCGTGATTGCGATTTTGCCAATCTCTATTCAATAGTACAATTTAAAAATTTTCATTTTTCAATATGATGAAAACCGGCTTTTCTCATTCTCTCCTTTAATTTTTTGTATTCACTACTTTCGGTAACTTCAATTACTTTGTGACATGTTGGACAGTTGAGGCTTTCTTGATTTACTAGACTATCTAATATACAATCTTCATGGAAGATATGCCCACATTTAAGTTTACTAATAAATTTATTTTCTTTAATTTCTTGATGACATATTTTGCAGATTTTTTTATTTTCAGGCAAAAAGGAGAAAGGCACAACCAATCCTGCCAACAACAAATGGCCTAATTCCTTCTTAAAATAAAATATTAATTAGTAATTAATAGAGTTATAACTAAACAAGCAAAATATTTACGGCGGATACAGACGGATATCCGCAGTCATTTTTACAATATCTGTATCCGTATCCATGTCCTAGTCTGAAATAAACTAAAAACATACAACAGCATGAATTTTCACTTCTCTCTTAATTTTTTCTATTTTTTGTTCACAATCTATGCCATATTTAGATAATATTTTGAATGCTTCTTCATAATCCATTCTATTAAGTTTATATTCAATTTCCTCAGTTTTAACTCCCTTTGCAATTAATGCACGAGCAATAAGGTCATGGTACTACAATACATAAAATATGGGGACATTATGTATTATTAATATTCTATCAGGCACAATTTTATTTACCCCTAGCTGATTTTTTGCATTTCAAACTTCATAAAAAATATAATTGAAATACTTGTCGTGTTGTGTCCGCACTTGCAGAATGAATATAAATGAAAATATATGACCCTTCATCGGGTTGGATGGTGGCACAGTCGATTGTGCTTCGATCTGGACCCTTTCCGTGGTGGTTCTATTCCATCTCCCATCCAATGAATTTTTCCACAGCATGAACAACTTATACAATGTGTCAGTTATCCTAGACAAGTTTTTCGATCAGAAAAAGACCTTACCTTAGTAGACATACCGAGGATATATGAGGAAAGTCTTAAAATGTGGCCCATCCCCTAATGAGGGGCATAATTTCAGTCTATCGCGTTTGGTGTCACATTAATTTAAAATTTTGATTAAATTCCAAACAAACTTTACAATAATCTTGTTTTAAATCGACTAACATATTTATTATTTAATTCCTTTAGATAGTAGTCTAATTTTTCTGGATGTTGATTTATATGAACAAACATATCATATAAATATACACAATTGTTATAAAGTTTTTGAACTTCTTCCTTTGGTAGACCCAAAAATTCGTGAACAAGTTCAATTAATTCGCTGTTAGGGGGGTTTTATAGTTAAAATTGATGGAAAGAAAATAATTAATGAAAAGAAAGAAATTGTTAATTTAATTGAAATTAACATTTTTTGGATGCTTGTTTTTTGTTAAATTGATTTTAAAAATTTCTAAAAATTATTGAAATTAATTTAAAATTTAATAGAATGTTGTTCGCTTTTTTTATATAATAGAAATAATTAAATTGTGACCAATCAGGAATAATTAAGTAAAGCAGCTGGGCTATAGCTATTTCTCTCCTTTAGCGGCGGCTGGGAGCGAACTAGCATCTTCAGTAGACCGGACTGATGTAGCCTTATTCCTACTGCATAACCTTAGGAATTAAATAGCTATATGCTTTACAATTAATTATTTATTATCTCTCTCCTCGCATGTATCCTTGTATGCTTCGGCCCACTCATTCAATGAAGAATACCTGATACTTCAAGGAAATTAATGGGGGCTGCACGCAATTGCGGATTGCGAGTTGCGGGATTTTTTCAATTGCGTGCAGCCCTGATGCTAATACAATTAAATAATAATAGATGAAAAGGCGTCCAAGAATTTCTAAAATAATATTTTTGACATAAGTTTTACGAAAATTTAAGAAAAGTTACTAGAGAGAGATGTAAATTTAAAATAATAATTTTTATGAATGGCAGATTTATTGCTATTTAAATACGCAACCATCGCTTTAAAAATTAGCCGCTTAATAAAATTTTATTTACATCGATGCCCTTTTAATTAAGCACTTTAACGAAAACAAAATTTTGAAAGAGCGGGAAAGATAAAAAGTTTTATAAAAAAGAAAAGGGCAAAATAGTCAATGCCACAACAAACTCCATTCACGTGAATGCATATTAATCGAGTTTTTGTAAAAATATCCGTTTTAATTTTATGAAATCTGTTTATCTTCCACAATTTGGATGCAAAATTACTGTTTAAATTTTCATTAAAAAAATTTTAAAATCAAATTTTGAAATGGAAATATAATTAAAAAATTTTGACAAATATGTAAATTTTGTTAGAAGATATTTTAAATTTATAATAAAAAAACATAATTTACTCAAAAATTTTATACATAAGATAAAAAAAAGAAAATCAGATAAAATAAAACATAATTTACGAAAATAGGACAGAATGAAAGTTTTTTGGTATAAATTTTGAATTTTTAAGATACTTTTACATTTAGTAAATATTAAATAATTCGAGTTTCCTTTAATATAGTAGAGCCCTCCGTCTAATAGAGCCCAGTCTGGAGCCCCCCCTTTCCGATAGGATCAGTGATGTCAAAGTTCCAAAATTTCTCTGGAACTAGTTCCAGTTCCAGAACTAGGTTTTTAATTTTAGTAGTTTCCGTAGTTCTAGTTCCGGAACTGGAACTTTGACATCACTGGATAGGTTATGTATATTAGTGATGCTCGGGTATCCCGATCCCGACTCCCGACTCGGGAAAATTTCCCGAGTTTTTGGCCTCCCGATCCCGACTCCCGGTGTCAATTCCCGATTAAGTCGGGAAATTTTTACACCCCTAAGAATGGATTTTTCTGACAAAATTATATTTTCATTTATAAAAAATGAATAAATCTGGCCTCTTGGTCTCCTAAAATTCCCAAAATTTTCGCCTGCGGCGCTGAAAAGGGAAGATTTTTGGTTTAAGGATCTTCCAAATTCCTCAAAATTTTCGCCTGCGGCGCTGAAAACTGAAGAATCTGTGGAGTTGTAGTATAGAACATTTCGGTGATTTACTAGGATTATGGTGAATTTGAAGAGACAACGAGGGATTTGGAGTAATAAAGAGAGATATGAATGGATGATTAATGTTGCACAGGGGGTGTTAATACTATTGAGGGATATGAAGAGATATGTGGCTAGTTCACCAAAATTCCACCAAAATTGAACGTAAAAATATTTTTCTCTGTTTCACTCTCTTTTCCTCTATTTCACTCCAATGGAGAGATTCTAAGAACTTAAGGTCAATGGCAACAATTATAAATCAAAGCTGGGCTCTGGCTCAAAGAAAAAGCCCCCAGCAACACCCAACACTGATTAACTCTACGGTTACTAGGTTTTTTGGACAGGCTGTTGGCTTATCTTTCAAAATAATCGGGGAAATAAACTCTTAAGTTATTCTTAAAGATCGTTCACTATAGAGGGATATGAAGAGATATTTCACTCCAATGAGAGTCAAAATTTTTGGCTGCGGCGCAAAAAATGGAAGAAATCTGACTTCGAGACTTAAAAATTCTTAAAATTTTCGCCTGCGGCGCTAGTAAGGCTTCTTTACCTTCCAAAATTTTCAATATTTTTGCCGTGATTCAAAAAATCGGAATTTTTGGCGCCGAAGGCGCCAAAAATTTTTTTATTGCTAATTCCCGACTCCCGATCCCGACTCCCGAGGTCATTTCCCGACCCGACTCCCGTTTCCCGATTCCCGGGTTTTTTCTTCTCCCGAGCATCACTAATGTATATCACTCATTTATTAGAAATAAACGTTAATTTTATTTTTAAGTTTTTTACTTTGTTTCGTATCAAAAAGCAATTTCTCCAAACTCTTTTGATTTTCTGTTAATAATAAATATATTTAAATAAATAATTATTCAATCTACCTTTAAACTTGAGGTTTTAAAATATAAACAAATTTTATCTATAAACTCATTAACATTGTTGAAAGTTTTTACATTTGTACTTTGTGAATTGGTGTTGGAACTACTCGGATAGTCTAGCTGAAAAATATTTTTCAATAATTTGGCTAATTATGAAACCTGGAAAGAAATATAACGGCTAGAAGGAAATAGATATTGGTGGCTAGGTGCTGATGTTTGGGGAGTTGTATATGGGCCTATAAAAGTTTCAAGAGTGTTTCCATCATATGTTGAATGATTATTGTTCATTTGTTGGTTATAATTCAAATAATCATGATCCATATTTAAAAATTCATAACTTTGCTGAATTGGCGACGGATTTATTGGGTGATTTTCAACGTGTTGGGAGAACGGATTCTATAAAAAATAAAATTAGATATGTGAAAAATCAGAACCTGAACATTTGGAATAAATGGTTGATGTAACAATGATGGAGAGTTATAAACATGCACAGGGGAATAGTCCATTCCATAATAATTAGAATTTTGTTGAGAACTATGCTGAAATAGAGAAAAGGTATTACAGGGTGACCCAAAAAGTTTAGGACAAAAGTAATTTTGCCATAACTTTTTTTCTCATAAATATTTTTTTATATTTTTTCGTTTATTTTGTAGCTCAATTAATTCTCTATCATACAGTAAAATTAAAGATTTTTTGATTCAGGATTAAGAAAGTTATGTAATTTTAGGTACACCATATCAAAATTTTCCCCCCAAAATTTTATTTTCTGTATCTCAGAAAGGAGAAATCCAAACGGGATGATCTTAACAGAATTTAATTAAGATCATTAGCGAACCAGACAAATCTGAAAGATAAAAACTCCAACTCCTACATGGATGGCTCTGAGTAGATGTAAATCAGTTTTGGGGGGAATGCGATTCTCTCATTTTGGGAGTTACGCGCAATCGAATACCTCTTTAAGCGTTAATCTAAAAAATTTTTTGCTTTATAATTTCTATAGATAAAGGACTGCTCTAGATGCCACAAAAATTTTGTGTAATTCCTGCAAGTTGTTCTAATGTTATAGGCAAAAAGTCTCAAAAAAAGGTGCGACCTGGAGCAATAATTTTTCGCACTTTCCTTTAACCTTATCTCAAAGTAGAATGGGGAAAATTCTAAAATATTTTTTTTATTTTATTCTCCATTTAGTTCTCTATAATTTCATCATTATTTGATCTCATTATCTTTAGATTGAATAAAGTTATGACATAAAAGGTTTGTCCTAAACTTTTTGGGTCACCCTGTAATTTAGGATTTTATTAAAATTTAGTCAAAAAACCTGAAAAGACTGCTCTTGATGACTAGCCGGAAATTGATGGGGGTGGGTTGGTGTTTGGTGAGTTGCATGCGGCCCTATGAAATTTTCAATAGTATTTCCATCATTTGTTGAATGAAAATGTTGATTTGACGATGATGGAGTGTTATGAACATTGAATGGAGAAGGGTGTGTAAACATTGAATTAACATTTGACTTTGATTGAAAATTCTATTAAATTCTAAACAAGTGTCAAAAAAACCTGGAATGGATGTTCAGATTGACTAGACAGAGCTTGTTGATCGAATGAGGTTTTGGGTGTAGCATATTGCCCTATAAAAGATTCGAGAGTGTTTTTATGTTTTGAATTATCATTCTCCATTTGTTCAACACATTTTGGGATTAATAAAAGAAATAGTAATTGAGTTATCAAATTTTTTGATAACATTTTTAAAAATATTTATCTTAATTTTTATGCTTGTTAGAAAAGCACTACTGTTTCATTACATTTTAGTGAACAAACTTCTTAAAAACTACTTCACAAACTCTGCCCATAAGACTTTAGGATTGAAAAAAGTTTGAATGACTTTCTTAGCGAAGGTCTTGTCACGGACTTTCATGGAAGAACATATCGAGGATTTCTTCAACGAGGAATCGCCTAAAAAATCAAAAAAGGACATTCAGGTAAATTTTTCTATTCCAGATTTTTAAATTATTCAAAAATTTGAAAAGTAAAGCGAGTTTGGCAAATTTATCAAGGCATTCACAAGCTCCATTCATGTAGGAATGGAATGGGTAAGGGGATTATGTGGCAAAGTAAAATTTAATTTGGCTTAGGTTTAGGACAGGAATATGCGTCATGTATGAAATTATGCGTCCCATGAAGTATATTTGTGTCCCAAAAAATCATTTTGCGTCCCATGAAAGTATATGCGTCCCAAAATATTCTTTTGCTAAAAAAGTTTAATTTTTGTCTTTTATTTTATTATCAAACTTCTTATTAGGAAAAAACCCCTTCTATTCGTTGTTGAGAAAAGCGAGAATAATTTTTTAATAAACAATTTGAGGTTCTAAAGATTTTTTAAAACATTTTTAATCATTTTTAAAAAATCTTTCCAAAATTTTATTATAAAAAATGTAAGAAATTTTTTGATTAAAAATCGGTATCTGCAAAAAATATATACAGATTTAGTATTATTTAATTTAATTTTGAGTAAAAATTTGTGAAAAATATATTTGGGAGATCAAAGCATAGTAACTAAACAGTTTTTATAATTTTTAAAGAGTATGTATAGTTCTATCCGGCATTGAAGTTTCCGGCATTGGAGCAACTTGATTAATATTTGAATTATTTTTGCATCGAAAAATTATTTGTCTGTAATTTCTTACACTCAAAATTGTTACCTTTTAAATTTGTTTTTTGAAGTTTTAAGGAAATATGCACTACTGAATAGAGGAGTGTCATTTCTGGAGGCACTTCTTGCGGGCCTTTGTTAAGGCTCCTATACTTATAGTATTCCAATTTTTCGTTTATTACTTTAAGTTTATACCTTCTATGGTTAAATTAAAATTTCATTAGAGTAATTTAAATCTTAATTTTAATTTACCAAAAGACTTTAAACTGTGGTTGACTGATATTGGAATAGTTAACCAAAAAGAGCATTTAACTGTGATAGCGAAATGGGTAAAGGAAAATAGTAATGATTAAAAAATAAGTCCACAGCTATGACACACCTTTATTAATGTCAATGATATAAATAGAAACTCACAATAGGATTTAAAACAGCGATTAACGACCCCAAACTAGAAGTAAAGAATATTGCAATAGACGAAGAATATAGACCAGGCAAATTAAACAGAAAGTTTAAATTGGTGAATAAAGTGGTGATATAGGTTATTAGAGGTAGAATGGCCTATAAAATAAATAAATTCTTCAAAATTCAAGAAGTCAAGACAAATTTAATTTTACCTGTGCCCCCAAAACAATACTCATTTGTTTATTCATATTACGTAATTGAGTCATTTGTACACCTTTACAATGCCGATAAACATGTATTTGAATACTTATTCCACAAAAAATAATTATTATATAATTAATTATTGTTAATGCTGAAGCATAATTTGCAGTAAAAATTGATAGGTCGTTGGTCTGTAAATGTTAATTTTTTAAATGAAAATTGAGGTTCTGTTAGAGCTTCCATTTTCCCATTTCAGAAATCTTTCAGGGAATGTAGGGAGTTTTCCGAGAGTCAAATTTCAAGTTCCAGCGGCTTCGAGAGACTCTTTTTGTGTCTAGTCTCATGTTTTTTTAACCCAATCAGGCATTATCTTACTCTCGATCTAAGTCCAACAACATAATTTTCAATTGTATAATTATCCAATCCCAATGTCTTAGCCAATTCATAATTAGTTAAATATTCGTTTTCGGGTGTTGGATAGTTTGATATAGAAGCACAAACATTTAATACAAATATTGGAATTATCAATCCAACAATTAATAATAATTGGTGTTTAAATTTAACATCAACATCGCTACATAGAAACGTTAAATATTTTTAAAGTTTTCAAGAAAATTTACCGAACGACAGTAAAATAACGATAAATAAATAATGTACAGACATTCATAGAGGTAATTCTTGCCATAAAATAATTTATACGAAGAAGAACGAATTGCCAAGGATTTGGTAAAAAATGTACAGGTCCATAACTCCAAGCTGTACCTGTGCCATTATCAGAAATATAAACCTTTTTAAAGAAAAGTTAAATAAAAAATTGTTTAGAGGAATCAGAGCGCAGAAAAATTTAAATTTAACATCCTATAATTTGGGTATTAACCAAGCATATATTATATTTACAAATTTTAAGAGGATTTAGATGAAACTATTAGGATATCTGTTCAAATAGTTCTGTTTACATTATCTTTTAGTTGCCTGAGAATGGTCATATGACCGGATTAGATAACTTATGTCACTTGTTCTTTTAATAATACGGGCCCTGAGGTATTTTGTCTAGAATTTTTCTTACATCTCCGATACTCCAAATATTTATTTACCGGTTGAGAAACAACAAACATACAAATCCCAACAATATCAACAAAACAAGTTTGTAAAAGTATTTTGCTATAAACTTGCATTTCTTTCATTGTATAACGTAAAATTAGCCAAATTAAAAACAAATTAGAAAACAATCCAAATGTAGCAAAACAATAAATTATTGTTGAATAGATTTCTCCTATTAACATTTTTTCTCTTGAAAGTAAAATGTTTTTCTTTAAATTTATTTTAATTATTTGACTAACATTTTTTAATATATGTACATATGTACTTTAATTAAAAACAGATGTTTTGTCAAAAAAAATTTTTGTTATATTTTTTATATTAGCTTTTTTGGTTATTTAGTGAAAAGTTTAAACTCGTCATTTTCTAAAAATTTTATCTCGATATGGACTTGTCACTTTTCATGGCATTTTGAACTTAAACTAGGAACTTATTTTGATTTGCCCCCCATCCTAAATAGTTTTACTGATCATCTTAATTTTTAAATTTTATTTAGATACCTATTTTAACGTTTTACAGGTAAAAGATTTGATCCTTAGTTAAGTAAGGAAGAACGAGATAAAACTGGCTCTATTTAAACGCCCAAAGTTTAAAATGTATTAAATTAGAAAATTAAAGTAGCACCCCTATATTTCAGTCGGTAGAGCACCGTGAGAAGGGTTGTCGGTTCCTGGAAATTCTTCGGAAATTCTTCGGAACCGAAGAACCGAACCGAAAAATCCTCGGTTATTCGGTTCGGCTCGGTCCAGAACTGACAACCTTACTTGTGAGCGAAATCATTTAGCATTAAATGCCAGGATTGTTTTTAAAACTTTTACCTTTTCTCTTTATTAAGTAAGTTTTTCAAGTAAAAAGTGTAAAATAATTTAGAAAAAGCTTTGTTTATAAATTTTAAAAGTATAAATTCAATTTTATTTGTCTCAAATAATTGTATAAAATAATTACTTAAAAATTATCCCACACTTTTTTTTGATTAAAAATTATTATTTTTTAGCCAGGTTAAACATTTATATCTAAACTTTGGCTTTATTCCCATGAACCAAGACAGGTTTTGTTACTGTAAGAAAGTTCATGTAAACATGTTTTTATAATTTGTTTTATTTTATTTACGTTTTGCTTTTAAAAAATTCTTTAATTGTAAAAATAAGGAATTAAGACTAAATAAATAAAAATTTAGATTCCAACAAATATTCCTTTTTATGTTGTATTTGAAAATAAATTAGCAAACATATGTAGAAAACACAATTTCGCGAAAGTTTTTTTAAAAGATTAAAAGGAAAACAGACAAAAACAAAATTAATACAAAAAGGGAATAAAATGAAAGATTAAAATTTTTTGGATTTTTTTATTTAATTTTTTATTTTTATGGGTTTTAATTTTTCTGATTTTTTTTTGTTTTTTTTTAATTTTTCTTTTTTCTCGTAATTTAAGCTCGAAATACGTCTGATAAGATAAAGTTGGTCAAGATCAAGACCTTGCCTCAGTTATCTTCAACCTCGGACATTTCCGCAAATCTGCTCCTAGACCTCAATCTCGGCCTTTCCAACTTTTGCAATCCTCTGCCCCTGTTTTTAAAAAAGACCTTGACCTCGACCAACTCTATAAAAAAATTAAAAAAGATTTAGGGTGTTTTTGGTGGTCACTGGAATTTTGGTCACCAATTTTTTGGAATTTTGATCACCAAACGAAAAAATACGAATCTTATCTAAAACTGATATTAATAAATTGTTTTTCAACTTCCAGTTGATCAATTTCACTGTTACTCATTCCTGGGAATTTTTTTGATCAAAATTGTAAAAAATCGAAAATTGATCAACTATAACTAGATCCGTTACATGGGTAGGCTACATTATCCGAACCCCATCTGAAACCCCCCTGACTTTTTTTTCAATCCGACCTATCTCAGAAATAATTTCAAAAGTCCAAACCATATAGGGAAACTTGTATTGAATTCATAAAATTTTTTAGATTATCAAAAGAAATTAGGCAACTAATAATATGGGCAAATTATCCCAGAAATTTTACTAAAACATCCAAATTCGTTTAAAAAGATCAAAAAGCTGTTTGAAGCCCAGATTGTAGGATCTAAGCAACAAAAAAGTTCACAAAAGCAAAAAATAGTAAAAATTTCTGAGTAGATTAATTTAGTTAAGGCTACAATCTATGTATATATTTTGGTGGATTATAACAGATTAAAATTAAAAATTTTCAATTACATCAAATAAGACCGGATTTTTCAATTCTCGTGATAAGTTTTTTGTAATCACTGTCTTCGGAAACATCAATTAATTTATCCTGACATTTGGGGCAAAAGTATTTTGTAGTGCGGTCATTTGAACTAGTCAACGTCTTGATGCAATCCAGATGAAGAATATGTTTGCATTTAACCTCCATAACATATTCCTCATCTTTCAATTCTTTCTGACAGAATGCACATTTTGTTTCATTTTTTGGCAAAGAAGAGTAGGGCACAGCCTTTTCTAAACCCATTCGGCCTATTTCCTCCTTAAAATAAATTGTTTTACTCTGGCCTGACTGTTATTGATAGCGCTTTCGCTCATCATATACAGGAGCTCTACCACTGAGCTACCGTGGTATCGAACTTTCTCTTTTATGCTTTTAGAACTTTAGAACTTTCTCTTTCGTTTAACCCCCGCCTAAGCTTTTAAATGTTCTAGGTGAATCATCCTTACAATACCAGTATTATGTTATTTAGGAAAATGATAATTTTGGAGGTCAACTTTTTCTTATTTTCTGACAAAATTGATCTAGCTTCCCTAGATTTAGATGGAAGGAAGCCATGGCCATTAATCCACCGCCATTATGCTTTAATGACCATTAGACATTTAGCACAAGATCCAGGATGAAGGAAAGAGAGGAATAAAAAAGAGGGAGTTTGAATCAAAATTGAAAAAAGTTAAATAAAACATACGACAGCTTTTACTTTCACTTCCTCTTCAATATCGTTTATTTTTTGTTTACAATGTTTGCCATAATCAGACAATATTTTGTATGCTTTTTCATGATTCATTTTATTGAGCTTATATTCGATTTCCTCAGCTTTAACCCCCTTTGCAATTAATGTACGAGCAATGAGGTCAAGGTGCTACAATATTAAAATAAGAAATTATTTTTTATTACATATATCTGCCAAAGTTTTATCATCATGGAAAATTTACCAGACTTAATGAGAATGACAAATGTAAGAATAATTTATAATGTGAACCACCCACAAAGGCGGATAATATTATAGTTCGTTACGTCTACAAACTGCTGCTTACGTCTACAAACTGCTCAATGGGTCTCCTAGCTTACCTATATTAGAGTAGACCAGCCTAGCATTATATGAGTAATTAAATTTTGACTAAATTTCAACCAAAAATATGTCCAATAATTTAATTTTAAATAAACTAACATATTTATAATCCAATTTTTTTGGATTTCGGCCTATATGAACAAACATATCATTCAGATACACACAATTGTTATAAAGTTTTTGAACTTCTTCCTTTGGTAACCCCATAAATTCGTGAACAAGTTCAATTAATTCGTTGTTAGGGGGTTTTAAAGTTAAAATTGAAGGAAATAAAATTAATGAAAAGAAAGGAATTGTTAATTTAATTGAAATTAACATTTTTTGGATGTTTGTTTGTGTTAATTTAATTTTAAAAATTTCTAAAAAAATTATTAAAATTAATATAGAATTTAATAGAATGCTTCCAAATTGCTTCCAATCAGCAACAAATATTTAGTATCACCCGATGTAGGCACTCTTCCATCAATAGGGGCATGTCTTCTTATAAGCTTCGACTTTTATTTTGACTTCGATCATTCAATGAAGTATTACTTATCAAGACAATTAAATAATAAATGAAAAGCCCCCCCCCCCTCCTTCGAATTTTTAAAATAATATTTTTAACATAAGTTTAAAAAAATTTAAGGAAAGTTACTAAAGAGAGATGTTGTTTATTTAAAATAATTTTTAAGAATGGCGGATTTATTGCCACTTAAATAAGCAGCCATCGCTTTAAAAATTAGCCGCCTATTAAAATTTATTTACATCCATGCCCTTTTAATGATGCACTTTAACGAAAATAAAATTTTGAAAGAGCGGAAATGATAAAAAGAAAAGGGCAAAATAGTCAATGCCATAACAAACTCCATTCACGTGAATTCACATTAATCGAATTTAAGCGGCAAATCCGCTTTTAATTTTTATTAAGAAATTTAATTATGAAATCTGCAAATAATAATAACAATTTGACCGACAAAATTTATATTTAGACGGTAACTGCTCCGTTTTGTCGTTATTTGATGGTGAATTAGTTAAAATTCTTATTTGAGTATAAAATTAACAAATAAAGGAAAACATACTCAAATCTTTTTTAATTTGTTTATTAGTTAAGCGCTCAGATTTTCCTTGTCTCTTGACACCTTCGGAATATCGGTTGTGGGTTTTGGGAATTAAGTGGGGGAGGGCTAAGGAGCAAATTAGATGAATAAAATAGGTTTAATTGAAACATTAATATCCAAAATATGAAATAAATGGGTCTGAGACTTGTCATACTGGGAAATTAAAAAAATTTTGAGTTAGAGATTCCACTGAAAATTTTAAAAACGTAGGAATTACTTGATTACTTTGTTAAGTAAAAGAAATTTTCTTATATAAATTTTTTTAGGTTTATGTGCCTTACTTCCCCCCTAATATTGACCTTTTTGCAGCCTTCAGTTCAAACATTGTTATCTATTAATTTTTATTTAATAAAAAAAGAAATATAATATAATTTTGACAAAAAAAAATTTACAAAATAGCATCACTTTGACTATGCTTAATTGAGGAAGTTTCTGATACTGATGTTTTTACCCCTTCTTTATTATTTTGGATCTCTTTTGCCAAATAACCATATTTCATATGTACAATAATATAATGTGCTAATTGCCGCCAAACTTTAGGAAAAAAAATTTTTCTGGAATTTAATTTTCCAAATTACCCCTTGTAGCGTCTGCCCTCTCCTGTGCATTAAGTGTGGGGGTGGAAGCAATGTGGTTAGTCAAAGCATATTCCATTGCATCCTTTAAATAAGTCAGAATTTAGTCAGAATTTTATTTTTATAAAATCAGAATTTCAGAATTATTTTGGTACTTATCGGTCATACTCTTGACACCTTCGGAACGCCAATTTGGTTTTGGGGAATTTTTGGGCGCATAACCGATAAGATAATAGACTGATGTGAGTGTCAGCCGAATGATCGGCTTTAACTTTTTGATGCTTGATCCAATTCAAATAAATCTTATTCATTCGAAAGCCCTCGATAAGAGGAATCTTTTTTCCAACGTAATGGATCAAGTCGATCAATTGTTTAAGAATTATAAACCGATCAGGGTTGTCTTCTTACCTTATTTTTGATCTTTTCGCCCCATTTTTCCCCATTCTTAAGTTCGCTTTTAATTTTCCCCCATTTTAGTGGTTTGGAAAAGACACCTTGAAACCGATAAATGTGAATTCACAAAATTATCAGGTTATAACTTTTAAATGAATGATCAGACTTGATCCATCCTATAGATAAAAGGTACACCTTATCGAGGGCTTTCGAATGATATTAGATTTATTGGAATTGTATCATAAAAAAGTTATCAATGATGGCAATCAGTTTTTATGCCGATAACTACCATTATTTTTAAAAATCAGAATTTAATTTAATCAAAATTCCTTACAAGGAAAATATCCCAATATTCAGGTTTAAACCCTCTACTGGCATATTTTACATGATTTTCCCCAATTTCAAAAAGTCTCATTTGAAGACAATCCTCCATATGATAAAGGTTTTTTGCTGCATAAGAAATTGTCTGAAATTTTAGAAAAAAATATTTTTTTATTAAAATTCAAATATACTTGGACAAATTTAAGTGCTTGAGTACGAAAATCAGCACTTTGCCTCCAATCATCTCCGTGACGGTGGATCTTGACAAAGAGAAGCTTGGCTTGAGGGTTGTGGTCGAAAATATACTATAAAATAAAGTCAGAATTGATTTATAAAATCAGAAAAATTAATCAGAAATCCAGAAATAAAATCGGAATTTAGTCAGAATTTAACTAATAAATAAATCAGAAACTAAGTCAGAATTTATTTAAAAAATCAGAAAAATTAATCAGAAACCCCAAAACTAAAATAAGAATTTATTTTTAAAGGATCAGAATTTAACTACTAAATAAATCAGAAACAAAATCAGAATTGATTTTAAAAAATCAGATTAATCAGAATTTTTAAAAATTCAGTATTACCGTATAAATAGTAGTTCCCAATTCATAGAGAAAATCAAAATCATCACTCCACGTAAGATTTACTAAATTCTAAAAATAAAATATTTAAATTTTAATTAAAATATTTTATTCACTCTTTCATATTCATTTGGACACCATTTACTTATCTCATCTTCTGTCCAGTCATCCTCTCTTCGAAATATAAGCTCCTAAATGAGAGAAAAAAGGGGAATTGGTTTGATTTTTAAAATTTTTTTTTAAATTTTAATTTAATTTTATTTTTTTACTTGTTCATTAGTCGCCGCAGTTTCATTTTTCTCTTCATTATTAACTGCCCCGTTTTGTTGTTTCTGAGGTTCAGTTGTAATAACCATTTCTGTGGGGTTGTTGGGTGAGGACATGGCTAAATAATTTTTTAAAAGAGAATTAAATAATTTTTTCATTTTCTAAAATTTTTAGAATTAATTTTTTTTGAATTTTAAGACCTTGGAAATTCGTAAAAAATAAGGGAAAATTTTTAAAAATATGTGGTATGACTAAAATAATTACAAAAGTTTTCCCCAAGTTTTTGAAGTTTCGCGTGTCATAACTTTTTTGTTTAATTATTTAAAATTTAATTTTCTTTTCCATTTAATAGAGAAATTAATTCTCTCTCGATTGACACCAAAATTATCCGAAATGGACCACCTAATCGGGAGTTATAAGGCTGGAACTGAAACCCTCACACATAGGGCTGTCGTTAACCGCTTTTATTTAAAATTAAATAACTCGGAAAGGATTTATTGGAAAGTTCGGATAAAAAATAAAAATAATTCCCAGTTACCTTTCTCTTCATTCACAGCTTTTTCCTCTTTTTCCTCTATTTTTTCCCCGCCTTTAGTGTTTGACCAAGCATTGGTTGCCCTAACAGTGGCAGAGTGTTGTTTAGCTTTTTTGCAAAAAATCCCACAACAAGACGGAAAAATAGATGAAGAGGAAGAGGTGTTATTATTGTTTGTATTGTTGTTGGGATTACTAAAAAAATAATTATTTTTTTATTAAAAAATTATTTATTTTTATAAGAGAAAGCGGGGGCAAAACATACGTTTGTAACGTATGGGCAAATGCTTATAAAACAAACAGATTAAAACCTATAGCCGTGAAAAATTGAAATACCATTGTTAATACTGTTAGCTAACAATATTTAAAATTTCAGAATTTTTGGGTGTAAAATTCAAAAGTTATAAACGAAAACGTTCAAAAAATCGTTAATTTTTCGCAAATTTTTGATATTTTCAGCCATAACATAAAAACAACTGGACCAAAAATTCTAAAAATTTTAGAAGTGTTAGCTATCCTTATTGAGGACATTTTTGCTAAATTTCAAGTTTTTAGCTAACATTTTGTTTATTTTACAAGTGCCTACGTGAACTCTTATGAGTAGAAACATTGCCTTAACTAACATTTTATGTTTACTTAAATATAACTTTAAAGAAAAAGTTTAATATTTTATTTTGCTTTATATCAATAAAAAATTAAATTATTAATTAAAATTTTAAATGTCAGGATATTAAATATTATATTAAATAATTAAATGCCAGGTGGAAACATATACAGGTGGAAAATCCCTTCAAAAATTGCCTAATTTTAATACGAAAATGTCTACTTTTCTTCTAAAAATTTAAGCTTTAAAGCTATATTATAGGGCCTCAATTAGATAAAAATAAGCTTCAAGAGGTTAGCTGATCATAAATCAATAGAAAATTTATTTTAACAGATTAACTTTTGTTTTCTTTTAAAAACAAACTTTTCTTCTTATTTTTTTAGCTTACTAATTTCCAGTAAAAAAAAGAAAAAAGAAATATTTTTTATTAGGTAAGCATGGAAAAAAATAACAAGCAAACATTCAAAAAAAATTTATTGAATAAAGTGTGCCTCAAAAAAAGAACAAATAAAGGGAAAGTAAAGGGAATTTGAGAAGAGAGTGAAAAATATGCCATAAAAATAAAAATATGTAAATAAAAAATGAGAGAAATTTTGACATTTTAGAAGCTTAAAAATTTTGGAAATTAAAAAAAAAAATTTTTACTTAATGACATTTTGGATTTTGACGTCTTTATTTGGAAAATTTTTAATAAAGGCCAGCTATCTGAGAGGCTAAAAATTTGTATTTCTATAACGAGTGGAGTTAACGGTTTTAAGAAAATCTTCGGATAAGGAATTAAATTTCTCCACATATTAGATTAAAATAATCTTCGATAAGTGGGATAATTTATAACTTAATAGAAAATTATTTTAATAGATTACCGTATATACTCTATTAATTACCCTCCCTCAAATAAATACCCCGCCCCTATTAGTTACCCCTTCAAGCAAAAGGTTGAAGCAATCTTCTTAAAATTAGTTATAATTGCCTTCCTAAAATAACCTCTATTAATTACCCCGCCTCTATCAATTACCCGCTCCAGAGAGAGGTCGAAACAATAATTACCCAGGGTAATTAATAGAGTATATACGGTAACTTTTGTTTTTTCTTTTAAGAACAAACCTCGTCTTAACCCTAATAACGAGGTGTAGGTTTATATCGCGCTGATTTAAATTAAAAAAATATGCCCTTTAAAAATTTGAAAAATATGCCCTTTACCATATATATAGTGCGTGTCATAACTATACGTCCACTCAAGATTTTGGGTTTATTACATTAAAATGCGATAGAATTAATTAAAATATATTAAATGGGGATAAGACGATCCTATTCCTACTAGCTTAACTAAGCATTCAAGTATTTATCAACAAATATAGTGAGCTTTTGAAATTTATGAATTATTGAATTTTGAAATTATTTGAATTTTGAAATTATTGAATGCTTAGTTAAGCTAGTAGGAATAGGATCGTCTTATCCCCATTTAATATATTTTAATTAATTCTATCGCATTTTAATGTAATAAACCCAAAATCTTGAGTGGACGTATAGTTATGACGCGCACTGTATGTACTCTATTAACCTAAAAAACGGTCTGTCTACAATTTTAAACTTTAAAAATATTTTAATAAAAATTTAAATCACTAAAATAAGAAAATTTTATGGAATTCGAGTAGCTTGAGAACTCTTATTTGAAGATAAAAAAGACCCTTGGGATTTTGTATAAAGATAAATATGAATAATAAATAGACGTGTATTTATTTTTCTATTTTTTTGAAATAAGAGAGTAAATAAAAAATAAAAAATATTTTTCAACTTTTGTTGAAAACACGAAAAAAGAGCAGTTATAGAAGAGTAGGATCAGCTGAGTTCTAAATTCCATAACTTTTAAATGGAAAGTCCACCTCTAATTTTATTTTGGTTTCATTCGATAGACGAGAAAATTTGCTACAAAATAGTTAAAAGTTAGAATTGTTGTGTTTCGAACAGAAAAGTTCTGATCAAAAAAAAATTAAAATTTCTGAAGGAAAATGACTGTATTTTCTTTCATAATATGTATGTAGAACAAAGAAACTTTTAGATAATTTCTTATACTTGATCAATTTTTTCTCAAATATTTAGGATTTAAAATTTGATTCCTTGTTCTGTTAAAAAAACCAAATTAATTTTTACCTTCAAATTATTCGAATTCTTCTACAACATAATACATATTCCTATTTCTGCTATTTTTGTTAGTTTATATAATCATAACCTTTTTTAAATCAAAAATTCTCAAATTTAACTATTTTATAGCAAAGCTTATATTCTCTATTAAAAAATATTTAAGAAATAAAAAATAGAAAATGCAACAAGGAAACAAAAGGGATGAAGCTTAATTAGTTTATGGGGACTCTAATACAATTTTACTTGATAAATGTAAATAAATAAATTAAAATTAAAAAATATTTTTTAATTAAATTTTAATTAAATAATAAATTTCTTATTTTCTTATTTTTGCAAAAAAAAATTTAAAAAAATTTTTTTAATTAAAAATTAATTAACAAAAAAATTAAATGTTAAATAAAGCTAATTTTTAATTATTTCCATAAAAAGGAAATAAATAAATTTTTGGTTTTTTTAAATTATTTCCCTTTATTTTTAACAAAAAAATGTTTTTTAAACAAGGAAGGAAATATTTATTAAAGGAAGCCTCTAATGAAGCCCTCTCATAAATAAACAAAAAATTATTTTAAAGGAAATAAAGTTAAAAGTAAAATAAAAGAAGGGATTTGTTTACAGTCAAATAACGAGTGATTTTGAATGTATTAGATAAAATTTGTTGTATTTTTATTTGAGATTTTTTTGTAACGACATTTTATTAATAGATTGAGCATGTTTACTAATAGAAGGGAACAGAAGTAAAAAAAGGAAGGAAGGCTTCCTTCCTTATTCACTTTAAGATTTTCCGTAATTGAGTACTTATTGATGATTTGCCTTATTTGTTAGAAATACACCTCCGATCTATTACAGTCCAATTTATCACTGGCTTATTAAAGTCAGATTCTCTACGCTTACAAATTAGTTAATGTTCTATGGTAGATTTATAATAGCTCCGAAAGGTGGGCTCCATGGCAGATTTTACAGCTCCAAATTGTGGAATTAATCCTTTCCCTAATTTAAATGCCTTACTTTTAATTTTTTTACAAGTATTTTTAAAGGTCTATTTAGATTATTAAAAGAAAAAAAATAATTACTTGTCATCTTTAGGGGTGTTAATATTATTATTGTTGTTTTCTTGTTGTTGTGGATTGACTGTCGACATTTTTAAAAATTCTAAAATAATTTTTTAATATTAATAAATATTAAAATAAATTTATTTATTTAATTGTTTTCTTATTTTCTCATTATTAAAATATATAAATCCACAAGAGAATTTTATTTGAAAAAATAAATTTTTCTATAAAAAATTAATAGGGGAAAAGATGTCATTATTGCCTTTTTTTACAATTACACATTTTTAAAATTAAACATTATTTTGCTTGTAATTACTACATTTAAATAAAAAAAGGAAGTAAAAATTGTGTGAAAATTAAATAAATAAATATTTACCTAATTATTACTTACATACATAGGTCATCAATCGACGTTTCAGGTGACTCATTTTTTGGTAGAATTTGAATGGCAAAAATTATTTTTGGTTAAACTTACTCCTTTGTAAAGGTTGGTAAAATGATGGCAGATCCTGAGAAATTCCCGGATATACAGAGCCGATATTTAAACCGAAAATTTCTTAATATCTGGATCCGAAAAATTCTATGCAGGAGTAAGTAATGGAAACACATAAGTCTGATCAACTGAATAAAAAAATTTGATCAACTGCTCAAAGCCTCGAAAATAATTTTTTACATTATCCGATGGAGAAATAGCTAGACTAGCTATAAGCTTTATTATTTAATAATATTTACAATTTTTACAAAATAAAGGGGAAAGTGTGTTTGTCCATCTGGGAATTTTTTTCAACAAAAAATATTTTTTCTTTTTTCATATAAAAAACGTGCCCTTTTAATATTAAAAATATTAAAATGACTTTAATTGTTAATTAGACAAATTTCTCTTTTTTTTTATTTTTTTCCAATAAAAAAAACATTTTTTGAAGTAAATAGACTGTCTTTTTATATTTAATTAATTTTTCTTTTTTTTGTTAAATACTAAAAGAACGGAAAAAATGAAAAAATAAAAAAATAAAATAGGGAAGGGTTCAAAATTAAAAAAAATTTGACGGAAAAAATTTTAAGCAAATTGGTTTTTAATTTTATTTAAATAAATTTAATGGTAAAAATATGTAGAGAGATATTTTTTGTTATTAAGATAAAATAAAATAAATGAAAGGAAAAAAATAAAGTCAGAATCTATGTAAATTAAAAATAGGGTTCAACCCCAGTCCTCGGGGAAGGGGGTTCATTGGGAACGGTGTGAGGCTCTCCCCCTGAGCTAGCGTCTTCGTCACCAATGCTAAAACCACCGCAATCACCGTCCCCGCGAAAACAGCCACCTCACCGTAAATGCCGAACCCTAATTGAAAATATAAAAATCAGAATTATAATTTAAATCAGAAATATTTATTTATAAAAAATACAAAATCAGAATTTCTTATAAAAACAATTTCAGAATTATTAATTCACACCAGAATTTTTATTTTAAAAAATCAAATAAAAATCAGAAATTCTGATAACCAAATAAAAATACAAAGTAAAAAATCCAAAGTCTGAAAATAAAAAAAATTGGGTAAAGACAGATTTTTCATCTGTCGAGTATTTAAATGAGAAAAAAAATTTCTTTTTCACCTGTTAATTTATATGAATTAATTAGGCTTATATTCTTTCTTTTTTTAAATAAAAATGTTTCTTATAAAATAAAGAAAAAATTATTTTTAGATCAAAAATTGAGAAAATTATTTTTTGAAATTAGTTAACTATACTAAAAATGGAAATTATGTTTTAAATAAATTCTAAAGACGAGACAAAAATTACTATGTACCTACCAAAAAAGCATCACAAAATGGTTGAAAAAAATCCTTTAAAAATTTCAAAAATCTAAAAATACTGAATTTTTGGAATTTGCAAATTTTACAAAATTAAAAAATGAAAAAAAAATTTTTGTTAAAATAATTTTTAAAATATTTTATGAAATGTATTTAAAATGAATAAATGAGTGGGTAGGTGTCAGGGCTGTCTGCAATTGAAAAAAAAAGTTCCGCAAAAAAATTTTTTTTAAATACGCAATCCGCAATTGCGGACAGCTCTGGTAGGTGTAGTCTGAACGATGAAGTTGTCATTAATCACAATCTTTAAAAAAATAATTTATTCTAAATGATTTTAGTATCATTCGATAGAGTATAAAATTTCTTACAAAATTTATAAAAATCAGAATTTTGGATTATAGAGGTAAAAAGTTATAGTCAAAAAACTAGCAGTTTTGGAGGAAATGTCAATTTTTAAATCAGAACTTTTTTGTAAAAATAAGAGGCACACAATAAATATTTATTATTTGTAATATGCCAATAAAAATAAAATTAATTTAATTTTTAGAAAATAAATAAAATTATCAGAAAGTTTTTTGGGGGGAGAGGGAGGAAATTGTTTGTTAAGGAGAGATTTAATTTTATTAAATTTAATTTAAAAATTATTTTCTAAAATAATAATAATATTATGTATTTTTTGTATTGTTCTTTGCTGTTATTATTTAAAATTAGGGATAAATATTTTATTGAAAAAAATATTTTGCAGAAAGTCTCTTAACATAATATTTTCATGCATATTTATTGTCTCGGAATATTTATTCATTAAAAGCCATCAAAATCAGTGATGATTGGATTTTCTATGTAGAGAATCTTTCCTTTATAACACTGAACTGTGATTACATAACTCAATGAGTGAGACGAATTTTTTTATAGTCTTCCGAACCTCCAACCCGATTTTCTGGTAAACCCCCAATCAGAATCCCGAAGGGGCTACCTCGCCAAACCCGATTCCTGACACTTCCGACTCCGAAAGGTCGGAAGTGTCAGGAATCTACCTATTTAGAGCTACCCTATTTAGTTGCAACTAATCACAAATACTTTGTTTATCTAAATTTATAAATATTTGTCATCAACAGAATGAATGAGACAAATTTAAAAAATAATCTTTAATTATGTTATATAATCTTCAATATCTCAGATAATCTGAGACAAACTTTCTTGTTTAATTATAAATTTTAATTAATATGTAATTTGTACAGTTCTATCACGCATTGAAGTTTGATGTATTGGAACAACTTGAGTAATATTTGAATTATTTTTGCATCGAAAAATTATTTGTCTGTAATTTCTTACACTCAAAATTGTTACCTTTTAAATTTATTTTATTAAGTTTTCAAAGAAATAAATAAACTCACAATAGGATTTAAAACAGCAACCACAGATCCCAACCCACAATTAATGAATATTATAATAGATGATGAATATAAACCAGGCAAATTATATAAAAAATTCAAATTGTTAGAAAAGTTGACAAGATAAGGTAATATAGCAGGGATGGGCGAAATCAAAAAATAAAAAGCGAAATACGAAATGCGAAACTTTTTTTAAAAAAATAAAATGCGGAATGCGAAACTTTTCGCGCCAAAAAATGCGAAAAATGCGAAAGATGCGAAATGCGAAAATGCGAAATTATTTAAAATTCAAAAAATTTTATTAATATTCAAAATTATAAATTACGAGATTATGATGCAAAAATAAAAGCATTTCTGCATTTTCTTGAATAAGACGTTTCCTCAGATTGTTTATTATTAATCCTGCACTACTAAACAACCTTTCTGCTTCAGCTGATGTACAAGGTGCTGATAGAAAGCGCGCACTATCTTTATTTACGATTAAATATTTTATTGAAAAAAAATATTTTGTAGAAACATTCTCTTAACATATATTTTTAGCGAGACAAATACATTAATTATCTAAATTTATAAATATGAATTATACTTTCTTGCTTCATTATAAAATTTAATTATTTAATATATTGTATAGTTCTATCCGGCATTGACGTTTCAGGCATCGGAGCAACTTGATTAATATTTGGATTGTTTTTGCATCGAAAAATTATTTGTCTGTAATTTCTTACACTCAAAATTGTTACCTTTTAAATTTATTTTTAATTAAAAAAAATAGATAAACTCACAATAGGATTTAAAACAGCAATTGAAGATCCCAAACTAGAATTAAGGAATATTGCAATTGACGATGAATATAAACCAGGCAAATTAAATAAAAAAGTTAAATTGGCGAATAAGTTGGTGAGATATGTTAGTAATGGAAGAATGGCCTATAAAATTGATAAATTAAAATGTTGAGAGGTTGCTTGAAAATCCTTCGAGAGTTCTCCATATCTGTACATTACCTGTGCCCCCAAAACAATACTCATTTGTTTATTCATATTACGTAATTGAGTCATTTCTACACCTTTACAGTGACGATAAACATGTATTTGAATACTTATTCCACAAAAAATAATTATTATATAATTAATTATTGTTAATGCTGAAGCATAATATCCAGTAAAAGTTAAAAAATCATTTGTCTGTAAGCATTAATTTTTAAAAGCAATTGAGGCCCCCGCAAGGGGAAATTTTCAGGGGAACGGGGTTGGGTCCAGTGATGGGAAAGTTCCAAAATTTCTCTGGAACCGGTTCCAATTTTGGAACTGCTTTTTAAATGTCGTCGGTTTCAGTTCCGGGACCGTTTTTTAAATTTTGGCGGTTCCTGTTCCAGTTCTGTAACCTCCTTTTTAATTTTGGCAGTTCCAGTTCCGGTTCTGGAACCGGTTCCAAACCGGTTCCAGTTCCAAAATTTTTTTAGCTATTCTAATGAAAAATTTTTATTTTTTATATAAACAAGGTGCAAATCAATGAATTAATAATGTTAGGTTGTATCAATAATAGGGTTTTTCGGTTTCACCAAATTCTTCGGTTAACCGAAAGTGAAACGATAAACCGAACTGAAGTTTTCGGTTAATCGAAACCTAACCGCGAAACCAAACCGAAGCAGTATACCTCTAGCAAAGAGAATCGTATCATCAATAATAGGATATCAGGCATTTGAACGGATATCAGTGAATATCTTAGGCATTTCTTTCCAACCCCAATACTAATCAAATTCTAGTTGCATATCCGTAGCCGAAGTAGGATATTGCTATCTAGCCCAGAAGTTCCCCAATTAGCGAAGTTCCCCACAGGTCAAATTTAGATTCTGGCGACATTTTCTCCCATGTTTTCTCGACTAATCAAGTAACCTACTCCGGTCCTTAATCCAACAACATAATTTTTGATAGTATAATTATCCAATTCTAATATTTTTGCCAAATCATAATTAGTTAAATATTCGTTTTCTGGTGTTGGGTAGTTTGATAAACAAGAAAAAATATTTAAAATAAATATTGGGATTGTCATGCCAACAATTAATAATAATTGGTGTTTAAATTTAACATCAACACTGCTGTATATAAAAGTTATATTTTAAAAGCCTTGATAACAACGTTACCGTACAACAACAAAGTAGCGATAAATAAATAATGTACAGACATTCATGAAAGTAACTCTTGCCATAAAATTATTAATACGGAGAATAATAAATTGCCAGGGGTTTGGTAAGTAATGTATAGGTCCGTAATTCCACAATGTTCCAACACCATTATCAGAAAAAAGAACCTTTTTTAAACGAGAAAATTAATTTTTCTTCAAAATTTATAGTCAATCACGCCAAAACATTCCCGCGCCCAAACTTCAAATATTTACCGGTTGAGAAACAACAAACATACAAATCCCAACAATATCAACAAAACAAGTTTGTAAAAGTATTTTGCTATAAACTTGCATTTCTTTCATTGTATAACGTAAAATTAGCCAAATTAAAAACAAATTAGAAAACAATCCAAATGTAGCAAAACAATAAATTATTGTTGAATATATTTCTCCTATTAACATTTTTTCCTAAGAGAGGAGGTATGTTTTTAATTATTTAATCATGTTTTGTTCATAAAACATGTTTGTATACAAAACTTGTTTGTGTTTTTCAGAGAAACATTCGTGTTTTAATATGTTTGAAAAACAAGTTTTGTAAAACAAATTTTGTTGTTTAACAAAAGTCTTGTTTATAATCACAACCGTGTCGCGACACTTGCAGATATGACATTTGCAGACCCGACAACTTTTTCAGACCCGACATTTGAGATACCGACACTTACAGACCCGACTTTTGCAGTTCGGACATTTGCAGATAACATTGGCCCGACAATTGCAGATCCGACTTTTGCAGATTAGCTTTAAATGTAAAATTCTATATGTAAATCTAGATATAAATTTAAAATTTACATAAAAATCAATGTTTTATTTTGTCAGTTCATTGGTTTTTAATATTTTTAAATTTTTTTAAAATTAAAAAAAATTTTTTCGAAAATTAATATCTGCAAATGTCGGGTCTGCAAATATCTCGTCTGCAAGTGTCGTATGACCATCACAACATGTAATATGTTTTTTCAACAAAACTTGTTTGTTGTAGAGTTATGTTTTTGTAAAACTTATCTTTAATGTTTGAAAGTTTGTTTTAGAAAGTTTAATTATTTCTATAAACAATAAAACATAGAGTAAAATAGCTAGTGCTGAGATATGTACTATACAAAATTTAAGTTAAAATATTTTTCAATAAAAATTATTATTTAAATAAAAAAAATTTCAATTAAAAAGAAAAAACTTTTAAAAAATTTACTTATAATAACAGATGTTTTAAATGTTTAAGAAATTAATTTAAAAAAATAAAGAATTTAATAAAACTTAAATAATAAATTTATTCATTTAAACATAATTATTGTTTACATTTACTTTTTAAAAAAATATTTTTTAACGTAAATGTGTATTAAAATGCCAATTATTTTAATTTATTCAGTAAAGGTTAAGATAAGCGCGACCAACTGTTTACCAACAGGCTTTGATCAATTATACCTTTTTTAGACTTATCCCATCCAAGTGAGTTTTATGTCATTTGAAGGCCTCGATAAGTGGAACTTCATTAAAAAGCCACAGTTAAATTTTACTTTTCGTCCGTTTATATGGGATATAGGATAAAAAAATTAGTCATAGTCAACCAAAGCTAACACCTAGGTGTACCGCTTAAATGACACTTTTTGAAAACTTTATGCAATCTTTTATATAAAATAATTAATAAATATTTTATTAAAAAATATTTTGGAGAAAGTATTAAATAAAAATAACTTAAGTAAAAAATATGTAAAACATCAGAATACAAAAATGAAAATCAAAATTATAAAACGGATACAAATAAAAAAATAAATCAGAAGCAAAAAAATACAAGAGAAATCAGAATTATTAAATTAAAGAATTATTTAAATATTTCCAAGTTTTTTAATCATAAAAGCATAATGTAAACAAAGTTTTCGGTTTTTTTCATCCTTTGGATCATACAAACGCATAAAAAGATCGAGAGGAATTGCATGAGGATCTAGATGAGACAATCCAAAAATCTGTTTAAAAATGTGAAAAATTAAATTTTTAAATCGGATTTTTGAAAAAAAATAAAGAATCTTAAATTTAAATTAGAATCTCATACCAGAATCTTAAAAATCATAAGTAATTTTAGAAAAATCGGAATGGTTTTAAGTAGGGTTCCAAATTTACGGGCAGGTGACTCTTTTCATGGGGACGGTGGTTGCGACGGTTTTTGCATTGGTGACGGGGACGGTGCCTCTGGGGAGAAAGCCTCCAACCGTCCCCAGTTAACCACTGTCTCTGGGAACGGTGTTGGAAACCTAGTTTTAAGACGAACATTTTTAATTTAAAAAACCAAAAAGTTTAATTAATATTTTTAAAATCGGAAAATTTCAAAATAAATTATAGAATTTAAAAGTAATTCAATTCTTTCTAAAAATTTATTTTTAATTAATATTAAATAAATAAAAATCCCCACTAAATTGACAGGCATTATAGAAACAAGTCTTCGCCAATATTCTGTTTGAGGTGCCGCTGCTAATTCGTGAATGAAGAAAATAATAAAAGTAACTGGTGGGCGAAGGTTACAATCACGGACAATTCGTTCAAAACGCTTTTTAAAAAATTAAAGGGAAAAAATAATTTTTTAGAAAATTAAGGGAAATGATAAAAAATCCCCTTGAAGAATTATTAAAGAATATGGATAACTCAATGTAATTTTTTAAATAAATTATTTTTCAAATTAAGTCTTAAAATTTAAAACAAAATTAATTTTCTTTTGTTTAATAAACAAAATAACTACCTCAAAAACATTGCTAACAGTTAATTGTGCCTTCAAAGCATCTTTAGGCAAACGTGACGATGTTGTTGTTTCATTCATTGAAGAAGTACAAGTTTCAACAACAGAAGAAGATACATCAACACTCTTTTTAAATTAGAAAAAAATAATAATCTTTAACTTTAAATAATTAATTGGTTTTATTGGTAATTGGTAATTAATTGGTAATAATTAATTGCCACAGCAGCTTGTTTAACCAAATCTACTTTCTATGACTTAGTATGTTTAATTATGGATCTGTGGTAGAGCGAACTTAAGAATGCTTGTCCCTCTTTTAAATTCCAAAAAAAACTTTTAAAAAATCCAAAAAGGAAAATTTTTAATTAAAATTCTCTTTAATTACTTTTTTCTTCTGAATTCCTAAAGCTTCATTTTGTACTTGTTGCTCAGCTGAAGAGGAACTACAAGGTGTCTGGTCCATTTGTTGTTGTCCTTCTTCTTAAGAAAACAATTTTTTCCTAGTTTAAAAATTTTCAACTACCACAAATATTTTCATTTATTTCCATTTGGGATCGTTTTCTAGAAGATGAAGATTGTTCTGAAGGCTGTTGTTGTGTAATAAGCCCAAATTGTTGAATACGTTTTTCCCTTTCCCTTTTTTCCAAAACCTTTTCAATTTTAAAACAATTTTTAAGAGAAAAAATTTTTTTTATCAATTTTACTCTTCTATCTCCAGCCCATAATAATAATTGCATTGCTCGCACAAGCATTTTGGCAATAACTGTAGCCTTTGTAGATAATTGACCGACAACTGGGTGTCTTTTAACCTGTAAGCGAAAAATGTTCATATTTCCGCATAAACATATGAACATTGGGAAAAACATTTGTTTTTGTGTTTTTCCCATAAAACACAAGGGAAAAACATTTGTTTTTAAAGAAGGATTTTAACAAAACAAAGACAAAAACAAATGTTTTTTTAAAAACATTACTGCAGGTTGCTGTTGCAATGAATGTTTTTGTTGTTGTTCTAGCCCAGATAAAGAATGTTTTTGTTGTGTTGGAATGTTTGTTTGTTGTTTTTGTTGGTTTGTTGTTAAATGTTTTTGTTCTTCCAAAGAATGTTCGTTTGAATTAATAGTTGAAGAAACAGCGGAAACAATGTTTGGGACAAAGGCGGAATGGATATTTGGTTGTAATGCTATTGTTGTTGAAGAGGTAGATGTTGTTGCGCGTTCAAACAAAATACATTCCACTAACTGGGAAAACATTCAAAATTAATTCCCTTCGCTATTTTCCACCTGTTTAATCATTTCACACAAACACGGGACTGGATAGGTTATTGTTGCCGCTAAACACAATTCAGAGGCTAATTCACTTTCATCAACAGTTACGATTCTTTGATGATTCATCATTTGACGCATCCAACATTGTAACCAAATGTCCATTCGACCTAATATTTTTTGAATGAAGCTTGATAGAATATAGTAAATTAGATATTGGTCTAAATCAGAAATATAACCCGCCTTAAGGGGGTTTCAGTTATATAGAACAACGGATATAAGGTAGGCAATATATAAATTTGAGGCATCCTTCCTTATAATTGGAGACAAGTTAAAGTGGATTTAATTGATATAAGTAGGGTTGTCAGTTGCCTGGAAAATTTTCGAATATCAGGGACCGAACCGAAAAATCCACGATCCTTCGGTCCGGTTCCGAACCGACGACGCTAGCTATAAAGAAACTAATTAAGAATATAAAAGGTACAGGATTCATTGCAACGGTTGATATGTGCAATAGCATCGGGTGTTGCCCAACTCTGTTGATTTGCGCAGAGGAAAACCTTAAAAAATTCAGAATTAATTTTTTAAATAATTATTTGCCTCCTTCAATCTCTGATTTTCTTCGTTAATTTCCTCAGGGCTAGCCCTTAAAAGACTCATTTTTCTTCCAAAAGGTAATGCAGGTAATGGACGTTGAGCAAATCCAACAAGCCAAGTATATGGATGTTCTTTTTTAATTCTTTGATCAACTATTTGACGAAGAAGACGGCGAGCAATTAAAATTGAATAGCTTAGACTTTGAAGGCTTGAAAAATCATTAAAATTAAAAACTTTTTAGTTAGCGCAAGAGAGTGGAAAACCAAAAGAAGGTCAGTTAAACACAAGGTATTTACTGATTGGAAATAAAGTCGGTCGGTAATAGAAATTCTGTCGAAATAAAAAAATAAATTCCTAAATTTTGGTAATTTCCGAAATGGCAGGATCCTTGGTCTGTAATCTGATAAGGATGCAAATAACATCTTATGGGTCTAAGAGTGGGATATGTATTGCTTTGCACCTTAAGAATCTGCAATTTTCCAACCCCCGAATAAATTAAAGGAATAAAAATTTAATTTTTCAATAGACAGCTCCAAAAAACTTATGTCAAATGCCTTAGCAAACGCTTAAATTTCTATCACTCGGATTAGTCACTCCCCTTGATTAATTATCCCCTCCTCTCCCTCTCTCCTCCGCATCAAAAAAAGGTTGAAGAAATAATTACTAGCCATAAATTATTCACCGTTCTCCATTATCTTTATTGTCCTTTTCGGAAGCCGTTTTTTGCTGTTGAAGTTTAACTTCAAATTCTCTCATTGATCTAGCCATTGCTTGACGAGGAGTATTTCCAATAGTTGGTTGTTGTGCATCTAACCATTGAACAAGACAAAGCCACAAACAACTCATTTGACTGAATGTCCAAAATATGTTATTTATTTCATTTGAATTTGGAGAACCACGTGAAAACTGTTATTTTAAAAAAATTTTAAATTATTTCACTGAAATATCTATTAAGCTATAAATTAAGCCATGGATGAAAAATTTTCCTATTTTATTTAGCTTGTCTTAAAGTGAATTCTTATGCTCCTACTTCATTTTTAAAAGTATTCATTTGAAAATAACGGGCAACTCACTGCCGTGAAAAATTACAAATTCCCGATTTTCAGGAATTTTTGGAAAATTTCTGCATTATTGTTATCCATTGGAGGGGATGCTAAAGACAGGAACAGAAAAGGATTTTACTACATCTTTTTAAAATATTATCACATAAAAATCATTTTTCACCTCTTCCAATAAAAGTTCACCAATTAAAGGGACAGTTTCTATCGTATTGCCAAAATCATTATTTTCCGCTAACCAAAAAGGTTGTTTTTGTGAGCGCATTGCTTGGAATTGGTTACGTTGAAAATTTGAACGGAACTTGAAAATTAAGAAAAAATAAAATAAATTTTTCCAAAAATACAGAGGAATCTGTAGAATCCTCATTTGAAGGCCCCCCTCCTGTCTGTGAAGATAAAACAAAACACATCGATTCACTTTCCTCAATACATTTCTGATAACGTTGTGTCCAACGATAAAATGCGCAGTGTAAACGTCCACCAACTAATTCTTCCAAACGCTAAACAAATTAATTTAATTATCTCAGAATCCTCCAATTAGTACCATATCAGCAAATACATGTTGTATACGTGCCATTAATAAAAATGTTGAATCAAAAATTAACAATCTCCCTTGGGCATTAGTTGTTGCCCCGCTAACATTTTCCCCAGTAATAGGTTGTTGTGCCTGGGCATTTAATGCTGCTAATTTTGAAGAGAATAGAGACAACTCTCCACATGCACAATAAATAGAACAGAGCATATCAATGGGAATTTCACCTTAGATTTTGGTTAGAATAAATAGAAAATACTAATTAATATTTATGAAAAGTTAAATGCTAATTTGTGTATTTTCCGGAAACATTTATGTATCTTCTGGAAAAAATCTAATAAAGAATCAAAATTCTGATTGTCCCGGAAATTTATAATTAGGTTTACGGGTGTACGGCCCGCGCGGCCATAAAGGCGTATAACTTGCTTCAGTCTTTCCGAATCCTATCATATTTAGTATTAAACGATTCCTCTCTCGAGCTAAAGAGATTAGTACCAAAATTGATAAGGATCAGAAATTTTCCAGCTAGTTATGGCTTTGCGCCTACTTGGCCGCGCGCTATCCCAGGTTTCCGGAATATATTTAAATTATTTTTATTTTCCGTATAATTAATTCTAAAAATTCCGGAAAATACTACAAATTCTAATGTTTTACCCACCTAAAGACAAAAGCCTTCTTAAAAGCCTTTCTGTATTTTCAGGTACAAGCGTGTCAATCCCTCTCTTCGCTTTTTGCACCCTCGAAATAAGTTCAGAGCGAACAATCATTTGGCGCTCACCAGCAGGTAATTCTTCGTTTTGTGAACGTTTTAAATCTCTTTAAAATTAATTTTTCTTTAAATTCATTTAATTTTCTTCACCTTTTTTTAGTTAAAAATTCGTGTTCTTTTGAATTAACAACATCCGCCTTTTTCAATCCGTCCAAAAAGAAACGAAAAACATTATCCGATTTTTTATCATCTACTTGATCTAATAGAGAATCACAATTACAAATATTTTCTAAAGCTTTGGAAATTGTTTGGCGTTGAATTCCTCTTAAAATTTGGGGGAAAATTAATTTTTATTATTTCAAAAAAAATAAAAAAAATTTTTTTTGAGTAAACTAGCCTTTGAATTAAACATTTTAGAACCTAAAATAATTTTTCAAAAATATTCAAAAAAAAATTTTTAAAAAATTTTTGCCTGTGGCAATTTAATAAAAACAAAAACGTCGGCCAACGCCTCACGTTCACGTTGTTCTGAACAAATATTGGAAGTTTCTAACTGAAAATAAAAATTAAGGGAAAAATATTCAAAGAAATAGATGCCTGGATTAGAAAACCAGCACGAAGCAAATCTTCAACAATTTGTTCATGTTCCATCCCTAATATATTACCAACAGTTAAAAATGTATCGGCTACCTAATAAAAATAGCATTAAAAAATAAAATTAATATTCCAGGAAAATGTAACAATTCTGGGAAAAAATTAGAAACTTAAGTCTCCAGAATATAAAAATATTAAAACACATTATTGTTTCCCTAGAAAAATCAAATTTATTTCTTGAAAAATTTAAAGTATCCGAAAAATAGATGTCATATAGATAAGATATATCTAGTATTCATACATTTTGAATAATATCCCAAAAACTCGAAATATTTTCAAAAAATACAATAATTCTGAAAAAAAAATACTCGAAAAGAAAATCAGAAAGTCTAAAACACATTATAGGTGTTCCAGTATGAAATCGGAAATTATTTACAGGAAAAATTACTCCTCCCGGAAAATAGAAAAAATACAGAAGGAAAATAATTAACTTAAGTTTCCGAAAAATCAAATTTTAATTTATTTTCACCTCATCTGCAGTTTTAATAACTCTAAAAATTGCAAAAATAGAGCCTAAAGAGAGGAGTGCCGGTCTGTATTTTCTATGAATAAAATCTTCTCTACAAGGTTGCCAATTAGATTTTGGTGGAGTTGAAAATCTCAAAAATACAAAAAAATAAATTTTAAAAATTATTTAAAATTACAAAGGAAATAATTCAATAAGTTGGTCAATTAATTTTAAAAAATTTGAAAGCTTTGAGGAAAACGAGGGTTCTAAAAAGAAGAAAAATTAAAAAAATTATTTTTCAATTCACCTTTAATTTTCTCTTCCTTTTCTTCATCAACCTCCATTTCATCTTCTTTTGAGGTTGACTCCTTTTTTTCATTTAATTCATTTAAATGGTTGGTAATTTTATTTGAAATTATTTGAAGTTTATTAATATTGTTATTGATAGAGGAATTATCTGAAAAATCAGAATTTTAATTTTAAAAATCAGAATATCAAAATTAAATTTTTTTTAAATTAGAATTAAATTTTTAAATTCTGAAATAGAATCAGAATAATTTTAAAATATCAGAAATATCATAAATCAGAATTTTGTCTATAAAATCAGAATTAAATTTTAAAACCTAGAAATGTCAGAAAATCAGAATTTTGTCTAAAAAACCAGAATTAAATCAACATTTAATTTTTAAAAATCAGAATAAAATCAAAATTTTGCTTAATAAAATCAGAATAAAATCAGAATTTTAATTTTTCTAATCAGAATATAATTTTCCCTCACCAGAATGTTCACTGAGAAACGTAAAAATTATAAGTGCTGTAAACGGACGTTCATGCAGATGTTTAATAGCATTAATTCTATTGATAAAAACAAGAGAAAATTCATCAAAATTATTTTCATTCTAACAAAAATAATTAAAAATTATTTTTTTTAAATTAAGTCTAACAATTAATTCAACAATTTTTTCTATTGAATAAATATACCAATCCAATATTTGGGTAATTTGGGTAAATAAAACATTGCTGTTACCCTCATAGACGGCTATTCTGTTGAAATTAAAGTTTTTTTAGTTTTGTTTTTAAAAAATATTTTTTTAATTACAGTCAAAACTCATTTTTAAAATACCATGTTAGAGCTAAAAAGTGGATAACTGACATCCGAAATCGTTAAACTGATATCCGAAACCGTAAACTGACAATCGAGCCAAAAATTCCCGAATACTTTCTCCGGTTGAGGATAATGAAACCGCCAACCCTAAATGGGCGTATCTTAAATGGAAGGTATTTATTAATGTAAAAAATATCTCAAATATATCTTAACTGTTTGGCATGCCCCTTCCTTCTCCAATAAGGTTGGCGGATCCGGATCAGGAATGAGCGCAAGAGACAATCTCAAAAGACGCAAAAAGCAATGCGCTTACCCCTAATCCAGGTATCCGGATTCAAAAAGTTTTTTTTCGTTTCGGATACGGGATATCCAAAAATTTCCAACTATTCGCCAACCTTACTCTCCAACGACTAACCAAATTCATAAAAAAGTATTTTAAATTGGAATAAATTTAAAAAGTGAGGTTTGACTGTATTTAAAATTATCTTAATTTTTCCTCCAACCGTTTATTGTAAATATAAGATTCTAAATCAGAAGCAATTTCTTCTATTTTAATGGGATGAGTCCAACAATCAAAAGTTGTCTTAAAAAATTTTTTTTAATTTTTAAAAATAATTTTTAAAATTACAAGAATTGTTAAATATTTTTGTGGTTGAATTAATCCATGAACAAACAAAATTTTTAAATAAGCAAGTGCCAATGGAAAAATATCAGTTTCTTCGGGAAATGCAGAAGCGTAATTGTTAGCGATTTGTAGAACACGTTCTTAAAAATTTTTTTGAAATTTTATTTTTTAAACAGAGTTATTCAGAATGAGTCGATCTTCCCATAACATGTATACTCCATACTAAACACACCTCCACTCCAATTGAAGGACCTTTAAAAAATGGTTGGTCATAGAGTTGGGAGTGGAGGAGGGATCCTCCCAAGCAGTACTTCCTAAGAGACCCTTCTTACTAGAGAGGTGTCTTTTATAAAATTTCCCACAAAAGAGGACCTTACAATGAGGTATGAATAAAATTTCCTTGAAATTTTTCCATAATCTACAGGTGTCTAAAATAATCTGAGAGGTGTCTAAATAAACTTACCCTCCAATTGAAGGACCTTTAAAAAATGGCTGGTCAGAGTTAGGAGTGGATGAGGGACCCTCCCAAGCAGTACTCCCTCTTTAAGAGGCACTTCCTTATTAGAGAGGTGTCTTTTATAAAATTTCTCCCAAACCTTACAATGAGTTATGAGTAAAATTTTCTTTAAATTTCTAAAAAGAACCCGGAAACTGCCCATTTTCTTCTATAATCATTCGACATGCTTCCTCAAAGAATTCATTAGGCTCTAAACGTTGGGAAAGACAATTACGAAGGAGAGCATCTAATTGTTGTGAATTATTTGTAGTGGAGGAAACAACCATTTTAGAAAACTATAATTTCTAGAATTAATCTAAAATTAGATTTTTAAAAATAAAAAAAGTAATTAAATTTAAAATTAAATGGAAAAATAACAAGAAAAACTTTTTTTTTCAATTTTTATCGAAAAATCTGGAGAGGAGGGACAATACAAAAAAAAGTCGGGTAGTTTGATAAATAAATAAATATTGAGGGGGTCAAAAAAACAACAAAAATGAAATTAGGAGACAGTTTGATAAAGGAATAAATTTCAAAGAAAGAAAATTTTTAAAGAAAGTTTTTTGAGAAAGGCAGAATTTCTTAAAATTATTTAAAAAATATTTACAGTTCAATCTGATTGTTAAATACCACGGAGGGTGAAACGGTCGTCTTTGTAATTAGGGATATTTTAAATTGAGGACTTGAAGCCCTATAACTTTTTAATTTAGGGGTCAGGGCAAAAAAGCCAAAAATTGGCAACAGTAAATCGACCTTGCTCTACACAATGGTGTGTGTTACATTGTAAAATTTTTGGTGATAATTCGGCATGGTTCCCTGTTAGAAATTTCCCCTACTTCATGACTAACTAAATTAAAAAAAAAAATATTTTTAAATTAATGGTCTTTTTATTATTTGGTATATGTTTTGAGGTCCAAATTTCAAAGAAAAAATAGTATTTTCAAAAAAATTCTGCCTTCCTCAACAATTATTTTTCAAAAAATTATGCACGCAAAAATAACAAATTTTATATTACCCATTCAAATGCACATTTATTTTTAAACCAAAATTATTTTTAATTTCAATTTTCCCCCTTTCTTGCACGTGCCAAAACTTCAAGTGAATGCCACAAAGTTCCATGATTTGTAAAAAATTCACTAGAATTTAATAAAGATATTTTATTACGGAATGGTTCCATTGACGAGAAAAAATTTGCTCGGGCAGAGTTGACGATTAATTCCAAAATTCGTGATTGAGCAATTATAGATAATGAATCGATACTTAAAAATAAGGGAAATTAATTTTAAAATAGAAAATAAAGGAAAATAATTTAAAAATTTTTAAAAATATTTTTAAAAAAAGCTTATGTTTAATGTTCTCACGAAGGAAAAAATTTCAAAAAATTTTTAAAAATAAACAAAACATTATGGAGTCGGACCATCATAATAATACCTTCATGTGCACCAGGAAAAGGTTTATTACTAGTGTTTCGCCGGAACCGAAAATTTGGCCAGAACAGGAACTGAAGGGCCTGAACCGGAACCAAAAAATCCCAGAACTTCCGGCCTACCGGAACCGAAACCTTCAGCAAAACACTATTTAGTACCGATTGACAAAATCGGGAATTTATTTTTCATTCATTCACGTTCCCTGATTTACCCCAAACAATTAATTATAGAATAATAAGTAAAAACTTTTTTCTCAAACCTTTGAAATATTTCAGGCAAACAATTAACTATAGGCTGTTGAAATGTTTGTTGTGAATTATTTGGAGTGGCGAGTTGTGGACGTTTTTGTTGCTTTAAAAAATTAATTTTTATTTCAAAAATAATTTAAAAAATACTTGTGTAGGTGTAAATCCATACCTCCAAGCAGTTATTATTTTTATTAAGATATAATGTAATCTATAATGGTTATCATCGTTCTCTTTTGAGGCTATAGGAGAGCAATCATAACGAACAAGTAAATCAAATTTCTTTAAAAAAATTTTAAAAATATTTTTAGGTTTTATAAGTGGGGTGTTAATAAAAATTGTGGACATTTGAAGAATAAAATTATTCAAAAGTTAGACATCTTAAATTGGATGACCCATCTCATTTTGGATGATCCATCCATCTCTTTTTCTAAATTCACTTGTCAAATTTATTTACAACAATTATTCTCTATACAGCCCTCACAATTAGAATACCCCCTATATTAGATAAACCTCAGATTTTTGATTTGGTATGTCACTGGGTGTGTGTAGGGGAGTGAAGAGTTTCCAAACTCATAACCCTCTTTAGGACTTTCTCATTATAAAATATAATCTTTTAACCACAAGTGTTTATCTTATATAGGGTTGGGGGCCCGGTCCGGTCCAAAAGATCAAGTCGTGCAATGAAGTTGGGCCCGAAAAAGCCCTCGCCGAAGAAGCCCCCCCCCGGTCCAGCCGGCCCGATAAAAATGAAGCCCGAAAAAATGACTAGAACGTTGGCCCTACTCGAAAACGGCAACTCTAACCTTATAAAGAGATCAGAATAAATAATACTCAAAAATTGCTTTTAAATTTTACCTGCCCACAAAAAGGAAGACTCAAATGCGTACAAAAACTTAAATAACGCAAAAATTGATCAACACGGTGACATAACCATTCACCAATAATTAAAGCCATAACTGGACCTAACGTTTCTTTGCTTATTGCAAAGACGATAAAGTTAGCACAAAATTCAAAAGAATAATTAACAATTGGGAGTAAATGTTCGTACTGAAAAAATAAAAATTTTTAAAATTTTAGGGATTAAATGAGTTGGGGAGTTGCCTAATAAGCGATACCATCAATTTGAGATACAACTCATTATGAATTACAGAGTCTGTTCGTACAGAAAAAAGAAAAGATTAAGCTAAAAATTAAAAAATTTTGGGATTAAATGTCACTAAATTAGCGGGGAATTGCCTAACAATGAGCGACTTTTTCAGTCTAAATAAAATATCATACCAAATTATATTTTTCGGGACCAAAAATAAAACCTTCCACCAATTCAGAAACAATTTGTTCAGCATAACTACGTTTTAATTCATCACTGGTTACCTTGAATGAAATGGTAAATAATTTTTTAATTTAAATAATTTTTTTGATTTTCAGTTACAAGAGACCATACTACCAAACTTTTGCCAAAAAAAACTTTGGAGGGCCATATCCTAGCCAGATCAAAAAACGGGCAAAAACGGCACAAAATCCTTGCTAGAAAAAGCACATTCTCTATCGAATGAGACCGGTCTCGACAGTCTTTAGGTCGGACACCTTGCAACCTTCCCTTGTAAAGGACTTGTCTTACTATTCTAAAGTGTCAACTCTTCATTTTATAATTAAGAATGGTCTCTCCTAATTTTATGACTAAAAATCTAAATTAAAAATTTCTTTAAAAAATACTTTTCCAAGCCATTGGCCAACATGGTCAAACAATCCATACACAGGAAATTGGGCAGCTAGTGAACAAATTTTGATCAGAAATTGAACACGAGCTTCGTGAAGTAAAGGCTATAAAAAAGGAGGGAATAATAAAAATAATTTTCGAAAAATAAAACCTCTCCCTCACGACCACAAAAAATAATATCAAAATGTAAATAACGAAGTTTTGGATCGGCTTCTTTTGAGACTTCCTGAATAAATTTGAATAAGAGTGGAATATAAATTTATAAAAATCACAAGGAAGTAATAAAGGGAAAACGAAAGGAATCGAACTGACGTCTCCGATATGTCATCAAGAGCAGGCCAATTTACCACAAAACAGGCCCATAACCAGGATTTTTCAGAGAAGGGGGCCAAGAAGGGGAAATTTTTCTGCGCCGAATTTTTGGCGTCGAAAGCCCAGAAATTTTGATTTTTGTCGCCGAGTCGAAAATTTTAAAAAATTTGGAAGGCCGTAGGTAATCTTTCTCACTAAAACCTCCCTCAAATAAAAATTAAAAAACAACCTTATCAAAATAATTACAAACAATTCCCAACAATTTAAAACTTTGTAAAGGATTGAGACGAGAATTTCTCAAGTCTGTAGACAAACAAAAAAGATCTTGATCCAACAAATTTTGTAATTCTTTTATTTTTACACGATTCCAGCTTTTATTTGGAAATTGGCCGTGTTGTTTGACAAAATCGCCGACCTAAAAATGAAATTGAAAATCCTCAAAACTATTAGAAAGAGCTCTTAAAGTTGAGTCAAACACAACAAAAAATAAGAGAAAATCAAAATTCAATGACCAATTTATCCAAACAAAAACAGGGAATTTTCAAGTTTATAGGTCCTATATTTATGGGTCCAAAAAAAGAGAAAAAACATGAAATCTCTACATAATATACAAAAAGGATGAGATTTCAGGTACTCAACTCATACAAAGCCCTTTCAAATGAGTTAATATTTAATAATAAAAAATACATGAACAAGAACATCATTTGCACACTGCGGAAAAATAGCCTGTTTATTCCCAGGAGGTATTTGTTGCTGCGGTTGTTGTTGAGGAATAGAAGGACCAGGAGGAATTTGTTTAGGATGTGGCAAACGCTGTTAAAGATTTAAGATTTAAAAAATAAAAAGAAAATAACAAATGTAGGGGAAAGTATAATAAATTATATAGTAGGGGAAATTTTTTTAAAAACCCCCAAGATTTAAAGAATAATAAGTCGTCAAGGCCCTCAAGTAAAATATCAAAAAAACATCCGCTCAAAAACAGATGGTTTTCAAACAATAAGCTTCGAAAGTTTGACAATTCGTAATATGAATTTCACAGGATTCACGAACCCTATTTCTGAGCAGGACCAAAGTTGATCAAAAACATAGGTTCCCTTCTCGGAAGCGAAAATTAGCTAAATTATCAATTCATTGGACTTTCTCAAATTTATTTAAAAAAATTTAAATTATTCTAAAAAATTTTTCCTACAAATACCCCCATAATTTCCAAAAAATATTCAAAAAAAATACATGTTGAACTTGCCCAACCCCTCTATGTTGTTGTTGATGCTGCAAATGATGTCTCGGTTGATGCATTAAATGAGGCCTTTTCATTGGAGGTCTACCAGAATTATTTGAATTATTTCCGTGCATATTTTGACAATTTGAAAGTGGTGGAGGTTGAAAAAGTTGAGAATTCAAAGGCTTTGGCTGATTATTTTGAAAGAAACATTTTTGCTGAAAAAATAAATGAAAAAATAAAAAATCGGTAATGAAATCCCTAAGGCTCTATTTCAGATAGGGCTTAATTCAAAGAGGTCTAATTTAGTAAATACCGTCATTTACTGGGGACACGCCCAAAACGGCGCTCGGCCATAACGGCGTAAAGCCATAGCTTGCTTCAAAATAACTAATTTTAATAGATTTAGTATCAAACGATTCCTCTGATCAAACTATGTAGGTAATTTGTACCAAAATTGACAAGGGCCAGACATTTTTCAGCAAGTTATGGCTTTACGCCGTTATGACCGCGCACCGTTTTGGGCTGTACTCCATCTACTGGCCATAAGATCAAAAAAGAAAAACCTGAAAACTCGGTTGTTGAAACAAAACTTGTTTTGTGTTTGTAGAAGCACAAATTTGTTTGGCAATATTTTCTTGACTTAAAGAAGCCAGGGAATCGATCTTTTGGTTTTGTTGTTTATTCAGATTTAATTCAATATTATTAATTGATGGAAGCAAAATTTCATCCAGTTTAATTTCTTCTAATTTTTGTTGCGCCTCAATGACTTTTGGTTTTTCTTCAATATGATATTTGTATCTTTTTCGTTTTTTAAATTTTGAGGGTCGGCTAGTTGTTGGAGAATTAGAGTTACTAGCAAGTCTGAAAAAAATTTTTTTTAATCATAAAAAATTTTTTAAAAATTTTTTTGAAAAAAACACAACGCCAAAAAATATTTTTTTGAGAAAAATCGAAGGATAGAGTAAAGGAAAAGAATAAAAATTATTTCAACATTTTTACAATAACCAAAAATTTATTTTTGTAAATTTTATTAATGTAAATTCCGATACATATTTTTAGAAAATAAAATAATGAATTAAAATTAAAAAAAGATTACTTTCGAAACAAAAGAAAGTTAAAAACTTCTTTCCGAGGCATTTTAAGACCAAAAAAAATTCTGATTTTTCATAAAACAAATTTCTGATATTTCTAAAAATTCTAATCCTTTCTGAGTGGACAATTTCGAATAAATCAGAAAATATTCCGGAGAAACCAGGGTTCCCCTAATTTTCTTCCCAGTTTTTTCCTTATTTTGTACAGAATGGTCAGACTCTCTTCCTCAATTTCTCTTCATTTCCCCGTGGCATATTCAATAAAGAAAAGATTAAATTAATGAGGGAAGAGAGGCTGGCTATTCTTCACAAAATAAGGAAAAACCTTGAAACTTGGGGAATAAAAAAAGTGGAACCCTTAGTCTACCCAATATTCTGAAAAAATCTAAAGAAAATTCTGACTTTACAAATACATTTCTAAAAATCTCTAGTTTACTTTCAAAAATAATATTTACTTTTCTTATTTTTAATTAGACAAATAAAAAAATATTTTTTCTAACCTCTCACTTTCCATTTCCATCAAACGCTTTCTAGCAGCATAACTCCTCGTATTTGGCATTTAAAGTTTTCTACTAATCTAAAAATTAATTTTAAAAATAAAAATATTTTTTTTAATTATTTAAAGCGAGGTTTCATTTTAAAAATTAACTAAAAAATTTCTTTTCAATGCCTATAAACTAAACAAAAAGTTGGAAATGATGAAGTGATGTTTGTGATCTTCTCAATATATTTTTTGGAATCCTCAAATGCAGGTCTTCAAAATTTTTAATTCGTTACAAAAAGAAACAAACATCGACCGACCCTACAATAGATCAAACATTGAAAATTTTCTTAAAAAATTAGATTCATCCAATCCAATTTTAAAAGGAAACAAAGGTATGTTACTAGATTTTATAGGAAATTGCTGGATAATTTTTCGACCTTCGTTAAGTAAACCGCCACATGTTAAAGTTTTCTAATAGCAAATAAAATTACAAAAGTCCATCCAACTTTTCAAAATTCTGATTACCTAGTCAATTTCTTATTGCCAATTTTAAACAAAAATTGGCAATAGGAAATTGACTAACATAAGTAATTTTTTCGGTTTCCTATTGCTTTTTGCCAATTTTAAACAGAAAACTGGCAAAAAGAAGCAATAGGAAATTGAAAAAACTTTTTAAAGATTATTTAAAAATCAATTTTAAAAAATTGTCTTAATTTAAAAAATAAAAGGTTAAAATAACCATAAAAATTGATTTAAAATAATAAACAAAAATACCTCACATTTATTCTTAATAATTAAAAAAATTAGGATAAAATTCGGAGAAAAATAAAATAATAAACGGTGTTTGTGTGTGTGTGCAGATTCTAAGGATAACAATCAAAAAAAATAATAGTTGGTACTTTTAGGAGGGTGTGTATTAGAGATCGGTATTTTCAAGAAGTCTGGATCTGGATTTAGGTTAGTAACCTGGACAGGATTCTGGATCCAGAGAAAATCCAGGACGACAAAAATGCCTGGATCTGGACTCTGGATTCAGACCGATCTCTAGCGAGTATATATTTTCTAAAAAAAATTTTTCAAGATCATTATAGAAGGAGATCGTCAAAAAAGTCGGAAACCCTAAAAACAAACGTATCTTTTTCTGACCAAAAGTCAACTCTCTTACTTGTACCAACCAAAAATAGTCAAACATAATTTTTTAAATCATTATAAATATTTATTTTTAGAATTGAATCATCCACCTCCTCCTCCCCCACTACCACCATTATTATTACCTCCACTTACACCGCTACTACTACTTCCATCAAATCCTCCACCACTACTTCCACCACCTCTCCATCCACCTCTATTAACAAAACCTCTTCCTCCGCCTCTTCCTCTTCCAGGAAATCTACCACCGCCAGGAAATCTACCTCCATGAAATGGTGCTCTAAATCTTTGTTGATTAAATCGAATTTGTTGATTTGATGGATTCAACATATGTGGAGGTGGCATTTGAATTGCCTGAAGAAGTACAAGGGTATTTTAATTTAATAATTAAAAAAAATTTTTTCAAACCTGATTTGGAAATACTGGAGGAAATTGTGTAGTTGTTGTATTTAATGGATTACTATTATTATTGTTTTCATTATTATTAGATTGTGTAGAATCTGTTGCTGTATTTTGTTGAGGAAGGTTTTGGTTGTTTGCTTGCTGTTGTTGTTGAAATGCCATTAAACCAGAAGCAGCTGCAGCCATTTGAGGAAACATTGCAGCGGTTAAAGCAGCAGGCTAATTATATTATTAAAAAATATATTCTTTCGATTAATAAAGAGGGAAAACAAAATGTATGAAAAGAAACACAATAAAAATAAAGATATAATACTTGCGGGCCGAAATTTGCGAATACTAATTTTTTGATTCATAACCTATTTAACTGTGAAAACTATGCAAACAAAGTTGTAATAAATAGGCATTTATCCACAAATATCGGTCCGCAAATGTGAGTGAACCCCAAAGATATGGATTTTGGAAACCGAAAAGAAAATGAGTGATAATTAAAAATTTTAAAGAAAATAATTTTTAAAGGTGCTAACTAAAAAATGGCTTCGAAAAATAAAAAAATGCATATGGAAATTACCTCGAATAAAAGGTAGGAAAAATTAAAAAGATTAATTAATTTTAAGTAATTAAAAAGTTTTTTACCAAGATAAAATTCAATGTTTATTTTAAAAACTTTAAAAAAAACGTACAAACGTAAAACCAGGCATTAATTGCGCAGCTGTGGCAGGTAATCCAGTTGTCATTTGTGGAGGCAATAGTGTTAGTCCTGCTGGTGGCAATTGAATTGCTTGTAATTGTTGTTGTGCTTGTTTAATTCCAGTGTTTGTATAACGATCTTAAAATTTAGAAAAAAATTTTAAAAACGTAAAAATACCACCACTACAACCAATTAAGAGATAAGAAAAAATAAAAGAAAATATCCCTTCGATATTTTTCCCGACTTCAAAAAATTTACTGATCCCAAACAGTTTCATCTTCTGACGGTTCAGATTGTGATGGAGGTTGGTTTCTGGAAAGGACTGTGGAAGGAGCCCTTTTTAAGTAGAAAGATAAAGTCAGGAAATGAACCGAGGACCAAAATTCTCGCCTAATTATAGTAATATAAAAAAATAAAACAAAAACCTTTCAATAATTCAGGTAAAGTATATAATTCTAACCAAGCTCCTTCCATTAATTTATCCAAATTTCCATCAGGTAAAATTGAAAAAGGAATTTCAGCAAAACCAAGTCCCAAATCCCATTTGTCCATAAATTTTTGTTCTTCTTTAATGCTTGGAATTGTTGCCCAAGCAAGCTTTTAAAAAATTTTTAATATTAAAAAATCAAATAAAAAACCTTTATATTCTTCTTTAAAACTTGAATTGTTTTCCCCATTCTATCAATAATTTTAAAAGCCAATTTTCTGTCAGGCATTGTCACATAAGCACAACCACGTGTATTAACAATGATTATTTTTTCTGGTGTTCCAATTTCTTTTACAGATTCAATAATATCATTTTCATTAGCTGATGTAGGAATACGGCCAAACCATAAAGTTCGAGATGCAACTAACAAAATAAGTTTTTCAAGAAAATTAATTTTTTTATTAAATTTTTAAATATTGTTTCAGTTAAGGTTATTTTTTAAAGGGAAGGTTATTGTTTCACATGGATTCTTAACTAGTAGATACATATATTGGGGAATATTATGGAAAATCACTATAACCCGCAATAAATCCCTATTCACAGTTAATCCCTTCCCCTCGAAAACTATTCATTTTTAAAGCGGACTAAACTCATCGAGTCTTTTTTATTAAAATAAAAATCCTTACTGAGAACGTGTTCAAATTTCAGTTTTTCGGGTAATCCCATACGTCTACGATCTCTCATCATTTGTTCACGATCCTTTTCTTTGTCGCTATTGCGTTCACGATCATCTGAAAAATATTGCTTTTTAAATAAATTCAGAAAAAATACTTTTTCTTGGTGATGTGCTTCGAGTTCTTTTATGTGAGGATCTTTCAGATCTTTCATCATTCTCTCGTCTTCGATGAGATGATGATTTTTCGTCATGTCGTGTTGAATCATTATCACGTCTAGAACTGCGACTTTTTTCATCAACTGGTGACCTGTTTAAAAATTTAAAAAATTAGTTATTCATCCTTGTGTTATCCCCAAGTATACTCTATCTTTAGTCTAATCATTAAACCCCTTCCCTATTCCCTTACCATCGACTCCGTTTCCGTGAAGACCCACTAGCGCGGCTGTCCCTTCTGTCACCTCTAGAATAATCGTTTCGATCATTGCGGTAGTTTTCAGCTTCTTTTCTATCGTCCCGGTGCGTTTGTTGTTGTTGTTGTGGAAATTGCTGCGTTGACATCGGAAACATTGAAGTCGGTGTAGTTAGCTGAAAATTGGCAATAGACGAAGTTGGAGGCTTTAAAAAAAGAAAAATTTCTAAATAAAAATATTTTTATAAAACCTGTAGAAATAAACCAGGAAAAAGAGTTCCGTTTGAAAAGCTTGGTGGTGGAAAAGAAAAGTTAGGCATTGGAAAAGTCAATGGTTGTTGTAGTTGTTGTTGAGGAAGGGCCATTTTTGCAGCCGGTGAACCAATGCCAACATCTTTGTTTACACAAGCCACCAATTTTCTCATTTCTTTAAAAATTATTTTTCAGATTTGACAAAAACAAAAAATGATTTTATAGAATAATTACTATTAATTTAAAAAATTTTTTGAATCCTTTTAAAAATTTAAACGGAAAAGTCGAGAGAAGATTCTTTGAAAATAAGAATTTTCAGCCCCGTGACTTTACTATTAATAAGGAAATCCGTGGACTGTTTTAAAGTGTGTTAAATAGAAGAATTGAATAAAAATAAATGGTCTTGTTCCGTTAAAATCTCACGAAACCTCAAACAAATATGAGGGACTCACAAAATGTGAGAAAATCTGTTAACAATATTTGACCCACCCTTCTAGAATGAGAAGTTATAAAGTTCAAGGTTTTAGCTCTACTCAGAGTTTGTGAATGTCACTGCTAATAGTAAAAATAAAAAAACCTTCTTGATGTGCCGGTTCAGCAACTACTGATCTTGCAAGATTTAAAAGTTTTTCTTTAGAAACACTTGAAAGGGTTATGGGTGACCCTGTCGATGTGTGTGTGCCATTGTGATGATGACCACCTCCACCGCCTTCATCCTCTTCATCGGAATAGTCAAAATCGCGAGACAGGAGATTCTTTAAAATAAAGAAAATTTTTTGCTCAAAAAAATTTATGAAATTACAAAAAATCAAAAGGAAATATTATAAAGGATAACGAGGCCTTAAGACTGAAGTAAATAGAAATAGTTAAGGAATCCTAATTTTAGAGCAAAATCTGTTGAAAAATGCTTGACAATCCTTGGTTATCAAAAAAGGTCTTTTGTAAATTTCCAGATTAAAAATTTCCAAACCTTAATATTTCCTTGTCTCCTCTTTTCCATTTCAATTTGTTCAATAACTCTTTCTTCCAAAAATCTTTGTAAACCAGCTACGACCTCTACATGATCCAAAGAAAATCCCAAAGGTTGAACTAATGAAATTACTTCAGCACCACTTAATCCACTTCCAGAATTATTATTAGCTGGAGGAAGTTGAATTGGGGTAGAAGGTTCTTTTTTTGTGTCAGAAAAGAGTGAAGAAAGTAGTTGACGATGATCATGGTCTTCTAATGGAGGAGTACGAGGCTTAGAAAAGAAATGAAAAAATTATTGAAATTGTGTTAAACAAGTAAAAAGGAAAATTCAAAGGGGGTTAACACCCCACCATCGGCTTTTAGTGGATTTTAGCGTGAAGGCTCAATGGTAACGGTCGGTTAACTGAACCGAAACCAATGTTATGGCAATTAGCCGAAATCGAGGGTCCATCAAAATCGAAAACCAAAAAATAATATTTGCTTATAACAGCTTCATTTATTAACAATCTTCACAAAATTTTAATTAACTTAAAAAAATTTTAAATACCCCCAATTCAGTTTTTAGCGTTGTACTGCTTGTAACTGAATTTGAACGTCCACCGATACCAAGTTTTTGACGAGAGAATTGCGAGAGACGTTCCTAAAAATATTTTTAAAAAATTATGAAGAGGAAAAAATTGAAAGTTAAAATCACAAAATTAATATCTTTGTCCACTCTATAAAACCCAGTCTAAAAATTGTTTGGAAAACTAAAATTTTAATCAAAATAAAAAAAACAAACATCTAAACTCTGCCCAGAAGCTGAAACATTCACTGGATTTATATTGCCTATATGTGGCGTTAAAATTTTTGAAGTTGGCGCAGTTTCAGATTTGATTGAATTGCCGCTTGTATTGAATAAATTTGATTGTTGATAAAGTTGCATATCTGCTTTTTCACCTTTAAAAAATTTTTTAGTAAAAGACACACAAAATGCAGTTAGACCTAGGTATTAAACTAACAATAAAAAGGATTCCGAAAAAGTTTCAGGATCAGATTTTAAATTTTAATAGAGCAAACATTCCCTTTACCTATCCTTTTTAGAATTTAAACTCATCGGAATTGAGATTGCAAAAGAAAAAAATTAAATAAAAAAAAGTAAACCTTTAACTAAGCGCTCGACTTTTGCTGGTTCAACGTCTAAATTAGAAAAAAGTTTTAAAAAAATAAATAAAATCAAAACCTAAGCCAGATGCTTGACATTTATTTAATATTGGTTCAATTACTTCATCAGCAAAAATTTGATGAGCTTGCCATAAATTAACAACACGAACAACTTTCAACTGAAAAATTGAAGAATATTTAGGAGATCTATTAAAAAAACAAATAGAAAAAGGAAAAAATAAATTGTGAATAACCTCAAATTGGCCAGTCTTCGACCAAAACAAAAAAAAAACTAGGGAAAATTTTCTAAACCAAAAAGTTTTCAAATAAGGCCAAAAACTAAAGAAAAATGGCCGCTTTTCAGTACAAATTATTCCATTTTTCTAAAATAACTCGCAAAAAACTATCAGAAAATCCCCGAAAACTATTTCATTTTTGCAAAATTTAAAGAAAAAATTTAAAAAATACTCGGTCCGTAGGATCACAATCGAGCACATTATTAATCGTGGTAGACAAATTAACAGCAAATCTGGGTGCAAAAACATCTAAAAATTAAACTTTTTAAAAGTTTAGAATAACCCAAAAAACCTTTGTGTTTATATTGCTTTTTTGCTTGACGTAAAATTGAATCCATAACATATAAAGCGGGGATTTTGAATTCTTGGCGACACTAAAAAATAAATTTTATTAAAATTTAATAATACTAACAAAGGAATTTAATGGGAACAACTTAAAGATTAATAGCCAGAGAACCTTGTTAAAACACAAAAGGCGCAGAATTTGCGGATTATATTTGCGGACAAAATTTTTAGTTAAAATATCAAACGATATCTCAAAAAGTACCCAGACTAGAAAAATTTTTAAGTATCATAAGTTTCCCCTAGCCTCCTAAAATTTTGCTAGATGCAGTGAATTCAAAAACTAGTCCAAGCTCACGAACTTTAATGATCTCGATTTTTATCAAAGAACACTTAACAACTAAAAATTTTATAACATTAACAGACTCAGTTTTAACTAGTCTAATCAAAAAACTAGCAAAAACGCCAACTCTTCCAAAAAAATTTCCCAAAAATTTTTTTCCGTTTACCTTAACCAAATATCGTTCAACAATAAAAACAACATGTTTAAAATATCTGACAGCATTCATTGCAGCCTTTGTAATATCAACAACTTTTTGTTTGCTAACAATACCTCCCTTACATTCTTGCATTGAAACAAGCTTTAAAAATAAAATTTTGTAAATTTCTTTAGTAATTTAGGTATACCAATTTATTAAAAGCCTTAATTACGTCTGAATCCATTGAAAAATTTTTCTAATTAAAAAATATGAGTCTTACAGACTAACTGAAAATGAAGAAAAAAAATAAAAAAAATTTACAGAAAAACCGTAAACCAAGAAATTTTTTCCGAAAAACGTAAAAATAAATTCATTTCGCCAAATTAATAATGCCAAAAAACACTTCGCCAAACAAAATTTCGCCAAACCATACAAAAATAAATCAATCGCTACGTCTCATTTGGTCCATCTGGATTCATTCTGGATTCATTCCACTGAACAAAACTTATCAATATGTCTTCCTAAATTAATAGGCCCCCTTTGGATAAACTTAATTAGCAGAGTTCGACGATTGCTCTTTTTGTGATAAAATATTGTCTGATATTTTATTATTCTTGATCTGTTTAATTTTAGAGACCTCCTATATAGAGGTCTTTCATGAGATTTTACGATGAAAATATCACTTTTATTTTTAATTTAAGTGAGACGAAATGAGTTTTTTTAGTCTATTGGACAATTTTAATGTGAGACGAATTGCGAGTATATCTTTTTTATATTTAAGCGGGGTTTTTCGAATGTGAATGAGTTTGAAATTTTTGAATAAAAAACAACTTTTTGATCAATAATTTTAATTTCATTTAATTTAGAGTTTATATTTGACAAAAAATATTTTATTTTCTGTTACTCTTATTCAATTTTCTGTTACTTTTCTTTTCAAATGTCTTCTAAATTAGAAAAAAATGCTGATAATTCAACAACTTCAAATTCTTCTGATGATATTTCTGCTTCAAATCCTAAACAAAATAAGCGTAAACGAACGCTGGAGGTTAATTTTAAAAACTTTAATTTTTTGGATAATTCTTTGGTTGACGCCCCCATTTTTTTGTTCCCCTGACCATTTTGAGCTTTTTTGCTTGCCATATAATTCATTATATATCATTCGGAAGAGCTGTCTGAGCTGGGTAGAATGATACTATGATTGGTTAGATTTGGCAATTTTGAACGAAATTATTAGGCAAATCCTCTTGGACATGCTTTTTGTGATGTTGAAAGGGATTAAAACAAATGGTCATAACTATGTTTATTTAAGTCAGATTTCGATGATTTTAGGGCCTTCGACTCAGCTCGAAGAGCTCTTTCAAATGTATATATTATTCATAGAAAATGAGAAAATAGGGTACTTGTGGGTTATCTCATACCAGTTTTTGCGGACATTTTTGTAAAGAATGGTCAGTCTTTCTATCTTCCTCGGTTTCACTCAATTTTCTCTGTAGCAACATTCAATGAGTGAGTGACATTAACGAGGAAAAGATTAGTTTTTCTTTCCAATGTCACCAAACCTCGAGCGGAGTAAAAACGTACCCAGCTCTGCATTTTAGAACCCATGCCCACAAGTACCGAAAATAGAACATAAAAGAGGGGGGGGGGCGTCAGCAGAAGAATTACCATTTTTTGAATTATTAAAAGTTTTTAGTTGGAGATGGAGCAAGCAAATGTGGAAATGAAGTTAATTAGGGATAAAGTTGATTTGGTATATTTTTTAAAAACTATATAATATAATTTAAATAAAATTTTAATTTTTAGCAAAATTCGTTTAAAGAGGAAATTAATAAAAATGAAAAGCTTGCTGAAGAATTGGAGAAATTAAATATTGAAAAAGAAGAATACAAAAAAAGAAGTGAATTATATTTGGAGGAAATGGATCAACTTAGAAAGGGTTATTTAAAAATAGGGAACGAATTAAATAAATTGAAGGAAGACTCGGAAAATTCATCCAAAGCAGTGTTAAATGAGAAAAATGAATTGGCTAAAAAATTGGAGAAAATAACTAAAGAAAATTTAAAATTGAGAGAAGAAAAACATTTCAATTTGAAGGAATTGGAGAATTACAGAAATGCTTGTCAGTTGCCGACAGACGAGAAAGCTGTTTTGCTTCGACAAAATAATCAGTTATCTCTTGAATTACAACGGGCAAATTCTGAATTGACAAAGTGTAGAAATGAGCTTGCTTTGAATTTGAAACTTGTTGTAAGTTTGATTTTTTTGTATGTAGAAGAAATAAAATAATCGCCGGGTTTGTAAGTCGGGTTTGTATATCCCCTTTTCTCATTTTTCCATCTTTCTAGAAAATAGGGAATATTTTGGTGTCGCCCCATTCTTTTTCTATTTTTTATCATTTTAAGATAAATTATATATCATTTGAAAGAGCTCATTGAACTGTGACGAATGACATCAAAATCAATGAAATCATTCGCTTTAATTCCATGTAGCGAGTCAAAAGTTTTTTTAGCGAGGATTTAGCTTCATAACTTTGTTTAAATTTGTTGGGTATGTGCTTAGTATAAAAGGCTACGGCTTTAGCCATTCGGGGGTTAGTGTTATTCTTAGTCTTATTCTAGTGCTCCACATATTCGGCATTGGCCATATTCCTATTGTTCGCTACTATTGTATTTAGTCTTGTAGATAAAACACAGTCGTTAGTTACTGTCTTATCTTGTTATTCTTGTTAGTACGTAGACATAGAAGTCACGTACATAACAGTGGCGCGGTCGACTTTATTCGAACAATCGACAATTGTATTCGAACAGTTGTATTCGGACAGTTTTATTCGGATAGTCGTATTCGGATATCCAATTCTTTATTCAGTAATTCGTGATTCAGTAATTCAGTATTCAAGTTATTCAATTCAAGATGATAGATGAAAAGTTTGTGAAGATTTTCAAAGCTCAGACGGAGCATATTAGTCAGCAGTTTATTCTATTATTCAAAGGATTGTGCGAGATCAATCCTAAATTCGGAGATTCAAACGGAAAAGAGTCAGCGGAATTGTATGATAAATTACAATCGCTATTCGAAGAAGTCAGGATTCTAGCATTCGTTGCAGCTATTCCGGAAGAAATGAAAGATATGCGAGAGATTAGTCGTAAATTCGTGGAGCGCTATTCGAGGCCAGACGAGTGTAGTCTGATGATTCTATTGGAGGAATGCTGCAGATATTCAGAAAAGAAGGATGAGGATAAGACGTTCGACAGTCATTCAAAGGTCAAGATAGAACCTGAGAATTATGTGAATAATGTTAGTCGAGTCGAACATATTCGGACTAGTCAATTCGGAAATTTGAGAAATAATTCAGGGCAACGAAAAGGCCAATTCAAGATTCGAGATTCACGTCAGTGTTACAAGTGTGGCATGATTGGACATATTAGTAGAGACTGCCGGGAACCAAAGAAAAGGTTGAGCCAAGGCAAAGGTCCAGAAGTCAATCATGTGAAAGTAGATTCTAGTTATTCAAGACCACATTGTCTGACGGTAGAAATTCCGGAGTTAGATTCTAGTCAAAATAGTCGGAGTAGTATTCAAAAAGGCAGGAAGCCAAGTATTCGGAAAAACAATAAAATTCGGAAAAGTCAAGATTCGAGAAATTCAGATTATTCAAAAGATTCTAATTATTCGGGAAGGTCAAAGTATTCAAAGAACTCGCGAGATTCTATTCAATTCGGAGAAGACATGAAAGTTTTTGTATGGAACAAAAACAGAAATGGCAAAACAGTCTGGTTGCCAGGGACAATTCTTAGTATATTCGGAGATGATTATAAGGTCGAAGTCCCTTGGCTGAAAACCGTAGTTAGTAGAGAAAAATGGCAGTTAAGAAAGCCAAATTCGATGAATTCAAAAGGGAATTATTCAGATTCGACAGATTCGAGGGCCAGTCTAAGAACTAGAGAAAGTTCAATTCGAAGTCAAATTCTTGAAAATTCCAAGTACAATTCGAAGAGCCCAACAGAAACAAAGAACGTTCTTTGCGCTGGTACAGAGGCCAAAGAAGAAAAGAAGTCTTGGGTTCGTAAGATGATTTGGGGAAAATAAATGTGATAATATTGTGTAAATTTTCTTTTGTTGTTGTTTATTTGTCCCCCTTGTTTTTTTTGTTTTGTAATTTTGGCCCTTTGTATGTATTTTTTGTTTTGTTGGAGTAAGTATTCGAGCACACCCATGACAGATTCAGAGATAATTCATTCTTTTTAAAGGAGGGAGATGTTGGGTATGTGCTTAGTATAAAAGGCTACGGCTTTAGCCATTCGGGGGTTAGTGTTATTCTTAGTCTTATTCTAGTGCTCCACATATTCGGCATTGGCCATATTCCTATTGTTCGCTACTATTGTATTTAGTCTTGTAGATAAAACACAGTCGTTAGTTACTGTCTTATCTTGTTATTCTTGTTAGTACGTAGACATAGAAGTCACGTACATAACAAAATTGAACAACTCTAACCGATAATGGTATTATTCGACCCAGTTTGAAGAGCTCTTTCGAATGGTATATAGTAAACTATATATCAAGCAAAAAAGGGGAGCGATAGTATTACCGAAAAAAAGTATTACCGAAAAAAGGAAGAAGTGCTTTTTTCGATATTTAGAGGTCAATAATATTTATTTCTATAAACCTTTATAAGTTTAATTAAATTATAAAAATCTTTCAGCGTTATATACCAATTACAAACAAAATTAATGAGATTAGCAATTACTTTACATGTTGTGGAGATAAATGTATTAATTCAAATTTTTCTAACGGAACTTGCAATAAGGGGCAAAGTTTTATTCGTGTTAAAGATAATGGAATAGTTAACTATCATTCGGTGCACGATAAAGGTAACAGCAAAAATTTTTATTAATTGAAAAAGTTTGTTTTATAAAAACAACTTTAGAATTTTTTGTAGATATTCAAAAGCTGTAAAACTTTGAATATAAATTCTTTGGTTTATTTTCTAATACCCCAAAATTTGAAAATTTTTGGATGGGCCAGAGAGTAATATTGAGTATATTATTCGAAAGCTCACCAAAATCTCCATCTGGGGTGGGTTATGTGCCGAATTTTTCATCACCAAAAAACCAGGAATGTCGGTCCAGGAATGTCGACTTCCGGGTTCACAAGTTACATACTATACATTCCATGTTTAATATGTAAGTTACAAAACCTTTTAGCTTCTTGGATGATTAAAAAACACGTTTTTGCTGTAAATTTACGTAGTTTTCAGCTATAAATTTTTAATAGATCATAAATCCCTGAGTATCCAACCAAAAATTTTTCGAATTTTGGGTTCTATTATACACTAAAGAATTTATATCCAATATTTTACAGCTTTAAAATATCTACAAAAAATTCTATAATTATTATAATAAAATAGCTGTTTCAGACGTAGTAATTGGTTTTCATGGACAATATTCATTTACAAAAGCGGCAGGGTTTTGTTGTCATTATTCTCTATTTTATTTTGAAATTACAATGTTGGAAGACGTGAAGGACAAATTGTATGTAGATAGATTTAAACAAATTTTAAAACAAAACCTTAAAAGTTGTGAACAGTGCTTATAAGCTCGTACCAAAATTCTTACTTGTACTTTGAGTAAGAGCAAGAAAATAGGGTGGTACGAGTACGAGGCCAAAACTAGGGGTGGTACGGAATGCGAGGGAAAAAACCGGCTGATGATTGAAATTTATAAGAAAACAATTTTTAATCATAGATTAAACAGCCAATTTGAAACGGCAAGAATACTGAATTTTTATAAGACCTAATGAATGAGTGTATATATCAATAAATTTAAAATCTAAATGAAAAATCTAACTTACAATCTCTTGAAAAGAATTATTTTTTTAACTTTCAGTTGTTATGCAGCAATTGGTTTTAGTAGAGGTGGTACTCCATTAATGTTTATGTCGAACTATCCAATAACTTATACTGGATTATATCAAAAATCTTCTTGGAAAGACGGGGATGTTTTTGGTTGTGGAGTTGTTTTCCCACCAAAGAAAGAATCGAAAATATTACCTTATATATTTATTACAAAAAATGGTAGAAGGACTGGTGAGAATTTTTATTTTTTAGTGGATTTTTGGATAGGAAGGGCAAAAAACTGTAAAAATTAAGTTTAGTTAACCCTATAAGTTCAGAATTTTTGCATTTTTTAAAAATATTATATGAGTATCGAGTTTTACAATTTTCATTTTTCACAATTCCAACTAAAACCTCTTTTTTATAACATAAGAATAAAACATAAGAGCAGTATAACCCTAAACTCAATTAACCTTCTTTAATTTAGGCAACAAATTTTCATTGAAAGAGGATAGCGACAATTTACGTCCATATTTTAAATTACTTTTATGCTCAATTGAAATCAATTTTGGGAATGATCTCGATAGTAAACCTTTCCGTTATAATATTTTGAAGCATAATATTTAAAGAATTTTGATTTTTTTGAAAAGTTATGAACCTTCATTGATGCTCATAAAATATTTATTTTTGACTTGAATTTACATTTATGAATTTATATTATTTTTTAATAAATTTTTTATCAAATTAAAACAAAATATATTTTTTAGGAATTTTTAAATCATGTCCCAAAAATTTTCAGTGGGAATAGGGCTTGTACAGTGTGGCACCCCCCCCCCCCCCTTTTCTCCTTTTTTCTACATTGCCCTCTTTTTGAACTGGATTTTAATCCGATGTATTACTTTTCGGTATTTTGGTGACAAGAGTTTTGTTCGCTTCGTCAATCACTGGTTCGGGAACGGAAGAAAATATTACCCAAGAGTGTCGAACTTTTGCCAAAATTGGCACTTCGAAATTCTTCGTTGGCACTTCAAATTCTTGAGATTGTTCCTTATTTGATCTAATTATCTTTAATTTGAACAAAGTTATGACATAAACAAGGTTCCGGTTACTTCCTGTTCACGCTGTAATAATTTAAAGGGCAATTTGTTTCGTTTTTAAAATTATTCAAATAATTTAGGAAAAACATTGTATATAAATTGCCTAATTTATATATTTTACAACTTTTTGCTAATTAAATAATTTGAGTAACTATCGATTCTAAATTAATAAATTAAAAATAAACTTAATTAATCCAACAAAAATATTAAAAAAATCTTATTTTTTAATTTAAATTAAAAAAAAATAATTAAAATTAGTTTAATAAATTATATTTTATTTAAAAATTGATTCAATATTAAAAAGACTCTAAAATAAAAAAATTAATTGAAGATTGCCGCGTTTTTCTCTTCTCACAAAAATTTTGATTGCCGTAAACATTCTCATAAAAATATGTATTTAAAAATGTTTTCTATTTGTTTTAAATCATGTCTAACATTTTTGAAGGAAGGGCAAAGGTTTAAATATAAATAGGCACAACATTTATTTATTTGAATTATTTTTTAGCAAAAATTTCTTTATTTCTTAAAAAATACATATTTAGAATGTCATATACAATTAAGGGCCCATTTTCACTTTCAAATCCCGCTTATTCACCTTATAAAATTCAAAATATTTCTTTTGAACAACAAAATGACGAGAATCAACAAATTTTGGAAAATGATAATTTAATGACAGCACCTTCATTTAAATTAAAAATTAATAATTTGGAGAATAATAATCATTATGTAAATGATATTAGTAAAATTAAAAGGTATTTTCTATAAAGAAATGGAGTTATGTAATTTATAAGAAACGGTCGACTTTGAACAGCTACAAATTTATGAAGATTAATCCAGTACAAATGAATTTTATATCATTCGAAAGCCCTCGATAAGCTCTATTTTTTCTAAAAGGTTAGATCAAGTCTAATCACTCATTAAAAAGTTATAACTTGATACTTTGGTGTCTATCAGAGTTATCGGATTATAACTTTTTAATGATTGATAAGACCTTATCCATCAGGTTGGAAAAAAGATAGAGCTTATCGAGGAATTTCGAATGATATAAAATTCATTTTTATTGGATCAGGCAGCAAAAAGTTATAGCTTTTCAAAGTCCACTGACACTCAATTTGCGGTTGTTAATGAAAAATGAATTAATGGATAAGCTCATATTAAAATTTGTAACGGTGTATTTAAATTTAATTTTGTATTTAAATTTAACATACTACTTGATAAATTTATCTGAAAAAAGAAAAATAATGTTTTGGATAATTAAAAAGATAGGGGAATTTGGGAGGAGATTTATAAATAAATTAACAGAAATTTAAATTAATTTTTAGATTAACTACAAATACAAATTCTCCAACATTTATTATTTCAATAATTCCCAACAATTCTATTAATAATAATTCAAAATCTTTATCTCAACATTTACAAAAATATTTTAATATTAAAACTTTAATTATTTTCCTAACAATTATTTTTATATTTAATTTTGTTTTTTGTGGATATATTTTGTGGAAATTGGTAATTTTTTTATTTAAAATTAAAATTTTTTTCTTGGAAATAAACATTTTAGTTATCTTTAATGATTTTAGAAATCTACATATTTTTGTAAACCTACCGAATAAAAAGACAAACGATAATAGTTTGGTTTAGCCTCCCCCTCCCCTTTGTTCCTGATATTAAATTTGCGACATATTTTTTTGACAAATTATATAACATTCTAAAGAGCTCTTTGAGCTGTGTCGATTGATACTACAATAAACGAAATCTGACTTAAATCAACAAAGTTTGTTTTACTTCCTTGCAGTGCCTCAAAATATTTTTCTAGCGAGGATTCAGCTTTACAATTCTGTTCAGAAACGCAGCATCCAAGCAATCTTGGTATCAGTCGACCCAGCTTGAAGAACTCTTTCGGATGTTATATTTATAGATCAAGTAAAGAAAGCCTCAAAAATGGGCAGGGAAGCAGAAAGAGGGGAGGGTCTAAACACTAAACTATTACCACATTTCCCGAACTTAAAATATATTTTTTGAGACAAATCTGTCCAAAAAATTCCAAACCCAAAAATATTATTTAAAAATCCTTTTAATTTCTTTTAAAAAAAATTTTTAGAATTTATTCAAAAATTATTTTGAATTAAAACTAAATGAAAATAATATTGAATTGACAAATATAAAAAGAATAAATAATTGGTTACTTTTAAAAAATGAAGAAAATCAGAAAGAATTTACTCGAATAGAAACAGAAAAGGGTCATTTTTTGGAACAAATTGGAATTTTAAGAAAGAAAAGTAGTTTTTTCTAAATTTGGTACTTGTGTAACTTATACACCATGAGTTTAAAATGATATAAATAACCATAACACAATTGCCGTATTCAGGATCCTGTTCAGAATCCTGCCTTTTTTCAGTTTTCAGGATTTTCAGGATTAATCCTGCAGGATCCTGTCCTGTTCGTAATTTTAAAACCCAATCCAGATACAGGATCCTGCAAATGTGATTTTACCGAGCTCTAGTTTATATCATTTGAAATTCATGGTGTATAAACTAGACAAGTCCCTAAATTTTACTTAAACTTTTTGTTTTATTTAAAGTTGAAAAAAGTATTGTTTTCTCTTCACTAGAAAAGGAAGTTAAACAAATTAGACGGTCAACAACTAAAAATGAAACTGAAAATATTTTGAATGGAGAGAAGAAAAGTGGAAGAAATTTTATAATTTATTTTAATGGAAAGCCTTTTGACGGAAATGAATTTTTGGCAAAACCAGAGAAATAAATAAAAATACCGTATTTATTCTAATAGAATGGCCCCTCTAATAGAATGGCCCCTCCAATAGAATGGCCCCTTTTTGGGGGTATCGAAAAATAGAGTGGCCACCTCTATTTGAATGGCCCCTCCAATAGAATGGCCCTTTTAACTACAAAACATATACCTAATACATTTATTTTTTTCTTATTACCTGTTAAATAGTACTCTTTAGTTAGGATAATAATATTTTTGAGCAAATCTGGAGTCATAACAGGGAGATTAAGAGGGATATCAGGGGATTTGAGAGGATTAGAAGGGATATCACGAAGTTACAACGATTTACTGAAGATAACTAATAGCAAGGAATTAAAAGAATTAAGGTTAGATATTCATGGATTGAATAAATCTATTCCGATTCCAGTATATTACGTCCAAATTCCAAGATCCTACGAAATTTTAGGAGCCAACTGTACCGGAAATTTTGATTGTGTGGCACAGGGATGTCACGGGTTGAGCAAAAAGTCGGGTCGGGTTTCGGATCGGGTTTTCAAAATTTTCTTCGGATCGGGTTTCGGGTTTCGGGTCGAAAAAAAGCCAAAATTTTGAGAATTTTGGAAGCCAAAAAGCCAAAAATCTTCCCTTCTCAGCGCCGCAGGCGAAAATTTTGAGAATTCTTGAAGGTCCGAAGCCAGATTTCTTCCTCTTTCAGCGCCGCAGGCGAAAATTTTCAGAATTTTGGAAGATCATTAAGCTAAAATCTTCCTTTTTTCTGCGACGCGGGCGAAAATTTTGAGAAAACTCGGGTCGGGTTTCGGGTCGGGTTTTGAAAAATAAAAATTCTCGGGTCGGGTTTCGGGTCGGGTTTTAGAAAATTTCTCGGATCGGGTTTCGGGTATCGGGTCGAAAAAAAGGCCGGGTTTCGGGTTTCGGGTATCGGGTTTCGGGTAACCCGTGACATCCCTGGTGTGGCACCGAAGTACATCAAAAGTTGCCTTTTTAGCCCCGCAGGCAAAAGGTTCTTATGTTTTATAGTGATACGAGAAGGAAAATTCACTAACCTAAATCAAAACTTTAGAATTTTATAAGAAAAATCGATTAAATTTCGAAGTCGAAAAATATTCGAGTGGACAATAGGTTCATCCAATCTCAGATTTTAACCTATGAAAAATAGTCGGGTCGGGTTTCGGATCGGGTTTTCAAAATTTTCTTCGGATCGGGTTTCGGGTTTCGGGTCGAAAAAAAGCCAAAATTTTGAGAATTTTGGAAGCCAAAAAGCCAAAAATCTTCCCTTCTCAGCGCCGCAGGCGAAAATTTTGAGAATTCTTGAAGGTCCGAAGCCAGATTTCTTCCTCTTTCAGCGCCGCAGGCGAAAATTTTCAGAATTTTGGAAGATCATTAAGCTAAAATCTTCCTTTTTTCTGCGACGCGGGCGAAAATTTTGAGAAAACTCGGGTCGGGTTTCGGGTCGGGTTTTGAAAAATAAAAATTCTCGGGTCGGGTTTCGGGTCGGGTTTTAGAAAATTTCTCGGATCGGGTTTCGGGTATCGGGTCGAAAAAAAGGCCGGGTTTCGGGTATCGGGTTTCGGGTAACCCGTGACATCCCTGGTGTGGCACCGAAGTACATCAAAAGTTGCCTTTTTAGCCCCGCAGGCAAAAGGTTCTTATGTTTTATAGTGATACGAGAAGGAAAATTCACTAACCTAAATCAAAACTTTAGAATTTTATAAGAAAAATCGATTAAATTTCGAAGTCGAAAAATATTCGAGTGGACAATAGGTTCATCCAATCTCAGATTTTAACCTATGAAAAATAGAATGGCCACCTCCATTAGAATGGCCCCTCCAATAGAATGGCCCCTTTTTGGGGGTATCGAAAAATAGAGTGGCGGCCACTCTATTAGAATAAATACGGTAAATATATTAATTTTAATATTTTTAATTTTTAACTATTTACATATTTTTTATTATAAATCCTAAATTAATTTTGTGTTTTTTTATTTTGAAATATTTAAGTACAATCTCTATCCGTTTAAGAATTATGCAGAATATTTTCTGTCTTGATTAGGGTTGCCAAATTGGACTGCCTACACATATACTTAGTCCTCGAAGGCCTTGTCCTATATATTTTTTGGCCTTGTCCTATATGTATATTTTTATCAAATAGGCAAATTATCAAATTAAAAATATTAAAATGAAATCTCAGGTCTCCCAAATCCTCTTAATTCTCTTAATACTTGGAGGGCTTCCCTGGATACCCTTAATTCGCTTTTGATTTCTGATATCACTATTGTCCTCTAAATCCCACGATATTGCACAAAATGCACAAATATCTCTGTTAATCCCGAATTTGGAATCGCCTGCCTAGATATTGGATTTGCTAGTGGTTTACAACTACGCCCATATAATTGAGCGATTTCTGACTACTATTAAATTACAAATTTAAGTAATTATTTGAATATTTTCTCAAACTTTATATCGAATTTTTTGATTTTTAGACATCAACATGCTTCTAATATGACTTTTATTTTTTAAAGTACGTATCACCAAATAAGGCAACATATAAGAAAAATAAAGTCAAAAAATTTACATTTTTTGTGAGAAATCTTTAGTTTGGTAATATTTAAGTTTACAGACACACATTTTCCTCCCCTTTTTTTTTGAATTTTTCCCAAATACCAGAAAATGGTACAAGTACCCTTATATGCAGTACAAATACTTGTTTATTTGTTAACAAATAACAGAACAGGGAATTTGTGAAGAAAGAAAGTGAAGAAAGTCTGACCATTATATAAATTTTATGGAAAAACTAAGGGATGAAAAAAGGGGTGTATGTAACAGGGGTGTGCCGAAACGGATTTTAAAAAGCGAAACGCGAAAGGCGAAATTAAATTTAAAAAGTGAAACGCGAAACGCGAAAGTAAATTTAAAAAAGCGACACGCGAAAGTCCAAAAAACGCGAAAATCCGCGAAAGGCGAAACGCGAAACTGGTACACCCCTGGTATGTAACCTTCAATATCACCTTTAGTATAAAAGAATACTTTAAGATAAAAAAATAAATTAATAAAATGCTCAAAAGCTTTAAAATCCAAAAAAGTCAAATTGCCCATTTTACATGTTTTTGTGGATAGCATTTGTTGTTTTTCTTCTTTAAAATTGAATTTAAATTGGGCACATCAGACGAAACATAATTAGAACAAGAATCTTAAAAAATTTAAAGTTAAAAAAAATTTTTTTTTAAATTTTACTGTAATATTTAAAAAGTAAATAAACGTCGTTGTCTTTTGAAACATTTGAAGCAAATTGTGAAGACATGAAATTATAAATCTATTTAAAAAAGGGTACTTTGAACTAGAGCTAGGACCTTTTCTGTTTTTCGTTATTGTCTCTCTTCAGGGTTCCAGTGTTAAAACGACGGATAATCTGCTCTATTTTCAAAACTCGCATTTTTATGCGTCTCTTCAAAAGTGATCAACAACGCAGGCGCACTGAAGAAATACATATATCGAAAAACAGAAGAGGTCCGAGCTCTACTCTCAATTATGTGTACTATTTTTGGAGAATGTAAAAACGAACGGAGAAGAAAAATTCATGGGGGATACCACATAAATACCAAAAAATGGGAAAAAAACATTAAAACAATGTTTAAAAATCCCCAAATTTGGAAAAAAATTTTCCCGGATCAGAAATCTTTTTACACATTATAGGTTTATAGCGAACCATTGTTCCTTGTCATTTGATTTATAGTCCTTTTGAGAGGAAAATTCTTGATCACTTTTTGGTACTACTTCTTCCACTTCCTGAGAAAGTTCCTTAATTCGCCTTCGCAAGGCCTTTACCGTTTTTTCTGTTGTTTCGAGTTCAGAAGTCTAATTAAAGATTAGAAATCAAAAAAAAATAAAAAAAACCAGTTCATCTATACAGTCCTTTTTATTTACCAATGCAATCTTCTAAATTATAAATGAAAATAAATTAGAAATTAAAGAAAATTAAAAAAACCATTCTAAGTATATCCTTTTCTTTCTTTTCCAATTCAATTTTCTAAATTATAAATAAAAATAAACATTTTACAATTAGTTTTCGAGTCGGGCCAATTTGAGTCATTTTCGGGCCAAAATTTCGATGGCCAACTCGATAATTTCGGAGTTGGGCCGGTAACTCAAATTACAATTAAAGAAACCTTTTTTCTATATAAATTCTCAAATCGCTGTCTATCTACTTTCTCTTTATTTAGTTCAGTAAGTAAATAAAATTTTGATGGCTTGATGAGAATATCACAACATTCCTGTTAAAAATGTGAATATATTGAATGACTAGAGTTGAAAAAACAGCAACAGGAATTGAAAAATGACCCTAATGGCTACGGGACAGGTATTTCTGGTTGATTGAAAACCTTCGAAACAGGTTCTTAAAACGGAAAGTCTAAAATTTACACTGTTCAGGACTCTACTAATGACACTCTAAAAATTCCAAACTTTTAATTTATTGTATTAATGGCAATGAAGCCCCTATTTTTCACCCATTTCACAAAGGAGGCTGTATTAAAGAGAAGGCTCTGATTCAGAGGGGCAGTAATTCCAAGGCTAGCCCCCTTTTTTTATGTTCGCCTGACCATTTTGAGATTTTTTGCTTGAAATATAATTTACAATATATCAACCGAAAGAGCTGTTCGAGCTTAGTAGAATGATACTATGTTTGGATAGATTTGTCGATTTTGAACCAAATTATGAAGCTAAATCCTCGATGGACTTGCTTTTTGTGATGTTGAAAGGGATTAAAACAAATGGTCATAACTATGTTTATTTAAGTCGGATTTCGATGAATTTAGTACCGTTCGACTTAGCTTGAAGAGCTCTTTCGAATGATATATAATTTGCCATAAAAAATTTAAAAAATCGAAAAAATTGAAAGGAAAAGAAGAGGGGGACCAGCCTTGGAATTACCGAGGGGGCATTACAGAAAATACGGTATTTAATTTTGAGAAATATTATTTATTAAAAATATGTTTACATTTTGAAGGTAAAAAGAACTAGCTGGCTGAGAAGAACCGGATGAGGAATTAAAATTAGTCGCCTCTTTGTTAAAATTTGTAAGCTCCTGGCAATCTTTAATTTGCATACAATTATCGTGACTGAAAAATAACAAAAAATGTTAAAAATTTGTCCAAAATTAAACCTTAATTTCTCGGAATTAACCAAAATTGGACTATTTTTAGAATCACATCCACTTCCAGAGTTTTTAAAAAACTCTGAGTTATCAGAGCCTGGCGATCTTGCATTTTCCTGGCGATTTTGTATTGCCAAGGTCGCCAGATTATTAGAGCAAGGCGGCTAAAAATTGAAAAATAATTAGAATTATATAAGAAACAGTTTGCAACCCAAAGTATTTTGATTATTTTTTAAAGGGAGGATTTTCAAAAAATTTCTTATATTTAAAATGTATACAGAGTTAATGTTGGCAGAAGGTTCCGCTATTTTCACTTGCACTTCAAATGCCTCCTCCAATTTACTAAAGTCTTCAAAGTTTCCTTAAAAATGAATTTAAAAAATTTAAAAATATTTTTAAAACCATCGGATTTAGTCAAGGATTCAGTCTCCCTTTCTTTCTCATCTTCTGAGATATTTACCAATTCAGATTCTTCAGGTTGTGTAGTATGAACATTAATTAATAAATCCTTCAAATTTTTTATAAATAAAATTTTTTCCAAAAAACAAGGGGTCGACCCCATACCCCCCCCCCCCAAATTTTTTTTCCAAACAAGGGGTCGACCCCATACCCCCCCCCCCCCCCCCCAAATTTTTTTTCCAAACAAGGGGTCGACCCCATACCCCCCCCCCCCCCCCCCAAATTTTTTTTCCAAACAAGGGGTCGACCCCATACCCCCCCCCCCCCAAATTTTTTTTCCAAACAAGGGGTCGACCCCATACCCCCCCCCCCCCCCCAAATTTTTTTTCCAAACAAGGGATCGACCCTATACCCCCCCCCCCAAAATTTTTTTCCAAACAAGGGGTCGACCCTATACCCCCCCCCCCCCAAATTTTTTTTACAAACAAGGGGTCGACCCTATACCCCCAAAAAATTTTTTTAATCGTTAAAATTAAATTTGAGATTAAAAAGTCTTTAAATTAAATAAAAAAATCTATGACCACCAAAAGGTACGAACTCTATAACCCAGTAGGTAGAGGCTAATAGACTAACTAATACACCACATCTTCTTACTCCAAAAATTTATTATGAATTTCTAAAATTAATTTTGAGGGTAAAAAATTTTCAAATTTTTTCTAATATTTCTTATTCCAAAATTAAATAATTAAAAATTTTTTATACACCTCAAATACATCCAAGTCTTGTAATTGAATTTCATTGCATTCCCATAAATAAATTTTATAAACTTCTAATAATTCCATTTCTTGAAATTGAATATCTTTACATTCAGCCATATTTTTAAAAAGTATTTTTAATTAATTTTTGATAAACTTAAACCTCTGAAAATAAAAATAAAAAACAATTTAAATGATAGTAACTTTTATTTATTTTCTCTATTTATAAACAAATTTCTGTCTGAAATTTGTTATAAAGCAAATTTCCCATCTACATACTGCATGTCTCATAATCTATATATTGCCTAAATTGAAGACTTTGTTCGGCATTATGTCAAGCATAAGAACCCGCAAATGTTTGTCCGAACAGGGCTGTGCGGCAGAATTTTTGCGTGGCGCGCCAAACGCCAATTTTTCAAATTTTCAAATCACGCCAAACGCCAGAACGCCAAAATCGGCCAAAAACGACGCCAAAACGCCATGACGCACAGCCCTGGTCCGAACCTGTTCTTCTGTCTTCACCTTCCTTCTTTCTTCTCTCCCTCTCTCTTAAAGATTTAAAAATGGGCAAATAATGTTGGCAAATCAAATGTTACTACACTTTATAGGTTATCGAAGATTCCGAACTCATATTTTTATCAAATAAATTATCAAATTAAAAATATTCAAAACGGAAAATATTATTTTAAATTATCTAAGAATCCTTAGTGATATAACAAATATATTCGGATATTAATTTTAACTTCTCTTAGCATGGTCATGGATACGGATATGGATACAGATAATATCAAAATGACTGCGGATATCTGCCTGTATCCGCCGTAAATATGCGGATACGTATACCAAAATCAGTATCCGTGACCATGCCTCCACTCGTTTAACAATTATGCAAAATATTTTCTGTCTCGATTTCACCAGCGATTTTTGACTATTCGTAGTTGCCCCTCCACTGCTTACACCAATACTTGGTCCTCGAAGGCCCTGTCTTACATATTTTTATCAAATAGGCCACTTTGTTCTGTGTTTGCGTGATTTTCAGGATTCATAATTTTTGGTGATTTATGATTGATGCTCATATCTTAACTGATCTCCTAAGTGATCTAGAACATTAATTTAAATATTTTTAAAAAATTACGAATTACGGCATTTTTTAAATTACGAATTACGATTACGAAAAAAATTTTCAATTACGACGCAACTCTGATCAACTGGACATTTACCGGAAATATGCCTTAAAAATTTCGGAAATCAGAAATCGGAAGGAAAAAACGTTGGAAGTCGGAATTCCGACCCACCTCGGATCCGCAGGTATTTAAAAACAAAAATTTGCAATTGCGGAATACAAAAATATATACACATTTCCAAATTTTTCAAATAATTTATCCCTACAAAAAACTTTTAAATAGAAAAATATTAAAATAGTGATTGGGATACATCTTAGTCTTTCAAATATTAAATAGTAAAAATAGCCGTGTTATTTCCACAGAAAAGTCGGCTACATCCTCATTTTCTGTCAGTTTCTTGGATGACCTGATTAAAAAATAAATTAAAATAATTTTTATCAAATTTTTATTGCTTAATTAATTGTATGTATTTTCGGAACTTATTTACTTTAACTACCCACCTCAAAATTTTTGTGGGGGATTTTTCAATTAGATTTTGACAATATACATTATGTCAATCGAAAGAGCTCGACGAGCTGAGTCGAATGGTAACAAAATCAACTTGTTTTGATGATTTTGAACAAAATTACGAGGAACTAAATTTTGAGTTCTACTAGTGTAGAACTCATCGACCTTTAGCTCCCCACGAAGCGCCTGCCGCGAAACCCTCGCGAAACGCGGGTTTTACACAAGTTTTGCTCTGACCATTTTGAGCAAATAATTAAGTTAAAGTAAATAAGTTCCCTATTTTCTAAAGATTATCTAGTAAAATATTCATTTTTATATATAATAATAAAAATTTTATAGTCACCAGATTCGGTCGGAATTCTGATTTCCGATGGTTTCGATTTCCGGCACCTTCGTATTTCCGACCGACCCCCTTTACTCACTAGCTTTAGAGATATTACCATTCCCTGTGGACCTATCCGACATACATAATTCAATTAATTTTTTGACTTACATTCATGACTACCATGTCCACATCCTCTATGCGATGGGCCGCCGTTCTTAGCTTTAGTGCAAAATCATAAAATTAATTATTAAAAAAATTAAAAATATAATATTAGAATTAATTTTAATCATTTTTTGTAAATTTATTTATTTAAATTTTATTTATTCTTATTAAAAATAATATACTTTTATGGGTAAATCTGCTAGTATTTATTTGGCCAAATTTGTCAAACTAGGAAAAGTACAGGAAAATAAAAAATTGAAAATTTCAATGAAAGAAATATCCATTTTTAAATTTTAGTAGTTGTCAAGACATTTGGCCAAAATGTAATGTACATACCAAAGCATTTATTTACTTAACTGTCTGAATAGCTCAATACTCTCAACGAGAGCTGCCTCTTTCTAACCTTTAATTTTAAATGCTCTTTGAGATTTTATTTTTTTTTCTTTCTATATTTAGTCTATTTATTAGAATTTATTTTTTGTTTTTTTTATAAAAATTAATTTCAAAATTTAAATATTCTCAGATTAATTAATAACTCAAAAAGAGAATGTGTGAAATAGAGGAATTTCACGTGAATTACCAAAAAATTTTTTCAGAGTCCAAAGTCCCTTATTTTTTGAAAATAAATAAAATTACTGCTATCCTTTTTTAGTAGTTTTTTAAATTTTAAATCTTAATCCCCTATCAGGGTGGCCCCTTCCAAAACACTAAAATAGGGCGCAGCCACTTAAAAATAGGGCGAAAAGGTCAAAAATAGGGAAAATCCTCTATAAATAGGGTAAAAGGGCCACCCTGTCCCCTATATCGGGATCACCCCAGAGTATCGTCGCCCAAACAGGGGCAGGCGCATAGCGTTATTTGCGTTAAACTTTGGCCTTGGTTGCGTTTTCTTCGACGAAATTAACGCAAAAAAATATACCCAATCTGAGGGGAAACTTGGCTTCTTGTGTTTCCGAAATTCTCAAAATTTTTGCCTGCGGCGCTGTAAAATAAAGAAAGCTGGCTGTTAAGCCTTTCGTCTTTCGTCGATTTTGGGTTTTTTTGGACTTTCGCATTTTCGTCTTTCGCTTTTTAAAATCACTTTCGGCACACCCCTGATATGTACCCATCAATTTTGCAAAAGAATAATGACTTTTGGTTTCTATAGATCTTTAAACGATATTGTTTTTTTGCCTGTAGAATAGTTAGTAATGTTGCGTTCCTTCGCAGTTACAATATTAATTTAGAGAGACAAACTCACTTTTTTTCCATCTTTTCAAACCAAACATTTTTACAAAACAGTTCTAAGAACACCCCCAACCTATTGATTCCTCTTATTTATGTTCACAAAAACAGAAATGTTTATATTTATGTAAAAAAATTTTCAATCTTTCTCAAATTTTTTCACTTTTCTGTTTTTTATTGAGTTTATCAGAAAGGAGATTAAGATTTTTTAAACAAGGAGGAAATGGCTCTTAAAAAATAGCTAAAAAATTTGATTCTACGTTAATTTATAAACCCATTCCTAGACCAAGAGATAATTTTTAGAATAATACATATCAACAATTTTATTTTTAAATTGAACAGATTAATAGGTATCCCTCGTTTTTCTTGAATTTCTAGTTGTCTGAAACGAACAAAAACAAGTTTATGTTGGGTCTGAAACTAAAAGGAAGGATTTTCCCTATTTTCCACATTTCCATATTTTACCATTTTCCCCCTATCCTCGTCAATTTTTGTTATTTTCTAGAATAATTAATAAATTTCAACATAATAATTTAATAAATAAATAATAATCTTATGAATATATTTTTAATAATTAATTAATTTGAAAAAATGTCTGATTCATCAACATCTCAAAATTCTTTAACTACTAGTTCTACTAGTTTTAAAATACTAAAAAAATGTCGAAAGCGTAAAACGGTGTTTTATCAATACAGTTCTGATGAAAGTAGTGATGATAATTTTGCAGAAAAACAAAATACTAATTGCCGGAAGAGATCGTTGGCAGTTAATTTAAAAAAATTTTATTTTTTATATTGAAAAAATTTTTAGTTCGAAATGGAGCAGACAAACTTGGAAATGAAGTTAATTAATGATAAGTCTGATTTGGTAATAAATATTTTTTGATAAATTTATTTAAATAGAGAATAAATGGGGGGGGGGGTATAGAAGGTTAAAAATTGTTGGGGAGGTGCTTCTAATTTTCTATCGGTAATATTGAAGAGTATGGGCCCCATTTTTTCCTCCCTATTTTCCCCCTTATATTTTTACAAAATGGTCAGACTTTTTCCTTCCTTCCATCCAATTTGCCTTTCTAATTTTTGCCTTGAAACAAAGAAAAAGGATTATTTTTTGGTATTTAACAAGTATGAGTTTTGGGAAGACTCATTTTCTCTATTAAAACGGGAAATAAAATATCAAAAATAATCCTTTTTCTTTGTTTCAAGGCAAAAATTAGAAAGGCAAATTGGATGGAAGGAAGGAAAAAGTCTGACCATTTTGTAAAAATATAAGGGGGAAAATAGGGAGGAAAAAATGGGGCCCATACTCTTCAATATTACCTTTCTATCTCTTGGAAAACTTTGAACGGCCATAACTCGGCCCAAAGTTATTTTGCAAGAAATCGGATATCACTTTGCAATAGGAAGTCGAGGGTGATTCCTTGCGAGAAGAATAGATTTATAGATTTTGGTATAGTTTTCATCAACCCTGTTCATAGATACGGATAATATCCGAATACTTGCGGATATATCCGGATATGGATATTTTTTTTAAATTAGATGAATACGGATATGATGCTCGAAATCCGCTGATATCCGTTTCAAAATTTCCCCCTGCGACGCTAAAAGAAGGATGAACTCTGGCTACCTGGCTTCCATTACCCTTTTCTGTTCAAAATAAAAATCTGAACAATCATGTAAGTTCATCGTCATTGGAGAGTGATCGTGACCATGTGGTCATTTTAATATGAAAGTTCGATTTCTAAATGAAATCGAACTTTAATAAAGGGAAACGTTATTGGTGATCGGCCTAAATATCTCAATAATCTTTGCCAATACTTTCCTTTTAATTTTATATTTTAATTCAAAAAATTAAGCAAAATTCTTTGATGTTGGAAATTAATAAAAATGAGGACCTTCTTTCCGAAAAAAATAAATTATATGAAGAATTGGAGAAATCAATCAGTGAAAAAGAGAAATACAAAAAGGAAAGTAAATTATATTTGGAAGAAGTTGTTGAAGTTGAAACTGATTATTCAAAATTATTGAATGAATTAAATAAATTGAAAGAAGAATACCAAAATTCAAATAAAAAATTGGAAAAAATAAATAAAGAAAATTTAAAATTGAGAGAAGAAAAAAATTTAAATTTGAAGGAATTGGAGAATTACAGAAATGCTTGTCAATTACCGACAGACGAGAAAACTGTTTTACTTAAACAAAATAATCAGTTGTCTGTTGAATTACAACGGGCAAATTCTGAATTGACAAAATGTAGAAATGAGCTTGCTTTGAATTTGAAGCTTGTTGTAAGTTTTGTTTTTTTATGTAGAAGATCAAATGGCCCAGAAGGTCAAATACAAATTTTGGGCTGATAAATAAGGATTTGTGCATATTAAAGCGGATTTGTGGTTATTGAGGAGATATCGACGGATTTGGGCGGATTAAGACGAATTTGTTGGGATTCAGGGACACAGGACGGAAATAACTGGGGTGGACCCTGTGTTTTAAAACAAAAACAAAATCATGACGAATTGGTTTAATGACTGAATTGATAAATTCATAAAGCTATCCATAATGTTTATTTCTATTTGCCACTTAAGTTCTTTATACACAATCAAAGTTTATTTAACTTATAAAAATCTTTTAGCGTTATGTATCCATTGAGAACAGAATTAACGAGATTAGCAATTACTCTACATGTTGTGGAAATAGATGCATTAATTCAAATTTATCTGAAGGAACGTGCAATTCCGGGCATGGCTTTATCCGTGTTCAGGATGATGGAATAGTGAGCTATCATTCGGTGGACGATAAATGTAAAAACAAAAAGTTCTTAATAATTTTAAGAAAGATTTCTTTAAGTTAACAATGTAATTGGTTTTTATGCACAAAATTCATTTACAAAAGCGGCAGGGTTTTGTTGTCACTATTCTCTATTTTATTTTGAAATTACAATGTTGGAAGACGTGAAAGACAAATTGTAGGGGTTTTAAATTGCCAAAAAAAATGTTAAAGTTTTGTACGGAGAAGGGAGATACTGCTGGAGGCGGGATGTCATATATAGAGTAATAAAAGGTGCCGAGTCAAACGGTACCTTTCTGCCCGGAGGTGCATGTGGACCCGAGATATATGGCTTGAAATGGTCAAAAACCATAGAGTCATTTAGGGTAAAAATTTGAATATGCTAAAAAAGCTCATGCGAAAGGGCTCATCGAGCTGAGTCTGACACCAAAATTAATGAAATATGATTTGATTGGATCGAGATACAAGCCTCTGAAAATTGAAGATCCACAGGGTCGATTTTTCTAAAAGAGCCGGCAAAAGTAAAGCTCCGATAGCTCATTTTGTAGAGAAAGTTTACTTTGGTTATTAGCAGAAGAGCTGGGCACTATCCAAAACTTGACTCAATTAGAAAATTATAAACTTGGCAAAAATAACGGCTCTATTACACAATATACGTCCAATCAACTTTTATACGTCCAATCAAAGTTTATACGTCCAATGAAAATTTATGCGTCCAATCAAATTTTATACATCCAAACATATTTTTATCATGAATATAATTTAAGAAATAATTTTAAGTAAAAAATCTTATTTCATCAATTAATTTTGAATGCTTTACCAAAAATTAAACCGGGACTTGTATTCCAATTAGGGTTGCCGGCCCGGTTCGGCTCGATAGGTCGAACCAGACGCCGACGCCGAATCAGTGCCAGGTTCGACCGGACGCCGAACTCAGTGCCAGGTTCGATAAAAATGAAGCCAGATAAAGACTCGACCGGTCCGGCTTGAAAAAAATTAGGCCCGAAAATATTCAGTTCAAATAATAAGTGATAAAAATATGTTTGGACGTATAAAATCTGATTGGACGCATAAACTTTTTATTGGACGCATAAACTTTTTATTGGACGCATAAATTTTCATTGGACGCATAAACTTTGATTGGACGTATAAAAGTTGATTGGACGTATATTGTGTAATAGAGCCAAAATAACTTGAAAGATTAAAATAAAATAATTATCAGTTGTTATGCAAAAATTGGTTTCTACAATAAAGAGGCTCCATCAATGTATATTTTAAATGGTCGTTTAAATCTTAATGGAACCGAATTATATCAAAAATCTCCTTGGAAGGACGGGGATGTTTTTGGTTGTGGAGTTGTTTTTCCATCAAAGAAGGATTTGAATATATTACCTTATGTATTTTTTACAAAAAATGGTAGAAAAAATGGTGAGAGTTTTTGTTTTTTTTCGAAGAAATTCTGGAATAGGAAACCAGTACGAGGGTCAAAAAATAGTAGATAATTTTAAGCCACCCAGAACACCAAGTTTTACAATTTCAATTTAAACTAGGTTAGCACCCCTAGTATTTAGGGTTGAGAGTATCAAGTATCGAGATTTGCCGGAGAGAGTTTGTCGGGGTTCGGGTCGGGGTTTTTGCCCAAAAAAATCAGCAGGGTATGGGCAACGGAGTGCTACACTAATTCAAGCTTTTCTAAATTCAATTATCTATATTTTCTCTAATTTAGGCAACAAATTCTCATTGAAAGAGGATAGCGACAATTTACGTCCATATTTTAAACTGCTCTCTTGCTCTATTGAAATTAATTTTGGAAATGATCTCGAAAACGAGCCTTTTAGTTACAATACTTTCAAACATAATATTTGAAGAATTTTAATTTTTAGAAAATATTTTTAATATTTATTTATGTAAAACATATTTTATTTTTAATATTTATTTGTTATTTAAATTTTTATTTTAAACACTATATGTATATTTGGAAGTAAATATTAAATTAACTCGTTTCGAGACCTATTTTTGTGTGTTTTTAATGAAATCATAAAGAAATATATACTCGAATTTCGATAGCAAATTTAAGTTGATTCAAATCGAGACGTTTGTACTTAAATATTTAAATGATTCTGTTGAGAATTTTTGTTGAATATTTTTCCTAATTTATGAATTGTTTTCTAATAATTTATTCAACATTTTGGGATCAACACAGAAGGTCAACATCCTAGTGGTCAACTCACCCTGGAGATCAACTCCAAATAACGGATAAAGAATTCTTGTGGATTGTGATGGATTTGGTGGGATTAAGAAGGATTAACAGGGTGAGTTGACCACAGGGTATTGACCTTCTGACCCAACACTTTCGCCCTTAATTAATCTTTATACTTTAAAAACCCAAAAAATACCCAACCAACCTATAATATTGATTCTTTGTAAATGTCTACAGTTTAAGATAGTAAAGGGGGAAGGAGATGCAAAAGATATGTTCAGTTTTTGTTATTTTATTTTGCATTTATTTTATATTTTTCTATTTACACATTAATTTGTTATGTAAATTTATGTAAATTGTTGTTTTATTTTTTTAATTTTTAAAAATTTATAAATATGTATATGTACATACATACAGACAGATTTCGAGTAAACCAAGGTTTGGGGTTCCTCTCTTTTCTTCTTAAAAAAATTTTAAGAGAGGTCAAACCTTCAACCTTCCTCAATTTTACTCAATTTCCCTGTAGCATATTCAATTGGAGACAATAAAGAAAGATTATTTTTTAATAGTCTTTGCCGTGAGCAATTAAGAAAAGGAGAAAGTCTGGCCATATTGTTACATTGTCGGCGGTAAATTTCAATTTTAGAACCCCCAATCATTAAATCTACGCAACAGGATAACTTACATAAATTTTTGAGATTAGAAGACCCTACTCACCCAAAGTTATGGTACACACTAACAGTAGTGGACCGTAGGTTCTAACACGTAGTAGAGTAATGTAATAACTGAAATTTCCGAAGAGTTGAAAAAAAGGGGAAGATAAAAGAAAGCCCCGGGGAAGTTTTAGTCTTAGGGAAAATAAAAGGGAACCCTAAACCTTACTAGGGAAGGTTGCGAGGTGTCCGAGCTAAAAACGGTCGAGACCGGGCTCATTCGATAGAGAATGTGCCCTTTCTAGCAAGGATTTTTTGCCGTTTTTGCCCGTTTTTTGATCTGGCCAAGATATGGCCCGCCAAAGTCCCAAAATTTGGCATAATTTTTCCCCCTTAAATATAAACATTAAATAATGGGTTAATTCTGTTGGCGTGGTGGTGTAGTGGTGAGTGTGCTTGACTTACCCTTTTTCTCTAAAAAGTTCGATTCTTTTTTGGGTTTTATTTTTTTATCTAATTGTTTTAACCATTATTTATTCTTTTTTTCAACAAAAAAATTTTTTTTTGGTTGGAAAAATTTTTTTTATTTTTTAAAAATTTTCAAAAATTAAAAAAAAAATTTTTTAAAAACCGGGGAATCTTCTTTTCTCCTGTGTGGAGAGGAGAAGATTCCCCGCGAGAATTCGATCATCCGATCCGTTATTGTTTTCCAATATCGTTCCCTTTTGGATGTAATACACCTAATTGTTTGGAATCTAATTTTATTCGATGTACCAGCTGTAACAACTTCCTCTCCACACAGGAGAAAAGAAGATTCCCCGGTTTAAAAATTTTTTTTTAATTTTTGAAAATTTTTAAAAAATAAAAAAAATTTTTCCAACCAAAAAAAATTTTTTTTGTTGAAAAAAAGAATAAATAATGGTTAAAACAATTAGATAAAAAAATAAAACACAAAAAAGAATCGAACTTTTTAGAGAAAAAGGGTAAGTCAAGCACACTCACCACTACACTACCACGCCAACAAAATTAACCCATTATTTAATGTTTATATTTAAGGGGGAAAAATTATGCCAAATTTTGGGACTTTGGCGGGCCATATCTTGGCCAGATCAAAAAACGGGCAAAAACGGCAAAAAATCCTTGCTAGAAAGGGCACATTCTCTATCGAATGAGCCCGGTCTCGACCGTTTTTAGCTCGGACACCTCGCAACCTTCCCTAGTTAGTTTACCCCAGATTTCATAAATATCTTTACACAATATTTGATCCGACTATATTTTATTTTTATTATAAGAAATGACTGATTCAACTACTACATCTGAAAATTCTTTTATTGAAGATTCTGCTGATCCACAACTAAATTTAAATAATTATAGAAAACGTAAAAGAACTCTAATTGAGGAAATGGATCAAACAAACTTGCAAATGCAGTTAATTAAGGATAAATGTGATTTGGTAAAAAATATATATTTTTAAATAAATGGGGGAGGTGGGAAGAAAATTTCGATAAAATTTTGTCCAAACAAAAGTTTAAATAAGTCCCAAATACCGCATTTTTTCAATAACTACCCTCCTTCGAATAATTACCTATTCTATCAGAGGTTGAGATAATGAGGGATATCAAGGGTATATGAGGATCCCTTGGTATGAGGGATATCAAGGGATCTTTGGGGATTAGGATGAACATCAAGTGATATCCCTCTTAATCTCTCAGTCTCAACTCTCGGCTTTTTTTCACTTCCGAACATCACCAGTAATTATTTTCATCAAGGGAAATTTTTTGCTTAATCGCATGGAAACTCTTACCAGAAAATTTTCTAAAAATGATATTAAAGAGGGAGTAAATCCCCTTAAACAATTTAATTAAAATTTAATTTAAAGCAAAATTCATTAATGGAACAATTAAAAGAAAACAAGCGAATAATTAACAGAAACAACGATTTAACAGAATTTTTATTAAAATCCAACATCGAAAATGAAGAAATAAAAAAAGAATATCAAAATAATTTGGAAGAAATTAAAAATAAAAATTTGGAAATAATTGAAGAAAATAACCGTCTTTCAATTAAAGTTGATTTTTTGAGGACAAAAATGGAAAAATTGGAAAAAGAAAATGAAATTAGATTAAAAGAAGTGAAAAAATTGAGAAAAGAAAATGAAGAAATAATTGGGGGGAATGAGGGATTAATTAAAGAAAAATTAAATTTAGAGAAGGAACTGAAGGATTTAAAGGGGGAAAATGAAAAATTGAGAGGGGAAAATGAGGGAAATTTAAAAGAAAAAAATAAATTGGAAAAAGTTGTGTTAAATTTGGCTGAAGAAAAGATGGATTTAATTGAAGAAAATGGGGCTAAAATGGAAGAAATGAAGAGGGAGAATGAAGGGAAGATGGGGAGAATGAGAGAAGAATTTCAGAAATTAATTAAAGAAAATGTGAGGCTACTAATGGAAAGGGAAAATTTTAAAGAAGAAATTGCGAAGATTAAAGAAGAAAATAATTTGAATAAAGAAAGATTGAATACATATGAAAAAAGGTAAATAAAGGATGTTGGAAGGGATTTTTAAAATTATTTTTTGATGTAATTAAGACCACATACCGTATTTTCTCGATTAATTCCCCTTCTCGACTAATTCCCCAAGCTAAAGTTGGGTTGAAACAATAATTCTCCACCCCCAAATACCTTACTGCATGTTCAAATGCCAAAACTCGATTAATTCCCCATGCCAAGGAATGGTTGAAAAATTAATTCCCCAGTGGAAATCGAGAAAATACGGTATTTATGAATATGAACTTATATTGGACTCCACATCGGGACTCTACTGCTAAGCAGATTCTACTCTGCTGCTAAGCAGAGTAGAATCGGAATTCCAATTTCCGACAGTTCCGATTTCCGGCACCATCGTCATCTCCGATTCACCTCTGCTGCGAGGCATCGAACATATAAGTCTCACATTAATTAAGTTGGGTGTATTGTCACTTCACCGAATTACCGACAGGTATCTAAATCAGGGTCCGTAAAATAAGAACTCGGTTGCTGGTTAGGTAACCACCAACCGGCGGTTTTAACCGGTAAAATAAGACGGTCGTAAGGTTAACCATGACCTTGTGGTTAGGTGACCTGGTTACCTAACCATCAACCGGCGGTTAAAATCAACCGGTAAAATAAGACGGTGGTTGCTGGTTAGGTAACCATAACCACGTCGTCAAAAAAGCTACCATGGTCGATAGCAGGGTTAAAAAAAGTAACCATGGGCTTTTTAATTTTATAAAAAATTTCAAAATTAAAATAAAATTCTGAAATAAAATTTTTCTAATATTTTAAACAATTCACTATCTAAACATATAAATTTTGTGAATTTTGACCGTGAAAAAGATTTTATATGAATTTTTTAAAAAGTCACCCTAAAACTGGGCAATTTTTGGGGTAAAAATTTTCGGAATGGCAAAAATCATTTTTAAAAATTATAAAATCAGGATAAAATTAATAAATAAAAATTTACGGATATTTTAAACAATTTTTATAAAATATATAAAATTTGAAAAAATTTTTGCAAAAAATTTTTTTTTAATTTTTAAAAGGCAAAGCAAATGTGGAAATTTTGTGAGACGAAAATAAAATTTAATTAAAGCGCACTGCCAGTTCATCACGTAAATTTACAGCAATTTGACGGGATCTTTGTTCGTTTAAATTTTGACATATATTCTCTTCAATTTCTTCCTCCTCCATTCCTTCTGAAAAATTTTGATCAATTTCCTCTTCAATTTCAGGCAGTTTAAACATTTTTGCAATATTATGTAGAACAAAACAGGCCATAATTGCGTTGGGTACTCGTTCAGTCTTGAGACGATAACCTGTATGGTTTATGCTGAAACGTCGTTTCATCTGTCCAAACGCTCTTTCAATTGAACATCTCGCCTTACTCAATGCCTAGATTTTTTTAAATATTTTTAAATTAAATTTTTAAACAAACATTGTTGAATCTATTTTGAGCTGGAGACAAAGGATTTTTGTATGGAACAAGGAGCCAGGGCTTGAGTGGGTAACCAGAATCGCCCAACAATAATGTTTTGGTTCCAGAAGCAGAAGATTCAAAATAAGTCCAGACATTTGAATTTCTAAAAAATACACGTATGGATAGGTTGCAAAATCAATTTACCTTAATACAAATGAGTCATGAGTTGAACCCGGCCATTTTGTATCGACGGCCAAAAACTTGCAATCCAAATCACAAATTGCTTGAACATTGATGCTGTGAAAGTTCTTTCTATTAACATAACTATATTCATCAGGACCATTAGGAGCCTAAAATAATTTTATAAGCAAACATTGATTTTTATCTTACGGCTATTCTACAATGAGTACAGTCAATTGAACCAATAATATAAGGAATTGAGCAATAATTAAAAAAAGCTTCTTTAGTGCGAATTTCCGAATTTCCACGAGGGAATGAAATAAAATCAGCAGAATGCGATGCAATTGCTCTAGTAACCCTCTCAATACATTTTGAAGCAGTCATTTGATGCATTTTGAATGTGTCAGAAATATGGAGTTGAAATTCATTTGAAGCTAGATAATGCAGAGTTGTGAGTACCTATTAGAGTTAACAAAGAAAATATTTAAAAAATTTAACTTGAATTGGTAATGGCACAGGATTGCCTTTCTGTGAATAGGGTACAATATCGTCTTCTATAATTGAACAAATATACGAAATTGCTTCTTCATTGAATCTGAATCTCTTCAGTAATTCTCTATTTTTTGAATCAGGAAAAAGAGCTTGAAATTCCGCAATTAAATTAAAATATTCTCCTTTCCTCTTTCTTTTATTTATTTTTATATTCATATATTCGGCCATTCTAAAATAAAATAAAAATTTAAAAAATTAAACAATATTGAAATTGTAATTCAAAATAAAATAAATATAACAAAACAATTTATTTTTATTTAACAATCTTCAAAATCATCAAGAACAAATTTTTCAACAACATATTTATTACTAGGATTCTGATTTTCTTTCGTTTCTTCAACTTTTCCTTTATAATGTTTTTCCATAATTTCATAAGCAGAAGTAGCACGATCAACCAATTTATCAATTTTTTTCAATGAATTTGAAATATGCTGTTGATTCGAGAGAGAAATTTCCAATACTTGTCTTTGGAGTTCTTGCAAATTTATTTCATTTTTTGATGGTCCAACATTAAATTCAAAAATTTTCTTTTCCTATAATTTTCTAGTTGAGAAAAAAGATAAATTTAAAGAACCTCTATTTTAGGAGATTTTGGTGCAGAACCAAAGATTTCAGTTTCCAATCCACCTTGAACTCCACTAAACGAAGCACTATTTCCAAAACAAGTAATTATTGCTGAATGGACAGGATCATTCGTTTTATCCAAATTTCCTGGTCCTCCTCCAGTTCCTCTAAGATATCTAAAATAGTTTAATTTAATTAGATTTCTTATATCAATTAAATCTTTAAACCAACTTTTGCTCAGCGGCGTATTTTTTCTTGCTTTCTCGTTTCAAATTGTGCCATTTTTCTCGCACTTGATTTTCCAATACACTTGATCCAAATGTAGCATTTAATTGGGACGTCAATTCTTTCCAAGCATCATTTGATTTTCTTGAAAAATCAGCAGTTCTTGCACTGGGAAAGAAAGTTTCATGTTCATCTCGAATTTGTTCAACTATAAACGTTGACATTTCTTTCGTAAAAATTGCCATTATTTTTGATAAATTAAATGTAATTTATATATGCTCCTGAAAAATAAGATAAAAAATGACGAATAGAAAGGAATATAAAATATTCACACAAAAACATTTTAAATAAAAAATAAAACACGTGTTAAAATAATTTTACAAAGGGTAGTAGACGTTTCAGAGTCGTCATTTGAGTCTACGATTTAAATAATTATTAATCAACTTAAGCATCACAGCTAAAAATGACACAAAAGGGGCTAAACTGTTTTTGACGATGAGCAAAAATTTTTAAAACCACCCTTGATCCTTTATTTCCATGTTAATATTTTCAAATTAAATATAAAAAATAAAAACATTAATTAAATAAAAGTTTAATTTTTATAACGGTAAAATAAGAAGCTGGTTGGTGGTTAGGTAACCTTACGACGGTGGTTAACCACGTGGTTTTCTTATTTTACCGGTTTACAATGACCTTGTGGTTACCTAACCATGGTTAGGTGACGATGGTTAGGTAACCCAGGGTGGCCATTTCCAAATCGTCAAAAGGGAGCATGGTTTCTCAAAAAGGGGGCAAAAGGATGGCATTGCAGAAAATGGGGCAAAAGTGGACGAAAAGGTCAAAAATTGGCAAATGCGTCCTAAAGGTGGGCCACCCTGATTTAAACTGAGTTTCCCACCAAGTGTCAACTACTACTCCACTTAAGTTTGTTTAAATTTTTTTACCTGGAAAATAGACCTCAAGGGTTAGAATTCTCTCTAGCTTTGTTAATCCTTCAATTAAATTACCTAATAATTAAGTTTTGTTGACAACTACACTAAATTGTCTAGAGAACTGGAAAATTCTATTACTGATTTAGCAAATTGTAAGAAAGAAGTTTTAGACTTAAAATTTGTGGTGAGTTTGTATGTAAAGACTAACTCAGTTAAAAAAATCATTTAAGCGTTATGTATCACAGAAAAACAGAATTAACGAAATTAGCGATAAATTAACTTGTTGTGAAAATAAATGTATTAATTCAACAATTTCTAATGGCACCTGCAAAGCTAAAAAAGGATTTATTAGAATTTGTGAGGGAATTTTAGTTAAATATTATTTAGCTAAAGAAAATGGTTTTTGGAAATAAAAAATTTAAAAATTAATTTTAAATTATTTAAGTTAATAATAAAATTATTTGTTTTTATGCCCAACATCCATTTACAAAAGCTTGGGGTTATTGCTGTAATTATTCTCTATTTTATTTTGAAGTTACTATGATAGAAGAAGCTAAGGAGAAAACGTAAAAGATTAAAAAAAATTTTAATAATTAAAATTTAAAAATATGTTGGTATAAATTAGAGATCGAACCGAGACGAGATCTCGAACTATTGGTTATTGAAAGCCAAGATTTCATGGCCCCTCACAGTCTTGTATCTAGTTTAAATTAGGGTAGCAACTCCAACCCCGATATTCCCGCCCCCGCCACCCTCGATCCCCGACAAGGGTTGGGAGTGGCGGGGATCGGGGTTTGCCGGGGTATGACTTCAGGAGGTCGGGGTTTGTGCTAAAAAATTGTCGGGGTAAAGGGATGGGGTCTAACATACTTTAACTAGATGATATTACCAGTATCTTAAATTTAGTTATAATTATAAAAATAAATTTAAAAAATAATTTATTTTTCAGTAGTTATGTTGGAATTGGTTTTTATAATATTCCTACAAAATTATCCATAATTAATAATTCAAATAATTTTTGGGATGATCAGAATAACGACATAACTTTTCATAAATCCTCCTGGAAGGATAAAGATGTTTTTGGTTGTGGGGTTGTTTTTCCCTCTTGGAAAGATAAAACAGCATTGTCTTATATATTTTTTACTAAAAATGGGGTCAGAATTGGTGAGGGTTTTTTCTTATTTAAAATTGTAAATTTTTCTAAACCTGTTTTGGTATTAACTCAAGGATTTCTGTTATGTCCTGGGGTCCTACCTAACTTTGTGATGGAGCCTAACCTAGTAATTAACAGAATAACACAAGAATAGAATAATATCCTTATTAGGGTTGCCGTTTTCGAGAATGGCCGACAGTCGAGTATTTTATCGGGCTTCATCTTTTATCGAGTCGGGCCGTACGAGTCTTTTTCGGGCCAAATATCTTAAGCCCGGCTCGATCTTTCGGTCCAAGTCGGGCCATTTTGGCAACCCTAATCTTACACTAGTAAATACAAGAATAACAAAGGGCAGGCGGTGAAAGGGCAGGCGGATCGGCCCAGGTGCTAATCGGCCTAATCAAATCTCTCAATTTTTACATGAAAAATTTTAGGTGGAAAGTTCTCACTAGACGGAGAAGACGATAATTTACGTCCATTTTTCGAATTGCTTTCTTGTTCTATTGAAATTAATTTTGGAAATGATCTCGAAAACAAGCCTTTCTGTTACAATACTTTGAAACACAATATTTAAATTAAAAAAAAAAAAGAATTTTTTAAAATATTTATTAAATTGATCTTCAATTAATTTTTATCCGTTAATTTATATTTTTTAAATGAACGTACTCAGGAAATAAAATTTTAATGTTAGTAATTACTTTAGAATATTTTGTTAAAAACCAAATCGGCGTCTGTGTCGTATACCGAAATTTTGCCAAGCCAATTTTTAAAAAAGTCCCTTCATACGGTCTATTAGCCGATAGAACCAAATGTGTTTTAAATTTTTTTAAATATTAAATAAAATAATTAAATAAATATTTAAAATAAATTTCCATTCGTTTACGTCAGCAAAATTATATTTTATATTTGTTAAGCCGTCTTCATAAATTCAAATAAATCCTTGTAAGCTATATTCGGAATTTTTGGCTTTTGGAGGCTCATTTGGGCTTGCATTTTTAATTTTAGCAAATTTTTTTATTCTAAAAATTTTTTTATTTTTTTGTTTAGAAATAGAAAAACCTGTTAATCAGACATATAAATTTAATTAATTAAACTACAAAAGTGGGGAGTATAAATTTATTTTTATTTTATTTTTAAATTTGTGTATTTAATTTTATTTAAAACTTACTAAAATTTTTAATAATTTAAAATTAAAAAGGTGTCTGTCATTTAATTTAGAAATTTTAAAAGTATTGCTTAAATTAGAAAAAAATTTTTTCTATTGGAAAATGTTTTTTAAATAGGGAAAGGGAGTCCCTCGGTGTTCCCCAACCCTTCCAGTATTACGAATTCCCCGTCCCCGTGCCATTCCCCCGCGGGCAACGTGGAAAAATTTAGACCGTATTTTGTTATTCTTTGACATTTTTTTTCACTTTTATCAAAAAATGTTTTTAAATAGAAGCGGAATTGGGACCACAAATATCTAAATATTCAGTATTGCCCAGGTTCGAAACAAACCCAATAAAAGTTTTTTTTACCAGTCACTAGCCCTATTAATTACCTACTGGTAAAACTCAAAAATATCGAAAAAGCACTTCTTCCTCACTTTTCTATAAAATGTCTATAAAATTAAATGTCTATAAAAATATTTTCGACCCCTTATAGGGCATATTAAATAGGATCTGTCAGGTTCAATATGTATAGCCAAATTCTTAAATTAAAAATTTAGTATAAATTGATTTATATTTTAGTTTAAAATTCATTATTTAATTTTTTAATTTTAAAAAATATTAAAAATTTAAATAATTTTATAATCTAAAATTTATTTTGTAAAATTAAAACCATTTTTTTATTAAAAAATTTAATATTTTTTAGATTCAAATAAAAAATGTCCTTCTTCTTCAATTCCAACAAAATATATTTAATAACAATTTTTGTTATTTTTCTCTCAACTTTTTTATATTTTGAGGAAATCCAGGCATGTATTGCAGATAAACCTGGTTATCAAAAACTATGTGATCCAAAAAGGAAGGCTACTAAATGCTGTTCGGGTACTTGTACTGCGGGAAGTAGCTGGAAATGTGTTGGAGGTGTGGAAGAGGAAAAGGCTGAAGATATAACTGAAAGTTCGCCTACTAAATGGCTGAAAATAAATATTTAAAAGATAATTTAATGGGAAGAATTAAATAAATTTGGGATTTTAACTGGAATTTTTAAAATATTTAATATAAATTAAATATTTTGTTAGTATAAGAGATTCTCGTAATTCCAAATTTTGTTCACCCTTCCCCTCCCACATTTTTTTATTTAAGTGTGTATATAATGGTCAAATTTTCTCCTTACTCATTCTTCACTATATTCTTCTAAAATCTAATTTTTCTTTTATTTGATAAATTTTCTCGAGTATTGGTATTACTATAAATTTTGCTGTTTATATGCCTAGTTTATTACAATCACTCTAAAATTATAGAAATGATACAAAAAATAACTATTCTTGATTTTTATTAATCTTGTCTTTTATCTCATTTGACTATGCCTCAGGCAAGCTTTGTGTAATTGAACGAGTAATAAATAGGGTAATAACTTTTCGGGTAGGTAGTGGGAATTTTCAAAAAATCTCTCAAATTCCACGACTTTCGGGGACGGGGAACAACCCTAGTAATATTTCTGACCATTATGAACATAAAATGACGATTTTAAGGAAGGAAAAAATGATGAAAAGAACGACGAGACCCTCGTTTTCAGTTAGGGCCACGCTTTTTGCCTTTTTATTTATTTTTTTAAATCCCTACTTAAAATTTATTTAATTTTTTTTGTTATTTTCGTAAAATACACTTACAAAAAAGTTTTTTTTCTTTTTTTTCTTCAATTTCCGCTTCAAATCCTAAAAATTCAATTGTCGACTTAAAGCTTTATTTTTTTCTATTTTTATTACTTACCGTCACAAACACATCCCCACACAAACAACTCCCCCCCCCCCTTCCCTCCCTTTAAATGTTTGCATTATATTCTTCTCCGGTTAATTGCCTATTTTTCTTTTTTTTCTATTCCGCAAATTTACACTAAATTTAAATAAATCTTTGTAAATCTCTCTTTTTTTTATTTTATTTAAAAAAAGAAAATTTTTTTGTTTTGAAAAATAAATTTTTAAAGAAAATACATTTCCGGAAAATATATAGGTAAATAAATAAATATATACATATTTTGTATATTCCGGAAAGTACAAAAGTATATTTTATGATGTGGTTACATAAAAGTTGCTTTGTGTTTTGAGACAGAAAATAACATTCAAAAGGAGGAATGCCAAAATCTCGCTCTAACAAAATCCCTCTCTAGTTTTTCGGCTGCAACCTTCTGTAGAATATTCAGATCAGTCTACTTAAGAAAAATGATGCCGCATCTCGAAATATTTCGAATGCTATGATATTCGAATAGAACGAAAATCAAGAAAATTATTCCGAACCGGCAATATTTAATCTACCTTTTACCCCTTTCCTATCCACAGAATCTTATGTGAACGTAACCTTAACAAGCGAAAAGCTGCAAATTTAAAAAATTAAAAAAAATACAAAAACAATTTTTAAAAATAAACTTCCGCTTTAAATAATTTATTTTTAAATTTAATAATAAATTCTCTTCAAAATTTTGTGGTGTGTGTGGTCATGCAAAAAATTATTTTTAAAAATTATTTTTCAAAATTTTATTTTGACAAAACAACTGTTTATCATTATTTTTTCCTTTCTTTCATTTTTTATTTTTTACAGCCCATTAATTTTAAAAATTTAAAACCTTGACTAATATTTGACTAACTAATCTTTGATAATTCAAAAAAACATTAAAGAAAGTCAAAAATATTTTTTTTCAATAATTCAAAACAACTGTGATTTACCTTGTAAATTAATATTTTACTAATTTATTTCATTCGTTTATTTTAGGGTAGCAATCAGACGCCGACGATTTTTTGACAAAAACCCCTACCCCAACATGCCTTTCCCAGCAAACTCCAATCCCCGACAGACCCGACCTCGAAGGGTCGGATTGCTTCCCTAGTTTATCTTAACAAACGCGCGTCTTCCCTTTTTTCTTTTTACTAGTAAAAAATTAAGAGACCAATTGTTCGTTTTTATAAAAAATTGGAAAATTCTTTCAAAAAAATTTTTTTCTATTTAAAAAATGTACGTACATTTGTCTCAAAAATATTTTTTTTTCATTTATTTGGTCATGTAATTTGAGCTAAATATTTATTTTAATGTGTTCATCTTTCAATAAATATTGCCCAGTCAAATAAGGGGAGGGGAGGCTTCATTCTCTTAAATATATCCGGTCGAGTTCTCACAAAGCTTTAAAGGATTGAATTTTTAAAGTAAAGGATTTGACTTTCTATATTCTTTTTAAATATCATCCATCCATGAAAATAAATTAGAATGGATTATTTATTTAATTGCTTAAAATAGAGGCCTCGAATTATTTTAAAATTTTGAAATATGTTAAAGAAATTGTTAAAGGATTTTTAAAAATTGAAAAGAAATAGGTAATTAAAAACAATTTTACTTTAGGTTCCTCGCGTTTTTTTTTAAAAAGTTAGAAATAAAAATTTAAAAGTTGATATACTTTTTTTAATCCTTCAAAAACTCATAACCTACCGTATCCTTCCTACTTCTAATAAAAGAGCCGATCACTATTTTCGATCCTAAATACGTTAATATAAAATACTGTAAATGCCGAAATAATTACTCTCTCTAATCTAATAATTACTAATAACTTAGATTAGATATAATAATTACCCCCTAGTTTTTTTACGCAAACTTTAAAAATATTCAAAAAATTATTATCAAGTTTAATTACTGGAACATTTTAAGACTCAATATCAAAAAATAAATCAATTTCGCATCAATTAGACGCATCAACTAGAATGAATTTATCCCAAATCCAGCACATCCTCCCTAATAATTACCCCCTCGAGCGAGAGATTGAAACAATAATTACCCAGGGTAATTATTTTAGCATTTACAGTACTTCAAAATAATTATAATTTCACAGAATTTTTTAAAAATCAGAAAAAAATATTTCTTGAGTCCGTCTAGTTCCCTTGACTTAAAGCACCTAGGAAATCTCAATTTTAAACAATCCTAGACAATAAAAAAATAATTTTTTTAACTTTTTATATTTTTTAGAATAGCCATAAAATCACTAATATTTCCGCAATAATTTAATATTTTTAAAGAGAAAAAGAAGAAATCTTTTTTTACTCAATCTTTTCTCTTTCATTTTACGTTTCATAAAGCACATTATTATATTTATTCGCGCAATTGAATTTTTTAACAAAACAAAAAGAGAAGAGAGAAGAATTCAATTCTTTTTATAAACGTCATTGGCAAAAGAAAATATTTAAATATTGAGTAGAATAAAAAATATTTTTTTAAAATAAAATTTAAATAAAAGTGACATTTCGTCCAAAAAAATTTGTGAGATTGAAACAAAATATACACAAAGATTATTTTTTCAATTTAATTTTTAGTATTTTGTTTTAATATTTTTTGGTTAATTATAATTTGAGTGTCTAAATCTCCGAGAAAAATTCTATTTTTATAATTACCGTATTTTTTCGTTTAATTCCTCTGGGGATTTATTTTTTCAACACTTCCTTGGCATGGGGAATTAATGAGGGAGGGGAATTATTCGAGTTTTGGCATTTGAACGTGCAGTAGGGTATTTGGGGATGGGGAATTATTGTTTCAATCCACCTCTAGCATGATGAATTAATCGAGAGGGGAAATTATTTGAAGGAGGGGAATTAATCGAGAAAATACGGGATGTAGGAGAGGGAGTGAGGAGAGGATGGAGGATGACTATATTTTTACAAAATATAGTAAAAATAAAAATACCTCATAAAAATACATCCTTGAAGCTGAAAGGCTGTACCTTATAATGACTGAACTTTTAATAGGGCATATTGTTTAGGCAGCTTCCCAACCAGTCTAGAATAAAATTTAAAAAACATGTTTATTCTAAATTGGAGGTTATATAATTTTGGGGGTATCTAACAATGAGGATTCTCTATAGTATTCTAATCTTTCATTAAATAAATTCTTAGAAATCTCTATGTAATTTACTCTCTTAACCACCTTTTGTTTATTAACTAGCTACGTGTGTTGCTTTAAAAGATAATTATTACCTCCCCTAATCACTCACAAATTACAAAGCCCTATTATTTGTTAAAGGAGTTTCCATGACTGCCTTTAGAACGGAGACTTTTTTTTTTATTTTTTATTATTTTTTTCGTGCCCGCACAAAATACCGAATTCTCAAAATCGCGAATCGGCTAAAAAAGCTCAAAATACCGAATCGGGAAAAATATCTCAAAATATGGAATCGGCCAAAAAAGCTCAAAATATGGAATCTTAAAATATCGAATCTCAAAATCTCGAATAGGCTAAAATGCTCAAAATACCGAATCGGCTAAAAAGTAGTTAAAAATGTCGAATTTTTTAAAAACGAAAAGGGCCGTTTGAGTGCCGCCAATTGAGTGCAGGTCTTTTTCAGTTTATTCAGGGGTCTGTATCTCAGTCCAATAAAGTCGGATTTCATTGATTTTGGTGTCAGTCGATGCAGCTCGACGTGCTCTTTTAAATGAGCTATCATTCGGAAAATCGAAATTCGGTTCGGGATTCGAAGCTCGGTTCGGGTCTGGGATTCGACTTTTTCAAAATCCGAGCTCAGATTCGTAATCAGCATATTTTTTTACCCTAGAAAAACCCTTTTGCATATTTTTAAATTTTTTTCGAAGTTGTTGATAAGATTGTTCAGACTCAACTGGCTTTTGCCGCATTGTCGATATTTTGAGCTTTTTTGGCCGATTCGGTATTTTGGGATTCCATATTTTGAGATTCGATATTTTGAGATTCCATATTTTGAGCTTTTTTAGCCGATTCGCGATTTTGAGATTCCATATTTTAAGAATTCGGTATTTTGTATGGGAGCCATTTTTTTTTTTAATAAATGGGATAAAATGTCACCCATAAAAATAATTTTTAAAAAACAATTAAATAAAGGTTTTTTATATTCAAATAATTTATTTATTTAATTAAATGACAGGTTGTTTTTTTAAAAATACTTGCTGTCAAACTTTTTTTAGATTCTTTTTTTTTTATTCTTTCCATCATTCTCTCTTAAAAATTACTTAAAAAGGCACAATATTTAATTCTATTTTTGGAATAGTATTTTTATTTTTATCTATTTTCACAAAAAAAATTTAAAAAAATTCTTGGGGGTTATTAAGAATAGAGTTGCGCACCGACCAGAACCCCGTCCAGAAACAATTCGAAAACCTCGTACCTCGACATACACGCCCCCGAGTGTTCGGGCGCAATCTTAGTTAAGAATTACCAAATACAGAAGACTTTTAGAGAGTTCCGAGATAATTTTGGTTCTGATTTGCTTGCAAATGTCTGGATCCGTTCCTCACTTTCGGTCAAACACACACCATTAACCACGGGCTTTTTGGAAGATTAAGCCAAAATTCAAAAAAAAAATTCCGGCTTGACTTTATTTTTAAGTCCGTACACGGTGTATGTACATATGTCTGATTTTCTATTAAAAATTTTTTATTTTGCTGATTTCAAAGAAAGTCCCGGTTCCAATGCATCATGCCCTTTACTTGCATATTTACCCAGATAGATTATTTAATTTTATTTCCTTCTCCATTGTTTTACTATTCTTCCAGAAAGTTTAAAGAATAAATATAGCCATTTTATTTATATAAAAAGCAGAAAATGATACTTATTTGCATTTTTGTGATTTTTTAATATTCTTTTCTTCAATTTTCCCTTAGCGACTTTTTTGGATTAAAAAAGGAAAAAAAACAATGGAAAAATATAAAAAATTTTTTTGTGGGAATTTTTGGAATCAAAATAGAACTTTTTTTATTTTAATTTTGGAAGAAGCTTTAGATATTTAAAATATTAAAAAAAAGTATTTTTAAATCTTCTATTTCCCTCCCACTCATTTTTAGTATTTTTCACCTATAGATGGTTCTCAAAATATTTTTTCAAATATTTTTATATTTTTTAAATGAAAAAGAATATTCCTTCGAGATTTTAAGAAAATATATTTGAAGATTTAACTAATAAAAATATTTATTTTCATAATTTTATAGTTTTAGGGAGTTGCAAGAATTTGCAAGGAAATTCTTTTTTCCCTATTATGAGAGATAAACATTTTGGAAGCTTGTTTTAAATTTTGTTTTTAAATATGAATGTATTTCGATTGTATCTCTTTTATAAAATAAATAGAAAACACATCCCCAAATACAGCAAAATACAAAAATCAGAATTATAATTTTGAAATTCAGAACAATAAAAATCAGAATTATCAGTATACCTGATTTTATTAATTAATTATTGCTTCAGAAAAACAAAATTACAAAAATCAGAATTTAATAATAGAAAAAACACAAAAATCAGAATTACAATTATTATAATATAAGTATTTTGGTTATTTTGTATTTAAATTTTTTCTTAAAAATTTACTACAAATAAGGAAATAAAAAATCCTCTTTCAGTTTCATTTTTAAATTCCCAAAAATACAAAAATAGCTCTTTCCCCTCCTTATCTTTTAACAAAATCAACAAGTCCATTGTTATGTGTTTCCCCCCATCTCCCACGCAAAAATCACTCACACACATTTGTGGGAAGAATGCTCCCTTTTCTTTATTTGTGTTTCTGGCGCTTTTTGGAAATTAAACAAATACATAAATTCTCTTGGGTTTTGTTTGTCTTTATTTGGAAGATATAATTTTGAGATCTGATTTAAATAAAAAAAATTTTTCAGAATTTTTTTATTTTACGCTATAACAAATATGTTATTACTACAAAATTTTTTGTTCAATATTTCAGAAGTTATGAGCGAAAAAGGCAAAAAATGCTTGCTTCTTCTAGTGAAAATTCTGCCCTTTTTTAAGATAATTTATTAATCAGTTAACCAAAGTTTATTAAATTTTTAGAGAAGGTAGGTAACACTATTGTGGAGATCTATACAAAATTTTATGTTCCTAGTCTCTTATTTTTTTCCCAATAATTTTTATATCAACCCAATCACTCTTCTACTTATCACCCATAAAAATAATTTTTTTCAACCCAAAGAATTTATTCAAAAAATGTCCAAAATACTATAGAGAATAAGCAAATATTCCTCAATTTTATGCCAAACTCAAAACTTTTTTTAGAAAAAAGAACTAGTTGGGAAGGTTGAAAAATATAAATGATGCATTGCTTCCCCCACAAATTCAATTTGTATTTTTTCGTCGCCTTGGCTTTTTTTCTAATTTTAAACCTTTTTTTCTTTCCTCACTTCATCACATTTTTTTCTTATCTTTTTCATTTTTATTCAATTTTTTCAGCGCTTAACAAAGCGCTTCTCTCCTCTATCTTTAACTAAGTGGGTGGCACATTTAATATATTTGTTGTAAAAATACTTTTGTTAGTATATAACAATTGCCTAAAGCTTTTTGACTTTGTTTGGAGAATAAATATATTTTTGGATTTTTTATAAATTTGATTTTTGATGTCTTTCTATTTTAGCCCTTTTTTGGATAAATACTTCCTTTCTCTATTATTTCTGAATTTTTGAAATTCAGAATTTAATTCTTTTTATGCTTATTTATACTATTTAGTTATACATATTCTGGTTTTTGTATTTTTCATTAATATTAAAATTCTGATTCTTTGTATTTTCCTTTTTTTGATTTTCTGATTTATGTATTTTTTGTTTATTGCTAAAATTCTGATTTTTGTATTTTTATTATTATTAATATTCTGATTTGTATTTTCTTTTTTAATCTTTGTTTCATCCATTTATTTCAGAAATTCTGGCTCCCATACAAAATCTCTATTCCTTAAAATCGCTATTCCTTAAAATCTCTACTAGGGTAAAAATGCTTAAAATCTCTATTCCTTAAAATAACTATTCCTTAAAATCTCTACTGGGGTAAAAATAATTAAAATCTCTACACCGTGCAAATGGACGGTAGAGTCTCAACAAAAGTGTAAAATATGAACTATTCATTGGAAAACCAAGACTTGGTAATGGATATGGATACAATTGATTTAAAAATGGCTGCGGATATCTGCTTGTATCCGCTGTAAATATCGAAGATATAATACACGACTGTCGCTGCGGTCGTGTTCATTTTGCTTGCGGTGATCGTATCGAAGCGGATGCTGTCGTTCCGCTGGACATGCCTGGGTTCATCCGCAGCGGCAAAAACTATACAAGCAAAATAATATCAAAAGATAAGCCAGAAATCAGAACAACGTTTCCACACTGAACGTTGGCACTCAAAAGGCTCCCGAATGAAAAAATAGACATTTTATCCTATTTTTGGCCATGTAGAGATTTTAAGGCATTTTACCCGTGTAAAGATTATAAGGAATAGAGATTTTAAGGAATAGTTATTTTAATCATTTTTAGCCGAGTAGAGATTTTAATGCATTTTAGCTGTGTAGAGATTATAAGGCATTTTAGCCCAGTAGAGATTTTAAGGAATAGAGATTTTAAGGGGATACGGAAATTCTGATTTATGTATTTTCTCTGTTCTTTGTGTTACTTTTCTTTCTGTATTTAATAATAAATTTATCTTAAAATAAAAATTGCAATTTTACAAAATTTTTGCCAATTTTTTTATTAAAAATATTAATTTGTTACGCTTCAAAAACCATTTACCTATTTTTATATTTCCTTTAAAATAAATTATTTAAATTAAAATATTTCTAAAAATAAAATTTAGAAAAAAAAACAAAAATTATTTTAATAAAATAATTATTCAAATCCCCGATAAAAATAAAAATAAATTTTTTTGTTATTGTCAACAACTTTTTACATTTTGTTTTTATTTTAAATCTTTTACTTTTTTTGGTTTAACAATGATTTTCATTTGTTTTAAAAACAGAATTTTATAATTCTGCTTTTGTTTCTAGTTTAGTTTTATTTATAAGGTTTTGTGTCTTTTTTTGTATTTTTTAAATTCTGATTTGTTTATTTTTGTAACTTTTGTTATTGTTATAGAACGAAAGAAAAAATACAAAAATTAGACAAATCAGAATATAAAAATACAAAATCAGAATTCTTAGTGAAAAATACAAAATTCTGATTTTTGTATTTCTTTTATAATTCTGATTTTTGTATTTCTTTTTATAATTCTGATTTTTGTATTTCTGTTATAATTCTGATTTTTGTATTTCTTTTTATAATTCTGATTTTTGTATTTCTATTATAATTCTGATTTTTGTATTTCTTTTTATAATTCTGATTTTTGTATTTCTTTTATAATTCTGATTTTTGTATTTCTATTATAATTCTGATTTTTGTATTTCTATTATAATTCTGATTTTTGTATTTCTTTTTATAATTCTGATTTTTGTATTTCTTTTATAATTCTGATTTTTGTATTTCTATTATAATTCTGATTTTTGTATTTCTTTTTATAATTCTGATTTTTGTATTTCTTTTGTTATTCTGATTTTTGTATTTTCTTTTATAATTCTGATTTTTGTATTTTCTTTTTATAATTCTGATTTTTGTATTTTCTTTTATAATTCCGATTTTTGTATTTTCTTTTTATAATTCTGATTTTTGTATTTTCTTTTATAATTCTGATTTTTGTATTTTCTTTTTATAATTCTGATTTTTGTATTTCTCTTATAATTCTGATTTTTGTATTTTCTTTTTATAATTCTGATGTGTTTTAATCCTGTATTTTATTAATTCTATTTTTTCCTATTTATACTTCCTATATTTATTCTGATTTTTATTTAAAGCCATTTTTGTTTGTATTTTCAGAAAATTATTGTAATTATCCAAAAATAAATATATTTTGCTAAAGGCAATACCATAAAAGCTTTGAGGCTTTTTTTTGTTGTAACAGCTACTATTTACATTATCCTCTCTCTCTTTGTTTGTTGGCATTTTGCTCTCTCCCTTTTTTTCAAAATAAAAAATTTTCAACTCAAATTTCTTCCATGCTTAATAAATTAAATGAAAAAAATGTTTTATTGATTTAGGGAATTAATTTAAATTTTTATAAAAATTAAAATTGTTAAATTAATTTAATGAAGCACAATTATTTTAATTAAACAAATTTGTATTTTTTGATAATTCTGATTTTTATTTATTTAAATACATATGTATTTTATTCTTTTTTTCTGATTTTATTTTTTTATTAAATTCTGGTTTTTGTATTTTTTATTATTTTTGTATTTTAGTTTATTCTCTTTAATTCTGGTTTATGTATTTTCGATTTTTAAATTTTCTGATTTTCTGGTTTTTCCTATTTCCTTTTTATTTTATTCCGAATCTTTGTATTTTCATTGTTTTTGTAATTCTGATTTAGTTATTCTTTTTAATTCTGATCTTTGTATTTTTGTATTTTATTCTTTTAAAATTCTGATTTTTTATTTATTGTTTTTCTGATGTATTTTCTAAAACCTCATGACTTTTTTTCTAATTCCAATTTAAGAAAAAACACTTTTAAATAATTTATTTTTTTTATCAAAGATTAAAATAATTAATTATACCTATTTATTTTTTAAAATTTAATCCTATAATATTTTCTTTTATTTTTTTTTAGTTTATTTTTTCATTAATCATTTATTTGTTTCTTTTTTTAAATTTTTCTTTCATTTTTCCATTTTTGGAGAAAAAATATTTATTTTTATGGAAACATTTTAAAATATGAGAAAAAATATTTTTAAATTAAAATTTTGGAATTTTATTTAGAATAATTTAAAATTAAAAGAATATTCTAAAAAATCCGCAAAATATTTATGCAAAAAAATTATCCGCAAAAATTAAAAAAATTATTATTCTTAATTTGCGTGTAAATATTAAAATGTCTCTAAATTTATTTTTAGCATTTTTCTCTTTTTTCAAGCCTTTTTCTGTAAATATAAAAAAGGAGTCAAATGCGAAAAAAGCTTAAAATTAAAAGAATAAATGAGGAAATATTTGTTACTATTTTAATATAAATTTATGCATTTTTTTTTTTATTCAGTTTTTAATAGAAAATGTTGTGCAAAATGACGCTCATTTAAAGTATTTTTATGTTATCTATGAATAATTTTGATTTTTGTATTTTTCCGTTTTTAATTAAAATTCTGATAATTGTATTTTTCTTTTATTTTCAGAATTTCAGAAATAAAAGAAAAAATACAAAAACAGAATATTTTTAAAATAATTCTGGTTTTTGTATTTCTAATAAAATATATTTATTTTGCCTACATTCTGTTCTTGTATATTTCTGTTTTTAATTAAAATTCTGATTTTTGTATTTTCTTTTCAGAATTTTTAAAGCAAAAGAAAAAAATACAAAAACAGAATATGTATGTATTTTTAAATAATTCTGGTTTTTGTATTTTTAGTAAAATACATATAATACTTATTATGCGTATATTCTGATTTTTGTATTTTCTTATTTTTATCCTTTGTATTTCAGTTTTTGCATTTTCTGTTTTATTCTTATAATCTCAATTTTGTTTTAAATTTATTTATTTTTAAAATTTATTTTCTCACACTTACTATTTCTGTTAGCAATTAGAATTTTTTCATAAATTTAGAAATTTATTTTAATTGTTAAATATTTAAATAATTAATGTGCAAAAAAATTTTTCTTTAATTTTTTAAATTTTATTTATAATTTTTTTAGTAAAAAAGTACAATATAGACACATGGATAGACACAAAAATGTGTTAAAAGAATGTCTAAAATATAAAATAAAAAAATAAATAAAATTCCCAATAGATTTAATTTCCAAAAATGTAAATTTATACTAATTGAAACTCTTTATAATTTATTTAAATAGAAAATCTAAACACATCTGTATTTTTTATTGTCCTTTTTTAATTTAAATTTTAATTTAATCATACTTTTCATTTAAAATATCTATTATTTTCAAATTATTCCATCTTTTTGTCTAAATCGAAAAAAGTCAGACTTCAGAACACACTTTTTTACACGCACCTTAAGGTATTTTTGGCTGACCATTTTGTACTTAAAATCAAAATCAGACCCTCATTGCGACATACAATTATTTCAACCCTAACTTTCTTCAAAATAATTAAGTCCGACTTTTTTCGGATAAATACTCTCTAATAATCGAATAAATTATATACTTCTAAGTAGTTTGAAAAATCGGCACAGAACTTAACGAAAAATTTCAAAACCGACTAGCCTCCCCCTCAATCTCTTCAATAAATAAACAAAAAATATATTTATTTAATTAGGCAATCCACTATATATCCACGTCTTATTCCTCCAATCCATTTACATTAATTAGATGGACTATGAGAGTAACTAATTTTATTTTTTATAAAAATAGTCAAATTCAACGAAGCAAAGTGAATTTAAACAAAAACAAAAATAAATTTAATTTTTATTTAAAAGTTGACAAAAAATAAGTAAATTTCTCCAACCTCCCATCTACTTTTGTTAATTATATGGGATTATTTTTTCTTTCAACAAAAAATTTACAATTTAACTAAAATATATTTTAAATTTATTTTTTAAAATTTCATTTGAAGGTCATTTCATATTTTAAAATTAATTTTTAGATTAAAAAAATATTTTTTCAATTCTTATATTTAAAATAACATAAACTACCAAATTTTATTATTTTAAATAATGTCTGGATTCTGTACAGATTTGGATGAGGAAAGTGTTAAGCAATCCCAAATATATTATACAGAGGTATTAAATTTAAATAAAAAATGAAAATAATTAAAAATTAATTAATTAAAATAATTAAAAATAAAATACAAAAAAATAATTTTATTATTTTCTTTATTACTCAAAATAATTTTAAAATTAATTAAAAAAATATTTTTTTCAATTTCAAGTTATTATCCTCCCTCTCGGAACGTTATGACTCTTTTCACAAAATAATTTATCAAACAATTTGTATTTTGGGGGTTATTGCTAATATTTGTGTTGTTGTTGTTTTATTAAGGTATTTAAAAATATTCTGATTTATTTAAGTATTTAATTAAAGGCCTACAATGAGAAAAAATCCTTTCAACCTTTTTCTGATTGGTATTGCAATTTGTGATATGTCGCTTATGGCTTCCTATTTTATTTACAAACAAGTAAAAGTTTATTTTAAATTCTGGTTTTTAAAAACCATTTCAGAATTTCTGTCAGAATTTTATAGCAAACAAATTAAACTTTGTTCAGAATTTGTTTTGAACATTGAATTTTTGGAACCAGAATTTGATAAAAACATTAAACAAATTTTAAAATCAGAATGCCTAAAAGTTGTTTTGAAACTTAATCAGAATTAAACTTAAAACATGTTTTAAAATCAGAATTTCTGTCAGAATTAAAAGATTAAACTTTGTTCAGAATTTATTTTGAACATGTTTTGGAACCAGAATTTAATAAAAACATTAAACAAATTTTAAAATCAGAATTGTTTTAAACTTGTTCTGAAAATTAGAATTAAACTTAACTTAAAAACATTTTTTAAATCAGAATTTTTTCAAAACAAATTCCAGCAAACAAAACTTGTTTCATAGATTAAAACTTTATTGCTAAAACTTGTTTCGGAAATATTTATTAAATAATTATTAAATTTTTCGTTAAATTTCCAATTACTAAAAGAACCTCAAAAAATTTTTCCCTAAATTTCCAATTAATTTTTAGATTGAACTTTGTCATCCACTTTATTTTACCTTTACTTGGATTGTGTTCACCTATTCTTATGCTCTTTTTTCCGTTTTATTTCACTCTGCTTCTCTTTGGATTACTGTTAATATGGCTGTTTTAAGGTGAATAAACTTTAGAATTTTATAAAAAAATATTTAACAAAAAATATATTTTTAAAGGTATCTTGTATTAAAAAGCAGCTCAAATTCGTCAAGAAATTGGCCTCGTTTAAATACTTACAAAGCTGCATCCTTTTCAATTGTTGCAGCGATATTAATAGCAGCTGTTGGTTCCGCGCCTAATATGCTTAGATATCAGGTAAAACATAAAACATTTTTAAAATCAGAATTTTATTTAAACATTTTTAAAATCAGAATTTTATTTAAACATTTTTAAAATCAGAATTTTATTTAAACATTTTTAAAATCAGAATTTTATTTAAACATTTTTAAAATCAGAATTTTATTTAAACATTTTTAAAATCAGAATTTTATTTAAACATTTTTAAAATCAGAATTTTATTTAAACATTTTTAAAATCAGAATTTTATTTAAACATTTTTAAAATCAGAATTTTATTTAAACATTTTTAAAATCAGAATTTTATTTAAACATTTTTAAAATCAGAATTTTATTTAAACATTTTTAAAATCAGAATTTTATTTAAACATTTTTAAAATCAGAATTTTATTTAAACATTTTTAAAATCAGAATTTTATTTAAACATTTTTAAAATCAGAATTTTATTTAAACATTTTTAAAATCAGAATTTTATTTAAACATTTTTAAAATCAGAATTTTATTTAAACATTTTTAAAATCAGAATTTTATTTAAACATTTTTAAAATCAGAATTTTATTTAAACATTTTTAAAATCAGAATTTTATTTAAACATTTTTAAAATCAGAATTTTATTTAAACATTTTTAAAATCAGAATTTTATTTAAACATTTTTAAAATCAGAATTTTATTTAAACATTTTTAAAATCAGAATTTTATTTAAACATTTTTAAAATCAGAATTTTATTTAAACATTTTTAAAATCAGAATTTTATTTAAACATTTTTAAAATCAGAATTTTATTTAAACATTTTTAAAATCAGAATTTTATTTAAACATTTTTAAAATCAGAATTTTATTTAAACATTTTTAAAATCAGAATTTTATTTAAACATTTTTAAAATCAGAATTTTATTTAAACATTTTTAAAATCAGAATTTTATTTAAACATTTTTAAAATCAGAATTTTATTTAAACATTTTTAAAATCAGAATTTTATTTAAACATTTTTAAAATCAGAATTTTATTTAAACATTTTTAAAATCAGAATTTTATTTAAACATTTTTAAAATCAGAATTTTATTTAAACATTTTTAAAATCAGAATTTTATTTAAACATTTTTAAAATCAGAATTTTATTTAAACATTTTTAAAATCAGAATTTTATTTAAACATTTTTAAAATCAGAATTTTATTTAAACATTTTTAAAATCAGAATTTTATTTAAACATTTTTAAAATCAGAATTTTATTTAAACATTTTTAAAATCAGAATTTTATTTAAACATTTTTAAAATCAGAATTTTATTTAAACATTTTTAAAATCAGAATTTTATTTAAACATTTTTAAAATCAGAATTTTATTTAAACATTTTTAAAATCAGAATTTTATTTAAACATTTTTAAAATCAGAATTTTATTTAAACATTTTTAAAATCAGAATTTTATTTAAACATTTTTAAAATCAGAATTTTATTTAAACATTTTTAAAATCAGAATTTTATTTAAACATTTTTAAAATCAGAATTTTATTTAAACATTTTTAAAATCAGAATTTTATTTAAACATTTTTAAAATCAGAATTTTATTTAAACATTTTTAAAATCAGAATTTTATTTAAACATTTTTAAAATCAGAATTTTATTTAAACATTTTTAAAATCAGAATTTTATTTAAACATTTTTAAAATCAGAATTTTATTTAAACATTTTTAAAATCAGAATTTTATTTAAACATTTTTAAAATCAGAATTTTATTTAAACATTTTTAAAATCAGAATTTTATTTAAACATTTTTAAAATCAGAATTTTATTTAAACATTTTTAAAATCAGAATTTTATTTAAACATTTTTAAAATCAGAATTTTATTTAAACATTTTTAAAATCAGAATTTTATTTAAACATTTTTAAAATCAGAATTTTATTTAAACATTTTTAAAATCAGAATTTTATTTAAACATTTTTAAAATCAGAATTTTATTTAAACATCAAGTACAACTTGTTTTGAAACAAACCAGAAATCAACCTAAAATAAACTTGTCATAATCAGAATTTAAACAAAACACTATTTGAATTATACTCTAATAAAAACACTAAATAAAAGCAGAATTTTAATAAACTTTAGAAATCAGAATTAAAATCAGAAAAATTTTTTCAACTAGACAGTGTTTTTAAAACACTTTATATTTAATTAAACTTGTTTTTATTGTTCAGATATTTTACAAGGGTGAATTACCCGCACCCGATGTTTGCAAGGCTAATGGTTCAAAGTTTGCCTCGTTTTACAAGGAACCTGATTCTGTATGTTCTTTAAATAAAATCAGAATTTATATGTGTTTCTAAATTTCAGAATGTATCTGCCTATATTTTAGCTCAACCAAGTTTTTGGAATTGTACTTGGGAGCGTTTTAGTTTTTGGATAGCTGGTAAATATTTTAATTAGATATTTTTAAGTAAAATATAAATAAATTAGGTCTTCTTCTAAAATTAGTGCCTTGCCTTTTATTAACTATTTTTATGACTTTACTTGTTCGAATGCTTGTTGAAGCACGTGAGAGAAGGTATTTAGGGATATGATGCTTCGTTTATTTAAAAATTTAATTTAGAAATCGCCTCCATAGTGGAAAACAATCAACACTTTCTTCTTTACCAACCCAAACTAATAATGGAAGAGACAAATCTGTTGGAAATGAAAAGGGTGCTTCTGGTAGTGGAAATTCTTCCAAAGTGCAAGCTGAAAGAACAACAGCAATGTTAACTGTAAGTTGCTGATTTTCTTTTTACTTTAAAAAATATGTTAATCAAAAATAATTTATAAGTATATATTTTTTAATTAACATTTTGCTTCACTTTTCGATAAACATTTTTTGCTTCCTCGAACATCGTTTCATTTTTAAAAATAAATTAAATTTTATTCACATTCAAGAAGTAATTAAGTTTTTATTAATACATCTTGATTAATTCTTTAAAGACCTTGCTTCATTTTCTAGAACTCTTTTGGTTTCGAATTTCTAGAAAGATTTTTGTTTCATTAAATTAATATTTGCCTCAATTTTTCTAAAAGTTAATTAATTTTTTAGATAATTGTTGCCGTTTTTCTCATTACCGAACTTCCACAAGGCATACTTGTTATTTGGATGGGTATTAAACCACAAGTATAGATTAATTAAAAAAAATTATTTTAATTTTGAAATTAAAGGTTCGCTTTGCAATGGCACAATTATCGAATATTCTAGATTTTCTCTCCTTGCTTAATTCTTCTGTTAATTTTTTACTTTATGCTACAATGTCCAATTTGTTTAGACACGAATTTTTACAGACTGTGAGAGAAAAAGAAAAATTTTTTTAATTTTCAAAATAATTTTTAAGTTTGGTCAATGCTGCCCCAAACGATTTTTTTCGTTATTTAATTCAAAGAAAAAACGTGGGGGCTCTACTGACAGATCTTCAATTCCTAATATTAATAATAAAAGTGGTGGGCGTAATAATGCTGCACATCGTGAAATACAAACAATGGCAATAAAATTAGTGAGGAAATATTTGTTTTTTTAAATTCTGAAAATGTTTTTATTAAATTCTGAAAATGTTTTTATAAATTAAAACATCTTCAGATTTGCAAATAAATCAGAAAAACATCAAAAATACAGGGGAAACAATTTTAGAAAAATCAGAAAAACAAAACATTAATTAAGCAAACAAATATTCTGAAATTTCAGAACATTTAAAACATGGGTAAAAATTGTATAGATTTCAGAAACAACTCTATGAAATTCTGATCTATAAATTTTGAAACATGTCAGAATTTTTCTGAAACATGTCAAAATTTTCAGAAAAACAATAAAAACACATGGGAAACAATTATCTATTTAAAGTAACAATTCTGAAATACAGATTTACTATTTAATTTCTTAATAAAATTGTTTTTTATAAAAATAAAATTTAAGGAATCACCCCCTTCCTCTTCTGGATCTGATGAAAGGTTAAATTCAGAACAAGAGAATCGAAGCGTAATTATCAACAATAATGTGAGAAATAATAATGTTTCTTCAAAATTATCTTTAGCTGGACAGGAAATAACAAGAATAGCACAAAAAAGCATTAATTGTATTTCATTAATATTTTTATATAATTTATTAAAAAAATATTTTTATTTAAAGATGCTTTTTCTTCTAATAATTTTTCTAATGGAGGAAATAAACAAAGAAAAATTTTAGTTACTTTAGACAGGGGAGATGATTCAACAACTTTACAATTTCAACAACAACCTTTAAATAACAACAACAACAAAACTTCCAACAATGTTTTACCGACGGTAAACATTTCATATTAACATATGTTTATCCGAACATGTTTGTAAACATTTACAAACATGTTTATTTATTATTCTGAAAATGTTTTGAATGTTTAATTCTGAATAATTTAATTCTGTTTTACTTTAATTCTGAACAAGTTTTATTATTGTTTAAATTTTGTTCTGAAATTAGTCAGAACTTGTTATTATTCTGAACAATTCTAATTTTAACCAAACAAGTTTAATTTAATCAGAAAAACATTAAATAAAAACATTTCTAGTTAAGACACAAACAACAAAAGAAACAATTTGACGAATCAGAATTATCCTTCAAATTAATAGTAAAATAAGAAGCGCAAAATATATTTATTCAATTAAATTTAAAGAAATGATTCGATCCTCAATTTAATATTTTTTTATTTTGCTCAATTTCTATTATTTTTTTTTTCTAGTTTATTAAAAAATTTTTTGAAAATTATTATTTTTCTGCCAATGTCACAAATACATGTAGTAACAAATAAAAATCATAGCATTTTTTAACTACAGAAATTGCCCATATTTGTATTGGAATTTGTGTTGCAAAAGCTACAACCTTTAATTTAACTTTATTTTATTTTTTAATAGTTTATTTTCCAACCAGAAGCAAATCGGTTATCTCCAAGCTAGTAACTGGCCATTCAATAGCCAAGGCTATAGTGTATCTAACGAATTTATATTTTAATTTTTCAATGTTAAAAAATAAAGTTGATATTTAAATGTTAGTTAAAAATTTATTTTAAATTTTAATTTTGCTTACATTATAAAGAAAATTATGTTGAAGATAAGCGATGCAATATCAAAACGCCAATGAACTTTATTAATTAAAATAATTAAAAACAATTAAAATGTTAAATATACTTTTAATGTAAATACGTTCAAAAGTGAGAAGACCATAAACTAGTAATAAAGCCATTATTAATGTAAGAATAGCAAATAAAGCAAAAATGTATAGCGTTGCTTGGTGCTTCACCTATTAATTATTTTCTTTTAGTAAAAACTTGAAGCTTTCTGGTTTTTAAAGGAGGTTTTATTCTGATTTTTTGACTAGATAATAAGATTTAATGTGGAATGTTCTAATTTTATTCTGATTTTGTTTTGATTTTATTCTGATTTTGTTTTGATTTTATTCTGATTTTTATTAATATTTAACTGTTGTCAAGCTTTATTTTATTCCAATTTTGTTTTTTGTATTTTTAATGTCTTAATGTAATATTTGTAGAAGATCAAGCTTTAGAATTTAATTTTTCATAATTATTTAATATTTATTTACAATTTTATTATAGTTCAACTCTGTTTTATCTAATTCAGTCCAAAACTTGAGACATCCATTGTCATATAAACGAAATGAAATTGTAATTAAAACAAGCAAGACATAAAAGATTTCAAGAATTGCAACAAAATGGCATCCTGTTCGAACCTTATTTTTAATTAAAAAATAATATCTTTTGAAAACTAACCAAGCAAGATGAAAGGCAACAAAGTGGTTCCATTGTCAGATAGCGTGGTTGAATTCTGAAACAATTTATTAAAATGTTTTAATTTTATTCTGATTTTTATTATTTAATTGTTGTCATGTTTTTCTGATTTAATTTGAACATGCTTATTTTTGACACAATTTCACATGTTTTAATAAAATTCTGATTTTCTAGAAAAACTTCAACAAACTTTTCTCTCATAGTCTGCTTTCTAACCGCACTAATATTGCTTCCCCTTCTGCTTCTCCTTCTGTAGATACGGCTAATTAATAAATTTATTTTTTTCTTTTTATCTTCAATCCATTCATTTAAATTATTCTCATCTGTCTGATTTGCTGATTTTTCTGATTTAATGCTTGTTGTAGGTAAAATAATTTGAACAACAGACTTTCGTTTGTTGGAATTTTCATAGATTTCTTTTTCCATTTTCTTTTAATTTATTAAAAACAAATCAAAAGAAACTACCGTATTTTCTCGATTAATTCCCCTCCCTCGAATAATTCCCCCTCTAGATTAATTCCCCATGCTAGAGTTGGGTTGAAACAATAATTCCCCAACCCAAGCACGTTCAAATGCCAAAACTCAAATAATTCCCCTCCCTCGATTAATTCCCCATACCAAGGAAGGGTTGAAAAAATAATTCCCCAGGGGAATTAATCGAGAAATACGGTATAGCAATACCATTAATATCAATGAAAACGTTTAAAAAATTTTTTTCATGGCACACTTAGTATTAATCGGATTTCTCTTTTCCCTACTGGAATTTTTTTTATTTTTTAATGTTCCTTATAAATTTTTTATTAGATAATTTCTTTTCATGTTGCCATTTAAATGGATATAATTATGTAAGTCTCCAATGGATTTTTAAAATTTTCTTTTTTTCTTTAACTTTAGTAATTCTAATATTAAAGTAATATTTGTAAAAATATGTTAACAATTTCTATTCGGTATACTTGAAATTAGAGTAGCTCCCCGAGCCTTCGGGGCCGTAAGTGTCGGGGATTGGGGTTTGCCGGAGAGAGCATGTGGGTTTCGGGGTCGGGTGTACTAGTACTTGAAATGCTAAAGGAAAGAAGTTTAGTAGTTGCTTCAATTGACTCATAAATCTTCATTGGATTTATAAACTAGACCAGAGTCAAAATTTAAAAAAAAATTAATATTTATTTTGCCAAAAATAAAAAAAGGTATTAAAAAGCAAATTAAAATTTAAAAATTGCAAAGATTAACATGTAATAGGGTTGTTGTAATTAGTGAGATTAAGAGATGAGGTTATTGGGATTGCCCCAAAATGAGAAATTTGGAAAATACACCGGTAAAATGAAAAGAAAAATTTAAAAAATATTTAAAGCAAAAAATATTGAAACTGAAAAAATAACGAAAATTATAAAAGAAATAACAAGGAAATATTTTAAAGAAAAATTCGAGATTGGATAAAATAAAAAAACTTTGCTTCAACCTTCAAAAAATAAAAATTAATATTTAATTTTCGATAAAATTTGCTTCAAGTTTTATATGAAACTTTCGTTATATTTTATTTATTAAAATTTTAATCAGCTTGATTCTTTTAGGAAAATAAAAGATTGAAGTATCATAAATAGGGTTGCCTTTTTCGAATCAGGCAGACGTTTGAGTCTTTTTCGGGTCAAAAATCGAAGCACGATTCGATCTTTTTGAACCGAACCGGGCCGGCACCCTAATCATACTTTCAAGTAAAAAGCATTAAAACTGAAACAAATTATCAAAACTGAAACAAATTATTTTGAAGCAAAGTTTTAGATTAACCGTGGGATTAAATATCTATAACAGAGATTTAAAAAAATAATAATTTTTATTTATTTATCATTGCCAAAAGGAAATGTAAGGGGACCTTCACCTTTCCGCCCAACCAAAAGGAACGTGTCCATACCTCCATCAACGCCTTTCACCTAAAATATTTTTTTTTTGAATTTTTTTAAATTTAAAAATTACTAGCCTGAATATGATCTCTATGTTCAAAATCATATCGGTCAATTAGCAAATTTTTTGTGTGGGCAGAAACTTGGATTCGATTTTTTACTCCAGTCTTAATTTTTAAAAAAAGTTTTTAAAATTAGCTTCAAGTCCAATTCTCTACCTGATACATTCTAGAAGCAATATTTACTGTATCCCCCCAAATATCATAATAAAGTTTGGTGGTACCAATAACACCTTTAAATTAAATAAATTTTATAATAAAATTTATTTATTGCCTGCAGTAACAGGGCCAATATTTAAACCAATTTTACATTCAAATTCGAAATTTAAGAGATCTGAAAATTATTATTTTTAATAAAAAATAATTAATTTTTAATTGCCTTGATTGAAGAAGGCTAATGCATTTTGTACAGCAATAGCAAATTCCATCAACTAAAAATAAATAAACTTTAATTTAAAGTTGGAAAATAAAAGTTTATTTTTTAAATTGTTTTTCTTTCCCATTAAGTAGTGTTGGACCCCGAACGCTCGGGGGCGGGTGTGTCGAGGTATTCCAATTGTTTCGGGGCGGGGTTCGGGTCGGGGTACGGGGTCGGGGCACAACTCTACCATTAAGTAATAAGTAAGTCTTAGAAAAAAAGTTTAGCAGAAATTAAGCAGAATTAGCAAAATTTATTGAAAATAATAATTGCTAGCAAATTGACATGGCGCAAAACTTGCAGAACAGAATTTTATGGACCCTAAGTTTGCAGTTAAAAATTTAAAAATTTCAAAAAATGAGATATTTTTGAAGCAAAAATGGAAATTGAGCAATTTCAAACAATTTAAACAAATTATGAAGCAGAAAAATTAGAAGCTTCAAAAGAAGCAATTTATAAAAATGAAGCAAAGTTTGCGATAAAAATAAAATTTGCCTGATATAAATGTTCATAGGGATGTAGTGATAACCGTCTTCTATCAGGATTCAATCCAGAAGCAGCCATATAACAAGGGCCTATTGTTTTAATTTTCTCAACATGTGTAAATTCAGAACGGTCGAGTAATTCTTTTTTGGAAAAAAATAAAATTATTTTTTTCCTAAATTTATTTTTACCATCAAAATCCCCAATAACTTCATTTAATACTCTAATAAATTCACGACCACCCTCATATGTTTCTTCATACATTTCATGCCAATTAGTTATTGAAGCAAACATTACTAGAAGAGAATTTAATTTTAAATATAAATTTTGATTTGAAAAATCAGAAAATTAATTAAAATATTTCCCGAAACAAAACACATTTTTAGCTCAGGTAGGTTTCTATTAATTTTAAGATGGGTTTCCGGAAAATTTACAATGGGGCTTTCCGGAAGGTTTTAAATTTATTCTACTTCTCCTTGTTGGAATTATAAATAAAACTCTTCACAAAAGTGACGGACTTGTATTTTTAGGAGCAGTATATATAAATATTCTCGAGGGAATACTTAACGTGTTTAAAAGAAGAGAGATAAAAATATATTCTATTTTTATCTCTCAGATATCCTAATTAGGCTGGCGGATCAGTATCAGAAAAAAAGGCCGGATATCCTAAATTCGGAAATCGGATCCAGATATCCAAAGATTTCCAACTATTCACCAACCTTAATTCTTAACAAAAAAACAAAATATATTTAATTTTTATTTATTCACCTGCCGTCAATTTGTGATTTTCACTATATTTTGTATTTGTTTTGAGTGATTCAACAGCATGTGGGGGAATTCTTTAAAAATATTTTTTTATAAATTCTTTTTAATTTCAAAAACAAACATATTATTGAGAAGCCAATCAGCCTGATCTCTAACTAATTGCATTTTGGCAGTATCTCTACGCGCCTGTACATCTCCATAGAAAGACATACGAAAGGCTGCTTCAAACTGGAAAATGACAAATATTTTAGAATAAAAATTATCAAAAAGTTGAAATAATTTAAAAGACACTTAACCCACCAAGTACTTAATGAAAAAAATTTATTCAATTTACTCAATATGAGGGAAATGAGGATCTTGATAATCAAAAAATTCTTTTTTTGATTATCAAAATTTAAATTAATAAGAGACAAAGCAATGCCTAGAGGAAAGTCAATAAGACATAGATATATACTTAATTTTCGTGCCTGTTATTTACCCCCGTGCCTGTTATTTACCTTTTTTTAACCTTTATCGCTATTTTATTCTATCGCCTTTCCAGATTATAAATGTAATAGGAAAAAATTATTTTGCCTGATAATTAAGAAAAGCAACTAAAACAACAGCCAAAACAACATCCAAAACCAATTCCCACAAAAATAAAGGAGATCCAAAATTTCCAGCAGACCAAACAGGTTGTTGGGAAGTATTGCAAGGCAACGGATGGGGTTGAATACTGTCATGGAAATATATTGAGGAAGAGGAATTTGAATTTTTGGAGGCTTCGATTAATGAATGGAAGGGGGATAATGATGTAGAATCTGCTCCGAGGGAGCGAATAAAGTCTAATTGGTGTTGACAAAACCTGTTGGGAATTTTTGAAAAATTAAAAAAAATATTTTAAATTTACCAGGTGCTTAACAAAAATACAAGTGCAACAGCCAATGCTTGCCCTGTCTTTGGCCAGGCACCGAGTTGACTGAAAATATTTATTAAAAAATAATATAATTTCTTAATTTTATTTTTTAAAAGACATTTGAATTTGCTTTTTTAAATTCAATTCTAAGAGTGTTTGTAAATTTTGAAGGGCAGAATTTTATTAAAAAAGTTGGAGAGAGAGAGACGTAACGTCAGACGTGTCTAAGACATGCCTCGTCTAGTCCCTGATCTCCTTCGTTTGATCCACACTTAATTCCACCCTCAGCTTAAATGTAACTCCTACATTGAATAGTGTTATTTTTGTCCACGACAAAATCGACAAGTCATGGAACAGAATGAAATAAAAAAGGAGGGAGAGAAGGGGGGAGGGTCTAAAAATTAAAATTTTTAACCAGAAAAATACCCAAACAAATATAATTTAAAAATTTCTACCTAAAATTGCAATGAGTGTATAAAGCCAATAATAAAACATAAGAATAAAGTAAACGAAGAACTAATTGACCAGGATGAATACAAATAATTGGAGCTTTTGGAGGTGGATAATAATAAATTATTTTATCCAAACATAGAGGAATATTAAATAAAGCAACGCCGACAGGCAAAGCAATTAATAATGCACCTTTAATTAATTTTATAGAAAAATATTTTTCAAATTATTTTAGTACCCAAAACATGTCTCGGACCCCACTGATGAAGCCATGGAAGGATTGGCCTCCGACTGAGTAAAGGTAAACCGACAAGTATAATTACAGCTAAAATACATTTAATTAATTGAATGATTAAATTGTACTTTTAAAAATTAAAAATCAGAAAGCAACAGAACAAGAAAAATCAGAATTATTAATAAAAACATAAGAGAAATAACAGCATATGAAAAATAAACAATCAAAAAAATTAAAAACCCTGAATTAAAAATAACAAAAGAAAATACAAAAATACATAGGAATTCAGGACGAACTAATAGAAACACTAAATCAGAATTATAAAATAAAAAAATCAGAATTATCATTGAAAACACAAGAAAACACAAAATAGAATATAGAAAAACACAAAATAGAAAACACAAAATAGATAATAACATAAGAAAACACACAGTAAACAAACAACAGAAAAAAAAATCAGAATTATTACATACTTAGAAAAAATAAAACACTAAACCCTAAATAAAAAATACAAATTAAACATCAAAATTATTAAGCACAACTAGTTATAAAATCAGAATTATTTAATATTAAATTTAAATAATTTAAATAATAATTTGAAGTAATTTTTTAAAGTAAAAAATTAAATTATTTTTTAACAATTTTCCAAAAAAATTTATTTACCAGTTAAGAATATCGCTGCCACCGAGATATAAACCAAAAAAGGAGGGAATAATTCAATTCCAGGCTGTACCAAAAATAGAATTGCACACACAACAAAAGAAAATGCGGAAACAAAAATATCAATAAAAACACCAGAATATCGATAACGGGGGCGGTGACGGTGGGGAATATTAATTAATAATTGTTGTTGTTGTTGGGGTTTTGTTGTTGTATTTTTGTTGTTGATATTTTTGTTTTGACGAAGTTGTTGGGAAAGTGCTGCTGTAACACTATGTCCACCACCCCCAATATTTTGTAATTGTGTGGATAACTTTGAAAATAAATTTTTAAATTAAAAATCAGAATTTTTTAAATTCACTTGTCTATGCTTCTCAATGCCCGTAGCTGCATTACGCGCACTAGAGTGCTTCTCAGAAGAGTCACCAGCCGCAAAATGGGCACGATATTCAGCTTCAATGTCTCTTTGGTTAAAATTTAGAGTCCATCGGTTTAATGACTTAAAATTAATTTTAAAATATTAAAAACACTTAAAATCAACAAAAAAGTTGATTAAAATAAAAATTATATATTCCTAAAAAATTGAAAAAATAAAATATCAGACATAAACCCTCTTTTCCCGCTACACACAGAAATTAAAATTGGGATAAAAATAAAACCAAGGTGAAAAACAAAGTCTAGATTTCCCCTCAGCAAGGACTGGAATTGACGACTATGTATGGATAAGCTTTAGTAGTCTATTGAAGTTTCGATATAACCAACTAGTTCAACCAGTCGGACAACCTAAGTTTCACGTATTTAAATTTAAACAACTATTCTCTAACTCAATCCCCACCTCTTGATGCATCCAAAACCCTTTGGCAAATGAACCATCTGCTGTATGAATAACTTGTGCCAAACGCTGATCGAAATCCCGATGGTCTGTATCAAATCTGGTAAGTGAAGCTGCGTTGTGATGATGTGATATTGCTGTATCTAGTCCGGCGAGGGAAGTGGTAGAGTGCCCACCAATTTCAGAGCCAAGTTCCTTTAAATTTTTAAATATTTAATGTCTCGTTAATTTTTAAATAAGAGAAAATAATGATGAATCTAAGACGATTTAAATTTTGAAAATATTCAAAAACACCTGTAATCCCGAACTTCTTGACCCCCTCCCACTATTATTTGCACTACTCTCATTTGCAAGATCTGCAGATATTTTACCACCTATACGTTCTGCTGTGCGCCAATCAACATAACTATTAGTTTTTGATTTATCTTCTTGTTTAGATTGATGCTAAAAAATGAATAAATTTAAGGAAGGAAGCAATCTTGAGGTTTTTTTCAATTGACAATCTCTTCAGGGTAGAAATACACAAATTTAAGATTTAAATTTTGACGACTAACTTTACAAAAAAAAAAGACTTAAAGGTTTGATTTTGGCTGTATTTTTGTGAAGAAACACGGTATACGGTAAATGTCCAGCTTGTCCCCTACAAGTCCGCTTATGACTTTCTGCAAAAAACTATCAGATCCTATCAGACCTGAGGAAAATTAAGGTAGAGAGCGGAAAAGAAAAGAATGCAGCGAAAAATGATTTTTGCAGAATGTCATTTGCGGACATGTAGGGGACGAGCTGGACATTAACCTCGTTATACTCCCCCAGCTAATATAACGAAGGTTTCACCTACAATAATTTATAAAATACTCACAATTTTCTCCTCTCCTCCTCCACCATTTTCTTTCAATTCTTTATTGCTAACCCCAATTTTCTCCTTTCTAATACCTTCTGATAAATCGCTTTCACTTGTTTTATTAGGAGGTGGAGTGCCTCCAATAATACTACGTGCAATTTTGCTGGAAGGAGTATTTGAAGGTGGAAGTATTCCATCTCCGTGAGTTAACATTTGTAAGGAGGTAGATTTACGTGTATCATCAACAAGACGATTCTTTAAATAATAAATTGAAGAAAAAATTTTGATAGAAATATAAGGTGAATTCTAGCAGGAAAGGCTAAAGGGCACTTTGATTCCTCCTTCCATTATTGCTACTTTCCCATTAAACATATTTGTACTGTTTTATTATCTATCCGCCCATTAATGTTCATTATATAATGTTTTCCATTCTTCCCATTAGATAGAGTTAGGCCTAACATTTATATGTATTATAGCGGTAACATTTATGCTTCGGTAAGCCTGAGGACCTGATCAACCCTCAGAGCTTTACCGATTAAGGTGAAAGGTATCCACTTAAGTTTTATAAAATAACCCGAATGGAAAGGCCCATGCCAGGGATGTCACGGGTTGAGAAAAATGTCGGGTCGGGTTTCGGGTCGGGTTTCCAAAATTTTTTTCGATCGGGTTTCGGGTCGAGCAAAAAGTCGGGTCGGGTTTCGGATCGGGTTTTCGAAATTTTCTTCGGATCGGGTTTCGGGTTTCGGGTCGAAAAAAGTGAGAATTTTGGAAGGTCAAAAAGCCAAAAATCTTCCCTTCTCAGCGCCGCAGGCGAAAATTTTGAGAATTTTGGAAGGTCTGAAGCCAGATTTCTTCCTTTTTCAGCGCCGCAGGCGAAAATTTTCAGAATTTTGGAAGATCATTAAGCTAAAAATCTTCCCTTTTTCTGCGACGCGGGCGAAAATTTTGAGAAAACTCGGGTCGGGTTTCGGGTCGGGTTTTGAAAAATAAAAATTCTCGGGTCGGGTTTCGGGTCGGGTTTTAGAAAATTTCTCGGATCGGGTTTCGGGTATCGGGTCGAAAAAAAGGCCGGGTTTCGGGTTTCGGGTATCGGGTTTCGGGTAACCCGTGACATCCCTGGCCCATGCTAGCACGCCTAAAAGTAAAAGGTGAATTTTAGAAATATGGCGCTCCGACTCGGGCACAGTGATCCATTTGCACAGTAAGACTTTTGCACAGAGGGCATCTGCACAGTGGACGATTGCACAGTAATTTGTGGTTAAGTGGATTCGTGTTAGGTTTTACTTATTGTTATAAGGGAATAAATGTTACTAATTATTAATACCTTTACTAAAAAATCTTAAATTGTATTAGAATTCATAAGAAAAATCTGTAAATCACATAAAGGATCAAATGAATAAAAAATCTAACTGAACATAATTATTGCCCCGAGTCTTAACAACATTTTTTAAACAAGGAAAAACTTTTTGGATATGTACCCCTTTTAAAAAATCTGATTTCTGATGCACTGTACTACCCCAACGCAGTTCGACTAGGCGTACTCAGTCAAGTGCGTGTCCAGCAAGAAATTTTTAAAAAAAGTGAAAAGTTGTTTATCTAATTAGCAGACTCAGGAATATAATTTATCATTAAAAATTAGTAAAAATTCATTTTTACAACAAATGCACTCTTTAATAAAGATCTGCTAGAATTGTCCACTTGATAAGCGAACGAAAATTTAGAATACATATGTAAAAAAGAATTAGGAACTATTTAGGTTAGAAAAAGAATTATGAATTCTAATACAATTTAAGATTTTTTTAGTAAAGGTATTAATAATTAGTAACATTTATTCCCTTATAACAATAAGTAAAACCTAACACGAATCCACTTAACCACAAATTACTGTGCAATCGTCCACTGTGCAGATGCCCTCTGTGCAAAAGTCTTACTGTGCAAATGGATCACTGTGCCCGAGTCGTGTCACCTAGAAATATACCCCTCTAACAAATTTACACCTGCATTTGTTGTTGTTTATGCATTTTCTGTTTCCCCAAAGCCCCAATACTTTCGTCTGTCGAAGATTCCCCAATACTAGTCAATACTTGTGCTGACCCAGTAGCGTTACTCGAAAGAAATTTATTGATATCTTTTTCTTCTTTATTTAAAAATTGTTGATTCTGATTTTCTATTGAACGATCTAATAAACGCATACGAAGAGAACCTCCACCTCCAAATGCGTGGAATGGGGTTATATTACTTCCTCCAATTAATTGTTGGCTAGTTGTTGTGGTGGTGGTGCCTGCACGGGAAACTGGTGGTAAGGAATTTGTTTGTATTGTGCGTAGTTTGTCAACTAATTTCTGAAAATACAAAAATAACGGAAAATACAAAAATTACGGAATTTCAAAAATTACAGAAAATACAAAAATTACGGAAAACACAAAAATTAAGGAAAATACAAAAATTACGGAAAACACAAAAATTAAGGAAAACACAAAAATTACGGAAAACACAAAAATTAAGGAAAATACAAAAATTACGGAAAACACAAAAATTAAGGAAAACACAAAAATTACGGAAAACACAAAAATTAAGGAAAATACAAAAATTTCGGAAAACACAAAAATTAAGGAAAACACAAAAATTACGGAAAACACAAAAATTACGGAAAACACAAAAATTACGGAAAAATACAAAAATTACGGAAATACAAAAATTACGGAAAACACAAAAATTACGGAAAAATACAAAAATTACGGAAATACAAAAATTACGGAAAAATACAAAAATTACGGAAAATACAAAAATTAAGGAAAATACAAAATTCTGATTTAATTTTCGGAAAGAAAATACATAGATATGTATTTCAGAATTAAAATAATTATAATTCTGAAATTTAAAAACACATTATTCTGACTAACCAGAAAAAAATATTACTTTCCGGAAAATACATTTTCAGAATAAAATAAACAACTTATTCTGATTTTCCATAACAGAAATACATTTTTCCGTTCCGGAAATAAAACACAATTAAAAATTAACACACGCTTCTTTTCCAAAAAATAAAATACATTTATTTCTGATTTATACTTTTTTCTGATTTAAATTCCCTCACCTTTCTAAAGCTAGCTTTGTAAACACCAGCCCCACTCTCTAAACTAGCAAGTCCCCCATCACCTCTCGCAGAATCAGAATCACCAGATATTGTGTTTAGAAACTGTCCACTAGCCGACTCAAATTCTTTAGAGCGGCCAGCAATAAAAAAAGTTTTCATTTCCTTATGGGGAGCACCCTAAATAAAAATCAGAATTTTTCAGCAAAAATTTATTTTTCAATTTACTTCTTCTAAAATATAAGCATCATCCAAATAGTCAGCAGTTTTTTCACTGATATGAACTCTGCCAGCAACCCCAGTAGATTCCATTTCGTTAGCAAGGGTTACATCGTTGGAAAATACATCGAATTTGAAACGGCGAGTGCCAACCATTCCACACATTACCTTGAAAAATAATAAAATTCTGATTCAATTCTGATTTTAAGAATCAGAATATTCTGTACCTTTCCAGTATGTATTCCAACCCTCATATTAACTGCCTGTCCTCTATCCAAATCAAATTGTCTAATAGCTATAATCATTGCCAACCCCATTTCAACACAACATTTGGCATGATCTGCCCTAGGCTCTGGGCAACCAGCAACACAATAATAACAATCTCCAAGTGTGCTAATCTTTTCCAAACAACACCTCCCACACAAATAATCAAAACGGCCAAATAAATCATTTAGTAAATTGACTAATTCATCGGCTGATTTATTCGAGGCCATTTTTGTGAAGCCTGCAATGTCAGCAAAAAGTATTGAAACATCACTCATTAAATTCATTGTGAAAGGGCGGAATTTGCGAACACCTGTAGATTGAAAATTAAATTTTGAAGCAAAAAAAATGAAGCAAAAATGAAAGTTGTAGCAAAAAATATTTTTATGTTCAATTTCTTAAATTTTTTAAATAAATGAATGAAATATTGCTTACCGCCCCCAGATGAAGATAACCTTCCATTTGGTCCAGGCATAAGACCTCCTCCACTTGTAGATTCCCCAGCTGCACTAGAACGCCCACCTCCACCAACTGTTGCATTTGAAGTTCGGCAATTTGAATGGGATTCTAACGAAGCAGATGGACGACGTAATTCACTTGTTTCTTTTAACAATTCATCAGCTACCTAGAAAAGAATAAAAATTAGAAAAGTGAAACTTGAAAATATTTTTAAAGAAAAAGGTGAAGCAAAAACAAAAAAATTGAAGCAAAAAAGGTGAAGCAAAACTTAGAAAAATGAAACAAAAAAATGAAGCAAAACAAGAACAGTGAACTAAAAAGGTGAAGCAAAAACAAAAAAGTGAAGCAATTTCAAAGAAGTCACCTTCTTAGGCATAACAGACTGAATCATATGATCTTTAAATTGTGTTTCCAATTCCAAATCTTTCCTTGCCAATAATGATTGCCCAACTTTGAGAAATGTTTTGCGTTGTCTAACTTGTGTGAGTATATAAAGGTGTATTCCAAGTAAATGAATACATAAATGAATTGCTGTTTTTGTTCCAGTTCGAAAATGAACAACACCTAACAATAAACTTGAAGCAAATTTATTTTATTTTTAAAAAATTGAAACAAGTTTCTTTCTTAAATCTTTCTCAAAACCTGAAGCAAGTTTTAAAAATAATAAAAACCTAATAAAACTTGAAGCAAGTTTTGAAAAGAAAGTTTCAAGTTTAATAAAACATGAAACAAAGCTTTTAGATAAGAAGCAGGTTTATTTTCAAGATTAAAAAATTAATTTTTATAAAATTTTGCCTGTAGATGTAGCAGGAGATGGAGCTGCTAACAGTTCAAAAAAGAATGAATAAAATCCACAAGAGATAATACAAAGATATAAGGGGAATGGAATGACTGCATAAACGAGTAGAATAACCTAGAAAGATTTTTAAAATTATAAAAAAATATTTAAAGAATGCCTGCATAGAAGTAGCCATACTAGCTATTGGCCCCATAAAAGTTTCGGCACTTGAACAAATAAACAAAGTTGTTAGACACAAAAGAAAGGTACACAAAAATGAAGTTGGGAGATAAAAACGGCGATAATGGGGTGAACATGAAGCAAACCACAACATTAAACCAAAAAGGAGACAAAGGAGGGAGGCGATTAACTATAATAATTTTTAAAATAAAACTTTGAATGACCGCCTATTATAATGGAATAATTTTTATTTTTCGAAGCAAACATTGCCTCTAATTTTTTTTAATATGAAGCAGATTCCCTATAAACCTGCTTCAAGGGGAATGGAAGTTAAGTTAAAAAATAAACAGAAGCAAGTTTTACGAAAAAATGATCTAAACTTGAAACAGGCTTTTGCTTACAACTTGCTTTAAGTTTAAAAACAAAGCAGAATATTGGAAGCATTTGCTTCAGGTTAGTTAAAATCAAAAGCATCATGAAGCAGGTTTTAGGACAAGTTTGCTTCAAGTTTGAATAATTAGACTTGAAGCAGGTTTATTTACAGGAAATTTGCTTCATGTTAAAAAAACTTGAAGCAAGGTTTGCTTCAAAAAAACTAGAAGCACATTTTTATTTAATATTTCCATTAATTTAATAAAATACCCAATGAAAAAGCTGTGTTTGATTGAATATCCAAAGAAATAGTAACCAACTTAAACAACAAATAAGAATATATAAAAGTCCTGAACGGAATCGATCTCTCAGTAAAGGGAAAGAACATTTCCAATATTGAGTTTCTAATGTAGGTGAAGCAAATTGGGGATTCCACCTTTTTAGAAAAAATTATTTTTTTAATAAAAACAGGAAAATAAACCATCTAGCTGAAGCTCTCTCAAATAATGGAATCCTCCGTGGACTAGAAGAGCGTGCTCTAACCTGTTTTAATAATTATTTAAATTGTGAAACTTTTTAATTAAATCAGGTTTAAAAAGGTGAAGCAAGTTTCTAGTTAATATTAAAATTTCAAGTTTTGCTTCAAGTTTTGAATAAAAAGCTTCAACTTCAATAAATTGTGTTTCAAGTTTTTTATAATTCATGTTTTTTAATTTTTAAATGTGAAGCAAGTTTATTCTTTTCAAATTCAAGTATTCAGTAAATTTATTTCAATTTTTAAGTCTTAAAAATACAAATGTGAAGCATTTAATTTCTAGTGAAGTTTTAAATAAAAGTCAGTTTTTAATTTTAAAAAAATAATTGAAGCAAATTGAACTGCTTTCAAAATATAAAAACATGAAGCAAATTTTAATTATGCTTCCTATATTTTTTCTAAAAATCGAAGCAATTACTCATCGATTTTTTAAATTTTTATTTTGCTTCACAATTCTATAAAAAATTTTTTTATAATCAAAACCTCAACACAAGCAGTGTTTCTACCACCACTAGACCCATTAGCTTGTAGCTGGGGAGGAAGAAATTCATTTTCCCCTTTAGAAGCATTTAATATAGCATTGGCCAATCGATTTTCGTCACGTTTTTCAAGCATTGCATCAGTTTCGATTGGCTCTACGGGGCTACTATTAGCTTCTTCTTTTACATTTTTTTCTTTTAATAATTTATTTTTATGAGATTTGGAAGCAGAAGCATCTCTTTGTAAAATTTTAGCTTCACTCATGATCAAAAATTTTAGAAAATAATTAAAAGAAAAGTGAAGATTCTGAATCTCATTTTAATTAAATTTAAGAGATTATACTAAAATAAAATATTAATTTAATATTATTTTAAAAAAATATTAAGGAAAAACTAATAATTTCAAAATTTTTCTTCAGACACTGAATTTTCGCGTTGAAACAGCTTGTATATAAAATTTCCATAAGGGAATAATTAATCAGAATTATTAAATCAGAATTAAATTTGGATTAAAAAATTAGAAAAATAGTAGGTAATATCAGAATAAGATTAAAACAAATCGGAACAACATTAGGAAACAATTAAATTAAATCAGAAAAACATCAATATTTTAAATCAGAAACCATAATAAACATTAATAAAACCAGAATTAATTTACAACATAAACCAAACAACAAAAACCAGAATTAAATAAAAACATTTTCAGAATTAAACAAAAACATTTTCAGAATTACATAAAAACAATCAGAATTAAATAAAAACATTTTCAGAATTTAATAAAAACAATCAAAATTTAATAAAAACATTTTCAGAATTACATAAAAACAATCAGAATTTAATAAAAACAATCAGAATTTAATTTAAACAGAATCAATAAACATTCTCTTCTCTTAAAATATGTTCGTCACTTCCTTTAACAAAAGAAAAAAAAAGCTTAAAAGAACACTAATTTTAAACAAACTTTAATAAAAACATTCTGACGGGTAATAAACCACAAAAGAAAAGTACACTTCATTTAATTTTGTTTTCAACAAAATTTAAAAAAAAAAAGAAATTTATGTTTTGTTATAATTATAATTGTTATTTGTATATACATAGAGTATTTTTGGACACATGGCGCTAATGTAAATATAGAGGTTAAGCTAAGAAAAGAGAAAGAAAGAGAGGAGGTGTTTTAGTGTTGAACAAAAAGAAGAAGCCTTTTCTTTTTGAGGCTAGACAAAATTGCGGACAAAAATCTGCAAAAAAATATTTGCAGACAAAACTAAAGCCTATTGAAATTGGAATATTATAATGGCCAATGGGTCTTGCCCATGTTATCCTTTAATTAAACATTCTGGACCTCGTATTTAAATACCCCAAAAATTGGATAAACCTCAATTTTAGACACCGTAAATATCTAATAGAAGCCCTGAGCGGGACACGCCCAGAACGGCGCACGGCCATAACGGCGCAAAGCCATAACTTGCTTTAAGATTTCTTAATCCTTCCAGATTTAGTATCAACCAATTCCTCTCATTGAGCTAGTGAGATTGGCACCAAAATTGACAAGGGCCAGACATTTTCCAAGCGCCGTTATGGCCGCGCGCCATTTTGGGCTGTACCCGCCCGGGGCTTCCATTTTTCAATACCCTCATGAGTGGGCTTCTAATAGGGCAAGGGCTTCTATTAGAGATGGGTTTCTATTAGTACATTTTGGTTGGTCATTTATGGGGGAATTGCTCAAACGTAATACCTTCAATTTAATACCCTCCCTCATTTTTAAAAACACCATTTTCGCCCCCTTGGGGTATATAAAATCGAGGTAATCCGCAAATGTTCTACCAATTTTTAAAGCTTTTTCTTTTATTTTTAAAGCCAAATTGGAAAGAGAAAATTGGTGCAAAAACGGAAAGATAAAAAATAAAAGAAAGGAAGGAAGAGTAAAGCCAAAACAATTTTTATTTGTGCCATTCAAAGTTAAAAAACCCTCTAAACACATTTAGCAAGGATTATTCTTAATTTAAATTTGAGCTATTTTTTAAATTATCCAAATATTTTTCTATTTAAAAATTTGCTTCAGAACTTCACTTTCAACATTTTTTCTTCTAAAATATTTAAAAAAACACATCGAATACATAATGTAGAAAATACGAGTACTCGAAATCAACAAATTTTAGAAAGCTGATCTTGGGTTAAAAACCTCTAATAATTTTCAATGTATACCTAATTTAATTTCGTAATTATTATATTCCAATTATATGTATTCCCACACACATTTTATTGTAATACGTTTTCTAGATGTGGATTACCACGTGGTTGAAGAGAGGGTAGGGAATGCCTAAGCCATACGTTTAGTTAATGTGTAAATTTTTGGTGTCAGTCAGAGTTTTAATTATAAAATTTATTATTAACTGATAATTAAATACACGTACATAATACGGGTACAACCCTATGTACCACGAGCCCAATGTACCGCCGAGCCTTGGTATAGTTCGATTCAGCTGGTTGAGCCGCATCGAACCATACAAGGGCGTCCCAGATTCGACAATTTTGAAGAAAGTTATAGCTCGGCGGTACATTGGACTCGCGGAACTCTGGCCTGCTCCCACATAATACATACTATAAATCCAAAAAATTTAATTATACATATTTTTATACTACTATTATGAAATTACAGTATTATTTTTTTACATTAAAAATTACTTTAATAGTTCCCAATTTAAGCTCTAAAAGATTTTAGACTTTATAAAAAATTTTTTACTTCTTAAAAGTTAATCTTCAAGATACATTTTCTCTCCTTCATTTTCTTTTAAATCCCCATTCAATTACATTTTCCACCAACACAACTATGGCTACAACAAGGTCCATTTCTACAATCCCCACCTTTTCCCAGACATTTTGTGCATTTACTTCTAAAGCAATAATAATTATCACCACAACAATTTGAAGCGACTATTGCATTTATATCACATGTACTTCTAGGTTTAAGACAATTCTGAGCTAATAAACCCTGAAATATAAACATAGTGACGAATAAATAACAAAATAATATTTTTTGGATGTTTCCAGTTGATTTGAAGTAGAACATTTTTAATTTTTTTTTTGAAATAATTCTATAAAAAATATAAATTTAAAAAGAAATAGGTAAAAGTTTGTGAGGTGAAGTATAGAAAAACGTTCGAATTGGCAGGAAATGTGTTATTTACTCAGATGATGGATAAGGTTGTCGGATAGTTAGAAATCTTCGGATATCCGGATCCGGTATCCGAACCGAAGATTTTTGGATATCCGGTGTTTTTTCAGTTCCGGATATCCGGATCCGACAACCATATTGATGGAAGATGCAGTAGAATTTATATCCAAGAAAAAAGTTTAGATCGACAATCAAACAAGATGCTGGAGTATTTTTAATTATTCATATTATTATTTTTGAAGGTTAACACAACATTTGCCTAGATCTCTTTATCCCAATTTCACTCGAATATTCTAGCTATAGGGAAGAGTAAATCCCTTTAAAATGTTTTAGACGTGAAGATTTAAAGTTTAATGTATAGCAAGTATATCCGAGAAAATCTAAGGAGATAGGGCAGCTAATCCGAAAAATTAAGCAAATAACTATTGCATTTTGGCACGGTTATTGGACCCTTAGATATAGATTAAATAATCAACAACTATATTTCTGGTAGGGCTTAAGAGGATTTAGGCTAATACTGGAGGGTATAATTTTGATAATTTTTTGAGGATATTTAATACATAATTATTATATTTTAAAATAATTTTAATTAATGTTTATAGAAATTAAATTCTAAGCTTTTAAGTACCCCAAAATTTTTATTAGAAATTTATTTGTTTAAATGTTAAAAAAATTAAAAATTAAAAGTCAAATATTAAAAAAAATTTTTTTTAAATAAATTCCCAATAAATTATTTTTTAATTTAATATAATAGATTAAAAACTAAAAATCATTTTATTTAAAAAATAGATTTAATAATTTGAATTAGTGGGGTAATCACAGAAATTATCTCAATTAAAATTATCTTAATTAAATATTTATGGCTCTACTCCAGATTATGCGTCCAATGAAGTTTATGAGTCCAATCAAAAAATAATTGGATTTTTCTTGGTATTGCAAAGTAGGGGTACGGTTCCAAAACATTTCTTCATGTTCGGGACGTACACTCACTGGGTCTCGCTGGGTCTCAAAGATTCTAAACAAACAAAATAATATCTTTTTTATGAATTAAAAATTGGCCAAAACTAAAAATGGAAGCCAAAATGACCAAAAGCCAAAATTCCGCGCCAGCAGGAGCCAAAAATATATTTAAACAAGGATTTATTAGAGTTTGTGAAGACGGCTTAACAAATGCATAATATAATATAATTTTGCTGACGTAAATGAATTGAATAAAATTATTTTAAATATTTAATTAATTATTTTACTTAATATATTTAAAAAATTTAAAACACATTTGGTTTCCAATCCTCTAGTAAACCACATTTTCTTTTACTTGATTAGTGATGGTGCTTTTATTTTTCAATGCAGAGTGTGGTCCTATTAAAGAATCTACTGTATTTATTTTTTAGCATTTACGATATTTTTTGCAAACCTGAATTAGAATCCTCTATCAACGTTTATTTCCTGGTAGTGTGTTCGGCTAAGTCTAGTTTTTTAGTCCAATGAAAGTTTATTAGTCCATTCGAAGTTTATGAGTCAAATCAAAAGTTTTATGAGCCCAAACATAGTGATAACGTTGTCGGTTCCTGGAAATTCTTCGGATATCCGAAACTTACCCGAACCGAAAAATCCTCAGTTTTTCGGTTCGGTCCAGGCAATATTAAGAAAAATCCAATTACTCTTTGATTGGACGCATAAAGTTTCATTGTACTCATAAACTTTCATTGGACGGATAAAAGTCTATTGGACGCATAAATTGGAGTATGTATGTATATGCTATTAAAAAAATTTTTTTTTGAATTTCACAGAACTCTGGAAAATTAATTTATGTACATACTAAATTAAAAAAATATTTTTAAAAATATTTCCAAATATATTTGATAATTTTAATAATATAAAAATTTATTGAACTTAGTATATTTTATTTGCTTAATTAATTATAAATATATTACAATAATTATTTTTCTTTTTTTCACAAATATTTTTAATTTAATTTAATCTTCTTCATTAATTTCTTTAATAATTTTCTCATAAATTTCCTTTGCTGCATCCTGACCCCAAATAAAATCTAAATGGTTAAAATTGGGTAACTCCTTTGCTAATTTAATATTTTCTTGGGGAATTTGTTGAAGAATTGTTTCCTTTTAAAAAATTAATTATCTTTCAATATTTTTCAATACCTCAACATCTTTTTTAGTTGCCAACCAATCTGCCTCACTATAGTACAAATAAATGGGGATATTTGCTATATTAGTCAAATTGTAGAGTGGTGGTGTGTTCTGAATGAATAAATATAGTAAGAGAGACCTCTCTGTGGATCTCCTCTATTTTGTAGACCCTCACTTTTAAGTAAACTTCTTACTTAATCTGGGTGAGTACGGTTACAGGTTATCTAAGGGCTAAAAGATACCCTGATACTCCCAAGCATAATGAAAGCTTTTTCAATCCTAAGGATGTACACTAACAAATAAGGTTGGCGGATTCTGGGAAATCCCCAGATATCCAAAGCCGATTTCCGAACCGAAGATTTCAGGATATCCTTTTTTCGGAGTGTACAAATAAGTGAGGTCTAACTATATTTTTAAAATTAGTAAATTTTAAATTATTTTTTACTTGTCCATAATGTTTCTGATTTGCCCTTTTCGACCCGTAATTAAATTTTTGCATTAAACCAGAATGATGCATTTGAGCCTAGTATTTTTAGATTTATTTTTAAAATTACTTTTATTTATTTACCCAATGAGCAATATTTCTTGTTGAAGTTCCTGCAGGTGCATGAGTTGAGTAAACTGTTACACGAGTCTTGAAATTTAGAAAATCAGTAGTTATTAGTGGAAAAAAACAAATTGGCATAGCACAGATTTACAGCAGCGATGGGCCGGGTTATCCGGAATCCGATACACGATCCAAATAATTTTCGAAATCCCGATCCGAAATCCTTCCGAAATTTATTTCTAGACGGCTCTTCCCTCCTTTACAGCACTGTCATTAGAGTTGTGGCGCTGCCTCCTTCCGTGGTGCTGTCTCCCCGAAAATTTATCCCCGTGGCCTTCCCCCCGTCGGGGAGCAACCCTTACTTTCATGTAAAGCAAGTCTCCTCTATTTAGGTATATATTTCTCCAAATATCAATACCTGATTCATCTGTTTACTATCAGTTCCACCAATTAAAAACATAATATTTTTACAATTTGGTTTTTGCCAATTTGCACCGCAAAGGGTTCGGGCAATTTGCTGTGTTACAAAATTACTTGGAAGAAATTCATTTGAACCAAAATGTCTATTCAGAATTTCCAGTTGAATACCAAACAATTTTCCTGATATATCAATTAATCCTTTAATGTACTTTATTGTGGCAACAGGTGCTAAGGCATAAAATCTGCTAATCTATTAACAAAAAAATAGGGGGAGGGGATTAATTAACAAAAAACTTTATCAACAAATTCTCGATTGTTATTAGACAATTGTGCAAACATAATTAAAGTTCCTTGACTGTGTCCAACATAATATAATTTTGACTGTCCGCTAACTTCCAAAGCTTTATTTATCATTGCCGGCAAATCTATGGAGGACATCTTGTCCCAAGTAAAATCCCAGTATTTATCGTCTAGTCGTGAAAGTTTTTCGTGATCTTTCGAGTAAAGATTCCCTCTCATATTTCCCATCCAAACATCGAATCCGGCATCTGCCAACAAAAATGCTAGCGATTGGTGGGGCAAATTGGATACCTATTTATAGGGAAATTATTAATTAGAAATATAAAGATGGGTGGGTCATTTGTGAATAGTTAATGGAACTCAATCTCCTCGGAGAAAAATACGATGAGAGTTGACCTACAAGAAAGTTCAACTATACTTTTAGATTTTAAGACATGTTATATTGTAAGGACAATTCACCTAGCAGCATTTAAAACGCGTAGGCAGGGATTAAACGATCTAAAAGGATAAAGAAAAGCATTAGTCGATGCCCCGGTAGCCTCGATGCCCTGTATTTGTTTGAGACAGGCCGAGCGAGCACTGTCAGCGTTGTTGCAGGATCTAATCCTGCCCGGTGGCTAAACTTTGCTAAACTCTTTCTATATTATGATTTATGGTGTTTCTTTTGATGTAAAAAAGGAGGGGGGGTTGTTAATATAGATGGGTAAGTGAATTGTAGAAGGGAACTTATGAAGAAAAATTAGAATTGGAGGAAATTGGTGTCCCGAATTTTGAATCTAGAAGGTCAAGTTCCTTAAGTATAGTCCAAACAAGCAAACTCTTACCAATCAAAACTGGAAGCCCTTCTTTTAAAGTAAAAAGGGGGAGGGGGTTTTTAATATACATAGATGGGTTGATGTATTATAGAAGGGAAACTTATGAAGAAAAATCAGAAATAATTGGAGGAAATTGGTGTCCAGAAACTTGTCTTGGAAGGTCAAGTTCCTTAAGTATAGTCCAAACAAGCAAACTCTTACCCAATCAAAACTGGAGGACAACAATCCGTGCTGGGCAAAAACTACTTTTTTAGGCTTTTTCTGTTCTGTTTCATTAAAATTCCGGCCAAAAGGGATTCTATGCATTTCCAAAATATATCCATCTTCTGTTATAACTTTGTGTATTTCACAAGTATATCCATAATATTTAATTATTCCTGGCTATTTTTAAATTAAAAAATATTTTTAAAATCCTATCTGACCACAGTTAAACGTTCTTCTGGTAATTCTTTTCTTAACGCTATTGGTTCTTGGGATAAGACAAACGAAGGATTTAAAATAAAAATTATTAAAGGAATTAAAAATAGATTAAACATTTTAATTATTTATTTATTTTGATGATACCCTTTAAATTAAAAAGAAGTGATTATTTTTTGTTTAAAAATTTAGCAGAAGAAAATTAGGAAAATTAAGGGTAAATATTGGGAGCAGGCCAGTGTACCGCCGAGCCCAATGTACCGCCGAGCTATAACTTTGTCAAAATTGTTGAATCCTTGGCGCCCTGGTATAAGCCCGATTCAGCTGATCGAGACGCGTTGAACAATTTCGAAGAAAGTTATAGCTCGGCGGTACATTGGGCTCGCGGTACATCGGGGTGTAATTTAAATATTTAAGCTTATTTTTTCTAGAATACATACTTTCAGCCGATCCTTGGGGCTGAAAAATTGTCTGAAAAAAGAACTGAAGTGTAATTGAATTTTAAGTTTTTGAAGGAAAAATATAAAAAAGTATATAGAAAAATCGAGATGTAAATGAATTATAGGTATCTTGTGGAGATTTATTGTTTACTCCCCAAATAGCCGAACAAATTAAAATATTTTACAAAAAATCTTGAATAGGAGTGTCGGTTCTTGGAAAATCTTCTGATATCCGAAACCGAACCGAAAACCCGAACCAAAAAATCATCGGTTCTTCGGTTCGATTAGGCCAGAACCGACAACCTAATCTGGAATTATTTTTGGTTAAACTTTTAAATATGAATTCCCTAACTATTGCCTACCCTTTATATAATAGAATTTTTTAAAGTATTTGTGTAGGAGGGGGGGGTATTTAAATTTTTAAATGTCATCCTTTTTAGAATAAGGAAGTAATTTTTAGCAAGAAATAACATTTAAATATTTTGTCTGAATTTTTTTATTTAATTCAAATTATTAGTCAAAAAGTTTATATATTATTCATTTTTATGCAATCGAATCTCGTTATTCAACTCAGTTTTTTGTATTTTTTAAAATGTGTTTGGTAACTGATTGGAAGGGAAATGTCGAAGCATTTTAATGTGCAACTTATTCTAGTCTAAAATTTCAAGTCCCCAAAGGACGGAAAACTATAAGTTCGGAAAAACTAAAATTTTCAAAAATTAATTTGGTACAATCTTCAGTTAAATTGTATCAATCAAAATACAAAAATCTAGAAAAAATAAAACATCTTCAATTAATTAAAGTCGAATGAATGATTGACAATTTAAGAAATTGTACAACTAAAGAAATTTAGGGGATTTTCTATTAAGGCTTTTTATAGATGTGTTATAGTAATTTAGGGTTTAGTACATATAATTGAATTAATTAAAGATAGACGAAAAAAATATACCTATTTCATTTAATTATTTTTATTCTTTTATATTACTTAGATATATTTCTTTAATTTTTATTTTCAAAATTAATTTCCTTGTTTGATAAAAACAAGGAAATATTTAAATTTACGTCTATTAAATATACTCAAAATCCATTCAATATCAATTTAAAATTAATTTAGACAATAGTTATTTATTTATATTTCTAAATAAAAACGAGGAAATAATTTGTTAACAAAATCTAAAAATGATAAACAAATATTAATCTAAATAATTTTATATAAATAATTTTTAATTATAAAATATTTTTAAGAAAAAAAATTTTTGTATTTTTTTTTGGATTTTAAACAATTAATTAAATATTTGAATTAAATTCACGGAATATTTTAGTCATAATTTATTATTTCTTTAATTAAATAGGCAATTTGGACAGACACGGAAATTGTCTACTAATGTAAGCATGTCGTCTAAGCAAGGTTTGTGAGAAATTGTTTAAATGAATTTAACTTTTTTGTTGATTATTTTCGGCTTGCCGAAATTGTTGATTTTATGGCGCAGTAATTGAAGATTTTGCAATGTCAAGCTGCCACAGAATGAAATCAGAAAAGGCTTTTAAAAATTTTGGAATATCCCGAAGGAGAGTTGATCCATATTTCAACCTCAAATTTTTATTAAAGTAATGTTTATTTTATTGAATTTATTTTATTTTGAATAAAAATATCAAATAGTTTTTGTGTTTGTTTATTAAATAATGTTGTAGTTTGTCCATATTAGTTTGCTGTATAGTTTGTCCAATCCGTAAACCCCTATTTTTTGGTGATGGATATTGGTGTCTGTAATTTACGAACTATTCATATTTTTGGCCTTCTAATGGTGAACTCTTAATAGCCAATGAGCATATATTAATTTATAAATAAAAAAATAAAGACAAATGATAGAATATTTGTTCCAAAAGTCTATAATACATATGTATATCTGAGGAGCTTTTTCAATTTCTTTTTCCCCCAATTATTCCGTCTCAGTTTCTTCGCAATCAATTGCTCATCTAAAGAGCGGTGGTACATGTGTCAATTGGTATATGATTTTGGATAATTCGGAGAAGGTCCTCATTATTTTGGATGCTTCGGCGAAGGATGCTTCCTCGTTAATTTTAGTTTAAGCTCAGTTCTAGTTATGAACAGACCTGGTCACGGATACTGATCTTGGTATACGCACCCGCATATTTACGGTGGATACAGACTGATACAGGCGGATATTCGGAGGCATTTTGATATTATCCATGGGCAGTTCTGGTTATGAATAACTTTTTTCTTTATTGACGAATATTTCAATCACCAAAAAACGCCAATCCTTCAATCCTTTTTTAGTTTACTTTATTTTATTAATAATTTTTCTTTTTTTTAAATTTTATTATTCTAAATTTTCACAAAAGCCACATAAAATTTACACAAACAAAATAATAAAAAGATTTTTGTTGTTAATTTTTGTCAGCCTAAAAATCAACAAAATATTTTTTTTGGTACACTTTTTTGTTTTTGCCAACATTTAGATTTAAAAAAGTTTTTAATTTGTGCTTGTTTAAAAATATTATAAAGAAAATAAAATGCAATAAAAACCCTAAAATAAAAAAATATAAAAATTTGTTTGTCAAATATTTAATTCATTAAATCGCCAACTTTGTTATATATTGTTGTGTATTTTAATCTAAAATTCATCATTTAATATATTTTATTTTAAAAATTAAACAAAATTTTTGTTTAAGCATTAAAAACCATCTAAAAAAATTTTTTAATAAAATTTTAAAATATTTTTTTGATTAAAACTAGGCTTGTTGGAGACCGGTTATTAACCTGTACCCCCGGTTTTCGGGTAATCTAAATTTTGGTTTTCGTGGTTTAAAAGCCAGTTTAAAAATATTTTTATTTTCAAAAAACCGGTTTTATTTTTGGGGATTTTTAAATAAAACCACTCATCTTCACAGATTTCCGGATTTCGGTTTTTCAAAATTCTCTAAAAACGGTTAAATTTCGGCAAAAAAATTTCAAAAATTCATGTTCAAACCGGTTGCCAACAACCCTATTTTTAATTTTAAAAACCATTAAAAAAATTTTTTTTAATTTTAAAATATATTTTTACAGATTACAAAAAATATATAAATTTTTTTATTCAAAAAAATGTCCTTCTTCTTCAATTCCAACAAAATATTTTTAATAACAATTTTTGTTATTTTTCTCACAGCTTTTTTATATTTCGAGGAAATCCAAGCATGTATTAAGAATGCTCCTGGTTATGAAAGACAATGTGATCCAGACAGAGGTGCTTATGATTGCTGTAAGGGAAAATGTACTAAAGAAAGTGGATGGTATTGTGTTTAAAAGAATGAAGCTAAAATTAAATTTAAAAGAGAATTAAATATATTTGGGGAAAAAATAAATAAATTATGGAAAATTTTAATTAATAATTTTTAAAATACTTGTTAAAATTGATAAATTTTAATTTCAATACAAAATTTAAATTTTGGTAAATATCTTGAATATTTATTTAATATGTATAGGTTGAGATTGTAAGGAAAAGAAAGATCCAGCTGGCTAGCATTTAAAACGCTCACTAGGCGGGGGTTTAAGATCTAATAAAAGAGAAGGTGAAAGCAGCGTCCCGGTAGCTCAGTTGGTAGAGCACATGTACCAGGAGCAATAACTGCCTCCTGGCAATAACTGCCAGGAGGTCGCAGGATCGAAGCCTGCCCGGGATTAAACTTTTACCTAGCTCTTCTAGATCTACATATTTGATAAAGATGAGTTTTGAATATTTTTAAATCTTAAATTTACGGATTGCTATGGGTAACTGAGTGACTTAACATAAAGTATTTAATTATGCCTGAACGATTGGATCTGGAATATAAAATTAATATTCGTTTCCCCTTGTATCAGTTTAAATTAGATAATTATAATATTCACGGGATATAAACATAATTTATTTCTTTAACTGCGTGGGGTTTTGTGGATTCATAAAATCCAACTTGTACACACTGTTAATTAATTTAACTCTTACCCCTATTTTTTGAGTTTTTCAAACTGAAATCGGAATGTGGCTTTTCTAGTTTATAATAAATTTATCTATCAATTTAGTTATTTATCAAAAAATCCACAAAAAATTTTCTCTGAACATATCTATCAATATCAATAAAAAATACAAAAATAACGAAGTTCTAATCTACTCCCGTCATCGAGATATCAAACCTAAGATTAAATTAAAGGTCTATAAAAAAATATTTTCGACCCCTTTATAGGTTGTATTAAATTTTCGTTTTCTACTTTTCTGAAAGCCCTTTAAATCTGCTATAAAACCACCAATTTTCATTTTTCGGAAATTTTTTTCCTTTGGGTTGTACTGGATTGAATTTTAAAGGTGTACAAAAGGTAATTTTAAGGGCAGATTTAAGGGCAGATTTTATGTCTGTGATGCCTAGCGAATTAAACTCTGAATAACATTCAAGCAAAATTTTTTGATATAAAGATTTCTTGTAGCATATTTAAAAGGCTTTCCGGTAAGTATGAAATGAAAATTTAATACAGCCTATGTTTAAAGAGCGTTTGAGAGTGAAAATTCCAGGAACCAAATCTGCCATCCCTTTTTTTATTAAAAAATTTTAAATTTTTATATTTTAAATTTACTCAAAAAATTAAATAATATAAGAATTTACGTTATTAATTTTAGCCAGATAAAAATGAAAATTTATTTCCTAGAGACTTTTTTAATTTTTGCCACCATTTAGCTTAAAAAAAGTTTTATTTTAATTTTTGTTTGTTTAAAAATATTAAATTTACGTCAAATGAGGAATTAAAAATTAAAATAAAATATTTTTTTAAAAAATTTTTAAAAATTTGTTTGTCCAATACTTAATTTATTAAATTAAAAATTTAGTATAAATTGATTTCAATTTTAGTTTAAAATTAATTATTTAATTTTTTAATTTAATATTTTATTTAAAAAAAATTATTAAACATTTATTTAATAAATTTACAATCTAAAATTAATTTTGTCAAATTAAGTAAAGCAGCTAGGCTATAAATATTTCTTTCTCCTTCAGCTAGTGTAAGCTAGTCGGCGGCTGAGAGCGAACCAGCATCTTCAGTAGACCGGACTGATGTGTTACCTATCCATTTACACCATCCGCCTTATGCTAAGCTTTAGCGATTAAAGTAAGAGCTTTCGCTCACCACCACGTACAGGTGCTCTACCAACTGAGCTTAAACTGGCTCTTAAACCCCCCCCCCCCCCCCCTAGTGAGCGTTTTAAACGCTAGCCAGCTGGATCTTTCTCTTCCTTACCTTAAATATGCTTTACTTACTGAGGATGCTGGTTCGCTCCCAGCCGCTGAATGCTTTACATTTACATGCTTTACATTTAATATTTTTTAGATTCAAATTAAAAAATGTTCTTCTTCTTCAATTCCAACAAAATATTTTTAATAACAATTTTTGTTATTTTTTTCTCATTTTCTGTATATTTTGAAGAAATCCAAGCATGTATTAAGGATGCCCCTGGCTATGAAAGAGTATGTGATCCAACAAGAGGTGCCACTAAATGCTGTTCGGGTAAATGTACTGCGGCAAGTGGTTGGAAATGTGTTTGAGGATTTGAAGAGGAAAAGGCTGAAGATATAACTGGAAATTAGCTTATTGAATATACGGCTAAAAATAAATATTTAAATTGAAAAAATAATTTAATTGGAAGAATTTTGGGATTTTAACTGGAATTTTTAAAATATTTAATATAAATTGATAAATTGATTAATTTCAATATATATTTTAAATTTCGGTAAATATATTCAGTAATTATTTAAAATTAAAGAGGATTTGGTGAATATGGTAGATATTTATTGTTATGAAGGATATTATCAAGAAATATTATCCTCCGTTTAGTATACCTCAGTCAAATGGTACATACATATATCGTTGGGTCTTCTTGAGCTTCACAAAAAATAATTTTATAAGAAGAAATAAAGCCCCCTTTGGGGAGGGGGCTTTATTTTAAAATAAGCCCCCTTCCCTCTTAATTCCCTCAAATCCCTCGATATTTCTCTAAATCCCTCTATATACACGTCATGTTAATCCTTCAAGATACCCTTCTGAACCCTCTATATCCCCATATGGGGATTCAACTGAGGGGATTAAATTATTAATCAACAATTACTCAAAAATTAAATATTTTTGGGAAGGGGGCTTATTTTACAAGGGGCTTATTTTAGATAAAATACGGTATATGAATAAATTTGAAATTTGAAGTTTTATAAGGTATAAGGCTCTATAATTATTAAACAAATAAAATTTAATTTTTATTTATTAATTTTTTAATTTAGATGAATTAATTTAATTATTTGCATAATTAAATAAATATAAAAATTAATTGAGTTGGATTTTTTGCTTTCAATAGAATTAAACGAAAAAATAGCGCTGACGTTATAATATGCAGTAAGAAACTAAAAAAATACCTAATATGTACTTTTACGAAGAATATGAATGAACAAAAATAGCTCATCATCGGATTTAGTTTGCGGCACAGTCGTTGTACTTCGGCCTGAAAATCATTCCTTGATGGTCCTATTCGATCGACCATCCGATGAATTTTCCCTCTAATAACAGCCCTGATCCACCGCCCTGATCCATATTCCTGGCCTTCTAGTGTTGATTATTAATTTATGAATAAAATAAATAAAACAAAGCATAGAATACCCATCCCAAAAGGTTTCCACAATAGAGTTGATCCACAATAGAGTTCGCAAATTTCTCCTCCAAAGAGTGCTACAAGTTGTCTAAGCTCGATGAAGCGTGTATAATTCGTGAGGATTCGAACAGGTACACCCCAACGTACCGCACTGGGACGCCCTGAGACACACCGCACCGCACTGGGACGCCCTGAGATGCATCGAAACATACCAAGGCTTCCCGGATTCGACTTTTTTAAACAAAGTTAGAGCACTGCGGTAAGTTGGGCTTGCGGTACGTTGGCCCGCTCCCGATTCGAATTAATCTAGTCTATAGTTATAATTGACTTTTTCCTTTATAACGAATATATTCTAATTAAGAGGAAAGTTTGGGAGGTGAGAATTCCGTATACTAAATCTGCAATCCTTTTTTTAATTAAAAATTTTAATATTTTTTCATTTTAAATTTAAACAAAAAAAATTAACTAAAAAATTAAAAAATTAACTAATTTAACTATAAATTTAAACCATATAAACATATAAATCTTACATACAAATCATACATTCAATACATAAAATAATAAATATAAAAATTTACGTTATTAATTTTTGCCAGTTTAAAAATCAAAAAAATATTTCATAAACTTTTTTTTAATTTTACCGCTATTTAGCTCAGAAAAAAAAATTCTTTTTAAATTTTTGTTTGTTTAAAAATATTAAATTTGCGTAAAATGGAGGATTCAAAAATTAAAATAAATTATTTTTTTAAAAAAATTTTAAAAATTTGTTTGCCAAGTAGTTAATTCATTAAATTAAAAATTTTGTATAAATTGATTTAGGTATATTTTAGTTTATAATTCATTATTTAATTTTTTTAAATTTAATTTAATATTTTATTTAAAAAAATTGTTAAATATTTATTTAAATAATTTCACAATCTAAAATTAATTTTTGGAAAATTTAAAACCATTTTTTTTAGTTTTTAATTTAACTGAAGCAGCCGAGCTTGAGCAAATGTTATTCGACGGCTGGGAGGGAACCAGTATCTTCAGTAGACCGGACTGATGTGTTTGTTAGCCGTTTACACCATCCGCCTTATGCTTAGCTTTAGGGATTAAGTAAGAGCGAGGTAAAAGTATCAATCCCGGGCAGGCTTTGATCCTGCGACCTCCTGGCAATTATTACTAAGCGTTTTCGCTCACCACGTACAGGTGCTCTACCAACTGAGCTTAAACTAGCTCTTAAACCCCTGCCTAGTGAGCGTTTTAAATGCTAGCCAGCTGGATTTTTCTCTTCCTTACATTAAATATGCTTTATTACTGAAGATGCTGGTTCCCTTTCAGCCGCCAAATGCTTTACATTTACATGCTTTACATTATATGCTTTATAAGTAGGGTTTGACCCCGACCCCGTACCCCGAACCCCGACCCCGTTCCCGAACGATTTTTTCACGATTCTCTCCGACCCGAACCCCGCCCCGAAAAAAAGTGAAAACCCCGTACCCCGACCCGAAAAGTTTCGGGGTTTTATATACCAAAAAATGCCATTTTTGGGATGGCGCGGCGCAAAAAAAAACGAAAAAATCTGACTTCTTCGCCTTATAAAATTCTCAAAATTTTGCCTGCGGCGCAGAAAAGAAAGAGTTACCCTGATATCCTCCAAATCCCTAATCACTCGATAACCCTTAAATCAATGATATCCCTTGAAACTACCCTTAGTCCCTACAAATCCTCTTATATCCCCAGATATCCGCTTTAATCCCTCCAAATCCTCCTTAATCACCTCCACCAGATCCAATTAATCACTCCAATTTCTCTTATTTCCATTTAATACCACCTTATTCTCATTAATTTATGAAAATAGAACGAAAATAGACCCAAATTGGCTCATTTTTAGAGCATTTTTTCTTTAAAAAATTTTTTCCTAAACCCCCGTACCCCGACCCGAACCCCGACCATATTTTGCTCCCCCGACCCGAACCCCGCCCCGAAACAATTCGAAAACCCCGTACCCCGACATACCCGCCCCCGAGCGTTCGGGGTCAAACCCTATTTATAAGTACAGACAAATTTTTTTAGATTCAAATAAAAAAATGTTCTTCTTCTTCAATTCCAACAAAATATATTTAATAACAATTTTTGTTATTTTTCTCTTAACTTTTTTATATTTTGAGGAAATCCAAGCATGTATTGCAGATAAACCTGGTTATGAAAGGAAATGTGATCCAAAAAGAAAGGCTTTTGATTGTTGTAAGGGTAAATGTACTGCGGCAAGTGGTTGGAAATGTGTTGGAGGTTTGGAAGAGGAAAAGGCTGAAGATATAACTGAAAGTTCGCCTACTGAATAAATGGCTAAAAATAAATATTTACCTAAATTAAATTTAAAAAATAATTTAATGGGAAAAATTTTAAAATTTGGGATTTAACTGGAATTTTTAAAATATTTAATATAAACTGATAAATTTTAATTTTCAAAATAAAATTTAAATTTCGGTAAATTTCTTGAATACTTATTCCTTTTTTAGCATAAGAGTTACTCTTAATCTTTTTATTCCAAAACTGCCACCGGGCAGGATTCGAACCTGCATACAGGAGCTCTCCTACTGAGCTACCGCTATTAGATTTCTCATCCAATGTATTTTTCCTCTAATAACTAAATTAATTAATTTAAACCTTAAAGGATATAAATATTTTTTTTAAAAAACTTTTAAAACTAATAAAAAGTTTAAGGGGAGATTAAATATACTTATTTTTAATATTTTTTTGTTGCTAAGTACATAGACAGATTCATATATTATCTAAAACTTTTTTTAATAAAACGGGGAAGATTAAATAAGCTTCCAAGTTGAAGCTTTAAAACTTGTTATTAAACAAGTTTATTTAATTCTAATTGCTTCAAGTTTATTTTTATATTTTCAAAACTTAATTTCAAGTTTATTTAAATCAAAACTTTGTTTCAAGTTTATTTAAATCAAAACTTTGTTTCAAGTTTATTTAAATCAAAACTTTATTTCAAGTTTATTTAAATCAAAACTTAATTTCAAGTTTATTTAAATCAAAACTTAATTTCAAGTTTATTTAAATCAAAACTTTATTTCAAGTTTATTTAAATCAAAACTTAATTTTTCTTTATTAAATTTTTATGCTCTATTGAATTTGTAAGTACACACAAACACTAAGAAAATATTTTTCCCTCCTTTTTAAACTTAAAAGTGCGTAAAATAAGTTTGGGAGTAATATTGGCAACACACTTCCACATCCTTTTTATTTTTTATTAAATTTATTTACCTCACTTTTTTAATCCTTTTTTTATACATAAAATAATTTTGTTTATCGGGTTTTTTAAAATAGTTTTTTAATTTTAGAAAATTTAAAAAAATTTTCTTAAATTTTAGTAAAGTGTTTACTTCTTTACTCCCCCGCCCTCCAGTTAATTTCTTTGGAAAATAGGTATATCAAAAATGCTCAGTTAGATTATAGAACTCGTCGAGCTATGTCGAATGACATCAAAACCAATCACCGTTCCTACGAACTCACTAAAGCTTATAAAGCGCTTTATTCACAAACTAGGAAAGCTGGACAATAATTTATAGGTTAGCTAATACATAGTAGAATAATAAATAGAAATATAACTGCTAATGTGTAACGAACTACATGTATAGAACTCGTCGAGTTCTTTTACCCTTCATGATTGAAGGGGAAAAGTTTTATGTTTTAGAACCAACATAAATCCGCAAAAGGTTATTTTTTCTCATACCCAATCCCGTATATTCGTTGCGATATGTCCTCACCCCCTACATTCCTCTCCTCCTTTTTTCCCAACTTAATATTTTGACAAGTTTCACGTTTTTGACATGCGGAACTACTAAATAGCTTTAAATGTGTTTTTGTCAGTTAAAAAATATATAATTAAATATTTAAGTATATTTTATATTCTTAACATTTCCACGTACAAGTGGTGCTTATAAAATGAAAATTATTTTTATAAACATATTCCTGGAAACGTTTTTCCAAAACTGAGTAAAATTGAATATATAATTAAGCATTTTGTAGCAAGTTTATCCTTTTATATATTCTTTCTTGTTGCTTCAAGTTTATTTATTGGGTAAAGTTTTATTATTTTTTTCTATTCAAGTTTATTTTTTTTTGCTTCAAGTTTATTAAGTTTATTTAATTTTCAAGTTTATTTCCAAGTTTTTAATATTTTTCTTTGCTTCAAGTTTTAAGTTTTGAAATTTTTTTGTTTCAAGTTTTTTAAGTTTATTTAAGTTCCAAGTTTTTAATATTTTTTTTTTAAATTAAAGTTTATTTTTCTATTTTGCTTCAAGTTTTAAATTCTTCTTTTCTTTGCTTCAAGTTTTAATTTTCATAAACTTTATTTTGCTTCAAGTTTTAAATTCTTCTTTTCTTTGTTTCATGTTTTAATTTCAACAAATATATATTTTTTAATATACCCTAAAAACTTTTTTCATTTATTTAATTCCTTGTTTCATTCCAGAAAATCCCCTTCCAATTTTTATTTAATCTTTAACCCTTACTAAATGAAAGGAAAAAAAGGAATTTTACTTAATTAATAACTAGAAAATGTATTACAATATGAAATTCTTTATACCTATTTTCACACATTTTTAATATTTTTATAAAAATATTTTTTTTAACTTCCAAAAATGGAAGAGGGAGAAGAGTACTAAAATTAAAAATATTTTATAAAAATATTTTTAAGGCTTCTTTAACCTTTAAAATATTTTTTATAAACTTGAAGCAAGTATTATTTATAACGTCAATTTTGCTAGCAAGCAGAAAAAAAGTTTTAACAAATTAAGTTTTAAAAAAAAGTTTATTTTAATCCAAGTTTTATATCAAACTTATTTTTGCTTCAAGTTTATTTACATTAACAGAAATAACAAATAAAGTTTAAGCAAAAACAAGTTTGCATATTTTAATTAAAATTCAAGTTTTATCAAAGTTTTAAACAAAAAATAAATTTTCTAAACTTTTTTTAATATTATTATTGACATTAACAGCTTATTTTTCGAGCATTAAATGAGTGATGTGACATTATAAAGGGAAATTAAATTACTTAAATTTTTGTTTTTAATTTTATTTTTAATTAAAAGAAAAATACGTATATAAAAATAATTTTAAAAAATAAATAAAACAAAGGCAAGGAAGAGATAAATTCGTTAATACTAGTTTTGGAATCCTGAACACCCCTTATATTTTTCGATAGAACGTGACTAGTTGATTTGCTTTCGGGATTTGAAACTTTTTTAGTGGAGTTATAACTAGAACTAAGATTTTTAGACAAATGCCTATTTTTTAGGTAAGCCTATATTTTTGCCTATCTTGCATTATTTTCTGGTTTTAGTGCCTACATATAAGATATACCCAGTTATTAAATAAACTTCTATTTAAGAGACGTTGTGGAAGGAAAGCAGGGGGATGGAAGTCGGATGGGGTTTAGGGTTGAGAGAAATTCGGGTATCGGATTTTGGGCAATCCGGCCCATCCCTGGTGAAAAGCTTACCTATTGATACCCCATCAATTTGAGATGGGGTACCTATTTACATATATCTAGCTCTAGTTATACCTTGTATTTCGGTATGGTTTGGTATTATCGCTATACTATCGAAAAAATACTTTTCGCCCTCTTAAAAAGTTAGTTTTTCCTTCATATTTAATTTTTGCTTCAATATTAAGCTTCAACTTCAATCCCTTCCAATCTAAAGAAAACCATTTAAGTACTTTCAACTTAACATTTTTTAAATTAGTTATTTTTGGATATTATTTACTCCTTTTTGTGACGTTTATTATACTAGACACAGACATTTATTTAAAAAAAAAAGTAAGCAAAAATGTCAAAATCAACTTCTTTAATAGCGTGTATTTTCTTTAAAAAAGGACAAAATTTAGCAGCAGATGTTTTTTTAATATTTTATAGTTAAGCTAATTTATTTTTCCTTTTTTGTTTGTTTGTTTAGTCATTTTTACTTCTATTTTATTTATTCCTAAGGGTAAATAATTTTTATTTTTGTTATGTTAAAGAGTTTTAGGTTAAGTAATTATTGTTGTTATTAAAAATGAAAAAAAAGTTTGGGTAGGAATTTTGTTTTAATTAATAAATATTGAAAATAATAACTGTTTATCCTGAACAATATATTCAGCAATTAACCTTATTCCTATTCTAATTGTAAGGAAGAAGGGGGTACAGCCGATAAGGGCGAGCGGCCATAACGGCACCAAGCCAGAACTTGCTTCAAGATTTCCGAATCTTACCAAATTTAGTATTAAACAATTCATCGATCTAAAGAGTTTGGTACCAAAATTATTAAGGTTCAGAAATTTTCCAGCAAGTTATGGCTTTGCGCCGTTATGGCCTATTTGGGTGTGTCCCGGAAGAAAGGAAGCGTTGAAGGATTACTTGGTTGTGTCCCGGAAGAAGGAAGCGGTGGAGGATGTTCCATAGCTCATGTAAATCCCGGTAGCGAGGTAGCCATGTGAAAGATCGATGCCTGTTCGGGACTAAACTTTTACCCTCTCTCCCTTACTCTTTTCGACCCTTAAAGAAAACCCATGAAGCTCTTTCAAATTCGGGTTTGTAAAATTTAAGATGAGGGCTTTGTTTAAATTATTATGTAATTAGTATTTTTTAATAATATTTTACTTTAATTTTTTTATTTTTGATTTATTAAAAAATAAAAAAAAAATATTTTTAATAAATGTTAACCATTATTTTTAAATAAATAAAAATTTGAAAAAAATTAAAAAAAAAGATGAGAAAGAAAATGTCTTTTCCAATTAATTCTTTAAAAAAATATATTTTTTGATGTGTTTATTGAAGCAAAAATATATTAAAAAATTTTGTATTATTTTTGCCGTTCTCTAATTAATAAATTTTGTTTTTGAGGGTTTTTCTATTTATTTATAGAATTTTTTAAATTTATAGTCAAAAAATATTTTATTTTTAATCAAGCAAAGTTATTATTAAATTCTATAAGCAGTCTAGATGAACAGAATTGAGTTGATTTGGGGGAGAATAATTATTTGGGAGATTCTCCAATATCATTACAGATGTACCGACTATATACCCGACATCCCTCTTCAAATCCCCCTTTAATCTCTCTTTATCCCTCCATCCCTCCTTAATCTCATGATATCCTACCCAAATCCACCTTAGTTCATTCAACACCCTTTATATCCCCAATATCATTCCCATTACTTACTAAAACCAATTATACCCTTTTATCCCTCATATATCCCCTTACTCCTTGACAAAATTTCGGTTTCGGTAAACTGAAAAACTTAGTTCAACCGACAACCCTAATTCTGAACGTCAAAAATGTTTTAGAATCCAATTACAGTTTAAAAAATACTTAACATTTACACTCTAAGAAGAATCATGTCATAAATCAAAGTTTATATTTTTTAAGACAATATTTTTGCACTTTTAGCCATTTTTAAGTCTGCGCCCACCCTCCCCCACGCCCAAAAAGCCGGTCCGTATGTAAAATACACTAGACTGTCAATGACAGAAAATTAAAAAGAAAAATTAGAATTTCCAGCTGCTTTGCCTTTTCTCAAATAAATAAATGCCCTTTTTCACTAGTATATTATTTGCTCTTTTATTTTTTTCATTATTATTTGCTAACCTTTTTTATTCTAAAGGGATATTTATTTTCCAACTGTGTTTAAATTTAATTTTCTTTTGATAACAACTTTTTAATAAATAAACTTGAAATTATTATTTTAAAAAGGAAATAAAAATTAAATAAACTTTTTAGTAAGTCCAAGCATTTTTACAAACTTGGAAATAAACTTTAAAAAAATATAAACTTGAAATAATAAAACTTGCTACAGACCCAACCGGAAAGGTTGCTTTAAGGAATAAAGGTTATATTTTTAAAAATAAACTTGAAACAAACTCGAAACTTATTCGATTAAATAAACTTTCCGGAAAACACAAAATAATATTTCAAATACACTTAAATTAAACTTGACCGTAACACTTAAAAAGTTGGAATTAAAATACAAGTCTAAACTATATTTAATATTTCTTTTAAACTTTCCAGAAAATACTTGAAGCAAGAATGAGTAGGTGTGTGAAAACTTTATCAAATGGGTTTTTCCTTGTTTTCAGAGTTTTACAGAAAATCCTACACTTCCGGGAATTTTTTGCTTAATATTAATTTAAATTTTTTATAATTTCTTTGAATATTTTTGTTCATTACTAGTTGTCTTTAAATTAAATTTGTCTACCAGAAAATTTATTAAATTATCAAAATGTTCTTAATTTTTTAAAATATTTTTGCTTTTCATTTTATGTATTTAATATTAATTTTTATTACTTTTTATTTATTAAATTTAATTTTCAAAACGTTCAGATAAATTAAAACAGAAAATATTTAAAATTTAATTGTATAATCTTGAAGCTTTTAAATAAACTTGAAACGAGAAACTTTTAAATCAACTTAAGATTAAACTTGAAACATATAGTACACTTAAAAACTTTAAAGTCAAAAATCTTTAAATTAATTTAAGATCAAACTTGAAAATTTAAGATGAAGCTTAAAAACTTTAAAGTCAAAAATAAACTTGAAACTTAAAACTTGAAAGAAACTTCCGGAAACACTCAAATTAATTATGTATTTTCCGGAAAGTTTTATATTAATTCTTTTTTCTATATTTAATTTCAAGTTTATACTCTTACATATTTTTGGCTTCCTCATTTTTATTTAGTATAAAAATTAATTTTTTTTCTCCCTTTATCTCGTAATATTTCCCATATGGCTTTACATTAATTTAAATAAAAATGTAAATAAAATAAATATAATTAATTTATATTCTTTGTTATAATTTTTTCTTCTTTTTTTATTTAATTTATTTAAATATTTTTTAAAATTCCTTTTTATTCAATTTTCTTTTTAAACATTTAATGCTATTTAGTTAACAAGTCAATTCATGTTCTATTATAACTTAATTAGCTTACAATTGGTTTTGGGTATTCTTGAAACCATTTAATTGATAATAAAATTCTCTATAAATTAAAAAAAAATTTTTAGCGTCATTGACAATTTTTTAGAATTTTTTTTATTTTAAAACTCGTTCTGTTAAATTCTTCTATGTCCCCAAATTATTTAAAAGTAGAGGTCATTTAAAATTCGGAGGGTCATACGAGATCAGTATCTCGAAAAATCCCGATTCTCGATAACTAATATTTTATTTCGAGATCTCACCTCGGTCTGCCTTTACTTATAAATATCTAAAATGCCTATATTTTTATTAATAAAAAAATTCAAAAAAAAAATTAATTAAATATCTGAAAAGTCTGAAATATTTTGTTTATCAAGTTTTTTAAAATGTTATTTGTATAAACAACTGTTGACGTGATTTTCAATTTTTTTTCTTCTCTGTCTGTTAAATTTAATTTTAACCTGTAAACTTTTATTAACAAACTTAATAAATTTAAATAAACTTTAACAAACATTTAAATAATTCAATTTGTTAAATCAATTAAACTTTTAAGTATAAACTTGAATTTAATATAAACTTGAGTGTATGGAAAAATTTGTATTTATTATTACAAAAAATTAAGTTTTAAGATTAAACTTAAAACTTAAAAGAATTAAGCTTGAACTTGAAAGAATTAAGCTTGAACTTGAAAGTATAAGCTTGAACTTGAAATAAAAATAAACTTGGGTGTAATACAAGATTAAACTTGAAAATAAACTTGATTACAAACTTGAAATATATTTAAGAATATAAACTTTCCGGAAATTAACTTTTCCGGAAAAATATTTAATTTGTATTCTTCATAATATTATCATCGTTAATTACCTACTCATTCTTATTATTTATTACAAACTTGAGTTTTTTTAAGTTTGCGTTTTCTTTCTGTAAATTAGCAACATTTCTATTCCAAGAATAATTCTCTTAATTAATTATTTTTTTAATTAATTAAAATCCTTTTATTGTAATATTCGGGAAATTTCCTCTTTTATCAAATTTATTTATTTCCTTTTTAGATAATCTCAAAAAATTTTTCCATTTTTATTATTAAATATTTATTAAATAAAAAAATGGATGAGTTTTGTAAAAATAAAATACAATTTTCTATTATTAGCAAAATTCGTGTGAAAATTAAAAAAATGTTTTTTCCATCCATTATTTTTGTTTAAATATTTAATTAAATAAATTTACATTTTTTGTTTTAATAAATTTTTAATAAGTTTATATTTATTTATATTCCTCCTCTTTGTGAAATCATTTTTTATAAATATTTTGGATTTTCCAGAATTTTGTTTAAAAATATTTTTTTCACTAAATATTTGGCAATTGTAAATATTATTATTTAGTTTCACGGAATATACTTTTAGAAGCCTCATTGTTTTCTTTATTTAATTCCTAAAATATTAAATCCCATATATACTCTATTAATTACCTCTCCAGTGGAATGTTGAAACAATAATTACCCAGGGTAATTATTAGAGCATATACGGTATTAAATTTCTCTAATAAAAATTTTATTTTATTTCTATGTAAATTTATTTTATTAATTTAATTAAAATTAATTTATTTAACTGCAAATCTATTTTTGAATAATTAATAACAAACAAGGTATTTAATACCAATATTTAATAACAAAAAATAATTTTTAGCTTTGTTTTTCATAAATAATTTTTTATTCCCTTATTATTTTTTGTTTGTATTATTTTCTACAATTTTTGTTCACAACTTTGCTATTTTTGTTTTTATTATTTCCAAAATTAAAAAAATACAATTTATTTCCAAATTTATATTTAATAATCCAACCAGCGTTCGGCGCGAATAGCTGAGTAGTTTTAATAGCTTTTGGGTATTAATGCTGACTCCAGCGTTATTACAACTGATTTAAATTAATTTGGATCAATTTCCCACTATGTGAAAACTTCAGACTCAAATGTCCAACCCTCAGACTCAAGTGACACTTTTAAAAATATCTTCATTAAACTCCTCATTCAATTCCCCGTCGAATAACACCTCAACCATCTTTCTACATCTAATACTTCAAAAGTTATAAACTTTTGAATTTTAGTCATAAATAAACATGCGGGCCTTCGGCCCGCATGTTTTCTGTAATGCGTTCGAAATTAGAAAAAATTTTTAATTTCTGACGGTTGCCTCCGGCAACGCATTATCTGCAATACGTTCCGAATTAAAAAACAATTTTAATTTCCGGCGGTTGCTTCCGGCAACGCGTTATCTGCAACGCGTTCCGAATTTTTAAAAAAATATTTTTATTTCCGGCGGTTGCCTCCGGCAACGCGTTTCAGCGACGCGTTCCGTATCTTCTCAAAAATAATTTTTAATTCTGGCGGTTGCCTCCGGCAACGCGTTATCTGCAACGCGTTACAATTTTCTCAAAAAATAATTTTTAATTCTGGCGGTTGCCTCCAGCAACGCGTTTTCTGCAACGAGTTCCGATTTCTTAAAAAAATAATTTTAAAGTCTGGCGGTTGCCTCCGGCAACGCATTTCAGCGACGCGTTCCGTATCTTCTCAGAAATAATTTTTAATTCTGGCGGTTGCCTCCAGCAACGCGTTTTCTGCAACGAGTTCCGATTTCTTAAAAAAATAATTTTAAAGTCTGGCGGTTGCCTCCGGCAACGCATTTCAGCGACGCGTTCCGTATCTTCTCAGAAATAATTTTTAATTCTGGCGGTTGCCTCCAGCAACGCGTTTTCTGCAACGAGTTCCGATTTCTTAAAAAAATAATTTTAAAGTCTGGCGGTTGCCTCCGGCAACGCATTTCAGCGACGCGTTCCGTATCTTCTCAAAAATAATTTTTAATTCTGGCGGTTGCCTCCGGCAACGCGTTATCTGCAACGCGTTCCGATTTTTTAAAATATAATTTTTAAGTCTGGCGGTTGCCTCCGGCAACGCGTTTTCTGCAACGCGTTCCGAATTTTTAAAATAATTTTTAATTCTGGCGGTTGCCTCCGGCAACGCGTTTTCTGCAACGCGTTCCGAATTAAAGTTATTTTTTAAAAAATATTAGAGTTTAACATTTTTATAAAAATTTCAGTCCCAGACTCATATTAAAAAATGAGACTCAAGTGCACTTTTTTTTTAAAAACTCATTTTCTAATATTCCCTTTAATTTTTATAATTTTTAAATTTAATTTCCACTGATTTAAACCTTCAGACTCAAATATCCCACCCTCAGACTCAAGTGACCCTTTCAAAAATTATCTTAAAAATTCGCCTGATTTTTCCACGTCGAGTGACACCTCAATCATATTTTTCCGATAACTACTTCAAAAGTTACAAAAAACGCTTCACCGTTGCTTAACTTTCCAGATCGGACGGTCTAGATCGTCAAATTTAAAAATTTTTTCCCAAAATTTTAATTTTTTAAAAAATTCATAACTTGGCTCAAAAAAATCATATTAACGTAAAACAAAGCTTATTCGATGCAGAATTTAATGCTCTATCTTACATCTCCCAACACTTTTCTTCTAACTCCAAAACTAAATAAAGTTAAGGTCACTTTTATGCAACTTTCTTAAAATTTCACTTTTTACTCCATATCTTTTTTTCTGTTAATCCAATCAAATTGAAACAAACTTTTTTCTTAAGAAACCGACCACGCTCTACAACTTTTCTCCCAACCACTGTTTGCTCAGACCCCTCTAAACACCTTAAATCCTTAGGTACCACTTTGACAAAAAAGTTGTCAACAGGCACATCTACCCTCCCCGTTGTCCGAACGACTTCAACTCTTTTTCTATCATATTCTCCATGTTGTGGTGCTTCAACCTTGTAACTGACCCAACTTTCCCCGACATCGTCTTCATACTCATTTCCGACCTCAAAGTTTCGAAAAAACATGTTTTTTCAAAATATCTAATTTTTTCTCCATTGGACCCCAACTTTTGGAGGTTTTCCTGAAAACTACATTGTATTGCGCATCTATAGCAAAAAACCCCGCCCCTTTACACCCACTCAAAAGCTCTGGGGACTTTTTTTTAGCTGACTGCCTTTTTACTATTATATATAGATAACCAGCGTTCGGCGCGAATTGCTGAGTAGTTTTAATAGCTTTTGGGTATTAAAGCTGACTCCAGCGTTATTACAATCGAGATAATTCAATTTGGGTTAATTTCCCAGTATTTGAAAACTTCAGACTCAAATGTCCAGTCTTAGACTCAAGCGACACCTTTGAAAATATTCTCATTCAATTCCTCTTTCAATTCCCCATCGAATGACACCTCAAGCATCTTTCAATGACTAATACTTCAAAAGTTATAAACTTTTGAATTTAAGTCATAAAAACATGCGGGCCTTCGGCCCGCATGTAATTTTTGCTAGTGATTTTTGTAATTTTTTCATCTATTTTTGCTAGCTAAAAATTATTAAAATAATTATACGGGGCCTTCGGCCCCGTATATTTTTAACATTAAATAGAAGTTTATTGCAACGCGTTCCCAATTTTTATAAAATAATTTTTGAGCGGTTGCCTAAGGCAACGCGTTTTTTGCAACGCGTTCCGTATTAAAAAAATATTTTTTATTTCTTGCGGTTGCCTTTGGCAACGCGTTTTCTGCAACGCGTTCCGAATTTAAAAATAATATTTTAAATTCTCGCGGTTGCCTAAGGCAACGCGTTTTTTGCAACGCGTTCCGTATTAAAAAAAATATTTTTTATTTCTGGCGGTTGCCTCCGGCAACGAGTTTTTTGCAACGCGTTCCGTATTAAAAAAATATTTTTTATTTCTTGCGGTTGCCTTTGGCAACGCGTTTTCTGCAACGCGTTCCGAATTTAAAAATAATATTTTAAATTCTCGCGGTTGCCTAAGGCAACGCGTTTTTTGCAACGCGTTCCGTATTAAAAAAAATATTTTTTATTTCTGGCGGTTGCCTCCGGCAACGCGTTTTCTGCAACGCGTTTCAATTTCCTTTAAAAATAATTTTTAATTCTGGCGGGTTCCTCAGGCAACGCGTTATATGCAACGCGTTCCGAATTTTTAAAAATATTTTTTAATTCTGCGGTTCCCTCCGGCAACGCGTTATCTGCAACGCGTTTCGATTTAAAAAAATAATTTTAAATTTCCGGCGGTTGCCTCCGGCAACGTGTTTATCGCACTGAGTTACGAATCTTAATATTACGTTTAAAAAGTTGTAAAAATTAGAATTTTATAAAAAATTTTCAGTCCCAGACTCAAATTAATAAATGAGACTCAAGTGTCCTTTTCATTAAAAATTTATTTTCTAATATTCCCATTAATTTTTATAATTTTTAAAATTACTTTCAACTGATTTTAACCTTCAGACTCAAATATTCTACCCTCAGACTCAAGTGACCCCTTCAAAAATATTTTCAAAAAATTCGCCTGATTTTTGCACGTCAAATGACACTTCAATCATATTTTTCCGATAACTACTTCAAAAGTTACAAAAAACGCCTCACCGTTGCTTAACTTTCCAGATCGGACGGTCTAGATCGTCAAATTTAAAAAATTTTTCCCAAAATTTTAATTTTTTAAAAAATTCATAACTCGTTGCAAAAAAGTCAAATTAACATAAAACAAAGCTTATTCGATGCAGAATTTAAAGATCTATCTTTCATCTCTTATCACTTTTTTTCTAACTTCAAAACTAAATATGGTTAAGGTCACTTTTATGCAACATTCTCAAAAATGCACTTTTTACTCCATATCTTTTTTTCCGTTAATCCAATCAACTTGAAACCAACTTTTTTCTTAAGAAACCCACAACGCTCTACAACTTTTCTCCCAACCACTTTTTGCTCAGACCCCTCTAAACACCTTAAATCCAAAGTTACCACTTTGACAAAAAAGTTGTCAACAGGCACATCTACCCTTCCCGATGTCAGAACGACTTCAACTCTTTTTCTATCATATTCTCCATGTTGTGGTGCTTCAACCTTGTAACTGACCCAACTTCCTCTGACTTCATCTTCATACTCATTTCCGACCTCAAAGTTTCGAAAAAACACGTTTTTTCGAAATATCTAATTTTTTCGCCCCTTTCCCCCCACTTTTCGGATTTTTCCTGAAAACTACATTAAATTTCCCATCTATAGAAAAAAACCCCACCCCTCTACGACTTCTCAAACTTCCGGAGGACTTTTTTTTAGCTGAGTGCCTTTTTACTGTTATATATAGATAAAATTAAAATAAATACAAATTTATTTTAATTATTTTTCATTTTTTTTAATTTTTATTTAAAAAATATTTCCTAATTAAGAAATTATAGCTTATACAAATAAATATAAAATTAATTTTTATAAATTAAAAATAAAATAAAAATAGAAATACAAATTTAAAATTATTTTTAATTGGCAACTACAAAGATAAATTCCAAAAAATATTTATTTTATTTAAATTAGGTATTAATAATAATTTAATATACCTATATATTAAAATTAATTTTTAAATGCTTATCAAAAAATATTTTAAATAAAATATAGAAACATTTTGTTTTAAGCAAAAAATATTTTTATTTATTTTTATTTTTAATTTTTTAAACATACAACAAGACTGATTTTATTCTGACAATTTAAATTCTAAATAAATAAGCGTGGGTTTAATATAAAATGAATTAAACAAAGATTGACATTCAAACTTGTTTTATAATTAAATTTTGCATTCTTACAAACTTGAAAAGTTTTAGAATATTTAAAATAAGAGTAGAATTCAAGTTGCAAATAAATTTGTCCGTAACATTTTAAAGTTGGAAACAAACTTGAAGCTTTTATAACTTTTATTTTATATTTTTTATATATTTTATTTATTTTAAAATAAACTTTGTTTGTTATTGTCAAGCTTGTTTCAATATTTACTTTCAACAAACTAAGTTTTAAGATTAAACTTAAAAGAATTTAAAGTATCAAGCATGAACTTGAATTAAAAATAAGCTTGATTTTATTACAAAATAAAACTTTAAAATAAACTTATTAAACTTTAATTTTTCTTAAAACCTTTTTCTGAAGCTTAAACTTAATTTTATTTTCTTACCCAAAACAAACCTTATTTTAATCAATCCTATGTAAATATTAAAAATTAAAAAATAATTTGTCAAAAATATTTTTATTAAAAAAATATTTTTTTCCTATTTATTTACTTTCACATTAATTTCCTTTTAAAAAAATATTTATTTATTTATTTATTCACTCCCCCCTCATTTATGTACCTAGAAAGTATTGAATAACAAATTTCCCCCTCCCCTCCCCCACACTTTTTTTTTTATAAAATTAAAACTTTTTTTAAATAAATAAATTTATTTAAATAAATATTTTTTTATAAATATTTGCTTCTTGTCTATCAAAAAAAATTTTTTTTAAATCATATGGAACAAGTTATGAAAATGATATGAGTGAAAAGAGCGCTTTTAAAAATTTAATAAACAAGTTGAAACTTTATTCTTTTTTTAAATAAACTTGAAAAGTTTGAAAAAAAAGTTTTATATTTTAATTCTTTGCTTTTATATTTTAGTTAACTAAAAGTACATTTTTATTTCAACTTTTAAGTTTTTGTCTCATTTTTCTAAAAATCTTTAATTTTTATTTTGTTTTAAATTCTGGAATACAGTGTGTAACAAAACTATAACCCAACTTAAATTTTTTTAATTTCTTAAGATTCTAATGAATGAAAATTTTTTTTAAATATTTACCCAAATTGAAAATGTAATTTAAAGCAAGAATAAAAAATAATTTTTATTAAAATTTTTTTCACATTTTATGAAATCTAGGTGTAACATAACTATAACTCCACTTGGAAAAATTTTAGTTTTCATATTAGAAATGCCTGAAAATTTTTACCGAGCATCATTTTTTGATAATTTTTAGATTTGAAATTTTAAAAAGTGAAGCAAACCTAAAATAACAATAATAATATTTTAGTTACGTTTTTGGTTTGACATTGAATAGGAGAGAGGGCTGTCCACGTGATGATACCTCCTATGCCCAGTGGCTATTTTATAATAGGCTCGGTTGTTATAATAAGTTATATCACGTAGGTAAATCCCCAATCCAATATCAAACCCAAACGTCTCTAAAATAAAGTTAACTAATATGTGATATGTATCTTATAGTGAGGTCCAATTCTAGTAATTTTATCTTTGCCTCCCTTTCTTAAATAATTTTTTATTTAAATTTGCATTATTTTTTAAATTTTTTTAAATATTATTGCTTCTATAAACTTTTTTAAATTAAAAAATAATTACTAATTTTTAGCCTAAAACTCTTTAACAACAAAAAAATTTAAATAAATTTAATTAAAAATTCAAAAAAATGATTTCGCCCTTATGGCGCCTTGTCTTCGGCTCCCTTTTTTCATTGCTAACAATTGTTGGCCTGTGTGGAAATGCTTTAGTTATTGTTGCTATTTTGGGAGATCGTAAAATGCGTAGAAGTGTTATGAATTTGCTTTTGCTTAATTTGGTAGGCTTAAATAAACTTGGAAAAAATAAACTTGAATAAGTTGGAGAAAAAAAGTTTTTGAAAAATAAACTTGGAAAAAAATAAACTTGAAGAAAATAAACTTGAAAAATTAAACTTGAAGCAAATTTATACTCCTTAACTTTAGGCTGTTGCCGATGCCTTGAATTTAGCTACAACCTCACTCGAGTGGACACCCACGATTGCATTAGGCTCTCCTACATGGATTCCGTGGTTGCCATATTATTTATGCCCTTTAGTCCGATATTTGGAGTGTGTCTTTTTATTTACGTCAATTCTTACACAATTAATGGTTTGCATTGAACGGTTAGTTAAATAAAAATAAACTTGAAGCAAACAGAAAAATAAACTTGAAAAAATAAACTTGAAGCATAAACAAAAATTAAACTTGAAACATAAACTTGGTGGTAAATAAACTTGAATTAAAAGTTTTGAAATAAATAAACTTATTGTTAGAAGCAAAATAAAAGATACCTAAACTTGAAACAAGATTAAAAATAAACTTGACGATAAACTTGAAGCAAAACTTAATTTCCAGTTACATCGCTATTGTTTTCCCCATTCACGCCCGTCGCCTATGCTCACGTACAAATATTCTCATAGCAATTTTTACAATATGGTTAACTGCCTGTTTAATTGCTGTTCCATATGTATTACATAATAAAATTAGTCCAGACGGTAAAAAATTTTTTTTAATTTTTTAAAGTTTACAAAAAAATTCTTTAGGGTCAGTTTGTATTAATGTTCGTGCTTCCTCGGAATTTTGGAATAAATGGTTTGAATTTTTAACTCTTTATTTGCTTCCATGTCTGGCATTCCTTTTTCTTTATTCTAAAATTTGTGCTGTTCTATGGGCGAAGAATAGACAACTTTATGAAGGTAAATGAAACTTGAAGCAAAATAAACTTAAGATACTAAATAAACTTGAAGCAAAAAAATAAACTTAAAATACTAAATAAACTTGAAGCAAAATAACTTATAATAATTAAACTTGAAACAAAAGACTTTAACTTGAAGCAAAAACAAAAATTCCTTTCTTAATTAACAAAAAAATTTTTTTAGTTCCAGAAACAAAAACATCACTCTCAGCAAGAGATGAGCCTCGGTTGTCAGATCCCGGCTCAGCTGCTAGTCGAACAAGCAGCACATCAGCAGCTTTGCTGGGAGCCAGAGAAGAAGCTTTAAGGACTAGAAGAAATGTAGTTAAAATGTTGGTGGCTTGTGTTTCTGTTTATTTTGTTTGTTATTCACCTATACAAGCTATTTTCTTATCAAGGCATGAATTTTAATAAAAGAAAGTAAAAAATGAAACTGAAGCTTTGTAATAAATAAAGATGAGATCTTGAAGCAACAAGATAAATATAGCATTAAAATAAACTTGAAGCAGAAAAAATAGCAAAATAAACAAACAAGAAAAAATAAACTTGAAGCAAAAATAAACTTACAAGGGAACATTCCGAACTGTGACCAAAAATTTTTTTATAAAAATTATACTATCGTGTAGAGCATGTTCGATAGCCTAACCTATATATTTCTTTTTTGGCCCTGACCCCCATTTCGAAAAGTTATAGGGCTTCAAAGTTTCCGACTTTTGGAGCGGTTGAGTCGCCCTCATAAAGAGAGAGTTTTCTTTTATTAAGGAGAAAAATAAGACTCCCATCCTCCTTTTTTCCTTTCCTTTTCTTTTCTCATGTTTGTTAAAGAAAGAGAAAAGGAGGATAGAAAAGAAAAGGAAAAAGGCATCTCTGCCTTGCGGCTAATGTCAATTAAAAAGGAAAGAGGAGGAGGCAGAGATGCCTCTTTTCCTTTCCTTTTCTCTTCTCTTTTTCTCTTTCTTTAACTAATATTGGAAAAGAAAAGGAAAGGAAAAATGGAGAAAAGGAGTCTCATTTTTCCCTTTAGGAAGACAAATAATAAGAAAAGTGAGGGCGACTCAACCGCTCCAAAAGTCGGAAACTTTGAAGCCCTATAACTTTTCGAAATGGGGGTCAGGGCCAAAAAAGAAATATATAGGGTTAGGCTATCGAACATGCTCTACACGATGGTATAATTTTTATAAAAAAATTTTTGGTCACAGTTCGGAATGTTCCCTTGTTAAAACTTAAGTACAGTAAGAAATAAAAAATATGAGAAGCAAAAACTTGAAAAATAAAACTTAATGAAGCAAAAAAGTTGGAATAAATAAAAATAAACTTGACGCAAATAAAACAAAAGTGAAAATACAAAACTGAAGCAAATTACTTAAAATTCAAAAAAAAATCTTTAAAAATTCCAAAAAAATTTTTTAATAAATTTAAATTAAAAAATATTTGTTTTTTTTTCAGAGGCCTTTTTAATGTTAGAATTCACCCTCCATATCAATTTATTTTGTTAATGAATGCACTAGCAATGCTTTGCAGTGCTTGTAAGTCTTGAAATTTATTTTAAAAAATAATTTTTAATTTTAAAGGCAATCCTTTACTTTATACTCTCTTCTCTAGAAGATTTAGAACAAGAATAGCAGCTTTACTTTGCCCTTACTCTTTTGCTAAAAAAGTTTCAGCAGTAAAGGCAGGTGCTAGCAGTGTGATGACAACTAGAAGAGCTTCAAAATTATCACCAACTATGACAAATGGGGGTGGATTGTTATTGACACAGTGGAGTGGGTTTTTTTTTAATTTTTTTAAATATTTGTTAATTATCGAAAAAATAATTTTCGGAAATTTGATTAATAATAGGTATGTAAGATGAAGCATAAATTTAATAATAAACTTGAAGCAAAAAAATTAAACTTGAAGCAAAAATAAAATAAACTTGAAGAACAACTTGAAAGAAATAAACTTGAAATAGTCAGTAAGGAAAATAAACTTGAAAACTTAAAAAATCAAACTTGAAGCAAAAGGAAAAATAAACTAGAAACTTGAAGCAAAAACTTTAAAGTTTATTTTTACAGATTCAATAAACAGTAGTAGCTATTGTGGAGCTACCCACCGTTTAATGAGTACATAATAGAACAAAAAAATATTGTGATGATTCTAATTTTTGTATTTAATGAGAACTTTATTTTTAACTTTATTGTGCATATTTTTTGTTAAAATTTTGAACAATTAAATTATATGATTTTTAAAATAGACTTGAAGCAAGCAGATAGGGAAAAATAAACTTGAGAACAGTTTTAAAAAAGAATAAACTTGAAAACTTAAAATTCAAACTTGAAGCAAGATAAGGAAAATAAACTTGAAATAAGGAAACAAACTTGAAGTAAAAGGAAAATTTCAAACCCCTTAAAATTCCAAAAATTAAATTCCTAGAAATATTAATAAAAAATTTAAAATTTTATTTTAAATATTTTTCAATTAAATTGACAATTTTTAATATTTAAAAAATAAAAAAAATTATTTTTAAATATATATTTATTAGAAAAAATCTGCTGCTTTAGGTCTCCCTCCAGCACTACTTGTAGCACTTCCACCTAGAAAAAAAAATTTTTAAATCTTAAACCAAAAAAACTAATTCTTACCATTATCATTTCCAAAAGCTGCTGGAGGAATATTTAAAAGATTATCAGTAACATTAATTGTTGTTGTTGATTTATTACTTTCAGGTAATCTTGTGGGGGTAGAAGCACCTGAATTTGCTTCACTTTTTGGTTTGACCAATTTATATATTGATGGGCTAAACATTGTACGGCTAGTTGGTGTTCTTAAATATTGAATAAGAATTATTTTTAAATAGAATATTAATTTTTAAATATTTAAACATTGAAGCAAAAATAAACTTGAAGCAGTAGAGACAAAATAAAGGGGAAAAATAAACTTAATGTCCAAAAATGAAGCAGAAAAAAAATTTCGGAGTTTTTTAATTAGATTTTTCGAAAATTTTAAAAAATTAAAAAAAGAAATAAAAAAAGAAATTAAATTTACCCTCTCGGACTAGGCGAAAATTTAATTAATTTGTCAGTTCCCAATCGAATACCCAATCTTTCATTAAGCAAAGTACGTGCAGCTGGAGACATTGTACCAACTCTGGAGGTTCCAGAACGACAAGAAGCGTTGAATTTTGGTGTTTTTCTTTAAAAAAATAATTTTTTAAAATAATTTTAAGAATTTATGGATATTCAAAAACCCGTAAATTTTACACGAAAATTATAAAAAATATTTTATAAGAGAATACATAATAAAATACACTTCATAAGATACCAAGGACGTAGCCAGAAGGTCGATTTCAGCCCTCCTAAAATTTTTTCACTTTCCCCATGTCAGGGGGGGGGGCTATAGCCGCAAAAGCCCCCCTGTCTACGACCTAATAAGATACACCTTTAAGAGGATTGTATTTCAAATAGAGTGGAGCGTATTTTAAGATCAGCGGTTATCAAAGGCCCCCACCCTGTCCCTCCAACCAGAAAATTACTACAAATTTTAAATCTTAAAAAATAAAAACCAACGGAGCAATTTCCTGTATTTTATTCATTGCCAATTTTCTTTTATTATTATAACTCGAAGCAATTTTTTCCGCAATTTGTGCAGCAACTTTTTCTCTAACAGGCATTTCGGGTATTTTAAATGTTGGGGCATTTTCTATGTGTGGTTGGATTTCTGGAGCATCTAGACGAAATGGTGTTCCTTCAATTTCTCCCCATGTCATTAATGGAGATTCGTCTAAAAAATATTTAAATTTATTTTGAAGAAAATTTTTTAAAATTTTTTTAAATTTTTATCGGGATTAATTTAAAAAATTAATATTAAATATGTCTTATTTTTATGTACCTACCTACCCTATAAATGTCCTATTATCAAGTTCCTAATTTGGAATTAGGGGTTGGCTATGGTCGGCATCAAACTCTTATTCCGAAAATGTTCGATTATCTGCTTTTTAAACTTAGCTCTAGATTTTAGAGAAACAGAATATGAAAGTTTTGGAGGGTAAATCGGCCCTTATTTCAAAAATAATCCATTAAAACAATTAATAAATACTTAAACCAGAATAAAAACGAAAGTAAAGCCTCACAATTAGATTTTAATATTAGAAAAAGGATTCTCTTCTTATTTTACCCAATGTAGATAAATTAGATTCAAAAACTTAAAAAACTAACCAGGTATTGGAGTAGGTGTAGCAACTAACCCAATAGTTTTACTTTCAATCCCAACTTGTTTTCCAGTAACATCAACATGCCCAGCTATTTTAGAAACATTTTGGAAAGCGGCACGAGCCATCGCAACCTTTAATAAAATTTTAATAGAAGTCATCTCCAATCTATTTCTAAAATATTTTTTAAATTTATTTTTAGACTTTATTATAACCTTATGTCAAGACAGAAAATATTTTTTTAAAAAAACCTGATCAGGTGCTTTTTGCTGTTCATTTTTAAAACGAGTTCCCTTCTTGTTTATATGTATTTCTGAAGTTTTAGCTCTATCAATATGTTCTTGCATTGTTAAAGGTGCTTCGTCTAGATGATTGAAAAGAACTACATTACGTGCTTTATAGCTCCAATTGTCAACATTTATTGGTCTTTGATCATCTTTAAAAAATTTGAAAGTTTTTTAAAAATTATAAAAATCTTTTTCGATACGGCCATACCTAAGAAACATTTTCATAAACTACAAAAAAGCGAAACAGACAGGATTGATTACAAGAAAAAAACCGAAAAACTCCAAGAAAGTTCTCAAGTCAAAACTCAAGACCAAAAAAAATGGACAGGTCTACTGACAATCTGCAGTCTGAGGAAGGAGCAACGGAACTACCCTAATAACAATTTTTGTGTTTTTTGGATCCAAAATTAACAAGTTTACTTCCTTCCCTTTTCCCTACCTTTCGACTACCTTTTCCGACTTTCATTATAAAACAAAAACAATTCCAAACCTGACGTATTACTTTTAGCAACTAATTGTTCATCAGCAGCCTCCAACATTGGCTGATCTCTAGAAACTAAAGATTCATTATGTTTCGCTTCTGCTTCATACATCCAAGCATTTTGAACCTTTAAAATTAATTTTCAAAAAAATTTCAAAGATTCCCTTACTCTTTCTCGTTTTTTCCCCAATTCAAAAAGTTCTTCAAAACTAGCATTATCTTCACTTGTATATTTTTCTAAATATGTTTGGACTGTAAAGTTATCCAATGCTTTTTTGGGGAGAGAATCCTTTTTCTTTTTATTGCTGCCATTCTGAAATTTAAAAAAAAATTATTAAAATAATAAAGTTTAAACGTCCGAAAATGTTGAAACGTGTCGGGTGATCAAAAAAAGAATTTAGACTATAAGAAGCAGATTTAGGTAATAATGTCGTTTCCAGTCCCCCTTTTTTCCTCACCAAGTTTTTTCCTATAATTTGTATAGAATGGACCAATTTTCTCCTTCCATCACATTAGCCTTTCTTTCTTTCTAAAGAACTGAATAAAAAATAATCATTCTTGATGGTTTGTAGGCAGAATATAGTAAGGCAATTGTGATGGAAGAAGGAAAAGTCTTCCCATTTTGTACAAATTATAGGAAAAAAATTTAGTAAGGAAAAAAGGGGGACTGGAAACGACACTATTACCCAGATTTTTCGGGGGCCTGGTTATGGGCCTGATGGGGGGATAAAAGGTCAAATTCGAAATAACGGTTTAAAGGTCTAAATAAATTTATTTCTAAAACATTTTAGGCAATTTTGGTTCAATTTATAGTCAATCTATTAAATGAGTAGGGTTGGTGAATTGATTTAATTTAAGCCAAACTGTAAATATTTGTTTTGTCAATATATTCAACAAATAACCGGGTGGGGGCTAACTCAATAAATACCAACTCAAGGAACAGACAAATCAAGGAACGACAAGTCAAGGAACGACCAACTCAAGGAATATTTTAAAAATCCGAATTTTTCAGAATTCTGTTTTTCAAAGTGTTCTAATTTGTTTTTAATTCTTATTTTCTAAAAATATTCAGATTTTTCAAAAAATTTAAATTTTTAAAATATTCCTTGAGTTGATCGTTCCTTGAGTTGATCGTTCCTTGACCTGTCTTTTCATTGACTTGTCTGTTACTTGAGTTAGCCCGACACAAAACAACCAAAGTTTTAATTTTCCAATTCTAATTTAATTTTAAAAAATACCAAAAAAGCATCATTGTCCCCCTCTTCATTAGCATAAGGAGCATTTCCTGTCTCTTGTATTTTATCACCTTCTTCCCCTTCTTGTTTTATTTTCTCTAAAGGTGTTGCTGGGTCAAAAAGTGAAGCAGAAGTGTTTGGCCTTTGAGAGGGGGAAGTTCTTCTGAAAAATTTTTTTTGAATGAAAGATTTAAAAAGAAAAACCTGTCAGTTCTGCGAGTACTATAACGAATTTGTAATTCTCTAATTTTTAAATGGTCATTGCGGGCAACTGCATCGATAAATTCTGCTTGGGCCTAAATTTTAGAAAATTAGGGAAATTTCAGGCAAAATTGTCTTTAAAGGAGTTAAAATATGGTTGTGAGCATTCCGGTTATGAAATCGAAAAGTTTGATATTTCTTGCCAAAAATTAACCGTTTTTATGGTATTTCCTTTTAAGAACTTCCCCCAAAATAAAAACGATATTTAATTACAAAACTCAAAATGCAAACAGTTTTTAAAATTTAAATTAACCGAAAACCGTGTAGGGTTGGAGGCCCGATCCGAAAGATCGAGTCGGGCATTGAATTTTGGCACGAAAGACTCGGTCGGGCCAGCCGAAAAAATGACTCTGCCCAACTCGAAAACCCCAACCTTAAAATCGTGGTTACCGGTTAATAAATAACCTTTTGTGTCAATCAAAATTTAATCAGATTTCTCTGAAAAAATGTGATAAAATTTTGCAAACCCCCAATTAATTACTTAAATACAAATTAATTTAAAAAACCTTCAATTTCGGCAATTCAGGAAAATAATCTCTCACAATAATCTTTTCCAAATTTCCAAGATATTGTGCTTCTGGCAAAACTTTTCGAACTTCCTTCTTTGTTTCCAAAACCTTAGCGCCAAGCCTAACAACTTTTGTTTTGCGAGAAGAGGAGGGAACATCGATTAATGCATCGATTTTGTCAAAACTTGTGAAGGATTCTGAATTTGAATGAGTTGAAGAATCTTGTTGGTTTTTAGTTTGTGACATTTTTTCTGAAAAAATAAAAAAAAATTATCTTTAAAAAATTATAAAAACAAAGATTAAAAAATTAAAATTTAGCAAAAACTTAAAAAATTAAAATTAACGAAAGGTACGAAAAAACAAGAGACAATGCCAGAGAAAGAAAGAAAAACAAAAAGAAAGAAGTAAATAGAGAAATAAATAAAATTTAAAGAATAAATGTCAAATAACGAAACACCAAAATTAAAAATGCCCAGAAAAGCTAAAATACACATTGCAAGGGAAATTAGTTAAATTTCATACTGTACGAGCGTTTGTTCGCCGCTTCGCGGCGAACAAACGCTCGTTCTAACTTTTTTAAATAATAAAATTGTGAAAAATTAGTCCGGTTTTAGTAAATGATTCATATATTTACTGGACGACTAACACTGATCAACTGCCGGCTTATTCTCTCACCTAAGCTCATGATTTCTCTCCAATTTCCGGGCCTGATCTCTCACCTACTTCCTTTTTCTGACACTGACCTCTCAATTTTTGGCGACTGAACTGTAGCCATTTAACGGATCTTGGGCCTATTTCTCCCCTCCATAGATTCGGATTCTGCGATAATTCTATTTCTCCGAAATTCTGCGGACGCAGATTCTGTGGTGTCCGCAGATTCTGCGGTCTATTTTTCCTTTATTCGTTCAAAAAGGTCAGTTTTCTTTCTTCCTCAATTTCACTTAATTTTCCCTGTGGACTCAATCTTCCGTGCTCATTCGATTTTCACAAATGTTGATTTCGACTCCGCCCCAGAATATCGACACCCTAAATATCGGCCCAAATAGCGGCGAACCCTTTTGAAATTAAGGAATTACGATATTTTGGGTAATTCATCTTTTTGGGTGTCGATATTTTGGGTGACGATTTTTAGGGGTGATCCCGTTGATTTCAATTTTGATGACATCGGAAAGAAAAACCTACTTAAAATACCCTTTTCAATTCTTTTTAACCCTCTTTAAATAAGAAACAAACCGATATCTACCCTAATCATTACATAGCCCTACCTAAATACCCTCTTCAATTCTTTTTATCCCTCTTTAAATCCCACGATTTTCCTCTTTATGCCCTGTTATCATTCTTTGCCCCCTTAATCCAATGAAATCTCCACTCTCTTGTGGAGATCACTCAAATCCCCCTTTTTCCTTGGATTATACCTATAAACCCTATATATCCATCTTAATCCCCTTAAATCCCTTTTTATGTTTTTTGTTCTTGCATACTCTTTTTCTATTCTTATCCCCATGTTAATCTTCTGAATCCCTCGTTTTATTCCCAAAATCCTATATTCTCAAAATCCTCACAAAATCACCCCTTTAGCTTTTAATACTTGATCAGAATGTTTGTCTCCGTTATCACCTGTTATCTCTTTTCACTAAAACCCTTCTTATCTCTCGTTTATACCCCGAATCCTTTCAAATCTCTTAATCCACTCAATCCTCTCAAATCTCACTTTAACTTACTATTAAAAATTCAAACCCTGTTAAACTTTTCTTTTTTAAATCACATCCTCTCTAAACCCTTGCTGCCTCAATTAATACTTCGTATTCTCTGATATTACTCTTTTCTTTCCTATATATTGATCTCTTTATTACTCCAACACATCCATTGGTTTCACTTTCTTCAATTTTATGAATCTCTCTGTCGCTCTCATTTTCCCGGCTCTAACTCGTCTCTAAATCGCGCAAAGCCCTTTAACTCACTAAATCCTAAATTTCTCCGCTAATCCGCAAAAACACCTGTTAACCCTCTTATACTACTAATCTGTTGTTATATGGTTATCATCTAATATGCTCCTTTCATCAAAAAATTTTTGTTTTCCCAAAATCCCCTCAAATATTCTGTTCTCTTTATCAAACTCCCATATCCGCAGATATCGTATTTTCCTCCAAATCCCCTCTATTATCTTGGTCTTTCTGCTAATCCTTGACCCCCTCAAATCATTTGCGAAAAATTCCGTCATATCTACCAGAAACCGATCGGACAAAAGATATGTTATTCGAAAGAGCTCACCGAGCTGAGTCGAACGACACCAAAATCAGCTCGAGATCTTGATACTGAGTCGAGATAAAGAGGCTCTCAATTGTAACGTAAACCTATGGGGCGTAGGCGAGGCGCTTGTGCAAAACCCCGCGCTTCGCGCGGGGTTTTGCGGCACGCGCCTCTCGAGGAGTCTACGGTCGCTGGGTTCTAGGCGCGTAACTTAATCCTATTCCCATCATAGATGAGGTGGGCATGCCTGGCTTCCTCCGCAGCAGCAATAATCTCAACGAAGACCATAGGTAAGGAACTTAAAAAAACGATCATAACTTTGTCTAATCAAATAAGATTTCAATTATTTCGATGTTTTTCGACGCAGCTCGAGGAGCTCTTTCGAAAGAGGTATAATTTGCATATTATAATTCTTTACCCCAAAATTAAGCTTACTCCTCCTATGGTTTTTGATTTTCGGTGACCTATATCTCGGCCCATAGAACTATTAACTGTATCAAATCTATTTTGCTGCAAATTTGATAAGCTTAGTTTTGAGAAAAACTCAAAATGTTTTCTCAGCGGGATCCTTGTGCTTAGCGACGGCCGTGCTCGCTTTCGCGGCGGCCGCCGACTCAGAAATTTTCATGTTCGAGTGTTTTTTAATTTTTTTTTGTTTCAGAACAAAAAATTGAAAATTCCTTTGGTCGTTCTGTCCTGATCTTTGCCTCACAACAATGACGTACATTCTGAACCCTTTCCTCAACATTTTTTCCTGATTCCGCTCTTTTATCTTATATTAATCAGTCTCTCATACTTTTTAGTCTTTGACTTAGACTATATCATATTTCCTTATTCAGTAAATTCAAAAATTTTGATCAAATTACTAAATAAACATCATTTTTGACTTACGCATTATTTTTAATCTTTCGTTTCAATTTAGTCTTTTCTATTTTTTCTCTGGTTAGACTTTTTTATTTAAAGCTTGTTAGGCCTTTTGTACATTTAAACTCTTTAGTCCTTTTGTGCTTTTTAAACCAGTTAGATCTTTTGTACTTTTAACTCTGTTTAGATCTATTGTAATATCTAAACTAATTGGGTCTTTTGTACTATATGAACTGATTAGAACTTTTGTACTGTCTAAATGTTTTGGTCTTTTGTTCTATATAAACTGATTAGGTCTTTTGTACTATATAAACTGATTAGGTCTTTTGTACTATCTAAACTGTTTAGGTCTTTTGTACTATCTAAACTGTTTAGTTCTTTTGTACTATCTAAACTGATTAGGTCTTTTGTACTATCAAAGCTGATTAGGTCTTTTGTACTATCTTAACTGATTAGGTCTTTTGTACTATCGAAGCTGATTAGGTCTTTTGTACTATCTTAACTGATTAGGTCTTTTGTACTATCAAAGCTGATTAGGTCTTTTGTACTATATAGACTAATTAGGTCTTTTGTACTGTCCTAACTGATTAGGTCTTTTGAACTATCCAAACTGATTAGGTCTTTTGTACTATATTAACTAATTAGGTCTTTTGTACTATCATAACTGATAGGTCTTTTGTACTATATTAACTAATTAGGTCTTTTGTACTATCATAACTGATAGGTCTTTTGTACTATATAAACTGTTTAGGTCTTTTGTACTATCTTAACTGTTTAGGTCTTTTGTACTATCAAAGCTGATTAGGTCTTTTGTACTATCTTAACTGATTAGGTCTTTTGTACTATCAAAGCTGATTAGGTCTTTTGTACTATCTTAACTGATTAGGTCTTTTGTACTATCAAAGCTGATTAGGTCTTTTGTACTATCTTAACTGATTAGGTCTTTTGTACTATCAAAGCTGATTAGGTCTTTTGTACTATCTTAACTGATTAGGTCTTTTGTACTATCAAAGCTGATTAGGTCTTTTGTACTATCTTAACTGTTTAGGTCTTTTGTACCTTGTTGTTGTGTACCATTTTGTCTGGGCACTCGATGTTTACATTTAAAATTTTGAAAGAGAAAGACGCTAAGTTTTACTTCTCTTTCATGTGTTATTTTCTTTTTTTTGTTGTCTTTTTATTGTTTACTTCTTTGAAAACTTTTCGTTTCAATAAAAATTCTGTTTACATAATCAAAAAAATTTTCACGTGGACCATCAAATTAATATTATAAATGGGTAAGAGAGAGAAAAATTTTGATTAAATCCCAATTTTAATCAAAATTATCTTATCCTAGTTTTCCTCAAAGTAAAAATATAAAAAAATTTTAAATTTATACTTCATCCCCTCAATTTTTGTCGCGGATCGCTCCAAAGTGCATTCTCTTGCTCTAAGAGCAAGAGAAATATTTTAGTTTAATAATTGGCTGGGAAAGTTAATTTCTATTTATTTCGCTTATCTTCCTCTTATGGACGCGTCAACCACTCTTGTAGTGGAAGACTAGCATTAAATTGTCAACTAAGCTCACTTTGGATATGTCGAAACTCTTAGAGCTATCGACTCGTTCCTTATCTCTGACCATACATTCTTCTGAAAGGCAAATGGATTACTCATCCGCTCATGTCAATCCTTCTTAAATGGCCTGTCTTCCCAAACACTAAAGATTGTTCATCCGCCTATGTCGATCACTCTCAGAGTGAACGACTCCTCAAATGGTAATGGCCTGCTCATCCATGTCGGGCACTCTTAGAGTGAACGACTCTCATCTCACACATTAATTGCTTGCTCATCTCGCCATGTCGCTCATTTTCCTAGTGGGCGACCTTTGCTTTGTCTCCGCACAATTACAACTCCCCGCCTATTTGTTCAATCTGGCTTTTCTTTATAAGAAAAAGACATGGAGAAGAATTAGTTTCATTTTATATAATTTTAACCTTTCTTTCACTTTTCACAATTATTTTCCAATGTAAATAAAAACTTCCCTTTTATCCCTTTTTTCTTTTATTTTCCCCATTAATGTAAATATTTATATTATTCCTTTTGACTTATTTACCTGTATTTATTAAATAAATTAAATTATTCGACTATTCTTATTTAAATAAATATTTATGAATTAACTTTTATTATTAATAATTACTTAGTCATCATTGCCTAGTCAACTACTTCGTTGTACTCATTAAATGAGCTACAAATAATGACTTATTTCTACTTATTCCTGGCCTTCACACGTCAAAATAGGGAGTTCCGGGATTCTTCCCGGGTTCAATGGCCACGGCAGACGCGATTTTGCGGGAAAACCTGTATCTTACAACATGCCTTCCATCATGCGGCATCTTGCCAAAATCAGTCGGGGACCTATGGCTCCGCGACGGAACATGATTCCCCGACAAATGGCGAGCACGGCAGGATGTGCTCCCGCAATAGATGGTGCTCATGGATTTTTTGGTATGTCAAAATTTCTTTAGATAAAATTTTTGTCCGAGAATTTCTATTCGAGGACTTTGAAAAAGGACAATACTATGCGTCATCTATTATATTCACTTCTATTGCTATATTCCAACGCGGCAACTACTCGAAATTCGTCACACTATGTGTATACGATTACTAATTATTCAATGCTCTACATAATTACATTATTCCTTCTAGTTTTAAAACAAATTTTCAATTTTCCATCTAACTAATATTGTTGAATCACTTAGTGTTTTCAACCTTAGTCCTTGGGAAAGAACTATATCTTTAACGCTTTAATTCTTTCACAGAAATTACAACATAAAGAGAAGAATGAAGAAAATACTATTAAACAACCAAGAGAAAAATTTCTACCTTACATCAATGTTGTTAGACTTAGCCTAAACAACTATTATTGTTAAAACTTCAATTTGCTAACTTTATTGAATTTCTATTGTTGTTAGACGTGTCTTATCAAACCAATTTTCAGACAACACTCAATTATTGTTGAAGGATTTCTATCTGACAACTTGATCAATTTTTTATTTTTGTTGCACTTATGTCTAGCAACTAAAATCTTAACTCATCCTTGTTGGAAGGCTTCGACCTGAAAACATAAATCATTAGACCTATGTCAAACAACTACAAATTTTCATTTATTGTTGAATGGCTTCGATCTTACAACTTTATAATTTCAATTGTTGTTAGACTTATGTCGAGCAACCACAAATTTTTTAGATAAATCTCAATTATGTTTACAATGCTTATGTCGGAAAATAATTGTAATCATTGCCCAACAAACTTCATTCTCTCTGTTGTATGGCTTATGCCAGTCAACAATCGAATAGAACAGCACAGTGATCATTTTCTCACATCTTCGACGTTTATTTTAACATCAATGAACTCTTAACTCCAACAACAACAAAGAAAAAACTATGTTATCTTCTTACATATTTTATTACAGGTAATTTTGAACAAATTTTCTTCAGCTTACACAAAGACAACAAATTATATGAAAATAAATAACTAACACCTGCTCAATTAATTATTCAAACATAATTTAAAATTACTTCTACATAGCAGTAAAGTAAACTACACATCCTTCAATCGCCTTTAACTACTAAATTATTGTTAGACTTTGTCTAAACAATCTTTCTGCGTTAAATGCCTGACTTCTTAATTCCTTCTTCTTAATTCCTGGCTTCTTCATTCCTGTTTTCTTTATGCCTGTCTTCTTAATTCCTGTTGCAGCTTTTTCCTAGCTAAAGATTTTTCCTGGCTACGGATCTTCCTTTCTACCTACAGCCTCTTCCTGGCTACTGATTTTTCTTTCTACCTACAGCTCTTTCCTGGCTAATTTTGCTTTTACCTACGGCTTTTTCCTGGCTAAAGACTTTCCTGTCTACATACAGCCTTTTCCTTGCTACTTGTTTTCCTGTCTAGAATTTTCTGCAGCTTTTTCCTGGCTACAAACTTTCCTGTCTACTTATTCTGCAGCTTTTTCCTGGCTACAAACTTTCCTGTCTAACTACAGCTTTTCCCTGGCTACAAATTTTCCTGTCTACTTATTTCTGCAGCTTTTTCCTGGCTACAAACTTCCTGTCTATCAGCAGCTTTTTCCTGGCTTCAAACTTTCCTGTCTAATTATTTCGGCAGCTTTTTCCTGGCTACAGATTTTCCTGTCTACCTGCAGCTTTTTCCTGGCTCAGATTTTACTGTCCACCTGCAGCTTTTTCCTGGCTACAGATTTTCCTGTCTACCTGCAGCTTTTTCCTGGCTCAGATTTTACTGTCTACCTGCAGCTTTTTCCTGGCTACAGATTTCCTGTCTACAGCTTTTACCTGGCTACTTATTTTCCAGTCCACATTTACCTGGCTACTTATTTTCCTGACTACACATTTTCCTGCAGCTTTTACCTGGCTACTAATTTTCCTGCCTACAAATTTTATTGCAGCTTTTTCCTGGCTAAAGATTCCCTGTCTGCACATTTCCGGTAGCATTTTCCTGGCTACTCATTCTCCTACCTTCTTCCTATCAACTTACTCACAATCAATCACTTACAACACTAACTGACAACATAATTCTGACAACGATCCTCGACAACAAACAATTCATTCAACATAATAAGATTATTGATTCTAGAGCCAAGGAATTCTGAGAGTTTACTCAAAGAATTAAGAAAAATCATTTCAGTGATTTATCCCATACATGCAACCTTTAATTACTGTCAAACATTTTCCAATGTATGACATTAAGAATTAAGAAGTTCTTTTCATAAAATAACCGTCAAACATTTTCTAATGTAAGACATTAAGAATTTCTCTTCATAGAATATCCATCAAACGTCTACTAATGTAAACACTAATAATTGAGAATTCAAAAACACAAACAGTTGTCGAGCATTTATAATGTAAGACGTTTAAAAGTATAAGAATTTTGCAATAAAGGCACTGAAGCGAAAGCTATGCTATTGCTTCTAACAAAAAATTCACAAGTGCATCATTTAATTTTCATTGATACACAGTAGAAGCTACTCGAATAGCAATATTTTTGCATTAATATTCAAATACAACTTCGATCTAACGATAAAATCTGTCATGGATGTTTCATCTTATGACTAAGGATAATTTGCCTTCAATGAAAATCAAAGTTAAAACAGAGCGACTTCACTATGAGAATAAAAGGAAAAAATCAAGCACTCAAATTTAAGAAATGATTAGGGATGTGACAAACATCCAAATGATTGCAGGCCTTTGTGCTGAGCAATAAATCATCTTCTGTTAATGAAAGACAACGGACAAAGGAGTGACAAAATTAATGAGTAACAAAATTCGATTTGTTGGAAGGTGTATCGCTCCAAAGAATGTGACAAACATTCGCAGGCCTTCATGCTAAGCAATAAATCATCTTCTGTTATTGGATGACATTTAAATTTAAAATTCAATGAACCTTTTGTACAATAAACCTTTGTAATCGCTTTGACAACGCATGGAACAACTTTTGTTGTTTCCATTAATTAATAAAAACAACTTTGTTATTTTCCCTACCTAATTAAAACAACTTAGTGGAACAACTTCTGTCGAATCCATCTATTAATATTTAAATATCTAAACCAGGAAATCTTACTGATCCTCACAGTTCACTGTGCGGACAAAAGAAGCGAAAGATATTGGAAAAATGCAACTACTTGAGCAATAAAACTAGTCCCAACAGTTCTCTGGGCGGACAAATTGGGAAATTCAGGTTGCACATCAGAAACACATCGACTGAACTACGTGAACAAACACACCAACATTTCCGAAAGCTACGCTTATCGGAATTTTGATTGTCTAATCAGCATATATCCAAGATGGAGTGTAACAAAAACAAAGCTTATTAAGGATCTAAAAATTCAGACATGGAAAAATTCTGCACATAAATCCGATAAATATAGAGGAATTCACTCATCAACCCTGAGGATTAGCTTCTGTTGATCCTCATTGATTAAAAATTTACATGCTATGAAATCGGTCAGGAACAACAAAAAGATGGACAACTCACCAGATAACAATTCTGGGAAAATTGGCAACTCTCGAAGAGGGGAGTGTGTCGCGGATCGCTCCAAAGTGCATTCTCTTGCTCTAAGAGCAAGAGAAATATTTTAGTTTAATAATTGGCTGGGAAAGTTAATTTCTATTTATTTCGCTTATCTTCCTCTTATGGACGCGTCAACCACTCTTGTAGTGGAAGACTAGCATTAAATTGTCAACTAAGCTCACTTTGGATATGTCGAAACTCTTAGAGCTATCGACTCGTTCTTTATCTCTGACCATACATTCTTCTGAAAGGCAAATGGATTACTCATCCGCTCATGTCAATCCTTCTTAAATGGCCTGTCTTCCCAAACACTAAAGATTGTTCATCCGCCTATGTCGATCACTCTCAGAGTGAACGACTCCTCAAATGGTAATGGCCTGCTCATCCATGTCGGGCACTCTTAGAGTGAACGACTCTCATCTCACACATTAATTGCTTGCTCATCTCGCCATGTCGCTCATTTTCCTAGTGGGCGACCTTTGCTTTGTCTCCGCACAATTACAACTCCCCGCCTATTTGTTCAATCTGGCTTTTCTTTATAAGAAAAAGACATGGAGAAGAATTAGTTTCATTTTATATAATTTTAACCTTTCTTTCACTTTTCACAATTATTTTCCAATGTAAATAAAAACTTCCCTTTTATCCCTTTTTTCTTTTATTTTCCCCATTAATGTAAATATTTATATTATTCCTTTTGACTTATTTACCTGTATTTATTAAATAAATTAAATTATTCGACTATTCTTATTTAAATAAATATTTATGAATTAACTTTTATTATTAATAATTACTTAGTCATCATTGCCTAGTCAACTACTTCGTTGTACTCATTAAATGAGCTACAAATAATGACTTATTTCTACTTATTCCTGGCCTTCACACGTCAAAATAGGGAGTTCCGGGATTCTTCCCGGGCTCAATGGCCACGGCAGACGCGATTTTGCGGGAAAACCTGTATCTTACAACATGCCTTCCATCATGCGGCATCTTGCCAAAATCAGTCGGGGACCTATGGCTCCGCGACGGAACATGATTCCCCGACAATTTTTAAATTATTTTTAGCTACTTAATTTGTAAATTATTTATTTAAAAAATTTATGTTCTTCCAGTTTATGAGGAGTCCAATGAAAAATTTTAAGTCCAATGGATACTTGTGATTTTTATGTAGAAGTAGCAGACTCGGCGGATTAGGTTCTTCTTCCTTCCTTCTCTAATAAATAAATGTTTCCAGCTTAGCTCTCTCTCAAAGTTGCTTTAATTCCTTGATTATGATCCATAAGGTCTGAAGGATTCATAACTTCCCTCCTTTAATTAAGTTATTCAAACCTTGGGATTTTGGAACCTAAAATAGGTTGTAACTATTTTAAATATTTTTCTATATTTTAAGGGTTTTACAACCCAAAAATCTTTAATATAGTAATTGGAAAGGATATAAAATAATAAATATAATTACAGACAAAAATATTTTCTTCAGAAAAATAAAACAAATCCCATGACCTCATTCAACATTAAATTATTTTAATAAAAACAATTTATGAGAATATTTTTAAATTATAGTTAGGTGGGCACTGTATAGTATGGACAAAATAATTTTTAATTAAAAGTAAAAGTAAAAATATTTAAAAGTAAAAAGTGTGGGATAATTAATTAAAAAATATTTTTTGTTTAATTTTCTTAGAATTAAATAAATTTGTATTTGTTATAAACAATTTAAATAAAGTTTTAGTAAACATTTTCGTAAATAACTTTGTAAAAAATTGTTATAATAAGGTGCGTTGCGAAATTATAACCGCACCCCAATTTTTTGAATTTACCAACTTCTCGATATCCTCTTTATAAAAATCCTGTCGGACATAATCTGAAAACTGTTTTGACTATTATTGACCTGATGTACTGGACGGAGTTTATTATTAAAATTTTAGCCAAATTGGATATCGGGAAGTTTGTAAATTCGAAAAATTGGGGAGCGGTTATAATTTTGCAACGCACCTTACTTGCTTGTAGAAATACTTCCTTTAACAAGAAAAGAAAAAAATGTTAATAGGAGAAATATATTCAACAATAATTTATTGTTTTGCTACATTTGGATTGTTTTCTAATTGGTTTTTAATTTGGCTAATTTTACGTTATACAATGAAAGAAATGCAAGTTTATAGCAAAATACTTTTACAAACTTGTTTTGTTGATATTGTTGGGATTTGTATGTTTGTTGTTTCTCAACCGGTAAATAAATATTTGGGCGCGGGAATGTTTTGGCGTGATTGATCTTCTTATAATCTGAAAACTCAGATTGTAAAAGGAAAAATTCAGATTGTAATTGTAAGAGAGATCCCTCTTACAATCTGAAAATTCCTGCTTGATTCATAATTAGGTAATTAATAATTAAAATCTGGATTTTTTCAAGGTTTTTATTTCCGATAATGGCACAGGTACAGTTTGGAATTACGGACCTATACATTTCTTACCAAATCCTTGGCAATGTATACTTTTATGTTTCAATTATTTTATGTCAAGAGTTACCTCAATGAATGTCTGTACTTTATTTATTTATCGTTATTTTGCTGTTGTTCAGTAAAACTTTTTTGAAAAAATTTTTTGAAATACTTTTTGTATTTAGAGGAGTTAACGTTAAATTTAAACATCAATTATTATTACTTGTTGGAATGACAATTCCAATATTTATATTAAATATTTTTGCATTTATATCAAACCAACCAACCCCAGAAAACGAATATTTAACTAATTATGAAGTGGCAAAAATATTAGAATTGGATAATTATACAATCGAAAATTATGTTGTTGGGCTTAGATCCAGAGTAAGATAATCCCTGATTGAGTTAAAAATACGAGACTAGACACGAAAAGTCTCTGAAGGCTTGAAATTTGACTTAAGGAAAACTCCCCACGTTCCCCGGAAGATTTCTGAACTGGGGAAATGAAAAGCTTTAAAAGAACTTTAATTTTTATTTAAAAAATTAATATTTACAGACTAAGGTTGGCGGTTCCGGTTATCCGGAACCGAAAAAAGACCGGATAACCGAAATCTTCGGTTCGGTTCCTAAAATGAGGAAAAATGGAAGAAATCTAGCCCTTTGGCCTTCCAAATTTCTCAAAATTTTTGCCTGCGGTGCTGAAAAAGGAAACAATCCTGGCTTAAAAATCTTCAAAATTCTCAAAATTTTCGCCTGCGGCGCTGAAAACGAAAACAATCATGGCTTAAAAATCTTCAAATTTTCGCCTGTGGCGTTGGAAAAAGAAGTCACTCACACCAATTACAATCACTCAATCACCCAAGTCCCCCAAATCGCTAATATCCCTGTTTATCCCTCTTAATCCACCTCCCCTTTATACCTCGATATACTCCTTCCTCAATAATCTTCTAATCCACCTACATCCCTCATAATTCATTAAATCTCCCAGTTATCCCTATTAATCCTTTGATATCACTCGATATCCCCTTAATCCATACAAATCCTCTTAAATAATATATTACATTGATTTTCCACCCGGATAGTCCACCCCTCTGAAACAATATAGTCCATTGATTCTCCACCGGATAAACTCTTCGAAATTCTTTGAATTTCAGGTAAATTCTTTGATCCACGCATTTATTGCACTTAGATAGCTCTGTTAATCCTAAATTCCCTCGATAACTCTGTTAATCCTCAAATCCATTCATAATTCCTCCTAATCTCTCTATATCCTTCCATGGGACTCAACTTTTCAGCGCCGCAGACAAAAATTTTGAAAATAAAAATTTCGGTTTCGGTTCCGGATAACCGAAGATTTCCCAGGAACCGCCAACCTTATTACAGACCAACGACCTATCAATTTTTACTGCAAATTATGCTTCAGCATTAACAATAATTAATTATATAATAATTATTTTTTGTGGAATAAGTATTCAAATACATGTTTATCGTCATTGTAAAGGTGTAGAAATGACTCAATTACGTAATATGAATAAACAATTAAGTATTGTTTTGGGGGCACAGGTGATTTGAAATTAAAAACACTAAAAATTCATTTCCTCATACCTTCAATAATTTATTTTAACAATTTTAGGCTATTCTTCCTTTATTACCTTACCTCTCCAGTTTATTCTCCAATTTAAATGTTTTATTTAATTTGCCTGGTTTACTTTCTTCGTCTATTGCGATATTCTTTAGTTCTAGTTTGGGATCTTTAGTTGCTTTTTTAAATCCTATTGTATGATTATTTATATTTTTTAAATTAAAGAAAATAAATTTAAAAGGTAACAATTTTGAGTGTAAGAAATTACAGACAAATAATTTTTCGATGCAAAAATAATTCAAATATAAATCAAGTTGCTCCAATGCCTGAAACTTCAATGCCGAAAAGAACTATACAATATATTAGATAATTATCTAGAGTTTAAAGTTTGGAAGATGCCGAATCCGGTTTCGGGATTCAAAAGAAATTTTATCCGAACCTGATTTTCGGGATCAAACCACGAAAATCAGGAAATCCCGATTTTTTGGACCCGGCTCCGAACCCGGATTTCTAAAAAATTATTTATAAAAATCTCACAAGAATTATGCATATTAATAAAAAATTAAGTAAATATTGGGACAATTAATTACATAAATATTGGGATTAATTTCCCATTTCGTATCGGAGCTTGTGTCTGCGCGATGGACTGATGTTGGACTCAGTTGGACTCTTATCCTGGTTTTCCTGAAAGCAAAAATACGAAAAGAATTTTTTAAATTTATTCTTCATCCCCTCAATTTTTAAATTATTTTTAGCTACTTAATTTGTAAATTAAAAGATTAACTTAAAAAAATTTTGTCAAGTAATTAGTTGGTCATTCACACAAAATTATCATGTAAAACAATAAAATTAAAGTTAATATTTGTACTTTTTGTCTAGTGAATTTTGGGGGACAAACACGGATAGAAAAAGATGGTTGTACGCCGGTTAGGCGCAGCAAATTTGGGCGCGGATTTGGATATTGCTCTCAATAAAGAGCCTAAAATTCTGAAATTTTGTTTAAATATTCCCTTTATCCTTAATTATTTTCTCTAAAAATTTCAGAATTTTTGGTCCATTACATATTTAAAAAATTATCAATATATGTAAACCTTTAAGGACAATTAATTTCTCGTTAAATTTTGACCTTTTCGGCCATAACCTTCAAATTATTTAACGAAATTTTAGAAATTTTTAGAGTTAGGCAATTGAATTGGACGTTAAAAAAGGTTACTTAAGTTGAGGTCTGTTTAATTTTGTAGGTATCTAAATTCGAAGTTTGACAATGTTTCAATTGTCAATGTTTGATTTTATTGATGTTAATGAATGTTTGATGTTTCAAACATTGACAATGTTTGAATGTTTGTTTGGTGTTTGATGTGTTGAAATGTTTGATGTTGTTTGTTTGACAATGTTTGTTGATGTGTTTGACAATGTTTTACAATGATGATGTTTCGATGTTGATAATGAACGTTTGATGTTTTTAAACAATGTTTGAATATTTGTTTGATGTTTGTTGTGTTGACAATGTTGATGTTGTTTGTTTGATAATTGATAAATAACAATGTTTGTTTGTTAATGACATTGTTTGTTGATGTTGTTTGACAATGTTGATGTTTCAATGTTGATAATTAATGTTTGATAAGTTTGATGTTTTTATTTGATGTTTTTGACTATATACAATGTTTCCGCCAAACCACCTTCGCGTCGAGACATCGTCACCCTTAAAAGAAAGTCTCTCTCCTTTTACTATGCACTTTCTCGCTCATTTCTACTTAAAACTAAGGGAGTACTTTAAGTTAAATAAACAGGGCTTTAAAATTGCAAAAGCCCCGAAAATGTGAAGGTAATCGAAAACAAATAAAAAAATAATTTTTTTTCTTGGCCTCGCTCCAATCGATTTTTGGTCAATAAAAATATTTGTCATTTTTTCCATTTATTTTGCCTCATTTTGCATTTTATCTCGGTTTTTTTCTTTGCTTTTTCTTTCTTGTATTTTTTGAATCATTCCCTCTTTTCTTTAAATAAAAGTTAAAAATAAGCTGATTTCTTTTTACTAATTTTTTAAGTTTAAAAATAACAAAAAAAAGTTATGGCCTACGCAACAAAATATTATGATTATCAGGTATTTATTGATTGTTAAGAAATATATTTTATGAATGGCTTATCATTGGGGCCAGACATGCACGAAACTCCAAAATTTTTTCAGACGAAACGAAACGAAACAAATTTTTTTAAAAATCGTTTCGTTAACGAAACGAGACGAAACAGTAAAAATTTAGCGAAACGAAACGAAACAAAACGAAACATTTTAATTTTCAAAAAATTTAATAAAAACGGTTTTATTTTATTAATTATTCGATTTTAGACACGTTAATAGGCTAGTTATGGCCTATAATTGATCTAATAGCTTAGTGGGCCTTAAATTGTGGTCCCAGGCTACAAAACTTTCGCGTTTGACCCATAATCCATATATCAGCCTTAATTCCACCAAATCGACTTTAATCGAATTATGTGTTGAGAATATGCGTATATCAGGGACCTGACGACCCGTTTCCTGATTCCCTAAATCGGGAATTAACTTTGTCGGAAATTACTATCCCCCAAACCCGTCCCTGATTCCCGACATTTTTTTAAATTTTTTAAACCCTCCAAATCCACCGATATCCCGTTTACACTCTTCCAATTTCCTATACCACCATTGCTCCCGCTGATATTTCTCAACTCAGATTTTTTGTTGATAACAACGTTCATGATTAGGGTTACCAAAATGGACAGACTCGGACCAAAAGATCGAGTCGGGTCTAAGATATTTGGCCTGAAAAGATTCGCTGGCCCGACTCGATAGAAACAGGCCCGAAAAAAGGCAACCATATTCATGATCATTGCCATCAGTTGCTAAACTTTATTAAAACTCTTGCGCCTGCCCTGATTGGTGTTAAGAGGCAGATCGATTCTATATGCCTAATCTAGCATAGAATTCGAGCTTTGCATATTAAAAAACAAAATCAAACGAGAAATTCAAAAAAATGTAGTAAATTATGCGCCGTAGGCGCTTAAAATCCAGATTTCAGCGCCGCAGGCAAAAATTTTTTGAATTTTGATCACCAAAGAGGAAAATTTTTCAGTTTTTGGGTGAATTTTTGGGCTAAAAAATGGGTAATGTTTCGTTAGCGAAACACAGGTGTTTCGTTAACAAAACGAAACGAAACAAATTAAAAACTGTTTCGTCACGAAACGAGACGAAACAGGAAAAAACATAACGAAACTAACGAAACAACGAAACGAAACGAAACGTTTCGTGCATGTCTGATTGGGGCTTTATTAAAATTCCTCTTAAAAATTAATTTAAAAATTTTACAATTTTTAAATTAATATTCACATCTGGCAGCCATCTCACCTTATAAGTTTTATACAGTATTTGCTCCATTACTTGCCTTCCCTAAATTAATTATCCCTCCCTATCAGTTACCCACAGGATTGAAAGAATAATTGTTGAAAGTGACTAATTTTAAACGGGTTTTTTATTTAAAAATTCCAAATTTTCCCATTAAAAAAACCCTTTTCAAGGTGGCAATAATATTCTTAATCCTCCTGGCTGGTATGGCGCTTCTAGCACTTGTTGTTGGTGCAATATATTTTATTTGTGTTGTTAATGTGAGTTTCACACTTTGTTGTAAAAAACTCTTATTCAGAGTTTTTTCTTTTCACTTCTAGCTAGACTAGAGGCTATAATTCTTAAATCCCGAAACGCTAGTTTTCATCTGATATCAGAGTCAATCCGAAAACCACTGGTCATGGCCCATGCCGATCCGGTCTTTTAGTTAATCCTTTTTGCCTTTGATAAAATCACGGAATCTGAGACAAGGAAAAAGTGATCTGAACGAACTAATATTGGCTATTGACAAGGGTTGTCGGTTTCAAACCGAACCGAAAAACCAAAGATTTTCTGTTCGGTTTTGGTTAGCCGAAGAATCTTCGGTTAACCGACAACCTTACTATTGACTCTTAGACTATCGTTATCTCAAAATTTTAACTATCAAAATTTAGATGCGAAACAATAAAAAAGGAACTGCCGGATTTACCCGATATCCTTCCGCAAGGAGTACAGTTCGAAGTAGTCGGTTTGAGGAATGGCCTTCACATCAAAGACAACAAACACAAGCATTTCCCCAACAACAACAACAATATTCACCTCATTTTGAAGGAATTGGTCCTCAACCTATGGGAGGAATGGTTCCAACTATTCAGGGACAACAAATGGGGAGGTTGAAATATACATTAAAATAATTGAGAATTTTTTCTTAAAAATTTGGAAAATTTCTAAAAAACAAAAGTCTTATTTTTGCAGCTATCCCAGTCCTCAGCAATTCCCAGTTGTTCAGGAACTGCAACCTGACTACTTTCAGCAACAAGTAATTTTAAATCTTATTGTTATGAGTAGGATTGTTGTTTTCGGACCGGGTCGACGTTCGAGTTATTTTTCTGGCCTCATTTTTATCGAGCCAGGCCGTTCGAGTCTTTTTCGGGCCAAAATTCGATGCCCGACTCGATCTTTCGAACCGAACCATGCCAGCAGCCCTAGTTAGTAGGATCAAATTACAAAAAAATTTTAATTTTTCTCTGTTAAAAAATTAAACTCCAAAATAAATTTTTAAAATAAAAAAATTCTTTTAGGGTCCAATAACGCAAACAACTGTATATCAATATGACCAACAACAACCAAGAACTTCAGCATCCTATCATATGTCTTCCGTTTAGAATAATCAAAATTATTGCCGAAGATGAACAGAGATAGCATTTCTATGATAGTTTTGGCCTGTCTTGAAGGAGGGGTTCTCTTTTACGAGAGAAATAATGAATCCTTTTTGAAAGCCCTCTAAATTAAGTTTAGTGGATCTGGGGAAATCTCCGAATAGCCTACCTTTTTCTAGTTTCGATACCTCTCCCTGCACAGATTAAGATTACGAGATATACCAGTTGTAAAAATGAGAGAACCTCCCCATTCTTTACTTAGGGCCAAAATTTTATTCTCGACCAAAAAATGTTTTTCAAGCAAAAAGTGCACTCCCGACATACCCTAGGGTTATTGTATCGTCGAGCTATAACTTTGTTCAGTCCGGACGCCCTAGTTAGTATTCTAATATTTCCCAACGAGTTGAAATAACTAAGGCGTCTGATAATTTTAAACAAAGCTGGTGGTGCATAGACTTAATGAATTTTATTTATCAGACGCATATACCTTTATTCGATATCATTTAAAATTTTCATTGTGCCAAGTTTTTAAAACTGCCTAACTACTTAATATTTAGTCATACTTAAATAATTTAATGAATAAAAATATTTTTTATTATGTTGGTCTACAAAATTTAAAAAATTACATTTTTGGAACTCATCAACATTTTTTCCTAATAATATCCTTCCAAAATACTTGGACACTCCCAGATTTATTGGATATATCGACATACGATTTTTTATTCATAATCTTTTTATATATTTATTCAGCAGCAAACTACCCTAATTTACAAAAAAATTTTTTGAAAACCAATAATTTTATCATGAAAAATTTTCAAAAGACGGGGTGTTCCAAAAAACTTAGACAGTTTATTAAACTTTACAAAAATGCTTAAACAATTACTAAAAGCAAATAAAAAATTCTATGAACATTCCCATTGATATAGAGTAGAAAATAAAAGAGAGCTAAGTCTTTATATTTCATCGGCGTCTCAAGAATCAACGTGAATTCTCGGTACAGTGCTTAAAAAATATTTTAACCCTCTTATAGCTTATATAAAATTCCTCTTTTGGGCTATTTAAAGCCCATAAAATTTGATATAAAAAAGTCGGTGCCTATCTGTTTGGCACATGTGTATACTTAAGCTTAAAATGCTTAAAACTCCCAAAATACTCCCAAAAAGATCATTTTAAGATTCCTCAAACTTTATGTACATGAGTTCGTTATTAATCAAGTTATCTTTTTTTTACTAGTTGATTATTTAACATATTGTATGGTTCTATCCGGCATTGAAGTTTCCGGCATTGGAGCAACTTGATTTATATTTGAATTATTTTTGCATCGAAAAATTATTTGTCTGTAATTTCTTACACTCAAAATTGTTACCTTTTTTAAATTTATTTTCTTTAATTAAAAAAAATATAAATAAACTCACAATAGGATTTAAAAAAGCAACTAAAGATCCCAAACTAACCCCAAAAAATATCGCAATAGAAGATGAAAATAACCCATGCAAATTAAATAAAAAATTAAAATTGGCGAATAAATTGGAGATGTAAGGTAATAGAGGCAGTATAGCCTAAAATTGTTAAAATAAATTATTGAAGATGGGGTAATGTGGAAATGGATTTTTAGGGCTTTTTAATTTCAAATTTCACCTGTGCCCCCAAAACAATACTTAATTGTTTATTCATATTTCGTAATTGAGTCATTTGTACACCTTTACAATGCCGATAAACACAAATTTGAATACTTATTCCACAAAAAATAATTATTATATAATTAATTATATTTAATGCTGAAGCATAATTTGAAGTAAAAATTGATAGGTCGTTGGTCTGTAAATGTTAATTTTTTAAATGAAATTTAAGGTTCTTTTACAAAGGAGAGGCTTTTGGGTGTCCGTGGGACTTCGTGATGAAATTTGGTAGACATGTAGAAATTTGGTAGACCCTCTCTATTGTGAAACTTGAAACCGTTTCGCCCGAAGTCCCGCGGACACCCAAAAGCCTCTCCTTTGTTAGAGCTTTCCATTTTCTCGGAGAACGTGGGGAGTTTTCCGTAAGTCTAATTTCCAGTTCCAGCGCCTTCAAGAGACTTATTTCATGTCTAGTCACATTTAACTGAATCAGGGATTATCTTACTCTCGATCTAAGTCCAACAACATAATTTTTAATTGTATAATTATCCAATCCCAATGTTTGTGCCAACTCATAATTAGTTAAATGCTCATTCTCTGGTGTTGGTTGGTTTGATATAAATGCAAAAATATTTAAAATAAATATGGGAATTGTCATTCCAACGAGTAATAACAATTGATGTTTAAATTTAACTTCAACTCCTCTTAATACAAAAAGTATTTCTAAATTATTTTTCCTAAAGTTTTACCGTACAACAGCAAAATAACGATAAATAAATAAAGTACAGACATTCATTGAGGTAACTCTTGCCATAAAATGATTAATTCGGAGAAGAATAGATTGCCAAGGATTTGGTAATAAATGTATAGGTCCGTAATTCCAATTTGTTCCGACACCATTATCAGAAATATAAACCTTTTTGATGTAAAGATTTTGGATTATTGGATTTTTTGCAATAGGATTCTGTTCACTAAAACAAAGTTAAAAATAACTTACCGGTCTCACTATTATTGCCTTTTTTTTATATTTTAGTTATTTTTGACTGGTTATGTGTAAACTAAAAATGAGACAGATGTTCAGTCTGGTCAATGAACTTCATTTTCTTTCATATTTTTGAAATCCTATGAGCAGATAAAATTATGTCTGACGTCGTCGTCGGAGCCGAGTTTGACAAAAGGAGTTGGGTAATATGTTTAGATAATATATTTTTCCAGCACCCAAATATTTATTTATTTACCGGTTGTGTCAAAACAAACATACAAATCCCAACAATATCCACAAAACAAGTTTGTAAAAGTATTTTGCTATAAACTTGCATTTCAATCATTGTATAACGTAAAATTAGCCAAATTAAAAACCAATTAGAAAACAATCCAAATGTAGCAAAACAATAAATTATTGTTGAATATATTTCTCCTATTAACATTTTTTCTTTACAAAAAAAAATTATGTCTAGTAAAAATTTTTCAACTTAATTTTTATGTTTATGACAAGCACAACTTTATTTATTTCTTAGAAAATTAAACAAAAAATATTTTTTAATTAATTATCCCACACTTTTTAAGCTCATATTTAATCAAATAATTTAATGCTAGCATAAGTCAGAAATGTTTCCTGTGAGAAATTACCCGTCCCATGAAAGTAAACTTGTCCCAAAGTGGTTTGTAAGCCTAATGAAAGTATGCCCCTTTAAAATATTTATACTCAACAATGAACAATTTTTTAAAAATGTTTGGAATAACTTAAGTTGTTTGACAAACAATGTTTAAAAACATTTTGTTTTTACAGCATGTTTTGATGTTTTGAATAAAAAATTATTTGGAAAAACAATTGTTTTTAATAATGTTTTCAGTAATTGTAAAACATGTTTTAATGTTTGAGAAAATGTTTTAATGTTTGTTTTGTTTACAAACAAGACAACAATATTTTTGAACAAACAGACATTATTGACAACAAATGTTTTTCAGACAATTTTATGTTTTATTTAGATGTTTTGTGTTTTAAAAATGTTTTTAACAACTAAATGTTTGGAACAACTAAAACTTATTCTTAAGTTTCTTTAAAGGAGTTTTAGGGAAACATTTTTTGTTTAGAGGAATTTGTTTTGTTTCTAAGGTTGTTGAAAAATAAGTGTCTGAAAAATAAATGCGTAAACAACATCCAAATCTTTCAGTAAAATAACTTTAGAAAATTAAAAAAAAATTAAAATTATCCCACACTTTTAATTTACTTTATGTTTACTTAGAAAAATAATTAAAAATTTTATTTAAACTTTAACAATATTCTCACGAATTTTTATTGTTGTTTAAATTAATAAAAAATTAACCCAACCTAAACAGCGAAATAGGGTCAACCCTGAAGACCTACGCCCACAAAACCTACACCCACAACCATCACTTTGATAATTTATTTTTAATTTTACTCCCCTATTTTGACTGGTGCATGGAAACACTTCAATTTTTATTTTGAAAAGACATTAAGAAAAATCTACAAAAATTCGAACAAGCATATTTATTGATGCTAAGAGGAAATAAAAAAGAACTAGGCCCATATCTTGTTTTAGAACCGCGATCTCGATACCCTGAAATCAACATAGAATAGGTAAGCAACTTTAAAAAAATTTTCGACCTCTTTTGGTACGGGTCGACGCAGAAGACCCACAGACAGAAGACCCAAGGACAGAAGACCCACGGACAGAAGACCCACAAGGACAGAATACCCACAGACAAAAGACCCACAACTATTTTTCAGTTTTATTGTGCATAAATTTTGGCGCGAGGGATTTGTTAATTTTATTAGTTTTCCACAATAAGAGGTTGATCCAAAAACGGGGATGTTATTTTAACAATATGGGATGTTGTTGCAAAAACGGGTGAATTTTCGGGATTTTTAATATTGTCAAGGTCGTGTCAAAAAACATAATCCGATTAGGATCAGATATAAAAATGGTAGAAAAATAGCTAATTGGCCTTCCAAAATTCAAAGAATTTACACCTATGTTGCTAAAAAAGTAGAAACCTTGCTTCTTGCCCTTTCATAATTCCCAAAATTTTTGTCTGCGATAGATTAGGGGACATTTAGATTATAGATCAAAGAGACATTTAATATGATGGGGTATTTAAGATTAACTGGATTATAGCGAGAAGTCAGTTAAGTCCACATGGAGGGATGTCGTGGATCATTGGTATTAGCAGAGATTAGGTAATTATTTCTGAGTAAGATGGAGGGATATCGGTTGATAAATGCGGATTAGTAGAATTATAAAAGCTTAAAAGGTTTAAATCCGTTTACTCCCCTTTAAATCCCCTGACATATCCGATTTTCTGTTTGAGAGAGATATCGGAGTATTACTTCTCCCGGTTCCTGTTATAAACAATTTAAGGATAAGAATAGACATCGGTGGATCTGAGATTTTGGTTTTACCCCTATATTCTCTAAATCCCACGCTAAACCAACATATCCCAATTAATCAGCCGCTCTTCAATCCACTTTTTCTTTAATCAAATTTTATTTATTAACTTTGGAATAAAATTTTTTTTAATATTTTAAAAATATTTTTTTTAATCTTGTGCCTAGAAAAATAGACAAGTCTTTTTCAAAATTGCCTAGAAAAATGGACAAGCCTTTTTCAAAAATTTCAGAACTCTTCTTAAGTTTTGGTTAAAAATTTTTCCTGTGGGTCTTTTGTCTGTGGGTATTATGTCCTTGTGGGTCTTCTGTCTGTGGGTCTTTTGTCTGTGGGTCTTCTGTCTGTGGGTCTTTTGTCTGTGGGTCTTCTGTCTGTGGGTCTTCTGTCTGTGGGTCTTCTGTCACTACGCCTTTTGGTATGTTTTAAATTTTTCTTTTAGGCTCATTCGAAAGCCCTTGAAATTCTCTACAATTTAGCAATAATCTTATCTCACAGAAAATTCGGCGAAACGCCGAAAACAGAAAATTTACAGAAAAACAGAACGATAAATAAAATTGTATATTTTTGTTAAAATTTAAAAATATTATTCGAAAAATACTCTATTAAGATTCACTTTATTAAACCCTTCGGAACAACTCTAACATAAATTTTAACCAGGAAAATTTAAGACAAAAACCAAAAAATATTAATTCTAATCAAAACAAATCCCTCTTTTTTTTCTCATTGTTTTGTCATTTTTAATATTTGTTTCATATGTACTTCAATATAATCTTGAAAAGCTGCTGCATTTTTAGGGGCAATGTGTAACCGAATTTGTTTTAATGATTCTGCAAATATTTGGGAATCTAGAGGGCTGAGACGTTTCTTTTCTGCTCCAATTGTTCGAAGCTGTTTTTAAAATAATTTTGAAAACTTTGAAAATTTAAAAAATTTCGATTCATAAGGTACAAAATGGTCATAGAGAAAACTATGATTACCAGACCGTCTCACGGATACTGATTTTGGTATCCGTATCAACATATTTACGGCGGATACAGGCGGATATCCGCAGGCATTTTGATATTATCTGTATCCATATCCGTATGCATGAGTAGGTCTGATAATTACTCCCATTTTGCTTCTGACCATTTTGTACAATGAAAGCAATTTGTCTAACTAGAAATTTCAAAAATATTTTTAAGAACCTGTAAAAGTAGAGAAATTAATGAAGTTATTAAATGAAGTATTCGTTTGTTGCGAACATTTAATTCACTGTTACTAAAAAATTAAAAAAAATTAAATTAACAAAAATATAAAAAATTACCAATGTTTGACGATTTGGAAGGCATGTGTCTAAATAAAAATAAATTTAGAAATGAATTTTTTTATAAATAATATAGCTAGCTAGCAGGGGCACGCCCAAGTAGGCGCGCAGCCATAACAGCGCAAAGCCATAAACTTGCTGGAAAATTTTTTGCCCTCGTCAATTTTGGTACCAATCTCTTTAGCTCGATGAGAAGAATCGTTTAATACTAAATTTGGTAAGATTCGGAATCTTGAAGCAGATATATGCTTTGCGCCGTTATGGCCGCGCGCCTACTTGGGCTGTACCCTAACTAGCACTCTGATAACGAAACTAAAGCGAAAATATTAAAAACTATTCTCCAATTAAAAATTAAAAATAAATTTTTAAAACAAACATTGCATGTTTTTCTGAATATTTCAGGCCTGTCCATTGGTGTTGGATTACTTAAATGTGGAATTAATGCATTATAATGTAAATGTATTGATGACATATAAGATTCCAAAAGTTTATTTACTGTTTCCAAATCGAGAATTATTTGAGCAAATTTTATCTAAAATTTTAGGGAATTAATAAAATAATGAGAAATATTGAAATAGAAACCATTTAACATCAAAACTCAAAATCACTCCCTCCCGCCGAAAGTAGAGTTAATGGATACCAATGGCGTATCCAAAGGGGCTGATACCAAATGGGGTAAAGTGGGAAAAATTGTAAGAAGACGGTCTAAGAAGCCCCCCCCCCTCTCCCAGAAACCGACCCCCTGGATACACCTTTGCTGGAACGAAAGAAACCAAGGTATTCTAAATACCGTGAAAGCTCTAATAGAAGCCCGGTCCTAATAGAAGCCCACCCAATGGGGGGTATTGAAAAATACAAGCCCAGGGCTTCTATTGGAGCTTTTACGGTGTTCGGTTTGGCTTCTAATGATGACAAGAAATTTTCCTATCCCCATGGCAAAGTCATTCCTAAACATTAGTGATGCTCGGGTATCCCGATCCCGACTCGGGAAAATTTTCCGAGTTTTTGGCCTCCCGATCCCGACTCCCGGTGTCAATTCCCGACTAAGTCGGGAAATTTTTACACCCCTAAGAATGGCTTTTTCAGGCAAAATTATATTTTTATTTATAAAAAATGAAGAAATCTGGCCTCTTGGTCTTCCAAAATTCTCAAAATTTTCGCCTGCGGCGCTGAAAATGGAAAAAGCTGTGGAGTTCTAGTATAGAAGATTTCTGCGATTTACTAGGATTATGGTGAATCTGAAGAGATGAGGGATTTGCAGTAATAAAGAGAGATAAAAATGAGTGATATCAATGGATTTGAGTGATTAATGTTGCATAGGGGGTGTTAATACTATAAAGGGGACGATGATGGGACGATGATGATGATTAATCTTTTTTTTCTCGTGATAACGATTTAAATTTAGTATTATTTTTCAACTCCAATGTTCTCTAAATTTTTGCCTGCAGCGCAAAAAATGGAAGAAATCTGACTTCTTGACCTAAAAGTTCTCAAAATTTTCGCCTGCGGCGCTAGTAAGAAAATGCCTGGCTTCTTTACCTTCCAAAATTTTCAATATTTTCACCTACAGTGAAAAAAAATCGGAATTTTTGGCGCCGAAGGCGCCAAAAATTTTTTTACTGCTAATTCCCGACTCCCGATCCCGACTCCCGAGGTCATTTCCCGACCCGACTCCCGTTTCCCGGGTTTTTTCTTCTCCCGAGCATCACTACTAACATCTCCGTATTTATGACCTTTTTGGCCCTTCTAAAATCCCACTAATTTTCGTTTGCTGCTCTGAAAAGGAGGACATATGTAGAATAAAAACACCCCTAATGCTCTACAACTTTGGGGACCCTATCACTCAATCTTCATTTTAAAAAAAATTAAAAATAAACTTTAAATTCATGTGGATATTTTCCACCAAATAAATTCATCCGTTCAGCACAATCATTCATCGATATCATATTTGAAATTAATTGTTTCTTAGTTTCCAAAACTTTGCATAATTTAACAAGAATTACAAGCATTCGAACTGGAAAATTTCCAACTTTTTCTTCTTTTCCTGAAAAAAATTTCATTAGAATTTTAATACACCGTAAATGCTCTAATAGAACCACATGTGCTCCTATTTTTCGATTCTCTAGTAGGGTGTGCTTATATTAGGGAGTGTGCTTCAGATAGAGTGTGGTTCTATTAGAGCATTAACGGTAGTTGGATTACACTATAGCTGCACATATAGTTTAGGTATAACTCAATTTATGGTCCAACTTTTAAATTAATTAATTGGCCACTTGATGGAAAAGCTCCCCTAAAGATATGTTAGGATACATCACATTATAGTATAAAGTATAATTTTTCAGACGGGAGAGTGTATCCTACCGACTGTAGTTAATTATTTCTAAAGAGATGTTAAAAGGATGGAATTTTTTAAAAAGACGGGTCTTTGTAATATCCTAAGCGCATCAACTAACAAGCTCACTCAATTAATCCCTGAATGTGACATTCTAAAAATAAGTGACATTCTAATAACTGACATTCTAATAACTACCCAGCCCAGTAAATCCCCCCAAAAAATAAAAACCTATAACAGCTTTAACTGCCGGTTTATCTCTAGTTTCACTTTCATTTTTAGCCAAAGAATGCAAAATTTGTTGATTTTCAGTAATTGTAGGTTTTGAATGTTGTTGATATTCTGCTACATTTTTAGTTAAATTATTTTGATTATAATTTATTGGTTGCTGTTTTTCTAAAGAAATTGACTGTTGTTGAGAAGAGGAAGAAGATTGTTGTTGTTGCTGTTTTTGCGGGGATTTTGTTGTAGATAATGGATTTATTATTCCACTTGAACGACTTCTGTTGGCATGATTTTGTTCCAAAAAGTATTGTATTGATAAAAGATCTGCTGGTTGGTCAAACATTAATTCATAATCCTAAAAAAAGAATTTTTTAATTTTTTTTAAATTATAGGGGCTTATTGCTTGTAATAAATAAAGAAGGAAAAGAATAGACCAATGTGTGTCATTCAATTAATCTTGGGAAAAATTAAGTTCGGAATTTTGAGAACATTCAAAAAAATAAAAAATTTAGTTCCACAAAGATTGTAGATAAATTTTAAGTTTTTATAAAATTTTTATTTTTTGTCTCAAAAATATAAACGAAAAAAAGGTAGTCAGTTAGTTAACAAAAAATACAAAAAAAAATATTGTTAGTTTAAAAATAGAAATTTGGATTCAACAACGGAAGAGGCTTTAATTGGAACCACCAAGAGAAAAAGGCTAAAATCAAAAAAAATCAGAAACCCAAAGTTGTAATTGTTACTTATTTATTAATAGGACAACTACATATGTAGAATGTGGGGATACCCAAAAATAATTTTAAAAAAACTCGTTCAACTCCAAATATAATTTTTTGTCGAATCCCTCCTCATATTTAAAAAACCCTTATTTTATCAAAAAAAAACAAACTTTAATAACACTCGGAGGAATTGCTGAATCTTCAAAAATAACTCGGTAAGATCCTTCCCCAGCAGAGACAGCATCAATCGAACCAGCATAAATTCCATCTTTTGGATTATGAACACGAGCATAAATTCTTTGTCCCAAAACTGGTGGACGAGGCAAATATGAAGGTAAATCAATTGAATCATCATCTATTGAAGAACAAGTCCCTTCATAGATTTGACGTATTTTTTGTCTTAAATTAAGAAAAAATTTAAAAGAATCCTAATTAAACAGCTATTTTGTTTAAATCCCACCCCCTACTTATTGAGTCCAACAAATATTAAAGTCAATCATTTCAACAACTTTATAGTACCCCTAAAGAAAGATTTTTATAAAGAACACTAGTGGACCAAGTAAAATTTTAAAGCTTTAAGAAAGAAAATGAGACTCGAAAAAGTAAGGGGTAATACAAAAAGAAAGCCAAAAAATGAAGAAAATTACAGAAAAATTGCACTAAATACAATGAAGAAGCTAACATATGTAAGTAGAAAGGTCATAAGCTTATCAGTTTCAAAACTAAAAATAGTTAAAAGCTCAATAAAAAATAATATGTAAAAATAATTTACCTATCCCCCTCTCCTTCCGAAATAAATTAAAAACCTGACCTACTCCCAAACAAATAATAAATTTTTAAATCCTTTCTCCCCTGACAAAAAAAATAAAAATATTTTTCCAAACCGTTTTTCTTCCAACGCTTCTCTTTCTTCATTCAAAAATGCTTGAGAACAACGTCTAGGCCTTCCAACAAGTCTTCTAACTTCTCTCCATTCTGGCTTTCTCATTTTTGTGCATTTTAAATTTGGAAAAGATTCTTTCATTAATTGGGCAAATTCATTTTCTGACAAAAATATTTGTTGATCAACACCCGAGTAAAAATACTCGCAAAAAACGAAACGACGAGCTTTTGGTAATTTTAGGACATTCTGAAAATTATTTTGAAAATTAAAGAGTCATTTAAACAAGATAAAGCAATTTTTAGTAAAAAATTAAGGAAAATAAAGGATACAACCAGATACGGGTATTTTAGGATTCCACAACATTTTTTAAGTTTGTGACATGCAGAAAGTGAGTTTAAGATCATCCAATAGCTTGTTATTTTTTGTCTACTCTATGGGTCACTTAAATTCTAAAAATTGATATAAGCTAACGAATAATCTTGGAGCCAGTTTTCCGCCAAGCACGTAGCCAGGATTTTTTTAGGGTGGGGGGCCAATGGAGGGAAATTTTTTTGCACCGAATTTTTGGCGCCGAGGGCGCCCCCTGGCTACGGACCTGGTTGCCGCAGATTACAGAAACAGACTGCAAGAAATCCAGAGATACTCAGTAAAAACCAAAAATAAACGAAAAAAAGAAAATAGAACGCCCTATCCTTTTTGCCCTATTTTTCAAAGAAAAAATTTTCAAAGGATTTTCACTAAAATTTTTTTAAATTTAAAAACCTCATATTCCGCGTTTTTACCTTCAATTTCCTCAAATCCGCCTTCAATTGTGCTGATAACAAATCTGCTACAGCCCCTTGTTGAAATGTTGCCGTTCTAGATTGTTGCCCTCCCCGCTGGTTTCCACCACTTTTTGTGGCCACATTTGTGTTTGAAGGAAATTTTACATTAATTTTTTGTTTGTTTGTGTTTAGTGTATTTGTAACATTTGTATTGATGTTGTTATTGTAGTAGGTAGCTGAAGGGCTGTTATTACCACCTCCGACAACGACAACTGTGTCGCTCTATAAATTGAAGAAAAATTTTAAAGAAATTTCAAAAAAAAATTTTTTGGTTTTTCAAATTTAAAAACCCCAAAGACACAAGAGTCACATGTTGGAAACAAAGAAGCTTTAAAGTTCTTCACCTAAAAGGGAATCTAAAGTCGAAAAATCATCGAAAACCCCAAAAAATCGGAAAAAGTCTGATATGTTAAACTTAACAAAATATTTTCAAACTTGTATCAAGTCTAGGCATCTATGTAATCTTAAAGACAGGAAAAGCTTTCGTTTAGACGTTCAGGTATCCGAAACCGAGTAATCCGAATCAAGTTACTAGGTTCAGTTCCGAATCGAAAAGAAATAATTGGGGTCTATGAACTAGAGACCGGTGCGGGACGGGATCCGCGCGGGATTTTGCGGGATCCCGTCCCAGAATCCCGCAATTTTTCAATTTGCGGAATTTATCCCGCGGGATCCCATCCCGCAGATTTAAAAAAAATCCCGTATGCGGGATCCCGCAAACGCGATTTTACCGGTCTCTATTATCCCACTAAAATTCCCTATAGGGTTTTTACATCCATTTGATAAAATATTGATTTTATCAAATTCCTTCCAGAAATTCCTTCCAAAAAATTCTTCCAAAAAATCCTTACATAAAGATTTGTTGCATGCCCACGAAGCGGATATCGATGATATTGTTGCTGTTTTTGAGAAGGTGTTGAATCAGTATTTTCAGTCATTTAATTTGAATTATTGCCTGAAAACATTAAAAAAAATTGCCGTAATTTTAAATTCGAAAAAATTTATTGTGATTTTTTTGAATTTAAAAATTGTAAAGAAAGGAAAAAATTGTTTTGTGCTAAATTTTCAAAATTGGGTATTTAAAAATGTAAATAGAACATGTAGATTTAACTGACTGGTAGAACACCTGTTCGTATTCTTATCGATAAAAAAATTCTAAAAATCGAAACAAGTAAAGAACAAAAAAATACAAGCTTTCGGAATAATGGCTTTTAAGAATGTTTGTGTGTCTCTCCTTTATCTATGTTTTCTTTCTCTTTCTCTAACAGTTGAGTGCGACCAGTTGAGTGCAGTTATCCGCTGTCTTTTTTTAACCATTCTTTTTATTTGGGATTTTCTTTCGGTCTTAGAATGAGGTTATACCTAAATTAAAAACAAAGCTAGGCTCTTGTCCAGTTTATGAGTCCCATGAAAGTATATGCGTCCCATCAACAAAAAATTGGATTTTTCTTGGTGTTGCAAAGTAGGGGTATGGTTCCAAAGCATTTCTTCATGTTCGGGATCTACGTCCACTGGGTCTGGGACCGTTCCTTACCCTATCTCTGAAATTTCTGAAAGTTATAGCCAATTTTTAAAAATTTCAGAAAAACGATTTTAACTTTCAGAAATTTCGAGGTATAGGGTAAGGAGCGGTCCCAGACCCAGTGGACGTAGATCCCGAACATGAAGAAATGCTTTGTAACCATACCCCTACTTTGCAACACCAAGAAAAATCCAATTTTTTGTTGATGGGACGCATATACTTTCATGGGACTCATAAGCTGGACAAGAGCCCAAAGCTAATTATAAAATTTGGCAAAAAAATAATAGTGTTCATTTCACTTATTAAATTAGTGGCCCTAAGTAGAGCCGTTTGTGCCGAGGTTTTCGTTGTTGATATTCTATCACCGCTTCTATTCCTTCCCAAAACGCTTAGCAAGCTTGCTAGGCAAAACCACCTTGGAAATAGTACACTGAACACAACATTAACACAATTTAGAACATTAATCCTTTAGCTCTAGAAAGATTGAAAATTTGCAAAAAATAAAACATGCTGCTTAGAATAGCATAACGATTTCACTCTATTTAAAAAACTAAAGCATCGTACCCAATATCCATCCAACAATCTTCGATACACATACCAAAACCCGTTGAACTCTAATCCAGCTAATATAAGAATATTTCAATTTAAGCTTCGCCAAAGGCAAAGCATTTCCAAAATTTCTCCCAAGAAGCCACTCTCGCAAGGGCAAGGTCTTAATATTTACCTTATTTCTTGGGTAATTAACCAAAGACTTCAACCAAATGAGAGTATATTTGAAATAACCATCGATAAATTTCAGCTGTGATATAAAATTTGACATTTATTTAAAAATAAAGGCAAAGATGGAAATATTTTTCCCTATATCTCTTTCATTTATTATTTCTCTAATTCTATAGCAATATATAGTCTATAACAAAAATGCCTATACTTGAGAAAATAACGAAACGAATAAATTCAACTAAATTTCATAACGTCCAGATAGCTAAATTATTTAAAAATGTGAAGCAATTTTAACATTCATATTCAAACGGATACTCAACTGCTCTGAATAGAAATGTTTTCGGTTTAAAATTTAATTATAAAATACTATAGTAGTCAGACTACAAAACTTTTTTTAATTTTTAAAATTTTCCATGAAATTAGTGTCTGTATAAAAGAGTACAAAGGCTTTAAAACTTTTTGTAGTTTAAGTGCATCTTCTTGAAAAAAAATAATAAGCACATTATGAGCTTTTCAAATAGATTGAATACTTGGAAAAGGTTGCCAGTTAGACAGGAAATGCTCTATACGCACTTAACATTCGGCACTCAAACGTCCTGATTTTTAACTTTTTTGACTTGGGTACATCCCAATTAGGCGCGCGACCATAACGGCGCAAAGCGATAACTTGCTTCAAGATTCCCGAATCTTCCAAATTTAGTGTTAAATGGTTCCTCTCATCGAGCTAAAGAGATTGGTACCAAAATTGATAAGGGCCAGAAATTTTCCAGCTAGTTATGGCTTTGCGCCGTTATGGCCGCGCGCCTACTTGGGTTTGTCCCGTTTGACTTTATTTTCTTCAGAAATTTTTTTCCAATTTTTCAGACAAAATTCAACAAATTCTTCGGGGTCTCCTTTTAAAAATAAAGTTTGAAACCCTGATTTTATTTCAAATTTAAGACTCTAGCAACCCCAGATCGGTTGCATGGAAGCATGCGTCAATCAATTAACGTCCGATAATTTAATTTTTTTACCCGTTTACTCAGACTAGTAATAAATTCAATGATATTAACTTCCGTTAAATTTTGTGTGGAATTATTCCTATCTGCCAGTCATTTAGTGGATTTGGAGTATTTTTAATAGAAAAAAGATTTTTAATTTTCTAAAATTTATTTAAAAAATTTTTTTTAATTCTGCCTCTAAAGGAGAATGAGAATTTTAACAATAAGTTTCACTCTCCTGTTTCTGTAATGGATTGGGAACCGTTTGCCTAATTTACGGTCTTCCATTACTTTCCCAATTTTTCCTCGTTTTTATTAGAGCTCGACGCGGGACGGGATCTCGCGCGGGATTTTGCGGGAGCCCCGCAATCCCGCACTTTTTTCGATTTGCGGGATTTATACCGCGGGATCCCGTCCCGCAAACATTTTTTAAAAAATTTTATCCCACGGGGTCCCGCAAACGCGATTTTGCAGACCCTTAGTTTTTATCTCCTCTTTCTCATCGATTATATTTTCTTATCTTCATCCACGTTTTTGTCTCCATATCCCATCCCCCCCCTCCCCTCAAATTTTCCCTCTATAAAAATTTAATTGTCTTCATCGCGTCTCTAATTGATTTTTCTTTTTGATTTTATAAATTTTTATTTTTTAGCTTCGGAAAAATTGGCTATTCGGCTTTGGCATTGCCCTTTTTTGACCCGATAAAATGTCTGTTGTCGAGAAAAAAACTTTGGATTACACTGTGGACTTTCCCAAACTTCCGGATGCTCCTTCAGCAACTTCAACAAGTTCTAGCGTCCCTTCTGGTGCTTGGACTGGCTCTGCTCAACCGGCAATAAAATCTTCTGTTGTAACCGAGGCGTTTAAATTAAGTGCTGAGGAACGTGCTTCTCATGGTGGAATTGGACGCCCTTTTGGTGGACCGGCTTCTGAGGAACAACAAAAATGCAATCAAATAGCGCAAAAAACTGGTTTGTTTATTTAGAATGTTTGGGGGGTTTTTAAGTAGGGAAATGGCGACCTAACCCGTGTAATTGGCAAGTTACATAGCAAAGACTTGTTGATGTCCTTTCTTTCAAATTATTTGGTTCTCGATAGACTAGTTAGTTTCCTTCATAGGAGTTGACTTTTCTGTGTTTCGGTCCTCGTAACTAACATGTTTAGGGCGTAGATGGTTTTTTGGTAAGCCCAGCAAATTATGATTTCAGCTGACAGTTTAGGAAAGCCGAGGCCTGATTTTTCAAGACTTTGGGCTTTCCCGGACTTGAGTTTCTATAACTTTCGACATCCTTTACTTGGTAGCTTCAGTTCTTCAAAGATTTTTACATTACACTAAAAAAATTAACTTTCCCCCCATTTTAGGCACCAAAATCGAACTCAACGAGGCAAAGGATCAGTCAATCACGATTTTGATAACTGGAAAACAAAAGAATGTTGAAGATGCCCGAACTCGTCTAGTTCGTGAACTTCAAACACAGGCAACCGTTCGGCTTGAAATTCCAAAGGAATATCACAGTTTTATTATTGGTTTATTTTTTTTAATATTAAATTTTCTAAAATTATTTTTCAGGCAAACAAGGCTCTAAATTACACCAACTTGAACAAAAATTCCTTTGCCGAATTCATATGCCCAATCGTGAAGAGAAAAGTGACGTTATTCGTATTGTTGGCCCAAACGAGTTTATTGTTGAAGCGGCAAAACAAATTAAGGCTATTGGAGATGAAATGGTTTAGTTTTTTTTTATTTACAAGGAGAGGTTGCGAGGCAAAAACGACTCAAAATCCTTACTAGAAAGGGCACATTCTCTATCGAATGATCCCGGTCTCGACCGTCTTTAGGCCGGACATCTCGCAACCTCTTAGTAGTAGTAGCAGTTTATTGTTTGTAGGAATTTCCGGTAGGCTTGTAATTCCTTTTTCTAAAAATTTTCTTCTTTGCTGACTTTTCAGCTATTCATAAAGTCTTTTTGAACTAAGGTTGGGGATCTTTGATAATCTTCGTGTCCACTTTCAAAAGCTAGGAACTCCGAATTCATTCCTTGATTTATTCCCGAATCTATTGTACTCAACTCTGTTGCTTATCTATTTAGTGTTAGCCTCCCTTTTAGATCTGTTGCCTTAAATCATACAACAGACGGTCACTGAAGTTGTTATTGTTTTCGTTATTTACATACATATTCCTTTTATTTTTGCTGTTTCGATAGTCACCATTAAGTCTCCAACTTTTCTACTTTTGTCATTATTTGAAAAAAATGTTCTCATTTTTAGGCAAAACAAAAGACCGAAAATCTGAATATTCCGCGTTCTTTTTACCCTTGGATTCGTGGAGTGAACAATGAAAAACGTTTGTGAATTAAAAATAAAATTAAATTTTAAATAACTTTTTTAGTTGATGATTTAATACATCGAACTGGTGTTAAAATAAATATCCCACCTATCCAAGCGAATAATGAAACAATTATTATTAGTGGAGAACGTGAAAGTGTTGACGCGGCTGTTGCGGAAATTAATCATATTTACCAGGAGAAGGTTCGGAAATTTATTTTTTCATCCGGGGCTTTTTTTATTTATACAAAATTTTTTTGACTCATTTGGGTCGGAAAAGAAGTCTTTTCTCACATATACTCTATTTTTATAGTATAGCCTTTGTAACGTTATTTATTCGCCATTCCATAGCAAGGGCGTATCCAGGGGGGCTAGAGCCCCCCCCCCCCCCGAAATGGGGGAAAGGGGGAAAAAATTAGGAGAAGGGTGGTCGAAAAAGTGAAATTTTTTCGCCTACAACCCTCAAATTTTAAAAAATTTTCGCCTGCGGCGCAAAAAATGGAAGAAATCTAGCTTCTTGAGCTCCAAAATCCTTAAAATTTTCGCCAACGGCGCTAAAAAGTGAACTTTTTTGGCCTACGGCCCTCCAAATTCAAAAAATTTTCGCCTGCGGCGCTAAAAAGGAAGAAATCTGACTTCTTGGGCTCTAAATTCCAAAAAATTTTCGCCTGCGGCGCTGAATAAGTGAATTTTTGGCCTACGGCCTTATAAATTTTAAAAATTTTCGCCTGCGGCGCAAAAAATGGATGAAATCTGGCTTCTTGAGCTCCAAAATCCTCAAAATTTTCGCCTGCGGCGCAAAAAGAAGTGAATTTTTTCGCCTACGGCCCTCTAAAATTAAAAAAAATTTCGCCTGCGGCGCTGAAAAGATATACAAAAAAATTTGCGTTCGGAACGCCAAAAATTTTTGCGCCCACCCAGTGTTAGCCCCCCCCCCCCCCCCCCCCCCCCCGAAACCGACCCCTGGATACGCCCTTGTTCCATAGTAGGGCTGTAATTTAATATAGGACACTAATTCTATTTTTTGACTACCCTTTAGTTTAATACGAGGCTATGTTGATGAAATACTGGAATTTTCATTAATTTTTCGTTTAATTTTTAATTTTGTAGAAAGAATCTGTCGTCTCTTTCGAGATTACTGTCAAAAAGGCTCAGCATAGGTTCATTATCGGTCGTAAACGTACAGGTTTAGATGAAATATTTCGAGAAACTGAAACCATTGTTGAAATGCCATCAGAGGAAAATGATTCTAACAAAATTGTTTTGCGAGGGCCAAAAGATAAAATTGGAGATGCGGCTGGAGCGGGTTTGTTCTAGTTTAAATTTAATTTCTTAAAATGTTGAGGGAAATTTTTTGAGTGTTGCGAAAATGCTTTTTTGTCCTAAAAATTTTTTTGGGATTCATAAAATACGCAGGTTACAGCCCAAAAATACGCGCGGCCATAACAACTAGAGCTAGGAATTTTGAAAAAACCGGGACCGGGTAACGGGTTTTGAAAAATGGACCGGCCGGGTTCCGGGTCGTGAAAACGGGAAACCCCGTACCCGGTTTCAACCCGGTATTTTTAAAAAACCCGGGAAAACGGACCCGGAAACCGGGAAACGGTTCCGGGTCCCGATCCCGTTCCTAGCTCTAATAACAACGCAAATATCAATTTTGGTACCATCTCTTTAGCTCGATGAGAGAAATCGTTTAATACTAAATTTAGAAAGAACGGAAAACTTGAAGTAAGTTATGGCTTCGCGTTGTTTTTTGCGATGTATAAAATACACAGAATGAGTTCCAAACCCAAAAATCAACTTAATAATTATGCACGATTCATAAATTTTATTTTAATTTTTTTAGTTTATCAACGTGCTAGTAGTATTATTGCAGCAGAGGTTCCTTTCCAAGAATGGATGCGTCGTCATTTAATTGGCCCTCGTGGGGCTAATCTTCAGGTTTATTTTTAAATTTTTTTTAACGACCTAATTTGAATTTTTTAAGAATTTGGTTCCTCATCAAGAAAATTTGCGTTTAGACTTTGAAGAAGGTTTAATTTATATTGAAGGTCCACCAGAAGAAGTTTTGCAAGCAAAACAAAAATTATCGAAGGAAATTACTCGTCTTGGAAATGAATTTTGTTCTGAAGTAATGCATGTTGCTCCAAGTTTGCATAGGCATATAATTGGAAAAAGTGGATCTGTTGGTTTGTTTTTTTATAAGAAATTGTTTTGTGGTATTTTAGTCTATCATTAAAAAGATTGGATAAAATACACCCCTTATGCTGTGTTTACATAAAAATTCGGTGCATTTTGCGTCAGAAAAGATAATGGAAAGAGAGGAGGGTAAACCGCGCGCGATCTTGCCTCTCATGGTTTTGAATGCTATTTTCTGTCTCAAAAACCCAGGCATACGATTTTCATAAAAATAACACTTACGAACTTTGAGTAAAATTCTACATTTTTTTATTTCATCCTTTGATGCATCGTTCAAAGCATTACAAATTTTTTGGTGTTTTTTTGTTTTTAGTCCCAAAATTGAGAGTTATATAGATTCAAAGTTTAAGTCCTGCTAACTGGGGATGTTCCTTCATAACTCTAATTTTTCGAGTTATGTGTATTTTCCTCATTATGCCAGGATGGCCTGACTGTTTTTGTCCTTCCTTTTTCTTAAATTTTTGTTCAATTAAATTTATTTTTAGTAAACAAACTAAAGGAAGATTTTGACGTTCAAATTTTTGTGCCCAATGAAAGTTTAAAATCTGACTTAATTCGGTTAGAAGGCAAAAAAGAAAATGTTGAAAAAGTGCGTGAACAAATTGCTGATCTTGTTGATAAACAACAAAAGCGTCAACAGCCGCCACAAACCTTAAATAATAATATTCAAAATAATAATACTCAAAATGGTGTTAAATCTAAAGTGGAACAACCAACGGTTTTTTTAAATTTTTGGGTAAATGTAAGGAAATTTGTTAGAATTCCGTCATATCCCCCATACTTCTATTCAAACAAACTCATGTCATTCGAAAGAGCTCGGCGAGCAGGTTCGAACGACACCAAGATTTTTAAGTAAAAAAAGACCAAAACACACACCCAAAAGCTTCGCAACTCATCTATGCGCCGAGATACAGGCCCCTGAAAATCGAAAAACTATGGAGGGACCTCGAAACACATTGTCCAAATCGAAATATTGGGATAAGGTGGGATTTTTCCCGGAAATTCAATTGGGCTTAATTTACTTTTTGGGGGAAGGTAGAAGTAAAAATTTTAAATTCTCAAATTTTTAGGATGTCGAGGTTAGAGAACAACTCGAGGTTGACCCTAAACATCATCGACACTTCATTGTTCGTGGTGCAGAAGTACTTCGTGAAATTCAATCCCAATGTGGAAATTGTCAAATATCTTTCCCAAAACAAGAAACCGGTGAATCGACTGTTATTATTCGAGGTTTTAAAGAAAATGTTGAGAATGCTAAAAAGCGAATTTTGGCAATTGTTGAAGATTTGGTTTGTTTTTAGAAAATTACTTGGTTACTATTTTACCTCAAATGTATGGGGTAGGTTTGGGTTTAACATAATTTAGTAAGATGTAAAGAAACAACTTGACAACAACGGGCCCGAAATCTTACATTTGGATATTCTTGGAATTAGACTTTCTCTTGAGTCTATTCCAGGGAACGAGCCGTCCCGATTCCCGAAAATAAGGAATTCCCGTCGATTTTTTTGGGTCGGGATCACGATTTCCCGAAATCGGGAATTTTATTTTTATGCTGGCTCGTTCCTTCCTGTTTTCGATTTTTTAAATTTCAAACAGTTTACGCATTACATAATCAAGTGAATCTTTACATATTCCTCCTGCCTAATTTGAAGGTTTTCCTTTCTGTTTCAATTCTAGTTTAGTTACTTTTGTTATGTTTTATGTTAAAAATCTTAAAACTTTAAGGAGGCATACACAACTACTCAACTCGATGTCGACCCTAAACACCATCGTCACTTCATTCTTCGCGGAGCAGAAGTACTTCGTGATATTCAATCTAATTGTGGCAATATTCAAATATCGTTCCCTAAGCAAGAGACTGGTGAATCAACAGTTGTTTTACGTGGACATAAAGACCATGTTGAGGCTGCGAAGAAGCGTATTTTGGCAATCGTAGAAGAATTGGTAATTTTTTAGAGACTTTAAAGGGTTTGGGGTGTTTGTTTCTTGTCTTAAAAGCCTGTATATCGATTTTTCTAAATTGTCCATTAATAGAAATATTTCAATGGAAATATCAACGCCGTTTAAGTCTCGAGAACCCAGTTCCCTCCTAGGATCGTTCCGAAAATTATGGAATAAGAGGACTTAAACACTCACATTTTCTTGTTTTAAAAATACTAAAAAAATTTTTTTAAAGGACTCTTTGGTTCAAGAACAACTTGAAGTTGACCCTAAACATCATCGTCACTTTATTCTTCGTAGCGCTAAAGTTCTTCGCGATATTCAAAATAAATGTGGCAATATCCAAATATCTTTTCCAAAACAAGAGACTGGTGAATCGACAGTTGTTTTACGTGGACATAAGGATCATGTTGAGGCTGCAAAGAAGCGTATTCTGGCAATTGTTGAGGAATTGGTAAAAAATTATTGTAATTATGGTTCATGCTAGTTAGAAGAATAGCATGAACCATTGCAGTCTAAATTCTGTTAGCTATTAGTGACAGTTAAGTGTGTTAGGATTAGGGTTGCCAAAATGGCCCGACTCGGACCGAAAGATCGAGTCGGGCCTAGGATATTTGGCCCGAAAAAGACTCGTTTGACCCGACTCGATAAAAATGAGGCCCGAAAAAGACTCGTATGACCCGACTCGATAAAACTGAGGCCCGAAAAAGACTCGTATGACCCGACTCGATAAAAATGAAGCCCGAATAAAATGACTCGGAAAAAACTGGCCCGACTCGAATGTCCTCGATAAATATTTCCTTATGGATCTTCCTCTTTGATATTTCTTTTACTGAGTAAGGGAAATATATTTTCTTTCAGAACTAATTAAATGAGCGGTTAGTTGAGTGGTTAAGGCGCTGAATTTTATTTAAAGGATTGTTGGGTTCGAGTACTAATCATCGTTTGAGACTTATTTTCAGATTATTTTAACTTTTTTTAATACAAGAGACGATTTTAAACCTTTGATATTATTTTTTGAAATTCAAAACTCTAGATTTTTCAGCTTTAGCGCAAAAAATGGAAGAAATCTGGCTTAAGGACCTCCAAAATTCCTAAAATTTTCGCCTGCGGCGAAAAAAATGAAGAAGGCGTAAAAAAAGAAGGCGTCCCCCTCCCCGTGGCGCTGCCTCCCCGAAAATTTTCCCCGTGGCCCTCCTCCCCCCCCCCCCCCCCCCCCCCCGTCGGGGAACAACCCTAGTGAAGAAATTATGAAAAACAATGTTAATATGATTTATTTTTGATGACAAATAAGCAAAATTATTTTTGTTTTTTTGAATAAATCTTTTTGAAAAAAGGCCCGAAAAAGTCTCGATGCCCGACTCGATAAAAATGAGGCCCGAAAAAGACTCGTTTGACCCGACTCGATAAAAATGAGGCCCGAAAAAGACTCGTTTGACCCGACTCGATAAAAATGAAGCCCGAAAAAAATGACTCGACCGTCGGCCCGACTCGAAAACGGCAACCCTAGTTAGGATCGACTTTATTCTGAAAATAATTTTTTGAAAAGTTTCCCTTGATTTTATAGTGAGAACGATATCTTGATTGTTTCTCCTTAACTGAATTGGCTAGTTAATTTTTTTCATTTTAAGGACTCCTTGGTTCAAGAAGAACTTGATATTGACCCAAAACACCATCGTCACTTCATCTCTCGTGGAGCTAAAGTTCTTCGCGAGATTCAAACTGCATGTGGAAACTGCCAAATATCTTTCCCAAAACAAGACAGTGGTGAAGCGTTGGTTATCCTTCGAGGCAAAAAAGAACATGTTGAGGCTGCAAAGGAGAAAATATTTGCGATTATCGAAGAATTGGTTAGTTTACAAAGAATTTTTCTCTACTTGAGTATGAAATTCTCCCCCAAGTGAGGCTGTATTGATATAAAATTTAGTAATCTAAGTGATGCTTACATCAGAATAATATTTGATCCTATGTTTCACTTCCAAGGCCTCCTTTTCCAAAAATTATTGAACGAAGGAAACATACAATCTTTCGTTTCCCCTTCAACCAGAAGACATTAGCATTTTTGTTTAGGAAATTTTTTTTAAATTTCCGTTTCCTACCTTTAGGTCAATTATTAAACCACCGTTTCTTATTTCAGTTAATTTTTTCTCTTTTATTTTCAGGACTTTCTCAGCGAATTTGTTCTTCGTTCCCAGCAACATACTCGTCGTGAACCTTCACCACCACCTTCAAAACAAGATAACCAAAATGTTGAGATAACTGGAGCTCCGTGGCAACTTGACTCTCTTGAACAATTTCCAACTATTGGGAATGGTCCTGCACCAACATCAACCGTTCAAAAGCCAGTAGCACCGCTTGGAGGGCAGGCTTGTTGGGGTAAACAACGTTAAAAAGAAGAAAAGGAAAAAATTAAATTTTTTTTAAAAAAGAGGGAAGGGAAAAAATCTAAAAAAAATTTTTTCTGGTAAAAAAAATGTTGGGATTTTTTTATTGTTGGGAGTGTGAGGGACTGATATATTTGGTAACTTGTTTTTTTATTTAAATTAATTAATTGTGTGTATTTGTTTTTTTTTCTGTGTATTTTTGTGAGTTAATTATTTTTGTTAATTAATTAATATAAAAATTAATTAAGAATTTTTTTGGTTGGAATTTTTTTTTGGCATTTTGTCTTTTTTTATTGGAATTTGGAAAATTGAACTAATTAAAAATTAAATTTAATAAAAAAATACACACAAAAATTTCTTTGTTTTCCCCCTTTAAACTAAAATAATAGTAATCTAAACAAAAAAACATATTGACCACCTTTCCTATCCAGTCAATCTTAATATATAAATTCTCTTTTAACTAAAAAATTAATAAATGTATTATTTTCTTGTTTTCCATAAATATATTTTATTTAAATATTTTGTGCCTTTTTAAGAAAAAAATATTTTTTTTATTTGTGAGGATATGGTAAAAAAATTAAAAAAAATTTGTTTTGGCGAAATGTTTATTTTTATAAAATTGAAGGGTTAAAGGACCCAGGCTTGAAAATTTTTAGACAACAATAATTTGAAAATTGAAGGTTTCACAGTTTTCTTTTCACTTACTACCTTTCCTTCCTTCCCCCACCTTGGAAATTTGGGATCTTAATAAGGCCCGGAATTTCGTTCCGTACCATAATACCGATAAACGAAAATTTTATCGGTCGTATTCCGTATCGTACTACCGATACGGAATACCCATAAATATCGAAAAATACTGCTGTAGTACGGTACGGTCCGGGCTCGACATCTTAAATTTAAAGGACACCCTCTTAATTCTAAGACCCTTCCACATCCCTTTTCCATATTTTTATAAAGTTCTAAAAAAATCTTCAAATAAAAATTACTCCACAAACTTCAAAGAATGTCATAAACAAATTAATTTCTATAACTTCTTAATCAACTTCTTTATTTTAAATACACTTCCTTTTTTTCGATACATATTAAATATTATATTTTTTAATTAAAAAGTGTTGATAAAATGTTTAAAAAAATTTGTTTTGTTTTTATTAACAAGGAAAGGTTACGAGGTGTCCGACCTAAAAACGGCCGAGACTGGTCTCATTCGATAGAGAATGTGCCCTTTCTAGCAAGGATTTTAAGCCGCTTTTGCCCTTTTTTTGATCTTGCCAAGATATGGCCCTCCAAAGTCCCAAAATTTGGCATACTTTTTCCCCTCAAAATATAAACTTTAAATAATGCGTTAATTTTGTTGGCGTTTTTTTAAAATTAAAAGCCTCTTTCATAATTTTGTTTTTATTTTATAAATTAAAAATTGAGAATAAAAAATATGGGAAAATTAAGATATAAATATTTCTTTCTTATCTGACTGGCAATCTTTTTTCATAAAAAAAGGAAGAAAAATAAGATTAAGTGGCTGTATTTAATTTTGGTTTTCAAAATTTATTCTTTTTAATGTCCACCCCAAAAATCTTTTTAAAATGCATATTGGTTCTTTTTAATTTTTTATAGAGAGAGAAACACTTTTGTGTAAGCCAAGAAAGCTGATTGTTGGTGCGCAGGGTGGCGGCTTATAAAATTTCGCAGTAACTACCCAGGTCCTAAAATTTTGTGAGAAACTCCCCAACATTGTTAACCAAAAATTCTGAAAATTTCAGAATTTTTGGTTAAATATTTCAGAATCTATAGGGAAAAGGGTGAGAAAAATGTGCCTTTTCTGCCTAAAATTCTGAAATTTTTGACTATAAATTCTGAAATTTCCAGAGATGTTAGTTAACTGTGTTGGGGATAGGTCTCTTGCAAAATTTAGGTCTCTTGAAATTTTTAAACAATTTTATAAACAGTAAAGCAGCTGGGCTATAGCTATTTCTCTCCTTTAGCTAGTGCAAAAGGTTATTCGGCGGCTGGGAGCGAACCAGCATTTTCAGTAGACCGGACTGATGTGTTAGCCATTACACCACGCCGCCTACTGCTCAGCCTTAGGAAATTAATAGCTATATATGCTTTACAAAACCTACGTCCAGTCATTTTTATACGCCCAAAAGCCGTTCTTTTCTATTCTTTCCCACAAAATTATTTAGCCAGCTTTATTTCCCTCATTTTTCAATAAAATTAATGTTCATTATTTAAATATTTTTTGAAGAAAATTAAAGGGAAATAGTAAAGAATATTTCCGTTTTTATAAATTATTGCGCATTTATTTGGGGAGAATTGATGGTGGTAATATTTGTGTGTATATTGACATCTGTGAAAGAGTTAAAAATATTTATTGGAAATATTTTGGGGTTTTATTAGTTATAGAGAGAAAGGAACATTAAACGGTATATTTTAATTAAAAATATTTGCCCAAGGATTTGTTACTATTGTCTTGCTTATAATAAGCCATTTAACTTAAAATGGTTTTTGATTTTTTTGGATGCAACCTACCGCCGAGGCTATAACTCCGTTCAGAATTGCCGAATTCGTGACGACCTGGTATGGTTCGATGCGCCTCGACGAGCTGAATCAAACCATACCAGGTTATCCCGGATTCGACCATCTTGAACGAAGTCATAGCTTTGGGCTTGCTGTAAGTTGGGGTGTACCCTATTTTCTTATAATTACTACATATATTTTTGCCTATTTTCACTTACAAAAATTTTATTTTTGAATTTTTGACACCTCTTGTCGTTTTTCCCCAAATATTTGTTTGGCCTTTCTTGGGTTCAATGCCGATATCTGCTCAATTTCTTTAACCTTATTTAATCTATTCTAAGTTTTAACCGAGAAAATGTTTGTATTCCAAATTAACTCTCTTTAATTTTGACAGCCTTTTACTTAAAAAATTTATCTTTATCATTATTTATTTTCCAATCATTTCATGTTTAAAAAAATATTTTTTTTATTAAAAACAATTAATCATCATTTCCTTTCTTTCAATTTTCGAGAAAACATTAAATAAAAAAATATTTTTTCTTAAATTTTGCTGCCGTAGGCAACCTCATTGGAGCATGAAAGAAATATTAAAAAGAGAAAATATTTAAAGGGTTTACTCATCTTTGAACATTTTAAAATATTCTTAATGCTAAAAGCTTTTATTTTTATAAAAATTTGAGAATTTTTTGTGGAAATTTGAATTATGCTGGAAATTAATAAATAAATCTCGTTATAGTGTTAAAACATTAAATAAAAATTAATATATGGTTATCGGTTCTGGACCGACCCGAAGAACCGATGATTTTTCGTTTTGGTTTTTCGGTTTTGGATATCCGAAGAAGTTCCAGGAACCGACAACCCTAGTGTATAATTAGTTTATACCTTTACGCTTAATATAAGGAACGTTTTTTTACTCCAAGGGTGTCTCTATATTTGAGGTCCGCCTGTAACTATTTTTCCTATTTTTTTTTAATTTTTGAGTTAAAAATAAAAATAATTTTCAAAAATTGTCAAAAAAATATTTTTTTGGAATACATATATTTAAAAAATTAATTTAATAAATTATTGAAACAAAAAAATATTTAAAGGAACACTAAATATTAACCCCAAATAACAAAAAATATTTTTTTTCTCTCTTTTTTGGTAAATAAAAATGTGTTTTTGCGCGAGATATCCCTCTCCTTTATCTCGCACACAAAATACAACACTTTATTTTTTTCTAAACAATTATTGTGTAAATAATGGATAAATAAATGGACTGAATTTTTTTAGAAAAATAAAGGGAGAAGGTAGAGGGGAAGGAGGGATGATGATTTTTTCTCTCTCTGCTTTTTTTAAAAAGTTATTTTTGTATTTTTTTTATTTTTAGTTTTTCAATTTCTTTTTCATTTTACAAATAATCTTTTAAATTGATCCTGCATCTTTTAAAGTTGGCCTAAGCAAAAATTAATTTTTTGTTTAATCATTTCTATACATATCAGGAATATCACGGTTTACCCGAACCTAGTCTTTTCTTGACGCGAACTCCGAAACTCGGCCAGAGAAATTATCTGAAACCTGACATGTAATATGACTTTTTTCAATAAAAAGAAGAAATCTGGCTTTCAAAATCCTTTCAAAATTCTTAAAATGCTCGGCATACATCAGTTAATAAGATTAAGGGAAGGTTTAATTTTAATATTAGAAGAAACGGGGATATATAGAGTTAGTTTTTGAGTTTAACTTCGACTCTTTCTTAAAATTCTTTTATTTTCGTCTTTCATTTACTTATAATTTAAACCTTTAAAATCTCTTTTCTACTTATTAAATTGCACAACCTTGAAAAAATAAATCAGCTGAAAATATATATTTTAATACACACACACCTCTTTTCTATTCAAGTTTTTTTCACAGACTTCGGTCCAATAAAAGAAATACAACATTAAAACTTATTATTCATGAAGTATTTTTTAAAAGTTTTCGTATTTTTTCTTGTATTTTTTTGTATTTCCTTTGTATTTTCTTTTTTGCTGTCCTTGTTCATTTGTATTTTTGTATTTTTCCCTTGTGTTTTATTTATTTTTTGTTTCTTTGTATTTTTGTATTTTTCGCTCAGTTCATTTTTCACAGCGAGATAAATAACATTTTCTAAATTTTCCTTTTATTTTGAATTTTTTTTATTTATTTAATTCATGAGAGGATTTAAAGTGGTATTTTACCTCAATTTTACTTTCATCCATAAATGGATACAAAATAATAAAATCTTGAAAATTAAAAAAAAACTCTTAGTTTTTTATTTCTCTTACTAAATTATTATTTGTACTTTTATGTTTTTATTTAATTTCTTTTCCGGAAATTATAATTTAAATTCCGGAAAGCTTGAAAACACAGTTAAAACACATTTCTTTCTGGAATTTTGTATTTTCCGGAAAAACGTTAGTGTATTTTCCGGAAACATGTATTTACTCTTGTATTTTATATTATAGCTATTTCCGGAAAGTTTATTTATTTAACTTTAATATTCTTCATTTCTTTCTAAATTTAATTCTATTTACAATTTTGTGTTTCTAATGTATTTTTCCGTAATTTTCCGGAATGTTTATTTAACTATTATTATTCACACCCACATATTTAATTCTAAACAATTAATTCCAACTTTATTTATTAATTCACCATTTTACCTATTTCATTTTTGTGTTTTCGTTTTGCATGAATGAATGAGTCAATTGCGCGAATTAAAAATACAAATTTTTATTTTAAATTTTATTTAAATAAATACTTAAATTGAGGAAATTAAGCGGGGGAATGGCAAAATATATTTTTTTAATTTTTTCTAATAATTTAAACAATATTTTCGAAAAAAATTTCAAGTTTTTATTTACAAAAAATTAAATTTTTCCCTCCCCCTCTTTTTAATTTTTTGCGTATATAGAGAAATTAAGTACCTTTAATTTCAAAAAAAACTTTTTTTAAATTAATATTTATGTACTTCCAAAACAAATTTATTAGCGTAAAAAGGGAACGGAGTTTTGACGTGCAACATTAAATTTTTTAAATTTTATTATTAATTTTTACACTAAAAATATTAATTAATTAATAAAAAAATTCCAAAAAAATTATTCTTTTTTTAAAATTTAAACTTTAATTTTTAATCTTTTATATTCTTTTTTTTTTGAAAAAAAATAATTTTTAGCCAATTTGCTGGTCACTTTTATATTCCTCCTATTTTTGGCACCAAAAATTTTTATTTTAAAAAATTAGAAGCTTTTCACTCTCTTTGACTTTTTTACTCAATTTCAAGTCTGTTAATTTAGCTATCCCAAAGGAAATGTAAATTTTGTTTTTTAAAGAATTTTAATATTTAATTTTTATTCTTCTGCAAAATTTGTTAGTCTCGCAAAAATAAATATTCAAATATTAAAATTTTGAAGATTTAAAAAATAAATTTTTCTGACTAAGGGGGTGAATTTATAGTTAAATTTTAGACAACAAAAATGTCTAAATCCCATTTAGGGTTATAAAATGGAGCCCGATTCGGTCTTAAAGATGGTTCGAATATCCATACCTGGCCCCTAACTGGATCGAATGGTCCGACTCGATAAGATTTCTAATTCTTTTCGAACCGAAAATGTCAGTCAAAAATCAATCATAAACCTAATAAAACTAACAATTTTGAATATCCCTTTTGGCAAAAATCTGCTGGTTTTTGGTACTTCGGTACAATACCGTTTCAGTTCCTTATCGATAGACCTAACGAATATCTTTTGATACATAGTTCCTTGGTATACAACGCCGAACACTATTTAGGTACCGATTAGTGATGTTCGGGAGAAGAAAAAACCCGGGAATCGGGAAACGGGAGTCGGGTCGGGAAATGACCTCGGGAGTCGGGATCGGGAGTCGGGAATTCACATAAAAAAAAAAAATTCCTTTTTTTTTTGTACTGCAGGCAAAATTTTGTGAATTTTGTAAAGTGAAGAAGCCAGATATCTTCCATTTTCAGCGCTTCAGGCAAAAATTTGAGAACTTGGAGGTCGTAGACGAAAAAATTCACTTTTCCGATCTCCATATTCCTTGCCCTTTGCCTTTCGCCAATTTTGTGGCTGGGGAGGAGGGGGGCTTGACCTATTCCATCAAAATTTCACCGCTTATCCGAAAACCAAACTATTCCAAGGAACTTTTCACCTATTCCATCGGACTTTTTACCTTTTAATCTTTTGAATCCCTCTTAATCTCAAATTCTTTGTCTGCGCCGCAGGCAAAATTTTTTTAAGTTTGGAAGTCTAAGAACCAGACTTCTTTTATTTACCGCCGGAGGCGAAAATTTTGAGAATTGTAAAGCCAATGAGCGAAAATTTTTTAAATTTGGAATATCAAGAAGTCAAATTTTTCCTCCCTAGGCGTCGCAAGCAAACTTTTTTTAAGTTTGAGGCCAAGAATCCAGATATTCTTCATTTTCTGCGCCGCTATTCTTCATTTTTGAAAATTCATGACTAAATTAATTTTTCTAGAGTTTTTTTACGTTTTAATATTGAAAAAAATAATTTTAAAATTATAAAATCAAATTGAATGTTAAAAACCATTTATTTTTGGAAGGAAAAATTAATTACATACATTTCACAACACTGGATTCGAACCCAGCCCCATCAAATTAGCTGAAATCACTGAACTTAACCACTCAACCACCTATCAACAATAGCTAACTAGGAAAAAAATTTAATATTGTATTTTCCCTCTCCCTTTTTTTATTTTTTTCTCTTTATTTTTTCCTTTTAAAAATAAAATTTTATCAGAAAAAGCCATTCTTAGGGGTGTAAAAATTTCCCGACTTAGTCGGGAATTGACATCGGGAGTCGGGGTCGGGATCGGGAGGCCAAAAACTCGGGAAATTTCCCGAGTCGGGTGTCGGGAGTCGGGATACCCGAACATCACTAGTACCGATACAAAAGTTACAGTGTGTACAAAATAAAAACCAAAAGAAGCTAACTAGCTCTGCAAGGTTAATCCATTCCTTCACCTAAACAATGGTTATTTTTTATTAAATCAATCCTTTCAATTAGCCCAGTCATATAGACAACAATACCTCCCTCCTCCTTAATAAAATACTAATAAATTTTGCCAACTTTTTAATTTTATTATACTTTTTTATTTGTTTTCCCCCCAAAACTTTCTCCTTATTTCTTCCCCTTTCTCTCCCTCTCTCAATTCTTTTCCTTTTCAATCACAAAAACTTTTATAAAATCTCTTAAACAATTGTTCTTTTTCCTTTTATTTTCTTTTGATTAATTTCTTTTATTTTTACAAGTTTTGCTTAAAATTAAAGGAGAAAAAAAACGATCTTGAATCTTTTTTATATTAATTCTCTTAATAAAATTAGGAATTTATTTGCAAAAAATAATGAAAAGGATTTTTATTATTAGAGAGTTTTGAAGTTTAATTTCTTAATTATTATTCTAAAATTCGTAAAATTCGCCATAATATTTAATACAAAGTTTAAAATCGGACCAAACAAAGGTCCTTCCCTTTATTCATTAACCCCAAAAACCGGTTACTTTGCAAATTCTGATTTTTAAAAATTTTATTCTAGCTCGAAAAACTCAAATACAGCCTGCGGCACAGAAAAAGGAAGAAATTTGGCATGCGGATATATCGGAACGGACATATCGGGATGTTTCAATGTACGAACAGTTACCTTACTGATTTCGGGACCTACGGCCACTGGGTCTTGGATAGTATATTGTCCTATAAAGGAATAGAGTTTTTATGATTCAGAATAAACGTAAACACGCAAGAAATTATTTTTGTCACCCCAATTCCGATATGTCCGCACACCGGGGCGGCAAATTTTCCGTCACTTTTGTTTTTGCTATAATTTTCTTCAATGCCGATTAAAATTGATAATTCATTATTTATTTGATTTCCAACATCCTAAATAAATTTTTGTACCAAATAATAGAAATTTGGTTCAAAGATAATAAAGACATACCCGCATTAAAAAATATTTTTTCATGATTTTAAAAAATACAAAGACCCCCTCCATATATTTTTTTTCAAAATATTTTTAAAAACCTCCAAAATCTTTAATTATTTTTATTTATTTTTGTCTATAAGGAAATATTTTTATTTATTTGACTCAAACAACAGTTGTTGTTTTTTCTTTAAATTTTAGGCCACAAGCGGAGGCGGATTTATATAGAAGAAAGAGAGAGAATTGAGTGGGAACATTAATAGAGAGTAAATACCTACTACAACTAATATTTATCCCTCTTTCCCAACTTCTGCTGAATTTAGAAGTCTAATCGTTTACAAAAAGTTAAAGTTGCCTTCTGGTCCAAACAAAATATTTTTATTTATTTTTTACCTTACAAAATATTTTATTTAATCTTAGTTGGTTCCTTTTCTTAAAAATTAATTAATTTTATTATTATCATCTAGTTTCTGATCATCCAGAGAAAAATAAAAATTTAATTTAAAATTTTAAATTCCTTCCCTTAACCTCTGTACTCTTCAACCCTCAAATTTTCCCCTAAATTTAATCCTTTTAGCATTGTTGATTCTATTTAGGAGCCCTAATTTAGGACCACTTTAATGTAGAAATGAACACAATGAGTTCTTAGATAATTTTATGTTGTTTTTTATACTTCTGCTGAATTTAGAGGTTTATATCATTCTTCCATCCTCAAAAAATTTCTAATTTTTCTTCTTCCAAAAAACAACAAAAAATCTCTCCCCCTCTCTCTTAGCCCTTTTATCCTTTTTCTTTTAAAATAACCTTCGAACTTTTAATTAACAAAAAAAACTGAAATTTGATTTCTAAGATTAAAAGGATCTTTCTTTAATATCGAGTAAAGAACTCTAAATACATATATCCACTACATTAATTAATTACATATTTTTTTTATATTTTTCTGTTCGTCTCTTTTTTCTTTTACTTTTTCCCCTCTGGCGACGTAGTTTAATATTTGTAAAAGGTTACCCGACACTTGCGGAACGACATTTGCGGATCGACAATTGCGGATTGAATTTTGCGGAACGACATAAGCGGACCCGACATTTACGGACCGACAGAAGCGGATCGACTTTTGCGGACCGACAGATGCGGATTAACACTAGCGGATCCGACATTTGCGGACCTGGTAATTTTTCAAGAAAATAAAAATCCTTTGCTCTTGTAAAGGTTTCGTCCTGAATATTGAGATCGCCTTGGACCTGTGTCTTCGAAAATTTTCGAATTTGAACAAGAAAAAGGTTCTAATCCCAAAATTGTAGGCTGATTTAACATTTTCACCTACCAGACCCGGTACCCTGACATTTTCGACAATCAACCCGATCCAAAGAAATATTTTTAAGTCCGAAAAATTAGAAAATCCTTTATTTTTTTTAAAGACTACCAGGTCCGCAAATGTCGGATCCGCAAATGTTAATCCGCATCTGTCGGTCCGCAAAAGTCGGTCCGCATATGTTAATCCGCAAATGTCGAGCCCGCAAATGTCGATCCGCATATGTCGGTCCGCAAGTGTCGATCCGCAAATGTCGTTCCGCAAGTGTCGGTACACCTTGTAAAACATGATGAATTGGGGTTAAATTTTTTTACTTTTAACTTATTTTTCCACTGTTTATTATTAATTTTTTGGCGCGCCGAAATTTGCGGATTTTAATTTGCGGACCCGAAATTTGCGGACCCGAACTTTGCGGACCCGAATTTTGCGGACCAGAACTATGCGGACCCGAATTTTGCGGATCTGTGATTTGCGGACCAAAATTTTGCGGACCGACAATAGAGTCTACTGAACCTCGGAAATTTCAAAAATTTTAGCCTGCGGCGTTGATTAGGATAAATTCAGGCATCATGACTTTATGGGATGGCCATATAAATGATTTCTTCAAGGAATTTTCTCGATTATTTAAATTATGAAATAATTTTGTGATAAAAAATTGATAAAAATTTTGAAAAATCAAGAAAAAATCTTGATCTGGTACGGATCAAGGTAAACTCTGCCGGGATCATCGAAAAATAAAATTTATAATTTTTTCCTTTTACTCAAGTGTCTGCACTAAAATCTTGGTTCCGCAAAAATCAGGTCCGCAAACTTCGTGTCCGCAACCTTCGGGTCCGCAACTTTCGTTCCGCAAATTTCGGGTCCGCAAAGTTCGGGTCCGCAAAATTCGGGTCCGCAAAGTTCGCGCCACGAATTTTTTGATATTTTTTATGCAGTTTTTGTCTCCTGCAATATGTTAACCGTTAAGTTAATGGAATTATTCCTAGTTTTGGTAGGATTGATAACATAGATTTCAGTTTCGAAACAGGGATAAATACAAATAAGTATTTAAAAGGAAGTAAGTCTCAGTTTAGGCTAGTTCCGGTTCTACTTTTCATATCATTTATGATTCTTTAATTAGGGATGGATCGTAGCAATTTACATTAAAGTTCAGCGGGATCGGGATGCCGGTCGGGATCGGGCGGGATTATGTCGGATTTTCTGAATCCCGATCCCGATTTCGGCCAATCCCGGATCCCGTGTCGAAATCCGGGATCGGTATCACAATTCCAAAATCCCGATTATTCTCTAAACCCCGATACCGCTGAACCCTGATATACATGATGCTGAGGATAGACTTTTAAGTATACTAAACTTCATTTCTAAAGTTAAAATTAAGCTAAAAAATTCCACCTTAATTTATATCAACCCTCCATTCTTTCTGAAAAATTGCTAATTTTCCTTCTTCCAAAAAACAACAAAAATCTCTCCCTCTCTCTCTACTTATTTCCGTTTTGTTAAAATCAATCACAAAAATAACTTTCAAAAAACATTTTCTTCTTCTGGCCTAGATTTGATTCATTTCTTCTTTTGTTTTTTTAAACACATGTTGGAGGTGGGGGGGGATTGGGGGGTGAATGACAGAAGAAAAAGCTATTTTCTCTTTTTTCCTTTTTACTTAATTTCGATCCGTAAAAATTTTTTGCCCGTGGGCAATGACTAGTTTATTACTTTATTTTTGCTTCTTCTATTCAAGTCAATTTTGTTGATTTTTTGAAAAATTTTTTTGCAGATAAATCAGAGGATTTTTTTCTTTAATCTCCTTTCAGTGTTTTTTTCTCTTATTTGTATTTTTGTGTTTTTTAAATTTTTTTGTGTTTTTCCCTTAAATTTGCTCTAAATTTTAATTATTCTGTCTCTCTCTTGATTTCGTAAAACACATATATATTCCGGAAAGTTTCCGGAAAACACACACGGAAAACACATACCTATCTATTGTCTTTATTTTGTATTTTATTATTTCCAGATTTAATTACTTTCGGAAAGGGTACACATCTAATATGTATTTCTGTATTTTTACTTTGTATTTTTTTGTATTTTTTAATATTTTTATTATTTTTAATAGATAGTCGGCTTTTAAAAAATGCCGCAACCTCCCAATTCATTAAATATTATCAGGAGGTTTTTAAATATTTTATTTTCACTGCCAACAAAATTTATTTTAATTTTATTCACTTTATTTATTGGAATTGAAGGATTTAATGTTGACACTAAAAATGCTCAAATACATAGACGTCCAAATACTGGATTTGGATATACTGTAGATTTTGCTTATAGAGACTCTAGAAATAGAAAATTAACGTAAATTTTAAAAATTAATTGGAATTGATATTAAAAATTGAAAAAATTTTGCTCAAGGACATTGTCTTCATTTCTAAAATTTAAAAATATATTTTAAATATAAAGTCGGACCTTACTTAGGTGTACATTTTTGACTGTAGATTTTTATGATTTTGATTGATCATTGTGGGAACCGATTTTATGATTCCCTCACGTAGTTATGCTTTCACTTACTATGTAATTCTTTTGATCCCAAGAGTGTACACTAATTAACCGAAAAATAATTCGTAATTATTATTAGTAATTATTTATTAACCTTTCGCTCTAGGGAGTAATTAATTAATCGAGTAATCATTCGAGTAGCGAGGTCATTATCACTTCTTTAAGATTGCTAGTAGGAGCTCCATTTGCCCAAACCTCACAACGTCGGCTTCAAAACACTGGTGCTGTTTATGGTTGCGAAGTAGATACTAATTTATGTGTAGAAATATTTTTTGACCAAAAAGGTGAATTTTAAATTAAAAAAATATTTTTTAAAATTATTATAAAATTAAATTTAAATTATTAAAGTTTAGTTAATTTATAAATAGAGAATTTTTTATTAATGTTTTTATGCTAGAGTAACATTTTACAAACTTGAAAAAACTTGAAAACTTGAAAAATTTTATAGTAAACAATCACAATTTGTAAAAATATATTAGCATCTTCCTTTACAAATTAAACTTTCTTTTAACTTTAAAACTTTTTCAAGTTTAAAATTATTTTACAAACTTGAATTATAAAACTTGAAGCAACCTAATTATTTTAAAGATTAATTTAAAAAAATAAATTTTTCTTATTCATTCTTTATCAAAAAGGAAATGAGCTCAGGCTTAACGGCACTTCTCTTTTACCAATAGAAGAAAAATCACACCAAATGTTTGGGGCAACTATAGTTGCTTCTAAAAATGGAGATAATGTTTTAGTAAGTTTATTTTTAAAAAATTAAACTTTTTTTTACAATTTGTAAAATAATTACAATTCAAGCAATTCAAGTTTTATTTTTACAATTTTAATTAAAACTTTTTTTACAATTTGTAAAATAATTACAATCCAAGTTTTATTTTTACAATTTTAATTAAAACTTTTTTTACAATTTGTAAAATAATTACAATCCAAGTTTTATTTTTACAATTTTAATTAAAACTTTTTTTACAATTTGTAAAATAATTACAATCCAAGTTTTATTTTTACAATTTAATTAAAACTTTTTTACAATTTGTAAAATAAAAATTAATTCTCCATTTAAAGGCTTGTGCTCCCCACTACAAATATTTCTTTGCCAAATTTGATGTTGTAGAGCCTGTAGGAAGTTGTTATTATTCTCGAGATTATTTTAGTAAAATTCAAGAATTTGCTCCTTGTAGACAAGAACGTAAATAGATAATTTAATGTAAAATAAAAAAATGTATTTCTTTAGCTGCCCGTCACGGCCACCACCGTTTAGGTTATGGAATGTGTGGATTTAGTGCTGCTGTCCCCGATTTTGGGAATGAAAGACTATTTATTTCTGCACCGGGTGCGTGGTATTGGCAGGTAAAGAAAAACTTATTTTTTGAATTATTGGAAATATTTAAATTATTTAATTTTTAAATTAATTCAAAAATTAAAATTTTTATTATTAATTAGGGATCTGTATTCTCTCAAAATATTCACAATATAACAGACAGGCCAAATACGGCTGATGGACCTGCTTATACTGACAATCAAGAGCTCGGTCTAAAATTTTAATATTGAAAATTAAAAATTAAAAAATAATTTTTAGTTTATTTCTGAATTTTTAATTTCAAAAATTTTTTGAATTTCAAATATTTTGTAGAATTAAGCAGAAATGCTTCGAATTTATTTAATTTTGTTTTTAGGTTATTCAACAGCAACAGGGGACTTTGACGGTGACAAACTTGATGATATTGTTGTTGGAGTACCTAGAGGGAATGAATTAATTGGAATGGTTATTTAATTATTTTAGAAAATATTTAAATAATTTAAAAGGTTTCAATTTACTCGAGGCAACTCAAACCAATTGCTAATTTAACAGAAAAAGATGGACAACGTGGACAATACTTTGGGGCTTCTGTGGCAGTTTTAGATTTTAATAATGATGGACTTGCGGTAATATGATCAAATGGAAACTTGAAACAATTACAAGCTTAAAAATTTAAATAAACTTAAAACTTGAATTTTGAAACTTGAATTTCTTAAAACTAGAGCTTAAACTTGAATTTAAAGTTTATTTAAATTTTTAAGTTTGTAATTGTCGGAAGGATACTTTAGAAAGTTTGCAGTCTATAAATAATTAAACCTGAATACTGTGGGGTGCCGGAATTTTGGTCACCGGAATTTTGGTCACCACAATTTTTCGGAACTTTGGTCACCAATTTTTTTGGAATTTTGGTCATCAGCGGAATTTTGGTCACCAAGTCAAAAAACGGAATATTGGACACTGAATTTTGGTCACCAATAGGAATTTTGGTCACCAAATGGAAAAAAATAATCTTACCTAAAACTGATATCAAAGTGATAAAAAAATGATTTTTCAACTCCCATTTGATCAAATTCAATGTTGATCACTCTCACAGTTAGGCATTCATCCGGGAGAGTGACCGAGAGTGATCAACCGAGAGAGTGATCAGCCGGGAAAGTGACAAACATTGAAATTGATCAAATGGGGGTTGAAAAATCATTTTTTTATCACTTTGATATCAGTTTTAGGTAAGATTATTTTTTTCGGATATACTGTAGTGCAGCACCCACTCCAAAAAATTTTAAAACACATACCATTCGATTTGTCTCGGCGAGCTGAGTTGAATGGTACCACTCTCTTTCTGCGGAAATGCCTAAGAGCTGAGATATAGAGCTCGAAAGGGTCAAAAACCATAGGGGGTACCAAGCTGATTTTTGTGGGCAAAAATTCGAATATGCAAATGATAGTTCATTCGAAAGAGCTCGTCGAGCTGAGTCGAATGACACCAAAATCACCGTGATTGAACAAGATTAGACAAAGTTACGACACAAAAACAAGCAACATAAACCTATGGGGCGTCGGCGAGGCGCTTGTGCAAAACCCCGCGCTTCGCGCGGGGTTTTGCGGCACGCGCCTCGCGGGGAGTCTACGGGCGCTGGGTCTGGGCTCGTAACATAAACTTATGCCCATTTTAGCTGCGGTCGGCGTGTCTGGCTTCCTCCCCAGCAAGAAAAACCTGCACGTAGACCAAAGGTAAGGAGCTAAAACAAATGCTCATAACTTTGTCAAAGCAAGTCGGATTTCGTTAATTTTGGTGTCAATCGACACAGCTCGACGAGCTCTTTCGAATGAGCTGCCATTTGCATATTCGAATTTTTGACCCCAAAAATCAGCTCGGTCCCCTCTTTGGTTTTTCGATTTTAAGGACCTATATCTCAGCTCGTAGGCATTTCCGCAGAAAGAGAGTGGTACCATTCGACTCAGCTCGCCGAGACGAATCGAATGATATGTGTTTTGAAAATTTTTGGAGTGGGTGCTACACTACAGTACAGCCTTTTTTTCCATTTGGTGAACACTATTGGTGACCAAAATTCAGTGTCCAATATTCCGTTTTTTGACTTGGTGACCAAAATACCGCTGGTGACCAAAATTCCAAAAAATTGGTGACCAAAGTTCCGAAAAATCGTGGTGACCAAAATTCCGGTGACCAAAATTCCGTACACCATACTGTGAACTTGAAACTTGCTTCAAGTTTTAATAAAAGTTTTAGATGCATTAAGAAACATTTTACAAACTTAAGTTTTTAAGTAAATAATTTTTAATTACAATCATAAATTTTTTACAAACTTGCTTTAATAAATAAGTGCACTTGAATCCTTAGAATATTATAACTTTTATCTTGCAAATATTTTATAATTTTGTATATTGAAAATTGAAGCAGTTTCTAGCTTTTAGCTAATCTAAACTTTAAAAATTAAATAAAGTATCGTCCAAGTTTTTAATTTTTTCACTCTTAACAGGATATTGTTGTTGGTTCACCTCTCTATATTAACTGGGCAAACGTTGATGGAAAGACACAGGAACGAAAACCTCAATATGATGTTATTTAAGATTATATTTAAAAAATTAATTAATTTTTTAAGATTGGAAAAATTAGTGTTTATATTCAAACGGGGATTGGCACATTTCGAGAACCCGTTATTATTTTGGGGCATGAACAGTGGAGCCGTTTTGGTTATTCTTTGGCGGCTGCAGGGGATTTAAATGGGGATGGATTTCAAGGTGGAAGAGTTTTGAAGAATAAATAAGCTAACTATAATATTTTCTCGTAGATTTACTTGTCGGTGCGCCTTATGATGGGGAGGATGGGCGTGGGTAAATATTAAAATTAAAATATTGAAAATACTTTCCGGAAGGGAAGAGAATAATTTTACAGAAAATATCAGAAACACAAGTCAGAAACACACATTCTCTTCCTTTCCGGAAAATACATTTTTCCGGAAAACACAAAAAATTCAAAATATACTTACCGGAAGCCTTACAGGAATAACTTAAACTTAAGTTTTTAAACTAAAATACAAACTTAACAAAATACATCATTCCGGAAACGGATAGACATTAAAGAAAAATACTGCAAAAGCACTTTCCGGAAACTTTTTTAACAAGAATACAAATATAATTAAAAATAAACCCTCCTTAAAAACAATTTAATATTTACAGTATTGTCTACATATTTCATGGTTCTTCAGAAGGAATAAGGGAAAAATATACACAAAAAATTCTGGCTAAGGATGTTCACCGAGACATGCGAACTTTTGGATTTTCTCTACGCGGCGGTAGAGATGTTGATGGAAATGGATATCCTGGTTAGAAATAATGAAAAGAAGACTTGAATTAATTTTTTTTCTTCACCCTTTCTAGATATAGCTATTGGGGCATTTAAAAGTAACCAGGCAGCAGTTCTTCGAAGCCGTCCAGTAATCCAAGTAGTTGGTTCTGTTCGAACTACAAGAAAAACAATTAATTTGGATGAGAAGCAGTGTGTGACAGAGTTTGGGAAAATGCCTTGGTTTTGAATTAAATTCTCCTTTAAAACGTTAAAATCATTTTATAGTGATCGTCTTAGACTTTGCCTTAAATATACAGGCAAACTAGCAGGTGCTGATCATCAACAGATTGCTCTCAAAGTAGAAATCCACCTTGATGCCCTCAAAAAAGGACTTTCCTCTCGAGCATTTTTCTCTCGTGCAGAATTGGAAAAGCGGAGAGATTCTAATATTCGAGTACATCCAGCATCTTCAAGTAGAGATCAGCCTGATAGAATTGAGCATACCTTAACGCTCACAAAGGGGCGGGAGCACTGTGAAAGTTATGAAATATATGTTCCGGTATGTGTTTTGTAAACTTGAAATAATAAAACTTGAAGCATATTCGTTAATAGATTTAAAAACAATTTTGCACACTTTATATATTTAATATTAAAACTTGAATTATTTTCAAATTTACAAACTTGAAGCATTTTTAATTTAATAAACTAGAAAGTTCTATAAAAAACTTTCAAGTTTACAAACTTAAGAATAATTGTTTTAATTAAACTTGAAATAATATTAAAACTTGAAGCATTGAAATAATAAACTTGAAACCTTTATTAATAAACCTGGTGAAATAAAATAAACATGAAGCAAATAAATAAACTTGAATTTCACTTCACAAACTTGAAACATTTACAAACTATTTATAGGACACAATTCGGGATAAAATTTCACCAATTCTCATTTCTGTTAACTACAGCTACGTGGAAAGTGGCATTCCTGGGCGTTTAGAACCTGCTGTAGATACAACACTTGTGGAGGGGTTAGATACAGAATTAATTATAGAAAAGGACTGTGGGGAGGATAATATCTGTGTTCCTGATTTACACATTACTGCTAGACCGTAAATAAATTTTTTTTTGGAATTTTTAAAAAATTTTAAATAGAGCAAAAGATAAATTTACAATTGGAGCTATAGACCAAACATTAATTCTCAATGTGAGTGTGGAGAATAAAGGAGAGGATTCGTATTTAACACAATACACGGTGTCTATCCCTCCAGGCTTTGAATATGGAGGGATTGAAAATTATGAAACAAAAGTTAGATTGATGTTGGAATAAATTTTGAATTTATTTTTTAGTATTCTGTCAGTTGTTCCCCAGCAGAACACCAACAAATAATTCAAAAAAATAGTCAACAACCTTATGAGTTTATTTGTGATATTGGCAATCCTCTCCCAGCGGGGGCTACAGCTAATTTTGGATTTAAACTAAGAGGACATGATGTGGATATGTCTAAAGAGTTTGTAGAGTTAAGGATGGGTGTAAACAGGTAGATCTCAAATAAATATGAAGCATAAAAATTAAACCTTGAATAGGGGAGTAATTCCTCTCCCACAGATCAGATAGGGGAATTAGACAAGTCTAACTTGAGTCTTAAAATAACCAAGTTTGAAGAGTGAATTGACGTTTTATGAACAAACTTGAAACACTCTTCAAATAAACTTTAGGTAAACTTGAAGCATTATTACTAATTAATCTTGAATTATTCATTCAAGTACAAATGAAGAAGCAGCAGGTGCTGATGGCGATAATCAAATGGTTTTGCGTATTCCGATAGAGGTTAATGCCCAACTTGGTTTGATTGGAAGGAGTACTCCCCCACAAGTGGATTATTCTGTGCGTAATCGAACGCCTGGAGTGGCGGCCACGTTTGACTTTGATATTGGACCTACAGTTAGCCACCTTTTCCAGGTTCTGATGAAATATTTTATGAAAATAAATTCGAGTTGAAGCAAGCTTCTTTAAAAAATGAATAGATTAAACAAAACTGAAGCAAAAAACATAAAAACTGGAGCAAATTTATAGGTTACAAACAGAGGCCCCAGTGCCATTAGCGGTGCCACTCTCGATATCTTTTGGCCTTCATTCTCCGAAGGAGACCGTTATCTTCTATATTTGATTGATCAACCTTTTGTTAGCGACACAACAAAAGCAAAATGTCGATTAAATCAACCTCAACATATTAACCCGGCAAATTTAGCGGTTTGAAGCATTTTTGCTTCAAATAAATATTTCTAAACAGATTTCTAACGTTCATATGGCTACAGCTAGCCCAATTGGGGCTCATGGTATTGAAGAAGAAGGAGAAGTAAATGTTGAACCTGAAGAGGAGGAGGAAGAAGAATTTGAAACACCTCAAAGGCAAAGTAATAAACATAAGGGATGGGCTGTAGAAGATGGAGAAAATGAGGATGAAAATAATCTGGAATATCAGGATTATAATCCAAATAATCCAAGAAAGCGTCGACAAACCGCTGTTCAAAGAAATCTTAGAGCTCAGAAACACATGTTACGTGATGCTGTCCAACATGCAAAACAATCTGGGGGTGCTACAGAATATCATGGATTGTTGGGAAGGAATACAATTGTAGGTTGGGGGAAGGAATTTAGAGTGAAAAGCACGGGGTTACTATAAGAAAAAATCTAAATTTTCGATATTAGACAAGTATTTTACGAATTATTTTTTGAAGCAAAAATTGAAATAAAATATGAAAGACAATCTATTAAAATTAGGATTGGGGGCCCGGCCCGCTCCGAAAGATAGAGTCGGGCATTAAAATTTTGCCCGAAAAAGACTCGGTCGAGCCGGCCCGAAAAAATCAGGCCCAAAAACGATGACTCGAACGTCGGCCCGACTCGAAAACCCCAACCGTGATTAAAAGTTAACTTGAAACAATTTAAAAATAATCTTGAAACATTTTTGAAACAAATAAAATTAGACTTGAAACCAAAGAAATTTAACATTTCCTGAAATAAACGTGAATCAAGAATGCTAATGAATTTGAGAAATATGTTATAGATACATAATTAAAAATTTAGAACTGTGCCGCACTAAATTGTACACACATTGAATGTGACATTGGCCGTTTGGAAGAAAACGAATTTGTTTTAGTTGAAGTATTTTCTCGATTATGGCTGAATACTTTAATTGACGAGAATCACCTTGATGGGGAAATTTCTTCAATAGCCTTAGCTAGAATCTCCGCATTGCCATTTGCCCCCAAATATTCACCACCTGCTTTGTTAATTGCTGTTAATACAGAAGTGAATCCGACAGATCCAGAAGCAGGCATTTGGGAACTACCGGTTTGTAAAAGAGAAAACGTTAAACATTCGAAAGTTAAATAAATGTAAAACTTGAAGCATAAAAATAAACTTGAAGCATAAAAAATTATGAGATGCTTCAAAGTCTGTTAAGAGAATATTTTAATGAAGGAATACTATATGTCAATCGCAAACTTGAAAATACATAAACACAAACTTGAATAATAAAATAAACTTGGGAAAATAACTGCAAACTTGAATATAAGTTTTTGTTAATGAAAATAAACTTGTAGCATAAAATTAAACTTGAAAACTTAAGAATACAAGTGCAAACTTGTAAAGAATACAAACTTGAAACATAAAAATCAAATAATAATCTCTACATGCCTAAATTAATTTAATTACTTTTTAGTGGTGGCTTTGGCTTTTGGCAATATTAATAGCATTATTATTACTTGCTTTAATTATTTTTTGTTGTTATCAGGTCCTTTCCTTTTCATTTATGCAATATAAAATTATTTTTTAAGTGCGGTTTCTTTAAACGTACTCGTCCACCCCCGCAAGAAAAGGCTCGCTTACGACCAGCAGAAAGGCCTGCTTCAGGGTATGAAAGTGACACCGTTGATGGAGGTCACACAAATGGACATTATGCAGATAATGGGGCTAGATATGCTCCTCCACAAATGTAAATAAAATAAATTTTGATTTTCTGAAAATATTTTTTTTCTAAATTTTAAAGGTATTCTTCAGAAAGACACGGTGCTAGAGTTTGAATAAATTTTAGAAAAAATTTTTTTGTTGAATTTTTGCTCATATTTTAAAGTATTATAATTTTTGCCTATCTTTCATTTTCTTTTTATTTTTGAGAAATTAATTTTGAGAAAAAATCTATCAGTCTATTTAATATTTAGAAAAATTAAGTTTGGTGTTTAAAATGGAAAATAAGGCTGATGGATTTTAAAGTAAAAAATGTGCATTAAAAAGTATATGGATTTGAACAAGCAGTATGGGTTTGAATAAGCAAGAATTAATGGTGAAACATTAAAATGAGGGTAGGACACGACCGGTTTTAAAACCGAAAATTTTGAAATTTTTTTGCCAAAAATTAACCTTTTTTATAAAATTTCAAAAACCGAAAACCGGCGATCTATGAAAACGAGTGGGGGTTTTTTCAAAAATTCCCCCTAAATAGAATCGGTACTTGGCCAAAACTCAAAACCGAAAACCGGGGTTTTTAAATTCTAATTAACCGAAAACTGTGGGGGTACCGGTTAATAACTTGGCGTGTCCTAACCTAATTGAATCTTAATTAAAAAGTAGGATAGAAATAAACATGAAATTAAAAAAATAATCATGAAAAATAAAATACTTGGAATTTAAAAGTTAAGTAAAATATTAAAGTATCCGAAAAGTTTGTTAAAAAATACAGAACTAAAAAATAATAAAAATAATTTTATTTTTATTATTTTTCCTAATTAAACTAAATTTAAATAACTTTCAATTAAATCTCATTCTTTAAAATTATTTTTGTTAATTTTTTTTTTGTTTTGTGCACTCTCTTTTTTTTTAAATTTTTTTTGTCCAAAAAATTATTTTTTAATCTAAAAATTAACTTTTTGTTTATTTTTATTTTTCCAACATTTTTTTTTGATTTTTTATGATATTATGTATACCGTATATACTCTATTAATTACCCTCCCTCAGATAATTACCCCACCTCTATTAGTTACCTCCTCCAGCGAAAGGTTGAAACAATAATTACTCCCTTAAAAATAGTTATAATTAGCCTCCCTAAAATAACCTCTATTAATTACCCCGCCTCTATTAATTACCCTCTCTAGAGTAAGGTCGAAACAATAATTACCCAGGGTAATTAATAGAGTATATACGGTAACTTTAAAAACAATATTGTACTAGTCATAATAAATAAATTAAAAATTTTTTAAATTTTTTTTAAAATTAAATTTTGATAAGGAAAAAGGAGTTAGTGTATACTGAAATTTATTCTGATTTTATTAGCTATGAGTAGAGCGTGTTTTTTTAGGTCCAAAAAATTGCTAAATAGGATCCTATTTAGGTCCAAAAAAACTTAAAAATAGGTCCGAAATAGGTCGAAAAAGGCCAAAATAGGTCCAAATTTTGACAAAATAGGTTCTAATTTTGGTTGAAATTAAAACATTTATGATATCACTTTTACTAAATTTGAACTTTTTTATTAGTGCCCGGCGCCGGACCGGATCCGGCCGGATTTTTCCGGAGTCCGGGTCCCAAATCCGGGTTTTTTTGAAATTTCCGGATTAAAACCGGACCGGATTTATCCGGAAAAATCCGGCCGGATCCGGTCCGGCTCAAGTTGCAAATCCGGAATCCGGGTCCGGGTCCGGCAAATTTTGAGCACCGGATTTGGGATTTTATTCGGTTCTGGAATTTTCCCATTTTTTCTTGTATTTTTTTATAAAAAATGAGGATTTTTGACCCTTGTCTATATGAAATTCAAAAAATTTTTGCCAGCGGCGTTGAAAAAGGATAATTCTTCTTTGTTGGCTTACAAAATTGGAGACGGAAGGCACGACTGAGTCCCCATTGTATATACCACAACCGAGTTTCAGTACTAGGCCGAAAATATATATCATTCTCAGTTCTAATCGTCCACATTTGAACGTAACGCACTTAATCGTATAGACTTGAACGTTTAGAAAATTTTTTTTAGTAAATCCCGATCCCGAGTTTTCAATCCCGGTCCCGATTCGGGATCGGGATCGGGATCTCCAGTCCAAATCCCGATCCCGATTTCGGCCAATCCCGATCCCGTGTCGGGATCCGGGATCGGGATCACCATTCCGAAATCCCGATCCCGGGTTTTTCTCTAAATCCCGATACCGGCCAACTCTAACTAAATGAAGATATACCAGAATACTAGCGCCGCAGGCAAAATTTTTCGGGTTTTTGGGTGTTTGAGATGCTAGATTTGGCGGAAATTGACTAAAAATAAGAAAATTTAAGAAAAATTTTCAAAAAACCTAGAATAGGTCCAAAAAAGGTAGAAATAGGCTCAAAATAGGTTTTAGGTCCGAAAAGGTCGAAATAGGTTTTTTAGGTTTTAATAACTCGAAAAGTACGTTACACTATGCGGTAAAACAGTGTTTTTTCGACTTATCTCATCAAAGGCCGTTCGCAAAAAAAAATAGGTAAAAACCTAAAAAAACACGCTCTAGCTATGAGATTTGGCTATTCTTTTGTAAATAAAGTGAGTCTGGTACAGTTTAGTAGGCAATAAAATTTTTTTATACTTCTAATGCTGAGTGTGCTTCATTCCAAATATACATAATATGAAGGGGGTTGTGTTTTTGGCATGTTAGAACGGAGGACAAATAAAGACAACAATATAACTAATCATCAATTAGTTAATCAACCAATAAACTTTGAGATCCTGCTATCCCGTAGGTGGCATACAGCAGTTTCATGTGCCAATAAAGAATGCTAAATTTCATTGTTCTCATAAACCTCATTGACTCATCTACTTTGAATGGACTAATAAATTTCTTTGGACTACTAGAATAATCTAGAGCCAATCAATTTTTTAATATATTTTTTTTTAAATTTTTTATTTTAAAATTTTATTCAATTTTAGAAATAATGGGACATAGTACATAATAATATTTAATTAGATTTAGTAAAATTCTTTCCCAGTACATTTTTACTAATAAAAATATTTTAAATAAATTAAATAATCCACAAATTTTATAGCAGAGGGTGAATCATTAATTCTAAATTTATTTAATTTAAAAATTTTTGTAAATTGATGTACATACATTAACTAATTTAAATAATTTAACGGTTCCCAAAAATATTTTCGGCTTATTAATTATGTCCATAATTTCCAAATTTTGTAATTAAAATTTAAATAATTTTCCCTTTAATCTGTAATATTTTTAAATGCTATTAAAAATATTTTTGTTTATTAATCTAATAACTTTTTCCTTTCAAAATACCTCTTCATTAAAAAAATGTAAAGATTCGACGAATACAACGGCAAGTTATTTTAGCGAGTTTTACGGAAAACTTAAGATTCCGGAACATATTCTTTTCTCGAAAAATAAATATCAACACCTTCCAGAAAACTTAAGATTCCTAAAAACCAGAGGTGAGTCGTAACAGTCAGGGGGTGTCGGAAATCGAAAGAGCCGGAAATCGGAACTGACTCAAATGTCGGAACTCGGAAGTCAAAAATCAAAATTTTTTTCGGAAATAGGAAATCGGAATTCCGACTTACCTCTGAGATAAACTTAGAGTATATTCATTGTCTTCAATTAATTATTAAAAAATTTCAAAAAAATTATTAAAAATTTGTTTAGCGTGAAGCATATTTTTGGAGTTTACGCGCACCTAATGAAACTAGAAATAGTGGTAATGAATCAAATCACGGCGAAAATTATCTTTTTGGTTCAATACCTGTCTCTTGGAATTTAATTTGGGATTTTGGTAAAAAATTAATTTTTTTTCATAAAAATAAAGGATTTTAAGTTCCAAGCATTGTAAAGGACGTGATGCTCAATAAGACTGAAATTGCTGTATTTGAACACGATTTATTAAATCATACAAATTTGAAAAATATATTTAAATGTTTAAACAATACAGAGCCTTATAGGCAAGCACAAAATCTGCTTTCTGAAGATCTCTTAGTTTTAATTGAAAAAGGTATCGAACACGAAATATGTATATATGTATAACCTGCACTCATCATGGAAAAATAAAATTTTATTTAAATTTTCAAGTAAACTTAATAAACACCCATTCGTAATTTTAGCCTCGGGTTCTCGTGGTTCTGAGGGAGAGCCTCCCACCTTTTAGGTCATCAGTAAGGTTGACGGATAGTTGGGATCTTCGGATATCCGAATCAGTTCCGAACAGAAATTTTCGGATATCCGGATCCGGATTCTATATCCGAACCGTTCCGGATATCCGGCCTTTTTTCGTATCCGGATCTGCCACCCTTAGTCACCAGCGTTCCTTAGAACGGTGTTTGAACCCTAGTAATAAATATTGAAGTAGCTCAAACATTTTTGATATAAGATACACAATATTTTATAGTTCCAATCTTAATTAAAATTTGTTTTAAAATTTCAATAATTCAATTTAATTAAATATAGCAATTGAACTCCAAGCATCTACTGGCATTGTCAGCCTCGGACCATTATCACAAATCAGTGTTCGTAAAATGCCCCCCGATTGGATTTATATTTCCTTATTAGAACTTGTTCAGCAACACGAAATGATAGCTTTAAAAGGAATTCCTCTTTTAACATTAGATTATTATTTACAAGAACAAATGTTTAATACTGGACATATTCTACTTCAAAATATTGAAAATCTAAACGATAATGAAAAATGTCCAGTGGTTTTGCCCTCTATTGGAAGAAACGATGTAGTGAATAGATAACTGATAAACTCTACTATAATTCCTCTATATTAGATAGACTTCACTTTAAGATAGGGCCTCCCTGTCCCGTTCCCAGAACACAAATTCCCCGAAACCTCCGTTCCCCGTAAACTCATCCCCCGCCTCGTAATATCGAATCCCACCTTAAGATAGAGGTTTTTTTAGTTGGTTGGCCACAGGTGTATGTGGAGCTGTCTAATATAGTAAAATTAATGCTGATACCCGCTACATATTTAAGATAGAATGGTCGGATAGCCCCCGAACTGTCACACCTTGATAATCTTTAAGTTTGCTATTCTAGATTAAATTTCTCAAGAGGTAAATAAGAGAGAGATTAAATTGTAATTTAAAATTAATTTTATTTAAAAACAAAAATTGTTAAAAATTTGTAGCTTTCCAATGCTTTACAAGTAATGCTAAAGGTGTTGGGAAAAGTACAAGATATAAATACAAAACAACCAAACATTGCCTCAACACGTATTTACCTTTACAAATGTGGGTTGTTAAATAATGAAGAAGGAAAGGAAATGTTGAATGAAGCCAAGAAAGAATTTATTGGGCCCGATTTAATTAAGGCATTCAATTATTTAAATAATTTTTAAAGAAAAATTGCCTCAACAATTATTAAAAATATTTATCAGAAATAGGACTCGGTCGGGCCGGCCCGATAAAAATTACTCGAACGTCGGCCCGACCAACCCTAATCAGAAATATTCCAAACTTCTAATTTTTGTCTAGGAAAAATATTTAATCTCCCGCTAGTTACTTTCTGGAAATTTTCCCGTTAATACGTAGTTATGTTACTGAAAATTTTAAATTTTCGGAGAATATTATAGTTTTAATTTTAAAAAAAATTTAAAAAAGGGAGAGACTAATCTAAAAATTACTTAATTCATCAGATTGAGAATATTGTCAATAAAGATTTGGTGCAACTACGGAATAAACAATGGGCTAATCAAATTGATCAGTTGATTAGTAGAACACCAAACAAAACTTTTATGTTTACCTTTAGTGTTGGTATGTGTTCATTTACCGTATTTTTCCTAATAGTGCGACTCTCTTTATTAGACCGACCCCTTCTAATAAACCGACCCTCTAGAGGGGGATTGAAAAATAAACAGACCGGTCGCACTATTAAGAAAAATACAGTAATTTTTTAGTGCGGCTCTCTCTACTAGACCAACCCCTTCTACTAAACAGACCCCCTAGAGGTCGGTTTATTAGAGAGAGACGACCCCCTAGAGATCAGTTTATTAGAGAGAGGTCAGTTTATTAGAGAGAGATTATTTCTTTTCAAAAGAAAAATATTTTTAGATCATTTCATTGGCAAAAATAATTTATTAGATTTATTGAGAGAACGTGGGTATCAAATAGAAAAAATAATAAAAATTCCAAAAGTTGATCAAAAAATATTAAAACAAATTAAAGAAGATAAAATAAATTCAAATAAAACTGTGGACAATTTAATTGAAGAAAAAAATAAAAATAAGACTTTAAAAAATAATTTAAATCAGACTAAATTGAGTAAAAATAAAACTGAAAATATTAAAAGAAAAAATAAATTAATGGAAACAACAACAAATTTAACAAGCATTAGCTATTTAACTGTATCAAGAAATTACCCAGACACGTCACATTTTAACCGAAGCAAAAAGTTTGTTAATTATTTGATTATTTTTAGAGGAAAAATGAATATACTTAAATTATTTCATTTTTAATACATACCGTAAAACTAGAGTTGATCAAGACGAGACCGATACCGAGACCGATACCGAGATTCTCGGCTTTTTTCCAATATCGGTCTCGGTTTTTTCATTCTCGGTCTCGAAACCGATACCGATATTCTCGGTCCATTTCTCGGCGAGAAACGATACTGACTCAAAGAAACAAAATCCTCAATATTGTCCAAGTTTTCGCCCATAATTTTTTTCGGATATCCGTCCATAACAGAGAAAGCGAATTTTTTTCGAATAAGGTCTTCTAAAATTCAAAAAATTTTTGCCTGCGGCGCTGAAAAAGGAGGAAATTTGGTGACTTAGCCTTTTAAAATTTAATAACTTTTCGTCTGCGGCGCTGAAATGTTAAATTTTCCGAGCCCTCGGTCGTTAGATTTTAAGATTTTGATTACAGAGCCTTCCGATTTTCGGCAACTATTGTTCCCACCAGTGGATTAATGGGATTTAAAATTATCGGAAGCACCAAAATTCTCAAATTTTTGTCTGCGGCGCTGAAAATAGGAAGAATTCTGGCTTCTTGGCCTTCCAAAACTACAAATTTTCGCCTGCGGCGCTGAAAATTGGAAGAAATCTGTTGACTTGCACTTCTAAAATTCTAAAAATTTTTGCTTGCGGCGCTGAAATAATGGTTTGGTTACCCGAAATTTTCACTTCGGCTATCCGCGGATACCCGCTGTTGGATATGCCTCAAAAGTTGTAAGGATATAATCGGATACGGATGTCGACCTCACGGGTAATGATTTGGATGATGAAAATAATGAATAAATTATTTTTACACGTATTTTTTGACATAAAATAAAAAATTTTGTTAGTATCGGTCAGTATCGTTTCTCGGTATCGGTCTCGGCTCAAAATGTTGGTATCGATCTCGGTATCGAGTTCTTGAGTATCGGTCAATCTCGGTCTCGGGTTGGCCGATACCAGTATCGTTTTGATCAACTCTACGTAAAACTCTTATTAACTACCCTAGGTAATTGTTGTTTTGAATTTTTGCTGGAGGGAGTAATTAATCGAGGGAGGGTAATTATACTAGATTTTAAATTTGAACGTGTTTTAAGGCAGGGGGGGGTAATTATTGTTTCAATCTATCGATAGATGGGGTAATTAATAAAAGTGGAGTAATTATTTGTGTTATGCTTGAATATTATATTATGCTTGAAAAATAATTTTCTTGATTGAGTAAAGTTAAAATTAAAAATAAACCAACCAAGAAGGCAACATTTATTAGTTTATTAAATTATTCATTGCCAAATGGCAACTAAGCACATTAAATATCTTCACATTAAATTTTGTGGAGATATTTCAGGTTTTACGAAATTAGGTGCATTTCAACTAGAGCCTGGCTTGATACGAATTTTTTCGATATTTTGTTTCGATATTTATCGAAGACCCCTTCTTTTAATTATCGATACCCCCTCGATACCCCTCCATCCGGGCTCTAATTTTAGCCGAACTACAAGGTTGATCCGAATAGTTTTCTGGACTAATCTGGAATTATAAAAGAGTACTCCCAAGTCTATTTGGCGTAATTAAAAACACTAAAAGCAAGATAAAATTTAAAAAAATATTCAATTTAAGCACTACTTCCTATAATTCCTTCAATTGGAATAATCTCAAAACGAGCAAAACATTTTTTGTGGTAATAGCTTCCGTTGCCGCTAACATTCTCCTGCTAATTATACTTATTCTCTGCAGTAAATTTTATACTTGGAAAAGAAGATCAAATGAATATAGGGTAGAAGAAAAGAAATTTTCATTGAACATTGAAGATGGGGTGGAAATTAAAGAAAATGAAGATTCAGAAAAATTTATTATATTGGGAAAGGATGATGTTAAATATATTGTTAATGGAAATATAAATAAGGAAACTTGAGTGAAATTATTTATAAAAGAATGGAAATATGTAGTGATATATTTAACTAATAGGGTTGTACCCCGTCCCCGAAAGTCGTGGAATTTGAAAGATTTTTTGAAAATTCCCCGTCCCCGCCCCCCCCCCCCGTAAAAAATAAAAAAAATTTTCCCTGTCCCCGCCCTCCACCCCGTCAGGGAACAACCCTACTAACTAAAGTTTTCGGAAATCTAGTTAGACTTAATTAAGCAATTCTGTGTTTACTCTTACAGGGTGACATAAAAGTTAAGGGACACGTTATTTATGCCATAACTTTATTCAGGTTAAAGATGAAGAAATTAGGTATATAAAGCCTATTTGATAGGGAATTAAACAAGGAACAAAGTTAATCAAGAATTTTCTAAGTGTTATCCTTTGCTTGTAAACAGAGTTATCCAACACTATTTATTGTAATTTAAGTGAGGAAACTTACTTATCCGGAAATATAAGAATTATAGAATTATAAGTTATGAAACTAAAATATCCGAAAACTTAAGTTTACTCAGTATAAAAAAAGTGGAAACAATAAAAACTTTTCCTAAGTTTCTGGAATTTGAGCTAGACATATCTAGCATGAATTCGAGACATATACGGACGGATATATGGGATATTTCAATATACAAATAGTCGTCACCTTACTGATTTTGGGACCTACGACAACTTTGTCTTGGATAAATATTGTCCTATTGAAGAGAGTTTTCAAGTTTTAGAACCAACCAGGGTGGCCCCTTCCAAAACACTAAATAGGGCGCAGCCACTCAAAAATAGGGCAAAAATAGGGCGAAATCGGCCAAAAATAGGGCAAAAATTAGGGCATGATTTTAAAAGCTTAAACATAATTAAAATTTCAAATAAGGCGAAAATTTTGAGACTTTCGGAAGACCAAGAAGTCAAATTTCTTCCATTTTTAGCGCCGCAGGCGAAAATTTTGAGGATTTTGGAAGGCCAGGAAGTCAGAAATCCTTCATTTTTACCATTTTTTTTTCAAAATCCTAAGAATTTATAAAATTTTACAAAATGGTAAAAATAGGACAAAAATATGGCAAATGAGAAAATAGGGAAAAAATAGGGCGAAAAGGTTAAAAATAGGGAAAATCTTCTATAAATAGGGTAAAAGGGCCACCCTGGAACCAACGTAAACAAGCAAGAGGTTATTTTTTCACTTCAATCTTGATATGTCCGTCTCGATATGTCCACCTACCTCAGAAACAACAAAAAACTCATTAAACTAAAAAAATTTTTTTGGCCTATCAAAGTGGCAGTCAATCATTTTTAAAATAAATTTATTAATTGTTTAGATAAGGAAACATTTTTTGAAAAAAAATTAAATAATAAATTTATTATTAATATAATTAATTTATTTGCATTGATAAAGAAGGCAAATTTAATTATTTCCAAAAATTAATTAAAATATATTAATCTGTAAAAGTCTAAAAATGGATGAAACGGATTTATTAAATAAATGCCCAAATGAGTGTTTTGAACATTTACTTGAACAAGTAAAACTGAATTGCTCAGATTCACACAGTTCTGCAACTGCAAGCGTTTTGAGAAAAAATGTGGATGGATTGATGAATGAAATGTAATTATAATTAAAAATAATAAAAACTTGAAATTCATTTTAATAATATCTCGGATAATATCTCGCTCGGATCTCGTTTTTTTTAATCCGCCATTTTCAGATAAGAATCCGCATTTTATATAAAAAATTCGCATGACATTTTCAGCGCCTTCGGCACTAAAAAATTCGTATTTGAGTATTTTTAAAGGCCAAAGAGCCCGTTTTCTTTTTTCAACGCCGCTGGAACAAAAACTACAAAAAAAGATACACAAAATCTCCTCATAATCTTCAAAAGTATACAAATCACTAGCTAGAAAATTAATCTTTATCGATATATCAACCTCAAAATGAGGATATATCCCATTACTGAATTAATGTACTACGCTTAAATTTTTAAACTTATGTATCCAAAAACTTAAGTTTAATTGAAGTTAAATTTTCGGAAACAATTTTGGTAATTTAAATTAAGTTTTCAAAGTTTATAATGTAAGGTATATTCGTTGATTGCCTAAGCAAAGGTGATCTTTTGGGCGAGCATTGTGTTAATGGATTTTCCCAACCATTACACCATAATTATTATTTATCTTTATTTCCTGTGTCACCTCCCATTCACATGCTTATGTTTATATATTGTTTATTGTTTCACCGATAAATCAGTTCCCAGTTAGTCAGTCTTTAATATATGTGCCCCAAAGAGGAAGCACACCGGTGTTGCTTGGTATAGGCTTAGCTAGGGTCTGGCCAACCCAATAGCTTTCCTTAGGGATTATAATGAATTGTGTCTAGGTTTATTTAGAATGGTCCCAGCATGATTCCACTTAACTATAAATATTAATTATCAAGTGTAAAAGAAATCAAGTTCGATTTAAAGTTACATGAAAGAAATAATTTCATTAGCAAATTAATTGTGTTGTTTTATTAAAGGCGAACAAATGAATATTTTGGAGCATTACGGTCAGTGCTAGATGATGAAAAACAAAAACATGGTGATATGGAATAATTTTAAACAAACAAAATATTTAAGGGGAAATATGTAAACAATTAGCTACTGCTATGGAATTGTTAATTGTTCAATCACATGGGGCTAAAAATAAATTCAGAGGGGATAACGTGGAAGATTCTGATAAATTAATTCCTTCTGTGGAACAAAAGATGGTTTTAAATAAAATTTAAAAATATTTAAATTTTGAATTAGGCAGAATGCAGAGACTATTGTTTATCGGAAGAATTGACTGATGAAATTGAAGATAAACAATTAAAACTACGAATGAGGGAAGTTATTGAGAATAGCATCAATATAGAAAACGATATAGCTAATGTATATCTTTAAAAATAATTTTCCGGAAAATATAATAAAATTCCTGAATTACCTCGGGTAATTAATATTTCACTCCATGGCTGTTGGGAGGTTGGGGTAAATTAATTGAGGCATGGTAGCTATTTATGAGAAGGTTATTAATACATAAAGTATGTATTACGTAGTAGTGTTTGTCGGAAGTTCCGGTTTCCGGTAGGCCGGAAGTTCCGGGATTTTTTGGTTCCGGTTCCGGTCCTTTAGTTCCCGTTTTGGTCAAATTTGCGGTTCCGGCGAAACACTAATATACATACGTAGGCATTTTCCGATTAGAGGTTAATAGGTTTTCCTGGATTTATACATATTAAATTAAATCAATACTTAAATCAATCCTTCGCGTCCAATGAAAAGTTTATGCATCCAATCAATTGCGATAAGTACCGGTTCTGCACAAAATTCTTCCACAAAATCTGTGGGAATCGAAAGCTCTACTTACCCAGTTTTGGTATACACGCATGATATAGAACCACACGTTCATACACGCTGAAACGAGTACTTATCGTCATAGATTGGACACATAGAATGTGATAAACTTTTCATTCAAATCGTAAAGGTGTGATTGGACGCGTATTATTGCCAAGAGCCAAAATTCTCACAATTTTAAGAATACCATAAATTGTATTCAAATTGGACACCAACTTCTTTTACATCATTCAGAAATTCGGCCAATTACCTCTACAGATCTAAACTTTTTTGAATCGAGTATTCGTATTTCAACACATATTTGGGACGCTGAGGTGCGCGATGCAGTTTGTAGTCAATTGCTTTTATTGAAAGCTTTGGGTATAGGGAAACGGTTGGCTTTTTTGTAATTTTTAAATTTAATTTTCCTTTTATTATTCAGCAAAAAACGTCAAAATTTCTCTGATAAAATCACCAACATTCTTAATAATTATTTTATTAATCATCTCAGTAAGCCTTATCCAGGTATTAAAAATAGTAAATATAAAATGAGTAAAAAATAATTTTTTAAGATGAGCAAACTAAATTAGCCTTAGCTGAACAATGTGGGATTACTTTAGCTCAAGTATATTTTTAATTTGGAAATAACTTTGGAAAAATTATTTTATGAGGGATACAAAGAATTATTGTTTGAATGAGACCAAACTAGAGGGATCGGGGTTTGCCGGGGTAGAGCCCTCGGTGGTCGGGGTTTCGGGGGTCGGGTCGGGGTTTTGCCCGCACGGAGGTGGGAATCGGGGTAGAGTCTTCGAGGTTCGGGTCGGGGTTTTTGACTAAAAATTCGTCGGGGATCGGGTCGCGGCTACCCTAGCCCAAACCGAAGCACAATCGAATGTGCCCCATTCAACTATCCGATGGATCATTTTTATTCATTCAGATTTTATTGATTATCTCAGTAAGCCTATCCAAAATAAGCAAAAACAATAATAATTCATTCAAAAAGAAGTTAAATTTCTAATAATTTAAAGGTGTCTAATTGGTTTGGAAATAAACGAATACGTTATAGAAAAGCTCAAAACAAAGGCAGCTATAGTGGACGATAAATAGACTTTAATAATATTTATTAACTTTTTCATTCACATTGACATTATAAAAGTTTAATTGTGACCTTTTATAACAAAAAAGAAGGCAGCGATAATAACTAAAAGGAATACAGTGTAACAAAAAATAATAGGTCCTGAAATTTAGGTGATTTTTCAACTTCCACAAAAGTTTAACGAAGAAAATTAACACAACTACTCCCACCATAAAAAATAATTATTTAATTAGGGCCCCCATTTTTATCGAGTTTTTTGGGCCTTAATTCGATGCCCGACTCGATTTTTCGGGCCGAATCGGGGTCCCAACCCTTTATTTAATAAATAAATTTTAAAATAGTTATTTACATTTCATTGTAAAGCATTTTTTAAAATCTTACAAAATTTCAAAGAAAAGTACATTGACCTTTTTAAATTTATTTTTATATTTTTGGCCTGTCTATAAAATTAAAAACAATTTTAAATAATTATGAAATAATTATTTCATAATTTTACTTTATAATCTACCGCCATAAATAAAAATTTAAATAAATAAATATTATTTATTTTTAAAATAAAATTTATTAAAGATATGTTAATTAATTTATTATTATTGCTGTTTTTAATAAATAAAGTGTTTTCTACGCCTGGAGATGATTCTAGTAAAAATTATTAAAGATTATCTATAAATTTAATTTATTTTAAGTTTCCACCCAAAATTTATCAGTTAATGAAAAACCTGTTACAATAAAACTTTAGAAAAAACAAATGAAGAAGCTTTTGTAAATATTAGTGGAAGCAAAAGAAAATTAACGGAAACTTCTCAGAATAATTCAATTAACGAAAAGTTTATATTATTTTGTTTCTAATGTGGGCTGAGCCCCAAAAATGCCATTTTCCAGTTCTAAAATAACGACAAAACGTCATTTAAGATCAAAAATTACGCTAACGCCAACCTTTAAAATTGTTTAGATCCCTGTGATAAAATGGACTCGCGATAATTAAGTTTTGGGTTTCTCCGGATTTTAAAATGGAGTATAATATAAAACTTTTATTTTTATAGGAAATTAAAAATAATTGAAATTAATAAAATTCAAAATGAATTTTTTCCAAATGAGAAACAATTTAGAAACCGTTTACCAACGGAAATACAGGAAGACATAATTAAATATTATGAAAATGAAAATAAAAATTTTAAAGATGTATTAGGCAGTTCTGGTAGAAAATTAAATAAATTTAAGGTGAAATAAATATTTTATTTTAAATTTAATTGAATAAAAAATGAGATGATAATTAAAGAAAACATACATATGTCGCAGTTATCCGGCTAAATTGACAAAAATTTAATTTGGATTGCGACACAAAAAAGTAACCGGGCACTTTTCTATCCTTTATAACTTTTTTTGTTCATATCATTTTTAGATAATTCCAAGTTTATTTTGTAGCCCATTTATTTCTCTATCATATAGCAAAATTAAAAATTTTTTGATTAAGGATTAAGAAAGTTATGTAATTTTAGGTACACCATATCAAAATTTTCCCCCTAAAATTTTATTTTCTGTATCTCAGAAAGGAGAAGTCCAAACGGGATGATCTCAACAGAATTTAATTAAGATCATTAGCGAACCGGACAAATCTGAAAGATAAAAATGCCAACTCCTACATGGACGGCTCTGAATATATGTAAATCCGTTTTGGGGGAATGCGATTTTCTCATTTTGGGAGGGTTACGCGCAATCGAATATCTCTTTAGGCGTTCATCTAAAAAATTTTTTGCTTTATAATTTCTATAGATATAAGACTGCTCTATATGCCAAAAAAATTTTGTGTAATTCCTGTAATCTATTCTAATGTTATAGGCAAAATGCCTCAAAAAAAGGTGCGACCTGGAGCAATAATTTTTCGCACTTTCCTTTAACCTTATCTAAAAGTAGAATAGGGAAAATTCTAAAAGATTTTTATATTTTATTCTCCATTTATTTCTCTATAATTTCATCCTTATTTGATCTCGTTATCTTTAATTTGAAAAAAGTTATGCCAAAAATAAAGTGCCCGGTTACTTTTTTGTCACCCTGTATATATCTATCTCTCTCAACAGGCCCGTAGGAGGTAGGGGGTAGGGGTGGCGAAATCCCCCCCCCCCTCCCTCGAAAAAAATCCTGGTTACGGGCCTGTCTCTCAATTCTCATACCTAACTCCGCGTCAAAATGATTCGGACACCTATTTTTTTGAATATATTTTTCGATTTTCTTAACGATTATGGTAAATACTATAAGAAAGATATAAATAATGACCAAAGATATATGTCTAAACAAAAAATTTAAAAAAATTTGAAGTATAAATTTTTTTATGAGATAATTTCAAAAAAACATGTGCGTCAAAAAGAATCGGACACTTTATTATAATTTTTTTAATGTGCCATAATTGATCCAGAAATTCCACAAAAATTTACATAAACATTTCCATCAAAATCGAGTAGAAATGCAAAAAGAACGAAGTCCATAGATGCCTTCTTCATTGAGATCTCAAACCCTCAAAATCAACGTAAAACGGGGTTACAGTACTTCAAAAAATATTTAACCCCCTTAGGGGTTGTATAAAAAATTTTTTTCAGGACCACCAGAAAGCCCACAAAATTTGCTACAAAAAACACTTGGTCCCGTCTTTGAGAAAAATCGTACCATTGAGGCCACACCGGTTAAATTTAAAAGTAAGAAATAATGACAATTTATGGGGTAATTTGAGTGAAAGCTCCTTTAACCGATGGGGCCTCAATGGTACGATTTTTCTCAAAGACGGGACCAAGTGTTTTTTGTAGCAAATTTTGTGGGCTTTCTGGTGGTCCTGAAAAAAATTTTTTATACAACCCCTAAGGGGGTTAAAATATTTTTTGAAGTACTGTAACCCCGTTTTACGTTGATTTTGAGGGTTTGAGATCTCAATGAAGAAGGCATCTATGGACTTCGTTCTTTTTGCATTTCTACTCGATTTTGGTGGAAATGTTTATATAAATTTTTGTGGAATTTCTGGATCAATTATGGCACATTAAAAAATTTTTAATAAAGTGTCCGAATCTTTTTGACGCAGTTGATTTTCAAAAATTATTTAATAAAAAATTTATACTTCAAAATTTTTTTTAAATTTTTTGTTTATACAAATACCTTTGGTCATTATTTATGTATTTTTATAATAATTACTATAATTGTTTAGAGAAAATCGAAAATATACCCAAAAAACAAGGTGTCCGAATCTTTTTGACGCGGAGTGACATTACTGTGAAAATAATACTTCATAGACGAAAAATTAGTTTAAAACAAAGGTATGGAATTTCTAATACACTGCTCCACAAAATGAAATAGAGTTCCCTGTTTGTTGAATCCCGATTTCAGCCAATCCTGATCCGGGAGTCGGGATCATTATTTCAAAATCCCGATTTTACGTCGGCTGCCCAACTCTCGTTCAAAACATTCACTCGATTATCGAGTTCGATTTAAACCAGGTCTTGATTAGAATCGGATTCTGTACTGAATACCAAAAAATATCGTCTCAATCTCACCCCGGGTTCTAATTTATATTTCTTTCTAGAAAAATAGACGAAAAAATAAATGTTGTTGAAATTAAAAAAATATTGGATAAAAAAATGAAAGAAAAATGTGGTAATGATAAATGGGAAATTAACGGAAATATATATTTTTCAAATCCAATTAAAGCTAGAAAATTTTATTTTAAATTATTAAACATGGCAAAAGAAATTTATGAAAAAATTAAAAATAATGGAGAAAAAAATAAATATTTGGAAATAATTGGAGAAAATAAATATTATAGAGAATTAATTGAAATAGGGCCTAATAAAATTGATAAAAAAGAAAAACAAGATTGGGAAATATTTTTAAATAAATATAAAATGATTCTTTTAGATTTTGGTATCGAATTGAAGGATAATTTTGCCTGTAAATATTTTTTTAGAAAATTAATATAATTATATGGGCTCGTAATGGGCTCGTGAATATGAACCATCTGGGCTCGTAGTAAATTCGAGATTTAAGCTGAGGGTTAAAATAACCTTATAAATTACGCCCTCATGAAATTGTTCATTTGCTAAGGGGGGGGGGGAGACTGAAGCTATCGCTGACTACGGGCTCTGAGTATTCCAGGAACGGGTTGGGGTTACTTCTCGATGATTTAATTTGCCTGCGCCAAATGTAGGTGAATTACTAGGGGTAATAACGCTTCCTTTCTTATCAAAAAAAATTAATTTTTGATAAATTGCATCAATGATAGACCAAACTTTGAGGTCAGAATGTATTTAATTAAGCCATATTTTGGTTTTTTAAGACAAAATTCTTGTTTTTGTCCTAAAAAGTGTTATTTACAGTCTATTAGAGATCGAGCTGGGTCTGGACCAAGGCCTGGGTTTCCAGGAACAGGCCCAGAAAAAAGTCTAGAGTTCAGGAACAAGCCCAGGCTTTTCAAAAAACTCGATCTCTACTTCATATACTAATAAAAAAATAAATAAATTTTTTAATTTAGATAAAAACAGAGTTTATGTCTACAATTCTGATATTGTTGTAAACAAAATTAACATTTTCCTCAATTTTCTTGCATTAATTGAATTACTTGAATCGATGTTTAGTTTAGAATATTTAAATACAAAATGGGAAGATTTGGAGATTTCAATAGATTTATTTAAAATTTTTGATGAATGTAGGAAAATACCCGAGGAATGTTTTAGTATGGAATTAAATAAAAAATATGAGGAAAAAACAAAGGAATTGGTAAAGAAGAAAATTAATGAATTTTTATTTAATTATGTTTATCGAATATTAAAAATTAGTGTTGGACGTTTAATTAAAAATAAAATAAATTAATTAGAAGGAAGCAAAATTTAAAAGGGAAAAGAAAAAAATATTTAAGCAAAACACAAATTTTTCTTTTAATATTTTTATAAATTTAGTTGCAGTCGGAAACAGCCACAATAGCAAGGCTGGATCCGTTTCCGCGTTCCGCGTTCCGCTTTTTAAAATTCAAAATTCTCCAGCCCTGATACATAGGGCAGTTAAGCATTTATTCATATCAACCCCAGTGTGAGGCTATGGTGAAACCTTGTGGTCACCAATTGACCAACCATGGCCATGTTGTACAAAGAGATAGCCAAGATATGTATGCCTCGATTTGAGCTATACTTTTTTGGAGTTTAATTGGCAATTGGTTCGGGGAGTGTCAAATAGTTACCCTCTAATATCTCCGACTGTATTTATTTTATTTAATATAATTTTATTTAATTAAACTGATATTTTTCTTTGATAAATATTCTAAAGGGTCTGGTTAGATATTAAAATTAGATAGTATTTAAATTAAATAGCCAAATGAATCATCTTTTTTAAATAACCTATGTAGAATTTTTAAATATAAAATCACTCGACACACAAACAGACATTTCCTCTACCCACAAAAATATAAATTAAAGCCCCCAACTAAAATATCCAAAAAAATATTTTTAACAAAAATTAATCAAAATTATTTAAAAATAATGCCCAATATTCCCCCTCCCTTCAAAGAATTCGACAGACAAACTTGGATAAAAGGTTTTGTCTTCATCTTTTTAGTTTTTAGTTTTTTCCTTCTCGAATATTTTCTTGATCGACAAATAATTAATTTATTTAATGGATGGGAAGATGGAAAGCGAGAAAATGATAAAGGTGATATTCAAATACGTCGACGCTTGAATGACCTTACTTATAAAGAATTAAAAAATAATTAAAGAAGAAGGAATAAGCCGAAGATTTTGTTGGGAAATAAAATTTGGTTTTGAATATGTATGTATGTGTCACCGTTCAAATTACTTTTAGGAAGAATTGAATTCGGCCGGCCAAATTCAATTTTGCCGGCCAAGTTCAATTCGTCCAAATTCAATTTGTCCTAAAATTTAATTTGGACGGTGACATATGTATTATTTATCTTTGAAGAAAAAACTTTAAAATGTCATTAATTTAGAAATTTTTGTGAAATAAACGTTTACCGTATTTACTCGATTAATTCCCCACCCTCGAATAATTCCCCACCCTCTATTAATTCCCAATGCCAGGGATGAGTTGAAAAAATAATTCCCCTCCCACAATACCCTACTACACGTTCAAATTTCAAAACTCGAATAATTCCCCACCCTCTATTAATTCCCCATGCCACGGATGTGTTGAAAAAATAATTCCTCGGGGGAATTAATCGAGTAAATACGGTACTTTATAAATCGGATATGTTAAGAGGGGGTTTTTTGAAAAAAAATTTTCGGAAAAATTTAAAAATCCTTATAATTTATTTTTAATTCAAATCAAACTACAATAGAAGCTAGCAACAATAATTGCCTAATAATCCAAAAAATCATTCAAAAACACAAAAGGAATTTAAGGTGCAACTTCTCTTTGTTTCGCCCCCACTTTAAAAAGGAATGATAGATAGTAAAAACAACACAATTGCCAACTGTTTTTAGAAAAATTATTAAAAAGCCAACTGTTTTTTTATTATTCTAAAAATTTTTGTTTTAGTGTTTTGCTTCATTTTCTTTTTTATTTTCTATTGATCAATCCGGTTAAGTAGTTTTTATTGAAAATAGTATATTTTTATTTAAATTATGTTTAAATTTCTTTTCTTCGTCTATGGGAGAGATTTCCCTTTGATTGGAAGGGAAATTCAGAGAATACTTATAAGGATCCGAAATGGAATTTGAATGACGTAGCTTTAGGTGAGACTCTTTCCCTGAGAGACTCTTTCCCGTCATGAAGATTCATGGGAAGGGAAAAAAGGAGTGAACAATGATGGGAATTTGAGTTTATAGGTAGGAATTCCTAAAAGTTTTCAAAGTCTCTCCCTTTGTTCGCAAACGTCGTCCACATTCATACTTTAATAAAACAGGGTAAATTTTTCTCTCAAACTCTAATTCTTACAAACAATATGTCATTTGAAAGAGCTCACCGAGCCGAGTCAAATAATTTTACATTTCTTGACCAGGAACTGACCCGAAAACTGAACTGACCCGAAATTCTCGGTTTTTCGGTTCGGTTTGAAACCGACAACCCTATTTTTGACCATTATGAGACCATAGCTCGACTGTCAATTGAGTCCCGAGCTTAATTTTGATGTCTTTCGACTCAGCTCTTTCTAATTCTTTCAAATAACATTTAATTTGTCTAAATCAAAGTATGAGAGATATGGCGGAATTTTTCCCCAAGTTACCGTATTTCCTCAAATAGTACGGCCCCCTCAATTAGTACGGCCCCCTCTATTAGTACGGCCCTTTAGATGAGGGTTGAAAAATAGTACGGCCCCCTCAATTAGTACGGCCCCTCAAATAGTACGGCCCCCGTTTAAAAACCTCTAAATTAAATTTTGTTTATTTCCGTTTATTTTTCAATTTTTAATGTAGCGTTTGGCTTATGTTTATGCTTATTTAAATGAGATAGTTAGAGATCAGAATTTTGAAAAAACCGGGTCCGGGAACCGAGAAACGGGTTCTGAAGGTTGACCGGGAGGGACCCGGACTATCGCCCTATACTTATTCTAAAAATCTCTATTAAAGTAAGTAAATGACATTAAAGATTATTTCACACAAGATCAAATTCCCTTTTCTGAAACACAAGTTCATCGACTGCTATCATTTGTTCTTTCGTACTTGGGAATAATTGAAAAATTCAAAGAAATATGTTTAATTTCTTTCAATGGCCCTTATAAGAGTGGGTGACCGAGAGGTTATGTGTTAGGTTGAAGTCGTAGATGATGTTGATGTTGAAGTCGTACGGATACATATGGATACAGATTAGTGTTTCACCGGAACCGAAATAATACAGATATTGTAAGTACAGATATTGTAAAAATGCCTGCGGATATCCGTCTGTATCCGCCGTAAATATCCGGATACCAAAATCAGAATCCGTGTCCTAGTCTCATTAAAATAAGGTAAACTAGTCCTATCACCCCTTTAATCACTCTAATCCTTCTTAATCTCTCAACTTTTAAATTATTCACCCACGGATGCACAAACCTAACACTTGACGCTCGATAAAACACACAACAAAAGTCGATATTTAAATGCAGCCTTACATTTTAAGGTCTTTGGTAATTTCAGTTTGGATCTAGGCATATGATTAAGTCTAAGTTTTTAGGCATACACTAGTGTGTGTTAAAGATTATTTCACACAAGAACAAAAAAATCACAAGAACGAAAAAAAAATTCCACACAAGAACAAAAAAATTCCAATAAACACAGCCTTAGTTCAAGGTGGCATAACCAGAAAAATTATTCAGAAAATTCCGAAGGACGGTTGAAATATAGTACGGCCCCCTCAATTAGTACGGCCCCCTCAAATAGTACGGCCCTTTGGAAGAGGGTTGAAAAATAGTACGGCCGGCCGTACTATTTGAGGAAATACGGTAAATCCTTAAAAAGTAACATCTTTTAAAATTGGGTAGCCGTTCATTTATTTTTCTGCGTATAAAGACGCAAACACATTAAAAAACCCCCATCTTCTTCTCCCCACAAATATTTTCGCTATACTTTCTCCCTAAAGTAAATGGTCAGATGCAGTTCCTCCTTAGCTTTTCATTTAAAAATAGCGAAAGAAAGCACTCGTATTGATCGACAAATTGTTTGGCTGATGAGCATTTACACACATTTTTAGTGTATATTTTACAACAATGATCAGCAGGTGGTTGTTTGGAGGAGTGTAAGTACATACTTGTTTTTATTTTTGTAGCAAATGACGCTTTTCCATGCTGTTTTTGATTTTAAATTAATTTTTTATTTGTTTTATTACAATTTAAAATTTTACAATACACAAAGTTTACATACAATTATTAAACAAAATTTGTGTTTTAAGGTTGTAATTTTAAAGTTTACATATGTAAGTATATTCAATTTCTTTCACGTTTAATTTAATTTTGTCGTTCTATTTTTAAGCTGAAGCTTCAGTTAAATACTAACTACTTAAATTCATCTTTTTTGTCAAACTATTTTTGTTCTGAATTTTTAGATTTATACATAGGTAGGTTTTTTTGACCATTATGAGACCATAGCTCGCTATTGAGTTCCGAGTTTAATTTTGTTTTCAAGTTTATCTTTACTAAAATTTAAATTTATCAACATATTTTTAATAGTACTTTATAAACTTGTTTTAGTCGTTTTTGTAAGCATACTAATTTTTCTAAACAATGGGAACCCTCTCCTGTAGACAAAGTTTTTGTAAAAGCCTCACTAATTTATCTTAATTTTCTAATATTCCAAAAATTTTTTTAAACTTTTCTAATCTTTCCCCTTATTTACTAATTTGTTATTGATCTAAGGAACGCAGTTCCTCCACCCATCATTACTTTACTTCTTTTAACCTTTTTCGGTGTTTGCTTATTTTATGAGTCATCCATTTATTTATTTAAGTAAAGGGTTTTTCTTTTATTTTTTTAATTTTCTTTTAAAATTACTCTCTCCAAGCTTTATATTTGAAATAAAATTTTTTAATTTACTAATAGTTTTCGTTTAAATTTTATAAAATTCGGGATTGTTGCCAATTAATTAAAGTGTACAGCCCAAATAGGCGCGCGTCACTAACGGCGCAAAGCCATAACTTGCTTCAAGATTTCCGAATCTTGCCAAATTTAGTATTAAACGATTCCTCTCATCGAGCTGAAGAGATTGGTACCAAAATTGAGAAGGGTCAGTAATCTTCAGACTGGTTATGGCTTTGCGTTGTTATGGCCGCGCGCCTGTGCTTGTGCCTTAATTAAAGTGAATATTTTTTTAAATTTATTTAATTATTTTTTAATTATTTTTTTCTTTTTTGTTTTATTTTTATATTCACATTTTCTTGTATTTTAGTAAGGTGTCTTAATAAATAAATAATATAAAATATTATTTTATTTACTCCAATTTATTTTATTTACTCCATATATATTTATTTTTGTTTCTAAAAATGGCAGCAAAGTGTGCTCGAGAAGAGTGTGGAAAAACTGTTTATCCAATTGAAGAGCTTAAATGTTTGGATAAAGTAAAAATTAAAAAAAATAAATTTTGAATGAAATTTAAAAAAATTTTAGGTGTGGCACAAAGGTTGCTTTAAATGTACTGGTAGGTTCTTTTAACAAATTTAAATTAATAGACACGAAAAGATAAGCTTAAACTTTAGTTTTAGAAAACAAATTTGAGCTTGTAAAGTTGACTGTAAAATAAACTTGAAACGGGGTTGGACCAGAGCTGTTTCGAAATTTCGATTTTCGATTTTCGTTTTTCGATTTTCGAGGTTTTTTTCCTTTCGATTTTCGATTTCCGATTTTCGAAATTTTGTGATATTTTCGATTTTCGATTTCCGAATTTTTGAAAAAATTTTAAATTTTGGCGCCAAAGTTGATGATTTTTGGCTTATCGGCCTTCATAAATTTTCAAAATTTTCGCCTGCGGCGCAGAAAAAGAAAGATTTTTGGCTTAAGGATCTTCCAAAAATCACAAAATTTTCGCCTGCGGCGCAGAATAAGGAAGATTTTTGGCATAAGGATCCTCCAAATTTTTAAAAATTTTTGCCTGCGACGCAGAATAAGGAAGATTTGTGGCTTAAGGATCCTCCAAATTTTTTAAAATTTTCGCCTGCGGCGCAAACTGAAGAAATCCGTGATCCCTTAACAACATTATGCTTTAGCTTCGGTATATTGGAGTATATTGGAGGATTTGCTTGAATTAAAGTGGATTGCTTGAATTAAAGTGGAAGCCCCCATGCTTGAACCCTATGCCAGGTACCGCCCCCACCTTATGAGCAAAGCGGCCTAGCTCTGCTTTAGTATATTCAGGGGATTTTACTCAAATCCTCCATTATCTCTCTTAATAATGGAGGATTAGATCTTTTTCTTAATCCCTCTTAATCTGGAGACAACATGAAACGGCTCACAAAATCACCGGCATAGGACCAAGATTTGAATAGGTCGGAGCCGGTGCCGTATATTCGAATATGCAAAATTTTGTGCTTGGATATCCGTGATCTCCCTGGATCTCCGATTCTAGTCATTAGTTTTCCCCAATTCCTTAGAGTTCAAGCAAAAGTTCCAACATAACAAAAATTTATTTTCCAATTTACTTTTATTAAAAAATTTTTTTCGATTTTCGTTTTTCGATTTTCGTTTTTCGAGGTTATTTTTCTTTCGATTTTCGATTTTCGATTTCGAAGATTTTGAAAAATATTTTCGATTTTCGATTTCGATATTTTTGGATTTCTTTCGATTTTCGATTTCCGATTTTCGAAACTTTTTTTGTTTCGAAACAGCTCTGGGTTGGACACGATTTCTTAAAAAGAATTACCGTATTTGCTCTAATTGAATGACTCCTCTATTTGAATAACCCTTCTAATTGAATGACCCTTTTTTGAGGCTATTGAAAAATTAAATGACCCGCTCTTATCGAAACCGAATACCGAAAAATATCGAAAAAATACCGACCGATCTCTAATTTTAACTAAAACTTTAACTAAAACCGGGGTTTTTTAAATTTGGATTAACTGTAAGCTTTATGTAGGTATCTCGTTAATAACCGTTAATGAACACCCCTAATAAATACCTTCCTCTTCCAATTTAAAAATAAATCTCATAATTTCTTTAATTTTTCAACTTTTAAGCTTGTGGAATGACTCTTTCAATGAAAACATATAAAGGATATGAAAAGAAGCCTTATTGTGAAGTAAATTGTTTCTAATTTTTTCTCAGAAATTAATTTATTTAAAGGCTCATTACCCAAAAACAGTGCCTTCAGCAGTAATTGACACTCCAGAAATGGAAAGAGTGCGGATTAACACAAAAAATCAGTCCGCGGTGAGAAGAGGATTTGAAAGGGATTTTCAAAAATTAAAAATTTTTAAAGGTCCAATACCACGAACAATTCGAAAAAATGCGTGGAACAAAAATTGAGGTTGCCGATGATCCGGAAATGAAACGTTTATTGGACAACACAAAAGTCCAGTCATTGGCACATTATCATGGGGAACACCAAAAGAAAGTTGATCAGGACGCTCACCGCTCTGGAGGGGAAAGCCCAAACCCTGCGGCTGCTGCGGCGGCGGGTAGTGTTTTGATTTTAATAAATTGAAAATAATCTTCAAAAATTGTTTGTAACGTGTCCGGACAATCCGTCAGAGAACAGATTCACCAATTCTACCACCATACCAACCTACCTCGATCAAACATTTTCTATTCTTCTTAATAGGGGATTAAAAGTGGATTTGGGAGATTAACGGAGATATTGAAGGATTTGGCGGGATTAAGGGGATCAAGGGCATATCCAGATTTCTTCCGCCACAGGCGAAAATTTTTTGAAATCTGGACGGTCATAGGGGAAAAAATTTCAATTTTTTGCTCAATCCCCTTCTCAAATTATTCCCTTTTCCCGATTTCGAGGAGAAAGGGGGCCTTAGCCCCAGAAGTCCCCTGGCTACGCCTTGAAGGTGATATCGGTGGAATACAAAAATATTTTTGAATTTGTAAACGTTTAAAAATGCTTTTTATTTTACCCCATTTTTCGTTTATTTTGCTAACAAACTTTATTTTATTTTTGCTTTATTAAAAATTAATTTTGTTTGGTATGTTTTTTAAAGCTTTCTTTGCAACAGCAGCAACGGCCAATATTCAACCAACACCTGCTTATGAGCCTTCCCATAAAGTTTACAATTCTAATTCTATGGAGTCTATTTCTACACATTCTTCTTCACAACCTTCCAATACTACACATTTGCATTTAAATTATGTTGGTTTAAATAATTTTCTAACGACTTGTTCTGGGTAAACTAAGGTTTAGCGATTCCCTTTTTTCTTACCCAAGTTTTCTCTTATCATGTACAGAATGGTCAGACTTCCTCAAATTAATTATTTTTTATTAAAATGTTATCGAATATGCTACAGGTGGAATAGAATGAAATTGAGGGATGAAAAGTCTGACCATTCGTACATATGAAAAAAGGGGGAAGAAAGGGGACCTTGGTTTACCCCTTGTTTTTCTAATTGGCTATTTTTCTCGAATTTTTTTACCTCAGGTTAACTCTTTTTCCTTACGGTGTACAGAATGGTCAGACTTCCTCAACTTAATCATTTCTTTATTAACGCTATCGCTTATGCTACAGGGAGAATAGAGTGAAATTGAGTAAGGAAGAAAGTCTGACAATTTTGTACATAATAAGAAAAAAATAAGGAAAAAATTGGGGAAGAAAAGAAGGGGATCCCTAAAGCTTGGTTTCACACTTGTTTTTCTAATTGGCTATTTTTCTGCAAATTTTTTCCCTCAACTTGAATCGGCACTTATTTAATTCCTTTTGGGGGAACTGCATGAATTTGGGAACCCTCAAGTATTAAAATTAAAAATATTTTTATTCGGAATTTCAGAGAAAATTTAAAAAATAATTTTCACCTCTTGGGGGGTTTAGACTAATTTTTCTTTTATTTTCTATTAAATATTTTTTTAAAAAATAGCAACAAATAAATAATGGAAACGAAAATAATAATGGAAATCCAGCAGCTTCCTTTAATGTTTATGGATTATTAGCTGCTGTGGATGCAAAAAAGAAAAATAAAGAAAATGATGGAATATCTCCATATACCCAAAGGTTAATGCAACAAACACACGGAACTATTGTTTATTCAACAGAAATGGGTGGAAGGGGTGTGTTTTTGTTTTGGTCTTTTAATTAATTTTTGAGTTGTTTTGCTGTTTTTTAAAATTAATACGAGTGTTCTTGTATTTTTCCTTAAGCGTTTTCCTAGTTTACCTAATTAGACCCCGCTTTGTATGTACTAAAATTAACTTCTAGTCCAGTTTGCCCATCAAAAATTTTTATTAAAATTCAGTCTTGCTATTAGAAAAAATTTATTAGGGCTTAAAATACTTGGATATTTGTTAAAGAATACAGAGACCTCTTGATTAGGGACTGAAAATATAAAAATATAATATATCGACAAAGCAGTCAAATTTTAAAATTTCTGTTAAAATGGATGTATTTAAGTTAAGGTGCAAGTAAAGTAGATAACTGACACTTAAGTATATTTACTTCAATAAAAAATTTATTTAAATTAAAAATTTAATTTTCTAAAAAATTTCTCTTTCAGTTTCCCCAACCGAGAAAAAACCTGTCGGTTCAATTGCAGATTATGACCCTATGAGCGGTTGAAAACTCCAAATTTTATTTAAAAAACATTCAAAATTTAGCAGAACAACCAACCAAACAAATAAACGCTTCTGGGCCTACAGGTGGTGGAAAAGCCCCTGGAGGAAAGGCTGCGACTGGGGGGTTTACTGTTAAAGCCCTTTATGATTATACAGCGGCGGATAAAGATGAAGTGAGAGTAAAATTGAAAAATAAATTTAAAAATAATTTTTTAGGTTAGCTTTAAGGAGGGAGATGTTATTGTTAATTGCCAAAAAGTGGATGATGGCTGGTCAGTTTTATTTGAAATTTTTTAAAAAGTTTTTTAAGAAAAGGTTTTGCTAAAGTTTTAAGACTTTAACAATAATTACAAAAAATCTCAATTTTAAATTGTAAAAGCCTCAGCTTAAATTATGCTCGTGAAATACCAAACATTTTTGATTCAGATAGAAATGGGAAGGGGGCAAAATTGGACTAAGAAAGCTTAGAGCATTCCAACAGATTTTCGGAACCGCTAATCTTTTGTTCGTATCTTACAAAATAAGCAACGGTTCCCAACCGCGCTGACTTGAAATCTTATAAGTAGAGTCAACTAAATTCTTTGGTTAACTGATACCTATACTAAACCAAAAATCTGAAATCCTACTTTTTGTTTTAGACCGATAACTCTAATCATAAGCTAACTCAAGTTTAAATTTGTAAATAAGTTGAATTCAAAAAATTTTAAATTATTTTTTAGGTTAACCGGAACAGTACAGAAAACATTATTATGGGGAATGTTGCCAGCTAATTATGTTGAGAAGATTAATACACCGACAGGGATGTTTCGTGTAAAATAAATGAGAGGATGGAGCCTTTTAAAACTTATATTTTTGGAATTTTGCAAAACAGCAACGGATAATTTGATTTTAATATTAAAATATATTAAATATTTTATTTTGGCAATTTATTTTGTTTAAATTTTTTAGTATTTGTATAATGAATAGGCATTTTACTAAGATTATCAAACTGGGTAGGTATTTAGACAATTATTTTTTTAGAACTGAAGTGACTCGATCGAAGTTTTTTTCAAAATCCCGAGTATTCAATTTATTTAAAATATTACACGATCACAAACCATTAATAGGTATTTTTACAAAAATTCAAGGTTAGGACTTGCTATTTTCAATTATTATTTTTAAAGTTTTTTTTTCTGACTTTTCATCAGTTTTTTTTCTTCTCACTATTCAAATTGACAAATTTATTAGAGCCTTTCCTGTAAATTTAGTTTTGATTAATTTTACTTTTACTGCTTCAGTACGCCACGGGAGCGGTTTATGCGGCGGTTACGCGTTCAACAAAGATATGTAGATGCTTCTGGTGGGTCGCATCGAACTTCAATGACTTTACATTGTCAATGACTTTACATTAGCTTACTTCAGGATTTCCTAATCTTAACAAATTTGGTATTAAACGATTCCTCTCAGCTTTAAACTTCAAGTTTATTTTTAATTTTTTTAAATTTTTATTAAGAATTATTTTCTAGAAAAAAATTGTTTGGGTTTTATTTACAACAATGGAACAACAAAACTACTGTTCCGCTTGAATGGTTCAATCAATGGATTGAAGGAGAACAAAACGTTCCTGTCCCTCTCCATCAAACCAATTGGCAAACATATTAATGGGCCAGGTAAAAGTGTGTGTCCAGTTTTCGACAACTAAATTTAAAAAATGTTCCTGGATAAATTTGTACATTTGAATAATGAGTCAAGCTCGTAACCAGGGGAAATCTCCCCCAACCCCACCCCCCTAAATGGGAAAAAGCCCTTCCCGGAAATTTTTATAAAATTAGTTTAATCATAAGAAAATTAAAATTACTATTTTGTGGTTGTTGTTGTGCCATTTTTTTGAAAAATCCAAATGTTTTCTAAAAAATAATTTTTAATAAATTTTAAAAAATTAAAAAGAAACTTGATGTTTAAAGCAAAGAAGATTGTTTAATACTAAATTTTGAAAGATTTAAGCAAATTTTCCAGCTAGTTATAGCTTTTTTAAAGGCAAATTTGAAGTTTTTTTAAATTTTTTCTAAAAAAATTATTATTTTTAATTAAAAAAAGGTGTGATCTTAAATTAGATTCCTAAATTTTAGATGGTCACTAAAATGAGAAGCACAAAATCAAAAGGAAAATAACTGAAAAAAACAATGAACGACTTAAATACTATTTTAAGGTTTATTCTTATAAGACGGGATTCCAGAAATACAATCCCTAAGATTCCAAAAAACCGAGATTTTCGGACTTAAAAATTATTTTTTAGAAATAATTGGATTTTTCATCAAAATGTTTCAACAACAACAGCCTTGGAGCCCTACAAAAGTATTCTAGTAAGGAATCAGCCCCATAATCTTGTTCATATCATCAGATATAATCTTTCTTGGTGTCATCGACCTCGCTCGAAGAGCTCAATCAAATGCTATATAATAAATATAGATCAAACAAAAAGTTCGGAATGGTTAGGGAGACTGGGAAAAAGGAGAACAACCAAAGTATTACAAAAATCCCTTAATAATAAAAACTGGAAGTAAACCCTTCCCGGTAATTTTAATAAAAAAATTAGTTTAATTATAAAAAAAATTAAAATTACTTGGTTGTTGTTGTTGAAACATTTTGATGAAAAAAAGTCCAATAAGGTTTTTTCTAGAAAATAATTTTTAATAAAAATTTAAAGAAATTAAAAATAAACTTTAAAGTCTCCGCAAAGGAATACGTACTACAGAAAAGATGCTGAGAAGTTTTGCTTTTTTTAGCTTTTTTTGAATTTCTCTAAAAAATTTATTATTTTTAATTAAAAATGTTGGTAATATTGAACCGGACAGACCCCTTTTTTCCTCCCCAATTTTTCCCCTATATTTTTGCAAAATGGTCAGACTTTTTCCTTTCTTCCATCCAAATTGCCTTTCTAATTTTTGCCTAAAATCAAACAAAAAGGATTATTTAATTTTATATAAGTGCAAGTACATGCGAAAATCAAGTAAAAGGAGGAAAAATATAGGGGAAAAATTGGGGAGGAAAAAAGGGGTCTGTCCGGTTCAATATTACCAACATTTTTAATTAAAAATAATAAATTTTTTAGAGAAATTCAAAAAAAGCTAAAAAAAGCAAAACTTCTCAGCATCTTTTCTGTAGTACGTATTCCTTTGCGGAGACTTTAAAGTTTATTTTTAATTTCTTTAAATTTTTATTAAAAATTATTTTCTAGAAAAAACCTTATTGGACTTTTTTTCATCAAAATGTTTCAACAACAACAACCAAGTAATTTTAATTTTTTTTATAATTAAACTAATTTTTTTATTAAAATTACCGGGAAGGGTTTACTTCCAGTTTTTATTATTAAGGGATTTTTGTAATACTTTGGTTGTTCTCCTTTTTCCCAGTCTCCCTAACCATTCCGAACTTTTTGTTTGATCTATATTTATTATATAGCATTTGATTGAGCTCTTCGAGCGAGGTCGATGACACCAAGAAAGATTATATCTGATGATATGAACAAGATTATGGGGCTGATTCCTTACTAGAATACTTTTGTAGGGCTCCAAGGCTGTTGTTGTTGAAACATTTTGATGAAAAATCCAATTATTTCTAAAAAATAATTTTTAAGTCCGAAAATCTCGGTTTTTTGGAATCTTAGGGATTGTATTTCTGGAATCCCGTCTTATAAGAATAAACCTTAAAATAGTATTTAAGTCGTTCATTGTTTTTTTCAGTTATTTTCCTTTTGATTTTGTGCTTCTCATTTTAGTGACCATCTAAAATTTAGGAATCTAATTTAAGATCACACCTTTTTTTAATTAAAAATAATAATTTTTTTAGAAAAAATTTAAAAAAACTTCAAATTTGCCTTTAAAAAAGCTATAACTAGCTGGAAAATTTGCTTAAATCTTTCAAAATTTAGTATTAAACAATCTTCTTTGCTTTAAACATCAAGTTTCTTTTTAATTTTTTAAAATTTATTAAAAATTATTTTTTAGAAAACATTTGGATTTTTCAAAAAAATGGCACAACAACAACCACAAAATAGTAATTTTAATTTTCTTATGATTAAACTAATTTTATAAAAATTTCCGGGAAGGGCTTTTTCCCATTTAGGGGGGTGGGGTTGGGGGAGATTTCCCCTGGTTACGAGCTTGACTCATTATTCAAATGTACAAATTTATCCAGGAACATTTTTTAAATTTAGTTGTCGAAAACTGGACACACACTTTTACCTGGCCCATTAATATGTTTGCCAATTGGTTTGATGGAGAGGGACAGGAACGTTTTGTTCTCCTTCAATCCATTGATTGAACCATTCAAGCGGAACAGTAGTTTTGTTGTTCCATTGTTGTAAATAAAACCCAAACAATTTTTTTCTAGAAAATAATTCTTAATAAAAATTTAAAAAAATTAAAAATAAACTTGAAGTTTAAAGCTGAGAGGAATCGTTTAATACCAAATTTGTTAAGATTAGGAAATCCTGAAGTAAGCTAATGTAAAGTCATTGACAATGTAAAGTCATTGAAGTTCGATGCGACCCACCAGAAGCATCTACATATCTTTGTTGAACGCGTAACCGCCGCATAAACCGCTCCCGTGGCGTACTGAAGCAGTAAAAGTAAAATTAATCAAAACTAAATTTACAGGAAAGGCTCTAATAAATTTGTCAATTTGAATAGTGAGAAGAAAAAAAACTGATGAAAAGTCAGAAAAAAAAACTTTAAAAATAATAATTGAAAATAGCAAGTCCTAACCTTGAATTTTTGTAAAAAAACAAAATTAAAATTCAACATAAATAGGATACAAATTTAAACAAAAATTTACTGTCCTCTCCCATTAGTTCCATATTTTGTATGATTGTCCAAAGAGTTAAAATTTCTAAAAATATTTTTTAATTCTAAAAATTCAAAAGAAAAACAAACTCATAAGATGCATGGCTTTTTTGTTCCAACTTTACAGCAGATCCATAAAGTAAAGCTCCAGGTTCATTACTTCCCAAGCCTAGGACAGATTTTGATGCATCTTGGATTGGTAAAAGTAAAGAAGTAGACCGTCTAGTAAATACTCGAATTCCATCAATATCAGTGTTAAAACGAGCATCAGAAGAAAATGAAAAACTAAAAGAATAAAAATTTTAATTGGCATAAATCATTGAATTAAAGAACCAGAAAAAAATGTTTATTTTTTTTAAAACTTCAGACTATTTTTTGATAAATTTTGAAGTCATTTATGGATATACCCAACCCTAGTCTTTATTTGTTTCTCATTTGAATATGCTACAAGAAAAATCCTCTGTTAAAAGAAGGAAAAGATAAAATTTGCGGACAACCATTTCCTCATCTGTAGTGTATAATGTGATAGTAACTAAATTCAAATAACAAGACGCATAAACTGCAGAAAAGCCCAGATATTTTTTCAAAAAAATTTTTCAAACCTATTTTGTTCTTTAAAAGTAGTCATCATAGCCAAACACCAATGTGCGATAACTTTGTAAACACCTTCTTTTGAATTAATTTCCAAAAATTCACAAAGCTTTACAGCCATAGGCCAATGACCCAAAACAACTAAACGATCAACAATTGAAGCTGGGGAAAGTTCTTGTAATTGAGTAAATGTTAAAGGAATTCCCATAAGTCGAAGAGCATTTAAAACACGAAGAAGACGACAAATACGAACAAATTTATCAGCATCGTAAGGTCTTTGACATCTACGCATTCCTATTGAAGCTGCCTTTAAATTTTGAAAAAAATTTTTTATATCTTTCCAAAAGTCAGCAAGTCGTTTATTAAAGACTTTGGTGATGATTCAAAAATAAAAAAATTAGAAACCTTTAAAAGTTGTTTTTGTAATTTTGAGTCAAAATGGTGTGGAGCAAATGATTAACATTGATCTACAGCAATATTCATATCCTCTGGATTTATTGAACGAATAAATCTGAAAATAAAATTTTCAATATGGCCTCTTCGCTCGCTAGTACTAGTCAGAGGCAAACGATTACATTCGGACAAAAAATTTCAATAACACCCCACCGCTATTAGATAATAGTGATGTTCAGGAATAAAATTTAGCGAGACTCGTGATTGAGAATCTCGAGCAGCCCTATTAGATTACACACTAAATTTTTAGTTCAATTGGCCAATGTGTGGGAAGAGGGGACGGCTATTTAACATAAGAAATACGCTCAATTTTGATATCAATAATTTACAAAGCACATTTCTACCAAAAATTTTTCTAGTCAGTATTTTAAAAAATAAAAAAAACAAACTCATAAGATGCATGACTTTTTTGTTCCAACTTTACAGCAGATCCATAAAGTAAAGCTCCAGGTTCATTACTTCCCAAGCCTAGGACAGATTTTAATGCATCTTGGATTGGTAAAAGTAAAGAAGTAGACCGTCTAGTAAATACTCTAATTCCATCAATATCGGTGTTAAAACGAGCATCAGAAGAAGATAAAAAACTAAAAAAAATAAAAATTTTAATTGGCATTAAATTTTAATAACCAGTAGATCATTTTTGGTACTATCGCATTATCTCTCACAGGGGACATTGTTTAGTGTCAGTCCCGATTCAATATATTTTTTGGTACCATTCGATAGAGGAGCTTTGACTTCCTATTCCGAAATGATACCCGTTTTTTTTGCAAAATAGCTCCGGGCCGGGCTCAAAATTTCAGCTTTTGGGAGGTTTGAGTATACACAAGACAGGAAAAAGTGTCTCAACTACAGTTGGGACATGATGGGTGAATGCGATAGCACTCCTTTTGTTTAAATTTTTTAAGCCAATACCATCACAGGACACCTATATGTGATTTTACCACCTCACGGCAGGTAAAACGAGAGGGGGGGGGGGGGAACTCAAGACTGTCAAGTTTGCCATCATTTGTTCAAATCCGACAGCTACCAAATCTAAAACTATTGTTTGTAGACTAATTAACAAGTTTTGGCTAAACAAAAAAGGATTCCTAAAAAGTATACAAAACAGTTTACAAAGTAAAACCTGAGCAAGAGCCGAAGACGAAAGTCCAGATTTTAGAAAGAACGGTCTTGACAATCATAAAACATTCCACCAATTGGACATAACACAAACTGGCCTCCATTCTTTCCATTGGAAATCAACGTTTCCGTTGATTTGCGGCCATTTTTGGAAGAAAAAGTCTGTTTTTGAAACGGCTTTTATAATAAAAAAAATTTTTTTTAATACAGAACGCCAAAACAACAAAATTATTTTGCGTAAATTTGACTGAAGAAACGAAAAAAACACAATAAGCACTTAAAACTTTTATTCTTCAGGCTTTCCGAAATAGCTTTATGCTTCCGAAATAGCTCTCGTCTTTTCAAAACGAGAGAGTGTTCATCGACACAGGCGTCCTGAAGAGAGACATATAATCCTGTTAGACGAAAAATGTCCGATCTCTAGTTTTCAGGGGTAGGGGACGATTCAGTATCGCCGATTCAGTCTCGCCGATTCAGTATCGCCGATTCAGTCTACGCCGATTCAGTCTACGCCGATTCAGTATTCGCCGATTCAGTATAGCCGATTCAGTATACGTGGAAAAGGGGACGATTCAGTATACTATGTATATTTTTGGGCTAGAAAATCTTTTTTCTTGTAGTTTTTTTCGTGTTTCTTACTTTCTACGATCTATAGAACATCTTTAAAGCTAGCCAAGTCTTAATTTTAGGCTTCTCTTAGGCTTTTTCTGGCTTAGGGTGAAGTTTTGGTCTCGACTTTTTCTTCGGGTAACAAAAATTTTTTAAAAAATGAGTCAAATAAACAAAAATTTATCAAAAAATAAATAAGAACAAGGTCTACATTTCACTTATTAGATTTGTGGCCCTAAAGAAGACCAGGCAACAACCTCAACAGCAAGCTGCTCGACACAAATAAGAACAAGTCCAGGACTGGATTGTCTTAAATTAAAAAAATTTTAAAAATAAAAAATGGAATGGGGAGTGGAATTGGGAAGTAAGAAATCTCCGCAAAAAGCCCGCTAAAATTCGTAAGGATAACGGCCAGGGAGCTTCTGGGGCTATAGCTCCCCATTGTACATAATGGGGAAAATAAAAAAATTTCAAAAAGCCAAAAAACTAAAAAATAAACCATGTTCTGTAGTAGAAACCTCGCCATTCATTGTAGAATTCTCGCCGTCTTGAGATATTGAGAAAATTGAAGAAATTTAAAAATTTTAAAAAATTAAAAAAAATTCTAAATTTTACATAAAAATTATTTTTTCCGTTAATAATTGTTGTTGGTTATTGCTAATTGTTATGGTAGACCACCTAAAGAACAAAGAAAATGCTTAAAACGAAAAAATAAATCAGTTCCTTTCCAAAAATTTCTATTTTTAGGGTATTTTATTCTACGTATACTGACTGAATCGTCCCCTTTTCCACGTATACTGAATCGGCTATACTGAATCGGCGAATACTGAATCGGCTATACTGAATCGGCGAATACTGAATCGGCTATACTGAATCGGCGAATACTGAATCGGCGGATACTGAATCGGCGTAGACTGAATCGGCGATACTGAATCGTCCTTAACCGGGTTTTCAGGCCACATTAGTCAAAAAATGATTCGAAAACTTTCAGATGTCTGATACTGACAACCGGGGCTAAAGACCCGGATATCATTCTAATCATTAAAAAAATTTTTTTTAATTTTTAATCCGCAATTGTCGAATCCGTAATTGTATTCCGCAATCGTCGCAACCGCACGTGCGTAACACTGTTTTTAAGTAGATTCATAGATTTTACCTGAATGAGTTTTTTGGCAATATACTTAATTTTTTTATTTTTTGTTCAAATTTTTTCATTTTTTAGTTGTAAATGATTTTTTAATTAATTATGACTGGTCTTCCTTCAATTCAGTAAGATTTTTCTTTAAATTATTTTAATAATTTTTATTTTTTAAAGAAATTTATGTCTTTATGATAATTTAAATTTGCCATTATTTCCAAAAAGAAGCGATGAACAAATACTTTTTGCTTGCTGTCCATTTGCTGGGCCTATTGGTTTGTAATTTTTTTAACTTTTCAAAAAAGGTTGGGATCATTTGGAATCATTAATTTTTGGGGGTAAAATTGAATTTCGTACCTCTCCTTTTTTCCATAAAATTCGGAAAAATGGACTGACTTAAAATAGGAATGTTATAAACCTCACTTTAGGTACCTAGCTTTTTTCGAATCAATGCCAATGTTGGGTGCTATTTGAAACGGGTTCATTGTATCAAATTTTTATGGGAATAGAAAGCTTTTCTTACGTTGAGTTATGTTACACGCGCACCGTACTGGACTATTGGCTATAAAAATCAGAGCTGGGGACTTAACGTCACAAAGTAAGGTTTAACATATTTTAAGTCTGACCATTTTACACTTTGTGAAGGAAAAAAGAAGGTGGGGTTACGAAATTCAATTTCGCCTTCGAATTTCTTGCCAATAGGGCTAAAAACCACGTTAGAGCAAATGGTTTTTTGGTTTTCCGTTCCCGTTTTTCAATATTTTTTGTTTGCATAGTTTTAAAGGTTGGGTGTTGGCGAGCGATTAATTTCCCCCTCGCGGCGGCCTAAATAGTGAGAAATAACAGAATCTGTGCCACCACAGAGAAAAATTAACTTGCCGCTAACAGCCCTTTTAAAAAGTTTCAGCAATTTTAAATTCGATTAGGAAACTGACAATGAGAACTATTCGAGATTTTTTAAACAAATTTTATGAAAATCTTCTTTCCCGGAATCCAAGTTTATGTGACAATTAGAGGTAATGGGAGGGGCAAGCTAAACTGCTACAAAATTAACTCAAAATTCTTTTTTATTTTTCTTTTTAAATTCAATTTTTTAGCCTCTCAAAAAATTTTTTTCCAGCAATTTCAATTCCAAGTAAATCCCCAAATTCGTCAATGATCGGTATTTATATGCAAAATGGGGCCCAAATTGCTTCTATAAATGCGAGTAATGCTTTATATCTTTTTTGGACAAAATGTCTCAAATTAATTGTTATAAATAATGTTGGGCGTGTATTGCTTTATGATGCTTTGGGAAAATTGTTAAAAACTTCAACTATGGGAGAGGTTATTTTTAAATTTATTTTTTGAGTTAAATTTTTGTTTACCTCCTTAAGCCCCTCAGATTTTTACTTAATATATATATTTTTCCCCGAAAAGCGGTTCCGACTCTTTTTGCGACACAGTTTGTGGATAACATTTTCTATGTTTTTGGATTGACCGTTTTTAAATCTTTTTCATATCCACCAAAAATTTTTTTGAAAATTAATAATGGCCTTGTTCTATTTGTATATTTAGAGCTATCTTTCGAAGTGGTTTCCCCAAACAGAGATTCTCCATCTTGATTCCCTAAAATTCGGAATCGATTTTTTATGTCGGCGGTGGGAAAAATTAAGTTGGATTGCCGTCCTTCGATCAAGGGCCTCTTCTCTCCAAACCGCGGCCTAATCCGTTTGGCAATCCAAACACATGCTGCAAATTTGCTCGTGTTGTTATTTCCAGCCGCTACCCATCTCCTTGTTCTTTACTTTTTCCCCTATCGCTGACTAGATAGTCGCGACAGCAGGGTCCATGTTTCCACTCCCTTTGACAATCTTTACCCATACTCGCAAAAACTTTTTTCTTTTGCAAAATTTCCAAAACATTTTTCAATAAAATAAATGTCAAAAATAGCTTGCCTTAAATTTCAAATATAAAATTTTTTTATTTTTAAGGAAACTTTATCAGTTGGTTTGTCTGAAGCAAAAATATTTTCATACTCTAACGAGACTGGACTTGTCATACTTAATAAATCCGGACATTTTTTTGTTGTAAATTCTGTCACTACACCTTTACTTTGGAGAATTTTGAGTGATTCAAGTTTTTTTTTTAAATTTTCAGAATTTTTTTAAGAAAAATAATTTTAGAGAATTTAACATGTTGGACAGTCATTACAAGTTGTATTAAACCAACACGTGTTTTGTTATGCTCTAAAAATAGTTTTTTAATTGGAGAGCAGGAAACGTGTTCCTTTCAACCTTGCGTTAGTTTGCAATTTTTTTGAAACAAAAAATTCTTTCAATGACTGGGAAATTTTTTTCTGAAAAAGAATTAATTTTCTGTCTTTTTTTTTTGGCTAAAAAAATAAGGACAAATTTTCAGCTTACTTTTAGTTTTTGCTTTATTTTTACAAAATTAATTATTATTTGCCCATCCTTCCAATTTTATTAAATAAAAATTTTTTTTAGAATTTTCCATGGGCTAAAACAGAAGGACAATACATAAAAATGGAATTGGACAATGACCAATGTCAATTATTACTTTTGCACGACTCAAAATTAATGCAATTAATTGACGTTGAGGTTGATGATTTTCAATGTCTTAAACAAATTAATTTGGAATTTAATGGAGAAATTGAACAAATATTTTGGTATATGTTTTTATTTTTTGGGATTTTTCAGGCTCAATCCTTTATTTTTTATTATTTTATCTCATTCCAGATTAGTGCTGACTTTTTAAAACCTTAAATTATTTACATAATGTTTGACTCTGAAACCAGTTTTTTTCGATTTTTTTCATCAAAGATTGAACCAGCTTCTAATAACTTTCTTCCAGGCCCGTAGCCAGGATTTTTTTCGGGGGGGGGGGGGCAAGGGGGAAAAATTTTTTGCGCCAAATTTTTGGCGCCTTCGGCGCCAAAAATTCACTTTTTCGGCTCCGCAGGCGCCAAAATTTTGATTTTCAGCGCCGCAGGCACAAATTTTTTGAATTTTGGACATCAATAAGCCAGATTTCTTCCTTTTTTTAGCGCCGCAGGCGAAAATTTTTTAAATTTCAGAGGTCGTAGGCCAAAAAATTCACTTTCAAAAAAAAATTTGCCCCAGCCCTTCCCCAAATTTTTTCCTTTTCCCCATTTCGGGGGGGGGGGGGTTCACGGGCGTGAAAAACCCCTCTTTAATTTATTTTTTAGTTTTTCTAATTTTTTTTTATTTTTAAGGTGTGGAAAATCATCTTTTGCAATTGAACAAAAATTAGAATCTTCAAATAATTTGTCAATTTATTCATTAGAAGGAACTTCTGATTTAAATCAAATAGAAAATATGGAAAATACTTTTAATTCTACGTTTGTTATTTATTTTAATTCAGGGGAAGGTGTGTTTTAGGCAAGAAACATTTTAGAGTTTCCAGTACCACTGGTCATGTTTACGAGTTCAATTATCTTTTGATTTATATTTTATTTGGACTTATAAGAATTTAATTAAACTCATAAACGGCCGCTTATTTTCTCTTTTAGCTATTTTCAGTGTTTTTATGACTAAACTTTTACATCCAAGCCAATTAAAATTTTTATTTTTTAGTTTTTCATTTTCTTCTGATGCTCGTTTTAACACTGATATTGATGGAATTAGAGTATTTACTAGACGGTCTACTTCTTTACTTTTACCAATCCAAGATGCATCAAAATCTGTCCTAGGCTTGGGAAGTAATGAACCTGGAGCTTTACTCTATGGATCTGCTGTAAAGTTGGAACAGAAAAGTCATGCATCTTATGAGTTTGTTTTTTTATTTAAAAAAATGTTGACTAGAAAAATTTTTGGAGATAATGGATTTTTTAAAATGATTGATATCAAAATTGAGCGTATCTCTTGTGGTTAGATAGCCGTCCCCTCTTCCACACATTGGCTAATCAAATTAAAAAGTCCGATCGAATTAAAAATTGAGTGTGTATCTAATAAGGCTGCTCGAGATTCTCAGTTCTCGAGTCTTGGTAAATTTTGATTCCCGAGCAGCACTATTACTAATTGCGGTGGGGTGTCATTGAAATTTATTGTCCAAATGAATAGGCTGTCTCTGACTAGTACAAGCGAGTTTAAAATTTTATTTTTAGATTTATTCGTTCAATAAATCCAGAGGATATGAATATAGCTGTAGATCAATGTTTATCTGTTGCTGCACACCATTTTGACTCAAAATTACAAAAACAGCTTTTAAAGGTTTAAGATTTTCCATATTTGCTATTTAGGGCGTTTTATTATAAAAATATTTTTTCATATAATAAATGACTTCGATTAACTTTGCGGTGGTCAGGGAAGATAATTTTTCAAAATTTAAAGGCAGCTTCAATAGGAATGCGTAGATGTCAAAGACCTTACGATGCTGATAAATTTGTTCGTATTTGTCGTCTTCTTCGTGTTTTAAATGCTCTTCGACTTATGGGAATTCCTTTAACATTTACTCAATTAGAAGAACTTTCCCCAGCTTCAATTGTTGATCGTTTAGTTGTTTTGGGTCATTGGCCTATGGCTGTAAAGCTTTGTGAATTTTTGGAAATTAATTCAAAAGAAGGTGTTTACAAAGTTATTGCACATTGGTGTTTGGCTATGATGACTACTTTTAAGGAACAAAATAGGTTTGAAATATTTTTTTGAAAAATAATTGGGCTCTTGTCGAGTCTCATGCTTCCTCACAAGGTTGTTTATTTGAATTTATTTTCCTTTCAAAGACTACTGGGTGATACCAGGCCTAGTGCTTAGGTACACAAAAAATGCTAAAGAATTTAATCCCAGTTGTGTAAACCAAATAAAATATATGACTTAATCAGACGCTCAATCTGGGCACGAGTCAATTTTTTTTGAATATTAACCTTTGTGTTTTAAAAATTTAAGCGGGATGAATAATCTGTTTCTGAAATTTTTCGTGATGGGTTATTTAATTGTGAACTGGAATTGGCCAATATTCTCTGGCCATTGAGTGGTGAGGGGAGGCGAAGGAGACAGGGCCGTAGCCAAGGTGCCCCCCCCCTCCGAAATGAGGAAAAGGAAAAATTTAGGGAGGGGAATTTTAATCAAAAAATATTTTAAAGCTTTAACTTTTAAGAGATTCTGAAAGTGCCAATGCTCATAAAATTGCAGAACTTGCACAACGTTTAATTTCCCGTTTACGCCAATATCCAGCCATTAGCTATGCGGGTACCTGATTTATTTATTTTTTTAACTATTAATTTAAAGACGTTGCTGAAATGGCATCACGCCAAGGATTGCCATCATTAGCTGAAATTTTACTTGATTTGGAGACAAATGTAAGCAGACAAGTGACTGCAATGCTAAAATTAAAACAATTGGAGAAGGCGTTACAAAGGGCGGGACAAAGTCAACAACCTGATTTGAGTGAGGATTTAAATAATACTCCTTTATCTAGTATTCGAAATTTTAGCTTAATTGAGATTATACCAACCTTTGAGTTGATAATTCTTTATTTTTTCTTATCATTTTTTAAATGTCCACTAAATTTTTTTGATCATTAAATTATAGTGCATCTTGTTTTGAGACATTTGCGTAGCAATATGAGTGGATTGGAAGTAGAAATGTTGTTAAGTAAAGCCCCACAGGCTCTCAGCATTTATCAGGCATATTACAAATTTTATTTAAAAATCTTAATAATCTCAAAGTGTCACCTTAACATGAAATATACCCTCGTGAGTGAAATATTATAGGAGTCAAATAGGAGTTATCGTTTAGGGGTCTATCCCCACCCATGTTCAATTAAATTTTTAAAAAATGATTTTAAATTTATCTGTTATATTAGGTCCGGCTATAACTAAAAAATTATTTTTTCTAATAATTTATAACCAAAAATTCCCTTTTTTAAGAGCGAGATTCGAGACGAAGCCCCAGACCGTTTATTAGCTTTATACGAACAAAGTGATGATTTTATTCGGCAAGCACTTTTATATCTAAGCAAAGCAGAACAATCTAGTGCCGATGTTTTTGATTCTTCCAAAACAACAGAATTTTTGTTTAAAGCTGAAAAAGCTTTGAAAAATATGAAGGAAACACAAACAGCTCAATTAATTGGTGAAAATGCTCAATTAATTATAGAAAATGTTAAAAGGGAGGAAAAGGTGAGTGTGTGTGTTAGTTGAAATTTTGATTTGATTGAATTATGACTAGAGGGCAGTGTGACCTTTTTAGCACTCTTTACCACCCTTTTTCCATCTTTTTGGCTTTTTCGCCCCTTTTTTTTGGCTAATTTGCCCTCTTTATTCCCCCTTTTTGAGAGACCATGCCCCCTTTTGGTGATTTGTAAAGGGTCATCCTGCTAGAGTGTTGAAAGGGAAATTTTTTGTAAACCTAAAGGATATATTTAGAAAGGAGTTTAAATTATGTTGGGTACATTCAGGAACCTATCCGACTTGATTCCCGAAAATCGGAAATTGCCAACGTTTACAGGTCGTGAATCCCGATTCCCTAAAGTCTGAATTTATTCATTATGTTGCCTCGTCCCCTTGTATTTACATAAGTTGCCGTCAGACTTAACAATTTTCGACATTTTTTAAAATTAATTAATTTATAGTTTGGTACTTCATTATCTCATTTATCTGTTCGGGACACTTTTATTTGGGCTGTTGAACACGACGAACTTGCAATAATGGATCAATTAAGAAAACAACACAGACTTGTTGATAAACAGTTTTGTGTGTTTTTTCATTTAAAAAATATTTTTATTTTTTAAAAATAGAGTTTTCCTTTGGACAATTGAAGGATTTGCTCGTGCAAGTAAATGGCAACAATTGGAACAATATGCACGATCAAGAAAGAGTCCAATGGGATTTTTGGTAGAAATTTTTGGTTTTAAATGTTCCTCATTTATAACTGTCTCTCTTGGGTTATCTGTTGTTATTATTCACTATCTTTTGCTTTTTGTCTGACCATTATTTAGAAAAGAGAGGGCTTTCCGTATTTTACAATAAGGCTTAAAATTAGAGTTGTTAAGTGATTTTAAAAAGCGTAAGACGAAAGTCCAAAAAGGTTGAACTTCGGGCGAAAGGTGATAAATGAATGGTGAAACTGGCACACTCACGCTAAAGATACGGGAAGCCCTCTTGCCATTAAGTTTATTAGCAAAACGTGGGTTTAACCTTATTGGTAGGAGGAATTTTTAAAATAATACCAATTCTTCAATTAAAATATTTAACATTTAGTCAATTATTGAATTGTGTACAAAATATGGAGACAAAAATTTAGCAACGCGTTTTATGGATAAACTGACTGGTTATGAGGAACAAGTTCGCGCCTATTTAATTATGAAGTGAGTATATAAATTGTGGAAATTTAAAAAATTAATTTTTTTAAGTGAAATAAAAAAAGCGGCAACACTAGCAGCAGAGAAAATTGACTTAACAATGCTACAATTAATTAGAAGGAGAGTCCCTCCATCATCTCAACAGTGGACAGAAGTTACAAAAATTATTGAAAATTTGGGTAGAACTAAATAAATTATTGTTTTTTGATTTTAAATCAAAATATTTTATATTTTCTGAAAAGAATTTTATAAAAAAAGATAAGAAAAAAATGAATAAAATTAATTATTAAGGATTAAGAAATTTAAAACGCTTTTTTAAAATAAAAAGCGTAAAGGTCTTTTAGGCTCATAAAGCAACAATTGGATTTTAATTTCTAGGCAAAGAAATAGTGTGTCCTTTTCCTTTTAAAATTAACATCGGAATTCGAATCAAGCTAAGTTTTAAGCAAATGTGATTTTTTACTTAATGTATCAAAATATACTAAGAAAAAATAATTATCTAAAATAGTAAACTTGTCTGACATTAATTTATAACCCAGGAGGTTGAAGTCTTGTTTAGTCATTTTGAAGTCTTGTTTATTTCGACTTAAAAAAATTTTTTTTTGTTTGTCATTGTCGAATAAGCCAGCTTTTCTTAATTTTTGCTTATAGTTTATAAAATTTATTTTATTTTGGACGTTAATAGTCAATTTTGTTGTGTTATCTTTTCGGTTATTTAAAATTAAATATGGAAATAATAAACAAAATATGCATAACAGAAATGATTAATTTATCGAATTATAGAAGAGTTTTGAATTAACATACTTTTTTAAGAAATAAAAAGGAAAAGAAAAGAACCCTTTTTTAAATTTAAATTTCTTTTCATATGCCGTTCGATTCAGCTCGTCCATAACGAATTTAGCCTTCTGTATATTAAAATAAAATAATTATTGTAAAAGTGTAAATTTATTGGAAAAATATACCTCCTTCGTTTGGTCCGGATCGTGGAATTGGTCGTCCACCTTCCACAGAAAGTAATAAAACCATAATAGCAAACACCATTAAAGGCATTAAAAAGCTAATGGAATTTTTAACTTGGATCATTTTGAGGATATTTTAATAAATTTTAAAATTAATTTTTAATGTTTAATTGAAATATTGGCTAAACTACAGTTTCCGTACCAGGCTCAGAATTGAACGATTTATATGTCATTCGAAAGAGCTCGTCGAGCTGAGTCGAATGACACCAAAATTTTTCAGCGGAAAAAATTCTGAGCCGAGTTACAGACCACTAAAGTTCAAAAAACCATAGGGGGGACCAAGCTGTTTTCTGGAGGTGAAAAATTCGAATATGCAAATTATACCTCATTCGAAAGAGCTCATCGAGCTGAGTCGAATGACACCAAAATCAATGAAATCAGAATTGATTTGACAAAGTAATGCTCGTTTGTTTTAGCTCCTTACCTTTGTTCTCCGTGGATGTTCTTGCTGCTGCGAAGGAAGCTGGCATGCCCATCACAGCGATAATTGGAATAGGATTAAGTTACAAGCCCAGACCCAGAGCCCGTAGACTCCCCGCGAGGCGCGTGCCGCAAAACTCCGCGCGAAGCGCGGAGTTTTGCACAAGCGCCTCGCCGTCGCCCCATAGGTTTACGTTGTTAGTTTTTTTGTCATAACTTTGAACAAACTTGACCAATCACGGCGATTTTGGTGTCATTCGACTCGGCTTGAAGAGCTCTTTCAAATGAGCTATTAATTGCATATTCAAATTTTTCACCCCAAAAATCAGCTTGGTCCCCCCTATGGTTTTTCGATTTTCGGGGGCCTGTAACTCGGCTCAGAATTTTTTCCGCTGAATAATTTTGGTGTCGTTCGACTCAGCTCGACGAGCTCTTTCGAATGACATATAAATCGTCCAATTCTGAGCCTGGTACGGAAACTGTAGTTAGGCCGAAATATTAATTAATTTGAAGGTTTTTATTTATAAATACGCAAAGATTTAATATAAAAATTTGTTTATTTAGGTGTTAAAGGAAAGAGAAGATTATTTCAAAATTTTTTTTTAATTAAAATTTTAAAATAAAAGATTATAATTTAATATCTAATCAATTTTATACAAACGAGCTCGATATAGCGGAATTGAAAGGGAAAAAAATTTTTTTTTAAAGGAAACCTTTAGTAGGGGACCGGTGGAGGGAGGATTGAATTTCCATAAGTAGGTACCATATATGCTTAAATAATTACCCAGGGAAATTATTAAGTAAACTTGGCTAGAAGGGGTAATAAACGAGATGGGGAATTAATTATTTGAGAGAGGGTCTGATACATTGAGATTAATTTATTAAATATTGAATTCATTAGTTGAATTCATATTCTTCATTGGAAAAAGCTTAATCTTAAGAATTCTTCTTCGAGAGGGGATGACTTTAACGTTTTACTTTTAATTTTTCTCGTCTTTCTCGAGTCTTCTGATCGTTGAATTCTTCATTGTAGTATGTCTCTTTTTCTCATGTCTCATGTTATAAGAAGGAGAGACAAAATCGCGTCTCATCGCTATGAGGATTGTGTTTACTTAGCTAAAAATAATTTTTAAAAAATTATTTTCAATTATTTACCACGATTAATAATCAATTAAAATATTAATTTTGTAATAATCGACAATAAAAAATTTAAATAAAAATTTTTTAATCCAAAATTTTATCCAAACTACAACTACAATTAAATAAAAATTATTATGTATAAACTACACAACATTTAATTATTTCTTATAATCATTTTTTAATAAATATCAACACATGGATTGGGGTAACCTCCAGTACATTTTTGGTTATAGTTACAATCCTCACATCTCAAGTAATTGCAGCATCCTTTAAAGAAAAAGGAAATGAGTATTTCTAAATAATTTAGGCAATTTTACGTTTCTGTGGAGTGGTTTTACGAGATGTAATTGGTGTCGTTGCTTTAGAGGAGGTTGACGAGCTAGGGGATGCTGTCGTTTCTGTTGATGCTGGGGTTGCTGTTGGTGAGCCAGTTGGGCCTCCAGATGAGGTTGACGAGCCAGATGATGATTCAGTTGCTGGTGGGGTTGCTGTTGGTGCTCCGCTCACTCCTCCAGGAGAGGTTGAGCTAGCTTCAGCTGGAGTAGACGAACCAGCAGATGCCGACGACGATTCAGTTGCTGGTGGGGTTGCTGTTGGTGCTCCGCTCACTCCTCCAGGAGATGTTGAGCTAGCTTCAGCTGGAGTAGACGAACCAGCAGATGCTGTTGATGATTCAGTTGCTGGTGGGGTTGCTGTTGGTGCTCCGCTTACTCCTCCAGGAGAGGTTGAGCCAGCTTCAGCAGAGGTAGATGAACCAGGAGATGCCGACGATGATTCAGTTGCTGGTGGGGTTGCTGTTGGTGCTCCACTCACTCCTCCAGGAGAGGTTGAGCCAGCTTCGGCAGAGGTAGATGAACCAGCAGATGCCGACGACGATTCAGTTGCTGGTGGGGTTGCTGTTGGTGCTCCGCTCACTCCCCCAGGAGAGGTTGAGCCAGCTTCGGCAGATGTAGACGAACCAGGCGATGCCGACGATGATTCAGTTGCTGGAGGGGTTGCTGTTGGTGCTCCGCTTACTCCTCCAGGAGAGGTTGAGCCAGCTTCAGCAGAGGTAGATGAACCAGGAGATGCCGACGATGATTCAGTTGCTGGTGGGGTTGCTGTTGGTGCTCCACTCACTCCTCCAGGAGAGGTTGAGCCAGCTTCGGCAGAGGTAGACGAACCAGGAGATGCCGACGATGATTCAGTTGCTGGTGGGGTTGCTGTTGGTGCTCCACTCACTCCTCCAGGAGAGGTTGAGCCAGCTTCAGCAGAGGTAGATGAACCAGGAGATGCCGACGATGATTCAGTTGCTGGTGGGGTTGCTGTTGGTGCTCCGCTCACTCCTCCAGGAGAGGTTGAGCCAGCTTCAGTAGACGGGCCAGTTGTTGTTGTTCCTGTCGGTCCAACCGTTGTCGTTTGAGCAGATGTAGTCACTCCTGTTGTCGATCCACATTGACAGTAGCAGACAGGGGGCGTTGTCGGCGGTTCGCACGTTTGCCCGGTAATTGAATTTATTAATGAGAAAAGAACTTGAAGTAGAATTATTGCTCTCATCTTACTCTTTTATTCAACACGCTTTTTTGATGTTGTGAAGTTAAATAGATGCTTCTTCTCGTTTTTTGCCGATGGTTTTATATTCATGTTTTTCATAATCCTTTGATCTATCGTCTTTTTTAACTATTAAAAATATACTTGCTGTAAATTTATGTGGCATTTTTAGTTAGGGTTTTTTTCTCTTTTTCATATAAATTTTTTATAAATTTTTTTTTCTTTTTTCAATTCCATCTTTAAATCTTTAACCTTTTTTTCATTTAATTTTTTACTTTATTGCTTTTTATTTTCATGCTATATTTATTTTAAAAAGTGTAAAAGTTTTTAATATGTGGATGAAACGTTTTTTTACATAATTTGTGTTAGCAAAATATTCTTAAAAATTTTTTGTATTTTTATTTTTTGCATTTATTCGTCTTTCTCACAAGGAAAATTTTTTTGCCTTTTAGTTAAGGCAAAATTTTTTATATAGTTAAAGTATAATTTCTATAATATTATAAATAATTATATTACGTTACCGTAAATGCTCTAATAAATCCTTCATGGTATTACTAACTACTGTAATAATTAATGCATTTCAATCAAAAAATCATTGGACAACCTAGAGATGGACAAAATTAAATGAATATACCTTTACAATAGCTAATTATGGCGATATAATGGAAGAAATACGAAGGCATCTAGAAGACTGTAGAAAAAGTGTTTACAGAGTTACAACCAGTGCTTCAAAATTTCGATTTTGCTCGTACTCGTACCTCGTACCATCCCTATTTTTTGCTCGTACTCGAATCTCGTACTACCCTTATTTTAGGCCTCGTACTTACTCGTACTTGAGAATAATTAAAACGAATTTTGGTACGAGCTTCGAAGCACTGGTTACAACATAATGTACTAAAATTAATATTCGATAACAATGTAAACTGATTGAGATTCTCGTTAATACAATTTTAAATTAGAAAAATTTGGAAAAAAAAATTTTTTAAATTAGAAGAAAATATTAATTAGAAAAATCTTTAAAGTCCTATGTTTGTAGCAGTTCCCTTTTAGTTCTCATATTTCTCTCATACCGTCCTTCATTTTTATATGGCTAAAAGTTTATAGTAATTCTGCATCAAATGTGAGTAAATTATAAAGATTTCCCAGACAGTTCGGTTCTTTTCATACCAGCTAAATGGGAAATATTTCATTCCCATTGAATTAAGTTTTGATCTGTATCATGATCATGAAGATCATGAGCAGATTGATTCATGTACCTATTCCAAATCAACTGATTTTTTTGAAAATGGAGGAGGCAGAGTTGCACCAAGGATATTTACTGATTACAAAAATATACATTTTTAATATAAATTTACTGAAAACTAAATAATAAAAAATGAAAGGATTAAAAATTTAAATCGAAGAGAAATTTAAAATCTGTTAAAGTGATAAAATAAATATTTTAATAAACTTATATTTAGAGTACTATTTTTATTTACAAATTGAATAAATTAATCTTTATGATTTATCAGGCTTAACTTTTACAAATAAATTTTGGTTTAAAAATTAGTCACATACATACATATAGTAAAGCAGCTGGGCTATAGCTATTTCTCTCCTTTAGCTAGTGCAAAAGGTTATTCGGCGGCTGGGAGCGAACCAGCATCTTCAGTAGACCGGACTGATGTGTTAGCCATTACACCACGCCGCCTACTGCTCAGCCTTAGGAAATAAACAGCTATATGCTTTACAATATTTTTGAATAAATAAATGTAAATATTTCAAAACAAAATACAAAAACTAAATTCTTAAAATTCTGTTTAGAGGGAATAAAAATGTATAGAATTTGTTTGTTGTTATTTGTTTAGACACGTAAATTGCTTGTTATTTCTTTTAAATGGATCATATATAAATTGAGATTAGCTAGGTCATTTAATCAGTATCAATAAAATTTAAATAATTTAAACTAAATCATTAATAACATAGAGTTAATACTATATTATTGCTATATTATTGATGATCCTTCAAGACGTCACGCATTTATCGTAAAAATTTTCAAGTTAGGTAATTTAAGATAGAGCTGTAGAAATAACAGTCTGAACATTTATCCTTCCAAAAATGTCTTCTTTCTAACTTTTCAAGTTTCATGTCCTATAGTGACCTCCGAGACTACTTCCCAGACTTGGTAATGGACATGGATTTTGGCGGGTACAGACGGATATCCTCAGGCATTTTATTTAGACTTAACGGTATCCACATACGTATCCATTACCAAGCCTTCTGTTACCACTCTTTCTATTTCATTTCTAAGATTCACTTATATCAACGCGACTTTTCTTTTTAATTTCAGCAGCAATGGAATGAATTATGAATTATTTTTAAAAAATTTTCAGTCCATTTTTCGTTTATTTACGATTTCAGTAAAAGCATAAGTTAAATTAAATTATAAAAATTTTAAATAATTAAAAAGTGCAGTCTGTGATAGTCGAATATTTAAAATTTTGTTTTTATTTTTTAAAAATATCCAAGTATATAATAAATATTTCGTTTTTAATTATGCACTTTCTCACATTAAAAATTAAGTGAAAAGCTACATTTGAACAAATATTTTTTATAAAATTCAAAAATGTTTACCAGACAAACTTTTTTAAAAATCAACAGATAATACTGAGTATAAAAGTTTTAACTAAATCCTTTTAAATCATCCATTAATCAAAAAATATTAGTAAAAATATCCAAATAAATTCCTTTATACAGCTTACCTAGCAATTTATTTATTGTCTTAAGTTTAGGTTAGCTTAAAAACTCTAAAACTGTTCATCTTTTTAGTTTTAATAGATCTTGGATTTAGCTCTCCGCTCCAGAAAACAAGACCCAAGTCCCGACGATTTTTTGGCAAAAACGCCGACCCAAACCCAGAAGTCTCTATCTCCGCAAACCACGATCCCCAACACTCCGACTCTAAAGGCTCGGAGTGCTACCCTAAAATAAAGATCTTAGATAAAAATTTTAGGATCAAATTTTATATATTGTTTTTTAAATGTGAATTAAGATAATTTTGCCATTTAAGTATAAAGGAAAAATTAAATTATGATTAGGTCTTCAACCATATTTGTAATTTTGTTAAGCTACATTATTTGTATAAAAGGTTTGTTGAATATGTAAACTATCAAACAAATGTTCTCGATCTTAAATCAACCCATAATGTACCTCCTCATTTTTACGACATTTTCATTCCTACAGCACCCCAAAAATCATATTAATAAAAGAGGGTAAAATATAAAGCTTGCACTTTTTGGATAAATTGTCGATGACGAAATTGAAGAATTAAAGATTTGAAATATTTTTGATATTTTTTATTTTGTTTATTATTTTTGGAGGTGACTCAGTGAGTCACTTTCCATTTTTGACAATTTTTTATGTACTTTTTTGCAATGTACTTAACATTGCATCATTTTTATATAGAAATTTTTGCCTATAAAAAGTAGGCAGAAATTTCACTTTTCAATGTCTTTTGAGATATTCATTTTTTTTAATATTCTGTGTGAATATTTATTTTGTTTGAAGATAAAGAATTTTAGTTGTGTTTGTGTTTATTTATTTAATTTGTTTTATCTAGTTAATTATTCCGAGGGAATAATTAATTTAAGATATTTTAATTCCCTATTAAAGAATAGGAAGGTGAAATAGTTTTCCCTAAGAAAGGGGAAAGTATTTTTACATTTGGTGCCACGACCCAACGGCGGGTTATTAAAGAAAAAGTTAGAAGAATAAATTGAAGAGCTATAGGCTCAATTGATTTATTGGAAGAGCCGTGAAAAGGAAAGGCTCAGTAAAAAAATATTATTGGAAGAGCTGAGATTTGGAAAGCTCGGTAAAAAAGGATTTAAAAAAGAGATTAATTGGGAAATATTGGAATAAAATAAATTAAAAGATGTCAGGAACGATTAGAAGTACTATTGCGCCATCCATAGTACGATTGAAAAAATACCTTGAAGAGGTAAGACCTATCATAGATGCCACTGAACGCACTGAAGAAGGAGTAGAGTTACTCCAAAGAATGGCAGTTAAAATCCGTAGGGCAATTAATTTCGTGGAAGAAAAAGTTGAAAAATGGGAAAAATATATTAAAGATTTACCGGCAAATGAAAGAGTTGCCGAAGAAGGTGTTTTTGCTAGATATGCCATAGAGGAACGGCATTTTTTAGAATGGATAGACTCAGGAAGAGAGGCTATCGATGACATAGAAATTGTTCTTGCTGAAGGTTCTGATGCTCGTAGTACGCAGTCAGAGATCTCAGAGGAAATAGGAGTTGGCTTAAATCGGACAAATGAAGTCCGCAGAAATATAAATGTAGAGCAAGTCCCAGTTAGAAGTGAGCAGGTGCTTCCACCTCATCTTCCGCGGACTAGACTGCCAGAATTTTATGGAGATACTCTACGTTGGCCTGAATTTTGGCAGGCTTTTGAGAGAACGGTGGATTGTTTGAATATTGATAACGGGCTAAAGGCCCACTATTTGATACAATGTCTTAGAGGTAAGGCAAAAAGGGCAATTTTGGGTTATAGGCCAATATCAGAACATTATGCGCCTTTGAAAGATGCTCTTATAAGACAATTCGGAAATGAAAAGGCAATTAGAGATACACTGCATGCCGAACTAATTAGCTTGCCAGTGGCTAACGAATCAATATGGTCTTTACGTTCATATCTCGAGGAGGTTGAACGAATTTGTAGATCATTGACTGCTATGGGGCAATTAGAAGATGAATCTATAGTTATGATGGCAATTAAGAATAAATTGCCAAGAAGTATTGTTCTAGAATTATTAAAAATGGAAAAATTGGAGAAAGTAAATTGGAGTGTAGGAAGATTAAGAGAAGGACTTGCAGAAATTGTGGCCTTAAGAGAAGAGGCACAAAGATGCACGAGGTCATTGGCATATAAAAATAGTTGGCAAAATGTGCCGAATCTTAATCAAAGGAGATTTAATGGAAACACAAATAATCAGAGAAAACCGGAACCTGCGCGTGTATTTACAGCGCCAAAGAACCAAAAAAGAGAAATTTCATGTTTGTTTTGCAATGGTCCACACTTAGCTGGAAATTGTAAGCAAGTCAGATTTATTGGACAGAGAATGAGCATTCTGTCTGAACAAAATAGATGTTTGATTTGTTTAAGGAAAGGCCATGCCAAAATAGATTGTAATGTGAAATATAGTTGTGGTATATGTAAAGGAGACCACAATAAAATAATCTGTCCTAAAGAAGTTGAAAAAGAAAAGAAAGGACAGATTAAGGAAAATGAAAGCGTTAATCAAATAAGTGAAAATATGCTTAATATTGATGATAACGGCGAAGATAATATTGTTTTGATGAAAGCAGATTTAATGTTAAAAGAGAGAAATAATAAAATAAATGCAAAATGCTTCTTTGATTCAGGAGCAACAGTTAATTTCTTATGTAATGAACTTGTTGAAAAATTAAAATTGAAAAAATTAAAAAGAACAGAATTAGGAGTTGTCCCATTTTTCAGAAAAGAGCCAATAAAGCTAAAAACTTCGTGTTATTCTTTAAAGGTTCTTCTTGATAATGGAAATTTTGAAGAAATAATAGTTTATAGTATTAATAAGAATTTGATGCCAAGATTTAGATGCGCAGACTTAAGAACAAATGAGATTGCTTGCGCAAATATAGTCCCTGATATGCTTATAGGTATGAAGCATTTCTGGAGGTTCTTTAAAAGAATAGAACCATTATCGGACTATCTATTTAAAGTTGAAACGACTGTAGGGCCAATAATTTGTGGCGAAATTAGCGGTGAAAAATTTAAAAGATTAAATAAAAAGGAAAATTTGTGTACTATATTAAGTTCTAACACTTTGGAAAATGAGGAACTTAACAATTATTGGTCATTAGAGACAATAGGAGTCAAAGATGATCCTGTGTGTAAAGATGATAAAGTTGCTTTAGATTTATTTAATAGTACGATTAAAAGAAATGAAAATGGAAGTTATATAGTAAAATGGCCATGGAAAATTGAGAAAGACAATTTGCCATCTAATTTTTCATTGGCATATAAAAGATTTCTAAATCTCATGGATAAATTAAAGAAAAATCCAGATTTATTAGATAAATACGAGGAAATAATTAATAATGATTTGAAAAGAGGTGTGATTGAAAAGGCTGAAAAGAAGAAAGGGGAAATAGAACATTTTCTGCCCCACCACCCTGTTATTAATACAAAAAAGGTGCGCATAGTTTATGATGCTTCCGCAAGAATGCGAGAAGGAAAAAGCTTAAATGAATGTTTATATCGAGGGCCAATAATTATGCCGGATTTAGCAGGATTATTAATTCGATTTAGAGTGCCAAAAATTGCCATGTGGGCTGATATTGAAAAGGCATTCCATACATTAGAATTGGAAGAAGAAGATAGAGAAGTGACTAAGTTTATATGGGTAAAAGATACGAAGAAACCCATATCAACCCAGAATATTCAATATCTAAGATTTGCAAAAGTTCCCTTTGGGGTAATCTCGAGTCCATTTTTGTTATCAGCGACTGTCAGACATCATTTAGAGAAGTGTGATGACCCTGTTGCAAAGATTGCTAAAGAAAATTCCTATGTGGATAATATATTTATTGGAGTAGAATCGGCCAATGAAGCTTGGCTCGCTTATAAAAGATTAAAAGAGATATTTAGAGATGCTCAAATGAATTTAAGAGAATTCATCAGTAATAATGTGGAGCTTAATGAAAGTTTCCCACTCGAAGATAGGCTGGAGAAGAATAAGCCTAAAATTTTGGGAATACCATGGGAAATATCTTCAGATAAGATAAATATTGTATTTCCAATAGTGAATTCGGCTGAAAGCGTGACTAGAAGAATAGTTCTTCGTGAATTAGCAAGCATGTTTGATCCATTAGGACTTGCTTCACCTAGTCTTTTATCTGCAAAATTATTCTTTCAGTCATTATGGACTAAAGAGAATAAGTGGGATGATAAAATTAGTAAGGAAAATGCAATGAAATGGATAGAAATCACTAGGTCATGGACACTAGATCCCATCGAGATTAATAGAAGAGTGACTGATATTAAAAGTGTAAAACAATTGCATGCATTTTCTGATGCATCTAAATGTGCTTATGCTGCTTGCATATACATAAAATCGGAATTTGAAGGAAAAATTCATACACAGATATTATATGCACGAAATCGTTTGAAACCTAGAAAATCAGAAGTAACAATACCACGCATGGAACTTTTAGGCGTGGTTATTGCTAAAAGAGCTTTAGAATTTGTAGAGAAACAAATCGGAGTTGAAATTAAAGATAAATTTTTATGGTGTGATTCAAAGCCGGTATTAAGCTGGATAAAGGCAGGAGGCAAAAATGAAAAATTTATAGAAAATAGAATAAATGAAATAAGAAAAAATAATGGAATTAAATTTGGATATGTTAATACGATTGATAATCCAGCAGATATAGCCACTCGCGGTATAATGGCATCTGAATTAGAAAAATGCCATATTTGGTGGGAAGGTCCTGATTGGTTAAAAAGGCCTGAAAATAATTGGCCAAATGAATTGAATTTTGAAATTGAAAAAGAAGATACTTGCGAAGAAGATAATCAGGAATTAATATTAAGTTGTTTAAATAAAAAGATAGATGAAGAAGATAATTTAATAAATTTTAATAATTGGAACTCATGGAATAAATTAATTAAATGTTTAATGTTTGTAACAATAGCTGCTCGGATTTGGATAGAAAAGAGCAGAAAAATTGTAAAAGAAAAATTTCTTAGTGAAATAAATTTGAAAAATCGTATGTCGGCAAATAATTTCAAAAAAGTTGAAATTTTTGTTTTAAAAATTGCACAAAGTTCTTACAAAAACGAAAAGAACGATAATTTACAGACAATAATTGATGAGAATGGATTAATAAGATTAAAAACAAGAATAATTAATTGTGAAGCAGAAGATTATTTTAAACATCCGATTTTATTACCTAAGGGATGTTTTGCTATAAAACTTTTATTGAGAAAAATGCATGAAGAATTGAGTCACTCGGGAGTTGACTCAACAGTTGCAAACTTTTTAATGAAATTTTGGACGCCATGTGCAAGGCGCATAACTAAAATTGTTATAAAAGAGTGCAAAAAGTGCCAAAGAATTAGTTCGCCTAAATTTGCACTGCCGGATATGCCTATATTGCCTAAAGAAAGAGTAAGACAATCACGTCCATTTGAATTTGTTGGAGTGGATTATCTCGGACCTTCTATGTGCAAAATAGAAGGAGGAAAAGTCAGGTTTTGGATTGCGCTCTTTACATGTTTATCAACAAGAGGAATCCATTTAGACATAATTACAGATCTATCTGCATTTTCATTCTTGGATATTTTAAGAAGATTTGTAGCGCAAAGAGGCGCACCATTGAAAATAATTTCGGACAATGGCAATCAGTTTATAACGGTTGCAAAAGTAATAAATGCCAATATTGAAGGTAAATGGAAGAAAGAAAAAGCAAATAATGATGAAAAGTTATTTAATAATTTTTTATTAGAAAAAGAGATTGAATGGAAATTCATACCTGCTTTGTCTCCATGGCAGGGTGGCGTTTATGAGCGATTAGTAAAATTAGTTAAAGATTCATTTAAAAGATCTTTGGGAAGTCGAATATTAAATATAGAAGAGTTAAGAACATTTATAAAGGAGGTAGAAATGTCTATAAATTGTAGACCTATTTCTTATATATCTTTAGAAAAAGACGGCCCATTATGCTTGAGGCCAATTGATTTTATAATACCAAGAGTGGAAATTATTCAAAAATTTCCAGAAATTGAAGACGATAATTTTCGGCTAGGAAAAATGAGCACGGCCGAACAAGTTCAAGAAAGATGGATGGCCACTTTAAAAACGCTTCAGAGGTTTTGGGATACCTGGAAGCGTGATTATCTCATAATGTTGAGAGATAAGTCGAAGTGGACTCATCACAATCAAAGAAATGATTTAAAAAGAAATCCAAGAATTGGCGAAGTTGTTATTATGCATCAAGAAGGACAACCTCGCAATGTCTGGCCTTTAGGAAAAATAGTGGAGTTGGATGGAACTCCAGCTAGAAGCGCAAAGATAAAAATTGGAGATAAAACTTTTATACGCCCGATTAATAAAATCTCTCCTTTGGAGATTGAAGATGAGAATATAGTAGAAGAAAATTTAAATAATGAGAATGAAAAAGAAAATGAAGTAGATTTGAGTAAAAAAGAGACTGAAAAATTGGTGACTAAAAATAAAAATACGCATCCGATGGTTACAAGATCAAAAGTGGCTTTGTGCCTACAATTTGTACAATTAATATATATGGTTGCAATTGCATTTGCTGAACCACCAAGATATATAAATTGTAAAGGATGTTTTATGAAATGTAGAACTTTCGGCGTTGAAGCTAACGCAGTTGACTATATAAATAAAATTGAATTGTGTTGTGCAGGAAGCTGCCTTTTAGAAATAAATGGTTTGTCAAGATTAGCATTTAAAATTCCAAAAGATAAAACAGCATTGGATTATAAATGCCGAGCCACTTATTGGGGCAAAAGATACATGTACAGAGACTGGATTTCATGTCCAGCAGTTGATCCATGTATAAGAATATCAGGCTTACGTGAAAGAATAGTCAACCCACAATGTGAATCATTAGAAAGCTTACTACTGATTGGTATTGTAACGGGATTTATTTTGACTATTATTCTCTCTATAGCAATATTTGCCTGTAAACTCTTGTTAATTTTCGGAAAATTATTAAGAATAATTTGGAATATTGTTAAAATGCCGATGGAAATATTTTTTGCACAAAAGAAAAATAGACAAAAAGATATAACTAAAAAATTATTATTGAATAATAGAAGTAAAGTTAAAAATAATAAAACATTAAAAAGAAACAGAAGATTGAATAAATTACGTTTAATGGCATTATTGGCTATTTATTTAAATTTTATTCAATTAATTAATGGAGAAGTTGAAGTTGTAGTTATTCAAGCTAAATCTGAAGATTGTCTAAGAAAAGCAGGTATTTCTACTTGCAAAATGAACGCCGTAAATACTGTGACTTTTTTGCCAAATGAGCAAATAAATTCGCTCTCGTTAAAGAATAATAAAGGAATAATAATGGGAGAGCTAGAATTGTCAATGCATGGATTACAAATCCAATGCAATCAGAAAATACTTAGATATTTGAGATCATATGAGGTAAAAGTTCAGTCAATCAAAAGATGCCCAGCCGCGGGAACATGTAAAGCTGGAAGATGCAATCACATTAGAACTAAAGATTATGTTGAAGAATTATCAGAATGGAATGATTATCCTGGTAATTCGTTTTGTATTGAAGGAAAATCACTTTGGGGATATGGCTGTTCACTGCCTGGAGCAGACTGCTATTTTTATAGAGTATATGCCATCCCAAAGTCAGATGAGATTTTCAAACTTGTGTCCTGTCCTACTTGGGATTATAGTATTGAAGTAGACATAGGACTTGTTTTGAATGGAAATATGACAAAAAAGAGATTTACGCTAAATCCAGGAATGACTTTTAAATGGAAAGATATAAAATTTACATTATTAGATGTTACACCTCCAATGGCATCAGTTTTAAACAGTGAATTTATCATTGGAGAGGGAGGAATTGTAATTTCAGAAAATAGTAATTCTTATCTAGAGTGCTATGAAAATGCTGGAAATTTTTCAAAATGTGAATTAGAAATTAATGCATGTAAAGAATGCTGGTTAGAACAAGATATTGAGAAAATACAATGCGCATGTTCGGACTTTATTATTGAAAAATTAATAAAAGACCCACGCAAATCATTACCATTGGAGATAAATCGTATAAGATTAAGAAAAAAGGAAAACATGATTATTAGTGAATCTAACTATTTACCAATCATGTTAATGATAAGGTTTGAAGATTGGCTAATTTCTAGCAATATCGATATTACAATTTGTAAAATAAATCCTGAATATTTAAGAGGATGTTACAGCTGTATGGGAGCTGTTTTTAAATTTAATTGTTCCGCCGAATATGGATCGGCTTACGCTGAGATAAAATGCCCCGGAGGCAATATCTTTACAGCGAAATGTAATGAAAAAGGGATTGATCAAAAAATTGCACTTTCGTTTGATCATTCGGAGATAAATGAGATTTGTAATGTCTATTGTTCGGGAGGAATTACAAATTTCACATTAAAAGGACAATTAGAATTTATTTTACCAGAAAAGGCAAAGGTTATAGTAAAAGAAGGATCATCTAAAATATTCATAGAAAATAGTGAAAACAATTGGTTGACGAATCCATTTGCAAGTTTGCAATTTCTTGATTGGAAAAACATACTCTTTGAATTGATTAGTATACAAATGATATTTATGATTATTTTATCGTCTGTATTGATAACTATTGCGTTAAAGTTATTTTTTAAATATAATCCATTGTTTCGCGGATACAAACTCGCCGCGTCAGCACTTATAATTACAATGTTGGCGGGAGGTACACATTCTTCATGTGTAGAAAGATTAGAAACTGAAAGAAATTTAATTAACTATAATTATGTTAATATAATGATAGAAGCCTGTGTGGCTATACCTGAAAAGAATAAAGTACAGATAAAAGAAATTAGAGAAAATGAAATAGATTGTCCAGGTTTTCGAGGAGAGACAATTCTGAATAGCAAAAAGGAGGAAAGATCTCCCGTTGAAAAGAGAAAAAGAAACCATATCAAGCAATTTCAGGTCATTCGGACTATCTCGCAGGACTTCCCCTCATCTCTAATTTCAACTACTGCTTCTGCTCCAACAATAAAGACTCAACAAGTAAAAGAATTAATTAATAAAACTTCAATGCGACACAAAAAGAAAAAGTATTCTTCTCATCACACATTCGGACATACAACAAATAATTGTCCAATTAAAGGCAATGACAAGAGCACCTCACCAAAGTCATTGCTAAAAACAAATTCTTCTACAAACTCAAGCGCTCTTCAATTATCATCACACGAACTTGCCAATATGTCGCATCAATGTGCAACTCTCTTCTTCAATGCAACTACTGAGAATATGGAGAGATGAGAGGATTTCTGTGCGGGGAGTGTCGATGACGAAATTGAAGAATTAAAGATTTGAAATATTTTTGATATTTTTTATTTTGTTTATTATTTTTGGAGGTGACTCAGTGAGTCACTTTCCATTTTTGACAATTTTTTATGTACTTTTTTGCAATGTACTTAACATTGCATCATTTTTATATAGAAATTTTTGCCTATAAAAAGTAGGCAGAAATTTCACTTTTCAATGTCTTTTGAGATATTCATTTTTTTTAATATTCTGTGTGAATATTTATTTTGTTTGAAGATAAAGAATTTTAGTTGTGTTTGTGTTTATTTATTTAATTTGTTTTATCTAGTTAATTATTCCGAGGGAATAATTAATTTAAGATATTTTAATTCCCTATTAAAGAATAGGAAGGTGAAATAGTTTTCCCTAAGAAAGGGGAAAGTATTTTTACATAAATCCCCAAATCATCCCCAAATCATCAATCCCCCAATCAGAACGAAATTCAACCCAACTAAAATTCATCCTCAAAATTAAAAAGGAGATTAGTATGGTTATAATATAAGGGTCAAATTTTAGGTGATCCAAAGCTTACAGTCATCAACAACTGTCCTTATCCTATTTGGCCAGCATACCAAGTTGGCGCCGGACAAACTGTGCCCAAAAATGGAGGAAGCGGGGCGTTAAATAAGGGACAAAGTGTTTCATTCACGGTTAATCCAAAATTGTCAGCATTGAGAATTTGGGCAAGGACAGGGTGTAATAAGGATGCAACTAGTTGTACAACTGGAATTTGCAGAGGAGTTTGTGTTTTATTAAAAAATAAAAATTATGGGTTAACAGCCTCAATAATCAAACTCTTTAGCGTGGCATTGAATGTAAAGGCACTGGAGGGGAACCACCAATGTCATTGGCAGAATTCACTTTTGGTACTAATGCCGGCGATTTCTACGATGTTAGCTTAGTTGATGGTTTCAATATACCTGTGGAAATTGTGCCAATTGGAGGAAATGGACCAAAATGTAAAAAAATCAATGCATGTGATCTTAGAAAAGTTGCTTCTAAATTGCCAGCACAAATGGTCAAAAAGGATAATAAAGGGGTAAGCCAAAGATATTAAAGAGTTGCTTGCTTTATAAGTTGCTTGCTGATCTGCCCGGCTAGTATTTAGTAGGAAATTCATAGCGATAGAAGGCAGGAGGTTGCAGGTTGGATTCCCAACGGGGCTAAATATTTTAATATTTATTGTAGTCTATTAAAACTTCTAGCCAGGGCACAATTGCGGATTACGTAAAATTGCCTTTTTTTGACTTACGGATTGCGGCTGCGGAAAATTATTTTCAATTTCGCCAGCCCTGATTCTAGCTTCTAAACAAAAAGTTCTTTAAACTAGGCCAAAAATAAACTAAATTAAAATTTTAATTTAATTCTATAGACAATAATTGGAATCCTCAGCCCTTGTGCAGCTTTTAAAGATCCAAAATATTGTTGTACCCAACAATGGAATAAACCCGAAACTTGCCATCCAGTCTTTAACAATTATGATGTTTATAAAACAGAAAATAAAGAATGCCCTCAACAATATCTTTACCCTTATGATGACGATAAAGCAACATTTGTTTGCACAAATGGAGGGAAAGTTAATTATAATATTAAATTTTGCCCTTAAATTTTAAGAGGATTAGAGGATGAAAATATAGATAGTAAATAGATATTTAATTTGTTAATTATACTTTATTATTTTTAAATTTAAGAATAAAATTAATACATAATATTATCACAATTTCCTCTCAAAATTTATCCTAAAACTCGAAAAATTTAAATGGTAACTCGCTTGAAAGGACAGCAGACACAAAAACAATAAGAAAATTGATATTTAATATTTATTTCCCGAATAAGTTGAAGAATGGGGATTAAATGATGGAGGAATGACCATTTTATCCAACAACCCTAAAGGGCCTTTAATTATCCTAATTTTAGTCAAGAAATGAAAAGCATTCAGAACTTATAATTCAACCAGAACCAGTGCTTCGAAGCTCGTACCAAAATTCGTACTCGTACCTCGTACTCGTACTCGTACCTGGTACGAAGTACGAGTACGAGTACGAGCAAAAAATTGGAGCAGGTACGAAGTACGAGTACGAGTACGAGGCCAAAAAAAGTGAAAAGTACGAGGTACGAGGCCTAAGTACGAGCTCGTACTTCTCGTACTTGGTGTTAATAGGAAAATTGAAAGAAATATATTTAATTCCTTTCATTCGCTATCATAGGAGAGGGTGGCCGAGTGGTGAAGTTGCTTGGCTGATTCAAAGTCTGTAGTGATTTAATATTGGGGCCGATTCCGATGCACGGGCCAAATAATTTTAATATTTTTTTTATAAATAACCTATTTTATAATTTTAATTTTGTTTTAAAAATTATTCTATTTTTACAGAAGTAATTATGAGATTTTGACCCTCTAAAATTCTTAAAATATTTTTATTTCGAACACTAAAAAGTGAATTTTTTCACCTACGGCCTTCGGAAATTTTCAAAATTTTCGCCTGCGGCGCTGAAAAAATAAGAAAGTTGGCTTATTGGCTTCCGAATTCTAAAATTTTCGTTTCCGGCGGTGAAAAATGTAAGAAATCTGGCTTCATGGCCTTCAAAATTTTTCAAAATTTTCGCCTGCGGCGCAAAAAATAATAGAAATCTGACTTAAGGACATCCAAAATTCGCAAAATTTTTTGAAAAAAGGGATTTGAGATTAAAAGGGATATCAGGAAATTAAAATGTGAAAAGTTCGGTGGAAAGGATAAGTTCCATGTAAGAAGATGGGTAGCCCGACCCATCATGGAGGAAATATTTCTCCTTGCACTCCAAAAAACTCAAAAATTTCGCCTGCGGCGCAGAAAATGGATGAAATTGGAGGATTTATAGCTTCAAAGCCTTTCAAAATTCAAAAATTATCACATACAACGCTTAAAATTTTAAATTAGATGACCTGGGCTCCGAAAAATCATAAAAATTTTCGATTTTTTGCTTTTTTCTCAAGTACGAGTAAGTACGAGGTACGAGTACGAGGTACGAGGCCAAAAATAGGGGTGGTACGAGGTACGAGTACGAGTACGAGGCCAAAAAAAGAGATGGTACGAAGTACGAGTACGAGTACGAGCAAATTTGAAATTTCGAAGCACTGACCAGAACTCCTGTTTGGGTATTTTAATCTGTCATACATTTATGGCTTATAATCGCTAATTTATTATAAAATTTAAAAATAAAAATGAAAGTATTAGAAAATATTTTTTAAATTAATTAATTCTCAAAATCATTATTAATATTTCTTTGTCTCAAGCGACGTTTCTCTCTCATTTCATATTTACGTTCTCTGATAGCAAAGAATGCACTTGCTGCATATAAGGCGAACAAAACAAAGCAGAAAAACTTTAAAAAAATAATTAAATTAAGTATTTAAATTATGAAAGAGTTTGTTTTATAAGTAGGCAATTTATAAGTAGGCAATGATTAGGCAAATGTCTTTATTCTTTCACAAATTAGGGTTACTGTAAAACATTTTATTTTTAGACTTTATCGGGGTTTTTGGAAAAAAGTCAGGATTTTTTCTGTATCCAAGAGGTCCAGGCCTCGGTCCAGGCCTATTTCTTGACCTTCCTGGGTTTTTCCTCGGCCTGAGTTTTCTTGGACTACAAGCCCAGGATCCGGCCAAAGTCAATAAATCAAACCCAGAGTCCAGGAACAGGCCCAGGCTTTTCAAAAATCTATTTTACTTTGTGAAATAAAGTGAATTTTTGCGAAATGAGTTTATGTCTCGAATTATTGTCTCGATTGCCTATTTTTTGTCTTTGGTGTGGTTTGATAATTTAAAACATTGGCTTTGGCAACTACATGAAATCCTGTTTTCCCCCATATGTTTGAAAAATTTTATAAATTTTAAAGCTATAGATTTCTATTGAAAACTTGAGTAAAAATTTGAAAGAATTCTACAAATGTAGAGGCTCAACAACTATTTATATTACTAAACTACACTACAGGAATTAGAGTTGTGTGATAAAAAAAATTTATAAAAATTTCCTTCAACTTTTTACCGCTGCAAATGCCCATTCAATAATTAGGCGGCATCCATTGTGAATAACTCCATCCCCTCCAATATCATTACAATTATTAGCCCAACCCCCTGTTGAATAATATGCTTCTAAACATGAAAAAATTAAAAAGAAAATTGAAGCAATTCCTGACAATAATATATCCTAAAAAATTGGAAAAATATTTTTCTAAGAAATATTTTTTGGTACTTATCGGTTATACGCCCACAAACTGAGTTCCAGCCGAATTTGATCGACTTTAACTTTTTAATGCTTGATCCAATTTAAAAAGATCTTCTATCATTCGAAAGCCCTCGATGAGAGCAATCTTTTTTCCAACTTAATGGATCAAGTCTGATCACTCATTTAAAAGTTAAAGCACAATAAGTTCAGTTATTTGGTGGTTTTCATATTTATCGGGTTATAACTTTTTAACGAGGGATCAGACTTGATCCATTAAGTTGAAAAAAAGATTGCTCTTATCGAGGGCTTTCGAATGATAGAAAATCTTTTTAAATTGGATCAAGCATCAAAAGTTAAAGACGATCAAATTCGGCAGGAAGTGTGGGCATATAACCGATAAGTACCTATATTCTTATTAAATTTATTTACAGATTCAGTCCACGGCCAAAAATTTAAATATGTTTGAGGTAAATTGAAAAAATAAGCCAAAAGAATTAAAAAAGTTAGACAAAGTGCAAATCCAGTAAATAACATTATTAATGTCTGTCCAAAAAGTATACCCTTAAAGGGGCCTGGGCCATAAACTACTGTAAGTAGACAAACGACGATTAGGCAAATGATCTGTTTAAGTAAGAAGTAGATTAAATTAATAGATTTATTTAAAAGTTTCGAAGATCCTCTTAAAACTCTGGAGTCAAACGGATTAAAAATGAAAAATCGACGAAAACAAAATGGTTCACTCTGATATAACCGGGGTCGGTCAAAAATTGTTTCGTCGTGTTGTTAGCCTATACAATCAGATCGTTGTAAAATTCCGCTCTTGGAGATCCTCAAATTTAGGATATTCTTTATTTTTAAATGATATTTTCAGTCCCAAGGTATATACCGTATTAGCTCTAATTGAATGCCCGGGCATTCTATTTTTCAATCACCTTTCAAAGAGGCATTCAATTGGAGGGGGCATTCAAATAAAGGTAATACGGTATTAATCAAGGTTCGCCTCTATTCATTAATCAACATTTTATGTAGTTTCATTAAAAACCCACAATTTCTATAATTCGTAATACTCCAGCAGGTTCAATACAATATTTCATATTAAGCGTGTCTGATTCGTATTTATCATATTCATTATAAGAAATACTAGATCTTCGTCTTGTATTATCCTCATTTCTTGAATAAATTCTTGGAGGTATTTCTCGACTATAATATTTTGTTTCGATTGTTGTTGCCGTGACATTTGGATCCTGACGAGGATAAAAATGTTTTTGTGGTCGTTCCTGATGCTCCTCATGAAATTCAAATTGATAGCGATTACTGGATTCCATTTTCAAAAATTAATATATTTTTCTTACAAAAAAATGAGGGAGAAATTTGAAGTTATTTCTTCAATGTTCTGATATATTTTCTTCAAGTTTATAAATAATTATTTTAGATTTTTATAGAAAAAAAGAGAGAAATGACTGAGAGGATCAAACAAGATCAGTGTAAATATCTCGAAAAATAGCAAGCTCGAAATCCAAAACTTTAGTTGGAGATCTCGGTTCAAACCAATCGTTAGTAAAAACAAGGGTTGGGCACGATCGGGTTTAAAACAAAGAATTTTGATATTTTTTGCCAATAATTAATTTTTATGAAATTGTAAAAACCGAAAATCGAAAATTTATTAAAATGAGTGGTTCATTTTAAAAATTCCTCCAAAATAAAACCAGTATTCGACTAAACTTTAACCCGAAAAGCGTGAGTATTGGTTAATACTCTAGTAAAACCCTTAGAATAGTAAAGCTTCTAATCCTTAAAATGGGAAAGTTTGGAAGTTTTAATTGAAGTTTTACTTAATTTTCGAACATTAGTCGAATGATAGTATAATAGCTTGTTAATAGAAGAAATAAAAAAATTTAATAATAAATAATCGAAAAATAGTTAAGAAAAATAATATTAAATTATTAACACATGTACATATTAAAAATAAAGTTTTTCTAACACAAAAATTCGTTAATCTATTTTTACGTGGTAAATGTGTCGCCATCAAGTTTTTGCGCCTTTTAAGGCTTGTACAAAAGCAATTAAATAACGAAAAAAAGAAATAAAATGAAAAATAAGAATAGAAAAATTAAATGATCAATAAATATATTTATTTTTAAAATTATATATTTCGGAGAATTTTTAAATGATAATTATTTGGATTGAAAAAATAGGAGTAGGGTTTTCAGAGGAATTTTAAAAAATTCGCCTAACTTAATGAATAATCAAAAAAATAGTTAAAACTAACCCCCCCCCCTAAAAAATAAAATTCTAAAAAACGTATGACTTCACCCCAGAATATCGCACCCACAATATCACCACCCAGAATATCACATCCCTAAATATCACCACCCAAAATATCACCACCCAAAATATCACCACCCAAAATATCGCTGATTCGATATTTTGGGCGGTGTTTCGCATAACTACCATTCGCATAACGTTTTCTTCCAACAGTTTTTTCAAGGTTTCTCAATTTCGGAAGACTTGCCTTGCATTAAATAATTGTCAGTTTTCATAGTTAGTAAAAAATATAGACCTTAACTTTATCGCTGATTCCCACTAACTGCGAATTTACAACTGCCCTAGGTGAAAGTGTGGAGTTAATAGCAGCTTTATTGATATTGTCTTTAATTCTAGCCAATTCAATTCGAGTTGGTGATGGGGCATGATTGTGTTGTTGCCCAATAGTGACAGTGTTGTTGTTGTCAGTTGTAGCAGTTCCATGACATTTATCGCTTCGCCAAAGCTCGCATCTCCAGTGACGTTTATTTTCTTTTCCATCTTTATACTTTGTGTAAATGTATTCTCCGTAAATTAATTTTTCGCAACCCTTATTTGACTTTATAAATGATGCCATTTAAATAGCTTATTGTTAGAATAAATAAAAAAATCTGAAACAATTTTGGGTGGTGATATTTAGGGTGTCGATATTCTGGGGCGATCCTAAACGTATGTATCAGGGGTGGGCCGAGTCCCACAAAATACGAGAACGAGATTCACGAGATGCGAGATCTCTCAAAAAATACGAGATGTTAAGGGTTTAAATGTATAATGATTACATGAGGATTATGAAGGATACTGGGGATTTTGTGAATAAGGGAATTTATTGAGATATCGGGGATTATGGAGAATATCATGGGATTTTGAAGGATCAAGGAGAGTTAAAGAAACAGATACCATGGGAATATTGAGTTGTCAACTGATTTTAGCGATTTCGGAGGATAAAGGGATATTAATGGATTTGAAGGAGCATCTTGGGATTGTAGGGATACCGGGAGATATGGACACCCGATAAGGATACCAAGTTTTTCTGAGCCACTCCATGATGAAAAATTGGTATAAGTAAGGCTTCTTTTAGCGCCGCAAAATAGTCCCAAATTTCTGACATTTTTTCCAAAATAGATTGAAAATATCTCGTGTCTCGTGGCAAATTACGAGACACGAGATACGAGACTAAACCCACCCCTGGTATGTATATGTGGACAATTAAAAATATTTTTTCATTATACATAACAGTTAAAATATTGTTTAACAAAGTGTTGAAAAATGTTTGAATATTGTTAAAATGTTTGAATATTGTTAAAATGTTTGAATATTGTTTAACAAAGTTTGGTTGAATAATATGTATCGAAAATGTAAAAAAATACTAATATATTTATGTACATATATTTTACCTCCTTTATTTCGAGCTAATAAAATCATCCAACACGAAAAATCTTTTTTTTAATTAGGGAAATATATTTAAAATTATGTGGCTATTGTTGGAGACAATAAAAATAATTTTTTTATAAAAATAAAAGAAATAAATTTTCAAGGGAATGATGATATTTTACAAAAATTCCACGTAATTTTGAATTATTACGTGGATAACAAAGAATGAAACAATTATTTAATAAACTTAATTTTAAACAAATAAGGAAATAAATCAGCAATTTTAAATATACTTCAGACATTTCCTTGTTAATATAATATACCTATTTTAATTTAAATTTTAAAAATTTATTAAAATAAAAATCTAAACATTTTCCCGTCTAAAATTAATTTTTAAAATATTAAATGCTCCACAAAAGACTAAGCATAACTTAAGAATTGTTAATGATCAATTTATATTGGGTTAAAAAAACGAAGAGGGTTAGGAGACCTAATCAAAACCTAATCTACCTCAACGCCATAATTACGGGTAATAATTCATAGAGATAATTTTGGCAATGATTAAAATATCGTGAAAATATATGGGTGATAATTATTATTCGGGTTGAACAAAACCGTTTAACTAAACTGTATAGGGCAAATGTGTTTTTTGGCAAATTAAACGGAACGGTATACGGGCCACAGAGGCACACCAAATTCATAGATAATCGGCACACCAATTGTGATATACACCAAATTTAGCACCTCCTCTCGATTAATTACCCCATCCTCAGAAAGGTAGGAACAATATTTACGCAGGGCAATTATTCGAGCATTTACGGTATTAATTATTGAATTTTTATAGATATGAAAATAACGACTAGCCTATTTTTTGTTTTAATATTCCTAATTATTACATCATTTGGTTCATTAACTTCCGCGCAGCTTCTTGGAGGTCTACTTGAATTTCTTCTTAGAATACTGTTTGGGAATCGTTTACCACAACCGCAAATTAAGGAGGTTGTAGAAATAGTAGACAGAATAAAAAATTTATACAAAATTGAATTGAGTGTCCAAGAAATTACAGCAAAAATAGAAGAATTGGAAAAATTTAAGAAAAATATTGAAGGAAGCAAAGAAGTTGGCTTTACATTAAACCATTTTTTGCCCATAGAAGAGCAAATGTTGCTTCTTGGAGGTGGAATATCAGATAGTGATATTCCGGATACTGACGTCAATGGGGAAGGGGTTCCTGGTGGAGAGTCTCCTCCAGATCCTCCAGAAAAAAGCAACAAAAAGGATGAACATCCAAGAGCAAAAAGAGCAACTTGCGTTCAGAAAAATGTGTTTAGTTGTAGTGAAAAGTGGTCCGGTTGCGCTCCAATTATTAACCGAGTTCATCATCAAGGTCGATGTGCCAGCTGCTGGGCTATAGTCCCTTCTACTGTCTATACAGATCGTGTTTGTATTGCAAGGGCAAAATTGAAACAATCTACACCCAATAATGGCAGCTATGTATTTTCGGCGCTTGATATTCTTTCTTGTTCCGATGCTGGTGATTGTGCTTCAGGCTCTGCTTATAAAGTTTGGCTATGGTTGAAAAGTAAGGGAGTGTGCACAGGAGGTGATAATGTAAATAAGGGTGGATGCAAGCCTTATCCCTTTACACAATACGGGAATGCTGCTTCGCCACAATGTGATAGTTCATGCACTGCACCATGGAATACTCATTATTTTAATGATAAACGACATAGTATGAATAAAAAGTTTAATAATTAAAAAATAACATTAATTTTGCAGTATCAAGATATGATGCTTTTGGTGGGAATGGTATTACTACACAAAATATAATTAAAGAACTTGAAGCAAATGGACCTGTTGTAGTTATACTTAAAGCCTATTCTGATTTGTATGCACATAAGGGAGGAGTTTATTATGTAATATTATTTTATATTTTTTGTTATATAGAGGTATGAATTAAGCAAGAAGGGAGATTAACCCAAAAAGGAGGTTAGAATAGGAGGGAGATTAAAAGATTAACCAAAAGGAGGGAGATTAACCAAAAAGGGTGATTAGAATAAGCCTCTCATTATACTTATACCTCTCATCATACTCTCATTATACTATCTTTATCGCAAAATTTTAAAATTTTTCGAAGGCCAAGAAGCTCTCCGAGCACGATCATACCTTACTCTAAAATAAATTAAAAGTACTATAAATGAATTAATATTTGAGATTTATCAAAATTAATTTAAAAATATCAAAATTAATTTAAAAATATTAGAAATATACGTAACTTCTGCAAGAACTAAACTCCCTAACAGAAGCACATCACACTTCCAGCTTACATATAATCCAATCCTACAAGGAAACTAAAAGTATAAGCAATGTAGTCCTATTAGAATGATTAATGTACTCATTTTTAAAATTTATTTAGAAAAGTCAAGATGCTGTATTTAGAACAAATCATGTCGTTTCAATAGTTGGGCATGGAATTGAAGTATGTGATAATAAAGAAACCCCATATTGGATAATCAAAAATTCTTGGGGCACAGAATTCGCTGAAAGTGGATTTTTCAAAATACGTCGTGGAGTCAATGAATGTGACATTGAAAATACTCATTTATCTTACGTTACTCCAAGAGTTTAAATTTTTATTGTATTCCCGGGTTTAATTAATTGTGTTAAAATTGAAATAAAAATGTTAATCTGATAAAAATTAATTTTTTAATATTTGTTTTATTTTGATTGTTGATTGTATAATTTTTTGATAATTTTGGTGAAGAATAATTAATTTTACTTATGTGGAATCCATTTTAAGAAACAACAAATTTCCAAATAAATACGAAGATCTAGAATGTCTAGGTAAATTTGTCACGTTGATTAATATTTATCAATTTAGATTCGAATTTAAATTCTTTTTAAAATTTTCTATTGCGTTTTTCAAAATAATTGTAGGAAATTGATTTATTTAATGCCAATACAAGTAGACCGAAAAGTACCGAGTCGGTATTATCGCTAGTACCTCGGTAGTATCGAATTTTTCTTAAGACATGTTAAAAAGTGTAAGAGAGAACTTGAGTATCTCGTGATTGAGTTCTGCAAATATATCAAATTTTACAAAAAATTATTAAATTAAATTAAAAGTATGGGATATTAAGCGTTCTTGAAATTATTCAAATACTTCAGCAAAATTTAAAATTTTGTGAATTCTTACTTTTTCAAAAGAATAAGCGCACTTTAGCTTTTCGTGTTTCTAACAGTAAGAAAATTCTACAAAAATTTATAGGGCCATCTATAGGGCTATAGTGTCATTCACGGATAGATCATTCTTTTCGTTCCAACCAGAGGTGGTCGGAACAGTCAGAGGTGTCGGAACAGTCAGAGGTGCCGGAATTCGGAACTGGCTCAAAAGTCGGAACTCGGAAATCAGAATTCCGGCCCACCTCTGGTTCCAACCCATTAACAATAATATTTGGATACTTAAAAATATTTTTTTCACTATCAACAATATTAAAATGTAAAAATATTGTTTAAAAAAGTTTGGCCGAAGTATACATATGTTTCTAAATTGTAATAAATATTTAAATTTTACTTCCTTTATTTCAAGCTTAAACAATAGAATCATCCAACACGAAAACTCTTTTTTTAATTTTATGTGGTGATGAATTGTTAAACATAAATGAGATGACAACAATTAAATGTTTAACAAAATGTTTTGGGAATAAAAATAAAAATATCACGAGAATGTCTTAAGATGCAACGTTTACAAATTTTCCACGTAATATATTTTATATCATGCTTATCAAAGCTTTGAATATAAACAGAACATGACTACTTATTTATATGAACAGAATTTTAATTTTATTTAATAAATTCAAATTATAATTCATTTTTAAACAAATAAGAACATAAAATAATAAATTCCCAATTTTAAATATTTTAGAAAATACTCGATCATTCCCTAAGCATTCACTAGTTAATACAATCCATTTTCATTTAAATTTTGATAACAAAATCTATTCTAAATAAAAATTTAAACATTTTTCCGATCTACAATTAATTTTAAAATATTTAATGCTCCACAGAAAGAATCACTGATTTTTGTCTTATAACTTAAGTATAGCTAAAGATTCATTTATATTAGGGTTAAGAAAAGGGTCAAGAGGCTTCCTGAGAATACAATCAACTTTAACGCCATAAGGAAGAGTTAAAATATCCCGAAAATACTTTATGTTTGATCCAGGGTGGCCCCTTCCAAAACACTAAAATAGGGCGCAGCCACTCAAAAATAGGGCAAAAATAGGACGAAATCAGCCAAAAATAGGGCAAAAATAGACCATAGCTTTAAAGGCTTAAACATAATTAAAATTTCAAATAATGCGAAAATTTTGAGAATTTTGGAGGTCAAGAAGCCAGCTTAATTCCATTTTTGCGCCGCAGGCAAAAATTTTGAGCATTTTAAAAGGCAAGTAAGTCAAAAATCCTTCATTTTTACCATTTTTTTACAAAATGCGAAAATTTTTTAAAATTTTACAAGATGGTAAAAATATGGCAAAATTATGGCAAATGAGAAAATAGGGAAAAAATAGGGCGAAAAGGTCAAAAACAGGGAAAATCCTCTATAAATAGGGTAAAAGGGCCACCCTGGTTTGATCAATATATTGATGATCAACTATTAAATATTTATATATATGAAAATAACGTCTAGCTTATTTTTTGTTTTACTAATATTTGTAATAATTACATCCTTTGGTTCATTAACTTCCGCGCAGCTTCTTGGAGGTCTACTTGAATCTCTTCTTAAACTACTGTTTGGAAATCTTTACCTCAATCACAAATTAAAGAAGTTGTAGCAATAGTAGACAGACTAAAAAATGAATTCAATGTAGAATTGAGTACCGAACAAATTAAAGAAAAATTAAATGAATTGGAAAAATTTAAAGAAGATATTGAAGGAAGTAAAGAAGTTGGAATTACACTTTTCCACTTTTTCCCCGTAGAAATGCAAATGAGGCTTCTTGGGGGTACTCAAATATCAGAAGGTGTTGATTCGGACATTGAAGTTCATAAGGGAGAGGTTCCAGAAAGAGAGCTTCCTCCTCAAGATTCTCCAGAAAAAAGCAACAAAGATGATGAACATCCTAGAGATAAAAGAGCAACCTGCACTTACAAAAATGTTTTTAGTTCACGTATAAAGTGGTCTGAATGCGCTCCAATTATTAACCGAGTTTCTCATCAAGGTCGATGTGGCAGTTGCTGGGCTTTTTCCACTTCCGGTGTGAAAGAACTTGAAACAAACGGACCTGTTGTAGCTATATTTGAAGCCTACTCTGATTTGTATGCACATAAGGGAGGAGTTTATCGTGTAAATTTTATTTTAAAATTTGAGGTTTTCCGAATGAGTTTAGCTTAATTAATCAAAAAAGTAGTAGATAAATATTACACCAATTCTAAACTACTTAATTTCCAATATCAAAATGATCTGGAATACAGAATTTTTGGACTTTTTCGGGTCCAGATATCCGGATTCCCCAACTATAGCTTTTTTAGAGCTTTATTTAATTTAGCTTATAGTATAATAAGTATTCCTAACGGACATGGAAGCATGTACCCAATGGAAGCACGCATGGAAGCCCGTACCTAAATTTGTACTCGTACTTGTGCACAACTAATACGAGGAAAAAATATCTGCACGAAGTAAAAGTAAGAACAAATTTTAAATTTCCAAACACTGCCCTTTAGAACGGGCATCAGATTTTTTGATAGTAATAAGCGTAATATACAAAAACAAGCGAAAATTATATTCGAAATAAATTAAAATTAATTTATAAAAATTATTAATTTTAAAATTTATTTAAAGAAGTAGGAATGCTGCATTTAGAGAAAACCATGTAGTCGAAGTAATTGGACATGGCATTGAAGTATGCGGTAGAACAGAAGCACCCTATTGGTTTATCAAAAATTCATGGGGTAAAGAATTTGGAGAAGATGGATTTTTTAAAATACGTCGTGGAGTTAATGAATGTAACATTGAAAATATTCATTTTTCTTACGCAAATCCGAATGTTTAAATTTTTATTGGATTTAAACTCGATTTATTTTGTGAATTTTAATAATTATATGTTAATATTGAAATAAAATCTTATAAGAATTATGTGTTAGTATTTTTGGTAAGAAAATTACGAATTTTAATCATAAATGTTAGCATTCCCTATTAGCATTTCCCTCATTCTCCACCCTCATATGTATACTCAGTTTAGGTGTCTAAGATATGCTTTCAGCACTTTCATTAATCATAGGTTAACACCGATACCGAGAAACTGTGATAATATTAGTGTTGTTCAAATTCGAAAATTTTCCAAGACACAAGTCCAAGACGACCTCATGATTCTGGACGAAACTTTTACAAGATCAAAGGAGGTTAAGTCCCACGGGACAAATTTTTGATTTATTTTTAGTGTCGCTGGTACAGTCCCGTTAAAAAATATAATCCAAAATTAAATAATATCGGGGGTTTCATTACCGAGAACGAAAATTTTGAAAATGAGCGAACATTGTTATTTTTTTACTTAAAAAATTATTTTTTTTTATACTTTTTATATTTTAAGAGTACTGGGTCCGCAAATGTCAGATCCGCTTCTGTCGGTCCGCAAATATCGGGTCCGCATATGTCGTTCCGCAAAATTCAATCCGCAACTGTCGATCCGCAAATGTCGTTCCGCAAGTGTCGGGTAACCACTCAGTCTACGTCCGTCTTTGATAATAACGCGAATTATTTTTAAGTGATTTCAATGATATGTATTTATGCAAATAAATAATAAAGAAAAAATATTATTCATTCAAAATACTCAAGTTTGTAATGGCTATCAACTTCTTTATTGGGTAATCAAAAATTCGTATATAAGCCAGTGCTGGGTATTGGGCATCTGTTGGGTTCTGACCTTTTTCAAAATCTTGGCTCCGGCCAAGGCTCCGGCCAAGGCTCCGGCCATTACTTATTTGCATGTCAAATATATGTACAATAATTTAGAATCATAAAAAATTTTTTGATAAATATTACATATATATATTTATTATCAAATAAATTTTTGATCAATTAATTTTAGGAATTCCAAAAGATAAATTTGCATCAATTCCACACTCATTATTTCCACGTTTAAATTTCAGAAATCCGGTTAAATTCTGACTAGTACCCCAAGAATTTCTAATTATCCAATAGGGTGTTCTCTCATTATCACAATAAGCAGTTCCATATCCAACAATAACAACAGCATGTGGTTTATCATAATCACCCGAAGTATGCTAAAAATAAATAGAGGATCAAATAATGAAAGGAGCCGGGTAAAACATGCACGAACATTGAGCTACCTAAACATTACTTGTCATTGTTTTTTTCATTGTCATTTAAAGACTTTAATAATTTATGAGGTAATCGGATTAACTTTTTGGTGATCTGAGTGAAGAATTGTAGATCAAGCTTCTTCGATTAATACTTAAGTTCTTTGTCTTTTAAATGAGGCGTGTGTCTATATTAAAGCACATAGCTATTTAATTCCTAGGGATGTATAGTAGGCGGCGTGGTAATGGCTAACGCATCAGTCCGGTCTCCTGAGGATGCTGGTTCGCTACCAGCCGCCGATTAACCTTTTGCACTAGCTAAAGGAGGGAAATAGCTATAGCCCAGCTGCTTTACTCTATGTAGGAAGATAGTGATCAGTTAGTGCAATGTTCGTGCATGTTTTGCTCGATAACGTTATTACAAAGTAAACTCCATCCTCCCCACTTGCGTAAAAATAAAAATCCTTATAGACATTATAGATAGCAACAACAGGTCCATTCTTATTAAGTTCGTCTATAATAGCCTGTTCTCCTTTTAAGGTACTAGTAGATGATACTGAACATAACAATTAAACAGAAATACTGTAAAAAATACCGTAATTCTTTCTATCAGCATCATATGGTACTCCCCAGGTTTTGTTGGTACACTTATTATAGCAATCTTTGAGAATAGGGAATGAGTTTTTAGGTCCAAACGGATATGGCTTGCATCCACCTTCACCTAAGTAATCAGATCCTGTACAAATTCCATTGCTTTTTATCAATTCCCAAGCTTTGTAAGGCGAGCCCCCTCTACAGTCATAATTAGATTTGTTCTTAGATGAATTAGATGTGTATTCGGATGTACAAGAAAGCAATTCATACGACGAAAATATAGTATTTGCAGTACGTAATGTACTCATTCCCTTTTTATCCCGCTCAATACAATGGCGATCTGTGTAGGCAGAAGCAGTTGACATAGCCCAACAACAACCACAAAAAGCTTGATCAGGCACGTGATTGAGGAAAGGAGAACAATTTGGCCATTTATCTCGAACATCAAATTCTGTTGTGTAGTTGCATTTTTTAAATTTGATGTTTGTCTTTTGTTTCTAATTGTTTGTATTCCTGTTACAGTTTCCATTTCAATATCAGTAACCCCAGAAAGTCTCTTCTGATACTCATCTGGCAAGAGACTGAAGTACCCCAATTTAGCTGTCCAAATTCCATTAGTTAGTCCATTAATTAAAACTACATTTTGTGCGGTTGACTTGAGCTTTTCTTCAGTTACTTTTATGCCCATACTATTTAGTAAATTTAAAACGTCTACAAGATTGTAAAGTTCTTGATAAGTCAAATCCAGAATTCCATTAAGAAGATTTCTTAGATAATTTATAATGTTATTTATTTTATCATCACTTGCTCCTGTGATTAAACTGTCTAGTAAATCGCCGAGTTGATCAGATTTGGAGATTAATACAAGGTCTAGTAATAATAATATTGAAAATATAGTGGCCATTTTCTTCATTTTTATTTTTTAAAAATAACTTGGAGGATAATTATTGCTCTTTAATAAAATTAGTTGAAGCTTTCAAGTAAAGGGTACAGCCCAAAACAACGCGCGACCATAGCTACGCAAAGCCATAACTAGCCGGAAAATTTCTGGCCCTCATCAGTTTTGGTACTAATCTCTTTAGCTCGATAAGATGAATCGTTTATACTAAAAGATAAGGAAATTTTGAATCAAGTTATGGCGTTGCGTTGTTTTGGGTTTATTAAATTAATAAGTACTAAATTTAATGAAATATAAATAAAATTAAAAATTATTTTATTAAATTAAAATGTCATCATGCTTTACTGATTTATTAAAAATATTTTCTTTCTGTCTATTTAATTTAAAGAGGAACTATTGTTGATGTACAATAATAACACATAATATGACGTGGGATTTAACAAAAAATATTCTAATTTTTATAAAATTTCCTTATGTAAGCTTTTAGTTTAAATAAATGTTTAACAATTCGAATAACTATAGGCACTAACAACTTCCTCATTAATTTTCCTGTAATCTAAATAATTTTTTTCAATAGTATACCTATTCGTAATATTTTCAATAGTATATTTATTCATGATGATAAAAACAAAACATCATAATAAATTTAATAAGAATAGGTAAAGTTATATGATTCTTTTCAAAGTGATGTGAAATTATGAAACGACAGATGAAGTCATGGGTGTGAGTTGAATACCTACAAGACCTGACTCGTTAGAGTGAGCGGCTTTATCTGACTTTAAAAACTTGGATCCATAATTCTAGTTAATAAATCCATGATTCTAGTGAGAGGTTTTGAGCAGCAAATCAAAAGTAATTACTGTATTTCTTAAAATCAAGTCCCATACAAGGTGTTAAATTTTTTAGATTATTTATTTACATAATATTATTTACACTATACATATAATTCAAAATCATATAAAATTATGATAAATATTTTGTAATATTTTCAAATAAATGCTCATTCAATTAATTTTGGGAATTCCAAAAGAAACAGTTTGTTCAATTCCACATTCGTTATTTCCACGTCGAAATTTGAGAAAACCTTTACCGGTTGAGTTAGTACCCCAAGAATTTCTAATAATCCAATAAGGTATTTTCTCATAACCACAAGAGGCAGTTCCATATCCAACGATAACAACAGCGTGAGATCTATCATAATCACCCCAAACATGCTGAAAAATAAAAAGATAGATCAATAGTTTAATAATGAAAACAGTGAGGAAAACATCACGAATAGGGTTGCCGGCACGGTCCGGTCCGAAAGATCGAGTCGGGCCTTGAATTTTGGCCGGAAAAAGACTCGGTCGGGCCGGCCCGATGAAAATGACACGAACGTCGACCCGACTCGGAAACGGCAACCCTACGAACATTAACTAGGCAGTACTGGTTACTACTGCATGAATTACTATACATGAATTTAAATGAGTTGGATAGGAAGGTCAGTAGCGGCAATGTTCGTGGATGTTTTGCTCGCGTTTTAGTTAAGTATTACAAAGTAAACTCCATCAGATCCATCTGAGTGAGAGTAAAAATCCTTATAGACAGAAAAGCAAGCAACTACAGGTCCATTTTTATCAAGTTCCTCTTTAATAGCCTGTTCACCTTTTAATGTACCAGTAGATGTTACTGAACGTCAAAATTTAATGGAATTTAAAATAAAAAAATACCATAATTCCTTCTATCAGTATCATAAGGTACTCCCCAATATGTGTTGGTACAAGATTTTTTGCAACTTTTAAGGATAGGGTATCTTTCTGTAGGTTTAAACGGATAAGGTTTACATCCAGTATTCCTATCGAAATCAGTTCCTGTACAAATTCCATTGCTTTTTATCGAATCCCATGCTTTGTGAGGCCAACCACCAGAACAGCCCTTCTCAGGTGAACAAGAGAGTACATCGAAGGATGAATATGTAAAAGAAGCAGTATTTGGTGTGCTCAAACCCTTCTTGTCACGTTCAATGCAATGGCGATCTGTGTAGACGGAAGAAGCTGAAATAGCCCAGCAACTGCCGCAAATTCCTTGATGTTGTACATGATTGATGAAAGAAGAACATTTTGGCCATTTATCGCGAACATCGAATTCCGTTTCGTATTTGCAATTTGCTTGTGTTGCTTGTCTTTTACTCCTTTCTCCTGTGTTAACTTCAGATGTATCCCTTCCAGTTATATTTTCAATTTCAATATCAAATACCCCACAAAGCTTCTTCTGATCCTCGTCTGGTAAAAGACTAAAAAACCCCAATTTAGCTTCCCAAATTCCATTAGTTAGTCCATTAATTAAAACTACATTTTGAGCAGTTAGCTTGAGCTTTTCATCAGTTACTTCTATGCCCATGCTTTTTAGTAATTTTAAAACATCTACAAGTTTCAATAGTTCTTGTTGGGTCAAATCCAAAATTCCATTTAAAAGACTTTTAAGATGATCTAAGAGTTGATTAAGTGTGTTGCCGACACCGCCAAGTAAACCGCCGGTTAAACCGCCTAGTAAATCGCCGAGTAAATCAGCTTTAGAATTTGAAAGGAAGTTTAATAATAATAATGTTGAGAATATTTTAGCAAGTTTCTTCATTTTAGTTCCTAAAATGTACGTATATTAGGATGTATCAAGACAAAACTGTAAAGCATATAGCTATTTAATTACTAAAGCTTACCATGAGGCGGATGGTATGGATAACACATCAGTCCGATCTACTGAAGATGCTGGTTCGATCCCAGCCTCTGAATAACCTTTTTCACTAGCTAACGCTGAATAAAATTTTCCCGAACTAAAGGAGAGGAATAGCTATAGCCCAGCTCAGCTTTACTAAGCTTGAAAAGCAGAACGAAAATGCGGAAAGGCAAAATTAAATAATGGCGGTTAGATTTTAAAAATGGTCGGTGTACCCAGAGATAGGATTACCCCTACCTTCATCCGTTTTTTATTTTTTGCAAAAACATATGAGAAACAAAGGGACTACTTGACGCATCTGATTGTTCATAGGAAGAGGAGTAAGTGTTAATTTAGCAGGCATAAATGATTTCAGATAAGTAAAAATTAATATTATACGTATATAAATAGTTTTAGCTATTGGGTTTATAGGAGGTATAATTGTTTATATAAAAATTATGACGTGGTATTTATTAAAGCATTTATTTATCTTTTTGATGAAAACCTCTAATTTAAATAAATGTTTATTTAACTAACATTTTCTTACATTATCACTTAAAACATTCAAATTTCTCGTCAATTGTTAGCCTTTTTTACTCCAATTTTTATAATTTTTTATAATTCCACGAGTTAAACAAAGACTAAATTTAGTAAGAAATAGGAAAATAAACATTTAATGATTATTTTAAAAATGATATGAATAAATAACAAAAGAATGTTTTTATTTAAAATATAAAATTTGTTATTTCAATTTATTATTTTAATTTATTATTTTAATTTTAATATGTAAATATGTACATACAAATTTTATTTAATACGCTTTTAAATTTAACTGATAGTTCGGTAATCATTCAAAAGAGCTGTTCGAGCTGAGTAGAATGATACTATGATCTGAGCAGAATTACGAAGCTAAATCCTCGATGGACATGCTTTTTGTGATGTTGAAAGGGATTAAAACAAATGGTCATAACTATGTTTATTTAAGTCGGATTTCGATGATTTTAGTAACGTTCGACTCAGCTTGAAGAGCTCTTTCGAACGATATACATATAATTTGCCATAAAAAGTTTAAAAAATCGAAAAAATAAAAAGGAAAAAAGGGGGACCAGCCATGGAATTACCGATAGTTCTTTAATTATATGTAGATAAGACCAAATGTTTAGTTTGATTCTTCAGAAATCTAAACCAAAATGGATTTAAAATTTTAGGTAATTATAAAAAAAGCATTAGGAAAATTAAAATTTATTGACTAAATAGAAAAGTATTCTTATAAATTACATTAATTTAAAAATTATTACAATAAGAAAATAATAAAATCTGAAAATAGAAAAGAATCAAGAAAAGGTGGAAAGTTGTTTAGTTGTTTTTTTTGTTTAGTTCCCATCATTTTATATTAATTCAGAAAGCTCTCTCATAACCAAATCAAGGTCCTGTGCCTGAAAAAAATTATTGGTTTATTCATTGAAAAATATATTATTGATGAGGGACTGGGTGGGTCTTTTGGCGCGAGCCCATAAAACAGACAAACGCTAAGTTGACCAAAAATTTCAGAATTTTAATGAGAATTCCTTAAAATGGAGCATTTTTGGGTACAACTTCAAAAATATTTAATGAAAAATTTGAAGTTTTTTGAGGACCCTAGCGAATGAGGACCCAACCCTAGCGTTTGATCTCATTTTTTGAGGACCCAACCCTGCGAAAACCATCTTGGGAGCTGCTATCAAAAATATGCAAAAATACCTCTATATTATACCCCAATCTACTACATACTATACCGTATTTACTCAAATAATTACCCTGGGTAATTATTGTTTCGATCTCTCGCTGGAGGGGGTAATTAATAGGGAGGGGGTAATTATTTGAGAGAGGGCAATTATTATTTCGACCTTTATATTTTATTTTATCATAGGCATATGAACAGGAATATACAATACGTTACCCAATACTGAAATAAAAAGATGTGTTTTAACTTTATTATTCCCTTAATATTTTCCGCAAAACGGATTATAACATCAATACTTCCGTCCTGGGATATATGTATAAAGTTTATTCCTGGTTAGAGGTTACTTCTGGTTAGAGGATATAATGTTAATCTTTTAATATAAATGTCCTCAAAATAGTAAACTTGTATTTCTTAAATTTTGGTCTTTATCAAAATATAAATATTTAATGTACAGTACCTGGACTTTTTTCCTGATTTGGTCCAGTTGGAACTTTTCGACCTTCCACAGACAATACAGCCATAATAGCGAACATCATTAAAGGAATTAAGAAGCTAATGGAATTTTTAATTTGTTGGATCATTTTTGAGGATATTTTAATAATTTTATTTAATTTTTTAAATAATTCTTAAAATAACAGAATATAAGGAGCTTTAAATATTCAAAGATCTTATTGAAAATTTATTTATTTAGATGTTAAAGAGAATATAATTTTTTAAAATAAAAAAATTATTTTTAAAAAAATGATTATAAAATTATATAAAAAATTATAAAAAATTACAAATAATCCCTCCAAATACCCTCCCATCCAATACATACTCTCCCACCTATTCTAATCAAATGAATAAACATAAAGGTATTTAAAAAAATTTATTTTAATTTTTAATTTTTTAAAATTCTTTTTTTTTTAATTTATAAAAATTTTTAAAATTCATTTTTTTTTTAATTTCTATTAATTTTTATTTTTTTTTGTTTCCTCATTTGAAATGCCACATTTTAAATATTTTATAAAATAAATTTAAATTGGTAAATGTATAAATAAATACACAAATTTTGAGCAACGTGGATTTTCAAATATCGCAATTAATTTTAATCCAAAGCTCAATTCATAGCTTAAAATTTTAAAATAAATTTCAAAGCTCAGAAACCTTTGAGAAAAGTTTTTAAAAAATGCTACTAAAAAATCTTTTTTTAATTTTCTAGTGGAGAGATTTTAGATTTTTAAGTTTCTGGGTAGGGATATGATTTATTGTATTTACTCGATTAATTCCGCTGGGGAATTATTTTTTCACTCATCCATGGTATGGGGATGGGGTGTTTTGATAGAAATTGGGGTGTTTGATAGGGATGTTTTGATAGGGATCAGGGTGTTTTGATAGAAATTATTGAAGGGCGGGGAATTATTCGAGTTTTGAAATTTGAGCGTGTAGTAGGGTATTTGGGGGAGGGGATTATTGTTTCAATCTATCCGTAGCAGGCGGAATTATTCGAGGGAGGAGGGAATTATCGAGTAAATACAGTAGGCCTGGATTTTTATAAATTCTGATTCTTTTTTACTTCCTGTATCTGATTTGCTCCTGTTCAAGGTTAAAAACTAGAGTTTAAACCCGGACCGGATCGGGGTTTTAGGGATCCGCGAGTCCCAATCCGGGTGTTTTGATAGAAATCGGGATTTTGATCTGGAAAATCCGGTCCGGATAATAATTTTTTAAATCCCGAAATCGGATCCGATATTTTTCAAATTTTAACTTCTATTAAGAACTCAAACATCGTGTCATTTAAATTAGCTGTTTTCGGGAGCTTGGTCTTGCAAAATAGAACACAGGATTAACCCATCTTTGACTCTAATAAATTCCCTAAATGCATTATAACGATTCTAATTTATTTATAGTTCCAAATATTTACAAAGTAAATATGATGTTCTCCAAATCCCTCAGGAATATTCAAATAATATTCATTATGCTTATCCTTACTGTAATTATTCTTCAATAAACACAGACTTGCATTTACCCTAATGAAAAATGCCATCCGGAAAGGAAAGCATATTCATGTTGTAAATGGCATCATAGCAGCGCAGAGACGAGGTGGATATGTGTAAAAAATAAAGATAATGAAGAATTAGTTAACAATTCCAATAATGGAACTTGCTAAGATGAAATTTAAAAAACCGAATTTTCCTGGAAGTTAAAAAACAAAAAAAAGGGGACTTTTTTTAATCTTAAAGATGGACCTTTAAAATAATTTTAAATTATATACTAAATCCATTTAATTTTTAAAAGTGCTATGAAAAGTATTTTTTGGGATAAATTAGCTATTAATTATTAAATTCTTTCTGACAATTAATTTATTTAAAATTAAAAAGCTAATAATTTTATGTTTTCAATAACGGTAAATTTTCCAAATAAATTCTTTAAAATAAATAAATTTAAAATAAAGTCCATTTCTTTCCTTTACGTAGTAGATGGCTGAGGAGGGCGGAACAGTCAGAGGTGTCGGAAATCGGAAGTCGGAAATCGGAACTTGGACTCAGAAAACGGAAATCAAAATTTTTTTCGGAAATCGAAAGGAAAAAACGTTAGAAATCGCAAGTAGGAATTCTGACCCACCTCTGGTAGATGGGACAGAAAATTGGAAATATAAAATTTATTACCAACTGTACTTAAAATATTTGATTAAACATATAAAATTTCCTTGGCATATAGTTTAGACAATTTTAAAAAATATAAAATAAATAAAAAAAATTTTTTAATTCGATTCTTGTTTACAAAAAAAAGTACAATCATAAAAAACACTGCCTCTATTCCAAATTTTATCATAAGACAGCTAATAAATTTTAAAGTTTTATAGGTTCAAATGTGTTAAATATTAAACAAAAATGTGACAACTTTATTTTTTATTATTATCTAAAGTTACGATTGTACTTTTTAAATAGAATTTTCTTTTCGAATTTTTCGGACATTTAAAATTTCAATAAAAAAATTTTTTTATATGAATCTGAACATAAAAATTTTATTATTAAAAATTCCCAGACTAAATAGTACAAAATATTGGGTATAAAAGAATTTTTGGTTAATCAAGTAAGTATCTTCAGATAAAAATTTTATTCCGAAATTTCACATTTTCTTTAAATTAATGATGCCCTATAAATTTTTGCCTTAAAATATAAGTAAGGCCCCTAATGTCACTTTAATTGAAGAATTGTGTATAAGTTCAAAAATATGTAGTTCTTATTAGGGAAGAAGGTTAAGGGCTAGGTATTTCTTTCTCCAATTTAAGGCCACAAATCCGTTAACTAGAACAAATTTAAAAGCCGTTTCCTAAGGCTGTGCAGTAGCCGGCATGTTGTAATGGCTAACACATCAGTCCGGTCTACCGAAGATGCTGGTTCGCTCTTGCCGCCGAATAACCTTTTGCACTAGCTGAAGGAAAGAAATAGCTATATCCCAATTTTGCTATACACTCTGTTCCAAAATTATAAGGTCACCCCTATTTTTATCATATCTCATCGAAAAACCATCAAAATTTTTTGAAATTTTTACATAATTTATATCTTTCTATTTAATGTGGATTTTTGCCACTATTAGAAACCTAAAAACAGAGGTGACCTTATAATTATGGAATACCTTAAATTTATTTTTTTGGTCATAAAAAATTTTTTAAGGTAGCTACAAATTTGATTTTTTTAAGACAGATTTTAAATAGAAAGATATAAATTATGTAAAAATTTCAAAAAATTTTGATGGTTTTTCAATGAGATATAAAAAATAGGGGTGACCTTATAATTTTGGAACAGAGTGTACTTTAGTTATGAATATCTATTAAGATGCTTAAAAAAGAGATTAAATGGGTAATTCAAACAAAATAAATTTTTATACCCATGCCCTTCATGTTTTTTTCAATTTAATTGGACCTTCTTGTAAATTATTTGATTATCCTCTCGGGAGGATAAACAACTTTATTTGATTAATTTTATTTTTAAGAAATAAGAAAAAAAGAATGTTCTTTAATAAAGTTGAATTAATTTTTGTCATTATTTTTTTGACTTTTCTTTTTTACAATGAAATAAATGGATGTATATATAAATATAATTATCCAACTTACACTCATAAATGCGATCCTACAAGAAATGCATATGATTGTTGTGCAGGCTTAAAATGCACTGCAGCCACTGGTTGGAAGTGTCTTTAATCAAGTAGTTGATTACGAGATGAAAATGAACGGATTAAATATGATGTTAATAATGGAATATATAAAAATTAATATTATAATTGGGTGATTTAATTATTAAATAGTGTTTATTCATTTTCGCTTTCATTACTATTTTGGATAAAATAAAAACTTTACTTTCAGCTTTTATCTTGTAGATATTTATTGAAATTTTTAAGTAGGAAAAAAAATACCAAATAAATTTAAAATAAAGTCCATTTCTTTCCTTTACGTAGTAAATGGCAGAGTTGTCGAAAATCGGAAGGGCCTGAATCAGAAATGGCTCAAAATCGGAAATCTCAAATCAATATTTTTTCGGAAATTAGAAGTTGGAATTCTGACCCACCTTTGTTAGATGTGACAGGAAATTAGAAATATAAAATTTTATTGTCGACTGTACTTAAATATTAAATTAGACCTTTGGTCTCCCTGTATAGTGTATTGCATGGGAATCCCGGAATTTCCGGCCTACCGGAACCGGAACTTCCGGTAAAGCTCTAGTATCTTATAATTATTTAACAGAATGTATTTAATTTTAATTTTATTGTAGAGAGTAATCATAAAGGACAACAGTTCCTTAAATTCGTTCAATTTTTTATTTTAATGTGTTAAAGATAATTTTTAATTGTTGCTAGTCCTCTAAGTCTATAAAAATTAAAATTTTATTTTAAAAAAATTTTATTTTTATTTGTTAATACAGCTTTAATATTTAAATAATAATGACAATTTAAAAAAAATTATTTAATTTCCGGTATTTAATTTCCTTTTTATTTATTAAATAGAGTCGGAGCTCGATATTTAATACAACCTTGGACTGAAAACTTGTCTTAAAATGAGTACTTATTCTTAATTAAATGTATTACTTTGAGTGCTCAACACACGTGGAAAAATTAAATGTGGCTAACATTCTTTTACAATTAAGAAGAATAATTTGTTTGAAAGTATGAACAAATAAAAAATTTTTAATAAAAAATTCCCAGACTAAATGTTTCGAATAAATATAAAGTACAAGATATTAGGTATAAAAGAACGTTTATATGAACAGATATAATGAATTAAATTCAATTTTTAATTTTGAAAATTATTAACAACTTCGCACATTTTCATATAATTTGTAAGGGTAACAAGCAGGTTCGGAGGGAAATTATACCATATATGCTGAAATAATAATTAACTATAGGGTTGCCGGTTCTGGACCGAAGCAAACCGAAGAACCGATGATTTTTCGGTTCGGATATCGGTTCGGTTCACGATATTCGAAGATTTAGTAATAGTCCCCCTTTTTTCTCCCAAAAGTTCCCTATAAATTTATACAAAATGGGAAGAACTACATATATTTTGCCCATAAACAATCAAAAATGATTATTTTTCCAGATCTTTAGAAAGAAAGGAAGGCATTTGGAAGGAAAGTCTGTCCATTCTGTACAAATTATAGGAAAAAACTTGGGGAGGAAAAAAGAGAAAAAGAGGAAGGAAAAAAAAGGAATTACCGAAGATTTTCCAAGTACCGACAACCCTAATTAACTACTCTCAAATAAGTACTTCCTACTTTTTCTACTATTTATAAAATAGGAATAGCCTATGTTAACACAAAATTTTCGTCTGCTGGGCTACTGGGACTAACACAATTACGAAGACAAAGTCAATTGTTCGGATACGTCATTTATTGTTTTCTTTGAATAATTATATACCTTTATTGTTTGTAGATTATCTCCGTAAGTGTGATTGGTCCTGTTTACTAAATCTGTTTGAAATTATGGGTAAAATAATGGGTATTGTATGGGTATTTTATTTCCGGAGCCCTCCATGTTGTGTTTAAGCCTTGGTCCATAAAAAATTACAAATCATTAAAACCCTAATAGGTAATGTTTAATTTCCTTTATTTTTTATTTTTTAAGAAATTAAAAAAATGTTCATCAATAAACTTCAATTAATTTTTGTTATTATTTTCTTCACTTTCCTTTGCTGCTACGAAATAGATGCATGTATACAAGAATATGGCAAAAATGGTTATACTCATAAATGCGATCCTACTAGGAAGGCAACTAATTGTTGTGCAGGCTTAAAATGCACTGCAGCCACTGGTTGGAAGTGTGTTAAAACAAGTGGTTGATTTCGAGATGAAAATGAACTGATTAAAAATGATGTTAATAATGGAATATATAAAAATTAATATTTGTTAATGGGTGATTTAATTAAATAGCTTTTTTTTAATTTCTCGCTTCATTACTATGTTGGATAAATAAAAACTTACTTTCAGCTTTTATCTATTAGGTATCTATTGAAATTTTGTAAGTACAATTGTTAGTTTCAGCCTCAACCGAATCTAAAGCCCCTCTGACCCCCTGCCCATTTTAATTATTATCCCTTTCATGCATGAGACGTCTATAAACTAATTATTATTACCGCGGTTTCCCTCCTGTAATTCTCTTATACCGACATTCATGTTTCCTACGGCAACACTTAATTATGGAATGACACAAGTACTCAATGCGCTTGCCAGGCAGAAAAGAAATATCTCAACAATCATTCACCCCTACTACTCGGCAGCGATTCAATCAATTCCACCGAATACCTTTGCTCGCCACCTATATGCCTACATTCTTACTCTTCTTAGCTGATTGAATACTGCAAAAATTTAAAATAAAATTTCCAAAATCAGAGATCAACTACAACTGATTTATTCAAATTTCAAAGCCATTTTTATAAATAAAACAACACCAAAATTAAATCACACAATTATACAGTTGGAATTCCATAAGAAATTTCATCTTTTTCAAATCCACATTCATTCACCCCACGACGAATTTTGAAAAGGCCTTCATCGCCCCAATCGGTTCCCCAAGAATTTTTTACAAGCCAAAAAGGCATTTCCTTTCCATTGCAGGTTTGTTTTCCATGTCCAATAACAACAACTGCATGCCCTCCTACTTCTGTAGCGTTTGGTGTTTTCTAAATTTTATTTTTATTTATCAAAATATCCGCAAATATTTACAAAATAGACTCCTGTTTTGTATGAGAAAAAGTCTTTGTAGACCATAAATGCAGCTACTAGAGGACCATTGGTTTGAAGTTCCTCTATTATAGCTTGTTCTGTAGAGTTATTTTCGTTTAGAAAAGCAACGGAGTTAACTGTAAATTTTATTAGATTTGACTTAATTCACTCAAAGATACCAAAATGCTTGTCATCCGAATATTCGGTAGTCCAATCTGTGTTTTTACATTCTGCTTCGCACTTTACTTGTTCAGCTTTTCCTTTTGGTTCGTAAGGATAAGGCTTGCATCCATTGTTCCAAACATGATCTGTCCCTGTACACACTCCATTGCTCTGTATCCATTGCCATGCTTTAGAAGGCCATCCACCTTCACAACCATCATAATCAATCGAACAGCTCATCACGTCAGTTGAAGAAAAATGGAGGGAAGGATCATCAATGGACGTACTCAACCCATTTATTAAACGTTGAATACAACTACGATCAGTGTAAGCAGAAGCTGTCGACACAGCCCAACAGCTGCCACATCTACCCTGATTTTGAATATAGTTGATGAAGGAGTAGCAATCTGGCCATTGTTCTCGAGCATCGAATTCAATTTCAGTTTCACAATCATCGTTGTTAGCCAACTTTTCGAGTATAGGAAATTCCGGTTTTCCGCCCCCATTTTTGCCTCTTCCACTATTTTGTACTCCACAAATTCTCTTTTGCTCATTTTCCGGTAAAAGGGAGTAATAATTTACTTTTGCTTTCCAATATCCCCCATTTTGCTCATTAATTTGTGCAATATCTCCAGCGATCTTCCTAATTTGTTCTTCATTTATCTCAACATCATAAACCTCTTTTATTAAAGAAATTTCTTCAGCGAGTTTCTTAACTTCTTCCTCGTTTAATTTGCCGTCAAACACGTTACCTATTATGTTTAGTATCTCAGAAGATTCGAAGGAAGCGATTAAAGCGAATTGTAGGGAGAAGAAGATAAGGAGGATATTAAGCATAATTTTACGTGTTAGTTCAGGTGGGGGATTTTGTAAATTATTTAGAGGAAATATTTAAAGGAAATTGGTGTATAATTCCCTATAAATCAGCTCTATTTATATTCAATCTCGTTAAAATAAAAAATTTTTATGACAATAATTATTAAAGCAACATTTTCTATATTTATGGGATAATAAATATTCCAGACATTTTTTGAACAATTACTTTACTAAAAATTATTTGTTTGTGATTTTTGATTATTTAAAGTTAAAAAGGAAAAATAAATATATTTTTATATTTTATTTATCAACAATAAAAAATATTTATAGAAGGAATAATAAAAACATTTTTTGATTAAAAAATAATGCATATTAATTTAATAATTTGATTTTATTTTACAGAAGATAAATCCAATTTATGTCGATATACTCTGGTAGCTAATTATACGCACCCCCTATTTTTTAGGTTTTTTAAACTGAAAAGGGATTGTGGCTTTCCAGTTTTTTGAGTAGAAAACTTCAATACGTAGAATCCGTTTTCAGTTTGAAAGACCCAAAAAATAGAAGGTGCGTATACATAATTAGTTAGCAGAGTTAGTTTAGTATCCCTAGACCCTACGGCTACAATGTTAGTAACTATCAGTGCTGGGTGGGCATTTGTTGGCTCCGGCCAACTCCCGGAGCTATATCCAGCACTGGTTAGTACTATACTTCTTTGGTTAATAATTTTATTATAAAATTGTCTACTCAAACTGATTTGCACTAAGAAAAGTTTTCAATTATATTTAAATTTAAAGTCATATAAACGCGCTTATGTTTTTATTTTTGAGTTGCTCCGAAATGCCCTAGTGATATTTTGAACAGAAACTTTAATATAAATATTATTAATTTTTTTAATTTTATTATTAATAAAATTAAATTAATTTTCTTCCTTTTCCCTATCCCTAATCAATCGACAATTAACATTAGTAAAGTCGATAAAAAAATTTTTTGCCAGTCGAATTCCCTAGCTATTCTAAGCATTTTACATAGTAAGAGAGAGGATTGATTGGATAGAGTAATTGCCAAATATATTTATTGCCAAATAATTTCTATGTTGAAAAGAGTTGCTTCCAGGGGCCTATTTCTCCCCTCCACAGATTCTGTGTATGTTTCTGCAAAATCTGCGGAACCCATTTTCCGCAGAATCTGTGGAACTGCAGAAATAGAAATTCTGTGGTCTTTGTACAGAATTTTATCTGCAGAATCTGTTGAGGGGAGAAATAGGCCCCAACCAAAATGCCTGCGGATATCCGCCTGTATCCGTCTGTATCCGCCTTAAATATCCGGATACGGATACCGAAATCCGTATCTGTGTCCTAGTCTGCAATTAATGCTTATGTACTTAGATTACACAGAGACTATAAAGTTTAAAAAAAGTTTTCAAACAACTCAACATTAGCTGATAAACACTTGAGGAAACATTATCCTGTTTATCATAATTGCGAAACTGTCGATGCGTCAATAATACATACATATGTTTAATAGTCGTTAAACGCTCGCGCATCTTGTTAATTTAATTGCCATTCACTCATTCATTCGCATTATTTAATTTTTTTAAAATTTTATATTTTTTATAAGTTGCCCTTTCCATTGCCAATGTTTAAAATATTTCTCGGCCTTACAAATGAAAATTTTTAATTTAAAATAAATGTTTTTAAGATTAAAAAAGAAAGTTTGCATATTTTCCTTATGTTTTGGCATTAGAAAAATAAACAATACTTTTAAGATCTTATTTTAAAAGAATAAGAACTTTCAGATTTTAGCTTAGACCGATAGATTTTCTGAACTTATACCTTTTTGGCTTATACCTGTTTTGGCATACAAAAATTATGTTTATGTCATAATAGTTACAAGTTTAAGATTATTTCATTATTTTTAGTTTAAATTTATAAAATGAATTTGTTAAAAATTCCAATTTTTCTTTGTTTTTTATTAACTTTAACTGAATGTATGGATGATAAAGGAGGTAAAAAGAAAGGAAAAGCCGAAGGAAGCGGTGAGTGCTTAAATTCTATATTCGTTCGGTATCCCCCGTTTCACATTCCTGAAATCCTATAAAACCTTTTGCTAATGATTTTATGTATCATAACCTGGTTTATGGGGGAATTAATCGAGAGGGGCAATTATTCGAGGGAGAGGAATTAGTCGAGAAAATACGGTATTCCCAAATTCATAACAATTTCTATTATTAACTCTTCTAAAAATTAATTGAATTTAGGTACTATATTTGAATTTTTAAGATAAAAAATTTGCTCGAATTCAAAGTTTTCAATCTAGTACAGGTTTGATCTAGTGCAAATTTGTTTTACTTATCCAAAGATTATGATGAAAATATAAAGTATTCTAAGTGATTAAGGAGAATATCAGTGGATTAGAGTTAGTAGGACGTTAAGGAGAATATTCCCTAATTGAGTCCCTATAGTTTAATATCATTAAAAAGGATTAGGAGGGATAACTGGGGAGTTGAAAGGATTAAAAAAAACAACAATGAATTTATGCGCGACGATCAATAATATAAAGGATTCTAAGTGATTAAGGAGAATATCAGTGGATTAGAGTGAGTAGGACGTTTTGAAACTTTATCTAAAATGCCCAAATGTATATTAGAGCCCGAATGCAGGAATATCGAAGAATATCGAAAAATATCAAAGATTAATTAAATACAATATTTAAAAGAAAAAAGTATATGAATCTCTTAAATTATTATATTAAGTCAATGATCCTTTGAAACAAGTAATGCTTCAACTTAAAAATGAAATAAAAGAATTAGAAAAAACTGGACAAACGGATACTCGAGAATATTTTAATAAGCAAGAACTGTTGAAAGACTGTGAAAATACTATTGAAGTTGATCGCAAATTTCATCAAAAATTTTCAAGTGAGATTAAAAATGTGTAAAATTAAATTGTTTGAGTTTATAATTAGAGCCCGGACGGTACCGTGCTACCAACGGTACCAAAAAAAAATTTTATATTCTGATAAGTAGCAATAGTTTGATTTATCAGTTTTTATGTATTTTTAAGCAACTTTAAATTATTAAAAATAAATTATAAAAATTATACATTTAAAAATATTATTTTTAAGCCCACAAACATGTATTGCCTCGTAATCCAAATCCCGGCAGTACCTCTGTTGGAGATGATGAACATGCTAATAAAAAAGGTTTTTTAGAAATATACTATTAGAAATCTTTCTAATATTTATAGCCTTGTATTTGACAAAAAAATTTTTAATAAGTTCAATGAATTTCCGAAAATTTGTAAATGCGATAACAAATTAAGAGCCTTTAAGGCCCCTGAACATTTAAACTAGTCGATCTTATAACTGATTTTTGTTTGACATTATGTTTTGTACCCGCAATATGTTAGTTATAGTAGAGCGGTTGGTCCCGTTCCCCAGTGCCTCGTTAGTTAGTTGATGTTATAAGCAAAGTCGCGCATGCTGCAGACATGTGTGAACTCCGCAGAGTATAGAAAATAGGTAATCGCTCGCAGTGGGGGAATATATGGAGACGTCTCTCCTTTAACACGATGGATTGGTCGGCCGGCAACTCTGTTGAATGAATGAAGAAGTGATCCACCTTTGCCTATTCCTTTAGGGCTTATATGCACCAGCCTACTTCCTTATTGCTTTCCCAAGAATAAGTTAGTGGCGATGTTAAGCTTAGATAATGGGCTAATAACTCTCTAGGAATGGCCGTTTGTGGCGTTCTTTGCCTTTTCTCTGGGAACTTCCGTTACTTAGCACAAAGTTTAGAGCGACATTATTGTTCACGTGATTTCAGGATGAACCCGGCCTTACATTATAGTAGATCTTTTAGAAAATTAAAAATCAAATAAAATAATAAAATAATAAATTAAAGATTTTCTTAAGTCTGAAAAAAAAATAAATTTTCAAAAATTTAAGGAAAATTTGTTAAAACTCCAAGTTTTGGTATTGGTGACGATAATTTTTCTGATGAAGATAATGCTGGTAGGTTACCTATATTTAATAGAATTTTCACTGTTTTAACATACTAACCCAAAAAAATTATTTAATTTCTCAAATTAATTAAATGTTTATTAAATTAAGATGGACATGAATGAGAAGATCGAAGAAACATTCTTTGAACAAGTAAAAAGAAAAAAAACATGATGATTGCGCTAGGCATTTAGAACAACATTAACAGTAAAACTATCAACATTTATTCTAAATTATATCAAAAATTTTGATTTTTAAATTAAACCTCCCCCCTAGTGATGGTCGGGATTCCCGGTCTCGGTTCCCGAATCGGGAAATTTCCCGGGTTTTTTGAGCTCTCGGTCTCGACCCGGTACTCGGTCTCGGGGTCGATTCCCGGTCTCGGTCTCGACTCTCGGGTTTTTTTTAACTCCCGACCATCACTACTCCCCCCCCTCTCTATATTTAAAAAAAAAGTTCAATTATTTGAACATCCTTTCCTGTTATTGTTATTTTCTTATAGCTGAAATCTTTTTATTATTTTTAGTAAAATATTTTCTTGTGATAAATTCAAAGTTTTATTAGATAAGTTTTTCTAGTTATAATTCTAGATAGATTTTGTATAGTTTTACTCATGAAACTAGAAGAATGTTAGCATTAAAAATCTTATTCTGATTTTGTTCAATCCAGATTTAAAATTCGTTAATAAGATTTATGAAATAGTAATAACCGGAGGGCAGAAGATGATACTTTTTGTCTCGTTCGACATTCACCTTTTAAATGACGAAGCCGAAATTTTTTACATGAACAGGTCTAACAGTTTTTAATAAGTTAAATAAATCTCTTCAAACGTAACACAAAAAAGTAACACATCAGTCCAGTCTACAGAAGATGCTGGTTCGCTCCCAGCCGCGAATAACCTTTTGCACTAGCTAAAGGAGAGAAATAGCTATAGCCCAGCTGCTTTACTAAATTAAGAGTCATTTAGGCTCCTGAGTATTTTAGCTACAAATTGGGGTTGAGCGTCATGGCGTCTTGCGTTTGGCGTGCCTTAAAAATTTGAAAAATTGGTGTTCAACGTTTGGTGTTTCTGGCGAAAATTTTGGTGCATAGTAGTTATGTCGCGAATGTTTTAAACATCTTTAGTACCTATGGATAATACATTGGTACCACTAAAAGGACGCAAAAGATATAATTATAATTCGAATAATTATTTTAGTTTATAAAAATACCCCTGACTACCAGCCGACAACATTTAGAACATTTAAATAATTTATAAAAAAATAAACCCACTTAAAATCCCATTTAGTTATTTACATTTTCTTTAATAATTTTGTTCTATTTAATATAAAATCACTATTAAAAATTCTTTAAATTAAACTATTTACGTTATCATTTTTTCTAATGTTAATAAAAAACAGACAATTTTATTATATATTTACGTAAGCAAAAATGAATGACTCAAGAAAAGGAAGTACTTGAAAATATTTGACAATTGTTACTTCATGACCTTTTTTATTTTTGAAAATAATTTTTTGAGAATCCAGAGAAAAATTTACCCATATAATCTAGGTACATAATATTTCCACAGAATATTCCCACACTTTAATGGATCGAGCAATTACAGTTAAGTGTAGCTTGTGTACTTGTTTTTGTGTTTAGCTCGTTTATCATTAATTGTTGATGATCCCGATTATGAGTTGAAGGATGTTGTGAAACGAATTGACTAACTATTTTGGATATGGGGACTAATTAATGGATTGAACAAGTTATTTGTGGGTTAATGTAAATGCTTTGAAATTTTTTGTGTGTACCTCGTTTGTCACTAATGATTTCGATTATGTTTGGATGTGAGCACTTACTATTTTGGATGTGAGCACCGTTGATAAGTACCACAGACTGTTTGGGAGAACAAGATTAATCAGGGAAATCATTATTATTCTATGATCCATAAGTTTTATTTATCGCTCATTTTTTAATTTATTTTTTTAATTATAAAATTTTCTATAAATACAAGGCTATAATTATAATTAATAACCTCTAATAATAATACTTTTATTTATTTTAACGATCATTTATTAATAATATATTCTCTTTTTTGTGTTATACTACATTCTCGTTCCTTTAAGTGTTCATTTTTACTGATCATTGCAAACGCGAGAATTTTCATTCAATAATTTTAAATCATAAAAATATATTAATAAATAGTTTAACATTTTTTTGCATTTTTAATCAAGGCAGTAATTTTCATTAAATTTATCATTATTTATTGTGATATTTTTACTTTAAAAAACCTTCTAGAATATTTTTAATTGTTTTTAATAGAAAACCCCCAAAGAAAATTTACGTTATTAATATTATTACTAATTAATTGTTTGGAAGCTCGTACCAAAATTTGTACTCGTACCTGTGAACGAAGTATGAGTTCAAGCAAATTTCAGAGTTCCAAACATTGCTAATTACTTAATACAATGAATATTAAGCTACCTTTTCCCTCAATCTCCTCTTGATTAATAATCTTGAAAGCATGTCCAGTTATTATATCCTGGGTAGTGATTTCTTCCAAATCTGTATTCATACCTGTGTACAAGTATGAGTTATTGCAAATTTCTTATTTAATAATTTTGAAACTTTATAACAGTTACCTGTCTCATACGGTCATCAACCCTAGTAGAAATTAACAATCTAGGTTTTAAATTAATTTTATTTGACGAGTCCTATACAAGACTGGGTAAATCCACTCTCCTATTCATTTACCTTATTTTCACTAGCACATCCTGTCATTATATCCTGAGTAGGGATTTCTTGTACTTAAGAAGCTAGTTATCAACCCTACTAGAAAGTAACAATCTATGTCGTTTTTAGATTAATTCTATACTTAATGGTTTTTGACGAGTTTGATAAAAGGTTGGACGAATTCCCCTCCCCTAGTTCTACATATACTAGTGTTCGGCAAATGGATTTTTCCAATAGTAGTTTTTCCAATAGTGTCGGGGTAGTACCGAACTGTGCGAACACTATTCTTTACCTTATTCTCTCTTTAATTTTTTGAGACCTTATAAAAATTTACGTAATTAAAATTTTATAGTTCAATTTTTTAAAACATATTTCTATTCCTAAACAAAAAAATAATCCTCTCTAAAATTGTGTACTTTTACCCTTAATTCTTTAAAAAACATTATTTAGTGCCTCATTTACTTCCTTCATTCATCTAATTTTTTGTTTAAAATTTTTTTGTTTAAAAATTTTTTGTTTAGAACATTTGCCCTTTAGTCTAATAAAAGTCCAAAATCATTCAAGATTTACATGAGAAAATCCCGTGTTTAATATCCCCAAACATTTTCTGACAATTGTTTTGATCGATATATATTTTAGTAGAGCTAAACAGCTTAGTTTAAAAAAGATTTAAAATTTATCTTTAAAGTTTAAACGATTGAGAGATTTTCGATGCAGACACGTTCATCTCAATCCTTTATATTATTTTTTAAAAATGCCTGATTTTGATAAATTTTATAATAAAATAATAATTGTTGTAGGATCTAGCGGGAGAGATTTTTAACTTTTTCCCGTGCTTATTAAGGTAAATACCGTATTTCCTTTAAAATAGCCCCCCACCCTCTAAAATAACCCCCCCCCCCCCTCTCTAGAGTTCGATCGAAAAAAATGGTGAAAATTTTTCAAGACCATAGCAAAGACTTTTGTCAACCAAACTCGAAATAGCAGTCCTAACGGAAAATTTCTGTTGTTCGTTGACTCTAAGTGCTAGTTTCAGACTATATTAAGTTAGATAGAAATATTTTCATTATTAAATATTTTAAGAATATTTAATGTCCTTTAAGGTTATTTGTTTCACTGAATCAATCAAACTAGTTTTCTTATTCGGAATTTATTTCTGCTCAAAAAGCTCGGAAACAAATAATTTTTGGGACAAAACTTGTCTTTATGACAGAAGAATAGACACAAATCTTTTAAATTTTTGGTCTTGAATCATTCGAAATTTTCGTTAATGGACAACTCTTGTTAAAATAATTTGGCTAAAAATCTCTTCTCTTTTCAATTTATTTCTCAATTCTTTACAAATTAAATTTTTGCTTAATCAATTGCCAATTCTCTCAAAGTTTTCTCGATTTCCCTCCTCCATTCTGTGTTCAATAATTTTCCCAAAAACCTTTTAGTAAAAGGATTTAGCAGATTTTTGATTACCACACACTTTTGTTCATTTTTATTTTTTTAACGATTTTCTTTTGCTTTTAAAGTAGAAAGGGATATTAAATAGAGGAGAGTGTAAGTGATTTTCTCGAGCAATTCTTCTTTCCTCCCCCAAATTTTCTCTCCCTTTATTTTTTTAAACAAAATTTTTGCCCAATGCAATAAAAAATCGTTTAATTTTTTCCTATAATTTGTTTTTGACATCCCGAAGATCCGGCTGAAAATCCTTAAAATCCCGGCGTGATCCCGTCTCTTGCAGTATCCCTAATTTCAATTCGAAACCGAAGGGTGTCGTGTTAAGGGGTCCCGTTGAAAACCCCGAAAATCCAGTTGTGATCCCGTCCCTTGCCATATCCCTAATTTCAATTTGAACCCAAAGGGTGTCATGTTAACCAGGAAAGGTTGCGAGGTGTCGACCTAAAAACGGTCGAGACCGGGCAGGGGTGGGCTTATTTCGCACTTTCGCATTTCGCTTTTTATTTTTAGATTTTTCTGAACAAATTTCGCAATTTCGCGTTTCGCATCTTTCGCATTCTCGCATTTTTTGGCGCGTTTCGCATTTCGCTTTTTATCTTTAGATTTCGCCCAGCCCTGGTACGGGGCTCATTCGATAGAGAATTGTGGCCTTTCTAGTTCCTAGGCCAGATCAAAAAACGGGCAAAAACGGCACAAAATCCTTCTATAAAGGCCACGTTCTCTTTCGAATGATCCCGGTCTCAACCGTTTTTAGGTCGGACACCTCGCAACCTTTCCTTGTAAGGAGATTCTACTGTTAATAATAAACGAAAACACCATTTTCTTAATTTTTTTCCTCCCATTTTTTCACTCACCAACTTTAAGCCTTTTTTGATAAATATAAAAAGCGCGGTTTTTGAGGGATATAAACTTTTAACTAACATTCACATATGTTATTGACTGATCTTCTTTATTTTAAATCATGCACAACTGCTTTTTACTTTAAGTAATATTTGTTGGGAATAAATATTTTTTGGATTTAACTGTTTTAAAACTTTAAAATTATTTTAAAAATATTTTCTAATAAATCGGAACGGGAGATAGGACAATTTACCGCTAGCCTACGTACGTGTGACCTTGCTCAAAATTTATTGAATCCGGATACCCTGTATCCTGGCACTAATCGAGATGAATTTAACATTATAAGAGCGTCCGGGGTTCGTTTAAGTTGAAGAAAGATATAGGTAAGTCGAGGGTCCTGTCATAATTGTGGTTCTCTTAGTTAAAAATTATTATGTTTGTGCCGTTGAAAATTTCATTAAATGGGACAAGAATAGGACCTCAGCGAAAAAGTCCAGACTGAGACACCAAGAGTGCTTAAACCTTGCGATGGGTTTGGATATTTTTCTATATTCCTTCTTTGTGTACTACAAAATTCAACGTTGATCTGCCCAAATCCATATTAAGGCATAGTTATTTCAATAGTATATCTCAGAATTTTTTTATTGTTGAACTTTTCCCAGCCAAACATTTCAAGAAATAACTTAAAAATTTTCGAATAATTTAAACCATTTTACATACCGTATTTTCTCGATTAATTCTCTGGGGAATTATTTTTTCAACCCTTCCTTGGCATGGGGAATTAATCGAGGGAGGGGAATTATAGCAGGGAAGGGAACTAATCGAGAAAATGCGGTAATTCTTAAAAGAAATCAAATTTCTGGAATTTTAGATGACAATTTAAGAGGTATTTTAGGGTATTCTTGAAGAAAATTCATTCGAAAATTGTCTGGTTCGAAATTTTTATCTGCATAGAATACATTTAATCTGCCCCTCAGTTTCCGGTTTTTGCTAAATTTTAAAAACAATGCAAAAAATTATTTTTATTTATTTTTTGTTATTTATTTAAAGAATTTATGAGGTTTATATTTTTAGAAAAAAAAATTTTCTAAAAATTATTTTTCAAGTGGAATAAGGGCGTAGAGACTAGACAAACTTTTTGCAGTTTAAATAACACTAAAATGCGTGCATTTGAAGATATCCAAATTAAATTTTTTAAAATATTATTAGAATATTTTCTCTCTCTTAATCAAAAATAAAATTTCTGAGACTTTTCCCAATTTTAAAATTTTTTATAAATTTAATTAGTGGAGACTTCCAAGACCAAAAATTTTCCTAGACTCAAGACCAAGAATTGACAGCAAGCACAAGAACCAAGCCAAGACCCGAGACCAAGCCCAAGACTGAAAACCTCCGAGGAAAAGTTTAAGAAGACTCAAGACCAAGGGACCAAAAATTTTCCTAGACTCAAGACTAAGACTAGACCCCAAGACCAAGAGTCTTGGAAGTCCCTATTAATTAGCCTGTCTTTCAGCCTATCAAAAAAAAATATTAAAAGACTGATAAATTCAAAGGTTATAGGAGATCAAATTATGATGAATTAATCGGATAGAATGATAAAAGTAAAAACAACTCTAAGAAGTTTAGCTAATATAAACCCTCTCTAAAAGTTTAAGAATTTTTGGAAATGCATTTTATAGAGTAAAGGTCAATTTACCTAAAAATGATAATTTTAGGTTTAAAAATATTTGATAAAAAATTCGCGAAACATCTCTTGGTTGAGGGAGATATTAAAGAAATTTGAGAAATTTTTAAAGAAAATAGGTCTCGGTTACGGTCAATTTTTTTACGAAATCTCGGCACTCAAACGACCCAAACGCCAATATTTCTCTTGCACCAAAAAGTCCCTTAAAATTTAAATATTTTTCACTAAAAAAATTTCAAAGCGATATTTTCTAAAAATTTTTAATTTTCTAAAATTTTAGCAGAATGATGACGAGACATTCAATTTATTTGGCTCCTATACAAAGGATCGTTTTTTAAAGGGTCGTCCTGTTAAAGGATCGTCACGGGCAAAAAGTATTAAAGGGCCGTTCATTAAAGGATCGTCCATCAAAGGATCGTCACGCGTAAAAACGTTCAAAGGGTCGTCATTTTTTAAAAAATTTCATAAAGTCAGTTCAGTGCCATCAGTTTGGTTGCAGTGATGTGCCAGTCTGATAATGGTGATTAGAGGGATATCGGGGGATTTGAAAGGATTAAAGTGATTATTAATTTTTGCATCACAGGCAAAATTTCGAGATGGATATCCGCGGATTTGGAGTATCATATCCGTGCTCATCCGTATCCATCAAATAACATTATCCATATCCGTCCGTATCCGGATATATCCGTTGATATCCGGATATCCATGAGCTGGTCTGCATTCAGCTGATAAAAAATTAGTTGAAAAATATGAAGAAAATGGACCCTAAGCAAAAAAAACGAAAAAAATCTCTAAAAAATATGGGACTCAAACGTCTTCTTTTGGGTGGGGACTCAAAAACGATCCTTTGAATTTTTTACCCGTGGCGATCCTTTGATGGACGATCCTTTGATGAGCGACCGTTTAATACTTTTTGACCGTGACGATCCTTTAAACGTTTTTAGACGTTACGATCCTTTGAACGTTTTTAGCCGTGGCGATCCTTTTATGTGACGATCCTTTGTAGGGACACGATTTATTTTCTGCAATGTTTCCTTTTATGTCTAACTTTTTAGTTGAAATTTTCTGCAAATAATAGTTTCAAGTTTCCTAGCAAAATTGTGGGAATTTATTGTTTCCATGCAAGACGCCTAGGAAAATTCAATGGAAAAAATGGCCATTGACTGTCCAACCAATTTATTTCGTTATTTAGCCTTTAAATTCTTCATTTATTTTTTCCGATAGCGAAATTTTAAAAGTTTTTCTCTAAAATTTTTTTAATCTCATTATGTATCTCCTTAAGGGTAGGTCGGAGTCTATGCTGTGCGCCAAAATTTTCGCGTAACTCCCCAAACGCCAAAAATTAATTCTTAAAACACGCCATAACGCCATGGCGCACAGCCTTAGTCGGAAGTGACGGAGGTGTATGTGATCGGAAATGGCTCAAAAGTCAGGATTCTGAATCTGACTGATCTTTGTAGTCTAGGTATATTCGTTGTCGCCTTAATTTAAAAATTTTTTTTCTTTCCAAAAAATCTTCGCGTGGCGCACCAAACGCCAAAAATTAATTCCTAACAATAAAACACGCCATAACGCCATGGCGCAAATTTTTTTCTCTCCAAAAAATTAATTTTTTTCTTAAAATTTTTTTTCATTTTTTTCAGTTTATTCTACATATATTTTTTAAATTAATTTTCTTATTAGAAAACAACAAAGACTTCTTTAATTTAAAATTGGCTTTATTTAAAATTAGCTAGCGAATGGAGAACGCTCATGCCAAGACTTCTGAAGAATTGTTTCAATTTTTTGGCACTGGACCTGATGGACTTTCTGAAAATCAAGTGGAGGAGTTTAATTTTTTTTTTAATTTATTTATTCACTGAAAAGGACCTTATAAGAAGGTCACTAACATTCAGATAAAAATTGTGAAACAATTGTAAAACAAAGCATATAAAAATGATAAAAATAAAACAAAAAGTAAAAAAATACAAGTCACAATAGTGTATAAAACAAAGAGTGTCCACAGACTGTAAGGAAGTTTATATGAGTTGATTACCCAAGTTGTTTAATCTGGGAGAATGTGGACGCTTGTTTGTTGTAGACATTTTTAAGAAAAATTGAAATGCACAGGTGCTTTAAATTGCAAATCTTAAAATTTGAGTTATATAAATATTAGAAAAAAATAATAAATCCAATTGTTTCTCAATGTGTTTTAAAAATGCTTATAAAGTATTAAAAAAACTTATACATTAATGCAGTGAATGCAAAAAATGAGGGAGGGAAAAAACAAGTGGAGATATTACTAAATTATGAAAAGGTCAAAATGTAAAATACAAAATATATATTTTTAAAAGGGAAATGTCAAAATGTAAAATACAAAATATATATTTCTAAAAGGAAAATGTCAAAATATAAACGTCAAATGAACAGTTATGGTATGCCAACACAAACAGTCAAAATTAGTAAGGTTTTATGGATTTTTAGCTAGTAGTATACAAAACAAGTGTTTGAGCTCTCCAAATTTATTAAATATGACCTGAGCGCAATCCAAAAAATCTTTGGGTTTGGTGAGTTTATAATTGAAGCAGGTATTGTATTCCAAAGGTTTACAGCTCTGTTTATGAGCCAATGTTCGGTTTTACTGTTTTTTCGGTGGACCTTAATTTGAAACTTGTGTCTATTTCGACTAGGTCTATCGTTGAGCTCAAATAAATCGTTAAAGCTTAAATGTGTAAATTTAAAGATAATCCTATAAATAGTTGATAGATCATATAATGAGCGTCTTAATGCTAATGATTCGAGATCGAAGAGAATTAATCTTTGAGAGTAACTTTTATAGGTAATCTTACACTTAGATAAAGCGATCCTAGTATACCATTTTTGGATTTTTTCGATTTTTTCCACGAGATACTTAGTTTTTGGACTCCAGATAACTGTGGCATATTCTAGTAATGGCCTAACGTAGGATTTAAAGGCAAGAGCCCATACCTTAGGATTGCTAGTGTGTATGCTATTAAGAACTGAAGAAGCTCTGGCATAGGCTTTCCTGATAATAATATTATAGTGTAAATCGAAGGAAAGGTCATTGGTAAGGGTAATGCCAAGGTCTTTTATTACAGATGTTATTTGTAAAATGTCACCATTGAGTGTATATGTATATTTAGGATTTTTGGAGCCAATATTTAGAACAAATGTTTTTTGCGTAGATATTTCGAGTGCCCAATCGGAACTCCATTGAGAAATTATATTTAAGGCATTTTGTAGTGAATTAGTATTTTCTGAATTTTTAAATACTTGAAAAATCTTAAGATCATCAGCAAATAAACATTTACTAACATTATTGGGAATATAGAAGGTTAAATCATTTATATATATTAAGAATAAAATGGGTCCTAAGATAGATCCTTGGGGAACGCCAGAATATATTTTAAAAGATGTAGAAAATGTTGTGTTAATTTTTACTTTGGCTGTACGATCTGTTAGAAATGATGAGATCCAGTTAAGTAATTTCCCCCTAACTCCTATGTTAAATAATTTATAAATCAAGAATTTGACGGGGACAGAGTCGAAGGCATGCTTAAGATCAATATATACGCAGTCTACATTTTTATTTTCAAGTATAGCTCTATACCAGTGAGAGAATGTAAATATTAGTTGGGTAGTTGTAGAACGCTTTTTTAAGAATCCAAATTGGCTTTCACTAATAATTTTGTTTTCTTCTAAATGGGTCAGTAAACTGTTAAGTATGATACGTTCTAGCACTCTACATATAGCCGATGTAATAGAAATGGGTCTATAGTTTGCTGCAATAGTTTTATCCCCTTTCTTAAAAACAGGTGTGATATGTGAGACTTTCCAAGAATGAGGTAGAATTCCTGAATCCAATGACAATCTAAAAATATCAGATAGGAAAGGTGTAATAGACGAATGGCAATTTTTTAGCAAGGTATAGCTTATACCATCCTCAGAACAGCAGTTATTGTTAGGTAAATTCTTTAATATATTATCGATATCTAATAGACTAAATTCGATATCTTCAAGGGCATTTATGAAGTTACATGGGCTTAATTTAGGAGGATCAAATCTAGGGAGATTAGAAAAAGAATTTGCAAAAACAGAAGAAAATAAATTACATTTGGCCTGATCATCGAAAATAAAAGTATTGTTATGCTCTAAACATGATATAGGAGAATATTTCTGAGTCAGGTTTTTCATATATTTGGTCATGTTTTTACGGTTACTTACTATTGATTTAATTCTTTGTGATTTGTAAGAGTTAACAAGATGTTTAATTGTTTTGGAAACATTAATATATTCTTCTAGGCCACAATCTGATTTTTTAAACTCTGTAAATAGTTTTTTCTTATATTTGATGAGTTTCCTAATATGTGAAGGATAATTAAACGATTTTTGTTTTACGGTTATTGTGCGTAAGGGAGTATATTTTTCCATGAGAGTTGAGACAAGTTCAAGTAAGTATTCGTATTTATCTGATATATAGAATTTTTCATATATACAATTAAAATGAGAGATTAAGTAAGAATTTAATTGTTTTACATTAGTATAATCCCTAAAGCAGATTTTTTGAGGGTTGGGTTTAGCCATGTTAAGGGTAAAAAGAATAGAAAAGTGGTCTGAAGTAGATAAACCTGCACTAACATGGCAAGAACAGATAGAATTAGGATTATTCGTGAGTAGCAGGTCTAGTATAGAACCTTTATTGTGAGTGGGTGATGTAATGACATTATTAAGATTAAAGTTATTGGTAAATTCAAGAAATTCTTTAGCACATTTTGTAAAGGCGGTATTATCATTCCAGTTAATATTATTAGCGTTAAAATTAAAATCGCCTACAATAATAACATTTCCTTCGCAGAGATTTTGAAGGATTTTTAAAAGTTTAATAGTAAGTGAGCTAGTAATTGCTGGTGGTCTATATACTAAAATAAGTCTAATGCTAGCCTTAATAGAATGTATAGAAAGATCTACAGCAATTATCTCGATACCTACAATATTTTTAATGGACAATTGTTTATAAGAGATTCCCTTACGTATGAGCATTGCAACACCACCACCTTTACATTTAAATTTAATGTCACGATTATCTATAAGAATATGGAAATTCCTAGACGAATTTAGTTGATTAAGATGGGCATCATTTTCTTCAAGCCAGGTTTCAGTTAATAAAACAAGGTCTGGATTATAATCTACTATTTGAATGTCTAGTTCATTGATTTTATTACGAACAGATCGACAATTGTAGTATAAACATGTTAAATTTTTAAAGAGTTTAACGGATGAGATATAAGGTTGCGAGGCCATATTTCTTATATTTGGAGATTTTACAGATAAATTACATGAGACTCGATTACTAGTAGTGACTGTTTGTGTATGGCACTGGTCAAATGGAGAAATCCCTAATTGGATTGAAAATTTGATATATTAGTGTTTAGAGTTTGTTTAAATTTAGGGATTTCACTCCTTAAAAGTACAGTACCGGCATATATTATATAATCAAGATTAGTGGATTCACGTTTTTGTTTACACAACTCAATCAATTTACTACGCTCATCTAGTTCTTGCTTAGTCAAACTCTTACGAACCACAATGTTTTTAAATTTACCAACCAGTTTTTTCTTATTTCGAAGGGCCTCGGTTACCGCTGCTGAACATGGAAAAAGAATTTTAAGTGGTCTAGGCTTAGAGCCTGGTTGTCGTTGTTTACCAAGGCGGAAAACAGCCGAGGGAAGACAGCGATCGATTTGTAGTTCATTTAAAATTTGTCGAACAACTTTGCTATCACTTTCAGCCCTTGCCATAGGTTGAGTCTCAGTACTTTCTGGAAGGCCAGTAAGTACTAATAAATGTTCACGTTGTCGCTGCTCAAAAGCAGAAGAAAAATCAATATTATTTGTTGTTTGATCAGTCAAAATTTCCGAAGCGACTTGCAACAAACCAGATAGTTGTTTAATTATCTGTTGCTGTTGACTAATAATTGTTTTAGCAAAATCGGGAATTAATGGGTCAGAAGGGGGAGTAAGTAAATCATTGAAATTTAAATTTGAAATTGTGTCGAGTAATTGTTGGCGCTTGGCCGAAGGTGCTTGTGATGGTGAAAATTGATTACCCAAGTTGTTTAAACTGGGAGAATGTGGACGCTTGTCCACATTCTCCCAGTATTAAAGGGCCGTTCATTAAAGGATCGTCCATCAAAGGATCGTCACGCGTAAAAACGTTCAAAGGGTCGTCATTTTTTAAAAAATTTCATAAAGTCAGTTCAGTGCCATCAGTTTGGTTGCAGTGATGTGCCAGTCTGATAATGGTGATTAGAGGGATATCGGGGGATTTGAAAGGATTAAAGTGATTATTAATTTTTGCATCACAGGCAAAATTTCGAGATGGATATCCGCGGATTTGGAGTATCATATCCGTGCTCATCCGTATCCATCAAATAACATTATCCATATCCGTCCGTATCCGGATATATCCGTTGATATCCGGATATCCATGAGCTGGTCTGCATTCAGCTGATAAAAAATTAGTTGAAAAATATGAAGAAAATGGACCCTAAGCAAAAAAAACGAAAAAAATCTCTAAAAAATATGGGACTCAAACGTCTTCTTTTGGGTGGGGACTCAAAAACGATCCTTTGAATTTTTTACCCGTGGCGATCCTTTGATGGACGATCCTTTGATGAGCGACCGTTTAATACTTTTTGACCGTGACGATCCTTTAAACGTTTTTAGACGTTACGATCCTTTGAACGTTTTTAGCCGTGGCGATCCTTTTATGTGACGATCCTTTGTAGGGACACGATTTATTTTCTGCAATGTTTCCTTTTATGTCTAACTTTTTAGTTGAAATTTTCTGCAAATAATAGTTTCAAGTTTCCTAGCAAAATTGTGGGAATTTATTGTTTCCATGCAAGACGCCTAGGAAAATTCAATGGAAAAAATGGCCATTGACTGTCCAACCAATTTATTTCGTTATTTAGCCTTTAAATTCTTCATTTATTTTTTCCGATAGCGAAATTTTAAAAGTTTTTCTCTAAAATTTTTTTAATCTCATTATGTATCTCCTTAAGGGTAGGTCGGAGTCTATGCTGTGCGCCAAAATTTTCGCGTAACTCCCCAAACGCCAAAAATTAATTCTTAAAACACGCCATAACGCCATGGCGCACAGCCTTAGTCGGAAGTGACGGAGGTGTATGTGATCGGAAATGGCTCAAAAGTCAGGATTCTGAATCTGACTGATCTTTGTAGTCTAGGTATATTCGTTGTCGCCTTAATTTAAAAATTTTTTTTCTTTCCAAAAAATCTTCGCGTGGCGCACCAAACGCCAAAAATTAATTCCTAACAATAAAACACGCCATAACGCCATGGCGCAAATTTTTTTCTCTCCAAAAAATTAATTTTTTTCTTAAAATTTTTTTTCATTTTTTTCAGTTTATTCTACATATATTTTTTAAATTAATTTTCTTATTAGAAAACAACAAAGACTTCTTTAATTTAAAATTGGCTTTATTTAAAATTAGCTAGCGAATGGAGAACGCTCATGCCAAGACTTCTGAAGAATTGTTTCAATTTTTTGGCACTGGACCTGATGGACTTTCTGAAAATCAAGTGGAGGAGTTGAGGGATAAATATGGATATAATGGTTTGATTTTTGTTAAAGAGAGGGATTTTGGTTTTTTTTGGGTTTTTAACTTGAATCTGGAAACTTTGTGGGCCAGGAGTGGATGCAATTGAAAAAATGGTAATATTGAACCTGACAGACCCTATTTTTTTTCCTCTCCAATTTTTTCCTATATATCTACAAAATGGTCAGACTTTTTCCTTTTTTTCATTCCAATTGCCTTCTATAGACAATCAAAAGAAATTAATTTTTATTCCCCCTTGGATGGAAAGGAAAATTGGGATGGAAGAAGGGAAGAAGTCTTGACATTCTGCAAATATATAGGAAAACTTGGGGAGGAAGAAATGGGTTCTGTCAGGTTCAATATTACCGAAAAAATTCCTGCAGTCACAATCTGCAACCCTTCTGCCCCCCCTCCCCCTTTGGTTTTCCAAAACAATTTTTGACTTCTAGATAAGTTTCCCATTCCTTTTTATGCTCTGATATTTTTAGTGGATATGGAGGAGGATTGAATATGTAATAAATTTAGCAGCCTTATAAGGCCTTGTTCACATGAAATACCATTCCTTTCTGTAACTCCTCTCCCCACATCGGTTTCCCAAAATATTTTTTCGAGTATAAGTTAGGTTCCCCATTCCTTTTTCAACTCTGATATTTTTTTCCTTAAAAATTTCTTTTTAGAAATGCCAGCAGAGGAGGGGAAAAAGCTCTGGGAGCTAATTCTTGAACAATTTGATGATCTCCTTGTTAAAATTCTTTTACTCGCCGCAATAATTTCATTTGTATTTTTTTGTACTTTTCCGGGGAAATATTTAAAAAATTCAGGTCCTCGCTTTATTTGAAGAACATGATGACCAAACTAGTGCTGTTACTGCTTTTGTGGAACCTTTTGTTATTCTTCTCATTTTGATTGCAAATGCAACTGTTGGGGTTTGGCAGGTTGATTTTTTACGTTTTTTTGTTTGTTAGTTGAGATCGGGGATTTTAAGAAGCCTTTTCTGGGTTAGAACCTTTAAGTGGGGATTTTGATCGGATTCTTAGCCTTGAGTCAAGGAAGAATCGTGGAACACTGAAAATGCCCTGATCTTGACTCTATCCAAGAGTGGATTTTGAGCTGGATCAAGGTGGTCTGGATTCAGTTCCAGTCAATCTCTATTTGTTAGGGCGATGTTGGCTGTTGGACAAGTCCAATTCTCGGTTTTCTCGAATTTTTTTAGATTCTTATTCTCTCCTTTAATTATTCCTACCTGTAAACTTAATCTCAACTTATGATAGGAATTCAGTTCCAGTCCGAACTCTATTTGTCAGGGAGGGTGTAGACTGTTGAACAAATCAGATTCTCGTTTTTATCGAATTTTTTTAGATTTTTATTCCTTCTTTTAATAGTTCCTACTTGTAAGATTAATTACAACTTTTGAATTTTTAAGACTGAAATTTTTTCTAATTTCGATTTATTTTTATGTTCTTCCAATTTTCCCATTTTTCAGACTTTATTTTTGAAAGTTGTCCATTTTTTCTTAAGAAATATTCTTAAGAATCTCTTCATTTTATATTTTTCACAATTTTATTTTTTAAGGAAAGGAATGCTGAAAGTGCAATTGAAGCACTTAAAGAATACGAACCCGAAATGGCTAAAGTAATTCGTTCTGGAAAGCATGGAATTCAAATGATTCGAGCTAAAGAACTTGTTCCTGGGGATGTTGTTGAAGTTTCAGGTTTTTATTTTTTTTGATTTTTTATTGGGATAACCGGGGTTGTTTGATATTTTTCAAAAAAAATTTCCAGTTGGTGACAAAATCCCAGCAGACCTTCGCCTCGTCAAAATTTATTCTACAACAATCAGAATTGACCAATCTATTCTTACTGGAGAATCTGTTTCTGTTATTAAAAATTTGGACACTGTACCTGACCCGAGAGCTGTAAATCAGGACAAGAAAAATTGCCTGTTTTCGGTTTGAATTTTTAAAATTTAAAACAAAAAAATTCAATTTTAGGGTACAAACGTTGCTTCTGGTAAAGCTCGTGGAATTGTTTTTGGAACTGGTTTGAATACAGAAATTGGCAAAATTAGGACAGAAATAACTGAGACGGAATCTGATAAGACTCCTTTACAGCAAAAGTTGGATGAATTTGGGGAACAACTTTCTAAGGTTTGTCAGTAGATTTTATAAGGATGTAGATTGAATACTACTATTTTCTCTGGATTTACGTTTAACATTTTAATTTCTGTAATTAGGGGCATGAACGTAGACTTGATCTGTTTTTTGCTGTTAAATCATAAATTGCAGGCTTTCCCACTAATTGCAGGCTTTCCCACTATCATTCCTAATTTTTAATATTTTTTGAGGGGAGGGTCTTTCGATTAAGTTTGCTTGAGTTTTTCTTTAAACATTTTTTTATTGTTTAATTATACTCAAAAAAATTTTTTCAATTTAAAGGTCATTTCAATAATTTGTATTGCTGTCTGGGCTATCAATATTGGACATTTCAATGACCCGGCACATGGTGGTTCTTGGTTAAAAGGAGCAATTTATTACTTCAAAATTGCCGTTGCACTCGCCGTTGCGGCTATCCCTGAAGGCCTCCCAGCAGTAATTACAACCTGTCTAGCTTTAGGAACTCGTAGAATGGCTAAAAAGAACGCAATTGTTCGTTCGCTTCCTTCAGTCGAAACTTTGGGTTGCACATCGGTCATTTGTTCTGATAAAACTGGAACTTTGACAACAAATCAAATGTCGGTGTCGAAAATGTTTATTGTTGAGGGAGCGCGTGGAGATCAAATTAGCTTCAGGTTTGCTTTGAAAGTTTTGATGAGGGTTGTGCGAAGCATGCAAAATTGGTAGTTTGAGTTCCTTTCTTTCAACACAAGGAAAATAAATGAGAAAATGTTTGAGGGTATAACAATTAAAGTGAAAGGGTTTCAAAGTACTTTGCATGTTCTGAGCAACTTTATTAGTTAATAGGTTGAGGTTCTGTTAATTTTCATCGTCTGACTTGGAGCGCCTTGGAGTAGGAATGGGAAAACTTGAGCAAATTTTGTTTAGTTTCCCTTGTTGACAAGTTGTATTTTTACACTATCGATTCTAAATTTTGTGTAAATTTGTCTTGTATTCTTTAAGAAGATACTTGATTTATGATTTTATTTCAAAAAAATTTTTTTAGTGAATATTCTATAACTGGATCTACTTACGAGCCTCAAGGTCAAATTCTCCATAGTGGCATTCAAATTAATTGTGCCTCTGATGATCACAAAGCTTTAACTGAATTGGCAACAATTTGCTCAATGTGTAATGATTCTTCAGTTGATTATAACGAGGTTTTTTTAATTATTTTATTAAAAGGGAGGGGTAGTTGGTTCATTTTTCTAATTATTCCCCTCCTAAAATTTTTCACTTTCCCAATTTTAGGGGGGGAGGCTGTAGCCCCAGAAGCCCCCCTGGCTACGCCCTTGCTCCCATTCATTCAAAAATTTTTTCTAAATTTTATAGACTAAACATGCTTATGAAAAAGTTGGAGAAGCAACCGAAACAGCTTTAGTTGTTCTTGTTGAAAAAATGAATGTTTATGATACGCCGAAAGGTGGTCTTTCACCTCGTGACATTGGAAATGTTTGCAATCGAGTAATTCAACAAAAATGGCAAAAAGAATTTACTTTGGAATTTTCTCGTGACAGAAAATCAATGTCTGTCTTTTGTGTTCCGACAGTTTCTAATTCTGGTGCTCGGATGTTTGTTAAGGTTTTTTTTAATTTTTGCGGATTTTTTAAATCCTTTTTTCTCGCCAGGGTGCTCCCGAAGGCGTTCTTTCCCGTTGTACTCATGTTAGAATTGGTGACCAAAAAGTTCCACTTACCCCTGCAATGACTCAGAAAATTGTCCAACATTGTGTTAAATATGGAACTGGTCAAGATACTTTGCGTTGTTTGGCCCTTGGAACAGTTGATGAACCGCCAACACCGAATGCGTATATATTTTATTTATACTTGGGGATGTCTTTATTCCTCCCAATTTTTATTTTAAATTCCCTTATTGGGGTTTTTGGCAACTGGTTAATTGGAGCCTGTGGCGGCTCAAATGATAAATAATAAGAGTATTCGAACGACACAGTCAAAAAATTAGCTGGTAGCCAAAAACCCTATGTAAAATCCATTGCGAAAGTACCTGAGATCGATGGCAGAATTTTTCCGAAAAAGGGGGCAAACAGCCGATCCATATTCAGGAATTCTATAAATTAAAGAAAATATTTCCATCCACTTTTAAAATCAATTTTCTCTTTTGTCCAGTATGAACTTGGAAGACTCTACTAAATTTGGTGAATATGAACGTAACATAACTTTTGTTGGAGTTGTTGGTATGTTAGACCCTCCACGTCAAGAAGTTGCTCTTTCAATTCGTGAATGTTTCCATGCTGGGATTCGTGTTATTATGATAACTGGAGACAATAAAAACACTGCAGAAGCTATTGGACGAAGAATTGGTCTTTTTGGAGAAAATGAAGATACAACTGGATTGTCTTATACTGGAAGAGAATTTGATGATCTCTCGCCAGAACAGCAAAGTCAAGCATGTAAAAGAGCCAAACTTTTTGCACGTGTAGAGCCAGCACATAAATCTAAGGTTTTAAATTTTGTTTATAGAATTTTAAGTGGATTACTTGTGTGAAGTTTTTTTCCAGCGACTGACCATTATGAATGTTTCACTTTGCTTACCCCTTTTCTTTTCTCCTCACCGGTGCTTATCTTCCCAGATCGGTAGTAGCATGGTGCTCTTGTGTTCCTTTTCTTCCCCGTTTTTGCAACCCTTGAAGCTCCATAACTTTTTAGTTTTATATTCGGAGCAAAAAAAGCCGAAAATTTACAAGAGTAAATCGATGATGCTTTATCGATTGGTACCAAAAAACTACAAAGTTTTGACTCACAGTTTATGAGTTTTCCTTGTATGAAAGACTGGATTTTTCTTCAATTAATTTTTTAAATTATTTTTCATTCAGATTGTTGAATATCTCCAATCACATGGTGAAATAACGGCAATGACTGGTGATGGTGTTAACGATGCGCCTGCATTAAAAAAAGCAGAAATTGGTATTGCAATGGGTTCCGGTACTGCTGTAGCTAAAAGTGCGGCTGAAATGGTTTTGGCTGATGATAATTTTGCTACAATAGTAGCTGCTGTTGAGGAAGGCCGTGCAATTTATAACAACATGAAACAATTTATTAGATATTTAATTTCTTCAAATATTGGTGAAGTTGTTTCAATCTTTTTGGTTGCTGCGCTTGGTATTTTTTAAAATTTATTTTTAAAGAAATTTTGGACTTTGATTTGAGAATTAGGTTTCTTGCTTATTTCTAATTAAGGGTTCCAGTCATTTTTTCCAGTTATTTTTTCGGCATTCTAGTCATTTCTTCGGGCCTCGTTTTATCGTCCGGCCCGACCAAGTCTTTTTCGGGCCAAAATTCAATGCCCAACTCGATCTTTTGGACCGGGCTCTAAATCCTATTTCTAATAGTAGAGGTGATAAATATTGCCTCCTTCTATTAGGTAGTCCACCTTTGATTACAAGTTTATGGGGAACTAAAAATTTGTACTGTGCTTGTTCAATTTATTCTCCCTCTCTAGAATAAAAATTTTTGGTCTTTTTGGAGGAGCTTATTCGCATACATAGATCCTTTGCTAATTTTGGCTGATCAAATTTGGGTTAATTTTGAAAAAAGTTTATGTAAATATGTTAAATATTTTGGTTTAGTCTTTTCCTACTTTTTAAATTTATGCCTTTTTATCCTTTCCTAATTAATTTTTAAATATTTTTAAAGGAATTCCTGAGGCTTTAATCCCAGTACAACTTCTTTGGGTCAACCTAGTAACTGATGGTTTGCCAGCAACAGCATTAGGTTTTAATCCTCCCGATTTGGATATTATGGATCGCCAGCCACGTTCAGCCTCTGAATCATTAATTTCTAAATGGCTTTTCTTCCGTTATATGGCTATTGGAAGTAGATTTTTTTAAAAAATTTTTAAAATTAATTTATTTAAATTTAGCCTATGTTGGATGTGCCACAGTTGCTGCATCAATGTGGTGGTTCTGTAAGTTTTTTAAAATAAATTGAAAAATAATTTTGTTTTAAAGTAATCTATGAGGATGGCCCTCAAGTAAGTTATTATCAATTAACACATTGGATGCGTTGTGATATTGAACCTGAAAACTTTGATGACCTTGACTGCTCTGTGTTTATGGATAATCATCCTAATGCTATGGCGCTTTCTGTCTTGGTGACAATTGAAATGTTGAATGCTGTGAATAGGTGAGGAAGAGGGGGATTGTTAAATAGGGCCGAGTTTTTTGTTTTTCATTTCTCTAAAATTTTGTTTAAATTTAGAATCGCAATTAAACGATTCCTAGTTTTTTTCTTAGCCCCAGAATATTAAAAATAATTTTGTCTTACCCTGCTGAAATCTTACCCTGCTCTATAATCGTGCTCTTTGAGATCACACTTTAGAACTTTTTACTAGCCTAAATATTTAATAATTCAAACTCTGTTCATAATAAAAACCGGATTTGAGAATTGATTTAGATCGATATCTCGGAAAATTTCTATAATGGCGGGGGTATAGAAAGTTGATTTTAAAAAGCGAAAACAAAACGGGAAACTGGCACACTCTGCTCTATAATTATGCTCTTTGAGATCTCTCCTCGGTCCTATTACTATTATAATAAGTAGTAAGATCTAAATATTCAAGATTTGGGTAATCTTGCGCTTTACTGGTCCCTATAAAAAATGAGGAAAAAGTGCTAGTTCGACATTTTTGAGGCATGCCATTAGGTAATCGAGCTTACTGAGTCCGAATCTGAGCTTAGAATTTGCTTATTTCGAATCCCGAATTCGACCAAATCGAATTCGGGGTAAGAATTCAGAACTATTAGGCTATCGCTATTCTGACGCATCTCTTCAAACTGAACGAATGATATCAAGATTAATGTGTTTCGACAACTTTAGACTGAGTTATGATCAATTAAATACACGTTTGGTTAGACTTCCGTATATAAATCAGACATCATAACTTAGTCTAAAGATGTCGGAACGTAAAAATTTTGATACCAATCGACTCAGCTCAAAGAGAAGAGTCCGATTAGACATAAAATTTGAAATTTTGAATTTTTACCCCAAAATCCGACTGGTCGAATTCGGGTTCGGGGTTTGAAATAAACAAATTCTAAGCTCAGATTCGGACTCAGCAAGCTCGATTACCTACTGGCATGCCTCAAAGATGTCGAACTAGCACTTTTTCCTCATTTTTTTTCTAGGGACCAGTAAAGCGCAAGATTACCAAGATTTGTTTTAATTAAAAATTCTTTTTAAAAACATTTTAATAAATTATTTTTTTCAGTCTCTCAGAAAATCAATCAATTCTTAAAATGCCTCCTTGGACAAATATCTGGCTTTGTGCAGCTATAGCTTTGTCTATGTCTCTTCACTTCCTTATTCTCTATGTTGACATTATGGCAACAATTTTCCAAATAACTCCTCTCAATTTTGTTGAATGGATGGCCGTATTAAAATTCTCTATACCAGTTATTTTGCTAGATGAAATTTTGAAATTTGTAGCACGGCGAATGGAAATGCATAGCGGTAAAATGATGAAAAAGAAGCTTTAAAAATTTAATTTTTTTAAAGCTTTTGACAAACCCTAAATTTAATTGTTAATTTTATTTTAAAAAAAGGGAAAGGAAAAATATTTTTAAAAAAGATAATTTGGTTGTGGTGCTTAAATTTAACAATATTAATGCTTTATTAATTAATTTATAGTTTTTATTTTAACTGGCTATATTTTTTGCTAACTAAATTAATAATAAGCTGGACTAATTTGGTGTTCATAAAAACTAATTAAAAGTGTTTTCCAAAAAATTATTTTTTAAGAAAATCTGTAACCAAGAACGAAATTTTTTGGAAGTTATTTTTATCAGGGTAAACATTCCAAACCCCCTTAAATTGATATTAAGATCACCACAAGGTTAATCCTTAAGGAAAGATCATTAGTTCTGAGTAGAAACCGGACTGGGAGTGTCGTACGAGAATCGCGATTACTAAAAATTCTCGATCCCGATAAGAGAGCTTTTCGATCAAGATCTCGTCTCGGTCCGGTCTCTAGTAAAAAATTATTTTTTAAGAAAATCTGTAACCAAACCTGAAATTTTTTGGAAGTCATTTCTAGCAGGGTAAACTTTTCAAAACGCCTATAAATTGAGATTAAGATCACCGCAAGGCCTCTATTCCTGAACCAATCTACAATATTATTTTTCTGCAAAGTAATGAAAATCCATTCTCTCAACCCTTTAAAATTGAGATAGGCTTCAAATATTAAAATATAAATTTTGAATCCCAAAAATTTGATAAAAGAGTCATTCCTTTCTCTAAATTTTTTCCTCATTATCCCTTTTTATGTCAAGTAAATAAATATATTTGACATTAATTCAGACCTGGTCATGGATACGGATATGGAAACAGATAATACCAAAATGCCTGCGGATATCCGTCTGTATCCGCCGTAAATATTCGGATACGGATACCAAAATCATTATCCGTGACCAGTCTGCATTAATTGACTTTCCATTTTATTTCCCTTAATTTTTTAAGCAAAAAAAATAATAATTTTTTTTGTTTTAAAAATTTATATCCACATTTATAAATGTGCTTTCTTCTCCTAATATTTAAATAATTTCATTTAATTTTACCCTAAATAAAAAATATTCGTTTCCCTCATATGGACTCTTAAATTTGTATATTTATTTTTTTTGTTGTCCTATTGCCCTGATTAAATATACAAAAATATTTTAATAAAAATGATTTGCTTTGGATTTTTATGTTTGCTTTTGAATTTTTAATATTTTAGCTTTATAATAATTTATTAACCCTAAATTAACTGCTTTGGGCTTTAAAAACTTTAAAATTAAAATTTAAAAATATTTTTTAAACTAAAAGCTCTTCGATCAGAGGTCACACCTTGAGAAAGTAAAATTAAAATATTTAGGTTAGGGCTGTCCGCAATTGACATTCTGCGACTCGCAAGCCAGACTACCAGCTATAACTTTTTTGTACATCGAGGGCTTCGGAATGATATAGAATTATTTGTGTTGGATCAAGCACAAAAAAGTTATAGCCGATCAAAGTCGGCTAGCCCTCAGTTTGCGGTAGTATAACGGAAAAGTACCTATCAAGCTTTAGACTCAATTATAGGGTGATCTATCGTTCACAGTTGGTGGGCAAATGGTGGTGGGCAATTGGTGGGCAATACTCACGCATGTTCATTTTCCTGATTATAATTTAGTTTAGGAATTTTTTTTCGGAGCTTGGGTATTTTTCAGATTAAAAAGAGTATATTTTTGCCCAAATTCAGGGTGTTGACCTCAGATACTTGGAGCACAACCATTTTAATTCTTAATAATTTTTTTCTTCTTTTTTAAGACTTTGAAGACTATAAAAAGAAGCAATGAAAAAGCAACTGAAGTTTAGGAGGAATATACTATTATAATTACGATAATTAAAATTATTTTTAAGGGCTGTGTTTGGGTTAGGGAAGAAATAAATTTTTTCTTTTGTATAAAACACGTATACATATACACGTTCTTATCTTTAATTTTGTGTGCCTCATCCAACAATTTTTATATTTCTTCAAATCGCCGATTCAATAAAAAATAAAAATTTGTTTAAAATTTTACTAAATTTAGTAATTTAAGAGTTGTAGCGTTAGACAGCTTTGATTGATTTTAACTTTTTTTAGCCTGAATGTATATTATATCATTAATAGCCCTAGATAAGCGAATTTTTTTCCAACAAAAAAAACGAGAATCACTCATTAAAAGTGATTATTAGTGTATTTTTAGGAGATAAATTTCCCAAAATAATTAGAACAATAGGAACAAAATAAATGAATAGGAAACAAGAATAGTCCTGATTTTTAAATTTCAATTTTTTTAAATATTAGGATTATTTCGAATTTTATATTTTTACTTTTTTTAAATTGTATTTGTGACCTTCGCGTCATTTTAACGCAAATAAATAAAATAAAATTTGTATTTACATTAAAACATAATCATTCCTGAACTGGCAGGCCGAAGGCTTGTAACTTCTTACTTTCAATATTAGAGCAAAAAAGCCAAAAATTGGCTATATGGAACGATATGGTATAAAATTAATACTCACGCATGTTCAGAGCAGAGGTTTTTTTCACAATTCCGACTTCCGATTTTTCCGAGTTCCTACTTTTAAGCCAGTTCCTATTTCAGCTCTTCCGACACCTCTGACTGTTCCGACCCACCTCAGGTTCACAGTTAATGTGTCTCCATCGTCTAAAAGTCACAAACAGTTGCTTTTTAATTTATTTAATAACAACTATACTTATAACTTTATTCACAAAAATAACATTAATTATATCCTAAATATCAAGTTTAGTTAATTAACAATTTTAACTGCCGAAGCTGGATAATTACAAACAGGTCCTGTGCCTGCATGCCCAGGTAAATACCAATTTGAAGCTCCTGTATCTAAATGATCTTCACTTATTTCTGGTCTAACTTCTCCACAGGCATAAACAACTCTTGTTGAACGATTTTTATAACCAAATATTTTGACATTATTGAAAGAAACTTTGTCGTTATATGGAGCATTTCCGGCTTTAAAATATTATTTGTAATTAAAATACGAGTTAGCATAAATTTAGTCATTGAGATCGAAACGGCGACTTTCTACTGACTCGGACACCTAGGTGTTTAAATTGCAGTAAGCTTGATCTTCCTTTCTTACAAATGCTTCAATAACTAGTACATTATAATATTTCTATCAATTTCTAGAATTTATACATACCGTCTGATTTTTTATCTTACAAGGAACTATCGTTTATTGTGGTGATCAATGACCCCTTATTAGCTAGATGGATCTTCCTTCCCTAACTTCAACCAATATTAAAAAACCAATACCGTAAATCCTCTAACATAGGCCCCCACCTAAAATAAGCCCTCTTTCAAAATAAGCCCCCTCTAGAGGCCGATCGAAAAAATAAGCCCCGGGGCTTTTTTAGAGTATTTACGGTAATTTAATATATGAAAAATTATTTGACTTACATGCAATTACGTGTCCTTTTCCAGTAAAATTTGAATTTGTTATAAAAACAGTTCTTTGTTTAGAATTTTGACTCACTTCATCATTACAAGTCCCACACGACCGCCAAACTTTTTGAAATCCATCCCCACAAAAATTATTAATTATTGTCTTTCCGGGGCCAGACTGTACAAACATTTTATCCAAAGCGTGGAGTCCAGCACCCCCCTCAACTGTGTAAGTAAATGAACGTCTATCAGTTTTTGTAAAGTCTGTTGTTGCATTGAAAGCTGCGGCGTGAGTACAAACACGTTCAAAACTGAATATTTTAGTGGTAAATTTTTTAGGTAGGGGTTGAAATTTTGGGACTAGGCTTTGATAAGGATAGATATTTAGCTGATTTTGAATAGATTAGGGACTAGGTTTGTTAGACTAGGTTTGTTCATTATAGACTAGGTTTGTTAGACGAAGGTTGTTTATTACCGGTTATTAACCGGTACCCTCGGTTTTCGGTTTATTGGCCAGAAACACCGAGTTTCGGTTAGGTTAACCGACTGTGAACAACCCTAGAGAATAGACCATTGTAGTTTGAAGGTAGTTAGCCTTCGGTTAAATTTTGGAGACTTAACCGGTTACTGGCCGCTATCCACGGTTTTAGAGTAATCCAAATTTAAACAACAGTTTTTGGTTTTGAGTTTTGCTCCGGCTTTATTTTGGGGGGATTTTAAAAAATCCACTTATTTATAAAAATTTTCAGTTTTTAAATTTCATAAAAGCGGTTAATTTTTGGAAATAAATGTCAAAATTTCTGGCTTTAAAGCCCTTCGTGTCCAACCCTAATATCAACTAATCAAGTGCTATTATACACGGCAATAATTACTGTAGTATTTACAAAAATAAAACCGACTAGACATTCTTCAAAGTACAACTTCCACTACACCAAATGCCCGAAGATGATTCAGTTCCAATAATTAAATTACTAACAGTCACCCCATTAGATAACCATAATATTGGCGACATTTTCTTACTAAAGTCAATTGTACAGCTTCCCAACTTTGGGGAAGCTATCAGACGGATAAATCCAAAATCTTTGTCTTTAGTTAGGGGTATAGTCTCATCAACAGTTTGGTTCCCCTTTGCCGTTGGAAATTTACATAGATCGCTTTTTATAAGTAAGGGGGATAGATTTAGTAAAATTAAGGGAAATAAAAATTTTAGGTAAAAATGTGGCATTTTTTGAGAATTTTGGAAGAGCAAAATTTATTTGAAATTTATTTGAAATTTATTTGAAATTTATTCAAAAATGCTATTTTATAGGCAATTTTATGTACTTAATATCCATGTCTGTGTCTGAGAGTGTAAAAATTTTTTTAAATATTTGAACAAATTTAATTCAACTTTTATTAAAAAGTGCAATCATAAATAGTACTTTAGATGCTTTAGTTAATAATAAAAATTGTCACATTTTTACCTGTTTAACAATTAAAAGCCACATTTGAACCTATAAAAATTTAAATTTTATTTAACTGTCTGGTGATAAAATTTGTAAATTCTTTTTTGAAAAAATTCTTATAAATAAAATTAACTATAAAAATTTAAATTGTAAATAATTATTGAAGCAAATTTGAAGTATTATTCGAATATAAAATAAAAGAATTTATATAAAGATTAGGGATTAAAGATACAAACTAGAGATGAATAATTTTTAATTTTAAAAACGTGAGCGGAAGGGGTACACCCTAGTGATGTTCGGGAGAAGAAAAAACCCGGGAATCGGGTTTTCCGGAAAAAATTTCCTGACTTAGTCGGGAATTGCCATAGGAGTCGGGATCGGGAGTCCAAAAACTCGGGAAATTTTCCCAACTCGGCAGTCGGGATCGGGATACCCGAACATCACTAGTACACCCAAAACCTACCGCGAGCCCAACCTACCACCAATATATTTTTTGTTGATCAACTTCCCCGGTTCATGGAACAACTTTCACATTTGTTGGAACTTCCGAGTTCCGAGATGTTTTCCTTTCGATTTCCAATGTCCGAAACTTTGATAAAATTTCATATTTCCGCAGTCCCGACTTCCGTCAACTTTGTCAATTTTGTGTTTAAACACTTCCCCAATCATTGTAACTACCTTCCCCGTCCTTGCATATTTTCTTGGTTTCAATAATCTTTTTTTACAATTTTTGTAATATTAAAATTCTGCCTGTGAAAAAGCCTTTTTTTTAATTTTGTCGCCACGTTTCCACAATTGCAAATTATAAGAAATGTGTATGTACATTTAAAAATGTTACTTCCTTCTGATTATTATTACATACATCATTGGAAATAAATTTACGAAAAATATTTTTCTATTTTATTTGTTCAGACAAAATAAACATTCTTATTTAAAGGAAATTAATTTTTAAACACAATGGAATTTAGCTCTTAATTTTCTAAGCTTTTATCAAATTTATTTGGGACGTGGCTTAGGAAGTTTAGAAAATAATCATAAGAAAGAAAATATAAATTAATTGAACATTCAATTTTAAGGAAAAAATATAGGATGATAAAATTGATACGTGTCAAATCGTCATGAGATGTCTAGAATCATTTGTATAAATTAACAAACATTTCTTTGAAAATTATTATTTCTTTAATTTAATTGTTTCTAATCAAATGTTCTTTTTATTAAAATATTTAAATTATTATAATAGGTGAGCTGTAGTAAAACAGCTGGGCGTTAGCTATTTCTCTCCTTTAGTTAGTGCAAAAGGTTAATCGGCGGCTGGGAGCGAACCAGCATCTTCAGGAGACCGGACTGATGTGTTGTTATCTATTTATCCACTACTCCGCCTCGTTCTTAGCTTTAGGAATTAAATAGCTATATGCTTTACACAGGTTTGTATATAAAACTCTGCCTTTATTAGGCGTAGTGTAAACTAGAGTAAGTCCGAGCGGTTCGAGTTACTCGACTCGACCGCTCGGGTTTTTTGCGTAATTACTCGACTCGGAACTCGGAATCATAATACTCGGATTACTCGAGCTCGGAAACTTCCTACTCGACGTACTCGGTTAAAACCGAGTATTTTTATGACCCATCTGCGGCGCAAAAAGGAAGATTTTTAGCTTAAGGATCTTCCAAAATTCTCAAAATTTTTGGCTGCGGCGCTAAAAGAAGAAATTTTGCTCTCTGGCCTTCCAAATTTCTCGAAATTTTTGGCTGCGGCGCTGAAAAAGGAAGATTTGTGTATATCGGAGGATTCAATCAAGCTAAGTGGATTTTAGTGATATCCGGATATTTCAAGGGATCTAAAAGAATAGCGAGGTATCTGGCCTTCTGAAAATTGGTGTTCCTACTTGACCTTCAGAAATTCTCAAAATTTAAGCCAACGACGCGAAAAGAGAGGGATAGAGCAACGTATCTCATGATCACCTTTCGACAATCTATCTAATCCGACGATATCCCAATTAATCTCCCGAATTTCCAAGATTTTGCTCCTAATACACCCAAATCTCACTATAATCGGCCTAAATCCCGCTTAATCCCTTGATATCCATCTCATTCCTCTGTTATCATTCGATATCCTCAATCTACACGAATCCCCGAAATAATATTATCCATTGATGTTCAACCCGGAGCCCGGATTCAACATTGATCGTGTGCATATCATGGAATTTCTGCGGATTAAGAGGGATATAGTCGGATTAAGAAAATAAATGGGATTTGGATGAAGATCTAACGCAATACTGCCAACAAATGCTCAAAACACGGCACTGAGGATGAATAGCCTTTAGTAAAAGTATTGTTTTTATCGAAATTATTTAAAAATACTGTTTTATAAAAAATACTCGATTACTCGACTACTCGAACTCGAACTCGGCCTAAAAAGTTGAGCTCGAGCTCGAACTCGGGTTTTTCAAACTCGGATTACTCGAGCTCGGTTTTTTCCCAATTACTCGGTACTCAACTTACTCTAGTATGTATATTATATTTTCTTGCATACTCCGGTATCTAATTATCACAATAGCCTTTTAAAATGTTATAATGATATATTTATTTGTTAAGAATAATAATGAAGAAAATAATTATTTTATTTTCGATTTTTTTGATCATAAATATTTCTACAACAACATCGGATCCCTTAGAAGATTTGCTTGGAGGTTTACTTGGTGGTATACTTGGAGGAGTACTTGGAACACTTAAAAATCTCCTTAGAAACTTACTCGGATCAACCTTACCTTTAAGTGAAGAAGACCTTCAAGATCTGGCAGAAAAATTAAAGGAACTATCAAGATCAGGGTATACAATATCTTCTGAAGAATTGCTAAAGCGTGCAAAAGAAATAGCTGAAATTAACAGACTAACTGGAGGAGAATGGACAGCTCATTTTAATTTAGAAAGTTTGCTGCCACTGGAAGTTCAAAAGAGACTTTATGGATCATTGACTACTAAAGCGAATAAAGGGAATGATGATGAAGATGGAGCGGATAAAGATGGGCCTCCAAGAGAAAAAAGGCAAGCAAGAAGATCTAAACGGGCAGCATCATGCACCTATAATATCGAATTCGATGCTCGTGATAGATGGCCAAGTTGCAAACCTATCATTAACTATGTTCAAACTCAGGGCCATTGTGGCAGTTGTTGGGCTCATTCAGCAGCTTCTTGTTATACTGATCGTTATTGTATTAACGAAGCAAAAAATCTTCGGAGCACCCCATTCAATGCTAGCTATATATTTTCGGCATATGAAATACTCTCTTGTTCAAAAGAAAATGGGTGTAAAGGAGGCTCGGAAGAAGAAGCATATGGATGGATTAAAAAAAATGGAATATGTACAGGAACTGACTACCAACGTCAGGACGGTTGCAAGCCATATCCTTTTAATCCAGGAACCAACAATCCACAACTGACAGGTTGCTCACAAACTTGCACTAACTCAAAATGGAAAATACCTTATGATACTGATAGAAAACATTATGGCACGTTAAAATTATTGAGAAAATTAACTTAATGTCCTCAATTTGTAGTGACAGACGTCGGCTTTTTGGAAGGAGAAGCTAATATTAAATTTGAACTCAGCAGACGCGGACCTGTATCTGCCTCATTTGACATTTATGAAGATTTTAATCATTACAAAGATGGAGTTTATACTGTAATTTTTATTTATTCTCTATTTATTAAATTATTTTTTATTCAGCACGTATGGGGTGATAAACCTGGAGGGCATGCTGTTGTTATTACCGGATATGGAACTGCTACATGTGATGGGAAAAAAATACCTTTTTGGATTATAAGAAATTCATACAGTATCACTTTTGGAATGGGCGGCTTCTTCTACATGCGTCGTGGAACTAATGAATGTGTTATTGAAAAATACATTTCTTATCCAATTTTCTAAATATATTTTTTCAAAGTATAATATAATTGCGATATGTATAAGTAAAAATTAAAGTGTTAAACTTGTAATAATATGTGATAAAATGATAAGATTCCAACTATATTAAATTAGAGATAAAATTAACTACGGTATGGTCCGATCACTAATATCAACATACATGTTTAAATTTTTCAGTAAGGTTGTCGGATCCGGATATCCGAAGGTTTCTAACTATCCAACACCCTTATTTTGTAGATTTTTAGTAATGTTCGGAATAACTATAAAAGTTTGCTTAGGAAGAAAATGTAAATTTTATTCTAAAAATTTTTAAAAAAATTAACCAAAAATCCATAACATCTTGTTAGTTATTCGCTAAAAAGATCTATTTAAATTTTTAGAAGATCAGATCATCACAAAAAATTTTTTTGAAAAAACGAGTCAACATTTTCCAAAAAGTAATTTTAAAACCCCTTATAGTACATACAATTATTTAAAGGAATACACTTCTTTATTTACTCGTACTATTTAGCAGAGGTGGGTCGGAACAGTCAGTGGAACTCGGAAATGTCGGAACTCGGAAATCAAAATTTTTTTCGGTGATCAGAAATCGGAAGGAAATAACGCCGTAAATCGGAAGTCGGAAATAAAATTAATATTTAAAATTGTAAAGTGGCAAATTATGGTACCTTCTTGAGTGTAATTCGAGGGAGTTAAAGTTCTTTTTGCAACTCTAAAGTCGAATTTGAAGGGATTAAAAGAGATATTGTGGGTGATTCGACGGGATATTAGAAAATTTAAAGAATCCTCCCCTTCAAATTTACCCCCCTATAATTCTCGCTTGCCTCTCGACCTTCCAAAATTCTTAAAATTTTTGTCAGCGCGCAAAAAAAAGAAGTTGTATTTTTTATTTTCACTTTATATTTTCTATAGTAATTGCAGCGAAATAAGGGAATGATATTATACACTGCTCCACAAAATTATAGCGGCACATTTATTTTTCTCAGTTTCCAGGAATTGAAACCGAGAAAAATACCTAAGTTAGCGCTATAATACTCCACTCCCTAATCCACATATCGTAAAACTGTACTAACTACCCTGAGTGATTATTGTTTCGATCTCTCGCTGAAAGGGGTAATTAATAGAGGTTACTTTAGGAAGGCTAATTATAACTATTTTTAAGAGAGTAATTATTGTTTCAACCTTTCGCTGGAGAGGGTAACTAATAAAGGCGGGGTAAGTATTTGAGGGAGGGACGTTAATACAGTTTTTATAGTATATCACTTAATCGCCGACAAATTTTCGGTTTGGTTTAGGTTATCCGAAGAATTTGGTGAAACCGACAACCTTAATAATAAAGATTTTTCTTAAATTTTTCGCCACGTTTCCACAAATGTAAAAAATTATTTTTCTTATTTAATTTTGGTTAGAAAATTTTATAAAAATTTTAAATTATAGGAAATTATAGGCGATGTGTGTACATTAAAAATATTACTTCCTTTGATTATTCATTGGAAATAAATTTACAAAAAATATTTTTCTATTATTTGTTTAAATATAAAATAAACATTTTTATTTAAACAAAATTAGTAATTGTTAAACACAATAGAATTTAGCTCTTAATTCTCTAGGCTCAAAATTTACATGAGACGTGGCTTAGGAAATTTTACAAAATAATAATAAGGAAGTGAACGATACAAAAGAAATTGAAAACATTGTAATCTTCAGCTTTACTGGTCCCTAGAAAAAAATGAAGAAAAAGTGCAAGTTCGACATTTTTGAGGCAAGCCAGTAGGTAATTGAGCTTGCTGAGTCCGAATCTCAGCTTAGAATTTGATTATTTCGAACCCCGGACCCGAATTCGACCATGTCAAACATGGGGTAAAAATTCAAAATTTCAAATTTTATGTCTAATCGGACTCGGTTCTTCGAGCTGAGTTGATTGGTATCAAAATTATTACGTTTCGACATCTTTAGACTAAGTTATGGTGTCTGATTTATATACGGAAGTCCAATCAAGTGTGTATTTAATTGATCTTAACTCAGTCCAAAGTAGTCGAAACACATTAAATTTTGATCTCATTCGACTCAGCTTAAATTGATGCGTAGAATAGCAAAATAGCCTAATAGTTTCGAATTTTTACCCCAAATACGACTTGGTCGAATTCGTGTCCGGGGTTCGAAATAAACAAATTCTAAGCCCATATTCGAACTCAGCACACTCGATTACCTACTGGCAGACCTCAAAAATATCCAAAAAATAATTCTACCACATTTTTTTCAAGGGACCAGTAAAGCTGAAGATTACCGAAAACATTAAATTTTAAGCAAAAAATATAGAAAATGATTTGTTAAAATTGATACGTGTTAAATCGTCAGTACATAGACGTGTTTAGAATCATTTGTATAAATTAACAACCGTTTTTCTTGAAAATTTATTATTTCCTTAATTTTATTTTTGTAATCAAATCTTTTTATTAAAATATTTAAATTATTATAATTAGAAGTGCTCGAAATTCCGAGTTCCGAATTTTGAGCCATTTCCTATTTCCGACAGTTCCGACACCGCCATTTCCGACCCACCTCTGGGGCCTATGCAAATTAGTACTAGAGTCCGACATTTGGTCAATGATGGTCAGTTAGTGAGTTAAATGTCGGACTCTAGTCACAAATATGACACGTCATATCTGAGATATGATCTAATTTGCAGAGGCCCCTGGTCATAATGGATGAACCCAATATCAGTCCAAATACTTGGATATATCAATATCCAACCAAATCAACAGATATTCCTTAGATCCCTCATAATCCACAGAAATTGTTCCAATAACAGGTGAAGTTGTTTCAAGGACGGGAGTTGTTCCGAGGATGCGGAATGTTCATCCGTGAAAGGAAGTTAAATGTTTTAATAATTTTGTTAGGAATAATAATGAGGAAAATAACTATTATATTAGCAATTTTTTTAATCTTAAATATTTCTACAACAACATCGGCGGATCAACTGGAGAACTTGATTAAACTTTTACCTAGAGATATTTTTGGACTAATAACTAACTTGGTCATAAATTTACTTAGAGGATTACTCGGCCCAAGATTACCCTTAAGTGATGCTGAACTAACGGAGCTGACGGAAACATTGAAAGAGCTATCAAAACATGGATATTCAATAAGCCAAGAAGACTTATTGAGGATTGCACAAAGTGTAGCTGAAATTGCCACACTAACTGGTGGAGAATGGACAGCAAAATTGAATTTAGAAGCTCTGCTGCCAGAAAAAGTTCAGAAGTTACGTAATGGAGCATTGAATGTCGGAACAAATGGAGGGAATGAAATTGAAGATGAACCTCCTAGAGATAAAAGAGAAGTTGGAAGAGCTAAAAGGGCAGTATCATGCACCTATAATATCGAATTTGATGCTCGCACAAAATGGCCGGCCTGTAAATCTATCATTAACTATGTTCAAGATCAGGGCGAATGTGGTAGTTGTTGGGCTCATTCAGTAGCTTCTTGTTTCACTGATCTTTATTGTATTGATCAGTCAAAAAATAATCGGAGCATCCCAAAAACGCCATTTTCGGCATATGATTTACTCTCATGTTCACAGCCAGATGGGTGTAACGGAGGGGTGGTGGAAGATGCATGGAAATGGGTAGAAAAAAACGGAATATGTACAGGAACTGACTTCCCTCGTAAGAGCGGTTGCAAGCCATATCCTTTTGCTCCATGGAACAATGATCCAAAACTGAAAGGTTGCTCAAAAAATTGCACTAACTCAAAATGGAAAATAACTTATCCTAATGATAGAAAACACCATGGCACGTTAAAAATTATTGAGAAAATTAATTTAATTTCCTCAATTTCCAGTGAAATCAGTCAGCACTAAGGGAGGAGAAGCTAATATTAAAGAGCAACTCAAAAAATTCGGACCTGTATCTGCTGGCTTTTACGTTTATGAAGATTTTAACGCTTACAAGGACGGAGTTTACTATGTATTTTTATTTATTCACTATACATTAAATTATTTTTCGTTCAGAATGTAAAGGGTAAAGAGCTCGGAGGGCATGCTGTTGTTATTACCGGATATGGGACTGCTACATGTGGTGGGAAGAAAATACCTTTTTGGATTATAAGAAATTCATGGGGTCCCAAATGGGGAAAGGGCGGCTTCTTCTACATGCGTCGTGGAACTAATGAATGTGAAATTGAAAAGCATATTTCTTATGGAGGTTTTTGAAGTTTTTGGAATATTTGTATATGAATATTATAAGAAAAAATATTTTTCAAAGTACATATGTATAATAATTACGAGTAAACCCCAACCTACCGCGAGCCCAACCTACCGCCGAGGCTATAATCTTAAAAAATAAAAATTTTTCCTAAAATTTTTCCTTTCCAAGGGCAGTGCTACGAGTTGTAGCTTTGTTACTGTACTACATCTAGGGGTATTTAAAATCCAGAAATTAAGTTTAAAAACCCCTATATGTAGTCCAATTATTCAAAGGAATACTCTTCTTAATTACTCCTAATATTTGGATCGAATACAAGAACTATTATGTATTGTAAGGATGATTCACCTATAACTTTTAAAACGCTTAAGCGAGGATTAAACGATCTAAAGGATAGTGGTAGAGCTCCCGCAGTGGTAGAGCTCCCGTATGCGGTGAGCGAACGCGCCTAGCAATGGTGTACGGAATTTTCGTCTCTGGAAATTTCGTCTCCAAGACTTTTCGGAACTTTCGTCTCCAACATTTTCGGAATTTTCGTCTCCAGCGGAATATTCGTCATTAAGGAAATAATCGGAATTTTCGTCTCCGCAATTTTCGTCTCCGCTAGGAATTTTCGTCTCCAGAGGAAAATTACTCGTTGACGGACCAGAGGAAAAATGTGTCCCGTCAACGGGGGATGATGTTCCGTCAACTGGGATGTTGTTCCATTAACGGGGAATGTTGTTCCGTTAACGGGGGATGTTGTTCCATCAACAGGTAATTTTCCTCTGGAGACGAAAATTCCTAACGGAGACGAAAATCGCGGAGACGAATATTCCGTTTATTTCCGTGGAGACGAATATTCCGCTGGAGACGAAAATTCCGAAAATGTTGGAGACGAAAGTTCCGAAAAGTCTTGGAGACGAAATTTCCACAGACGAAAATTCCGGCACCCCTAGCAATAACTACGAGGAGGTCGCAGGTTCAAACTCTACCCGGTGGCTAAGCTTTTGCTAAACTCTTTCTCTAAAAATACAGATTAACTAAATTTACTTTAAAATTATACATAATGTACATTTAACAATCTAAAATTTCATTAAAAATCTATCATGGTCCATTACGACTATCACAATTGCCATCGTTATGTTCCTCAATTTTAACACCCAATTCTCTACACATAATAGGTGCTTGACACTCTTTGATGGGACACTTCAAGTATTTTGTTTCTCCTTCTTTTTTCGTTTTTCCTTTTCCAATCCATTCATTTAAACAATTTATATGGAAAATATGTCCACAATAAAGTTTTGTTATCGGTTTATTTACATTTTCTAATAATTCCTTACAATGAGGGCATTTTTTGTTGGATATTTTTAATATGGATTGAAGTGAAATCCGTCGGTGAGTAGTCATTAAACGATTAGCTATTTCATCCTTAAAATTTAAGTACATACATAAAATTAATTAGCTCCATCATTAACATTATTACACTTTATACTTATTATTGTAAGGCTTAAAGGTATAATACTTGAGAAACTAGTAAAACCCCGCCTAGAGAGAAGGTGCATTTAAGCCGTAGGAGAATAGGGAAAAGCAGATTAGTTGGTGTTCATTCCAACTAGTTATCAATCGAGCATTGGCCCTAGTGTTCGATCGGATTTAAGCCTGATCAACCAATATCATTCACATAGGGAAAATGAGGAAAACACAGCGACGCCAAACCCGCGACGTAGGGTCAACTCGGCGCTGCCGCTAACCTGGTCACCTAACCAAGTTCTTATAGTGCCGGTTGCTTGTGTTATCTCTGGAAATCCCCTCTAACATTTATACTTATTGTTAGGGTTGGGCAAAATAAGCACGGATTATATGCACGATATGCAATTAGGTATGTTTAGGTAATTTATATCAAGGCACGTATCGGAAAAATGATAAGTGTAAGTATCAAAAAAAAGTTTTAATTTTGACCCAGTCTATCCATCTTTACTAAGGTTGGATTTTTCGAACCAGGTCTACGTTCAAGTCATTTTTTCGGGTCTCGTTTTTATCGAACCGGGCACTCCGACCGAACGAGGTCGTTTGCCCGAACCGGGCCTCCAACCCTAATCTTTACTAAAATAAACCAAAAAAAATTTACCAGATTTGGTTTAATTGCTATTTCATAGTTTTGCCCATTAACTTTTTCATTTTTTTCTGAAAAATTTTTTCCCTTTAAAATTATGGGTTTTTTAATTAACTTTCGACATGTTGGACATATAAAATGCTGGTTTTCTTTAATATTGTCTCCAATACATTTAACATTATTTAATAAACATTCTTCGTGGAATACATGTCCACATCCAATCATTACAATTACAGGGGTTGTTTTATCCTTCTTGAAAAAGCCTTCTAAACATATTGGGCATCCATCATTTTGATTTGAAATTTGGTTTAAATCAACTCGATAATTTGGCACACTTTGTGCTATGAGCTTAGCTATTTTCTTCTAAAAATTGAAAATTTACTTTTTGAGTGAAAAAATGATTACTCAGGGTAATTATTGCGTTAACTAGAGCTAGGAAATTCGTTACGTACCGTATTCTGTATCGTAATACCGAAAAATACAGAGTTTAAAGCATATAGCTATTTAATTCCTAAAATTAAGCATGAGGCGGAGTGGTGTAAATGGCTAACACATCAGTCCGGTTTACTGAAGATGCTGGTTCGCTCCCTGCCGCTGAATAACCTAGTGCACTAGCTAGAGGAGAGAAATAGATATCTCCCAGCTGCTTTACTAGCGGAATACCGTCGCTAATCAGGAGGCCATTCAAACGGAGGGAGTCGTTCAAATACAGAGGGCCATTCTAATAGAGGAAATACGGTAGTTATTAGGTTCATCAATCCCCAGTGTGTATCTACTGGCACCAAAAATCACAAAAATTTGCTCTCAAATTTTTTTAATTCGATAAAATATTAAAAATTAGCTTTATTAGGCAAATTTAATTATTCAACCAATTATTTTTCAATTTTCCCCCCAATCTGTCCCCCAATTTCTAATAAATTTTTTTCAATGTTCAATTAAAAAAACTTACCCGAGCAAGTAGTTTACTTTTATTTTCTTCTTTCTTATCTTTAATTTTTTCAAATTTCAATCCCTTACAACTAATTATGTAGTCAGATACATGCTCAATAACTTTATCAATACTCTTATCCATTCCTTCTATTTCTTTTTGAATTTCTTTTGTTCTTCCTTCAATTAAAAGTATTTCTTGAAGAAATATATTTAACTGGAAATTTTAATTGAGTTTAAATTTATGTATATATTAATTTTAAAAATTTTAAAATGCTCTGTTAGGGTGGGATGAGTTATTATAGCACCTTAGTCATTTCCAATCAATCTCCTGTGTAGGGATATCACTATAGTATTAAAGCCAGTATCAGCGGTGGTCTAATCGAATAATACTCGCCAAGCTAGTTCTTAATACCCTTCGCTATTCCAGCCTCAGTCCACCTTCACCTACATTGTATAAAATGTTATTATTATGCTCGTCGACTTTGGGCCTATTTCTCCCCTCCACAGATTCTGCGGATAGGATTCTGTGCACAGAACACAGAATCTGTGGAGGGGAGAAATAGGCCCCTTAACAAATCTCAGGACAACCTTCAGACAACAGTAGGCGCTTCTATGTGCCCCCTTAGAATGAGACTACAAATTATAAATTCCCGTTTTTCTCACTTTTTTCTACAAACCTTATCTACATTTTCAGTTGCATCCAAATAAAATGTTGCAAATTTAAGAATAAACAAAATTAACATAATTAATTTAAATGTAATAAACATTGTTGAATTTTTGGGTAATTTGACGGGAAATTTTTTTTGTTTTTTAGGAATTAACAAAAATTATACATATAGTTGATGCGGGATTCCGTTTTACGACGATTTTTTAAAATTTCCGACAAATTAAAATTTGAATAAAATTAAAAGGGAGGGAGAAGCTTTTTTAAATTCTCCTTAAAAAGGAGAGAGAGGGCAGTCAAAATTTTCCTCTCGACAACCCTTTGACTATGACTGAATGTCTAGACTAGACAAGAGTTGTTTATTAATGGAAGGCTGCCAAAAAAATTTTTTTATAGATTCTCTCTATAAGTCAATTTATCTACACCCTTCAGAAAATTGCTTTCTCTATAAAAATCCCTCCATCCCCCCCCTCTATAAATCTCCATCCCCCCCTCTCTCCCTCCCATATCCCCCCTCCATCACCTCGTCTAATATGCCCAATTAAAAATTTCTTTTACGTCTTATTATTTTTACCCCCTCTTTTTTTCAGACGCTATTTTTTATTTAAAATTTTTTCACGAGAATGTGTTTTGTAGTTTAATTAAAATTAAATTGAGTTTTTAAATTTGTTTTTATTTATATTTTTGACTGTTTGAGTAACTATATTTCAATTTCTGTCTAATATAGTAGTTAACAGATAAAGAGGTTCCCCGAAAGTAAAAAGTTCCTCCCAATCTGCAGGACAGACTTTAAAAAATTTTCAAAGTTTGGTATTGAAAGTCAAAGTTTAGGCTTCAAAGTTTGGTATTTTTGAAGCGAAATCAGTCTTGGTTAACTATGTTTTATTATCTCCAAGACCCTTTCAATATCAGTCCTGAGAATTTTTAAATTAGGAATCGGTTAATTTGGCTATTTAACAAAGACAAACTGGCACAAAAATTCCCTAATTATCGATAATTTTTGGTCCTTCCCCGAAAGAAAAAAGTTATTATGTATAGGGCTTCAAAGTTTGGTATTTTTGAAACGGCTAATTCCCTCTTATTTTTCATATTAAAGAAAATGAGTCGTTTCACCCTCAATTTTAAAGAAAAAAACATACCAAAAATAATTTACTTGTATATATTCAACAGAATATAGCGTAGAAAATTAAAATAAACTTAAACTTCATCTTTTATTTATTTCTATTTTTTATTTTCATTCCTCCCTTCATTTTTCTTCATCTTCGGCATGGTAATAATCTCTTGCATGTTCCTTGAAATAATCTTTTGGTGATTTAAGATCAATTGTGTCATCTCCTTCCTCCCAATCTGCGGGGCAGACTTTAAAAAAATTTTTTTTAATTTTAAAATAATTTTTCAAACCTTCTCCGTGTGCTTCAAAATATTTAAGAGCACTTAAAACTCGATAAGCTTCATCAACACTTCGACCAATTGGTAAATCATTAACAAGAGTATGACGAATTAATCCTTTTTGGTCAATTATAAAGAGTCCACTTTAAAAAAATATAAATTAATTTATTTAAAAATTAGGATAGTTCATGACCGGTTAATTTTCGCCAATTTCCAAGCTCAAAAGGAGAAATTTTAAAAACATTTGAGCCGCCATCAACAACGAAAAATTAACCGGTCGTGAACAAATATTTAAAAATAAATTCTAAAAAATAATGTTTTTCCCTTTTTTCCCTAGATCCTGGAGAACTTTTTTAATTTAAAACGACCCAAACTGGACGATTTTTCTTCCTTATTTAGAACAAAGAACAAATTTTTGTAAATTATAGTAGAATTTAGCTTTGGATTAAATGGATATATTTATTAAACGATTCGATCTATTCATACGGCCAATCCGGTGCCCGTTTTTTCTTCCAAATGAATCCGGCTAGGGATTCGAACCCTAGCAAACATTTAATAGTTTGAATTCGAACTCTCCGAAGCTTTTTCCAAAAAATTATAATAAAAAAACCGATAAGGAATTCCTGTAGATTTGTCCAAAACACCAAAATCAGTAGCAATTTGTTTGTTATAATCGCTAAGTATAGGTATTTCCATCTTTCCAAGCCCTCCATTTTCACGTTTAGTATTTACCCAAGCCAAATGAGAAAAATGAGAATCACAAGAACAAGCAATTAATTCAGCCCCCAAATCTTGAAATTCTTCACATCTCTCACTGAAGGCAATAATCTTTTGAAAAAAAAATAAATTTTAAAAACAATTTTTAAAATTTAAAAAGAAAAACCTCCGTTGGACAGACAAAAGTAAAATCTAGCTAAAATTTTAAAATTAGTTAAAAGAAATTAAATTAAAAATCAAAACCGGATAAAAGAAAAATATCAGCCATTTGCCAGCATAATTAATATCTTTAAAAAAATAATTAAATAATTTTTTTATTTTTTATTCAGCTTTGGAGACATAAACGGTCTCTCTCCAAAGAGGAGGGCAGATAACTTTTTAAAGTCTTCCAACTCGAAAATGCTCAGAGATGGGACGGAGCAAGAAAAATTAAATTTTTGACGGTGGGAAAAAGTAAAGGCTTCATTTACTCAAAAGCTAACGATAAAGGAAGTAATAGGAAGATGAGTCCTCATTTCCTAGGTTTAGGGGTGACAATATAGCTTGACTATGTTTGGAGGATCGAATCGAACATCGCATATTTGACCCGACAAAATAAAAGCCAGGCTTCAGAGACATAAACGATCACCAAAGAGGAGGGCGGAAAATTTTCCCTTAAAGTCTTCCAACTCGAAAAAGTTAGCCATACTTATCATATCAAGGAAAGGTTGCGAGGTGTCCGACCTGAAAACGGTTGAGATCGGGCTCACTCGACAGAGAATGTGCCCTTTCTAGGAGGATTTTGTGCCGTTTTTGCCCGTTTTTTCTGTCCAATTTATGGCCCTCCAAAGTCCCAAAATTTAACAATTTTACATAAAATTCAACCAATTACTCTTCAAATCTCTAGAGTCTTCCCTCAAAAATAGATCTCTCACAAAAATAATAACAAGATAGCCCCTTAAAAATTCTTATTTAAAAATTTACCCGCAGATTTATCGTCATAAGCAATAGTCTTAATTTCTCTATTAACAACCGCTTTTCCCTTTAAAAAAGGATAAATTTAATTTAAAAAAAATCAAAAAAACCAAAAATTTCGGCACAGCATTTCCAGGTCCCAAAGGACGTTTATCTGCCTCAAAACGAATTGCCGAGGTAGAAAAAGCTTGAAGAGAAGATTTTTGGAAAGAATTTAAAGTTGAAGAAACCAATTTTGTCATCATAGAAGGCTTAAAATTTTAAAAAAACTGGAAGTATGATTTTAAAAAAAACCTTAACATTTCGAAGAATCGTTGGCAACAAATTTGTTGGTAACATACTACTCAATTAAAATCAAAAAAAAATTTAAATTTTTTTAAATTTCTAAAATTAACAATAAATTTAAAAAAATTTACCTATTTTATTAAATTAGGTAAAATGTATTTAGAATTTTCAAGCGAAAAATTGCCCAATTAGAATGAGAAAAAAAGGCCTGGGAGAATAAGGAAAATCTTATTTTCAAAGTTGTTGGAGACGCAAAACAATTAGTAAGCATAAATATTGGGACACGCCCAAGTAGGCGCGCGGCCAAGTAGGCGTAAAGCCATAACTTGCTAGAAAATTTCTGACCCTTATCAATTTTGATACCAATCTCTTTAGCTCGACAAGAGGAATCGTTTAATACTAAATTTTGTAAGATTCGGAAATTTTCTAGCAAGTTATGGCTTTGCGCCTACTTAGCCGCGCACCTACTTGGGCCGTACCCATAAATATTTTATGGGACACGCCCAACTATGCGCGGGCCAACTAGGCGCGACCGACTAGGCGCAAGGCCGATTAGGGACAAGCTTTTTAATAAGTATAAGTGCAGTAAAATCAATCTGAATGATTATGACAATCTATCTGATAAATATGTCATCTCATCTATGATTTTTTATCATGTACCTGATTCGGGGAAACCCACAGATTTTCCAGCGAAGATTCCGTTGGTCATAACTTGTTCAGAATCATTCAGTCAAGCTCTTGTCGTTCGTAAAGTTCTTGACGTAAAATTCGTGCCATTGATGGTTGGTTAGCCGGGTTTGCCAATTAAAATTAATAGTGTACAGTTAGACGGCTTGTGGTCGCTGTACTTGCTCAACTAGTAGTCGTTTGTTCTGCTGGGAATGTGGGTCTTGTCGACGGCTGATCCTTTTGGCGCAGACGGCTGATCCTTTCTGTGCTGCTTTGTAGGTTATGCAGTCCCAATCCGTGATGTTTTTGCCGTTGGTGTGGTCACGTATAATTAATCCTCTTGTTTTTGTAAAAACAACCAAATTTTGTAAAGTGAAGTAACTCAAGTGGTTGTATCCCATTTTCCAAGGGATAAATCCTCGACGCTTTTTGTTTTTGTAAAAACAACCAAATTTTGTAAAGTGAAATAACTCAAGCGGATGTATCCCATTTTCCAAGGGATAAATCCTCGACGCTGACAGGATTGTTGTGAAGTTCCACGGATTTCACAAATTGTCGTAGTACAGGGAGACGTGGTTCCTTTATTGGTTTTCAACTTTTGGACTTACATATTCTTGAATGCCAGGTACTTGATTTAGACTTCGATCTTTTTAACTTAATTAGACTTCGATCTTTTTAACTTAACACAAAAAATATATATGTTAAGTTAGTAAATACCATTCAAAACTCAGTACAATGTTTTCAATAATTCCCTGAATTCCTTGGACTTATTAATTTTCATAGATTCTAAAGAAAGACAATTCCAATCTTTTACTATTCTGTGGAAGAAATTCCTGACTTTTAGTCGTGTGACTTCTTACTCTTAGTAGATATGGCCTAGTAAAGATCTATTTGAAAAGACAAAGCATTTTTTAGGATTTAAACATGTCAACCCCTTGATTATATTGTTGTTGCAGCCCGACTGAAGATGGGCTGATTCTGCAAAATAATAAAAGAAGGAATTAATTAATATAAAAAATAAAATTAAATAAAATTTTGCAAAGAAGAGAGGCAAAGGATTAAATAAAAAACTAAAAAAGGAATGCGCCACACAAACTTCATTCACGTGCATTCCCGCGACTGAAGTTTGTGTGGGCAATTTTACCCATCTCGTTTGTTTGTTTTATTATCTTTTCACCCCTCTCTCCCTTTTCTCTAATTTTAAAATTAAATTTTTCTTCTTTGAAAGTTTTGCTGGAATTTTCTATCCAGCCAAACTTTTCTTATCATTGTTTGCACAGCTACCTATTTCATCATTTTTCACCTTAACTTTCTATTAAATTTTTTGCCATTGGCCAAAAACCAGGGCCAATGGACTGCTTTAAAAGCCCCTCCCCAAACCCCCAAATTATTGTCTTCTCCAGTTCATTCTTCAAAAACACCTCCTTCAAAAAGCCTTCTTCTACCTTTTACAGCAACTGTTAATTTTAATTTAAATTGAAATAAATATTTTAAATAATTTTAATTTATTCTTTAAATTATTCATCCAAAGCTTGGTTGGTTACAACATTAAGTGGGGGCTCAGAACAAAAGAAACCAGGACTCAACAACAACTACAAACAAAATTTAATTTGTTGGACTCATCAGTGTTCAACTCACCTGCCGAATCAACTAAAGTGTTCATCGTCCGTGAACGACAACAAAAAGTGCGAAGCAAACTTGTGCAGCAGACGTTCAAATCTACACCAAATCGGATCAACTCGGATCAAAAAGGTGTGGGGAAGATTTATTAATAAAATTTAAATTTTATTCGAGAACTAATCGGGTTTCTATACTCCGACTTAGTTCAAAATTTATATTGTTCAATTACTTGTCTCTGAACAACTAATTGAGTCAATATCACCTCGAGGGAATCAAATAAGGTTCTCATCTTCGGCAGTATCCAAGGTTCCTTTAATTTATTTGCGAAGTCCTAAAGGCAATTTAAAAAATAATGGCATCGCCAATCAAAACAACAATTGTTAATGCAATCAGAGCATTAGCAAAAACTAAATCAAAAGAAGAATGGGTTGACAATATCAAAGAAGGAGACTCCAACCAAATAAAGGCAATAAAACTAGAGGCGCAATTCAAGCGATTAGAAGAAGAAATAAATAAAGCCGAAGCGAATATTGAAGACATCAGATTATCCCTTTCATCATGGACTGACCTTCTGCGCAAAATACCATCTGATGAACGCTCAGCGGCAAATGACGAATATGAGGCCTTCCAGAAGACACACAAATTGGAAGCGTCAATGGAGGCAATTGATACTATGCTCCGACAACTAAAAGACTTCAAAGATGATGTCTCAATCAAAGCAAAGGTCGCTATGGCAAAAAGCGACAAAGAATTAAAGGAAGAAGAAATTAAACATTCCCAGAAGATGCAGTCGACTCCAGCTCAATCAAGTGGAACGCCTCAAACAGCAGCAACTACAATTTCATCGGTCTATCAATTGCCGACACTACAAATCAAACCCTTCAATGGAGCTCGAAAGGACTGGGTAGAATTCTATGAATCATTCAAATGCGCAGTGGACTCTGGAAATGGCTCAGACGTGGAAAAACTTACCTTGCTGCGCAACTTAGTTGATGGAGAAGCAAAGGAATTAATTGCTGGATTCAGGCTCGAGGCAAAGAGTTACAAAGAAGCTCTACAAATGCTTAAAGACAACTATGGAGACAAAGACGCCTACATTAGAAGCCTTCACACAAGGCTAACAAATCTCAAGGCATGTGTAACACTGGGAGATGTTCGGAGATTCAGCATCGAACTGGAACGACTGGCTCGTGAATTACAAAATTCCGGCGAGGACATCGAAGGTCCGTCAGTTTATCTCGCCTTGGAAAAGAAGCTCAACAAGCCCTTCTTACGGACTATATTGTCAAAAAGGTCCGAAGGCAACAACTGGTCAACCACTCAATTCAGAGAAGCTTTACGAGAAGCAATTCAAAAAGAAATGGCAATCCAAGAGGTCATGAATGAATATGAGCGAGAAGTGCCAAGAAGACCCAATCGAATGAGCTTTCAACCAACTCAAAGAGGAAATCAATTTCAAAGAAGATCGGCACCAAATCAAAACCAGAGGCAAGATTTTACTTACGCAACTTTAGCACAGGGACAACAAATAAAGCCGAATCCAATCAAAAGAAGCTCATCAAGAAGGCAGAGAATTTCGGCAACAAATCAAAATATGGACAGACAACCTCAAATGACTTGGAAATGTACATTCTGTGACGAGCAACACTTCAATGACAGATGTGTCAAATACAGCACACCACAAGAGAGACTGACGAGAGCCAAGGAAAAGAAATTGTGTACCAGATGTCTGCGAAAGGTACACACAAGCTTCAACTGTCCAAAACCTTCAATGTGCTTCCACTGCAAAAGGATGCACCCATCTGCTCTATGCTTTGCAAAGATGCAGAATCGATATGCCCAAAGGCAGGAAAATGTTCAACCTTCCAAGCCTGGCGTTCAAAATTTAATCAACAATCGGCAAACTGAGCAAGCAAACGCTGTGAAAGAAGAAGGCTCGAAATCTGTGCTGATGACCTTGCCAGCAATTGTGTGCAATCCTAAACGTCCACAACAAAAAGAAGAGGCTCTTATTTTCTTGGATGCTGGAAGTCAACGCTCCTTTATATCGGCAAAATTGGCCAACAAACTGCAACTACCGATCGTCTCCAAAGAAAAATGCCATTTAACCAGTTTTGGAGACAGATGTTCGAAAACCTATGACAGCGACTTGGTGCGACTCAACATATATTGTGCCGATGGCCAGAAATTGAGCGTTGTTTTGAATAAATTGGGATTTTTGGTCAATCCCTTGCCCTGCTTCAACGTGCGCGAAATTGATCCAATTGACCTACAACGTGAAAGAATTACACCAAGTTCCTGCAAGCAACCGGATATTTTGCTGGGAGTGGACTTGTGGCACGAACTCAACATTCAACAACTTAAAAAACTACCAAGTGGCTTCACAATTAGCGACTCAAAGCTAGGAAAAATTCTGAGTGGAGCCGGCCAAATGGACGAAGGATTTGCAACACATACAATCTACGCAGCTTCTGTTCAAGTGAACGTGGTAATCACAGAAGAAAGGCCTTGCATTGCTTGCTTCACTAATGTTAAAGAAAATAATGATTGGCCTACCAAAACTGAATGGCCTGCAGCTGGCACATGCACTCATCCAACCGAACAGAAGAAAATTTCAAATGAAGAGAATATATTAATCAGCAATACATTGGACCAGAATAAATCAATAAAAGAAGAAAATACAGCAAAATTGCGAATTATTATGGATGCTTATGCGAATTCTCCAAATCAACGAAGTATTCCTTCATTGAAGAATTATCTACACATCGGCTCACTCTTGCTCAAAAAACTTTTTGGAATTTTACTGCGCTACCATTTAATGGACCGCGTGATACTTGCGAAAACATTTTTACTCGAAGATGAGAATCTGATTCCACGATCATTGGGAAAAGCAGCTGAGATCGTGGAACTGATTCACGGCAGGAACAATATTATTAGGACAGCTAAAATTTTAATAAATGGAAAAATTTTAAAAAGAAGTATTAATCAACTTTTTCGTTTAGAAGTTCAACCCGAAGTCGAAACTGTTCACGTTATGGCAACAATTGAAACTAGCAAACCTATTGGCAACATTAATTCAAATATGGAAATGAAACAACGCAAACGAAAGCATGACGAAGATCAACACAAGGTTTTACAATTCCCGAAATTGGCTCCTGGCTTTACAATACCAAAAAGAAAAATACTCAAACCAAAACGAATGTCCATTGCCGGCATGAATATGCTCTACAAAAGCCTGGGAGGAAATAAATACTCGTTAGAGGACCAAGAAGTTATTCGCCAAAAAATTGCTCTGGCTCCAAAATTATCGGAAGAAGAAAGAAAAGAAAAAGAAGAAAAAATGAAAAATGAAGCTTTGGAAAAATATAAAATTGAATTTAAGAAAAGATGTGAGCGAGGCGACAAATGGTACAATACTTTGGAAGCAAATGTTTCAATTACAACAGAGCCTTGGGACAAAACAATAAAAACTTGTGAAAATTTGGAAATTAAAAGAGCAGCACAAAATGCCGCTCGGGAGGAGCGAGGGATTCAATTAAATGAATTTCTTCAAAAAATTTCAGACATTCAAACGCCGGCACCAAAAGAACAAAATGTTTTCTATTACAATGTGCTCCACGAATGTAAAGGAGAACTTCACAAAGATTGCAAACCTGATGAGCGTCTTGGAGAAAATGCCGAGCAACGACCAATGTTCAATCGTCTGATAATCCCACCGCTGTACTGTCTCCTTCATATCTTTGCGTATGAATGGCTTACATGACAACACAGAGATCCGACTTATTGGCAAGAATGTTCTGAAAAACTATGGGAAATCAAGGACGACGTCAACAACTTCCTACTACAATTTTGGCTATTAATACAATGGGAACATACAACAGCATTTTTGGACAAATATTTGGAAGATTCAATAAAAATACAATTGAAGAAGTGCAAGGTTCTAAAGAAAATTTACAACAGTGCGCAATATGGCCCAATCAAATTGGAAACACCTGAAATGGACTATGGCATACCCTTTTTGGAAAGATGGCTCAGCATCATTAACGACAAAACTGGAAAAATTTTGACCCGACTTCGGCGCAAGGAATTTCAATTGTCGTTGCAAAAAAGATTCCGAGAAATTGAATTACCTCCCCTCTATTTGGTGGACAGAGAAGTAATTGTTGCCGCCGATACTTCATTGGACTCAATCAACACATGGTCTACAGACAGGAAACTAATACACCACGCACCTTTTGGATCAAAACCTTTGCAATATATGTGCTTCGTTGGAGAAAAAGTTAAAGAATTAATAATAATCACCAAATCAGATGAAACAACGGCACGAGCGATTGACAGAACCTTGGAATTCTTCGCAGATATGGAATTGAACATTCGGACTACTCTAAGTCTGGCCGAATCAAGCAACAAAAATAAACAAATAAAAATGGCAACACAATTCCACAATTTGGCCGAAACTTATGGCACTGGATTTTACAAATGGAACGGCAGTGCAAAAGAATTAAAGAAGATCAAAGAAAAATCAGAGGAAACTAAAACTACACAGCAAAATAAAGAAGTAATAATTATTCACAAACAAAATTCTAATCCTCTGAAAAATATACCTTGTGTGCTTCATCGGAAAGGAAAATCTCCACCTCCACGAAAACCTCAACAATCCATGGAAAAACTGCGAAAAAACTTCATGACACTGCCAACCCGAGCATATGGAACATATTACATGGCATTGATACTATTATGCTCGATCGTGTCAACTTTTACACAACCAATTGGCAGTCCTCTGTTAATCCCAATCCAAAAAAGAAGTGAATTTTCTACTCCAACGCAACTAATGGAATTTAATGACAACAGAACGCCAAAAAGAATTCATGTAACGGCATCACCTCGCCTAAAGGAAAAATTTAAAGAAATTAATAAAATGGCTTCAACGACAACGACTCCGATACCACCAAAGCCTGTCAAATTAAAATGGTTAATTGAGAAGCAGTCAACACTTTTAAAACCAACTTCTCCAATCGAAAAATTACCCGAAGTAAGTCAAATTAAAATTGAAAAACAAAGGGCATTCGACACCTATGTACAACACAATAAACCAAACACGATCCCGGCAAATATTCCGGCTCCTACAATTGTTCAAAAACGGGAAAGTGTTCCAAACAACGATTTACCAGCTTTTTGGTGCGCTCATGCTCCAAGCTCTCTTTGGACTATACCTGACCAAAGCAAATCTCCTTACTGTCATCCTTTGACTAGAAACAAAAAATGGAAAGACATGAGGATCAGTCTATTCTCTCATGCTCAACACACCAAGGAATTAATAGCCCACCACTGTTCTGTAAAGAATGTTGATGAGGTCTATTACACTAATCTTCTGGGTGACAGATTTCTGCAGATGGAACGAATAATGCTTTCAATTTCAAAGGAAGACTGCTCAATCATGGCCCAGCAACATTTATGTCCATCTACAAAAGAGACAATGCAAAAAATTGACAACAATTCATGGTCCACTCAACAAGTAATCAATATGGAATTTCCCGGCAGATTCCAAAGCTTATTTTCTGGTGAACAAAAGGCCACAGCAATCAACTGTTTGGTTCAAAAAATCAGCTTGTTTTTTAAACCTCAAACTTTGGAAATTTTCTCGCCAACACACAATATGGGCCACTGCAAATTCACAGAAGGAAGTTGCACAATGTACGACAACACAACAATAATTTGGGAAACGGATTGTCCAGCTCACCAATGTCGTAAATGCAAGCACCAATACACTGAACAAATGGATGGACTCTACAAAATTGAACCAACAAGAATAATCTGGCTCAGCAAATCGAAGGAACAAGCTCTAACATTTGAAAAAGAAAATGCCCCGAACGAATTTTCATGCCATGGTGAAGCAATCACTCTTTCCGAACAAGGATTTGGCATACTCACAAAGGAATATAAAAGAATGTTTTTGGCAAGAGGAAAAAGAACTGTTGAAGAGGATCAATTGGCAAGTGAACTCACAGCATCAGAGCTCACAATGAATCAACTCATCGAAAGAATATTTATTGAAAAATGCAAAAAATACAAACAAGGCACAAACCCTACTCTGCTGGCCAGACAACTTTTACAAAAGGAAAACATTGCTGCTAAATGGATTGGACCCCGGACAATGCAACTGTACACGTGTGCGGAAATTGGCATGAATATGATCCGAACAAGACGCACAACAAATTGTTACAAATATATTCCAGTGGACGTCCTGTTTTACAACCGAACTCTGAATTCTTTCTTGGATCCGGTACTTCGAATACTTAGCAGCACTGCACCACCAGCCGACTGTGGCAGATTTCGCTACATGTACCTGGAATATTCAAAGAACACTTGGTACAAAATTGACACAAAGACAGCAATAATGGACTTACTGAACAACAGTGCAATTCACACGTTCCACAACAACTTAACACAATTTAATGAAACTGAAATACATCCAGTAATTTTTCATGAATGGCTAATTCATCCGGACGACGACAAAATACCATTCCTTCACATCGATGAATTGACTCAGTCAGAAGAATGGAAAACTACACAGAAAACTGATGAGCATCATCGAGCACTTACACTTGGCGCAATTCCTGGCGGACTACCTGGACTCGCTAAAGAATGGTTTCGTGGTTTATGGGAAATGCTTGTTCATTATTGGATGATATTCAGCTGTGCGTTCTCTACATTTCTGTTTATTAGAGATGTTTTGGTACCAATTCTCTGGACATATTTTTTAACGCCAACGTTTAAAACAATTGGAATATTGAAAGGCCGACAACATTCACGAACAAATGCAACTCAAGATGCAGGAACTGAATTCATGGAAATACGCCCACGAAGTGACTCAATCGCAACAGCACCAACTCCGCCAATGAGGTTCACAAGCTTCAAAAGACGTCATCAAGCCAAGGACGCACGTGTTCAATTTTCGAAGGCAAACGACTCCGTCTCTTTGGCTTCAGCTGACTCACCGTTTGGCAATCCTCTTCGACGTCTACAAGCAGACACTTGATCTGGCGCCGGAGTCTGTTGCAGCCCGACTGAAGATGGGCTGATTCTGCAAAATAATAAAAGAAGGAATTAATTAATATAAAAAATAAAATTAAATAAAATTTTGCAAAGAAGAGAGGCAAAGGATTAAATAAAAAACTAAAAAAGGAATGCGCCACACAAACTTCATTCACGTGCATTCCCGCGACTGAAGTTTGTGTGGGCAATTTTACCCATCTCGTTTGTTTGTTTTATTATCTTTTCACCCCTCTCTCCCTTTTCTCTAATTTTAAAATTAAATTTTTCTTCTTTGAAAGTTTTGCTGGAATTTTCTATCCAGCCAAACTTTTCTTATCATTGTTTGCACAGCTACCTATTTCATCATTTTTCACCTTAACTTTCTATTAAATTTTTTGCCATTGGCCAAAAACCAGGGCCAATGGACTGCTTTAAAAGCCCCTCCCCAAACCCCCAAATTATTGTCTTCTCCAGTTCATTCTTCAAAAACACCTCCTTCAAAAAGCCTTCTTCTACCTTTTACAGCAACTGTTAATTTTAATTTAAATTGAAATAAATATTTTAAATAATTTTAATTTATTCTTTAAATTATTCATCCAAAGCTTGGTTGGTTACAACATTGTTGTGTCTCTGCACAACAAAAAATAAGCAATACAATAATGTGTTTATCACACAAAGAAATACAATAATGTTGAAGAGCAGAATAATGTTGGGGTAATATTTAGGAGACAATTAGGAGACCCGGACTGACAATTGTGTGAGGCTTTTATAGTAGCCACCACATAAAGTAGTAGTCATGTCAAATATTTTTCTTATAGTAGTTAGTTCATGTAAGTTTTAATATATGTTGCTCTTGTTTTTGTAAAAACAACCAAATTTTGTAAAGTGAATAACTCAAGTGGATGTATCCCATTTTACAACGGATAAATCCTCGACGCTGACGGGATTGTTGTGAAGTTCCACGGATGTCACAAATTGTCGTAGTACAGGGAGACGTGGTTCCTTTATTGGTGGTCTTGCCAATGTTATGCTGATTCGGCTGGTCTTCTGTGCTGGTTTGTAGGTGAAGCAGTCCCAATTTGTGATGTTATTGCCGTTGGTGTTGTGGTGTGGTGGCTACTATAAAAGCCTCACACAATTGTCAGTCCGTGTCTCCTAATTGTCTCCTAGTTATTACCTAAACATATTCTATTACTTCAATATTATTGTATTTCTTGTGTGATAAACTCATTATTGTATTGCTTATTTCTTGTTGTGCAGAGACACAACAAATTGGCGCGGTCGTAAATTGGTTAAACAAAAATTGTATTGAAGAACAAATCAGGTTAGTGGCATTGTTATTTGTTCATTGAAAATATTGCAGAATTGTTGAGTAAATTGCAAATTGTTGAGTAAATTGGGCAATATGCCAAATATTGATAGTGCGACGTCGCTTCAAAAAGAAGGATCAGCGCTATACGGAAAGTGGATCGGGTTGCTAAACAAAATAAATAAACTATATATTAATTATTACTTAATTATATAATTACATATTTCAAGTAATATAATAAAACTAAAATTTATAGACAAACTAATATATAAATTCTTGACGACGAAATCTTTAAAAGTCGTTCTAAATAACTAAATTTTAGATATTTCATATAGTAATTTTAGTTTTCTTATAAAACATTAAAATTAGAAAAATCTTAACTTCTATTTATATTATTTCATATTGGATAATTCAAAAACTAATAAACAAAAATATATGAATCAATAGTACCTATATCCAAGAAAGTATATTCAATCATAAAAAGATCTAAATATGTAATTTTTTATTTATCTCATATAACTTTAGTTATAATATTAAATTCGGAATCTTAACAAAATGTAGTAATATTAATTATTAACTTAATTATATAATTTTATATTCTAAATTTCAAGTAATATAATAAAATTAGAATTCATAGACAAACTAATATATAAATTCTTGACGACGAAATCTGTAAAAGTCGTTCTAAATAACTAAATTTTAGATATTTCATATAGTACTTTTTGTTTTCTTATGAAACGTGAAATTTATAAGAATTTTAAATCCTATTTATTAGCAGATCTTCACTGGGTCCTTAGTAGTTTATGTTGACTTTTTTTAAATTTGACATTTCATTTGCTGTGTGGATGTATCCCATTTTACAACGGATAAATCCTCGACGCTGACGGGATTGTTGTGAAGTTCCACGGATGTCACAAATTGTCGTAGTACAGGGAGACGTGGTTCCTTTATTGGTGGTCCTTTAAGTTGCCAATGTTATGCTGATTCGGCTGGTCTTCTGTGCTGGTTTGTAGGTGAAGCAGTCCCAATTTGTGATGGTATTGCCGTTGGTGTTGTGGTGTTTCTTTGCTCCCATTTTCCAAGGGCTCCCATTTTCCAAGGGATAAATCCTCGACGCTGACAGGATTGTTGTGAAGTTCCACGGATTTCACAAATTGTCGTAGTACAGGGAGACGTGGTTCCTTTATTGGTGGTTCCTTTATTGGTTTTCAACTTTTGGACTTACATATTCTTGAATGCCAGGTACTTGATTTAGACTTCGATCTTTTTAACTTAATTAGACTTCGATCTTTTTAACTTAACACAAAAAATATATATGTTAAGTTAGTAAATACCATTCAAAACTCAGTACAATGTTTTCAATAATTCCCTGAATTCCTTGGACTTATTAATTTTCATAGATTCTAAAGAAAGACAATTCCAATCTTTTACTATTCTGTGGAAGAAATTCCTCTGACTTTTAGTCGTGTGACTTCTTACTCTTAGTAGATATGGCCTAGTAAAGATCTATTTGAAAAGACAAAGCATTTTTTAGGATTTAAACATGTCAACCCCTTGATTATATTGTTGTGTCTCTGCACAACAAAAAATAAGCAATACAATAATGTGTTTATCACACAAAGAAATACAATAATGTTGAAGAGCAGAATAATGTTGGGGTAATATTTAGGAGACAATTAGGAGACCCGGACTGACAATTGTGTGAGGCTTTTATAGTAGCCACCACATAAAGTAGTAGTCATGTCAAATATTTTTCTTATAGTAGTTAGTTCATGTAAGTTTTAATATATGTTGCTCTTGTTTTTGTAAAAACAACCAAATTTTGTAAAGTGAATAACTCAAGTGGATGTATCCCATTTTACAACGGATAAATCCTCGACGCTGACGGGATTGTTGTGAAGTTCCACGGATGTCACAAATTGTCGTAGTACAGGGAGACGTGGTTCCTTTATTGGTGGTCTTGCCAATGTTATGCTGATTCGGCTGGTCTTCTGTGCTGGTTTGTAGGTGAAGCAGTCCCAATTTGTGATGTTATTGCCGTTGGTGTTGTGGTGTGGTGGCTACTATAAAAGCCTCACACAATTGTCAGTCCGTGTCTTCTAATTGTCTCCTAGTTATTACCTAAACATATTCTATTACTTCAATATTATTGTATTTCTTGTGTGATAAACTCATTATTGTATTGCTTATTTCTTGTTGTGCAGAGACACAACAAATTGGCGCGGTCGTAAATTGGTTAAACAAAAATTGTATTGAAGAACAAATCAGGTTAGTGGCATTGTTATTTGTTCATTGAAAATATTGCAGAATTGTTGAGTAAATTGCAAATTGTTGAGTAAATTGGGCAATATGCCAAATATTGATAGTGCGACGTCGCTTCAAAAAGAAGGATCAGCGCTATACGGAAAGTGGATCGGGTTGCTAAACAAAATAAATAAACTATATATTAATTATTACTTAATTATATAATTACATATTTCAAGTAATATAATAAAACTAGAGCCCGGAATTTCGTACCGTACCGTATTCCGTACCGTACTACCGTATAATACCGATACCGATAAATACCGATAAAATTCAAAATTCTATCGTACCGTATTACCGATACGGAATACCGAAAAATACCGATACCGATAAATACCGATAAAAATTTATCGGTATTCCGTACCGTATTTTTAAAAAATTAATTTATTAAAAAATAATTATTTTTAAATATAAATTTGATAAAGTCGTATATTTAGGATTTGCCTGATATCTCTTAATCCCTAGACTTGAACGTAAGCTCCATTAAATCCACTTAATCCACCGAATCCACTTAATCATCACAGACCCTCTCGATATATCTCTTACTCCACTAAATCCATTCTCAATTATTCCTAATCTCTCTATATCAGTCCATCGGATCTCAACACTTTCAGCACCGCTTGGCGGAAATCTTGTGAAATTTTCAAAAACCAAGAAGACATATTTCTTACTTTTTCTGATTCTGAAATTTTGAATTCCAAATCATGAGAATTTGGAAGTCCAAGAAGTTGAATTTCATCCTATTATAGCGCCGCAGGCAAAAATTTTGTGAAATTTTCAATGGCCAAGAAGCTTTTTTCACTTAAAATATAATAAAATTTTGAAAAATTTCATCGGTCGGTATCATCGGTATTTTAGTTTTTCCGTACCGTATTACCGATACGGAATACCGAAAAATACCGATAAATACCGATAAACTTCAAAATTTTACCGTACCGTATTCCGTGCCGTACTACCGATACGGAATACCGATAAATACCGAAAAATACGGCCGTAGTACGGTACGGTCCGGGCTCTAAATAAAACTAAAATTTATAGACAAACTAATATATAAATTCTTGACGACGAAATCTTTAAAAGTCGTTCTAAATAACTAAATTTTAGATATTTCATATAGTAATTTTAGTTTTCTTATAAAACATTAAAATTAGAAAAATCTTAACTTCTATTTATATTATTTCATATTGGATAATTCAAAAACTAATAAACAAAAATATATGAATCAATAGTACCTATATCCAAGAAAGTATATTCAATCATAAAAAGATCTAAATATGTAATTTTTTATTTATCTCATATAACTTTAGTTATAATATTAAAATCGGAATCTTAACAAAATGTAGTAATATTAATTATTAACTTAATTATATAATTTTATATTCTAAATTTCAAGTAATATAATAAAATTAGAATTCATAGACAAACTAATATATAAATTCTTGACGACGAAATCTGTAAAAGTCGTTCTAAATAACTAAATTTTAGATATTTCATATAGTACTTTTTGTTTTCTTATGAAACGTGAAATTTATTAAAATTTTAAATCCTATTTATTAGCAGATCTTCACTGTCCTTAGTAGTTTATGTTGACTTTTTTTAAATTTGACATTTCATTTGCTGAGTGTGGATGTATCCCATTTTCCAAGGGATAAATCCTCGACGCTGACAGGATTGTTGTGAAGTTCCACGGATTTCACAAATTGTCGTAGTACAGGGAGATGTGGTTCCTTTTTTGGTAAAATCCTAAATCTTAGGGTATCCAAATATATTACAAGAATATATTATTTATTTATTTAAATTACAAAATATATTATTATTTCACAATTTTGGGCAAGAGAGGGAACAATGAGTTTTGCTGAATAAGGACAATTGAAGAATGAATGATGGTATAAATTTCCATTCAATGTTTTGCTTTATTAAAAAATTCCTTAATAATGATTCTTCATTATTTTTCTCTTTTGACCATTTACCAGTTATTTCTGCACCTAAAAAAAGCGAATTCAGGCGATAATATTTTTTGACATTTTTTGCAACCTTTAATTACCGATTTTGCCTCTCTGCGGGCACAAGGTGTCCAATATTTGGATAAAAAATTTGCAACCGTTGAATCAAGACCAGAATGTAATAGATCCTCATGTTCTTTCATTAATAGTAATTTTACTATGAAAGATCCTTTGGGTAAAACTATTGGATGTTTAAAATCATTGTGTGCCTCACAATTGCTAATTCTAGTTTTTAATCTTAATAAACCATTTTCGTCCTTTATATAATATATATTATCTTTTTTCTCTGTGTCTATTTCCATTTGTGCAATTTTTAATACAAATTGTTCAACCTTTTTAAAATTTCGTGAATTGATTGAATTGCTAATATTTTTAAGAAAGTCTCCTTTTATTTGTTTTTTGGCCTTTTCTAACCAAAGACGAGAGAATATAGTTGTTACAAATAAAATACATTTTATAAGTTTATTCAAACTATTCCATTTTTTAAAGTCAATTAATTTTTCTGTTTCTTTAATATCTGCTGTAAATACAATACCATTAATATCTGTTTCTGATTTATTTTCTTCCTTTATTTCAAAATTTAATTCATCCGGCCAATGATTTTTTAGGGTTTTTTAACCAGTCAGGGCCTTCCCACCAATCTATATATTCTTTTAATTCTTTTAATTCAGGAGGATAATTCAGGATTCATTTCCAAGAATCGACTATATTTTTCCAATTTTTTGACATTTCATTTGCTGAGTGTTTATTTGTTCATTGAAAATATTGCAGAATTGTTGAGTAAATTGCAAATTGTTGAGTAAATTGGGCAATATGCCAAATATTGATAGTGCGACGTCGCTTCAAAAAGAAGGATCTTACATATTCTTGAATGCCAGGTACTTGATTTAGACTTCGATCTTTTTAACTTAATTAGACTTCGATCTTTTTAACTTAACACAAAAAATATATATGTTAAGTTAGTAAATACCATTCAAAACTCAGTACGATGTTTTCTTAATTCCCTGAATTCCTTGGACTTATTAATTTTCATAGATTCTAAAGAAAGACAATTCCAATCTTTTACTATTCTGTGTAAGAAATTCCTCTGACTTTTAGTCGTGTGACTTCTTACTCTTAGTAGATATGGCCTAGTAAAGATCTATTTGAAAAGACAAAGCATTTTTTAGGATTTAAACATGTCAACCCCTTGATTATATTGTTGTGTCTCTGCACAACAAGAAATAAGCAATACAATAATGTGTTTATCACACAAAGAAATACAATAATGTTGAAGAGCAGAATAATGTTGGGGTAATATTTAGGAGACAATTAGGAGACCCGGACTGACAATTGTGTGAGGCTTTTATAGTAGCCACCACATAAAGTAGTAGTCATGTCAAATATTTTTCTTCTAGTAGTTAGTTCATGTAAGTTTTAATATATGTTGCTCTTGTTTTTGTAAAAACAACCAAATTTTGTAAAGTGAATAACTCAAGTGGATGTATCCCATTTTACAACGGATAAATCCTCGACGCTGACAGGATTGTTGTGAAGTTCCACGGATTTCACAAATTGTCGTAGTACAGGGAGACGTAGTTCCTTTATTGGTGGTTCCTTTATTGGTTTTCAACTTTTGGACTTACATATTCTTGAATGCCAGGTACTTGATTTAGACTTCGATCTTTTTGACTTAATTAGACTTCGATCTTTTTAACTTAACACAAAAAATATATATGTTAAGTTAGTAAATACCATTCAAAACTCAGTACAATGTTTTCAATAATTCCCTGAATTCCTTGGACTTATTAATTTTCATAGATTCTAAAGAAAGACAATTCCAATCTTTTACTATTCTGTGGAAGAAATTCCTCTGACTTTTAGTCGTGTGACTTCTTACTCTTAGTAGATATGGCCTAGTAAAGATCTATTTGAAAAGACAAAGCATTTTTTAGGATTTAAACATGTCAACCCCTTGATTATATTGTTGTGTCTCTGCACAACAAAAAATAAGCAATACAATAATGTGTTTATCACACAAAGAAATACAATAATGTTGAAGAGCAGAATAATGTTGGGGTAATATTTAGGAGACAATTAGGAGACCCGGACTGACAATTGTGTGAGGCTTTTATAGTAGCCACCACACCACAACACCTCCCCCTTTGCAAGGCTGGGGTTACAACACCGCAATACAAAACATACAATAATAACAAAGTCCGGTCAACAAATAGCTACATACAAAAAAATTGAGGGTATAAGGGGACAAACAAAATTTTACAAACAAAAGAACATAATTTATATATCTATTTATTTTATTTACTTTCATCTATCCCTCAGCAATATTTGAACCCTCAGAATTTATTAAGCCCTCAGAAATTATTGAACCGTCAGAGCAGCCTTCCATCTTATCTTCAGAATCATTGGACCAGATCTTTGTCTTCTTCTTCGGTGTTGCACCTTCATTATACAGCCTAGCATCTGAACGTTTGACAGCATAGCCCTTCTTTGATTCAATCTTTGGCTGTTGATAATCTTCTTTAATATCTTCAATTTTTCGCAGAATTACGCTCTTCAGGCAATGAACTTGAACTCTAAACAATTGACCAATTTTGCCCACAATTTCACCTTTGAGCCATTCAATTTTACTGGTTCTTTTGTTCTTGTTCTTGACAATTACTTTTTTGCCTTTCCAGAGTTTTTGCTGTACAATTGGTTTTGGCATTGGCTTTTGCTTGTTCCATACAATTTTCTTCCTTTTTGAAATATTCTTCTCAATTTTTGGAACATTAACAATATTTTTCAATAAATTCAATTTTTTAAGCCAAGGTAATCCAATTAAATTCAATTTGCCTTCCACAACATGGCAATCTAATTCTTCTTCTTTATTATTACAATCAATTTGTGCAGCAAATTTTCCTTCAATTTTGAATTTTGCTTGGCCCATAGCAATTCCATTATAGGAAACTTCCTCCAATTTTGGTTCACCCAATTGTGACCACGTTTCCTTAGAAATAATTGAAATTTGTGCTGCGGTATCAACAATCATATTTATTGAAATTCCATTGATTTCCAATTTTTGGACAATCCAATTATGTTTTTGCAGCACTTCATTGTCTTCAATATCCAACAATGCACAATAAGAACCATCATTGCTTTTGTCTAAACCAATTTTTACATTATTCACTCTAGGTGAAAATTTACGCCTACCAGCAAAATAACAATTCTCAATCCAATGTCCTTCTTTTTTGCGCTGCTTACAATATGGCCTTATTGGTGGTGGATAATAGCGATTCTTGTTTTCAATTTCAATATTTGATTTTTGCAATGTAGGTTCCTGAATAATATTTATTTCAGGTTGTAACCCTACTTCAATTTTACTGACCTGCTTAGGTTCAGATAACAATTTGACTTCTTTTTTTGTAGACAAGAATCCTCGACAATCTTCTAATAATTCTTTGAACTTACAATCTTCTTTCTTCTTTTATTTATTTTCAATCAACCGAATGCAATTTTGTTTTAAATCTATTGCAGAGTCAGGTAGACCTACAATAAAAATCAATATTTTCATTTCTTCAATAGTCAGATTCATTTCTGACTTTTCGCATTCGGCATTTACGAGATTCCCAAATTGCAATATATTTTCAAATTCATTACATTTCAATTTCAGCGTATCGAAACGCTTAAGCAATTTGGACCTCGGGTCCCCAAACTCCTCTTTCAATTCTTTTATCAATTCCCCGAATTTCAGGACTGACAATTTCCGTGGCAATAATTTTTGGGCAATTTTAGAATATTCGGGGCCACCCAATTTCGAAATAAGCAATCTAGCTTTCAATTCATCACTCAATGTGGCCCCTTCAATTTCAAAGTACGATTTGTACTTATCAAACCACGTTTCGAACGTGAATGCCCGTGGAATATCACAATGGAATTCAGAAATCAATTTATGCAATTTACCGTATAGCGCTGATCCTTCTTGTTGAAGCGATGTGGCACTATCAATATTTGGCATATTGCCTAATTTATTCAACAATTTTGCAATTTGTTCTTGTTGAAGCAATAATTGTTTGTTTTGACGTTCCTGCAGTTCCAATTGTTGTTGATTGAATTTCAATTGTTGTTGTTCTAACAGCTTCTGAATGTCTTCAGCCTTCATTCTGAACAATCAATACAATATTTCAACAACAATAACAAGCCACTAACCTGTTTTGTTCTTCAATACAATTTACGATTTGAACCGTAGTCGACCGCGCCAATTTGTTGTGTCTCTGCACAACAAGAAATAAGCAATACAATAATGTGTTTATCACACAAAGAAATACAATTATGTTGAAGAGCAGAATACTATATATTAATTATTACTTAATTATATAATTACATATTTCAAGTAATATAATAAAACTAAAATTTATAGACAAACTAATATATAAATTCTTGACGACGAAATCTTTAAAAGTCGTTCTAAATAACTAAATTTTAGATATTTCATATAGTAATTTTAGTTTTCTTATAAAACATTAAAATTAGAAAAATCTTAACTTCTATTTATATTATTTCATATTGGATAATTCAAAAACTAATAAACAAAAATATATGAATCAATAGTACCTATATCCAAGAAAGTATATTCAATCATAAAAAGATCTAAATATGTAATTTTTTATTTATCTCATATAACTTTAGTTATAATATTAAATTCGGAATCTTAACAAAATGTAGTAATATTAATTATTAACTTAATTATATAATTTTATATTCTAAATTTCAAGTAATATAATAAAATTAGAATTCATAGACAAACTAATATATAAATTCTTGACGACGAAATCTGTAAAAGTCGTTCTAAATAACTAAATTTTAGATATTTCATATAGTACTTTTTGTTTTCTTATGAAACGTGAAATTTATAAGAATTTTAAATCCTATTTATTAGCAGATCTTCACTGGGTCCTTAGTAGTTTATGTTGACTTTTTTTAAATTTGACATTTCATTTGCTGTGTGGATGTATCCCATTTTACAACGGATAAATCCTCGACGCTGACGGGATTGTTGTGAAGTTCCACGGATGTCACAAATTGTCGTAGTACAGGGAGACGTGGTTCCTTTATTGGTGGTCCTTTAAGTTGCCAATGTTATGCTGATTCGGCTGGTCTTCTGTGCTGGTTTGTAGGTGAAGCAGTCCCAATTTGTGATGGTATTGCCGTTGGTGTTGTGGTGTTTCTTTGCTCCCATTTTCCAAGGGCTCCCATTTTCCAAGGGATAAATCCTCGACGCTGACAGGATTGTTGTGAAGTTCCACGGATTTCACAAATTGTCGTAGTACAGGGAGACGTGGTTCCTTTATTGGTGGTTCCTTTATTGGTTTTCAACTTTTGGACTTACATATTCTTGAATGCCAGGTACTTGATTTAGACTTCGATCTTTTTAACTTAATTAGACTTCGATCTTTTTAACTTAACACAAAAAATATATATGTTAAGTTAGTAAATACCATTCAAAACTCAGTACAATGTTTTCAATAATTCCCTGAATTCCTTGGACTTATTAATTTTCATAGATTCTAAAGAAAGACAATTCCAATCTTTTACTATTCTGTGGAAGAAATTCCTCTGACTTTTAGTCGTGTGACTTCTTACTCTTAGTAGATATGGCCTAGTAAAGATCTATTTGAAAAGACAAAGCATTTTTTAGGATTTAAACATGTCAACCCCTTGATTATATTGTTGTGTCTCTGCACAACAAAAAATAAGCAATACAATAATGTGTTTATCACACAAAGAAATACAATAATGTTGAAGAGCAGAATAATGTTGGGGTAATATTTAGGAGACAATTAGGAGACCCGGACTGACAATTGTGTGAGGCTTTTATAGTAGCCACCACATAAAGTAGTAGTCATGTCAAATATTTTTCTTCTAGTAGTTAGTTCATGTAAGTTTTAATATATGTTGCTCTTGTTTTTGTAAAAACAACCAAATTTTGTAAAGTGAATAACTCAAGTGGATGTATCCCATTTTACAACGGATAAATCCTCGACGCTGACGGGATTGTTGTGAAGTTCCACGGATGTCACAAATTGTCGTAGTACAGGGAGACGTGGTTCCTTTATTGGTGGTCTTGCCAATGTTATGCTGATTCGGCTGGTCTTCTGTGCTGGTTTGTAGGTGAAGCAGTCCCAATTTGTGATGTTATTGCCGTTGGTGTTGTGGTGTGGTGGCTACTATAAAAGCCTCACACAATTGTCAGTCCGTGTCTCCTAATTGTCTCCTAGTTATTACCTAAACATATTCTATTACTTCAATATTATTGTATTTCTTGTGTGATAAACTCATTATTGTATTGCTTATTTCTTGTTGTGCAGAGACACAACAAATTGGCGCGGTCGTAAATTGGTTAAACAAAAATTGTATTGAAGAACAAATCAGGTTAGTGGCATTGTTATTTGTTCATTGAAAATATTGCAGAATTGTTGAGTAAATTGCAAATTGTTGAGTAAATTGGGCAATATGCCAAATATTGATAGTGCGACGTCGCTTCAAAAAGAAGGATCAGCGCTATACGGAAAGTGGATCGGGTTGCTAAACAAAATAAATAAACTATATATTAATTATTACTTAATTATATAATTACATATTTCAAGTAATATAATAAAACTAAAATTTATAGACAAACTAATATATAAATTCTTGACGACGAAATCTTTAAAAGTCGTTCTAAATAACTAAATTTTAGATATTTCATATAGTAATTTTAGTTTTCTTATAAAACATTAAAATTAGAAAAATCTTAACTTCTATTTATATTATTTCATATTGGATAATTCAAAAACTAATAAACAAAAATATATGAATCAATAGTACCTATATCCAAGAAAGTATATTCAATCATAAAAAGATCTAAATATGTAATTTTTTATTTATCTCATATAACTTTAGTTATAATATTAAATTCGGAATCTTAACAAAATGTAGTAATATTAATTATTAACTTAATTATATAATTTTATATTCTAAATTTCAAGTAATATAATAAAATTAGAATTCATAGACAAACTAATATATAAATTCTTGACGACGAAATCTGTAAAAGTCGTTCTAAATAACTAAATTTTAGATATTTCATATAGTACTTTTTGTTTTCTTATGAAACGTGAAATTTATAAGAATTTTAAATCCTATTTATTAGCAGATCTTCACTGGGTCCTTAGTAGTTTATGTTGACTTTTTTTAAATTTGACATTTCATTTGCTGTGTGGATGTATCCCATTTTACAACGGATAAATCCTCGACGCTGACGGGATTGTTGTGAAGTTCCACGGATGTCACAAATTGTCGTAGTACAGGGAGACGTGGTTCCTTTATTGGTGGTCCTTTAAGTTGCCAATGTTATGCTGATTCGGCTGGTCTTCTGTGCTGGTTTGTAGGTGAAGCAGTCCCAATTTGTGATGGTATTGCCGTTGGTGTTGTGGTGTTTCTTTGCTGCTTTCCTCCACTCAAATTCGCCAAGTTTTAAGGTTGCTCAAAGTGTGCAAGTTGCTGAACAAGTTTAAGACCTCGTTGAATTCAGCTCTTGTCTTCCTAGTTTATCGATAATTTTCTGTTGTTGCTGAACTATTGACGTGAATTTGTCGATCTTCCGAATTCTACAATTTTCCGAAATTCTTACAATTTTCCGATACGCTGAAAAATCTGTAAGGATATATCAACTCAGTGCTTTGTTCCTCATCAAAGCCTCAACTGAATCTTAAATCACCATTAGGATTTTGTCAGGCATCCGGGATATCAAGGGATTTGAGGGGATATCAGACATAAACCAGGTTCCATCCTTTATTTTATATCCTATATTTCAGGATATTCAGAAGTCCGTACCTCGCTTTGAAAACATTTCAGTAGAATAGAACTGGAATTTTAGTGGTTTACGTTTTGGTATTTATGTGGATTAAGAGGGACTCAGGAGTATTCAGGTAAATTCCGAAGGATATGGAGGATTTGAGTGATAGTGGATCTAGGGGAATATCGGGCGACAAACTATGGCAAGGTTCTTCCATTTTTAGCGCCGCAGGCAAAAATTTTGAGAATTATGGTAAACCAAGGCTCCAGATTTCTTCCTCTTTTTGCGCCGCTGGCGAAAATTTTGGAAAATTCATGACTAAATTTTAAACAATTAAAACAAATCTTTAAAAAATTTAAAACTTTTTTATTATGTATAATTTATCGACAAAAAAATTATTTATAAAGTCAATTCGATAAAACACAAATTTTATTTATTAAATAAAAAAATATATTTTTTATTCACTCCAAAAAACCCCCCAATTTATTTATTTAAGCTCCCCTCCCTCATTCTCAATATCAAATCGTTTCGATTTACAATTTTTCAAACCTGGAGGAGCTGTCATCTTTTTAAATTCCATTTTTAAAGTTTCATAATGTTTCTAAATTTAATTTAAAAAAATTTTTTTTAATAAAATTAAAAAAAATACTTTAAGTCCAGCCAAATAATTAGGCAAAACTTTTCCGCTACTCGCATGTGTAGTTATATAATGTTGAATATCTTCAATCCAAGCTTCCACTTGAACACAGATTTCGTCTCGTTTCATCCAAAAATGAGATTTGACAATTTCTTCCATCATCGTAAAGATTTGGATCTTTAAAAAAAATTTTAATTTTTGTCCAAAAAGTTAAAGAAAAAACCAACTAAATCGAACTGTCCGATTCCCCGTTGTCTCCAAATTCATTTGCATTGGAACATTTGGATAATCTGGAGGGAAGAAAACATCAAATTCAAAACATCCATTTGCATAAGGAGTATCTGATGGACCCGTTATTAAAACCTGTAAAGAAAAAAAAATTTTTTGTTAAAATTTTTACAAGAAAACCTTCATAGCATCCAATCTTTCTTCACAAGTTCGAACAAAAACACCGCTACTAAATGAAAGAGGCAATGAACTGCTCAAAGAAACAATTTCCTGTGCTAATCGACGAGTTCGTTTGCCTAAAGCTGAACCTCCAGCACTAGCCATTGAATTTATACCTCCCTATAAGATTTTTAAATCTAATAAATTGTTTAAGTAAAATTCCAAAAATTATCACTATGGTGCAAGTAAAAGGGAGGTTAAAACTCACAAGGAACAATATCGAACTGTCACCAAAAATTTCGTAATAATTTTTATACCATCGTGTAGAGCATAGTCGAAACCATCTTGTAGTACTTTTCTTTTTCGGCCCTACCCCCATTTCGAAAAGTTATGGGGCTTCAAAGTTTTCGACTTTTGGAGCAGTTGAGTCGCCCTCACTTTTCTTATTATTTGCTTCCTAAGGAGAAAAATGAGACTCCTTTTCTCCATTTTTCCTTTCCTTTCTTTTCCCATGTTTGTTAAAGAAAGAGAAAAGGAGGAGAGAGAAAAGAAAAGGAAAAGGCTACTCTGCCTTTCACCCAATGCGGATTAAAAACAAAAGAGGAGATGGCAGAGATGCCTCTTTTCCTTTCCTTTTCTCTCCTCCTTTTCTCTTTCTTTTCTACTAGTGGAAAAGAAAAGGAAAGGAAAAAGGAGGATGGGAGTCTTATTTTTCCCCTTATTAAAAGAAAAAGCTCTCTTTTTTGAGGGCGACTCAACCGCTCCAAAAGTCGAAAACTTTGAAGCCCCATAACTTTTCGAAATGGGGGGTAGGGCCGAAAAAGAAAAGTACTACAATATGGTTTCGACTATGCTCTACACGATGGTATAAAAATTATTACGAAATTTTTGGTGACAGTTCGATATTGTTCCTTGTCAGCAGAATAAAAATGGACGTAAATAATATTTTTGAAAATTACTTAAAATTAGGGTGATTTTTGAATGCTTAACACGGATATCTAATAAATATTTATGAAAAAAATTAAAAAACCCCAACCAAATTGTAATCCTCTAAGTTTATCGCAATAGAAACGTTCAACAGCATCAGACACTTTAGGCAAAGCATTCGACGAAGACGCAACATTTTGATCAAGTTCAATATTATCGATAATCATTACTTCCTCATTCTGTTGTTCCTCTTCGGGCTCGTCAAAGTCTATTTCAACAGAAGAATGAATTCTTTTCTCTTAAAAATAAATTTAAAAAAAAATAAAATTTTTTAAAAGAATATAGAAGGGGCCCTGGATCGAAAGACAGCAGTCCAACCCAATTTTTCATACGGGTTTTGAAAAACATTGTAAACGGAAAAATAGAAACAATATATTATCAAATCAAGATTACCTCAACCTAAACTAAATTTTAGAAAAAATGGAAAATTTCTTTTCTATGTTTCACAGAATAAGTCTCTAAAACATTTAATTAAAATAAGGGCTGTAGTTTAGTATACCGGAGTTTTAGTTCCGATATAAAACATTCAATTCGTCTCGGCGAGCTGAGTCGAACGGTACCACTCTCCAGGCGCGGAAATGCCTGTGGGCCGAGATATAGGTCCCCGAAAATCGAAAAACCATAGGGGGGAGTAAGCACAATTTTGGGGTGAAAAATTCGATTTTTTTAATGATAGCACATTCGAAAGAGCTCCTCGAGCTGAGTCGAAAGACATGAAAAACCCGTGATTGAACAAGATTGAACAAAGTTATGATCGTTTGTTTTAGCTCCTTAGCTATAGCATCAGTGGAGGTTTTGCTTCTACGGAGGCAGCCTGGGATGCCCACTTCATAATGATAGGAATAGGATTATGTTACAACACCTGGAGAGTGGTACCGTTCGACTCAGCTCGCCGAGACGAATCGAATGGTATGGGTTTTATATCGGGACTAAAACTCAGGTATACTAAACTATATCCAAAATAAGATTTCAAAAATTCTTTACTTAAAGTCTTTATGAGGCCATCGGTAGAAAGAAAGACGTCTAGCAGATTCAACATTCATCACATTAGATATTGAAGAAGTAACATGCATTAAATCGCCAACTTCTTCTGTCCTAAATTTTCCAGAAAGACGGCCGTCAAAAGGTGAATAAGTTTTAAGCGGACGAAGTAAAAGCTTTAGAAAAGAATTTTTTGTAATTTAAAAAAATAAAAAATACTCGAAGACGTTCTAGCAACAAATAAGCATAGGAAAATGAAGCAAAATCATTATTCAAAGGAGGACGTTTCCGATCTGCAGCAATCAAAACGTTCAATTCAACAAACATTTGCAAGATATTCATGTCAATAACAGGTGCTGCAAAGTCCTGTAAAAATAAAAACTTAAAAAAAGTGTTTCATTGTCAGAAGTAGCCGGTGCAACTCGTTAAAAATTCGAATCCGACTCCGGAAAAATCGATTTTGCCGCTACCTATTATCCATTACCCCCAAAAAGAAATTAAAATGGCGCCTCTAAAGTCAACAATTCTCAATAAACTTCTCCCCATTCTAAATCAAAACAAAAGAAATAATTTTAAAAAATCACAACCGATTTTCTACTTTCAGTACTTCTCTGATTCAAGGCCATAAGGAACTTTTTCATCTCCAGCGCCCGTTGCAAATCCTGTGAGGAAAGAAAGCAACGCCAAATCATCTCTTCCCCAACTGCAAATTCAACAGGGAAAACATCTAAATCGACAACTCTAGTAAGCATATTAGCCATATGGAATTGCCCATTATATTCACGACGGGCACACACCAATTGTTCGTCTAGAGCAATAATTGACCCAAAAAATTGATTGTAGGCAAGCTAAATTTGAAAATAAAAAAATTGAAAAAATGATTTTGCTTGTTTGGTCGACTACCACTTTTCGGTCAATCTTTAAAAAAAAGGTTATGGACTATAAATTTCCTATTAGAAATTTCCTATACATATCATCCAAGTTACATTTTTTGTGCAACATCGTGTTCACAATTAGTTGAGACAAGCATAATCAAAAGTGTTAAAAAGTCGAACAAGTACACGAAAAGGTACAAACTAAACGAAATATAAACGTTTGGACTAAAATTCAAACAAACTTCTCACAACAAAATTTATTCGGAAACAATTTTTTTAATTTAACATTTTAAATATATCCATTTTAAATATTTCCATATTCTTCCAGAAAATTTTAATCCCATTTACTTATTCTTTGGGGCGCCATCCTTCTTCGCACCGTCGACCTTCTTAGCACCGTCAATTTTCTTAGGAGAGTCAAGCTTCTTTGGAGTCTCCGCCTTCTTTTCTGAATAGAAAAAACATTATTTTTTACATTCTTTGTTTACCTTTAGCAGCAAAAGCAGTCCCGAGAACAGCTTGTCCACTTCTTATGATACCCTCAAGCTGAAATATAAAATGTGTAAAAGTCAATCATTGAAAGATATACTTTAACATTGCGCTTTCGAAGTCTCGCATTTTCCTCACGTTCCAAGCGAAGTTCCTCACGCAGTTGATCAACCAGATTGGTAACATAAATTGATGTTGCTGATCCACTAGGACTAGACTGCGTCCCAACAACGTTGTCCAAACTCGAAGCATTTTCATACAAATTCTCAGCCATTTTGAAAATTACTGAAATAAAAAAAGCATCAAAGTTTAGTTAATTAAAAATTAAAGGAATTAACAAAACAACGAAAATCCGAAAAGAATGGTTTAAATAGTAGATTTTTAGTAATTTAAACAGAATGCCAATAGCATTAAAATTCAAAATTCTCTGACAGTTGAGTAACTGACAGTTGAGTACTGCCAGTTACTCTTGAGCTTATAATTTACAAGCAATAGTATCAGTTTTTATAATAAAATGGTATGGGGAAAATAAAAGATATAAAGAATGCATTTATTCCAATTAAATATTCAGAGGCAAAAGACTAACCGAAAGAAGTTGGTTGATTAACCAATGCCAGCGTAGGGCATGGCCAAGTGCCAGCCTTTAAGCATGGCCAAATGCCAGCGTAGGGCATGGCCAAATGCCAGCCTTTAAGCATGGCCAAGTACATGTGGTTGTTGGGAAGTAATTGAGGGTATTGATCTAATTTGTGTTGTTGGAGGTAGTTGAAGAACTCCAGTAACTGCCGAAAGAACTTTTGCTGGAAAATCGAACATTGTCTAAAATTAAAAAAAAACTAAAATAAAATCTCAATCAAAACCTCATCAAAAATAAATCCAGAAAGTCCATATTCTCTCGACAATTTGCTGTGTAAACTGTTTGTCCATTGTTTAGACCAACATCGACCAATAAGTGTCAACACTTCAACACATTTTTGCATCAATTTATCAGCAGAATCTGCCAACTGGGGGGAATTTAGCAGAAGAGATTGTACAATCCTATAAATTTTAAAAAATATAAAAGAACCTAAGGGCACCTTCCATTCACTCTCTATTTCCAATAATTTTAACGGGTATATAGAAAATAATGACAACGACAAAATGGGGAAAATTAGACAAGTGAATTTGAGTGACCAGTTGTGAAAAAAATAGAAGAGAGAATGGCCATTCGAGAGGTCAAAGTTGTAAAAACGAGACAATGTGTTTGCGCGTACAGCCCAAGTAGGCGCTACGCCATTACGGCGCAAATCGATAACTTGCTGGAAAATATCTGGCCTTTTTGGTACCAATCTCCTCACAGAACGGGATCCACTCCCGTGCCATTTTCTATTTTTCGTTTGTTTCCTTTTTTGTTTTTCAATTTAAATTTTTTTATTTTTTTATTTTTTAGAGAAAAAATGAATAATTTAACAAATGTAGAAGATTCTGATAGAATTTATACAGAAACAAATAATGAAACGGATAATGCAGAAACTGATTTAGATAGTGGAGATGAATGGTCTTCTCCTGAAACAAATAAAAGGTTTCTTTTTATTTTTTTCCTCAAGTGTTTTGAACTAATGTAGAAATTAAACGTGAATTTGCAGCAAAATTCATTCCCGGTACTTCATAACGAAATTTTTTTCAAAATTTTGTACGGGCCGGAATCCCCCAGGCTTAATCCCGTTTGTCGCTTAAACCTCTGGATTTCAGGGCGGGATCACTTAAATCCCGTATGGGGGCTCATCACGTGTCGCACTCTAATTGGTAATAGTTTGAAATTCGCCCCCCTTTTTTACTGTTTCCCTGACCATTTTGAGCTTTTTTGTTTGATAGATAATTTATATATCATTCGAAAGCGCTCTTCGAGCTTGGTCGAATGATACCATGATTGGCTAGATCTGATCATTCTTGCCAAAATTATGAAGCTAAATCCTTATTGGGAAGACTTTTTGTGACAATCCAAGGGGATAAAATTAAAGGTCACAACTTTGTTCACTTAAATCAGATTTCGTTGATTTTAATGTCATTCGACTCAGCTTAAAGAGATCTTTCGATTGATATATAATTTGCCATAAAATGAGAAAAAACTGGGAAAGAATAGAAAGGAAAAAAAGCGGGGCGAGTTCCAAACTATTACCCTCTATAGACGAAAAGATTTTTTGGGAAGATACTTTGTGGACAATTTTTTTAGAATTATCAAAATTTTATAGTCAAAATAAAAAAATTTTTTTATTTAAATTAAATTCTAGTTCTCGAAAGAAATTTAAACATCGAAATCCAACAGAAATTGAGCGACTTCATTTTCGTTTAATTAATGAAAGGGTTGTTAATGTAAGTTTTGTTTTAAATTTAATGGGTAAAATTATTAAAACAATTTTTCTTTCTTAAAGGATATTACTTTAGAGGCTTTATATAAACCTCACACTCTTACAGGTTTTTTTCTTAATTTTAATTTTTTATTTATTCTTTCAGTTCTTGGTCTCCTTTGTGCTTATTTAATTTATGATGTTGTTTTTACAAAGTTTTTTTGAATTTTTTAAATTATAAATTTTTATTTTTAAAGGCAATTGGGATCAACGGATATTAATGTTTTTAGAGGGCTTAAAGCTTTGTTCATTCTTTTTCTTATTATTAGGTATTTTTTAAATTTATTTTTATTAAAACATTAGTTTGATTCGAAATTTTTTTATTTTTTACACAATAGGTTTTGAGGTGTACAGCCCAAGTAGACGTGCGGCCAATAGGCGCGACTTGCTTCAAGATTTTCGAATTTTTTAAAATTTAGTATTGAGCGATTCAGAATTGATAACCAAATTGTAGAGCTGTCCGAGACTCTTGGTCTTGGTCTTGGAACCAAGACTTTTCTTGGGTTTTTTTCGGTCTTGGTCTTGGGGTGTTTGTCCTGGTCTTGTCTTGGTTTTATTTTTTGGTCTTGGTTTTTTGGCCTTTTTGGACCTAGTGCTTGGCCATCCAAAATCCTCAAAATTTTCGCCTGCGGCGCAGAAAATGGAGGAAATCTGGCTTCTTGAGTCCCAAAATTCAAAAAATTTTCGCCTGCGGCGCTGAAAAAGTGATTTTTTGGCATAAGGCCTTCCAAAATATTAAAATTTTTGCCTGCGGCGCAGGAAAAGGAAGATTTTTGGCTTCTCGGCCTTCATAATTCCCAAAATTTTCGCCTGCGGCGCTGGAAAATGAAGAATTCTGGCTTCTTGGCCTTCCAAAATTGTTCAAATTTTCGCATGCGCGCAAAAAGATAGGGATAAAATAGAGGATGGATATCAGCAGCCACCATCACCTAATCACCCAGGTCCCCCAACTTCATACTATTCCTTTTGATCCCTCATAATCTACTTAAATTCCCCTTTAAACCTTGATATCCTTCTTAATCCAAGGGCGTAGCTAGGGGGTCGATTTCGAATGGGGGGGGGGGCTAACGTTGGGTATCGCCAAAATTTTGGCCTTACCTTGGCGTTCCAGACGTAAAATCCCAAGACATCCCTCATAATTCACTAAATCCCACGGCAATCCCTCTTAATCCTTTGATATCACTAATATCCCGTTAATCCACCCAAATTCTCTGAAATAATAACCTATTTTATTGATTTTCCATACGAATAAATTCCCCGAAATTCTTTGAATTTCGCATAAATTTTTCGAAATTATATATAATTGTGCTGAAGTTGACTGATCGTATCAAAATAACAAAAAATAAACCAAAAATTTGATTTATGGGATTTAAAAATTTGGTCTTGATTTTTGGTCTTGAGTCTTGGAGTTTTGGTCTTGAGTCTTGGTCTTGGAAAAAATTTTGTCTTGGGTCTTGAGTCTTGAGTCTTGGAAAAATTTTGGTCTCGGACAGCTCTACAAAATTGGTACCAAAATTGATAAGGGCAAGAAATTTTCCGGCATGTTATGGCTTTGCGCCGTTATGGCCGCGCGACTACTTGGGCTTGTCACGGTTTTTAGAAAAAAATTTTTAGTTTTCTATACCAAAATAATCCCATCAAAAGAATTTTTGATTCTCCTAAGCCCCGCTCCACCCATTAATTATTAGTTGTGTGAATGAGAGATGGGTCGGATTGAGGAAAAAGTCTTGTTTTGGATAAGTCGAAACATCACTTATGTGAAACTGGTCAGGCTTTCCGTGTCCTAGTCTGTTAGAGCTCCATCCATTAAGTACTAGTAATGTTTGAATGAGAGATGGGTCGGATTGAGGAAAAAGTCTGATTCTGGATGAGCCGACCCATCTCTAATGATAAACTGGTCAGGCTTTCTGTGACCCAATCTGTCACAGGGCCATAAAAATGAAAATTTCCTGTCAAACTGATTTTGATATCATTAAACACATCTAGTCGTGATAGGTTGAATTATACCAAAACTTTCCAACGATCGACCTTTCTTTAATTAATTGGAGCTGTCATAGATTAAGTTGAGGTAGATTGGGGTTTTCTTTAATAATTTAATAATATTCATATTTTTTTCTTTTAAAGTGCAATGATTTTCCCTAATGGCCCATTTATTCGTCCACATCCAATTATTTGGAGAATTGTTTTTGGTTTAAGTGTTCTTTATGCTTTGTTATTACAATTTACTTTATATCAAAGTTATGATGATGTTAAAGCTGTTCTTTCTTGGATTGATCCTGTTGGGTTAAGTCTTCGAAATTTAACTGAAAAGGTTTGGGAGTTTTTTTAATTTTTGTTTGGGGGTTTTTTAAATCTACTATTTATAGTTTATTTATCCTCGCAAAAAAATTTTTGGCTCTATCCGTAAGGACTGCCGGCATCCAATTTTTCCATATTATTAAAGTGGTTAATTTCCTTATATTTTCTCTATACTTAACCTTTTTTAAAATATGGAAAAAATCGGATGCCGGCATTCCTTTCGGATAGAGCCAAAAATTTTATTTTGTGATTGCCTTCCACTCCTTTTGCAAAACATAATTAAGCCTGTCTACATTAACTTTTAAAATCAGATTTTAAATAGGACATACTTATTAGCTTTTATTTATACCTTAACTGTCATTAACAGAGTTGTAACTCAACCATCCTATAGAAAATTTTTTGTTTATAGTTCTTTGTTAGCCTTCAGTTTCTTAAAGCTTTTTAGCTTATACTCTGTTGTTTTCCTTCTTCATTTACTTCCAATCATCTAACAAAATTTTAAAAATTAATTTTTTAAAGGAATATGCAGTTAATTGTACAGATGTATCAATTTCACGAATTTGGGGTCATATGGATATTTTTGCTGTTGGCCATTTTCTTGGATGGGCAATGAAAGCGTTAATGATTAGGCATACAATTATTTGTTGGTATATAAGTATTTCTTGGGAACTTACTGAGGTTTTTTTTGAATTTTAGATTTTTCTTTAAAAGAAATTTTGTTTATTCAACATAATTTTAAAATTTCAATTTTTAGCTAATATTTTTTTATTATAATAGCTAATTGTAAGAGTAAAGTCCTTCAAGTTTGTTTGGATCTTTTTTCGATTCTCTCTAAAAATTTTTGGTTACTAGTGTTCTAGTATCTCCTTTACCTTGTTTTGCCACTAACTCACTCTTTCAGAATTGTTCGAATTTTGTTGTTTTTGTTTCAATTTTTGGTTAATATTAAGTAAGAGTTAAGTCCTCAAGCTTTTTTGTGTCTGTTTGGATCGTTTTTTTGATTCTCAAATTTGTTTATCCAATATACTTATTGGACAGCTAAACCTATTGGTAAAATGTGCTCGTAGTCGTAGCCTGTTCTCGATTTGTTAATAATGATTTTAATTTTTCTTCTTTTTAAGTTAGCTTTTGCCCATTTACTTCCGAATTTTCAAGAATGCTGGTGGGATGCAATACTTTTAGATATTTTAATTTGTAATGGATTTGGAATTCTTTTTGGTAATTGGGTTTGTAGATTTTTGGAAATGCGTCAATATCATTGGGAAAGTATAAAGTTTGTTTTTTTATATAAAATTGGGGAATGTAGACATTTAAGGGAGAAAAGAGGGATGTCTAACTGGTTATTTTTAAAACGTTTAGATGGTGTTTAAGATTGAATAAGTAAAACAAAGTTATCTGTAGCCTCGATAGTTCTAGAGCACAGTGAGCCTGTTAGTATCATTTATCATCTTTTTGACATTTGACACAGCTGTTAGAGATATAATCCGGGTGGGACCCTTACACGTAATACATAAGCAAAGTATCCTGAATTACTCAAAACTACCTGATGTTCACAGGTTCGATTTCTGCCCTGTTCCTTACAATTAGTGTTGAAGTTTTTATTCTGCCCTTCCTAAAATTATTTTTTTTAATTTCTCCATTACTCTTTTTAAACAATTTTAATAAAAAAATTAATTTCTTTTTCCTTTTCAAAGGAATATTCGAACAATTCACGGTAAACTTCGTCGAGCAGTTCTTCAATTTACCCCAGAAAGTTGGATTACCGTTAATTGGTTAAAAGGAAGTGATTTATCTTCAAACAAAAAAGAAGCCGATTTAAATACAGCAAAAAGTTTATCACCAGAAAATGTCAACAACAAAACTTTAAAAACCCCAGAAAATGTCAAAACTCCAATTTTAACCCCAACATCAGCTTCTTCAATTAGATCTGTTGCTATAATGGCTGCTGATGCTAGAGGGGAAGTTTCTACTTGGGCATCTACTTGGGCGGGGTTAAAACGTTGTATTGCAATATATATGTTCATTATGATTTGGTTGGTAAGTTTTTCTGGGAATTTTTTCGATTATTTAAATTTTAGTATAGGGAAATGAACTGATTTATTGAACAGTTTATTTTAAGGATAAAATTATGAAATTTCTAGGCAAATAAATAGTCCCCTTCCAAATCCTTAGATAGTATTTTAAGTAGGGTTTGGTGCACGATCCGGCCTAATCCGAAAGATCGAGCGGGCATAGAATTTTGGCCCGAAAAAGACTCGGTCGGGCCGGCCTGATAAAATGAAGTCCGAAAAATGACTCGAACGTCGGCCCTACTCGAAAAACCCAACCCTAATTTTAAGAAAGGCGAGTTTTCCCCAATCCTACTTGTTAAAATTTAAATCAAAACCATCAGTCGGTAGATGGGTTTATTAAGCGTTTAATAACTTTTTTGTGGGATCTGTTTCAATTTTTTGCTTTTTGAAGTTTTTTTTATGTCCACTCAGCCCTAAAAATCCTTTTCCCAATAAAATTATATTTAAATTTTAATTAATTTATTTTTAATTTTTTAAGGCAACAGAATTAAACGTTTTCTTCCTTAAACACGTCTTTGCTATCGACACTTCCCATCCTGTTGTTTTTTGGCATATAATTTTAATTTGTCTTATTTGTGCTCCAACAATTCGGTTTCTTCTTTTAAAATAATATTTTAATATTATTTCATTTTTTAAAGTCAATATTATATTTATGTGACTGATCCAAAAGTTAAAAGGATGGGAATGCAATGCTGGTTTTTTTAAGATTTTTTTAAATTTTATTTTAATATTTCTTAGGCTCTATGCTGTTATTTGTGCTTTAGAAGCTTCTATTTGCATTAAATTTGGTCGTGAACAATTGCCTTCTGTTAAACTTTGGTTAATTGGCCTTTGGATTGCTTTTTTGGTTAATATTTTTATTTATTAAAAATTCAGCCAATTATTGATATCGTCGGTTCTGAATTTAAGTCAGTGTAATGAGAAATGAATCTTGACGTTTATCAAGAGTCAGATCTCGCTAATGTTTACGTTAACATAAAAATCGCGAATGTCTTTCTTCTGAAAAAATATGGAAAAATAAAGAAAATCACGCGCGATTTTGTTTTAGAAATTTTTTCTGTCGCATGTTGCAAACGACTTTTTGTAATACATCCCTTTTATTTAATTGAGACAAATAAGGGAAAAACATTAGCGGATCCTTATGCTAACAAAATTTCTTGCCCTATCTGTTGCCCTAACTTTTTCGTTCTTCCTATCATCTAGGTAATATTTACTTTGTAATTAGGGTTGTCGGTTCCTGGAAATTCTTCGGATATCCTAACCGAACCGAAAAATCCTCGGTTTTTCAGTTCGGTCCAGAACCGACAACCCTATTCGTAATCCTTATTTAGAGACCTCATTTGTTCAAAGCCTCACCTCAATGTTTATTAAATAATGGGAGGACTAATTTATTTGCTAAAGATTGATTGATATAAATTTTTAAAAAAATATTTTTAAGGCTGTTGGCACAATATTTTGTGTTTGGGTTTCAATTTGGTGGACAAAATATCAAATGCTTACTCGCGAAGTAGAAGTTCGTGGTGGGGGTATTCGTGATTGTTATTTAGATTCTTCTTGTGAAAATTTGGGTGCAATACAGGAAGATGTTCATAAACGAAGGAAAAAATTAAAAATTTGTTCTTCAAATGAAAATTTGGTTGTTGAGAATAATAATGATGCTGGTGAGAAAATTAAAAAGAATAAATAAATGAAAGGTTTGATATTTTTGGTTAATTAGAAAATACAGTCTAATCTCGTTTTTAAACTCGGCCCAAAGTAATTTTGGAGGTAAACGGCTATCAGATAATAATAGAAAATTGAGGTCCTCGAATGGTACCAAAAATTAGAGTGTGCAGTAAATAATGGTTGTTAGTAGAGTTGTCGGTTCTAGAAAAACTTCGGTTATCCTGAACTGAACCGAAAAATCTCGGTTCTTCGGTCCGGTTCCGAACCGACAACCCTAGTTGTTAGTGCTGAAAAATTATCTTATAGTTAGGGGTGTCTTGATCTTAGGGCATCGCTTATACAGTTTCCCCATTCGCCTCCCCCATTTCCCTATAGCTACTTAAATTTGAGAACGTTATCTTAAATTTAGGTATTTAGTTAAAGAGTTTAGACTATATTTTAAAAATCAAACGAAATAATTGATTTCTCATATTCTCCTCCACTTCTCAAAAAATGTTTCGAACAAGGTGTCATATTTTTGATTATTATATTCTCTGTATTGCTGAGTTTTTTTGCTTTAATTCAACGAAAATGAGCTATTTTTTCTTTTCCCTTATTAAATATTATTTTTGTGTTTTTTCGAATTCATTTTAGGCAAAATTAAAATTTTTGGGTTTAAAAATTTATTTTTTGAATAAATACTCTAAACTTAAAAAATTCAAAGGAGTTTAGTTTAGCTATACCAGTAGTATATACACGCTTTTTATTCCCTTTTTTAAAGGAAATAAAGCGTGAATAAATAATATTAACTAAATGTGAATATCGAGGGTAGGTATTTAGCTTAATTTTAGAGCTAATTAAAAATAAGCAGACAATTTCCCCCAAAAAAATACAAACAAAAAACAAAGATGATTCGAAATGTGAGCTAAGCTTTGTAAAAATCCATCTAGAGTTGGGAAAATTGATGCTGAAAATGATCAAGTAATCGGTCGAAAAAAATTGTTGACGATGATGGTTCAAAACGTAAGTCTTTTTGTACATTTGACAGTTTATATTTATCTTACTCAATATATTAGCTCGTCATCGTGAACTTTATAGTATTGCTAGAGAATACATTTATCACGACAACATGCATCTGCAATTTTATTCCCAATTCAATGACTTCGAGCATGTCCATTATGACCTTGATCGTATGGAACAGATTCTTGCCTTGAACCCTTTTAATTTATCTTCTGATCAAAAGACTGTTGTCCGCCGTGCCCTCCAACCGCATTCATGCAGTGTTATACAGGTTTTGTATCTTTCAAATATAAAGTGTGACATTTTTCTTTTAAGGGTATGCCTGGAACCGGCAAAACTCAAACTATGAATTCAACAATTCTTACTGCTCTATTGTGCCGGTTTTTAAAATAATATTATTTTTTACGATACAAGAAATATAAATATACAATAAATATTTTTGCTGAACATCAGATCCTTGTTTGTTAAGCTACTGGTGCCGATCTGAAATTGATCATTCAGGGTTACTAGTAGTATCTAAGATAAAATAAAATATAAAAATAGCTTACAGTCTACTTAAATAAGGAAGATAAAAAAATAGATTTATTAATTTATTCTATGAAAAAAAAATAATAAATTTCCTCAAATATAGTTAATTTATAATACATTGCTTCAACCCGACGATGATCTTCACACATTGCGTCGTAATTATTAAATTATTTTTAATAAATTAATAACAATATAAACATTTGATTAAATAAAAGTTTAAAATGTCGAAAGTTTAAAAATATTTTGTAAGATATTAATACATTTTGTAACATATTAATACTAAGAATATTTTATACAAAAAGCGTCATGTAATAATATTTTTAAAATTATATTTTTTTACGATATAAGAAGTATAAATATATAAATAGATATTTTTGCTGAACCTCAGATCCTTGTTTGTTAAGCTACTGGTGCCGATCTGAAATTGATCATTCAGCGTTACTAATAGTATCTAAGATAAAATAAAATATAAAAATAGCTTACACATTCTACTTAAATAAACTAATTTTTACAAAGCTTAGCTCACATTTCAAATCATCTTTGTTTTTTGTTTGTATTTTTTGGGGGGAAAATTGTCTGTTTATTTTTAATTACTTCTAAAATTAAGCTAAATGTCTACCCTCGATATTCACATTTAGTTAATATTATTTATTTACGCTTCTTTATTTCCTTTAAAATAAGGGAATAAAAAGCGTGTACTTATATACTACTTATACCGGCACTTGATTAATTGTCTTCGATTCTGAACCGAACTGAGGATTTTTTCGTTTTCCCTCGGTTCCGTTCCGGATATCTCAAGATTTTTTTGTTAAGAACACTAACTGATAATCCCTAGTTTAAACAATTTATAGAAGTTATGGGGGGGGGGGGGGGGGGTAATCTTCTTTACTTCTAGTACTTTTTTGGGTCATACGACACTTGCAGATATGACATTTGCAGACCCGACATTTGCAGACGACTTTTGCAGATCGACATTTGCAGATACCGACACTTGCAGATATGACACTTGCAGATCAGACATTTGCAGATCCGACTTTTGCAGATATTAATTTTTGAAAAAAATTTAAAAAAATTTAAAAATCTTAAAAAATCAAAGGATATATACCGGTAGAAAGGTTTTGATTTAAGACCAATACCAATTCGTCTCGACCAGAGATGGGCGAAAATAGAATTTTCGCCTCAACGAAACGAAAACGAAAAAAATAAATTCATAAATGTACGAGGGGGAAGTCAACGGTCGCTGAGCTCGTAACATGATCCTATTCCTATCATTGATGAGATGGGCATCTTAGGATTCCTCCGCAGCAGCAAACACTCCACAGTGTATAGGTAAGGTAAAGAAGAGAGCGAAATGGGTCTAATCTGCAAAAGTCGGGTCTGCAACTGTCTGATCTGCAAGTGTCATATCTGCAAGTGTCGGTATCTGCAAATGTCGGGTCTGCAAAAGTCGGGTCTGCAAGTGTCGGGTCTGCAAATGTCATATCTGCAAGTGTCGTGACACGCTTTTTTGGAAGACGGCCCTTGGAATTATTTTTAAAAATTATCAGAGATCATAAGGTTTTTGGAATACTTTTTTTAAATTTAATCTTGTCTACATTAAAATGTTTAAAAAAATTTTTGTTAAGAATTTTCCCCCTTATTGTTAGATTTATGAGAGTTATTCATTTATTTTTTTTATCCAACACGAAACAAACAAAATAAGCGCCATTTATACACATTCACTTTTTTTTTTCTTTTTTTTCTCGCTCAATTCTTCTTCCTCTTTAATTGTTAAAACAACATTTTGAATGTTTTTTTTGTTTATTATTTTGTTATATTATTAAAAGACTAGACGGAAAATATTTTGAATTAAATAAATAATGTTTGAACTTTTTTTTAATTAAAAAAATAATAAAAAAAATTTTTTAAAAAGAATTTTTAAAAATTTATTTGAACAAAAAAATGAAAAAAATTTCAATTTTGAACAAAATCAAATTAAAAAAATTTTTTTTTAATTTTTTTTGAGCAAAATCAAATTTAAAGAAATATTTTTGAACAAAAATAAAAAAAAAAATTTTTTTTTGCTTATAAACTACAAAAAGAGAAATTAGGTATATTTATGTAATTTTGAGAATCCTCTCAAAATTTCTCTACTACTTTTAATCTTTCATTTTTATTTTATTTCCTCATTTATTTTATTAATATGTTTATGTACTCAAACGAATAAATTTATGAATTATATTTTGAATTTTTTTAAAATTTTTTTTTATTAAAATTTTTTTATATTTTTAAATAAAAAGTAATTGATTTTTAAAATATAATTAATTATTTTAGAATTTTTTAAGGATACATTTGGGAAGTATGCAGAGAACTCTGATGCGTTTAATTATGGCTCCGAGGAAAAGGTTAATTTATTTTTATATTCCTGAAGAATACATATCAGAATTCTTATAAATTAAACTTGAAATCAGATGTTCAGAATTTTTTAATTTTCAGAAATTTTTACTTATTCTGTTTTTAATTCTGGTTTTTAAAATTCTGATTTTTTAAAATTCTGATTTTTTAATTCTGGTTTTATTGATTTTTAAAATTCTGGTTTTTTAATTCTGATTTTTATATTCTAATTTTTAATTCTGGTTTTTAAATTCTGGTTTTAATTCTGGTTTTTAAATTCTGACTTTTAATTCTGGTTTTTTGATTCTGATTTTTCTAGTTTTTACTTCTGATTTTTAATTCTGGTTTTTAAAATTCTGATTTTTTAAAATTCTGATTTTTTTATTTTTTCAGAATATCAACACTTAATTTATTACTCTCTTTAATTCTGGTTTCAATGATTTGTTTTATTTTAATTCGTGATTGGTTAACTACAATAGAAGAACTTCCACCGGGTGAAGGAAGGACTTGGGCACCACAAAACAAAAGTTTATTAAATAAAAAGAAAGAAATTGTTGGGAAAAGTGTAAATAAAAAGGTTTTTGCGGCGGTTTTGCCTGTGAAGAATAAAAATGGTTTTCTTTTGTTTTTTTTAATTAAAAATAATTTTTATAGGTCCAGGTGAAATGGGCAATGGCGTGTTTTTAACAGGCAAAGAAGCAGTTCAGGGCACTGCGGACATGAAAAAATGGTTTATGAATGTTGCTGCTAGGTTTTTTAATTTTTTTAAATTGTGGGGTTAATATTAAAAAAACTTCCCCCGGTTTTTAAACTTTTTTTAAATTTTTTTATTAATTAATTTGTGTTTTTCTACTTTAGATTTGTGTTATGATTTTCGTTACAATTTATGGTTATTAAGCTTTAAGGCGTCCGTTAATTTTTATAAGAGTCCGATTCGAATCCATTTTTCATCGATTCTTTCTGCCGGGATTTCTTGGTATTTCATTTTATAAAATTACAAGCCAAAAAGGTACCAAAACCCAGTAGCTAATCCCAAACCACTAGAATTATCTCGGATCATAAACCCAAACAATGTTATGAAATCCAAAATTTACCATTATAACCAGCGATAAGTAAAGTTGAAAAAGAGGAAATTAACTAATAATATATAATAAAAAAATTTTTTCAGTGACAAAATTTCTATGGATCGTTCATTGCCAGATGTCCGTATTAAAGAATGCAAAACAAAAATTTATGATTTAAATAAATTACCAAAAACTTCGGTTGTTATTATTTTTACTGATGAAGCTTGGTCTCCATTATTACGAACTGTCCATTCTGTGATTAATAGAACACCTGATAAATTATTGGAAGAAGTTTTGTTGGTTGATGATTTTAGTCAAAGAGGTTTTTTTTAATTTTTGGGGGACTGGTTTCGAAAATGATTTTTTAAATTTTTCAAAAAAAATTATTAAAGAATTAATTTCTAAAGGAATTTCAATTATATCTCATTCTTACAGTGGGGTGCAAAAGTAATGACTCAAGGGTCGCGCAAAGTAATTTAGTACTATAACTTTTTGGGAAATGGTCCACTGTATTTTAGACACTTTCCGAAAAATTTTAATTAGAACTTTCCAATTTAACCCTCCTCCCTCCATTTATTTGGAATTTATTTTCAAGTTTGATACACTACTAGATTGGGTATTAGATGTTTAATGGTACCTCCTCAATAAAATTTAAACGATTTTTTAGCCCCAAAAAGGTACTAAAAGTAAGGTTAGATTGTTCTGTTCAATACTATCCAAATTTATTCTTAATCAAAATTAGCTAGCACTTTTCGAAAAATTTTGATTATAACTATTTATATGTATCATTCTGTAGTAAAATTTTAAGCAAAATTTAACTTTCCAATTCAATTTAAATTTAAAAAAAAACTTTTAAAATTTAGACGATCTCCACCAAAATCTTGACAATTACATCAAACGATTTAATGGAAAAGTGCGCATTCACAGATTCAAAGAAAGGAATGGTTTGATTCGTGCAAAGTTAAACGGTGCAAAATTAGCGCGTGGGGAAGTTGTTGTGTTTTTGGATTCACATTGTGAGGCAAATATTGGATGGTTTGTGTTTTTTTAAATTTTTAATAAGGAAATTTTTGGGAGCTTTATTCTGTTGTATCTTCATTAAAATTTATTTTGGTTTTCAAAGATGGGTTTTTTGAGTTTTGGCCAGTTGGCTTGAGCCAAACTTTTGCCAGTTTGGCTTTTGTTTATATTAATTTTGGATTATCAATGGTTTTCTTAATTTTTTAAAATTCTCTGTAGCCAAACAAAATTATTTTAAATAAACTTTTAAATAGTTTGGTGCTCCTAGATTCTACCCTTTAATAGGGTTGGACGAGACCGTTTAAAGCGAGACTTTTTGAACCCTGTGGCAGGTCAAAAAAAGGAGAAGAGGGAAAAGTCCGCCACAGGGAAAAATAAACGAGGACTTAAACGGCCTCGTCCAACCCCACTTTAAAACGTTAAGGAACGAAAACAACTCCGGCTTTGAAAATCAAAGAAAAATCCAAAACTTTTTGAGTATACATATGTATATAAAAACTAGAGGAAAGCCTCAATTTCTAAAAAAAATTTTCCTTAATTTTTAAACAAAATTTTAAGGCTTGAACCAATGCTTGAAAGAATAAAAGAAAAGAGAACAGCAATTGTATGTCCTTCAATAGATAATATAAATGCTGAAACTATGGGTATTTTTTTAATTAAATTAATTTTTTAATTTATTTTTTAGCATATACAAGTGGAGGTGAAATTAATTCTATTGGAACGTTTTTCTGGTCTTTGCATTTTCGTTGGGATCCAATCCCTGAAAGAATTAAAAAAACTTTGAAATCGGCTGCTGATCCAATTCCGTAAAAATTTTTTTTAAATTTTTTTAATTTTCTAAAAAATTTATTTTTAGTTCCCCAACAATGGCTGGAGGTTTATTAGCTGCTAACAGAGAATATTTCCTTCAAGTTGGTGGTTATGACCCTGGAATGGATATTTGGGGTGGAGAAAATTTGGAAATATCTTTTAGAGTAAGGAGGAAATTTTATTTTTTAATTAACCTTTTAGGGAAGTTTTTAAAAATTTATTCTGATTTTTTTCTGGAAGTTTTTTGGGTATTCAAAGCTTTCTGGGAATATTAGAATTTTCTTGTAGAGACATAAATTACATTATTTAATTTTACGGAATATTAAAATAAGGTACACCCCCAGTATACCGGCAGCCCAGTATACCGCCGATCTATAACTTTGTTCAAAATTTTTGAATCCGGGAGGCCCTGCTATAGTTTGTTTCAGCTTCTCGAGCCGCATCGAACCATACCAGGGTGTCCTGGATTCGACAAATTTGAACGAAGTTATAACTCGACGGTATAATGGGCACACGGTATATCGGCCTGCTCCCATTAAAAAAATTAATTTGAATTATTTTCAATTTTCCGGAAAACAAGTTTTGAGAGGAAAACAAGTTTTGAGCTTATCAGAATTAATTTAAAAATATTTCTGAAATATTAATTTTAAAAAATTTCCGGGAGTATCGGCATTTTCTTTTTAATTAAAACTTTCCTGAATTAATTTTACTTAATTCTGATTTTAATTTTAAAAAATTCTGAAATCAGAATTATTTTATAAAAACTTTCCGGAAAAATCAGAATTAATTGAAACTCGTTTAAAATTTTTTAACTTTCACGTTTGAAATTAATTTTAGCCAAATTTTATATATATCTGATGCTGACACCTTGGGGAATATTTTCATCCATTATGAGTTTCATTTGGACCATTTTTTAAAAAGTTATAGTACTAAATTCCTTTGCGTGACCCATGAATCATTACTTTTGCACTCCACTGTAAATCAGAATTAATTAAAACTTTCCTTTAAACAAAAAAAACTTTCCGGAATTAATATTAAATTCTGATTTTATTTTTTAATTCTGATTTTAACAGGTTTGGATGTGTGGAGGTTCAATAGAATTTATTCCTTGTTCCCACGTCGGTCACATCTTTCGAAGCGGCCATCCTTACAACATGACAGGTCCAGGCAACAATAAAGACGTTCACGGGACAAATTCTAAAAGATTGGCGGAAGTTTGGATGGATGATTATAAAAGATTATATTATTTACATAGAAGGGATTTAATTGGGAAGGATGTTGGGGATTTAAATGAAAGGAAAAAATTGAAAGAAAAATTAAAATGTAAAGATTTTAAGGTAAATTTTGATAAATTTTTTTAATAATTTTTTAAAAAATTATTTTTTTATAGTGGTATTTGGATAATGTTATTCCGGAAAAATTCATTCCTGATGAAGGTAAAATTTAAATTAAAAAAAATTTTTTTATTAAAAATATTTTTTTTTTAATTCTGATTATTATTAATCAGTCAAAAAACACCTCATTTTTAAATACCTCCCAAAATTAGTTACTCTTCCATTTTAAATTTTTTTTGGTTGGCACGCGGACATATCGGGATATTTCAATGTAAGAACAGTTACCCCACTGATTTCGGAACCTACGGTCACTGTGTCTTAGAAGGTATATTGTCCAGAATAGAATTTTTATGTTTTAGAATAAACGTAAACACACAAGAAATTATTTTTGTCACCCCAATCTTGATATGTCCGTCCCAATATGTTCGTACACCTTTTGGCTTTGATTATCCGCTGGTTGGGGGGAAATTTTTGTTTAAACATTCTAAAGTAATCTAAAGTACAAGGGGTTTCCCCAAGACTTCTGAGACTTCCACAAACATAGGGAAGTCATTATTAGGTTATAATATTTTTTCACACCGAAAAAAATATTTTAGCATATAATACCGGGGTTTTGACTATTTTTATTTCTAAAAATATTTTTTTTTATTTAATTTTTTTTCTTTTTTTTAGAAGTACATGGGTTTGGAGCGGTTAGTTTTTGTTAAATAAATAAAAATTTTATTATTTTCTTCCTTTTCTTATTTTATTTTTAGCTTCAAAACGTGGCAAGTCAGTTATGTTTAGACACATTACAGAAGGAAGAAAAGACAACAACACCTTTATTTGTTTTTTCTGTTTGTTTTAAATTCTGATTTTTTAAATAATTTTATTTTCCGGAAATTTTTAAAAAATTCTGATTAATCAGAATTAATTTAAATAAACTTTCTGGAATATTTATTTAAGTTTCTGAATTTTTCAGAAAGCTTTTAAAATTAATTCTGATTTTTCCGGAAAATTAATTCTGATTTTTCCGGAAAATTAATTCTGATTTTTCCGGAAAATTAATTCTGATTTTTCCGGAAAATTAATTCTGATTTTTCCGGAAAATTAATTCTGATTTTTCCGGAAAATTAATTCTGATTTTTCCGGAAAATTAATTCTGATTTTTCCGGAAAATTAATTCTGATTTTTCCGGAAAATTAATTCTGATTTTTCCGGAAAATTAATTCTGATTTTTCCGGAAAATTAATTCTGATCTTTCCGGAAAATTAATTCTGATTTTTCCGGAAAATTAATTCTGATTTTTCCGGAAAATTAATTCTGATTTTTCCGGAAAATTAATTCTGATTTTTTTCAGTGTCAAGGAGGCGCCTCCTCAGCCCAAGTATTTTCTTTAAGCAAGAAAAACCAACTTAGAAGAGAAATTACTTGTGCAGAAGCTAAAGAATCAGAAAAAGTTGTTTATTTGGTGCCTAATTGTGATTTGGGGAATAGAAACCAATTGTGGGAACAAACAAAAGTAAAAAATTAAATTTTTTAAAAATTAAAAAAAAAATTTTTTTTAATTTAAAAAAGGATGGTTTAATGAAGAATTTGGGGACTAATTTGTGTTTAGAATCTTTAAATGCCAAAAATGGAGATCAAGTGCCTTTGGAAGTTTGTGATAAGGATAAATTGACTCAAAAATGGGAATTTATTTATTGGGATTAATTAAGGGGGAATTTAAAAAAATTATTTTTTTTCTGCCAAATTAAACAAAATTTCTAAAAATTGTACCCAAATCTTTTTTTTCTTTGCTCATTTCTTTCCCAGTAATTATTTTTAAAAATTATTTTCTTCCCTAAAGAAATTATTTTTTTCCTTTAATATGTATATCCAAAAATATTTTGAAAAATTTTATTTTATTTATTAAACTAGTCTTTTAAATTATAAAAATATTTTTTTTTATTTTCCCTGTGATATTATTTTTTATTTGCATCAATATTGTGTGTGTTTGAATGGCTATTTTTTAAATTAAAAAAATTTTTTTATTAAAAAAATTTTTATTGACACGTAATTTTAAAGACACGTTTATTTTATTGATTTAAAAAATTAAAAATTAAATTTAAAAAAAAAGTAGCCATAAAAATAAAATATTTAAATAAAACGTGTCACGATTTATAAGTCTTTAAGTTATTTTCTGTTTGTATTTAGAGATAGAACAAGTTTATTTTAGAATTAATTCTGATCTTTCCGGAAATTTTATTTAAATTAATTCTGATTTTTATAAAATAATAATTCTGATTTATATTTATTTCAGAATTTTTCTAAAATTAATTCTGATCTCTCCGGAAAGTTTATTTTTCAATTCTGAATTTTAAGTTTTTATAATTCTGATTTTAAAACAAGTTTATTTTGAAATTAATTCTGATTTTTTAAATAAATAAACTTATTTCAGAAAATCATGTTCTGAAAATTTATTTATTTTTTAGTCTTTCCGGAAAGCTTATTTAAATTAATTCTGGTTTTATGAAACAATTCTGATTTATATTTAATATAAATTTTCAGAATTTTTTTTATTAATTCTGATTTTCCTTTCCTCTAAATATTTAATATTAAATTTTTCTTATTTGTTTATTGTTGCCTTTCTGTTTTTAATGTGTCAATAATCTGATTTGCATTAAAATTTATTTTTATTTATTTTTTAATTAAAAAAAATATTTTTTTAAATAATATTTAATATTTTTTAAATATTTTAAAATTAATTTTTAAATAATTTATTTTAGAAAAAAATAAATTTTTTTGAGATGTCAACAGAAAACGAACAAAATGAGGGTGGGGAAGAAGCTAAAAAAGAAATTGTTTATCCTTTGAGTGTGACCTATTGTGGAGGTATTTGGAAGGGGGAGACAATTTTGAATTTAATTTGTTTTTAAGCCTGTACAATGCCTATAGAATATTGCGAATTTAGTGGAATGCCTGAAAAATGTAAACAGTGGTTAATTACCAACCTTCCTGAGGTTGCAACAGAACAATTAAAAATTGATGAGGGTGGGGAAGGGGAACAACAGACGGAGAAGAAGCATCAGGTAGAGATTTAGTTAAATTAAAATAAATTCTGATTTTTCCGGAAAGTTTGTTAAAATTCTGACTTTTCCGGAAAGTTTTTAAAATTCTGATTTTTCCGGAAAGGTTATAATTAATTCTGAATTTTAAGTTTTAATAATTCTGATCTTAGAATTGTGTTTATTAGGAAAATTCTGTTCTGATTGTATATTTTTTCTGATCTTTCCGGAAAGTTATTAAAATTATAATTCTGTTTTTTCCTAGTCTTCTGATTTTTCCGGAAAGGTTATAATTATTCTAATTCTGAATTTTAAACTTTAATAATTCTGATTTTGGAGTTGTGCTTATCTAGGAAAATTCTGTTCTAAAGTTTATTTTCTGTTCTTTCCGGAAAGTTTATTAAAATTCTGATTTTTAAATTCTGATTTTTCTTAATCTTAATTCTGATTTATCCGGAAAGTTTTAAAATTCTGGTCTTTTCGGGAAGCTTATGTAAATTAATTCTGGACCTCCGGAAGGTTTATTTATTTTCTGATTTTTCCGGAAAGCATATTAAAATTAATTCTGATTAATTTCCCTTCTAATTAATTAATTAATAGAAAAGAGGCGGTAAAGGTTCTACTTCGTCAACATTATCGTCAAAACAAGGCAAAAAAGGACAAAAAGAAATTAAACAAAAAATTACTTTAAAAACAGAAACGCGAAGCAAAAACAAATCTGTGACAATAGTTAAAGGACTTTTAACATGCAATATTGATTTAAAAACGGCCTCCAAATTATTTTCTAATAAATTTGCTTGTGGTTGTTCTGTTGCGAGTACTGATGAATTGGTTATTCAAGGGGATTTTAAGGTGGAGAATTTTTTTCTTCTTTTAAAAAATATTTCTTTATTGAATTTTTTAATTTTTAAAGTAATTAAAAAAATTTTTTCTAAATTTTTGAAAATATTTTTTAATGTCCTCGGCCCTCGTTTATCCCTTTTTATATTAGTATATTTGGAAGAATATTTAAATTACCTTATAACCTCTACCAATGGCCCTCACTCAAATAATTTTTCCACCTCGATTAATTACTCTCCCTCTCTATAGCGAGATATTTAATAATTCCCGTCCGCAAAATGCCCTAATGCTCCCTCTATCTGATGCCTTACCTCAATTATTTACTTCCTCCAGGGAGAGGTCGAAACATAGTTACCGTATTTTCTCGATTAATTCCCCTCCCTCGAATAATTCCCCCTCTCGATAATTCTCCATGCTAGAGTTGGGTTGAAACAATAATTCCCACCCCCAAATACCCTACTGCAGGCCCGTAGCCAGGATTTTTTTCGGGGGGGGGGGCAAAGGGGGGAAAAATTTTTTGCGCCAAATTTTTGGCGCCTTCGGCGCCAAAAATTTTTATTTTCAGCGCCGCAGGCGAAAATTTTGAAAATTTCGAAGGCCGTAGGCCAAAAAAATTCACTTTTTTTGGCCCAGCCCTTCCCCAAATTTTTCCCTTTTCCCCATTTCGGGGGGGGGGGGGAATTCCCCCCCCCCCCTACCCCCCTGGCTACGGGCCTGCCCTACTGCACGTTCAAATGCCAAACCTCGAATAATTCCCCTCCCTCAATTAATTCCCCATGCCAAGTAAGGGTTGAAAAAATAATTCCCCAGGGGAATTGATCGAGAAAATACGGTACCTATGGTAGTTATTCAAGGATATACGTTTGGGGTACTTTTCTCCTCCCAATGCCTAACCAAATTTAAAAAATAATTGAATATTTTTTTTCTAGGACGAACTTTTCGAATTAATACCTGAAAAATGGGGTGTAGACGAGGATGCCATAGAGGATTTGGGTGATGAACCACAACAAAAGAAATAATTTTTTGTTAAAAATTAATTTGGACTGTTTTTTAGTTAAATATTTTTTTGAAATAAAAATTTTGTTTTTTAAAATTTAAATTTAATTTAAAGTTTTTTTAATGACTAAAAACATTTCTTTTAATTTTTCAAATATTTTTTAACCTCTTTATAATTTTTTAAAAATTATTTTTAAATTAATTTTAGAAAATTTTTCGAATTCTTTAGATGGTAGGGGAAGGCTTAGATTTTTTATTCTTCAAGTCTTTTTTTGGAGTGTACTAGGGATCCTACCGACCCAATTCCCTAAAATCACGAATTTAGTTTTTATGTCGGCATTATCCATGGTATTCTGATAGACCGGAAAATAAAAGGTAAAGTTTAATACATAATTACACGTTATTAATACGTGCCTTAATACTTGTTACCGACTTAAATATCAATGATTTTGCAAACATAAATTCCCGATTTTAGGGAATCGGGTAGGCAGGATTCCTGATACTTTCCCTTCATACTACGAGAAAAATCTTTTTAAAAAAATAATAAAAATCTAGGCCTACTTTCAAAAACTTCAAAATTTGTTCGGGTTTCGAATCGAAAAAAATCCAGATTTTAGATAGCACGGCCCCTTGTATTTATTTAATATATGAGGCTAATTTATTTTTTATTTTATCTGCCTCATTTATTAGATTAAATATTTAAATTTCAAAATTTTTTAGAAGGTAGGGGAAGGCCCAAAAATACCATTAATTATATAGAGGTTTACTAAATAGAAGGTATTTTTTAATTAAAAAATACAAATTTTCAGTTAAAATGTCCCCAACAATTTTACAAAAAATATTTTTTCCCTACAAACACTCAACAGAACTTCAACAAAAAAGGAAAAGGCGCAAGTTTACACGTGTCCGATGGGCTTTAACTTTAATTATTGGAATTTGTTTTTTTGTTGTTTATGTAATGTTTTATGCTTGGATTGATACTAATTTAATTCAACAAAGGGAGGGAGTCTTTCCTGATGGGTAAATTAATTTAAATTAATTTAAATAAAAAATTAATTAGGAATTAATTAAAATAAGAGGACCAAAAAATTTTAGTTTCCCTTTTTGGGTATTTCTTTGAGGGAATAAATTGATAAAATTGATATCTCTAATTAAATGGGTGCTTTTTTTGATTTTTACTAAAATTCTTTTGTTAACCAAATTGAACTTTCGTTTTTTGTTTAAATTCCTGACTCTTATTTTGGTGAAAGGTGAGGAGATATATCCTCTACCAATACTACAGACTAGGGTTGACGGTTCCTGGAAAATCTTCGGATACCCTGATCCGAACTGAAGAACCGAAGCGAAAAATCGTCGGTTCGGTCCAGAACCGACAACTCTACTACAGACAAACACTTTTAAGGGGATTTGCTTAATTTCGAAAAGTCTTGAGAATGGGCTAAAATAATTCCAATAAACACCCCCTACATTTTATAAATAGCTGGTAGTTCTTTTGTTCTTTTAGGGTATTCTTCAAGTAAGACCCCCAGCAGTTATTGCTATGGAACTTCGTTCACCACGTATAGGTGGTGAACGAAATAGACGTGGACGCCTTGCTAGTTAACCTTTCCTTCCTTAAAATTAATTTTTTTTCAAAATTTTTTTTTAAAACAGCCACGCAATTCCAGCGGAATTTCTCAATTTAAATTTCAACATAACAGAGGAACAAATTTCAGAATTATCTTTCTTTCATCATTCCCAACAACACAAAATTCCTTCAAAAAATATAAAAAGAACGGGGATTGGAGAAAATGGTGCTCCTGTTATTTTAAGTGGAGAACAAAAAATAAAAGCTGATAAACTTAAAAAGGAGTGGTTTATGAATGTTGTGGCTAGGTGGGTAATTGAGGGAGGGAAGGGGAGGGGGAATGGTCTTACTGGTGGTCAACCTCTTAATGGTCAACCTCTTACCCATGACTGGCTTCACAGCAAGGGGGGGGGGAGTTTCGCCTTTCGCTTTGGAGGGACTGTGATTAGGAGACTGTGACCAGTTCTTCGTGGCTTATGGAAAATTTTTGGGTACCCGGAACCGCCTGAAAACCTGAACTGTCAACCTCTTACCCATGCCTGGCTGACTGGCTTCACAGACCTATAGGTCAAAATAGGAATTTAATTAATTTAAAGGTAATTGAGGGAGGGGAGGGGGAAATGGTTTTTAGAGGGACTGTCATTAGGACTGTGACCAGCGCCTGACCGTTCATGGAAAATCTTCGGGTACCCCGAACCGCCAACCTCTTACCCATGACTGGCTTGACAGCAGGGGGAAGGGGGAGGGGGGGGGGGGTTCGTTTTTCACTTTTCAAAATCACTTTTGGCACACCTCTGCTTCATAGGCCTATAAGTCAAGATAGGAATTACTAAAATAAAATCCAATTTTTGAGGGTAACTCTGAAAACTCGGCCCGGGTCAGTTTAAAAGACAATTTCAAATAAATTAAAAATTTTATTTTTAAGTGATTTAATTTCCCTGGACCGTTCAATTCCTGATTCTAGAACAAGTTTATGTCATTCACAAATTTATGATAAAGATTTGCCTAGAGCTTCGGTTATTATTGGTAAATTAATTAAATTAAAAAATAAGGGGAGGGCAACTTTCCCGATTCACCATTTCTGTCAAAATTAAGAAAATATAAACTGAAATCAGACTAAAATTAGGAATGATTAGAACTCGAAAATTATTCGGGTTTACACAAAAAAAGTCGGTCCAAGTTAGAATTTGAAGCATTCGAAATTATTCAATCGAATATTCAATTAGTCTTAACTAGTGCCCGGTGCCAGACAGGATCCGGCCGGATTATCCGGAGTCCGGGACCTTCCCAAATCCGGGGTTTTTCACGATCTTCGGATTTTTTCCTGACCGGATTAACCCGGAAAAATCCGGCCGGATCCGTTCCGGCTCTACTTGCAAATCCGGATCCGGCAAGATCGATTTTGCCGGGCACTAGTCCTAACTCTACTTTAAACTCGAGACTGTCCTCTTTTTGTTTATAATTTAATCTCAAGTCAAAATGGGGTGAATTACTTCCCTTCTTAGAGTCCTTAATATATTTCACAAATAATTTTTAAAAAAATATTTAAGTATTTACTGATGAATATCCTTCTGTTTTGCTTCGAACTGTACATTCTGTAATTAATAGAACTCCAGATAATTTACTTAGAGAAGTGGTAAATTTATAAAAATAAATTTTTTTAATTAAGAAAAAAATTATTTAGGTTCTAGTGGATGACTTTAGCCAACACGGTAAAAAATATACCTAGATTCGAATATAACCCTTGGGTTGGAAAAATCTTGCATTAAAATACATGGGTACTTAGTGGGGGAGTTGTTTTTATTCCAAGAAAAAGTTCGGAGGAGGGATTAGGGGGAGAGGGCTAGCAACTAGAGTTGCCATTTTGGAACCGGGCCGACGTTTGAGTCATTTTTTAGAGCCTCATTTTTTCGGGCCGGACCGGTCGAGTATCGAACCGAATCGGGCCGGCAACCCTACTAACAACTATATCCAACACAAAATATTGAACCGAACCATCTCGACTCTGGTTTAATCCTCAGTTAGGTCCCTTCTCTTAATTATCTCTCTAAACTTTTTGGGGGTGGAGAGTAGAGATCTGACCGAGACGAGATCTTGGAAAAATATAGGTTATCGAGTTCGATATGTTTCGAGATCTTGGTCTCGATTCTTGCAAGACCCTCTCAATCTGGTCTCTAATGGAGGGACTTTGATTAATTTTTATTTTCTTTTTATTTTTTTAAAGAAAATCTTGGCTTTCCATTAATTGAACATTTACGCCGTTTTGGCAAGAAAGTTCGTCTTTTACGAGCCCATAACAGATTAGGGTTGATTAGAGCAAAACTGGCTGGTGCTAAATATGCTAGAGGGGATGTTGTTGTCTTTTTAGATTCTCATTGTGAGGCTAATGAAGGATGGTAATTTGGAAGGGAATTAAAAATCTTAGAAAAAATTTTCTAGGTTAGAACCTTTACTTCAAAGAATTAAAAAACAACGTTCAGCTGTTGTTTGCCCCGTTATTGATATTATTTCTGTAAATATTTTTTTTTTAATTTTTATTTTAGTATTGAATTAATAGTTTAGGGGAGAGGATAGCTTTCGACTTTTCTAGGCTTTTTTTAATTAAGTTTCTTTAGTAGTCTTTCGAGATCGATGCTCTTCTGTCCTTGACTATCTTCTTTATTAGTCGGGGACAGGGCGACCCTTGCCAAACCCCCAAAAGGGGTATGGCTTCACTTAAAGGGGGCGAAATCGGCCAAAAAAGGGCTAAGAAGCCAATAATCTTTGTTCTCCGCGCCGCAAGTAAAAATTTTGAGAAATTTTGGAAGACCAGAAGACAAAGTATCTAGCAAACAACTTCCGGGATCGATGCCTTTCCGGGACTAAACTTTTACTTTCTCTTATTATAACAAAATCTCAGCCATATTTATTTGCGCAAATTTGCTGATATTTTAGTAAAACAAAATATTTTTTTAATTTATGTCGCTGAAGAAAACAAAAATGGGGTTGCGGCGCGACAGGTGTGAAACCGCAAGTGTCGGGATTGATTAGATTGTCCCGGAAAGCCCTAAATTCTTCAAAAGGGTGATCCAACTCTCTAGGGCGAGTGGACGGAACCAAAGCTCTATTGACGAGCTAATAATAATGCCTAAGGGCGGCAATTGCAGGAATACCAAACAATAAAGAAAAGAACAATCAAATTAAAATATTTATTTAGAGAACCTTAAACTTGGGTAATTAAACCCAAACAGACAAAAATGTGTGAAAAAGAATATTATGATTATAGGCCACAAAAAAAGATTAAAAAATGATTAATTAAAAATGGCCTAACAATTGAAAAAAAGGATCTTTAGGCCTCAGTTTTAGATAAGTTTAGAATTAAATAATGAGAGGCCTAAAGAGTTAAAATTCAAGCATGAATAAATAAAAAAGTCGAAATTCTTAACTCTAAATAATTAGATTGGTAAAGTAGAAATTCCATTAAATGACAGGCAAAAAAACTATTTCAATAAATTAAATTGCAGGTGGCAGGAAAATAGTAAAAATGAGCTTATCGGAGAAGCTTAAAAATAAATAAATGATTAAAGGAAAACCATTTTAGTGAACAGGCTAAAAAAAGGGGTGTGGTTAACATTGAAATATGCGGCGGTTAAGTTAGAAAAAACATTAAAGCATGAGGGACAACAGATCACCAAAAAATTAATCAAATTTATTAATCAGACGTCGCTTCGGCGACAATTTATTTAGAAAGAGTTTAGCAAAAGTTTAGAAACCGGGCAGGCCTCCTTGCCTCCTGCGACCTCCTAGGAGTTATTGTTAAGCGCTTTCGCTCACCATATACAGGAGCTCTACCCTGAAGATGCTGGTTCGCTCCCAGTCGCCGAATAACCTTTTGCACTAGCTGGAGGAGGGAAATAGCTATAGCCCAGCCGCTTTACTATTTTCGGGAATCGTGAATCGGGTCGGCGCAGTCCTTGGTCCTTACAATTTAAGCCCGACTGCCTAAATAAATCCCCAAAATCTCAATTTAATAAGAATTTTACTAAAATTATTTTAAAGGATCAAACAATGGAATATCAAATTGGGGGTGCTGGTGGTATAGGGACTTTTTGGTTGGTACAAAAATAATTTTGATTTAAAAAAAATATTTTTTACAAGGTGGAGTTTGCACTATAGTATGTCTGAACTACCTGAAAGAGAAAAGAAAAGAAGGAAAAATCCGGAAGTAGACCCTTTATTAACCCCTACAATGGCTGGAGGGTTATTTGCTGTCAACAGAGAATATTTTTTTGAAGTTGGCGGTTATGACCCTGGAATGGATATTTGGGGTGGAGAAAATTTGGAAATATCTTTTAGAGTAAGGAGGAAATTAATTAAAATTAAAGTCGAATCTCTACATATTTTATAATGAATGGGGTATCTTAATTAAGGGAAAGAAGTAGAGTTGTTGGATCCTGATATCTTGATCTGAAAAAATCTGAAGAAAATCTCCCTATCGCTTCAGGATCCCCGAATATTTGGGGATTTCTCAGGGTCCGCCAACACTAAAGGGAGGGATTATTCACAGAGCTTCCCACCCACCCCGTGGCCATCCAAATTTTAGAAAATGTCAGAGATATATCTTAGATATACTGAAAAATGTTTAAACTATAATTATTACAATTATCTAATACCTAAATGGGTCGTGTCCGGAAATTTGGGGAGTGGACACTTGGGGAGTGGACAATTGGGGAGTGGAAATTTGGGGAGTGAGCGGACATTTGGGGAGTGGACAATTGGGGAGTAGACATTTGGGGAGTGAGGATTTAAAAAAATAATTTTAAAATAGATTTTTCGGACAATAAAAATAATTTATACACTAGTGAAGGTGTTTTTGTGGAGTTTCAAAGATTTTAAAGATATTTTGATGTCTGTAGCCGGTTGAGTACACCCATAAAAGTAGGATAGCAACCTCCCTTCGGGGGCTGGTATGTCGGTGATCGGGGTTTGCTGGTAAAGGCATGTCGGGGTTCGGAGTCGGGATTGACTTTTCGGTCGGGGGTCATGGTTTCACTAGAAATTAGGGTAGCACAAAACCGTTTAGCTAAACGATAATCGGTATATGGTAAATGGGTTTTTTGGTAAAATTAAACGGAATGGTATAGTCTTAGATAAACGGCATAAACGGGATACTGTCACTCTAGACGGCGTTTAACTAACCTCTCAAAATTCTCAAAATTTTCGCATGCGGTGATGAAAAAGGAAGAAATCTAGCTTCTTAGCCTTCAAATATTCTTAAACGTTTTGCCTGCGGCGCTAAAAACGATACAGTGAGAGCTTTGACATTCGACGAAGCTCGACGAGTTCTATAACCTAAGATTGACTGACCACTTTTTAATACGTTGAGCAAGGAAAAAAGTGGGGGAATTGAATTTTACCCTTTATAACTCCACAAAAACACCTTCACTAGTGTATAAATTATTTTTATTGGCCAAAAAATCTATTTTTAAATTTTTTTTAATACTTACTACCCAAATGTCTACTCCCCAATTGTCCACTCCCCAAATGTCCGCTCACTCCCCAAATGTCCACTCCCCAAATCTCCGGGAGCCAAATGGGTACACCCCAACTTACCGGTGAGCTATAACTTGTTCATAGTCGCTATGGTATGATTCGATTCAACTCGTCGAGGCGCATCGAACCATACCAGGGCTTCCCGGATTCGACTATTTTGAACAAAGTTGTAGCTCTCATTAAGTTGTAGTTGGCCTGCTCGTGGTGCGACACTTGGGGACGGACTTTTGCGGACCGACATTTGAGGATGGACATTTGAGGATTGCGGACCGACATTTGGGGACCGACATTTGGGGATCGAATTTGAGGAATCGACATTTGAGGACCGACATTTGGGGATTGCCATTTGAGTATAAGAATATTTGTATCTTAAAACAGAAATTATCACAAATTATGTAATACGGTGAAGTTGTTGCATAAGCGGGGGAAGTTGACTTGTCGGCGGTGGATGCTGTTTAAACGACGGTGGAAGTTGTTCAGACAATGGGGGATGTTGTTCCAACGACGGGAGAGGTTATTTCAACACGCAGATTACCTTCCACTATTGACGGAAAAAATTCTTGCCATTGACGGGACAACTTCTCGCGGTGACTGAACAACATCCCACGTTTACGGAACAACTTCCCCCGTTGTCTGAACAACTTCCCCCGTTGTCGGAACAACATTCCTCGTTGTCTGAACAACTTCCCCCGTTGTCGGAACAACATTCCTCGTTGTCTGAACAACTTCCCCCGTCGTTTAAACAGCATCCCCCGCCGACAAGTCAACTTCCCTCGCTTGTGCAACAACTTCACCGTAGTACATAATTTGTGGTAATTTCTGTTTTAAGATACAAATATTCTTATACTCAAATGGCAATCCCCAAATGTCGGTCCTCAAATGTCGATTCCTCAAATTCGATCCTCAAATGTCGATCCCCAAATGTCGGTCCGCAATCCTCAAATGTCCATCCTCAAATGTCGGTCCGCAAAAGTCCGTCCCCAAGTGTCGTATAACCGGCCTGCTCCCTACCTAAATACACCTCGATTTAACATACTAGATACCTACCTTCTTTTTTTAAATCCGGTCAACTATTGGAGGGAGGGGGAGTGAGTCTATTGAGGGGGAGTAGGCAATACTCCTAATTTTTAAATTGTCTTCCATTTATGCAATTTTTCATCCTCATTTTATAGGAAGATTCGACTACCTTTTTTTAATTAAAAAAATTTTTTTCTCACTTTAAAAAAGGTTTGGATGTGTGGCGGAACATTAGAAATAATTCCCTGTTCACATGTTGGGCATATTTACCGAAATGGCCATCCCTACAACATGACAGGTCCGGGCAACAATAAAGACGTTCACGGGACAAATTCTAAAAGACTGGCAGAAGTTTGGATGGATGATTATAAAAGATTATTTTATGTGCACAGAATGGGATTAAAAGTAGGGGAAATATTTTTTAATTATTTGAGAGACACTCTTTCGGTTAATTTAAAGTTGTGTTCTGGTAATTCCAAAATGTTTTTCAGATTCCGATTCCAAAAATTCACACTGTTCTTAGAATTATAATAAATAGTTCAGTGTGATTTATTTTCTGGGACACGCCCAATTAGGCTCGCGGACAAGTAGGCGCAAAGCCATTACTAGCTGGAAAATTTCTGGAACTTAACAATTTTGGTACTACTCTGTTAGCTCGATGAGAGGAATCGCTTAATACTAAATTTTGAAAAATTCGGAAATCTTGAAGCAAGTTATGAATTTGGAGCTACTTGGCCGCGCGCCTACTCCCATTTTTAATCAGACTACTTGGGCCATATCCGTATATTCCCTCTCTCTCATTTTGTTTTCCCCTAATTTGTGCACTATTGATATAGCGCAGAAACTACGAGGAAATTCATTTTTTGTTTTAATTCCAGCTTTTTCCAATTTTTAATCGGATTAGCGCCTAGAAAGACCCTATAAGTACTGTACATTTGTCGGGGGTTTCCAAAAAATTTTTTTACTTTAGAATGTTGATGTTGGCGATTTAAGTGAAAGGATATTACTTAGAAAAAGATTAAATTGTAAATCTTTTAAATGGTTTTTGGATAATATTATCCCAGAAAAGTTTATACCAGATGAGGATGTTAAGGTGAGAAAATTCTTTAACCTCACTATAAAATAGCTTCAAAAACTAGAAACACCTCCATCTAATCTTTGGATCAGTTAGTGTTGTAAGGAAAAAAGGAGAAAAAACTGGGGATGTTTTAGTGAGAGATAAAGCTGACTAACTCAGGGTTAAAAAAAGAGAAAAGTATAAACTAAAACTAAACTATCAACTAAAGTGGGTACGGCCCACTTAGTCGCGCGGCCACTTAGTCGCAGAGCTATAACTTCCTTCAAGTTTTCCGAATCTTACCAAATTTAGTATTAAACGATTCCTCTCATCGAGCTAAAGAGATTGGTACCAAAATTGATAAGGGCCAGAAATTTTTTAGCAAGTTATGGCTCTGCGACTAAGTGGCCGCGCGACTAAGTGGGCGTGTCCCAACTAAAGTATCTAGCAATAACTGTCATCGTTCGCAGGTCTCAGGATCAATCCTTGCTCGGAGGTATATAGACTTTTACTCCTTTCTCTTCTTAAATCTTTTGTTCTTGAGTGAGTGAGTTACAGTGAGTTATTTTACAGTGAGTTTATTCTCAAAGGGGTGTATTTTATAGTGAGGTCTAAAAATTATTTTAAATTAAATGTCCCCTTCTTTCAGGCTTATGGCTTGGTTAGTTATATAAATATTTTTTGTTTCTAATTAAAATTTAAAAACAAAAAAAGGTTCAAAATTTAAATGGAAAACTTTGTTTGGATACTTTACAAAGATTAGAAAATAAAGGGATTGTTAATTTGGGTGTGTGGGAATGCCAAATTGAGGGAAGTTCTTCACAGGTAGAATTTTCTTTTTTAAATGAGAAAGGAGCTGTTGAGGGAAATTGTTTGAAGGGAATTGCTTTCCAAATACTTTTTTGGAGTCGGAAATAGGAACTAGCCCAATCTGTCTAAATTTTGAAATAAAAAAATTTTCAAAAGGAAAAATGTTTGTTTTCGTGTGTAGGAAGAGGGGGGTGTGAACAGGGATCCAGCTGAAATAAAAATAATTTTCCAATTGAAAACCGTGCCTTAATGAGTGCTAAACTTAATTGTATGTGTGTAAGTATCAGGAATCTAGCTAACGTAAAAATTAAATTCCCAGTTTTTGGGAATCGGGAATTCTGGTATGTTTTGAAGGGGGTTAATGTTGGACATTGAGGCCAAGAAGGGTGCTATTTCTAAACATCAAAGCAGAGTCAGTGCAATTAAAGGATAACCGAGGGATTAGAAATGATTAAGAGGGAAGTTGGGGGATTATTAGGGATGCAGAGGAATTTGTAACGAATAAAAATAGCCGGTAAATGTCCAGTTGGCGGTCTACATGTCCGCAAAGAGAATCTGCTCTTTTCTTTCCTTTTCTTGCATTTTTTGCGTTGGGAGAAATGCTCCGCTCATTTTTCCTTTTCTTCCATTTTTCCTTCTCAATACAGTATGTTTTCCTGTTCAAACTTGAAAAATACCTCTAATTAGAAAAAAAATATTTTACAAATGATAGATTTAGATTTACAAATAATAGATCTATGGCTTTCTAATGAGCCCAAAATAATGATCTAAAAAATTTCAAAATAATATTTAAGGAGACATAACCGGCAAATGTCCAGTTGGCTGTCTACCTGTCCGCAAAGAGAATCCGCTCTTTTCTTTCCTTTTCTTGCATTTTTTGCGTTGGGAGAAGTGCACCCCCTCATTTTCCGTTTTCATCATTTTTCCTTCTCAATACAGTATGTTTTCCTTTTCATACTTGCAAAATAAATTTCAAAAAATTTAAAAGATAATTTTAAAATATTTTAAAAAATATATTTATTTGTCAGTAGAAAAATTCTGGATCCCATTGTTCAACGATCAAACTCTTGATCAAAAACTTGATCAAAGAAAAAATCCCTATTACTAGTTATTGAATATCTACATGGTTTCCAATTGTGATATTTGAGAATGTTATCCAAAATTTATTATTGTAAAATAAATATATTTTTTAAAATATTTTTAAATTATCTTTTAAATTTTTTGAAATTTATTTTGTTAGTAGGAAAAGGAAAACATACTGTATTGAGAAGGAAAAATGCTGAAAACGGAAACTGAGGGGGTGCACTTCTCCCAACGCAAAAAATGCAAGAAAAGGAAAGAAAAGAGCGGATTCTCTTTGCGGACAGGTAGACAGCCAACTGGACATTTGCCAAAATAGCCATTTAATACGAACTTGAGGGTTAATTGAAGGGGCGTTGTGTTTAAAATAGAGTAGCTCCCCGTCCCCCGTACCAAGACGATTTTCGGCTCTATTACACAATATACGTCCAATCAACTTTTATACGTCCAATCAAAGTTTATGCGTCCAATGAAAATTTATGCGTCCAATAAAAAGTTTATGCGTCCAATCAAATTTTATACGTCCAAACATATTTTTATCACTTATTATTTGAACTGAATATTTTCGGGCCTAATTTTTTTCAAGCCGGACCGGTCGAGTCTTTATCTGGCTTCATTTTTATCGAACCTGGCACTGAGTTCGGCGTCCGGTCGAACCTGGCACTGATTCGGCGTCGGCGTCTGGTTCGACCTATTGAGCCGAACCGGGCCGGCAACCCTAATTGGAATACAAGTCCCGGTTTAATTTTTGGTAAAGCATTCAAAATTAATTGATGAAATAAGATTTTTTATTTAAAATTATTTCTTAAATTATATTCATGATAAAAATATGTTTGGATGTATAAAATTTGATTGGACGCATAAACTTTGATAGGACGTATAAAAATTTGATTGGACGCATAAATTTTCATTGGACGTATAAACTTTGATTGGACGTATAAAAGTTGATTGGACGCATAATAGTTGATTGGACGTATATTGTGTAATAGAGCCCGATTTTCTTAGCAAAAACCCTGACCCAAACCTCGACACAAAAGTCAACTCCGATCTCGAAACCCGACACGCTCTCCCCGGCAAACCCCGATCCCCGACAATTTCGACCCCGAAGGCCCCTACTCTAGTTTAAAATAAAAATTAAGAAAATATCTCAAAATAATTTTTATTCTCTTTTCTTTTCAAAAATTTTATTCTATCGGAAAAAAGCTAATAAAATTTAACAAAAAAAAAAAAATTAAAACTTTTGTAAAAAATGAGGCAATAAATTGAATAAAAAAATGAAAAAAACTAAATTAATTAAAAATGAGTCTCGCATAATTAAATAAAAATTACTTTTAAGTGAAAAAGTCAACAACAAAAAATCTTTTTTCAAATTTTTACTTATTTATCCTCTATAAAATTGCATAACATTTTCAATCATATTTCCACCTTTAAAATTAAATTTTTTAATTTAATTATTTAAAAGGCACGCGGATATAAAGGGACTACAGATTTTATTTATACATTAATTGACATTTATCCGTTCCCTTCACACTACTAGTAGTTCGAAGGGAACATACCAGGCAGCGTTCCGTCCCGATTCTCGAAAATCGGGTATTTATTTTTTTTTCTTTATAATTCTTATGATAAACAACCCAAAATTTTGACCTACTACAGAGGACATAACGGGATATTTCAATGTAAGAACAGATACCCTACAGATTTCGGAACCTACGGTTACTGGGTCTTAGATAGTATTATAGTCCTATTGAAGAACAGTTTTTATGTTTTAGAACCAGACCTGGTCACGGATACTAATTTTGGTATCCGTATCCGGATATTTACGGCAGATACAGACGGATACAGGCGGATATCCGCAGGCATTTTGGTATTATCTGTATCCATATCCGTATCCATGACCAGGTATGTTTTAGAGCAAATGTAAACACGCAAGTAATTATTTTTGTCACCCCAATCCCGATATGTCCGCATACCATTTAAAATCCCTTTTTCCTTACAATTTACACATCTTAAACTCATTTTTGAATCCTGCTTTTCCAATGCTTTTTTAAAACCGTCAAAGCAGCCTAAAGCACAACCTTAAAATTATTTTTTTAAAAACTTTGCTGGGTTAATCCCCGAAAAATTCTAAACTTCCGATCCATGTCGACTTGAATTATTTTGGAAAATATTTTAAACTCGAAAAAATAAAAAAATCAGCCCCGGACAGTAGTGATGTTCGGGAATCCTGACTCCCAACTCCCGAGGTCATTTCCCGACCCGGCTCGTTTCCCGGGGTTTTTTCTTCTCCCGAACATCACTACTGGACAGGTACGGTCTTGCCACCTTCCGGCTTTTATTGCCAGTCACTTCCAAGTGCTCTACGCCAATTAAGTTAACGGGGCTTTGCCTCAACTTCAACTAGTAAGTATTCTAAATTATAGTTAACAGGATCTCCCCACATTCCCTTCAAATTCCTTTAAAAAATTAATTACCACAAGGGTAATAATAACAATCAAATTTTTGGCATTTTCCATATTCACAAAATAAACATTCCATTGAATTTTTATTGTTAATTTGTTGGGGAAATTTTAATTTAATTAATTTTTCACCTAAAAATTTTTAATTAATTTAAAATTTAATTTAAAAAATTTAATACATTTTGTATCACAAAAATAGCATTTATCTACTTTCTTTCCAACTAAACATTTTTCATGGACTTTGCAATGATTACCTTTAAAAAAATAAAAAAATTAAAGTCAACCCTTACATTTCCCTAATCGAGCTGGGCCTGGACCAAGGCCTGGGTTCTTCCTGTACCCAGAGTCCAGGCCCAGGCATTTTTTGACCTTCCTGGGTTTTTCCTGGTCTTGGGGTTTTTCCTGGACTACTGGCCCAGGATCCGGCCCAGATCAATAAATCAAACCCCATAGTCAAGGAACAGGTCCAAGCTTTTCAAAAATCTCGGTCTCTAATCCTTATTTTGGGTACTGGAGCTGGTCAGTTCGCAAAATCGAAGGATTGATCAGAAGAACCGAGGATTTTTCGGTTTGTTGTGGATATCCAGAAATTTCCAAAGCAATTGAAGAAGGGGAGGGGGTGCCCGCAAAAATACTTTTAAAATAAACTTTAAGTAAGAATTGGCAATTCCAAAAGTACCCCTATAAAATATATGGGTAAATGTTAGGGTTATTCCCCTCCGGGGAAGGACCACGGGGAACAATTTTCGGGGAGGCAGCGCCACGGGGGGCAGGACAATCCTAGTAAAAGGCGAGGTTCTTACGAGGACCGAGGCCGGTCAATCCGAGATTGCAAATGGGTGATGACCTCGGCATCGGCGGGGCCTCGACCCTGTGCAAGGTTGAAGATAAGCAATTTCCTGGGAAGTTTGGGGGGGGGGGGGGGGGGGGTGATTAAAATTCTTTTCGGTTCCCCTTCTTTAATCCCTTAAAAAACTTACAAGGATAAAACAAAATATTCGATCCTTTTCTAAAACAAAAAATGCATTCTTCTTTTTGTTTCCCCTCTTCTTCCTCCTCATCCAAATTAAATTTAATTATATTTTCTTCATTTTCATCATTATTTTCTTCTCTTTTTTTCTTTTCTTGATCATATAATGCATTTAATAAACCAAAAGTTGTCAAAATTTGTAAAGAACCTTCCTAAAATTTTTTTAATTTTTTTGGTAGAAATTTTATAAGATTAACCCCCAACTATGTTTAAAATGAGGAAGGGGTATTGGGAAAAATTATTTGGGAGGGAGGATGAATTTTGAAAAAAAGAGGTTTTTTGGAATACAACCCTAAATAATAGTGAAGAATTGGAAAAACACTTAAAAATTATTATTTTTTTCTGAAAATTATTTCATATAGGTAAAATCGACAATGTTGATCACAAATCTGATATCAGATTTTGTCATATGATTTTTTATCTGTTTTTTTATCTATGATTTTTTCCAGATAAATCAATTATTGACTGGGTTATTTGAACAATTATTGACTGGACAATTATTGACATTTGATAACATCTTAATCTAGATTTCAATTTATTACCCAGTCAATAATTGATTTGTCTAGAGAAAATCATAAATAAAAAATCATAGATAAAATTTCATATCTGACAAAATCAGATATTAGATTCGTGATCAGCATTGTCGATTACCTATATGATTTTCAGAAAAAAAATTTTTTAAGTGCCTTCCCCAATTCTTCAATATTACCCAACCCGAATTCGAAAATTAAAAAAAAACTAACAAAAACAATTTCTCCTTTGAAAATACATCTCCTCAATAATTCCTTTTTTTCAATTCCAATAACCAAAGAAAAATCATTAACCAAAACTGGATATTTTATCCAAAACCAATTTGAAGGGGGCTCTTGCATTATTGAAAAACGAATCTTTAAAAAAATTTAAAAAATTTTAAATTTAATACTTTTTACGGGGAACTCCGGAATATAATTTTGCTTGATCCTAAACCCTTAAAAATAAAAAAAAACCCTTAACTCACAATTTAAAAAAAAAATATTTAAAAAAATTGCGGACAAAATTTGCGGACATTTACTCCAATTTAAAAAGAAAATTAAAAATAAAAAAGTTCTTTTCCTAAAATTCTAAAAAATTTTTAATGCCTATTAGCCCCCTTTTGGAACCCTTCTCCTTAAAATTAAAAAAAAAATTTTTGCGGACAAAAAATTTGCGGACATATTTAAAAAAAATTTTTCCAAGAAAGGTTTTTACACTATAATTTAAAAAGAAAATTAATAGAGAAATTCTTTTCCTAAAATTCTAACAATTTTAATGCCTATTAGCCCCTTTTGGACCCACCCTTCTCCTTAAAATTAAAAAAATTTTTTGCGGACAAAATTTGCGGACACATATTTTTAAATAAACTTTCCCCAAAAAATTTTCCAAAAAAACCTTCAATCCTTTTTTGTCAGCACAATCCAAAGAAATTGTCAATATTTGAGAAGGTAAAGGTTCAATATCCACCCAATGCCTTGTATTTTCTTTGTAATTAATTAATTTAATAAAAGACAAATTTTCTGGTCTAGTTTCCTCTCCTTGCATTTCTGCCTGTTCACTCCATAAATCGTTTAAAGAAAGACAAGAAATTCCAATTTCGGGAAGTTGAGTAAATTTTTCCTGAAAAAAATAATTTTTGAAAAAAATTTTTTTGCGGACAACATTTGCGGACAAAAAAAATTTTTTGCGGACAAAATTTGCGGACAAAAATTTTTTGCGGACAAAATTTGCGGAAAAAAAATTTTGCGGACAAAAAAATTTTTGCGGACAAAATTTGCGGACAAAAATTTTTTGCGGACAAAATTTGCGGACATTAAAAAAAAATTTTTTTTTGAATTTTAAAAATAATTTCTAATTTTTTCGAAAAAATTACAAATTTTTTTAATATCCGCAAATTTTGTCCGCAAAAAAATTAAAAAATTTACATAAAAATAAATATGAACATCACAGGCTGTCCCAGGCATGCACATTTCTTTAATAGTAGCTCTAGACAAAGCAAAATGTTCGTAAGCCATAAAATAATAATAATCAGAATATTCTGTAGGCAAGTTTATTTTGTTGTTTTTGTGTTGTTTGGAAGTGTTGTTGTTGTTTATGTCACTAAAAATGGGGAAAAAGTTTTTCCGGAAAAATCAGAATTAATTTAAATAACTTTCCGGAAAAATCAGAATTTAAAATAACTTTCCGGAAAAATCAGAATTTTAAACTTTCAAGAAAAATCAGAATTTTAAACTTTCCGGAAAAATCAGAATTTAAAAAACTTTCCGGAAAAATCAGAATTTTAAACTTTCAAGAAAAATCAGAATTTTAAACTTTCCGGAAAAATCAGAATTTAAAAAACTTTCCGGAAAAATCAGAATTTTAAACTTTCAAGAAAAATCAGAATTTTAAACTTTCCGGAAAAATCAGAATTTAAAATAACTTTCCGGAAAAATCAGAATTTTAAACTTTCAAGAAAAATCAGAATTTTAAACTTTCCGGAAAAATCAGAATTTAAAAAACTTTCCGGAAAAATCAGAATTTTAAACTTTCAAGAAAAATCAGAATTTTAAACTTTCCGGAAAAATCAGAATTTAAAAAACTTTCCGGAAAAATCAGAATTTTAAACTTTCAAGAAAAATCAGAATTTTAAACTTTCCGGAAAAATCAGAATTTAAAATAACTTTCCGGAAAAATCAGAATTTTAAACTTTCCGGAAAAATCAGAATTTAAAAAACTTTCCGGAAAAATCAGAATTTATATAAAATAACTTTCCGGAAAAATCAGAATTAATTTTCCGGAAAATTTGAATAATTCTGATTTTATCCAGAATATTTTAAATTAATTCTGATTTTACACAAGTAAATAATTCTGATTTTTAGTGACAAAATTAATAATTCCTGAAAATCAGAATTATTTTTAAAAACTTTCCGGAAAAATCAGAATTAATTATTTTCCCCCCAAGTTTTAATTAATTCTGATTTTAATAAAAACATTTCTGTTTTTACTTGTTTTCCTCATTTTGTGTTGTTTCTGAAGTTGAGGGTGTAGGGGATGTTTGTACTGGTTGTTGTGATGATTTATTTAATATTGGAATATAATCTTTTGGGTCAATTTCATTTTCCTGTATATCAAAAAACATTTTTTCTCTTAAAAAAATTTTTTTAAGAATTATTTTTATAGAAAATGTAAAAATATATTTTAACCTCCCCCTCAATTTAAGAGTCGCTTTTTTAAAAATTTAGAAGGTAGGGGTGTCACGGGTTGAGAAAAAAAAAGTTGGGTCAGTTTTCAAAATTTCTCTTCGGATCGGTTGGAAGCAGAGGTGAATCGGAAATGACGAAGTTGCCGGAAATCGGAACTGTCGGAAATTGGGAATGGCTATAAAGTCGGAACTCGGAATTCCGATTTACCTCTGGTTAGAAGGATAATATTGGGTAAGAAAAGCTGTCTAAGAGATGTTTTCTATTTAGGATACTTCTCACTATTAGGTACAATTTTTTCAGACATGAGGGAGAGGGCAGAGGTGGGTCGGAATTCCGATTTCCGTCTTCCAATTTCCGAAAAAAATTTCCGAGTTCCGAGTTCCGAAAAAAATTTTTTGATTTCCAAGTTCCGACTTTTGAGCCATTTCCAATTTCCGACAGTTCCGATTTCCGGCACCTCTGACTTTTCCGACCCACCTCTGGGAGAGGGGGAGGGGGTATTTAAAAATGGTGTTCGAATAAAATAAAATTTTTAAAAATAAAATAAGTGGAGGGGAGAGGGGATTGGTTGAAAAAATAAAAAAAATAATTTAAAAAAAAATTTTTTTCTTCAAGGCTTTTAGTTGGAGTAAAGACAAGCAATTAAGACGAGAAACAACTTGTGTGGATATTGATCCAATAAATAAAAATTTGAAAGGAAAACAAAAAGTTGTATTAAAGGATTGTGTAAAAAGTCAATTAATACAATTTGAACATTTTAAAGTTTTTTTTAAAAAAATTTTTGAAAAAAAAATTTTTTTTAATTTAAAGGGAGGACTTTTACGACATTTAAATAGCGGTCTTTGTTTGGATATTGAAGGGCTAAATTCTGGAGATGATATTTATTTTAATATTTGTGATGAAACGGTGGAAAGTCAAAAATGGGTGTTTTATGGAAATTATTTTTAAAAAATTAAAATTTTATTTTATTTTTTTAAATTTTAGGTACTTTTCCGTTATGCCCCCTCCCCCTAATTTAATGTTCAAAATGTCATATATAGTGTAATAAAAGGTGCTGAGCACCCAAAAACGAGCTTACTCCCCCCTATGGTTTTTTGACCATTTTGAGCCCCTCCACAGACATTTCGTGGAAAAAAGAGTGGCACCATTCGATTCAGCACTTTTATTGAACATTAATTTAGGGGGAGGTGGCATAACGGAAAAGTACCAAATTTTATTTTTTAAAATTAAGGACTGTTCACGATCGGTTTTAAACCCAAAACTTTTTGAAAATAAATCATTTCGGCTCTAGTTTAAGGCATGCGTCCCATGGGCTTTTATGCGTCCCAGCAAAGTATATGCGTCCCTCAAGAAGAATACGCGTCCCATCAGAGAATATATGCGTCCCTCAACTAGTTGTGGGACGTATATTCTCCGATGGGACGCATAAAAGGCCATTGGACGCATGTACTAAATTAGAGCCGTAATTTATTAAAAAATCCCTCCAAAAAGCCTATATTTATCTTAAGCTTTAGACCAACTGTGATTTTTTAAAATTTGGATTAACCGAAACCCGTGGGTACCGATTAAAAATGAGTAGTGAACAAGCCTAATTTATTAATTTTTGCCTTTGGATTATCGAAAATTTAAGGGATTTTGTGATAACAGAAAGAAAATCTGTCCGAATCGTAAAAAATTTTTTAATTTATGTACAAGGTTGTTAAATAAATTATTTTTTTAAAAGAGAAAAAATTATTTTGTGAAAATTTGGAAAAAATAAAAGTTAAAATAATTGAGTTCCTCCCCCTCCTCTTTCCTTTTTTTCCTTTCCTCAAAAGGGCATAAAAGCATAAAACTACCTATAATTCGTTTTGTGCCCACCGTTGTGGAAGTGACGCGCTTTCTTCTTAGTTTTTAATATTTTTACATATAAGTCAGATTTTGAATCTGAATTATTGATTAGGAGGGAAATAAATTGAAATTAAAAAATTAAAGAAGGAAGGGGAGGGAGGAAATTTAAAAAAAATAAAAGAAATTTTTCCGAAAAATATTAGAAAAAAAAATTCTCTTTAAAAATTAAGCCTCCGGAATTAAAACAAAAAGAGGATAGGCGTAGAATAGTTTTTTTTGATTATTTTGGACCGACTACCAAACACTAGTCAAGTTTACTAGTCAAGTTACCAAACACTAGTCAAGGAAATTTAAAAAAAATTGCTCCATTTTTGCTTGCTCCATTTTTAAATTTTCTTTAGAATGTGGAGCGTAAGAAAATAACAAGGAAAGAAGCTTTTCCAAGTTGAAAGATTTACAGGATCTATCTGCCAGGAGGCGCGGGATCACATTTTTTTCCTCCTTCCTTACATAGTCAGTCTACCTTCCATTTTTCCTGGGACACGCCCGAAACGGCGCGGGCCAAAACGGCGCGACCGAAACGGCGCGACCGAAACGGCGCAGGCCGAAACGGCGCAAGGCCAAAACGGCGCACGGCCCAAAACGGCGCAAAAATTTCCCATAAGCTACATATTGTTACGTGAGGTTTAGCTCGAATGGTGATCGTATCTTTTGGTGGAACAAAAAATAGCAGATGAAAGGTCGCATTTGGACAACACCTTGTGATAACAGAGTGATAACAAAAATTAAGAGTGATAACAAAACTATTTAGATCGTATACTTACTAGTAAGTATAACTGCGAGAAATAACTGCGGGATTCAGATAGTTCCAATACTACTAGTTAGTTTCCCCTATAACTACATATATTACTAGTTAGTTCCCCTAGAACTATATATATTACTAGTTAGTTCCCCTAGAACTATATAGTTATCCCCATATTACTACTGTAACCATCTAGACTTTAGTTATTTTTATTCTGGTCGTTGATGTCGGAACAGCCTTCACTGTTGTTGTAACAACTTTTCTCAACGTCTGAACGATCTTCCACAGTGTTGAAACAATTTTCCCGTAATGCGCAAAACCTTATTGCAGATTTTAAATAATTCGAAGGATCAGTGTACGCAATGGTGGCTAATGATCGATCACTAAGGTCAGATCGATCACAAATAGGTTGATCATAGAGATCAATTGATAAATCTCACAGTTGATCAAATGATGATACACGATTAATCACTATCACTGTGCAGTGTTTAGGGTTTGCGCCGTTTCGGCCTGCGTCGTTTCGGTCGCGCCGTTTCGGTCGCGCCGTTTTGGCCCGCGCCGTAATGGGCTGTACCCATTTTTCCTTAATATGAAGATCAGTCTTCACTTCACCTTAATTTTCCCGGTGGCATATTCAAATAAGAACTGACAGTGTAAGGAAGGAGGAAAAATGTGATCTCGTACCTCATTGCAGATAGAGCCGATTTACGTATTCTGAATCCTTTGTAGCTTGAATCGGCTATAATCCTTTCCTACCCTTCTTTCCATTCCCCTATTTTTGGGCAGTTTGTTTTGACTTTAATATCAAATTTAGAGATAAAATGATGATTCATATTCAACGTTTAATTTTGACTATTGAAACGCGAGCTCATAAAGGACTTCTTCGGATTGCTATAAATGGACTTAAAGATGATGATGGGAAGCCAGTAACTGAAGGACAGAGAATTGGCAGTCAACATAAAGCTTTGGATATTTTGATTTGGATCTTAGAGGAATGGAAGTCTAATGTGCATTCTTCTGAGCTTCAAAAGCTTACACGGTATACATATACATTTTTTGGGTACTACTATTAGTTTAGCCTTTCCACCGGTTCTTCACTTTAATTCTTTTTAAGTTTTGGTAGGAACATTGGGGTTTTATTACCTATTCAGGGTACTGTGGGTTATAGGTGGATCATTTTTGTTTCCGGAGGCCATGTCACTCGGAAGATCTTTGGAACCTGAGTTTTACTAGCAGGGGAATCTTGGCCTGCAATCAGGGACTGAGTTACTGACTTGAATACCTAAAAACCTTAGAAGGACCAAGCAGTTGGTTGAGGGCCTCTCGCCATATCTCTTATGTTTATTGCCTAATTACGTCTCAAGAGTATTTACCTAAAAAGTTCTATTTACCTGAAACGGTTCTAAAAATAGATATATAGTGGAAAAGCCACAAAAAGAAACCACTATCTACTCGTGCCATGTTTTACCAATAATTTCCATATAAAATTTGACACTTTTCAGAAACGCTATCGATCTCTTCTCTGATTTGTTGTTAGACTCAATTCCTTCTATTTTACAAAATGTTTATGTCAACTCGTCTTCACGAACAATTTCTCATAAATGGACTATTCTTTTGTGTGACTTTATTCAAATAATTCAGTGGCCACCTGCTGGACTTTCTTTAAACAAAGCTTTTCAATTCATGAACACTTTATTTGTTGAATTAACTAAATTATTGGAAAATTTGTTCAAAGTTCAACCTGCTAATTCTCTGCATTGGCTTTTTGTTTTAATTGGTTGTGTTGTTGAGGTTGTTTGGAATTTTGAATTTTAAAGGGCCCATTTTCATTTCTCTATTTTCCCTTTTATTTTTTCAGTCCGAATTTTTTTTCATCAGGTTCGAGCCCTGAGCGACGAAAACTTAAGGTTATTTGGGCCTATTTTTCTCTTTTATTTGTTTGTAGGATTGTATGTACAATCACTCTTTTTCTGTTAAATTTTTTCACAAGGAACCATCGTTAACTGTGACTGCGAATTTGATATATTTTTTGGTACCATTCGATAGTGGACCCTCGATTTACTACGATTGTTGTGCGGGTTTTCTTGCAAAATTAGTTTGGGCCGAGTTATGGCCGTTCAAAGTTTCGGTCCTTGGGATTAGTTGAGTATAAGGAAAAGAGCTCTCTCTGCCTCCTTCACATTGTCTTACAAAGAGGAAAAAAGAATGCAAGAGGCACGAGGGAAAAAACGGGAGAAAAATGTCAAACACGATAAACAAAGAGAAGAGGGGTGGTTGGGCTTTTTGAGGATGAAAAATAAGAGAGAAATTTCCTATTTTCCCTATAACTCCAGACTCTAGTGGTTTAACATTGAACGGCCATAACTCGGCCCAAACTAATTTTGCAAGAAAACCCGCATACAACAATAGAGTAAATCGAGAGTCCTCTATCGGATGGTACCAAAAAATATATCAAATTCGCAGTCACAGTAAACGATGGTTTCTTGTTAGTTGGCAGATTCTGCTGATAAATTGATGCAAAAATGCGTTGAAATATTGACACTTATTTGTCGAAGTTGGTCTAAACAATGGACAAACAGTTTACACAGCAAATTGTCGAGAGAATATGGACCTTCTGGATTTATTTTTGATGAGGTTTTGAATGTGATTTTGACCTATTTTTTTCAATTTTAGACAATGTTTGATTTTCCTGTAAAAGTCTCTTCGGCAGTCTCTGGAGTTCTTCAACCTCCTTCTACAACACATTTAGATCAACAACAATCGAATTTGAAGAAGGGATGTCTTAGCAAACATAAAGCGTCAAAAGGTTCAACATCTTTTACTTCCCAACACCCAAAACTTGTTTATGCTTCACCGAAGCCTTCATTTGATGAAATTTATACTGAAGACAAGCAACAGGTTTTTTCGATGGCTTAAAATTGTAAAACTTATTAAATTTTCTTTTTTTTAAGAATTCGTCTTGGTTTGCTGCTCCGGGTATTTTTTTTCATTTTCTATGAAAAATTATTGTTTTCTCAGGTTCTCCTTATATTCCTCCTCCAAGTTTTACTGGCGGAAATTTTTCTGTAGATCAAGGTTATTTTATTTGTGTTTTATATTCTTTATTTATTTTTAGATCTTTGGAAAACAACTCCCTCAGCAAACACTTTCCAGCAATGGACAAATACTCCAATTTATGATTTTGGCAATTCTAATTTGATTAGTGATTTAATTGAGGATTCGAAATTTGCAATTGAACAGACAAAATTAGCTCTTGAACAATCTAAACTTTGTAGTCAAATGGTTTGGAAATTTTTTTTTTGAAAATTTTTATTTTGTACTTTAAAATAGTGTCAAGGTTTTAGGGGGCTAAAATGGGGTGTGCGAACGCAATTTTTTGTATACATATTTTTATTTTGCTTCGCCGCAAGCGAAAATATTCAGAATTCTGTGGGTTGAATGCGTAAAAAATTTACTTTTCTGATAATTTTTCTCTTAAAATTTTTTCACTTTTCCATTTCAAGGGGGGGGGGATTCTAAATTTGCAACCCCCACCTTCTGGCTGCGCTCTTGAATAGTGTTACACTTCTATTTTGTCGGGGTACATGGGTTTCAAGTTGTTTTTGGAGTTTGGTTCGAATTGAGGTAATTTGTGAGAAAATTGTTCGGGAACGGCAGGCCGAAACTTGCGAACCGACTTTTGCGGACCGAAACTTGCGGACTCGACGAATTTCTCAAAACATAGCTCATTCGAAAGAACTGACGAGCTGAGTCGAATGACATCAAAATCATCGTGATTGTACAAGCTTGGACAAAGTTACGATAGAAAAACAAAAACCTAGACCTATTGTCCGCAAAAGTCGGTCCGCAAGTTTCGCACTACCTCGGGAACGTGGTTTTATGTTAGTGCAACTCGAATTAAGCCCCCAGTCGTATTAGTTTTGGTAATTTTAATTATTTTCTTCATTCTCCAATATTTTTGGTAAAATTTATTTTAATCCACATTTATTTAGGTGGAAAATCAAGCATCATCGGTCGCTAATACATTGGAAAATTTTTCGGAAAATAATAAAAATCCGTTAACTTTTTGCTCAACAGCTTCAATTCCTTCTGACTCTGTAATTGTAAATTTTAAAATTTTTATTTTTTTTTGTTGTTTTAGGATGAAATGGATGGGATGGATATGTTTTCTATTGATGACAATGATAATGGCCAAGGCTCTAATAATGCCAAAAATCCTCACAAAAATATTTTTCCAAGGTTTTTTTTACTTTTTTAAATTTGAAAATTTTTTTTATTCTTCAAGTGTCGGATTATCTTCTGAATGGCCTAAAAATCTGCCAGTAAATACACCTCCATCAGCTTGTGGAGATTTTAGCGCTTATCAAACTGCTTGGAAGGATGGAAATGACACAACGAATAAAAATGGTTTGTAAAAATATTTTTTTAACCCTTTTAACAAATTCGGGAGATCCTTCTCTTCATCGGATCATTTATTAATATGAATCATTTGCCAGGATTATTGGAAACTGAGCCATCAGTTTGTTCTTGTCTTTGTGGCAAAGACCACATTCGAGTTTTGAATGAACAGGAAAAGGAGAATTTCGATCTTCCTACTACGGTTTCAACTGATTCGAACAAGAAGAGTGATCAAAAGGTTTTTTTTTATTTTCTTATCCTTTTTGAGGGAGTTTAAATTATTTTATAAAGAGGGACGCCTTAAAGGGAGGCATTTAGCCATTCTCCTTCCCCCTCCGTTATATGGTGTACGTCTTGATTATTAAATAACTTTTTCATGATAAAGTTGCTTTTAACTCCTAGGTCTGCCGCCAGCCCCAGCCTCTCTCTCTTTTCTCACAGGATCTGAACCTCTAAAATTTAAAGTATGGCGTAGGAAAGCTTTCCATATAGGATCTCACTGGTACAATCCTCTTCTTCAACTTGTAAACCCTAACTCTTATTTCAAAAAATATTTTTTTATAATTTTTTAGTTACCATTTCCTCAAACACAACCACCTGGTATGTATCAGGGGTGTGCCGTTTCGTCTTTCGCCTTATTTTCGTCTTTTTTGATCTTTCGTCTTTCGCCTTTCGTCTTTCGCTTTTTAAATTGACTTTCGCCTTTTCGCCTTTCGTCTTTCGCTTTTTCGGGCGAAAGGCGAAAATATTATACACCCCTAATGACAGTTTTGTGAGGGAAAGGTGATAACGTGGGAAGAAAAGAAAAAGAAAGTGAAGGAAAAAAGAAAAGAAAAAGAGAGAAAAGCAAAGAAATAAGAGAAAAGAGCCATTAAATATTTTTAATTCACATTTTTCAGATTTCCATTAAATATTTTTAATTCACATTTTTAAGATTTCAATTATGTCAAAAATTTGGAATTATTTTAAAAAAACAGCAAATGTTGCTTTTTGTTCTGATGAAAATTGCAACTATAGTAGAGATTTTCTACCTAAAGCTCCAACAACACCATTGATTTATCATTTAAAAACGAAACACCCACAACTTTATTCGCAGTATTCAGAAATGAACAATAAAGTTATTTCTAATGAAAAAAGGGCACAAGTTCGTATTGAAGAGGCATTACGAAGTCAATCAACGAGTAAAGATTCTTTTGATAAGGATCGACCTACTAAGCAACCTAGGATTGAAGTTGCATTGGAAGCAAAAAGTAAAAAAAATTCTTAGAAATTTTGTCTATATTTTTTAGGTCAATGGTCTAAAGATGGTGAAAAAACAATTGAAGTTAATAAGGCAATAATGGAAATGATTGCAGTAGATATTCAGGTTTTGAGTTTTAATTGTGTCAATATATTATTTAGCCTTTTTCAATAATTGATGATATTGGATTTCAAAGGCTTGTCCGTATTCTGCAGCCTAAATTTGAATTTTTTCATGGGAGAAAATATTTTACAGAGAATCTCATGCCAAGGATTTACAATAAAGTTAAAGTATGTATTCCTCAATTTAATGATAAATCAAAGATTTATTTAAGTGTCGTGTTCAAAAGGATCTTGAAAAAGCCGATGCCATCTCATTCACCTTTGACGTATGGTCATCAAGGGATAGTGCACATTCGTTGGTAGGACTGACAGCTCATTTTCTGGAGAATTTTCGTCCTAAATTTCTTGTAAATTTCTTTCTTGTATTATTTTTTTTTTTCTTTCCTAAATTTCTTTCTTGTATTGTTCGAGCATTAGAAAAAGAAAAAGGCGGGTATCAAACAATAACGGAAGCCATTATCAATGGTCTTAAATCTAGAATGGCTGAAAAACTTGATTCAATGGGGAAAGTAAAGCGTTCCGCGTGGGCAGATAACAGAGACCTTATAATTGCCACGATTCTAGACCCACGCTTTAAGCTTGTTTATTTGGAGGCAAATAGAATAGAGGAATATAAAATTTGGTTAATTGCTGAAGCAGAAAAATTAGTCCAACTTGAGGTTTTATTTTTGAATGATATAAGAATATATATTTGAATTTTAGGCACGTCGTTCAGGAGAGTCAGTTCAACCAGTACAATTGGAAGAGTCGATTAACGATATTTTTGATGAATATGAAAAAGAGGTTTAAAGTTTATGATATTGGTATAAATCCATAATTTTAAGATTCGAACCGAATTAATTATTGATTCTCCTTTGCCATCACCCTCTGAGCTTAATGCCCGTCAGAAAGCTGAAGTTGAGGTAGTTGAATATCTGCATGCAACAAAATTGTCAGTTGGAAGTGATCCTTTTATTTATTGGACAGGTATTATATATTTTGATTTTTTAATATTTAATCTGACGTTTTAAGGCGAAAACGCAATAAAGTGGCCACTACTTGCAACTCTAGCAAATAAATATTTTTCTGCGCCAGCAACATCGAGTGAGAGCGAACGTTTGTTTTCAACGGCAGGCCAAATTGTTAGCAATTTAAGAAAACGATTACTTCCCGAAAATATTGAGAAATTGCTATTTTTACACCATAATTTAAAAATTTATAATTTCTGTTACGAATAAAATGTTTCGTCTTTCGCCTTTCGTCTTTCGCCATATTTTCGTCTTTTTTGCTGTTTCGTCTTTCGCCTTTCGTGTTTCGCTTTTTAAAATGACTTTCGTCTTTCGTGTTTCGCTTTTTAAAATGACTTTCGCCTTTTCGCCTTTCGTCTTTCGCCTTTTAAATTTTGTTTCGGCACACCCCTGGTATGTATTCAAATGCTATTCCTAATATTCCAATGACACCATTATTTAACAATAATAATGAATGGCCTCCTCTTCAACCTGTTGGATTGGGAAATAATTTAGGCGGAGGATGGAATACTTTTGGTACTTCAAATGTTTCTGGAAATATTAATAGTGGAAAGATGGTAAAACTTAATTTTATTTACTTTAAATAAAAAAACTCTGCATTATTAGAAAAGTCTTCACTCACCTCTATTGTAGTTTGGGCGGCGTCACCATTATTTCTCCGCTTTCAACCCCTCGGCTCACAATCAATAGGTGCCGCCAGCTGGCACCTATTGGATCTCTGTGAATGGACCTTTCTCTCTCTTCTCACTTGACCGGGATCTCTAGAATATAAGGTATGGCGTAAGAACACTCCATAGGTCCCCACTGCCACTTATATGTAAGTGGCAATGGGATCTCTGGATCTTTGTCGATGGATCTGCAGTGGATGATGATCTGATGTGGATAGATCATCTGCAGTGGATCTCTCTTTAGCTCCTCTCCAACTTGTAAACCCTAACTCTTATTTCAAAAATTATTTTTTTATATTTTTAGTTACCATTTCCTCAAACACAACCACCTGGTTTTATTTCTAATATTCCAATGACTCAATTATTTAACACATATAATGAATGGCCTCCTCTTCAACCTGTTGGATTGGGAACTAATTTAGGTGTTGGATGGAATACTTTTGGTACTTCATATGTTTCTGGAAATATTAATAGTGGAAAAAATGTAAAACTTAATTTCATTTACTTTAAATTAAAAAAAAATTTTCCATTGTTAGACCTATACTCGTCCACCATCAATGCCAATTGATCAATTTTTCCATAATTCTGCTCATGTTATTGTTTTACTTGGACTATTTCTTCGTTTAGAACAATATGGAGAATTACTTATTGAAATGGATCGTGAAAAGACAAAACAATTACTTCGAATGATTTTGGACATACATTCATGGATTACGTGTAAAGTTTCAAATTTATTTTTTTAAATCGTTAGAATTGCCGGTTCGGAATCAAACCGAAAACCCTGATGATTTGTTGGGTTGCTTCTCCGTTTCGGTTTTGGGGGTTTTAAAAATTTTCGGGGTTCCAAAGGCCAGATTTATAATGTTTTGGTAATCGGTAGTTGCGGACTGAAATTTGCGGACATTCAATAAACCATTAAATATCGACCATAAATTGAGTTTATGTGAAGTGAATAGTCGATTATAGGCCAATTTATTAAAAAATAATCCAATTTTTGTTCATTTTAGCTTCAAGTTCTAGAGTTGCCTTTTTGCGTCCTCGTACAGGTGGTGACTCAAAAATTCGTAGTAATGTTAAATCAACCTCTGTAACTCCCAAAAATCTATTACAACAACAACAAAAGAATATCAACCCTTCATACTACAATTACCATTATTACACTCAAAAGCCACCAACTTCTTCAACAAATTTATTACCAACATCTCTTCCTGCTTCCTATAATACAAATATTAAATCTTCATCACAACGTTTGGGTCGTTATGTTTCTCATGAACAACAAGGTTTTTTTTTCTAATAATTCAAAAAAAAATTTTTTTCAAAGCTCATCAAGAAGAGCTTCTTTTATTCCCTTTTGTTGTACTTGCTCGTCTTTTCAACACTTTTGATCCTGCTGATGTTGGTATTGAACGTGCTCAAGCAATTCGTGATAAAGCTTTAAAAATGGGAATTGTTGATGTTTTGTTGACAAGTTTGGCTCATCTTTCTAGACAACCAAATCGTTTGGAGCCTTTACATCCTGCTATTGCTGAAGAACAACCAATGGTTTATTTTTTATATTTGAAAAAGAATCTTAAATATTTTTAAAAGGTTGAATTATTAAGTTATGTTTTGAACGCTACTTTGCGTACGGAACGTTCATTCCAGCTTTCTGGGACATTACAACAACAGACAATGGGTTTACAATTAATTGGTGTCAGTGGAGTTGTTGGTTGTGGACAAACTGATTATATTGAAAGTCCATCACTTACAACAACGTTATCTTCAGCAACAATAGATTCGACAACAACGAAATCTCATGTCCCAGTATCAATAACACAATCTAGTACTTCGTTAGCCACAGCTGAGGATAAAAAAACGCCAGTTGTTATCACCTTGGGCGATGATTTTGAATTGTCTGGGCCAACTGAAACAGGCAAAACTCCAGTTGTAAAAACACCAACTACTGAAGGAGGAGGACCTTCAAATATTCCACCCACCAAAACAACGCCGACGCAAACAAGTGCTCTCACTCCAGCAACACCTCCAACTTCTATACCTCAACAGACAACCACTACTGCAACAACACAAACCCAAAATGATGGAAATTATTGGGCAAAAGGAACAGGTTTTGGTAGTGGAACTACTCAACAGCAATGGAGTCTTAGTCAACATGTTGCAAAAAGAAGGCAAGATGAAAATAATGTTGCAGCATTGTTACATGTATGAATTTTTGTTTAGAATCTGAAATTAAACAAATATTTTTTTCAAGATTCTTATCGCCTTTATTAGTCCTCAATCACAACGATTACAAGAAAATCAATCAACATTTTCAAATAAAAAGGAAGAAGAGAAACAAGAAACAACAAATTCTGGAGATGGAATGGAATTAGTTTTGCCAATAGAGGAATTAACAACTTCAAAGGAAGATGAAAAGACAAATAAAAGGACTGATAGGAATGAAGAGGAGAAGGGGAAAGAATTGGATATTCCGAGTATTAAGCTTTCTGAAGAGTTTGTTGAACTTCTTTTCCGCTCCTGTCTCTTTTCTACGCTCAATTCTTATTTGATGAATGATTCTGGTAATTTTGAAAGATTTTTTAAAATTCTTGTTTTGCGAGAATTTATTTTTTTTAATATAGTTGAACCTTATTTTTAAGTTAAATACACCTTATTTTGGGTGGACTCTTTCATATTCTAAAATAAATTTCCATGTAAGACGCAATGTTTTAAGCTCAAGGACCCAAGAGGCCAATTTAAAAATCGAAACGAGATCTCGAACAAATTTCTCGATTATCAAGATCAATATATTTCGAGGTATCTATCTTGATACTCGTATTTTCATGGTCCGGTCTCTAGTCTTATTGGTGAGGTTCAATTATAAATCGCAAAATTATTTAGAAAAAAAAAAACAAAAAAATTTTTCAGTTTTGGACATTTCAAAACGTGTACATGTCGTTGAGGCTGTTATTTTGTTGGTTGATACAATCGCTAATGCTTTGCCAATCCCAATCAATAATTTATTCAAATTTCCAAATGCTGCCATTTTTGATCAACAAGGAAATCAAGATATTTTTGATATTATTTTTTTGAGCGGAGAAAAACAAATTCAAAAACAAATTGGCCATAAAAAGAAATTACAACAAATAACTGTTGCTGAATCTGAATTGCTTGATCGTTTAAATAAATTGGGTAAAAATATTGAAATTTATTTGAGTAAACTACAAACTGGACATCGTACAACAAATACAGCAACAGGGGAAAGTCTTTGGCAACGAAATGCCAAAAGAAAAGCTTTGTAAGAAAATTTATAATGTCGCAGTCCAATTTCATTTCTTGTACGCCCGCTTGATCTGGGACCATTCCTTACCCTATTCTTCGAAATTTCTGAAAATTATAATCGTTTTTCTGAAATTTTTAAAAATTGGCGATAACTCAGAAATTTTGAGGGATAGGGTAGGAACGGTCCCAGACACAGTGTGTAGGTCCCGAACATGAAGAACTATTACGGAACCCAAACTTTGAACACAAAGATAAATCTAAATTTTGGGGTTTCAGTCCCCAATTGGCCTGCCGAATTGAATTTGGATAAGAAATGAAATTGGACTGCGACATATATATTTTAAAAATCTTTATAAAATTTTTTTAGTCGAAAAACAACAGCTATAAATTCTTCAAAAAGTCAGGCCGATTTGGAAGAAGAGGAAGAACTTGGAAAACTTTTAGATTTGGTTCACAGTGTTTGTTCTGCTATTAATAAAAGTATTTTCTTTTAGAAATTTTATTTTTTTTTTAAATTTATTTTTAAGAGAAACGAATTCATTCTTGTATCGAAATGGACTTTGAGGAGGCCGAAGAGGAACAAAATAATGAGGAAGTAATGATTAGCGATAATATTCAACTTGATCAAAATGTTGCTTCTTCGTCGAATGCTTTGCCTAAAGTGTCTGATGCTGTTGAACGTTTCTATTGCGATAAACTTAGAGGATTGCAATTTGGTTAAGGGTTTTTTTTTAAATTTTTATAAAAATATTTATTAGACATTCGTGTTAAGCATTCAAAAATGACCTTATTTTTCATGTAACGAATTTTGAGTAATTTTTCAAAATATTATGGGTATCGGGGGTTTAGGGCGTAGTCAGGGTAGTTTCTGGGGCTAAAGCCCCCCCCTCCCCCCCCCCCCCCCGAAATCGACCTCCTGGCTACGCCCTTGTCGAGGGTGTACCCAATATTATGTATGTCCGTCCATGTTTGTTTTTGCTGATTGTGAGTTTTACCCTTTATATAGACCTCCCATTTATATGCACCATAGGGATAATTTTCTGAATTTTGAACAATTCCCTTGAAATTTGAAAATTTTATACAAAAATGGGAGGTATTTGGGATAGGTTAGAGAAGTCTCTCTCCACCCATTAATTTAATTTTTAATTTTTTAAAGAAACGATTCCTTTCTACGAACCTATGGGTAACAACAACAACAACACAACTCCAGTTATGTGTATTCCTTTCCATTATGCAACATCTTTAAATTCAATGGCTAGTGCTGGAGGTTCAGCTTTAGGCAAAAGAACTCGTCGATTAGCACAAGAAATTGTTTCTTTGAGCAGTTCATTGCCTCTTTCATTTAGTAGCGGTGTTTTTGTTCGAACTTGTGAAGAAAGATTGGATGCTATGAAGGTTTTTTTCTTGTAAAAATTAAAACAAAAAATCTTTTTCAGGTTTTAATAACGGGTCCATCAGATACTCCTTATGCAAATGGATGTTTTGAATTTGATGTTTTCTTCCCTCCAGATTATCCAAATGTTCCAATGCAAATGAATTTGGAGACAACGGGGAATCGAACAGTTCGATTTAGTTTGTTTTTTTCTTTTAATTTTTTTGTTGAATTTTTGGGAAAATTTGATACTTTTCCGTTTTATCCCTACGGATTTTTTTCGAACTCTTTTTGCAGATGTTGTCTTCCTTAAGATGTAAAAATGGTAAGACTTCTTCCTCATGTAAGGAAGTGAGAGATCCAGCTGGCTAGCATTTAAAACGCTCACTAGGCACGGGTTTAGGATCCAATAAAAGAGAAGGTGAAGCAGCGTCCCGGTAGCTCAGTTGGTAGAGCACCTGCACGTGATGAGCGAAAGCCAGGAGGTCGCAGGATCTAAGCCTGCCTGCCCGGGATTTCACTCAATTTTTCTGTCGTCGCTTGTCCAATAGAGATCATTCGTTCAATCATTTCTTGCCTTTTTTCTCCGCAAAAGGGAAAAAAATGTCCACAAAAATCCGTAAGGATAACGGAAATGTACTGAAATTTAAATTTTTTTTCTTTAAAGATCCAAATCTTTACGATGACGGAAATGTTTGTCTATCAATTTTGAATACTTGGCGTGGTCGGCCAGAAGAACGTTGGAATGCTGACACTTCCTCTCTTTTGCAAGTACTTGTCTCCATTCAATCTTTAATTCTTGTTAATGAACCGGTTAATTTTTTTTATTTTTATTTAACTAAAAATTTGAGTTTTTAAGTATTTCAATGAACCTGGTTATGAAAGATGGCGAAATTCCCCTGCTGGCCAACAGGCATCGCGGGAATATGATGCTAATATTATGCAAATGTGTGTTAGATGGGCAATGGTTGAACAAATTCGGGTATTTTTTTAAGTTAAAAAATTTTTGTATTATTTCCTAACCCTTTTTTAAAAGCGGTTAGTCGGCGTTTTGGGCTCCAAGGTTTGAAAAAACCCCCTTTTGGGGCGAGCCGAATCCACCAATTAATTTATTAAAATAAAAGGGAGGGAGAACCGGCGCCCACTTTTTGTCGGTATTAAAAAACGGGAGCTTACTTAGGTGGCCGGTTCTCGCTCGCCTTTTATTGGCCATTAAGAATGGAGAAGGTAAATAATAATTATTCATTTAAGGGTTAAAGGTGTAATCATTTAGAAACTATTGAAAACCCCGCCTAGGTAGAAGGTGCTTATAAGCTAAAGGAAAATAAGGGAAAGCGGCTTAGTTGATGTTCATTCCAACTTAGTTCTCTACCAATCAATGGCCTAGTGTTCGGCCGGCCTAGAGCCTGACCAAACGGAACGGGCCAGTTGAGCGTGGCCGGTTGAGCGTCAGCCAAATTTGATCGGCTATAACTTTTTTTCGCTTGATTCAATACTAATGAATTATATATCATTCGAAAGCCCTCGTTAAGCGCTATATTTGTTTCAATTGGATGGATCATGACTGATCGCTATTTAAAAAGTTACTAGTCGATAAGTGAAAAACAACGATTTTCTGCACTTATCGACTTGTAACTTTTTAATGGGCGATCAGACTTGATCCATCCAGTTGGGATAAAGATTGGACTCATCGAGGACTTTCGAATGATATATGATTCATTCGTATTGGATCAAGGCTAAAAAAGTTATAGCCGTTCAAATGCCGGCTGACGCTCAACCGGCCACGCTCAACTGACCCCTACCGTGACCAAGTGGTATACCAACCAACAATCATTCACCCCTTACCTCTGGCAATTCTATTCACCACACGCATCACCATCAACATCTTCTCTCTTAACTAGGGCGGGCCCCTCTAATTAAATAATTTACTTTCATAATTATAATAATTTTTTAGAATCCTCCAAAAGCCTTTGCAGAAATTGTCAAATCTCATTTTTGGATGAAACGTGATGAAATTTGTGTTCAAGTGGAAGCTTGGATTGAAGATATTCAACATTATATAACAACACATGCGAGTAGTGGAAAAGTTTTGCCTAATTATTTGGCTGGACTTAAAGTATTTTTTTAAACATTTTATTTTTAAAATTTTTTAAAATTAAATTTAGAAACATTATGAAACTTTAAAAATGGAATTTAAAAAGATGACAGCTCCTCCAGGTTTGGAAAATTGTAAATCGAAACGATTTGATATTGAGAATGAGGGAGGGGAGCTTAAATAAATAAATTTTGGGGGGTTTTTTGGAGTGAATAAAAAATGTTTTTTTAAATAAAATTTGTGTTTTATCAAATTGACTCCTTTTATAAATATTTTTTTGTCGATAAATTATAATTAAAAAAATGATTTTGAATTAGGAATTGTTTAAGATTTACTATTTCGTCAGTACATGGATAAAAAAAGGTACATGGATAAGAAAGGCTCGACGAGCTCTTTCGAATGAGCTATCATACAAAAAATCGAATTTTTCACCCCAAAATTCAGCTTGCTCCCCCCTATGGTTTTTCAAAATTCAGGGACCTATATCTCGGTCCACAGGCATTTCCGCACTTAGGGAGTGGTACCATTCGACTCAGCTCGCCGAGACGAATCGAATGACATATTTTTCGTCCCGGTTTGGAGCGGGCCCTCGACTAAACTATATCCGTTTTTTCTTCTCCCGAACATTACTAGTAAATACACCTTTTATACATACCTTAATTATGGGTCGCTCTCTACTCCCATCTCTCTATTCCCTCTCTCTAAAATCTCGATAATCGAAATTTTTCGAAATCTCGTCTGATTCTTTTTTACACAATTCTCTTCCTGCCTGATCTCTGTTGTGAACTTGCGTGGGATGAATAATTTTTCTTTTCAATTTTTTAAATAAAACCGTTTTGAGTTTTGTCTTTTCTTGACTGGTAGTCTATCAAATATTTAATTATTTTAACACAATTTTTAAAATAAGAACTTCAATTTTATTGAAAATACAATGTACAAATTCGTCAAATTAATTAAAAAAAGATCAGACATTAAAAAATAAATAAATTCGCCAAATTAATTTTTTAAATTTTAAATCAAAATTTAGACAACTTTTAAATTAATTTAGTAAATAATAAATAATTTTTTTGTTAAATTAATTGAGAGATTTTTAACCAAATAAATTAATATATAAATAGTGTTAAAAAAGAGAATTTAGGTAAATATTTATTTTTATTTGAAAGAAAGTAAATTTATTTAAACTTTAAAATTTAGGTAAAATAAAAAGGTGTATTTACTTCGGTTCACTTTTTTTTCAATAAGAAATGTACATATATCCAAGACCCACCAAAAGGGATTCGAACCTCACTCATAATTCTTTTGATTTCGCTTTAAACTGTACACACTAACCAACTAAGCCACAAGTACCGCGATGAAAGGCTGTAACAGCCTTTGCCTATTTTAATCTGCTGTGTAGCCGTAAGCTTAGTAGGTCCCCAAAGTCAGTAAGGCAATATCAGGGGATATGTCCGTCCCGGATTGTTAACATGCCAAAAATTAAAAATTTTTAAATGAATGGAATGCACTTTATTTTTGCGATAATTTACACCTTTCAAGTGAGACCTTAAGGCCTCCCATAAACTCTCTAGACAAATTCAGAATGATTCCCAGATAAAATTTCGTTACCCTTTTTAGTTCACTTTCAGGATGGGAGAAAATTTTAAATTAAATAAATTTTAGAAAAATGTTTAAAAATTATATTTTAATTAATTTATTTATATTTTTGTTAATTTGTTCTGTTTATTACAGCAAGGCAGACATTTTAGAAGGAGTTGAAGATCCATCTAAAGATTCTAAAAAATTAGAATCTTTTACAAATGATGGAGAAGAAAAAAATATGTAAGGTTTTTCTATTAGTAGAGCTAAAGCGCTTTAGTCTGCTCGAACAGGGTCCCATATTTCAAGAAGGATTCTTGTTTATTATACATATTTTACTATTAATTTTCCCAAACAAAATTTTTATTAAGTTTGAGGAAGTCTGCTCATTATAAACAATATTTCAGAGAACGAAAAAGGCGTTGGGGCTATGGATGGGGTGGCTATGGATATGGATGTTGTTGGGGTGGGTGGGGAGGTTATGGATATGGTGGTTATGGTTGGGGCTGGAGAAGACGTTGGTGGGGATGGGGTAAGAAATAAAAAAAAAAAAATGAAGAAAATTGATATTTAATTTTTAAAAAATATTTTAATATGTACTAGTTCATCCAAATATCTTTAAATAAAAAATGTTATTTTACTAAATTAAACAAATATTGAAAATTAGGCCCTATCTGAAATTAATGCCGCCATCCAATTTTTCCTTTCCTCCTCGAATGGGGGAGAAAAATGTTAATTTTTCGGCTGTAGTATACTATACCGATGGTAAGGTAGAATCATACATTCGATTCGTCTCGACGAGCTAAGTCGACGGTAACACTCTTTTTTCCGGAGCTGCCTATAGGTCTCCGAAAATCGAAAAACTATGGGGGGAGTAAGCCAAAATTGGGGTGAAAAATTCAATTTTTTGAATGATAACTCATTCTTAAGAGCTACTCGAGCTGAGTCAAATGACACCAAAATCACCATGATTTGATAAGTTTAGACAAAATTACTATACTACAGCCGAAAAATTAACTTTTTCTCCCCCATTAGATGAGGAAAGGAAAAATTGGATGGCGGCATTAATTTCAGATAGGGCCGAAAATTAATTAATACGAGTTACTCCTGTCCCCCAATATATATAAAGTCACACTAAGGCCGAAAACACGCAAGAAGTTTTGTGTTTCTTGAGAAATTAAAATTAGGTATATTAGAATTTTGCGCCTTTTTTGGGTCTGCGTCGTTTTCGGCCTGCGTCTTTATGGGCTGTACCCAATTTAAACATTAACGAAATAAAAAACCTTAAACAATTACTAATTCAAAATCATTTTTTAAATTATAATTTATCGACAAAAAAATTATTTATAAAAAGTCAATTTGATAAAACACAAATTTTATTTAAAAAAATTATTTTTTTTATTTTTTATTCACTCCAAAAAACCCCCCAATTTATTTATTTAAGCTCCCCTCCCTCATTCTCAATATCAAATCGTTTCGATTTACAATTTTCCAAACCTGGAGGAGCTGTCATCTTTTTAAATTCCATTTTTAAAGTTTCATAATGTTTCTAAATTTAATTTAAAAAATTTAAAAAAAGAATAAATACTTTAAGTCCAGCCAAATAATTAGGCAAAACTTTTCCACTACTCGCATGTGTTGTTATATAATGTTGAATATCTTCAATCCAAGCTTCCACTTGAACACAAATTTCATCTCGTTTCATCCAAAAATGAGATTTGACAATTTCTGCAAAGGCTTTTGGAGGATTCTAAAAAATTATTATAATTATGAAAGTAAATTATTTAATTAGAGGGCCCGCCCTAGTTAAGAGAGAAGATGTTGATGGTGATGCGTGTGGTGAATAGAATTGCCAGAAGGTAGCGCTAGCGAGTTGGGGTGAATGATTGGGCTCTTGTCCAGTTTAAGCATCCAATCGCACCTTTATACGTCCAATCGCACCTTTATACGTCCAATCACATTTTTTAAGTACCGGTTCTATGTGTGTACCCGGTTCTATGCGTGTGAATTATAACTCTGGGTAAGTAGAGCTTTCTATTTCCATAGATTAACGGTAATTTAGTGTAGATCTGGGTACTTAAAAAATGTGATTGGACGCATAAAAGTTGATTGGACGCATAAACTTTTCATTGGACTTATAAAGGTTGTTTGATCGTATAAAAGTGCGATTGACGCTTAAACTGGACAAGAGCCAATGATTGTTGGTTGGTATACCACTTGGTCAGGCTCTAGGCCGACCGAACACTAGGCCATTGATTGATAGAGAACTAAGTTGGAATGAACCTTATTTTCCTTTAGCTTATAAGCACCTTCTACCTAGACGGGGTTTTCAATAGTTTCTAAAGGATTACACCTTTAACCCTTACATGAATTATTATTATTAACCTTCTCCATTCTTAATGGCCAATAAAAGACGAGCGAGAACCGGCCGCCTATTTAAGCTCCCGTTTTTTAATACCGACCAAAAGTGGGCGCCGGTTCTTCCTCCCTTTTATTTAATAAATTAATTGGTGGATTCGGCTCACCCCAAAAGAGGGTTTTTCCACCCTTGGAGCCCAAAACGCCGACTAACCGCTTTTAAAAAAGGGTTAGAATATAATAAAAAAAATTTTTTAATTAAAAAAAAAATTACCCGAATTTGTTCAGCCATTGCCCATCTAACACACATTTGCATAATATTAGCATCATATTCCCGCGATGCCTGTTGACCAGCAGGGGAATTTCGCCATCTTTCATAACCAGGTTCATTGAAATACTTAAAAATTCAAATTTTAGTTCAATAAAAACAAAAAAACCCCAACCGGTTCATTAACAAGAATTAAAGATTGAATGGAGACAAGTACTTGCAAAAGAGAGGAAGTGTCAGCATTCCAACGTTCTTCTGGCCGGCCACGCCAAGTATTCAAAATTGATAGACAAACTTTTCCATCATCGTAAAGATTTGGATCTTTAAAGAGAAAAAATTTTTTTCGGTACATTTCTGTTATCCTTACGGATTTTTGCGGACATTTTTTCTTCCTTTTGGGGAGAAAAAAAAGGCAACATTCATTTTCGGGAGCAGGCCAATGTACCGCGATCCCAACCAGGGATGGGACGGGTTACCCGAAACCCGATACCCGAAACCCGGACTTTTTTTCGACCCGAAACCCGACCCGAGAAATTTTCGAAAACCCGACCCGAAACCCGACATTTTCCTTGGAATTTTATTACAAAAAGGGAAGATTTTTGGCTCTTTGGCCTTCCAAAATAATCAAAATTTTCGCCTGCGGCGCTGGAAAATGAAGAAATCTAGTGGACTGGTGTTCCAAAATTCTCAAAATTTTCGCCTGCGGCGCTAAGAAATGTTGCCGAATTTGGACAGAATTTTTAAGGATCAAGATGGTTTGTGGAGGTATCTGTGAGAGGTATCTTCGGTGGAAGGAGGTATCTTCTGGGGGAAGATAGAAAAAAATCGAAAATTAAAAAGTGTGTGCGTGATATCGAGGGGGACGTTTTCCGTTGGGATTTTTACCATAAAAAGAAGAATTCTGGTCTCACGGCCTTCCGAAATTTGCAAAATTTTCGCCTGCGGCGCTAAAAAGGAAGAAAACTGTAACGAAATAAAGAGTAATTTTGCCGAGATGTCGAAGGAGCAAAGTGGATGAAGGGTGATATCGGGGGATTTATTTGGATTGAGGTGGATTCGGGGAGATATCGGAGGTTTTAGAGGTGTATCTGGGATTTCAAGGTGTTTGCAGAGGGTCTCGGAGGTATAAGGTATAAATCAGTGGATTAAACATCTTCACCAGATACTTTTAAATGCCTTTATATCCCTTTTAATCCCCAAATCCCCTGATATTACTCTTAATCCATCCAAATCCATTTAATCCCTGTCTCTTATTATATCACTCTTAAACATTAGCTTATTAATCCCATAAATCACTAATATCCCCAGCCTTTCTGAAAAATTTGGCTTCATGTTCAAATTTTTAACTGACCCGACCCGAAACCCGACCCGAGACCCGAAACCCGGACTTTTTTTCGACCCGAAACCCGATCCGAAGAAAATTTTGAAAACCCGACCCGACTTTTTTTTCAACCCGTCCCATCCCTGATCCCAACGTACCGCAGAGAACTTAGTTCAAAATAGTCGAATCCGGGACGCCTTGGTTATGGTTCGATGCATCTCGACGAGCTGAATATAACCATATCAGGGTGTCCCGGATGTGACCAGACTATTTTGAACGAAGTTATAGCTCTACGGTACGTTGGGGTGTACCCTTATTTTTTCTTCAAACAATTAATGATAGAGAAAAGGGAAGAGAAATTATTGAAGCACCTGTACGTGGTGAGCGAAAGCGCCTAGCAATAAATGCCAGGAGGTCGCAGAATCGAAGCCTCTATTAGACAAGCGACGACAGAAAAATCGAGTGAAATCCCGGGCAGACAGGCTTAGATCCTGCGACCTCCTGGCAGTTATTGCTATAGGCGCTTTCGCTCACCACGTACAGGTGCTCTACCAACTGAGCTACCGGGACGCTGCTTCACCTTCTCTTTTATTAGATCCTAAACCCGTGCCTAGTGAAAGTTTTAAATGCTAGCCAGCTGGATCTTTCTCTTCCTTACATGAGAAAGAAATCTTACCATTTTTACATCTTAAGGAAGACAACAAAAAGAGTTCGAAGAAAATCCGTAGGGATAAGGGAAAAGTATCAAATTTTCCCAAAAATTTAAAAACAAAAATTTAAATAAAAAAACCAACTAAATCGAACTGTCCGATTCCCTGTTGTCTCCAAATTCATTTGCATTGGAACATTTGGATAATCTGGAGGGAAGAAAACATCAAATTCAAAACATCCATTTGCATAAGGAGTATCTGATGGACCCGTTATTAAAACCTGAAAAAGATTTTTTGTTTTAATTTTTACAAGAAAAAAACCTTCATAGCATCCAATCTTTCTTCACAAGTTCGAACAAAAACACCGCTACTGAAAGAAAGTGGCAATGAACTGCTCAAAGAAACAATTTCTTGTGCCAATCGACGAGTTCTTTTGCCTAAAGCTGAACCTCCAGCACTAGCCATTGAATTTAAAGATGTTGCATAATGGAAAGGTATACACATAACTGGAGTTGTGTTGTTGTTGTTGCTGTTACCCATAGGTTCATAGAAGGGAATTGTTTCTTTAAAAAATTAAATTAGAGTACTTTTTTAAATTAGTAACTATGGGTGGAGAGAGGTGTCTAAACTATCCCCAAATACCTCCCATTTTTGTATAAAATTTTCAAATTCCAAGGGAATTGTTTAAGTAAAATTCAAAAAATTATCCCTATGGTGCAAATGAAAGGGAGGTCGGTACTTTTCCGTTATGACGTAACCCCCTAGATTAATGTTCAAAATGTCATATATAGGGTAGAAAAAGGTGCTAAGTCGAACGGTACTACTCTTTTTTCACGGAGATGCCTGTGAACCGAGATATAGGGCTCGAAATGGTCAAAAACCATAGGGGGGAGTGCGCCTCGCCTACGACCCCCCCTCCCGTTTTTGTATAAAATTTTCAAATTTCAAGGGAATTGTTTAAATAAAATTCAAAAAATTATCCCTATGGTGCAAGTGAAAGGGAGGTCTATATAAAGGGTAAAATTCACAATCAGCAAAAACAAACATGGACGGACATACATAGTATTGGGTACACCCCCGACAAGGGCGTAGCCAGGGGGTCGATTTCGAGGGGGAGGGGGGGCTAGCCCCAGCCCCCCCCCCCCGGCTACGCCCTAAACCCCCTATACCCATAATATTTTCAAAAATTACTCAAAACCCGTTACATAAATTAAAATCATTTTTGAATGCTTAACACGAATGTCTAATAAATATTTTTGAAAAAAATAATTAAAAAAAAACCCCCCAACCAAATTGCAATCCTCTAAGTTTATCGCAATAGAAACGTTCAACAGCATCAGACACTTTAGGCAAAGCATTCGACGAAGAAGCAACATTTTGATCTAGTTCAATATTATCAGCGATTATTACTTCCTCATTATTTTGTTCTTCTTCGGCCTCTTCAAAGTCCATTTCAATACAAGAATGAATTCGTTTCTCTTAAAAATAAATTTAAAAAAAAAAAACATTTCAAAAAGAAAATACTTTTATTAATAGCAGAACAAACACTGTGAACCAAATCTAAAAGTTTTCCAAGTTCTTCCTCTTCTTCCAAATCAGCCTGACTTTTTGAAGAATTTATAGCTGTTGTTTTTCGTCTAAAAAATAAATTTTTATAAAAAAATATAAATTTTCGGCGCTGTTCTAGTTTATGCGTCCAATGAACTTTTATGAGTCCAATCAAAAGAAAATTAGATTTTTCTTGATTTTGCAAAGTTTAGGTATGGTTCCGAAACATTCCTTCGTGTTCAGGACCTGCGCCCGTGTCTGGGCCCGTCCCTTACTCTATCCTTCGAAATTTTTGAAAGATACAGCCAATTTTTGAAAGTTACAGAAAAACTGTTTTCTTTCAGAAATAATGAAGAAAGGGCAAGGAATGGTCCCAGACCCAGTGGGCGTAGGTCCCAAACATGAAGAAATGTTTTGGAACCATACCCCAACTTTGCAACATCAAGAAAAATCCAATTTTCTTTTGATTGGACGCATAAAAGTCCATTGGACGCATAAAAGTCCATTGGACGCATAAAAGTCCATTGGACGCATAAAAGTCCATTGGACGCATAAAAGTCCATTGGACGCATAAAAGTCCATTGGACGCATAAACTAGAACAGCGCCAAAAATTTTCTTACAAAGCTTTTCTTTTGGCATTTCGTTGCCAAAGACTTTCCCCTGTTGCTGTATTTGTTGTACGATGTCCAGTTTGTAGTTTACTCAAATAAATTTCAATATTTTTACCCAATTTATTTAAACGATCAAGCAATTCAGATTCAGCAACAGTTATTTGTTGTAATTTCTTTTTATGGCCAATTTGTTTTTGGATTTGTTTTTCTCCGCTCAAAAAAATAATATCAAAAATATCCTGATTTCCTTGTTGATCAAAAATGGCAGCATTTGGGAATTTTGATAAATTATTGATTGGGATTGGCAAAGCATTAGCGATTGTATCAACCAACAAAATAACAGACTCAAAGGCGTGTACACGTTTTGAAATGTCCAAAACTGAAAAATTTTTTTGTTGATTTTTAATTTTTAAAATAATATTATCACTTTTTAGTTGAACCTAGCTAAAAAAAGACTAGAGACTAGAGGTCGGCGCGGGACGGGATCCCGCGCGGGCTTTTGCGGGATCCGTCCCGCAATCCCGCACTTTTTTCGTTTTGCGGGATTTTGCGGGTGTGCGGGATTTATCCCGCGGGATCCCGTCCCGCAATCCCGCACTTTATCGTTTTGCGGGAGTGAGGGAGTGCGGGATTTATCCCGCGGGATCCCGTCCCGCAAAGATTTTTAGAAAAGTTTTATCCCGCGGGATCCCGCTAACACGATTTTGCCAACCTCTACTAGAGAAATGACTAGAAGGTAGTACGAGAATCGATATCTCGAAAAATATCGGTGTCGATAACCGGGATTTTTGTCCAAGATCCTGTCTAGTTGTAAGTCTCTAAATAAGACACCCCCTTTTGGGCCGAAAAATAGTGTCCTATGAAGAAAAGTATTTTAATTGAGTGTATCTATTTTAAAAAATAAGGTTCAACTATATTAAACGGAACGTCCCACTTGAGTACCTGCCGTTTGTGTACCTGGCCATATTTTGGGCCATAACTTTTTTGATTCTTAATTGATTTAAATAATTCATATATCAATCGAAAGCCCTGGATGTGAGGATTATTTTTGCTAACAGGATTGATTTGATCAGATCATCATGCAAAAAGTTACAGACAGATAAATGCGCGCAATCGTGATTTTGATCTTTATCTGTCTGTAACTTTTTGCATAATGATCTGATCAAATCAATCCTGTTAGCAAAAATAATCCTCACATCCAGGGCTTTCGATTGATATATGAATTATTTAAATCAATTAAGAATCAAAAAAGTTATGGCCCAAAATATGGCCAGGTACACAAACGGCAGGTATTCAATGATCCCCTACCCATAGTAAAAAAATAAATACGCGCAAAACAAGAATTTTAAAAAATCCTTTAAAATTACCAGAATCATTCATCAAATAAGAATTGAGCGTAGAAAAGAGACATGAGCGGAAAAGAAGTTCAACAAACTCTTCAGAAAGCTTGATACTCGGAATATCCAATTCTTTCCTCTTCTCCTCTTCATTCTTATCGCTCCTTTTATTTGTCTTTTCATCTTCCTTTGAAGTTGTTAATTCCTCTATTGGCAAAACTAATTCTATTCCATCTCCAGAATTTGTTGTTTCTTGTTTTTCTTCTTCCTTTTTATTTGAAAATGTTGATTGATTTTCTTGTAATCGTTGTGATTGAGGACTAATAAAGGCGATAAGAATCTGAAAAAAATATTTGTTTAATTCCAGATTCTAAACAAAAATTCATACATGTAACAATGCTGCAACATTATTTTCATCTTGCCTTCTTTTTGCAACATGCTGACTAAGACTCCATTGCTGTTGAGTAGTTCCACTACCAAAACCTGTGCCTTTTGCCCAATAATTTCCATCATTTTGGGTTTGTGTTGTTGCAGTAGTTGTCTGTTGAGGTATAGAAGTTGGAGGTGTTGCTGGAGTAAGAGCACTTGTTTGTGTCGGTGTTGTTTTGGTGGGTGGAATATTTGAAGGTCCTCCTCCTTCAGTAGTGGGTGTTTTTACAACTGGAGTTTTGCCTGTTTCAGTTGGTCCAGACAATTCAAAATCATCGCCCAAGGTGATAACAACTGGAGTTTTTTTATCCTCAGCTGTGGCTAACGAAGTACTAGATTGTGTTATTGATACTGGGACATGAGATTTCGTTGTTGTCGAATCTATTGTTGTTGAAGATAACGTCGTTGTAGGTATAGCACCGGTATGGAAGCTGCTAGTTGAATTAATTGATGGATTTGCAATATAATCAGTTTGTCCACCACCAACACCTCCACTGCCTCCAATTAGTTGTAAATCCATTGTCTGTTGTTGTAAAGTCCCAGCAAGTTGGAATAGACGTTCCATACGAAAGGCAGCATTCAAAACATAACTTATTAGTTCAACCTTTTAAAAAATATTTTTTAAAAGCCAAAAACATTTGAATAAACCATTGGTTGTTCTTCAGCAATAGCAGGATGTAAAGGCTCCAAACGATTTGGTTGTCTTGAAAAATGAGCCAAACTTGTCAACAAAACATCAACAATTCCCATTTTTAAAGCTTTATCACGAAGTGCTTGAGCACGTTCAATACCAACATCAGCAGGATCAAAAGTGTTAAAAAGTCGAGCAAGTACAACAAAAGGGAATAAAAGAAGCTCTTCTTGATGAGCTTTGAAAAATTATAATTTTTTTGAATTATTAGAAAAAAAATAAAACCTTGTTGTTCATGAGAAACATAACGACCCAAACGTTGTGATGACGATTTAATATTTGTATTATAGGAAGCAGGAAGAGATGTTGCTAATAAATTTGTTGAAGAAGTTGGTGGCTTTTGAGTGTAATAATGGTAATTGTAGTATGAAGGGTTGATATTCTTTTGTTGTTGTTGTAATAGATTTTTGGGAGTTACAGAGGTTGATTTAACATTACTACGAATTTTTGAGTCACCACCTGTACGAGGACGTAAAAAGGCAACTCTAGAGCTTGGAGCTAAAATAAATAGAAGTTGGATTATTCTTAATAAATTGGCCTATAATCGACTATTCACTTCACATAAACTCAATTTATGGTCGATATTTAAAGGTTTATTGGATGTCCGCAAATTTCAGTCCGCAGATGTATATTACCAAAATATTATAAATCTGGCCTTTGGAACTCCGAAAATTTTTAAAACCCCAAAACCGAAACGGAGACATGTAATCGGTGAATGTTTACATGTAATCGGTGAATGTATGTCCAAAATCATTCGAAGTAATTGTTTTGTCTTTTCCCGATCCATTTCAATAAGTAATTCTCCATATTGTTCTAAACGAAGAAATAGTCCAAGTAAAACAATAACATGAGCAGAATTATGGAAAAATTGATCGATTGGAGCTGAATTTGGCATTGAAGGTGGACGAGTATAGGTCTAACAATGGAAAGATTTTTTTTAATTTAAAGTAAATAAAATTAAGTTTTTACCATCTTTCCACTATTAATATTTCCAGAAACATATGAAGTACCAAAAGTATTCCATCCAACACCTAAATTAGTTCCCAATCCAACAGGTTGAAGAGGAGGCCATTCATTATTATTGTTAAATAATTGAGTCATTGGAATATTAGAAATAGCATTTGAATACATACCAGGTGGTTGTGTTTGAGGAAATGGTAACTAAAAAATTATAAAAAAATATTTTTTTGGAAATAGAAGTTAGGATGTACAGGTTGTTTAGGCCATATCTTTTATTCTAGAGGTTCCGGTCCTGTGTGAAACTAGAGATGCTGGGGCTGGCGGGACCTATTGGGCCAAGGGGTTGAAAGGGGAGAAAGGACGGTGACGCCGCCCAGGACTGCGATAGAGGTAATGAGCTGCCAAGATCCCCAGAGGTGCCAAAAAGCAGATAGAAAAATTCAATCTATCAGACTTTTCAGTCAGTTCGTAAAGGGCATTAAAGTCAATAATGCACACACTCATTGGTCAGACCTAACAACCCTAATTAATATAAATATACCTGGTTCATAAAGTCAACAAATTCGAAAGGAATAAAAGTAGTCGGAGTAAAGCCTGGAGGAGCAGATAAAGCTTGCAAAATTTGTGGAGGACCCTGAGCGGTGGCAGCTGATGCGGTGGAAGCTGATGACTGTGGTGGAAACTGATGAGCAGCAGAAACAATAACGTTATTATTATTAGAGCAAACACGCTGTTGACGTTCAATCAAGTCAGAAGACAATCTTTCTTGACTAAAAAAATTTTTTTTAATTAAAAAGAAAAATTATTTAAAAATCAAATACCAGCTATGCAAACGAGTCAGACATCGTCGATAAAGATAAATATGTTTAGATAATTCAATCAGACCTCCTTCACGTGCAAAATGTTCGAGAGTGGAAACAGAAATTGAAGATTTTTCTTCATTTTTCGATTTCTTAGCATTTTTAGAGGCTTTTTGTGAAACTCTTCGCTTCGCTGCTAAAATTTTAAAAATAATTATTTCTGCTTTAAAAAAATTTTTTTTTAATTACCAGGCGTTGATTCTGGCACATATCTCATACTCAAACATAACATCATATGTTCACCGCCACTTTCAAAATCTCCACTATTATTTTTACGTTGTTCAAACAACTCTCCCAATGTAATTCCTTCATCAAAAGGAAGTTGTGTGTTTGCATCAATTAATTGAATTTTTCGTTGATCAGAACTATCGTTTTGAGTTGAAGAAGCAGCTGGCAATTTAGAAGCAAATTTTGGCATTGCGCAATGGCCGCCGGTAATTGACGAAGAATGAGGTCCTGGAGGAGTCCATGGTGCGGTAGAATTGAATTCATCAGACCAGTCATCATCCTAAAAAATGAGAAAATTAAAAAAAGACTCGAAATTTTAACCATATCCCAATCCCAATCAGGCGGTGGTTCTTGAGGTTGCATTGATTGTTGTTGAAAGATAGACTGTTGTTGTTGCAATCCATCAATAGAAATTGGAGACGCCGAAGAGTATGAAGGTGGCGGTACAAATCCATGATATTTTAACCAGTGATCTGCTGCCGAATATTTTGTATTCTTTAACGGAGGTTTTTCAGTGGAAGTAGCCGTCTTTGATGAAACTTTCGATGCATATGTTGAGGATTCTTCAATAGTATCAGCACCCGATTGAAGCGAAGAAGGAATTAGCTCAGAACATTTTGTATAAAGACCAAAATTGAGAACACAATCATCAGAGAGACAACCAAAAATTGGATGCACCATTCGTTTATGACTTTCATAAATTGGTAAAATTGTGTTGTGCAAAACAACCCCGTCAGGTAATTGTTCTACAACATCAGTGAAATGCACCTAAAATAAAAATTGTAAAAATTAAGCAAGATAGGGTAGCAACCCCACACACAAAACCCCGAAGGTTCTACCCCGGCAACCAGAAAGATGAAGGATCTGGTTGCTACCCTAAAACAAAAAAAATACAAAAACCTTAATAATTTCATCATCCAAAATTAAACGATGAAGCATTTGTAAAATAAAATCATTTAAAGGTTTTGGTTGGAAAAAACTATTTGAAGAATTCTCATTTTTATCTCGCAATATTTTACAAAGATATTTTGCAATTCTTGCACGATGTTTATCACCAAAAGTTAAACATCTTTATAGAAAAAAATTATTTTTTAGACCTCAAAATAATTTTAAAAAAACCTTCGAGTTAAATTAATAAATGAAGAACGAATACGAGGAACAACTTCATTAACAACATTATTAATCACATCACTATGAAAATATTTCCTTTCACCGTGAGGAATTGCAGTAGAAATACGTTCAGTATTTTTTGTTGCATTAACGAGGAAATTCATAATATTTCGGAAGAAAGCTGGTCCATATTCACTTTGTTCGAGAAATTTACAAACATCGGTCATTATAGTTAATTCTTCTATACATTGAACAATTGCTTGAAGTTCACGCAAATCTTCCTCTTCTTTTTCTGAAAATTAGGTAAATAAATTGGTTCTTGTTCAATTTAGACGTCCAATCGCACCTTTATACGTCCAATGAAACGTTTATACGTCCAAACGAATTTTTGTGCGTCCAATCAACTTTTTTAGTCCCGGTTCTATGTGTTAAAACCTACGGTCTGGCAATATGCGTGTGTATTACAACTCTGGGGGTAAATAAAACTTTCTATTTCAATAGATTTTACGGTAATTTAGTGTTGAACCGGGTACTTAAAAAAGTTGATTGGACGCAAAAATTTGTTTGGACGCAAAAATTTGTTTGGACGTATAAACTTCATTGGACTATAAAGGTTGTTTGGACGTATAAAGGTGCGATTGGACGCCTGAACTGGACAAGAGCCAATAAATTTTAAGTTTTCGACACCGCTAATGAATTTTAAAAAGGAGGGGGTAAAGAGGAATAGCACAAAACCAACCAGAATATTAAAAAAGAACCCTCATAATCCCCCAGCTAAAAATTTAAAAATTAAAACTAACGATCTTGCTCACAAATTTGCACAGTTTTTTGTATCCAAATCTCGAAACTACAACTATTAAGCAATCTATTAATTGCCGGTTTAGATTGGCAAATATGTGAGAGAGCAGCCAAAATCATTAAATTTTCTGGAATAGGTGATTCATCAAATCCATAAATGTCCAAAAGTTGATCCAAAAGCTCTGGTTGAGCACGGGCTAGCGAGCAAAGCAACCAACGGGAAGCTTTCCAAACATGCTCATAAATTGAATTATTCGAAATTGTTCCAAAATAATTAGTGTCACATAAACTTAAACGAGCTAATTGCCTAAAAAATATTTTCAAAGAAATATAAAATTTAAAAAAATACAAAATAATCTTTGGAGAAAGCTCAGAACACATTGCCAAAGTTTGCTTATATTGCGAGCAAGCTGGATCAGAATTACGCCAAATAACACAAGAACTTGACCACATTAGCAAAGAAAGGGCCATCTATTTTAGGGGAAAAATAAACATTAAAAATTAAGAAAATCCTAAAAAAAACCCATTTTGCATCTCTTCTAGACCAATCTTCATTAGAATCAGCCAAATAATCAGTAGACTGTACAGTCAAATGTTGCAATAAATCGACAACTCCACGAAACAATTCTTCTTGACGAGAAAGTAATTGAGACATTCGTTCCTTAGGCATAGTGCTTTTAGAAGAAGAAATTGGAGTTGAACAGAGAGTAAAAAGCAATTCCGCCAAATGCATATTTAATTTGTCAGGAGATGCCATTTCATGATTCGTTACTAAAAAATATTTAACAAAAAAAATTATTAAAAATCCATACATAAATGGTCAATAATAATTTTGACAACTGAAATATTTGAAGGTTCATCTCCTAGCAAAACATCTCCGAGCAAAACTGTTTCAGTTTCAATATCAAGCATAATTTTATAAAGTAATTGCAAAACATCATCACCAGGCCATCCATGAATACACAAAAATAATTGAACTAATTGTTGTGCAAGTGAAGGTTCTAACAAAAATTTGTTGTTTGTAGATTTATCCTTTCCTCCTTCTTCTTTCGACAAAATAACAATTTGATGGAATAAAGTTAACCAAAGATGTAAAAGTTCCAAATGTTGTTTTGTAGTGTTATTATGTTGTAATTCTGCAAGTTGAGTACTTCCATTCAATTGAATTTGCATTAAACCCAAACTATTCGATTCGAGAGGTTTTTTAAGGCGCAAACGAACCTTTAAGAGTAACATCGTGAAATAAAAAAATTAAAAAATAAATACCGCTTTAACAGGGCTTTTGTAATTTGTAGTTGGAATAGTAATTCTAGAACACCCCAAAGTTTGAATTGGAGAACGTACAGCAACCCAATCAATACCAATAGGATCAGAAGAAAGTTCGGCTTGCACGGCAGAAGGTGCAGCTTAAAAAAAAATTTTTTAATAAAAATTAAAAAAATAAACAAACAAGCAAGTGAAGAAGCATGTGGTTTGATAACAATTTCATTAAGCATAATTGGATAAGGCAAAGTTAAAACAAGATCCAACCATTGCTGATAAATTGGAAAATGATAAGTCCAGTTAGGGTTACGTGAACGCCTATGAGTTGTTCCTGCGGCAACAAGCTGTTGGAGATGATTTGCCATCGCAGAAGAAGAATGAATTGAACCTATAAAAATAAAAAATAGAAAAAATTCGGTTGAAAAAATCTCACAATTGGGAGCATAATTGTAGATCTGCGGCTCGCGTTGTTCTGGAGCTCCCAAGCCACTAGAACCAATGCATTTTGACGAAATCTGCTTTTTTGCCGTTCCTGTTGCATTTACACCTCCATTTGTATTTCCAAACGTAACATTTTTATAAATTCCAGCTCCGCCAAATTGTGCGTTTCCAAGCGGTTGTTGTTGATTTGCGGCTTGAGATGCAAGCCACGCATTTTGATGAAAAGTAGAGGAGGCAGCAGGTTTATCCAGAGTCGTACTTGGATTATTAACATTAGCATTTTGATAAGGTCCGGAGCCACAAACCTTAATTTAAAAATTAAAAAGTCAAAAATTTTAATATTCAAACTATTCTATTTCCATCCAACAATTGGCTCTTTTGTCGATGTTGTTGAGAAATAACAGTTCCACTAATTTGAGATGCAATCATTCGCAATTGTCGCTGAACATCAGTAAAAGCAGCACTGCCTTGTGGCCACGCTGAACTTGACATCTCAGCAAAGGCACGGATACTTTGCTGAAGTTGCTCCGAAATGAAAGCATGTCCACCTAATAAATTTGTGTTAATGAAGTATACAATGGTAAAGTAAAATTTACCCATTTCAGAAAAAAGTTGTCGTCCAGATGGAATTTTATTTATTTGAAGAAGAATAAGAGCTATCAAAGGAGAAAGTGTCAATGGTTGTTGATTCTGATTTTTAGATATTTGATTTCCGTTCCCGTCACTGTTTGTTGATGATGATGGCATGTCAGAATCAATTTGATTATTGTCTTGAGTGTTAGGATCATCAGTTGTCTCCATTCCTAAAATGTTGATATATTTATAGAGTTGAGGGTTCGATTTATCAATTTATAGTAAAACTAAATGGTAATACCAAGGCTGGTCCTCCCTTTTTTCCTTTCTATTCTTTTAGATTTTTTGAACTTTTTATGGCAAATCATTTATCATTTGAAAGAGCTCTTCGAGCAGAGTCGAATAGTACTAAATTCATCGAAATCCGACTTAAATAAACATAGGTAGTTCTGAGCATTTGTTTTAACACCTTTCAACATCACAAAAAGGGTAATCATGAACAATTGGGGAGACACCTTAAAAATTATTATTATTTCTTCTAGAAATAATTTTATGTAGGTAATCGACCACGCTCATCACGAATCTGAGCTTAAAATTTACTTATTTCGAACCCCGGACACGAATTCGACCAAGTCGAATTCGGGGCAAAAAGTTCGAAATTAAAAATTTAGGGCTAAGTGATACTCCTATTCGAAATGAACCGAATGGTATCAAAATTATTCAGTTTCGATAACATTAGACGAAGTTATGGTGTCTCATTTGTATACGGAAGTCTAACTCAGCGTTATTTAATTGATCATAACTTCGTCCAAAGTTGTCGAAATTGAATAATTTTGATACCATTCGACTCAGAATAAAGAGACTAGTAAAAATGACCATAATATCGTAATTTCGAATTTCTACCCCGAATTCGACTTGGGCGAACTCGGATCCGAGGTTCGAAATAAACAAATTTTAAGCTCAGATACGGACTCAGCATGGTCGATTACCTAAGTAAAATTATTTTCAGAAAAAATATTAATTTTAAATGTGTTTTTAAGGCTTCTCCCCAATTGTTCATGATTACCACAAAAAGCATGTCCATCGAGGATTTATCTTCGTAATTTTGTTCAGAATCGCCAAATCTTACCGATCATAGTATCATTCTACTCAGCTCGAACAGCTTTTCGAATGATATATTGTAAATTATATGTCAAACAAAAAAGCTCAATGGTCAGGGGAACAGAAAAAATGAGGGCCAGCTTTGGCATTACCAACGAAATAACCAAAAGATGTCAATTACCGCGTGTCTGCATATTTGAACTTTGGCCTGATGCAGCGTTTGATACATTCGATTTAACCAAATTTTGAACCAAGAGTTGCATTAAACGACGTGATGACTCATCATCCGTGTCACTTGTAAACATATTAATTTCCATATGTTTAGTGATTGTCAAAACAGAAAAAAGAATAGCATCAGCAAGTGAAACAATCTTCCACCTGATTTACAAAAAAATAAAATTTTCTAAAATCAAAAAAAAAATACTTTTCAACTGAAATGCTATCCAATGTTTGTCCATTATTTAATACACAATATGACAAAAATTCAAAAGAATCGGACAAAAATACATTTAAATCGTCTTCAAGAAGCATTTGAGCTAAATTATGATTATCACGAGCAACAACACAAATCTTGAATAATTTTATTAAAAAAATAAAATAAGAAATAAAACTAACTGATTTAAACAAATTACACAAAACAGTCTCAATTTTATTGGCATGCATAACCACAACAGATGGAGTTTCCATTCTTTTAGTTCCTTTACGAGTTGAAGACGTTCCTAGGAAAAATAAAATGTATAATCAATAGAAAAAGAAGTCTATCATCGAAAACTGTATTAATAGAAAAATTAAAAAAGAACAATATGCCAATAACACAAAATAGAATGGAAAAATGTTCAAAAAATTTAACCTAGAAAAATGTTCTAACTAATCAAAAAACAAAAAAAATTTTCAATTTTAATGCTGGGACAAAAATAAATAGGTATTAAAAAATAACAAACCAGTCCATGAATGAAATGGAACTCCATAATGAGGCGGTGGTGGTGGAGGCATCGAACCAGGCCCCACAGTTATCCAAGCAGTTGGGCACATTCCAAAATATGAAGTTGCCAAATCATTTTGATCTATTATCTCAAGATGTTCTTCATCAACAGGCATATTTGAAATAGAGCCAATCCCAATCTGTTTTTGCGCCATAGATTTTGTTGTTTTAGGCGTAACTTTTTTCTTAGAAAGCGATGAAGTAATTGGAATGCCGCTTGAAGAAAATGTTGAAGAAAATGGAGGAGTAGAAACACCCCAACAACTATTAAACCCTCCATCCATTTTTCCATCCATTTTTTCGTATGAAGACATTGCTGGACCTCCAATAAAATCAAGAGGATCATTAGTAATTCCAAAATGATTTTCAGAATCCATATTGCTGAAGCAAATATTTTTAGCTGGTGCATTAATTACAGAAAATGACTGTCCATTTCCATAATGGCTATATATTCCAAACATGTTTGAAGAAACAGAGGAAGTATTCCTTAAATAAAAAGATTTTTAGAAATATTTAACCAAATAATATTCATACTCATCCTCTCCTGGCAAAAATTGTCCGGGAGCATCTGGATCAACTGCACGTTGTACCATTTTCTTGGAATAAGCAAGTAATACACAATAGAGACGTGCAACTTTTGGAAGACTACAATTGTTGACATATTTTTGAGTAAATTGAGCTAGAACGCTAGATATTTTGAGAAGAGCGCCAAGTGAGAATTTGCTCAAAGTTATGAAATTTCTATTTAAAAAAATTATTTAGAATAAAAAAATTATTTGAGTAAACCTTTTAGAAAAAACAGAAATTAAAACATCAAGAAGAATGTCAACAACTAAGGTTACAAGCGAAGAATTACTTTTATTAATAAGTAAATGCACAAAATATTCAAAGACAGAATCCAATGATGGTCCAATTTCCTGAAAAAAATTAAAATTAGAAAAAATTAATTTTTTTACAGTATTAGGCGGCATATTTGGAACTCGACAGCTTGGCCCAATAAAGCAAAAATATTGGAAAAATCCAAAAAGTTTGCCGGAACCAACAATTGATTCAATTAAATAAGGCTGAAAAAATTGAAAATAATTTTTTTAATAAAAAATTAAACCATTTTTTGAATTGAAGTATTCAAAGTTGTAAGTACTCGAGTCCAAACAAGTTCAGAAATAAAAGGGTTATCTGCAGCATATGAAATAAGAGAACATGCAGCATTATCGCTCAAAGCTGGGACAGTAAAAAGAGGCGATTTAGCAATAGACAAATTGCTTTTAGAGTTAAGGAAGGCACCAATATTTGATTGATACTTTAAAGAAAAGGATAAATTTTTTAAAATTAAAAAAACACTTTTAAAATAACCTGCCAATAAAAATCTAACAAACGTTCAACAAATGCTGGTCGAACATTGCTATTTTTGTTGTCAGCACGAAGATTAGTAAAAAGTTGATCAATTGCACCCATAATTGTTTGCATACATTGACCTATGGCTTCATCTCTCTTTTCTTCATTCATAACATTTTCATCATTTGAAGAATTACTTGGTGGAAGAGAACGAAGAAGTAAAAGACGACGAAAAGAATTTCTAAAAATATTTTTAAATATTAAGATATACTTACAAAAAACCTTATAAGTGTATCCTGTAAAAATACAGAATCATTACAATTTGTAATTGCTTGTTTTTCAGAAACACAAAAATCATATTGCAAATCAACAGAAAGGGCAATTGGTTGAATATTGATGTTATTCGCTAAATTCAACCGAGAAACATTGAACATTTGAAGAGCAATAGGATCAAATTGACAAATTTCAGAGGAAGAATTATTTGAAGTAGATTCTGTGGTTTTAACTAAAAATTAAATCAGAAAATTTTTTAAAAATCCAAAAACCATTTTGAGAAGTTAAAGTAGAGGAAGGAGCCAAATTAGCAGCCGCCATTGTTGTTGCTTCAGAAAGGGTTGTGTCAATCAAATTGTCAAAGAATTGATTATGACCCTCATCAACAATTGGTGATGTCTCATCTGGAATAACATCCTCAGCAATAATTTCATCATCATCATTAAACAAGGTTTCATTTATTGTTTTTTCAATTTGTTGAAGAATTTTCTCAGAAGTACCGTCAGATACTGGCAAATCATTTGTAGTTTGTTCTTCTTTCCGACGTTTTGCATCATCTGATAAGATAAGTAAATTATTCCTTGATTACTAGGGCTAGGATTTTAGGCAAAATGCCTGTTTTTTTCCTAGATAGGCCTGATGCTGAAACGTTCAAACCCGGTTTTATTTTACTGAAATCTTCTTTCTAACTAGTTTTATCGTTGCCTAAAATTGCCTATTTCAACTTTTTCTGGTAAAATGCCCTATTTTGCCTTTTTTCAGCCTATTTTGCATATTTTTGCTAACATTTATGCATATTTGAGCATTTTTTGAGAAATTTGTTGTCTAAAAATTATTTTTTTTGGTAAAAAATATAATTTTTCCAAAAAAAATTTTTTAATTAAATTTTTTACAAAAAAATAATTTTTCAAAAAAATTTTTTCCTTAGAAATTTATCCAAATTATTTTAGTAAACAAAATAATTAATATAAATTGATTTCTGTGTAGTTCTGATCATCGAAATTAATTTATTTAGCATTCATTCTATTGCTTAGACTTAACTTTTTTGTTAAATTTTAGCCCATTTGTGCATATCTCGTGCATACTACTCTTGCCTATTTTGCCTTTTTTTCGTATTTTAGTGCCTATTTTGGCAGTTTTTAGTGCCTATATAGGCGCCTATTTTTAACTTTATAGTGCCTAAAAATCCTAGCCCTATTGATTACTTTAATAAACAAACTCATTGAAGAAAAGGCACCAGTACAACAACCTTCTGTATCCATTTTCTCGTCGCGTTTTGCTGAATTTCCAGACGAATCCACATTTGTAATACGGCTTAATGAACGAATTTCTGCTTCACTTATATCCAAGAGCATGCTCAACAATGCATGACGTATCCACGGCTCGTCAAAATCATTAAATGCTTAAACAATTTAATCAAAAAATTAAACAGAAAAATTACCAAGGGTAAAAAGTTGCTGTAAATGAGTATCAAAAGCAACAGAAACGGGAATTGGTTGAGCACTACCATGCACACAAATTTTTGCAATAACCTACAAATTTAAAAAAAATTTTTAAAAATTAATAAACCTTAAACACAAGCAACAAAGTTTGTATTTGAAGCTGAGTTGCATCAGTCGAATGTTCACATAAAAGCTGCAATAAGCTTTTAACAAAAAGACGACATAATTGTGGTGACAATCGAAGATGAATACTATATTGACGTGTTTTTGTAGATTTTGTATCAGGAATTACAGCAGAGGTACTAGCCGCTGATTTAGAAGTTTTGCCAGATTTTTCAGGAAATTTGCCAGATTTTTCCTTATCTTCAGCACTCAACTGGTTGAAGTTTGAGTAGAGTGATTGTATATGCATTAGATGAACTTTAAGTTTTTCCAATTTGGCAAGTGAAATCTGTGAATTGGAAAACTTTTTTAAGATGATAAATTACAAATTAAATATTAAAAAAGAAAAATTATTAACCGTTTCGCTCTGCTTCATCTTCTCCAATTTATCAATCAATGTCTTGTAGTGATTCTTAACAGGAGTAATCATCTTTGACTGTGAACTGGTAGAGGGAGCGACATTTGGAACGTTTACAAAGCTTGATGGGCCCGCAAATTTTGCAGTTCCATATTTCTTTTTAATAGCATAGCCACGTTGAAGAGTTGGACAAGTTGTGGCATTAAATTGGTCGGCGGCGCCAGAATTTGCTGGTCCAAAATCTCCACCCAAAAATAACCAGCGATCATTTTGACGCTTTTCTGAAGTCGGATTATAGAACAATATTTTTAAAAACTAAAAAACAAACTAGATATAATAATATCAAAAGCAGAAGAGATTAACATAAGTGTCCAAGAAAGAAGTATTTTAAAATTAACACTTCTTGGCTGTTTTAAACTGCTGAAATTGATGTCATTGTCAGTGGAAGAAACACCCAATTGAGCAAGAACTGAGAGGACCAATTGCTCAATAATGTTAGTCTAAACAAAATGTTTTTATGTGAACGAATAAAAGTTTAAAAGGAAAACCTGGAAACGTGGATATTTAACAGTCTCGCTGCACAAATACGACAAGATAATAAAAGCACTAGAAAATATTCAAACAATTATTGAAAAATATTCAATTAAATTCTATACCTATCCAAATTCTTTTGACACATTTTTGAAGCAAAATGTTGATTTAGCACTTCAACAAAAAATTTCCCCCACCAGTTTGTATAAACACCATAATGAAAAAGCCAAGATATACATTCGGCTCTAAGTCTAGGCAAAGAATCCATACAAAAGAGACCAAAATGTAAAACAGCAGTGTCCAATGAAAGTAAATTAGTTTGAGAAATTGAAACACTCGGCATGGGCTGATTGGTAGGTGGAAGCTAAAAAACTGGATTAATAACGAAGAAATTTGAACAAGGTTTGTGATTTGGATTCAAATCAGACCGGGTTGAGAAAAAACTAGGATCGAGTTTTCGAAATTCAATAAGGAAATATAAGGTTACATGTAGATCCAACCCAGACCCAGATCTATCAGTCCTGTTAAAGGATTACTAAAAACTAACCACAATCATTTTACGCGCGTCAGTAAATGCTGAGAATAAATTCAATAAAGCAATTAAACGATGTGCCATTACAGCTAACTGTTCCAAACCGATCATACTCCAACCAGATTGTTGTTGCTTTAATTCCTTCTTTTCATTTTCATCCAAAACCTTATTGTCCATTTGGATTCGTGTGATAAGATTTTTCACAATATTATATTCAAGACGAAGAGCAAAGCATTCCCTGTATTGCTGACGAATTGAACGACGCCGAATTTGTTCAAAAGTTGGGTTTCCATCATCACGAAGTATGCCCTTAATAGCATTTGCCGAACACTCGTAAGCAACTTTTAAAGAATCACTCAAAAAGATAAGTTCAGCAAGTATCTAAAAATTATAAAAAATAATTTAATAGAAAAAAATCGCACATTGTTTTCGTCCAAATCCTCCTCAAAATCAACCATTTTTGCTCCAAAAAACTGTCCCAAATTAACTGTACAAGGTTCATTATATAACTGACGAACCGTGTAAGTCAACTAAAATTAATTAAAAATGTAAATTTATTACACAAAAACCTTCAAAAATCTGCAAATAATCGGTGGAAGCAAATCACTGATCGTCAAAGATTTTGCTCCAATTTCTGAAGTGCTCGCAACAAAAATACTGTCTGTCTTTTCATCCTTCAACCATGCATCAATACGTAATGAAGACATATATTCTGAAGCAGGCACAATTAAATCGCTCAACATAACTCTATATCCGAAATCCAAAACAATAAATTTTTGAGCTCCTGCTGTCATTCTATCAATACATAAAGAAATACGTGGAAGTTGTGTAAAGAAGGAAGAATGTGGAGAAAATTTCCGATTTAATTGTTTAAGTGTTTGAGTGACAGATCCGTTTTGTATTGGAAGAGACTGAAAAATATAAAAGAATGAGATATATGGAAGTACAAAAATAGATAACGAAATGCTTTAATTAAAGGCTCATTAAAAAATAAACGCACAAGCAGTAAAGATCATGTCTAAAGTAATATAAGCTGACTCAAATTGGCCTATTGAAAGATAGGTGAAAAATAGATGCTTAGGACTTTAATTAGAGCATTTGCGGTAACTCATAAATGTTCAAAAATTTTAAAGAACTTAAAGATAAGAAACCTCAGATTTTTGCTGATTAATATCACTTTCACCAGTCAACATTACCAATTCTTCCAAATCAGCTTCACTACCACCAATTGGCGAAAGTGGAGTTGGTGTCAATTGGAAAGGTGTAGTTTTTGGAGTAGTTGGAACTCCAAATGTACTCGCAGAGGAAAGTCCAAGAGTTGCTGGAGTATTTTCACCAGAAAGCAATTGTGAATTAACATTAACTTCCGATTGAGTATTTATAACATCTACAACTTCATTTGCAGTATCCAATTCTTTATTCGATTCATTTTCCTTCTTATTGTCTAAAGTTGAATTTTCTGTTACTGAAGCAGCAGCAAATATATCCATTAAAGCATTATTAGAATTATTATCGTTTACAGAATTTGTAGAAAATTTTTGTTGTTGGCGATTCTTTAGACGATGTTGCTGATATTGAAGTTGGTGTTTGAGTGAATAAATATCAGCAACTTTATCCTGAAATTAGAAAATAATAAACCTCAATATAATGTGGGAAAGGATGATCCATTTAAAAACTAGACTTAAATGTCCCCCTTTTTACAGAATAATTTATGTTAATAAATGGGTTTTAATTATGATAGGGTTTTAACTCCCTAAAATAAAACCAATATTCAATTAAAACTCAAAGCTCGAAAACCGAGTTTTTGAATTTTGGATTAACAGGCAATAACCGGCCGCTAAAATCCCTAGCTTTAAGAAATAAAAAAATCTAAGACTAGAATATAAAAAAACCATTTGTTCTCTTCCATCATCACAAGTTTCACCCTTCTTGTTCAAATCAGAAGAAAACGTAGTAGGAAGATCAAAATTCTCATTTTCCTGTTCATTCAGAACTCGAATGTGGTCTGTACCATAAACACAAGAAAAAATTAAAGGCTCCGTTTCCAACAATCCTGTCAAGTGATTCATTAATAAATGATGGCGATGAAGAGATGAACTAGTGGAAGGATTTCCTGAATTTGTAAATGATGTTAAAACGATAATTTTTACAAACCATTTTTGTTTGTGTCGTTTGTATCCTTCCAAGCAGTTTGATAACCGCTAAGATCTCCATAAGTTGATGGAGGCATATTTCCTGACAGATTTTTAGGCCATTCAGAAGATAATCCGACACTTGAAGAATAAAAAATTTTCAAATTAAAAAGTAAAAAACCTTGGAAAAATATTTTTGTGAGGATTTTTGGCATTATTAGAGCCTTGACCATTTTCATTATTAATCATATCACCATAAAATCGAAGATTACAATCTGTACTGTCGTCAATAAAAAACATATCCATACAATCCATTTCATCCTAGAAATATTTTTATTAAAAAATAAAAAATTATTAAAATTTACAATTGCATAGTCGGAAAGAATCGAAGCTGTTGAGCAAAAAGTCGGAGGAAACTTGTTATTTTCTGAATAAATTCTCGATGTATTGGCAGCTGATGACGTTTGATTTTCGACCTAGGTAAATGTGGATCAAAATGAAACTCAAAATTTCGAAGACCAAAAAATTAGAATTGAATCATGACGCCTTCCCTAGCCATTATTTCAACTTATCCGCACCCCGAAACAATTTTTGAAATCCCCGTACCCCAACAAAACACCCCATTCAGGATGTGACACCATTTTTAATTAAAAAATAAAATATTCTAAAAATTTCCAAACCATTTGACGACAAAGTTTAGACTGTTCAAGAGCTAATTTTGTCTGTTCAATTGCAAATTTCGAATCCTCAATTAAATCACTAATCAAATTAGAATTGCCAAAATCATAAATTGAGGAATTTGTCCATTGCTGGAAAGTGTTTGTTGAGGGAGTTGTTTTCCAAAGATCTAAAAATAAATAATAAAAAATTAAAATAAAATAACCTTGATCTATCGAAAAATTTCCACTAGTAAAACTTGGAGGAGGAATATAAGGAGAACCTGAAAAAACAAATTTTGATAAAAAGATAGATAAAATACCCGGAGCAGCAAACCAAGGCGAATTCTTTAAAAAAAAGAAAATTTAATAACTTTTACAATTTTAAGTCATCGAAAAAACCTGTTGCTTGTCTTCAGTATAAATTTCATCAAATGATGGTTTCGCAGTAGCCCAAACAAGTTTTGGCTGTTGGGAAGTAGTAAACGAAGTTGCATTTTTGGAAGCTTTTTGTTTGCTGAGACATCCCTTCTTCAAATTCGATTGTTGTTGATCTAATTGTGCTGTAGAAGGAGGTTGAAGAACTCCAGAAACAGACGAAAGAACTTTTACAGGAAAATCGAACATTGTCTAAAATTTCAAAAATAAAATAAATCAAAATCTCAATCAAAACCTCATCAAAAATAAATCCAGAAAGTCCATATTCTCTCGATAATTTGCTGTGTAAACTATTTGTCCATTGTTTAGACCAACATCGACCAATAAGTGTCAACACTTCAACGCATTTTAGCATAAATTTATCTGCAGAATCTGCCAACTGAGGAAATTTGGCAGAAAGAGGAGTGATTGTACAATCCTACAAATGAAAAAATTGAAAATTAAACATAGGAACCATATTTCATTTCTTCTCTATTTCCAACAATTTCAACTATGACAACAAATTTTAGGCGTATAAAAGATATAGGAGGTGTGAGAAGATATGAGAAGTATCTTATTCTCAAATTTATCGTAAAACAAGCCCAAATAACAATGATTTCAATAGCTCAAAAGACCCGAATTTGATTGAAAAATGAAGACTAAATGGTAATAGTCGGTTTCGTACCCGCTCTTTTTCTGACCATTTTTTCATTTTTCCTTCTCTATCTCACTTATTTTTCATGAGGAACACGTCGAGCTGAGTCGGATGAACCAAAATCAACGTGATATGACATTATGTAGACCTATCTGAGTTGCCGACTTTTGTCATAACTTTGTTAAAACTTGTCCAATTACGTTGATTTTTGTGTCACCCGACTCATTGTCAGCTCGATGAGTTTCTCATGAAAAATAAGGGAGATAGAGAAGAAAAATGAAAAAATGGCCAGAAAAAGAGGGGGTACGAAACCGACTATTACCGATTAAATTTCTAGGAAAATAGAGAAATGAAAATGAGACCTTTAAAATTCAAAATTCCTAACAAAATTTATTAAAAATAAAAAAACCTCAACAACACAACCAATTAGAACAAAAAGCCAATGCAGAGAACTGGCACGCTGAACTTTAAATAATTCCTCCAATAATTTAGTTAATCCAACAAATAAAGTGTTCATGAATTGAAAAGCTTTGTTTAAAGAAAGTCCAGTCGGTGGCCACTGAATTATTTGAATAAAGTCACACAAAAGAATAGTCCATTTATGAGAAATTGTTCGTGAAGACGAATTGACATAAGCACTTTGTAAAATAGAAGGAATTGAGTCTAACAACAAATCAGAGAAGAGATCGATAGCGTTTCTGAAAAGTGTCAAATTTTATATGAAAATTATTGGTAAAACATGGCACGAGTAGAGAGTGGTTTTTTGTGGTTTTTCCTCTATATATAAATTTTTAGACTCGTTTCAGGTAAATAGAACGATTTAGGTAAATAATTGAGGAGAGAGATTAGGCAATAAACATAAGAGATATGGCGAGAGGCCCTCAGCAAACCGCTTGGTCCTTCTAAGGTTTTTAGGTATTCAAGATCAGCAACTCGGTCCCTAATTGTAGGCCGACATTCCCCTGCTAATTTGACTCGGTTTTCAAGGATCTTTCGCATGATACAGGTCCGAAAACAGAAAAAACAACCCAATGTCACCAACAAAGCCTAAAAACAATTAAAATGAAGAACAAGTAGAAAGTTGGGAGAGACCAGACTGGGAGTGTCGTACGAGAATTGAGATAATAACCAAGGCTTCGACCGAGACCTCGCCTCGGTCCTCTCTAGTGGAAAGGCCAAACCAATAGTAGTGCCTAAAAAGGTAATAGTAGTTTGGAATTCGCCCCCCTTTTTTCGTTTCTATTTTTTTTCCTAGTTTCTTCATATTTTATGGCAAATTATAGCTTTCTAATTTTTGTAAGAATCATCAGATCTAGCCAATCTTTGTATCATTCGACTAAGCTCGAAGAGCTGTTTCGAATGATATATAATAAACTATATATCATGCAGGGACACGCCCAAGTAGGCGCGCGGCCATAAGGGCGCAAAGCCATAACTTGCTGGAAAATTGTCAATTTTGGTACCAATCTCTTTAGCTCGATGATCGGAATCGTTTAATAGTAAATTTGGTAAGATTCGGAATTCTTGAAGCAAGTTATGGCTTTGCGCCGTTATGGCCGCACGCCTACTTGGGCTGTACCCTATCATTCAACAAAGCTCAAAATGGTCGGGAAAACGGGAAAAAAGGGGGGCGAATGACAAACTATTACCCCCAAAAATGTATATACCGTGTAAGCTTTTGAAGCTCAGAAGAGTGCACATTAGACTTCCATTCCTCTAAGATCCAAATCAAAGTGTCCAAAGCTTTATGTTGACTGCCAATTCTCTGTCCTTCAGTTACTGGCTTCCCATCATCATCTTTAAGTCCATTTATTGCAATACGAAGAAGTCCTTTATGAGCTCGAGTTTCAATAGTCAAGATTAAACGTTGAATATGAATCATCATTTTATCTCTGAATTTTATATTAAAGTCAAAACAAACTGCCCAAAAATAGGAGAATAGAAAGAAAGGTAGGAACTTTCCGCTCCAGTTGCTATTTTTGTCAAATTTCTTACAAAAAATTTTCCATTTTTACCCCTTTTAGAATTTTTTGGACCCCTGTAACTCGGCTCAATGATCTCACGGACCAATTCTAATGTCATTTGTCTCGGAAGGGTACACCCCAACTTACCGCGAGCCCAACTCGTCGCAGAGCTATAACTTCGTTCAGAATTGTCGAATCCGGGGCACCCTGGTATAGTTCGATTCAGCTCGTCGAGACGCATCGAATCATACAAAGGCGTACCGGATTCGGCAATTCTGAACGAAGTTATAGCTCTGCGGTAAGTTGGGCTCGCGGTAAGTTGGCCTGCTCCCGTCTCGGAACTTGTTATGGTTTATTTACAAGTTCCAAAACAAACTCAGCTCGATGAGTCATCCTACTCAGTTCTGTCTTAAACAAAAAATTGACCTCAACTGAATTGATTGATGGTTGAGAGGGAAAAAGAGTGAAAGAATAATGATGGAAAAGGAAAAAGGGGCGTGCATAAAAAAGCGTACCTAAACCATACAAGTTCCGGATTTAGAATACGTAAATCGGCTTTATCTTAAAGGAGGTGCGTGATCACATTTTTTCCTCTTTCCTTAAACAAGTCAGTTCTTATTAATGTCTCTTAATTGAATATGCTATTTAAGGTGAGGTAAAGACTGACCATTTTTTTATTTTAAGGATAATGGAAGGTAGACTGACTATGTAAGGAAGGAGGAAAAAATATGATCCCACACCTCCTTTCAGATAGAGCCCGTTCTAATGAAAATTAAAAAATGGAAGCTTTGACTTAATTTTTTTTAAATCCTAGGACCATTCTGAATCGACAATATTGGATCGAGGTTCTACCGGAGAAGATGAGAGAAATAAAAAAATTACTCATCAAAAATTTTCTTTTCATTTTTTCTCTAATATACACAATATTTCGCTTATCTATTTTTAAAACATAACGCCAATCGTGGCTATTTAAAAGATAATATATACTGAGGATAAGCTCAAAATATTACAGGGTATTTCAACTAAGAAATACAGTATAACAGAACACACCCTGTGTAATACAAATATGTAATAATTAGAGACCGGATTTTTATGCAAATGCATATTTTTTTTGCAAACTCGGCATGATGTATAATGCACAAAAAACACTGTTTCCGCATGTTTTGAAAACTCTAGAGGGGGTTTCTATTTGCATATAATGCATATTTTTGCATATTCCGGACTTTGCTGCATAAATGCATATTTTACTGCATATTTTGAGGTTTTTGGGGAAAATTACTCGAAAATTGCCCAAAATCCTACCAAAAATTGAAAATTTAGTAAAAATTTAGGAAAAAATTTGTAAAAATTACAAATTTTGCAAAAAAATTTTTTGTTTTTGGGCGAGACCCAAAAATGTCCCATACCCATAATGTCTCACGCCCAAAACGTCCCATCCCAAAGTGTCCCATCACCTAAACGTTTCATCTCAAAATGTCTAATAGATGAAAAATATATATTTGTATATAAATATATATAGTTGTATAAAAATATATAAAATATATATTTGTCGGAGTAATTAAATAGTAATTAAATACATTTAAAATGAGAGTAATCTTAATAAAAGTAGGCGTTTTAATGCTTTTGATTCAAAAAAATAAAAATCCTAGGTATAAATTGTATTTTTGTTGCATAATTTCGTGAATATTTTGGTATATTTGCATATTTTTGTGCATATTTTGTCAAATTTTTATGCATATTATAGTGCATATTTTGCATTTTTTAATGCATATATATCCGGTCTCTAGTAATAATGGTCGATAGGGGCAAGGGCTAGGATAAGGTCGATAAGGAGGCCAACTAGGAGGTCTCACTAAGGAATTCTCTCGATAAGTCAAAAATACGGAAAATAAGTTGGGGTTTATATACAAGAGAAAAAGGATAAACAGGTTCAAAATCGTGGCGCGACACATGAGGATATGACTTTTGGGGACCAGACACTTGAGGACCGACTTTTGAGGACGCGACCTTTGAGGACGCGAACTTTGAGGATGCGACTTTTGAGGATGCGACTTTTGAAGATCAGACATTTGAGGATACTCTAATGTCAAAAAAATAAAAATATTAATTTTACTTTAAAAAATTTAAATTTTATAATTTTATAGCCTGCTCAGGCCTAACGAGCAAATATTGAATTTTCCAGATTAATATTTTTAAAAATTAAAAATAAAAAAATTAGTGTTATTTTTTAATTTTTTTGACATTATGAACACAGCGGAAACCGTTTTCTTCTTTATGATTCGCGTGTTTTTTGGGGTTAAGGAGTTATTAAAGATTAGCGGTGGTGTGTAAGTGAATTTGTTGGATATAAGAGATTTGATTGATATCGGGTGATAAAAGGGGTCTAAAATGATCAAGGCGGATTTAGTGTTATCAAAGGAGGTTAACCTATTGATCTTTCGATATCACGCTCAAACAAGGATATCAGCGGATTCGAATGGATATCGGAAGAATACTTCGATGTCTGGAAGAATATAGGATTAAGAAAGTTTTGTAAGGATATTAGGGATATGTAGTGTAACGGGGCTTTAAAGAGGATTTAGAAGTTTGGAATAACAACCAAATAGATTTTGAGATTTTTGGAAGTTTATGAGCCAGATCTCTCCTTTTTAGGCGCCGCAGGCAAAAATTTTGAGAATTTTTGAAGGTCAGATGAGAAATACCAAGTTTTGTAAGGCCAATACTTTCAATAAGTTCCCCTGTGGCCTATTCAAACGAATGATAGAGAAAAGATTAAAAGCAAAAAATTATTATTTTTTGTGTTTTGTTTTTGTCTTGTCGGACACACAAAACACGGACGGACACGGACTACTTCTAAAACTTAATGATTATATTTAATAACGATCACTATTTGCTCATAAGGCCTGAGCAGGCCATAAAATTATAAAATTTAAATTTTTTAATGTAAAATTAATATTTTTGACATTAGAGTATCCTCAAATGTCTGATCTTCAAAAGTCGCATCCTCAAAGGTCGCGTCCTCAAAGGTCGTACCCTCAAAGGTCGCGTCCTCAAAAGTCGGTCCTCAAGTGTCTGGTCCTCAAAAGTCATATCCTCAAGTGTCGGGTAGCCTTCAAAATGGTTAACCTAAACCTATGGAGCTTGTGCCTCGCGGGGTCTACGGCCTACGGTTTCTGGGTTCGTAACATAAGGCTGTACTTTAGCCGGTGGCCGGTTCGAAATATTTACCATTAGATTCGACTCAGCGAGCTGAGTCGAATGGTACCGCTCCCAGGGTGCGGCCTGTGGACCGAGATATAAGTCTCCGAAAACCATAGGGGGGGGGGGGGGTGAGGAGTCCGCCTAACCTTATCAGGCAATCTAACAAAAACTAATTTAAATATAAAAATCACATTTTTAGATTTTATTCCAAACATTTTATCTTTAAAAAAAAATAACCTTTTTTTATTCAAGAAAAAAAAGAAATGAATTGAAAATTTAACAAAAACCCCCCAAAATCAATTCACATTTTTTTCTCTAATTTTTTTTTCAAAATTTATTTTCGTGTAAAGTGTCACATTGAAAAACTCTATCAAATCTTAACAAATTTATCAGAATTTTATTTTCCCTCAAAAAACAAACTTTATTTCTGAGGAGAAGTAGCTGTGGACGTCGAATTAACAGTTGATGGCTCTTCCTTCGTTCCTTGCCCCTCTCCATCCTTCTTTGCCTCACCACCAACGACCTCCTCCTCCTTCTTCTCATCCTCTCCTCCCTTGGTGGAAGTATTGGTGGCGCTCTTGGATTTGTCTGCAACTGGATGACGGTAGTAGCGACGATGGAAACGCTTCTTGTTGGAACGCTAAAAATGGAATTTGAATTTTTTTATAAAGGAAAAAAGAAGGAAGAAAGAAAATGGGGAAAAGGGTAAACTTAAATTATAAATTTTCCCCCGAAAAAGACACCAAGATATATTTGTTAAAAAGGAAATTCTGAACCTTAAGGGCCTTGTCTCATCCCTTATTTGTTGGAACGCTAAAAATAAATTTTGAATTCCTTTTTATAAAGGAAAAAAAAAGGAGGGGGAAGAGAAACTCAAAATTACTACAAATTTTCCCGAAAAAATCGTCCAAAATATTTTCGTTAATAAGGAAATTTCGAACCTTTAGGGCCTCGTTTTCATTTCTTATTTGTCCTGTGTTTCAGTTGTGACAACTAAATCAATCAAAAGGATCAAGTTTGAACCTTATAGACAAATATGAGAAATGAAAAAAATTCTCATTCTGATTAGGCAAGGAACAATCTCAAATCTCTTCATGAAAAACTACTTTAGTATAACAAAAGATTAGAAGGGTGCCCCGAGAGAATGGACATGAGGTGTTAATAACGTGCCATAAACGTGGAATCAAACAATCACCTGTCGGAATAATTACACAAAATTAACCCCTTTTGATTAATTCAAAAATCGTCAAAGGCAAAAAAAAAGAAAATAGGGGAAGAAATGAAAATTACCCCACCTATGCTTGAACTGCTTGGAAGATCCCAAAAACCCTAGCGAATTCCCCAAAATAAAAATTACAAAAAATTAAACCGTTTTTCCTTCAGTAGTCTTTTCATCATGAACGACCGCCTTTCCTTCACCTTCAATAGCCTTTTGATGACGGTTCCCATTCTTTTCACCACCAGCATCCACCTTCTTCCCCATATTGCTATTTTGTTTATGCTCTACAGTGTTGTTGTCATTTCGGCGTTGACCAGCAGGATAACGACCAGGCATCATTGGAAGTTGGCGGAAACGCGGATATGTATGGTAAAAAGTACCTTTATACATATAACCAATAGTCTTTCCAACACGAACACCACCGGGGCCGGAAACGCAGACAGCTTCAGGACCTTTCAGTCCTTCAATTATATCAAACTCGACCTAAAATTGAGAGAAATAATGTTTCTGGAGTCGTTAAAGTAAAAACCTGTTGATTCTCAATCAAAGCAAGAGGCACATTAACTGTACGAAGAATGGCGGAGGCGTGAACGAAGCAGTCCTTTTCCGAACCATCAACACGAATAAAACCATATCCTTAAATTATGAAAGTTAGGAAGCGTAAACCAAACGAAAATCTAAACGAGGACCTTTATGGAATTTATGTGGACTATTAAGCAGGAATAGGACGAACTTACTTAGAGGTTTTGTTTGAACCAAGGTTTTGGTATCGATAAGACAAGTCAAAAAAATGAGAAATTCTAAAAGCCTCCATGCCCAAAAAACATGGCAAACAACAAACTCAGACTCGGAACCTGATTAGGAGAAATCAAACTCCGAAAATATACAGCCTCATGGAAGTACAGGCCTCCAATTTGCTTGAAAACCAGCGTAGGATTACTAAAATCCAAATCGGGACTGAGTTTCCGACACGATCCAGTTCCTAGGAATGGAGTCATGAATTCCTAGGAATCAAGAAAAACTCTCAGCAAGTTCAGAAACTAGGACCAAACTCTAAGCTCAACACAAGCAATGCCCTGGCCTACCCCACCTTGTTTCTATCCTCGAAGCTCCTCCAAAATAAACCAAACCTTTGGCCACACTAAACCATTTAACAATTCCATGTTGAGCACGCCCAATAACAATCGGACCACGCAACTGACGAACACGCTTCTCCAAACTTTCGCCATTCATAGAGTCAGTAGAAAGTTTCTTGTCCATTTTCTCCGCTACCCCTTCCACTCGTTTTTCCAAATTAAGTTCGCCAACTCGCTTAGCCAGATCAGTTTCAACAGTCATTGTTTTTAAACGTCAATAAATTTTTATGAAAATACTGAAAAAATAAACAAAAATGATTAAGGGCTCTTGTCCAGTTTATGAGTCCAATGAGACACCTTTATACGTCCAATCAATCTTTACATTTACATGTTACGTTGGCGACTTTATTTGTACCAGAGATCGGCACGAGAGGGATCCCGCCCGAAATCCCGGGTTTTTTGCGACGAGCGGGATTACCGGGATTAATCCCGCGGGATCCCCCCGTTCGATATTTTCAAACCCAATCCCGTTACGAGATCCCGGAGATGCGATTTTGCCGATCTCTAATTTGTACCATGAAAGTGTCAAAGGTCAGTTTTAAGAGCTAACCTTCCTTTATTAACTGAGTAATCAACAAATCTATAAAATTTACTTAGTAACCGACCCCCTTGAAAAATGTGTGTAAAAGAATCGAACTTTATCAATAATATGCTAAGGAAGAGCAAAAACCTCGACCATCCTGCTAAATTTTCAAAATTGATGGACGCATAGAAGTTCGATTGAACATAAACTAGACATGAGACCCAGAAAAATTCTAAAAGAAATCAGTAAATGAAAAAGAAAACCAAATAAAAAATCAAAAAAAAGTGACAAAATCTTTTTAGGTCAAGTGATTTGAAAATTCGAAAAAATTTCAAAATATCTAAAAATTATTTGGTCACAACGGGCATTTTTTTAATTTCGTCGAAAGGGAATTTTGTTATCGATTTATTTGGCGCTATTTTTTAATTTAAATTCAATTTGTGTCCATTTGAGTCCCAACGTTTTACCTTTTTAATTTTCAATAAATACTCAGGGTTTTCTTGACTGTTCAGTGTCGTGATAGTAGATTGAGGTTTTTATGAAATTTAAAAGAAACTGATTCTTAACCTTTATGTCTTTCTTGCCAATCGCGACAAGATTTTTGACCATGTTTTAGGGAAAATTTAAAAGAAAACTTTCAAATTCTTTGCGCGTTTAACTCTGGATTCAACAAAAATCGAGAATTCTTGGATCCACATCAAAAACCGATTTTTAGTTTAAAAATTTTTTTGGCAGTTTATGAGTCCAATCAAAGGATTATTTGATTTTTCTTGGTGTTGCAAAGTTGGTGTATGGCTCCAAAACATGTCTTCATGTTCGGGACCTACGTCCACTGGGTCTGGGGCCGATCCTTACCCTATTCCTCGCATTCCCAGAAAATTTTCTTTTTCTAATTTTTTTAATTTTTCAGTTTAAATAGAGCACCAAAAATGGCATATAGATATCAATATTATAACAACTTTCAACAATCTCCACAACCTCTATACAAACAGCAAAGCTTTCGAATGCAGCCTGATCATCTTATTCGAACTGTTACGACATCAAAAATTTTGCAGGAACAGCGAGCGGCTGAGGAAAAGGCAAAAGAAGCAATGCCGCCTTACGGGTTTCTTTTAAATTTTTTTCTGAGTTTATTTACTTGAGAAACTCACTTGCTAGTTTTCTTTTTTGAACTCTTTACCTTTACTCCAATTGATCGAAAATTTAAACTTTTTTGGGGGGTTTCTACAAAAAAAACACGTTTTTTCTGGACTATTCCTTTGGGTAGTTTAAAAATTTATTTGCTTAATTTTAAGAGTTTTAATTAGGGTAGCACCCCGTCCCCTGAAAGCCGGTAAATTTTTAGCCAAAAACTCCGACACGAACCCTCTACCCCAGCAAAACCCTAAACCCGACACTCCCGTGCCCAAATGCTCGTGGTGCTACCCTAGTTTTAATGTTTTAATATGTCGATGGTTCTTTTTGAGTGGGAAGCGATTTCAAAGGCATGAGCTTCTACTAGGTCGGTTCATAAAAAAGTTCGTTTTTTCCAAAAATTTATTTTCAAAGAAAAATCGATAAATCTCAAGCAAACTAAAACAGATAAAAAAATCTAACTTTACTAAATAATTGTCCCGAGTCTTAACAACATTCCTAAGCCAGAAAAAAGTTTGTGGATACTTCTTTTTAAAAAAATCTGACCCCATTTCTGAAGCACTGTCTTCCCCACCACAGTCTCGACCTTGGCGTCTTCAGCCAAGTGCCCGTCCCGTAAAAATTTTTTTAAAGAAGTGAAATGATGTTATTCTGATAGAACAGACTCAGGGCTACAAGGGGGGTGGGGTAACACTTTCCAAGAAAGTTTATTTGGGGTATGGCAGGTCGTCAAAAATGAGCGGTGCAAAGGAGCGTTATTTTAATGGAAAACCAGAGGTCTAATAATCAGTCCCTGGCGACGTTGAAGGTAACAAACGAAATCTCCCTGGATGAGTTAGTTAATATGTATGTTGGAGTTTGTAGTGGTACCAATTTGAAGTACCTCCGTCATCAACGGACCGAGCACCATCCAAAAGAATACACAACATACGTTTTTTGGGTAGTTGGCTGGGCGGGGGACCAAAAGAGGGTCTTAATATTTTTTCCTCCAAACAATTTTTGTATATTATTATCGTAATTGGCATATGTTTAAACTTAGGTAACAATCCGGTTCCATGAACAACCCTTTCGATAGTTATCCAGGCTTGAAAGGCTAAAAAAAAGTCCCTGTTGTTTTTGTCTCCCAGTCGGTTGGTGCATTACTCTTTTTGTCCTCCTCGGCTCACGATCCGTTTTTTTCGACACTTGCTATATTGTACTTATAGAGCAACGTCCCCGCTACAATACTATCAAAAAAATATCCGGATATCTTTCTAACCGACAAGGAAGGACGTGTTTGTTTACAGTCGGTGGCCTTCCCGGACCAAGTTTGCGTTTGGTCCTATTGTCCCCAGATCGAATTTTTTTGAAAAATTTTTGAACTACAATAGGTTAGACAAGATCCCTGCCTATCATTTCATTGATTTTTCTTGATGTCAATATTGCATTATTACTTAGTTTTAATGGGATGTGTAACTGCCCCTAAATATTCCCCTTACCCACGCTCACTTCTGAAGGCATAAAATTTTTTTGATCTTTGATATTTTTAAAATTTTGGTATCATTAGAAAGCTAAGACTCTGGGCTACAAAATAAGATAAAAATAAAATCGGATAAAAATAGTTATCACCTAAAAAACTTGCGATAACAAAAAACGAACTTTTTTATGAACCGACCTAGTATTAGGGTTAGGCTTCTATTAGAATATTCTTGTGACATGCAAAATCTCCCATTTTCTAGAGCCAATATAGGGGAATCATTAAGTAAAAGTTAACGGGGATAACTCCTCCGGGTTTAGTTTCACTAAACTTTCCAGCCTAAAAAAGAGTTGGATTTGAGTGGGGTCTTTCAAAACCTTAATTAAGGGATCCTTTCCCTTTTTTTGGATTAATTTTAAACTTTTTAAAGAAGTGTTCGTATGCGTCCTGAGATTTTGATCCAAGCGGTAACAGAATCAAAATTGGCTCGAAAGCGTGCTGTAACTGCTGCCAAACTTGAGGCGAAGAGAGCTGTTGATTCGGAAAAATTCATGGTCCGTAGGGCTATTACTCCGCCAGATTTTGGGTCATTAAAGGATAATTCGATGTTGAAACTTGCTGATTTTGTGCCGGTTTGTTTTTTTTAATTTTTTTTAAATTTTTTTTTAATTTTTGGGTTCTCCACAGTTTGTAACTTTCTTTGATTTTTAAAAAATCCTCTCCATTCAACTGTAGGAAATTAGGCTAGCAAGAGGTTCACTAACTGAATGAGCTTTATAATTTTTAAATTTGTATCGTTAGAAGCATTTGAAAACATTTTATGGATTAGAGAATTAGAGCTCCCTTATTATGTACAGAATGGTCAGACTTGCTCAATTTCACTATATTTCCCTGTGGCATATTCATTAACATTAATAAAGAATAAATTAATTTGAGGAAGGAATTCCGACTAGTCTGTACAAAATAAATAAAAAAACATGGGGAGGAAGAAAGGGGAATCATAAACCTTTGGGGTTTACCCCATTTTATCAATTTTCGAGTCTTTGAATATTCAGAACTAGTTGTGCTCACGGATGCGGATAACCAAGGTTTAGGGTATAAGGAAAAGAACATGAGGAAATATACCGGATAGCAGCTGCGGGCGGATATGATTATGAAGGGCATATCCGCAACTAGGCACGTGTCTGTGGGGAAGAGTTCTCAAAATTCCAAAATTTCCAACAGCTTAAATAATCACCTAACAATTATTTATTCTATTTTCTGTAGGGAGTACCGCCTAGCTATGAAAAAGAATTTAGCTATAGAGAGTTGACTATGCCTGTCCCGTTGCCATCTGATGGGCTTTATTCGAAAGAGCAAATTTTGATTATTGGAGCACAGGTTTTTTTAGAAAAAATTTTTTTAGAAAATTTTAAAATTTTTTTAAAGGTTGTTATTAATGCGCAGAAAGCTGGGGCTTAATTTGGAAGTGACTGACCTTCAACACAAAAAGGAAATTATTTATTTTAGATAATTAAAAGGTGAATTGCTAAAAAAATGTGTAGTCGAATCTCACTATAAGATATACCCTTTGGGCTGAAAAATTGTCTCTTATAATGAGCGTATGTTGAATAGAGGGGATCGCTAGTGTAGCCCCTCACAAAGTTTTTAAATAAATTTTAAAGTCTTAAGTAGAGTTTTTCGGTTGTTAGCCGGTATTATATAAGGAGGTGTATCATAAATAGAGGGTATCTCTTCATTAGACGTCCCCTCCCGCCCGATGCTAACCAAATTTTTTAAAAGTATCTTGCATTGAGTTTAATCCCAATATTGGGGGAATCTTATAAGTGAGGTTAGACTACTATATACATAGTATTATTTATTTTATGTTTTTCTCTCAATTTCTCTCCTTTACTATTTAAATTTTACTCCTCCAAAAAATGGATATTTTTTTACTAAATATTTAAATTAAATTTTTCTTCCTTTTTTTGTCCATTTATTTTTAAAATAAAAATTAATTTATTGTAATTTGCCGACATGGCTAGTCTCGGTCCGAACATCACATTTATTGTTAGACCCTACGAAAGAGATTCGGTTGTCCCGCCTTAAAAAGAGCAACACCTTTAAGTTTGATGGATTTTACTAGATTGGAAGCAGAGGTGGGTCGGAACAGTCAGAGGTGTCGGAAATAGGAACTGGCTCAATAGTCGGAAATCGGAATTCCGACCCGCCTCTGATTGGAAGGGGTTGTGGTGGTGTAAATAAACTCTAAAATTGTCCCAGCCGCCGATTAACCTTTTGCACTAGCTAAAGGAGGGAATTAGCTATACCCGGCTCTGCTTTACTTTAGAATCAATTCATTTTTTGTAACCTAAAAATCCTTTTAAAACAATTTTTATAACAAAGAAAATGGTAGCGGCGTTTAATCAATAAATTAATATAAAACAATTTTTGTTGCTGCGCGAATTGAGCATTTTTGCTTTTTCTTTTATTTTTTTTTATTTAAACTAAATTTTTATTTTTAATATTTTTGGGACAACAAGACAATACAAAAATTTAAAAAAATTGTCTAAAATTAAATTTCAAATTCTCGATTTTGTTTTTAGAATTTCTATAAAAAAATTTAAATGGCCTTCCAAAATTCTCAAAATTTTCGTCTACGGCCTTAAAAAGCCATATAGGAGAGAAATATAAGAGATGTAAACGAGAATAATTTTTTAAATTGTATTTTTGTAGCATATTTGTATTTTGGGAATTTTCTCCTTGTGTACTTCCAAATTAAACTTTTTGTACGTACACTTAACATTTTCTCCCTATCGGAACTCTGTTTTTACATTTTACGCTAGGCCCGTTTTTATTTTATTAGTGTTTCACCGGAACCAAAATTTTGACCGGAACCGAATCCAATTTTAATTTCGGATCTCGAAACCAAAACTTCAGGTGAAACTATTTATGGCATTTTTACTTAAACTTGTTCTACCGTAAATGTTGTAATGGAAGCCCTTCTCTAATAGAACCCCAAAAACCTCATTTTTAACAACGATATTATAAAATAGCCTCCTCTTACGCTGTATAATATATAATTTTTCATTGAACATTAAAAAAAATTTATTTTAGATAATATTTTAAATGGTAGCTACTTTAATTGTTATATTTTATATCCTTTTTTTAATGAGTTATAGTGGATCTATGTTTGTACAAATTGGTTATTGGCTATTAGAAACATATTTTATTGATGGAATAAATAATATAATGTTTGTAGATTCCCAATTAAATTTAATTAGAAGAAGACAAATAGAAGGGGAAGAATAAAAAATAAATTAATTTTTAAAGGAAATTTAATTTATAAATTGTTTAAATAATTAAATAAACACCCATGTTTATAAAATAAATATTTTTTAAAAATTATTTTAAGCCAAGATCGGAAAAATTTTCAAAAATATTAATTTTTGAACTATGGAGAAGGAAGGATTTTCAAAATTGTATAAGTTGTGTGTTGTAGTTGACAATTGCCTCTGATCAGGGCTGGGCGTCTGGCGTTTTGCGTCCATTTTTGGCCGGTTTTTGGCGTTTGGCGTGTTTTAAAAATTTGAAAAAATGGCGTTTGGCGTTCCTCGAAAAAATTTTGGCGCACAGCCCTGTCTCTGATCTCCTTTCGTCTGTTCCAGTTCAACTTCACTTACATGGTACAGGGTGTTTCTTTGCTTTAGATAAACGTTATTCCAGAGCTTGTTGATTTTGGCAAATTTAAAATACTAGAGATCTCAACCTTAGGTATAATCATGAAAATTTTGAGGCCTCTGGAAGGAGGATGTCTACTAACAAAGTGATACCCTTTTTTTAAGATACACCTCATTATAAGGAAAGATTTTTATCTACAGGGGTTAATCTTATGAGGTTTTTAAATACCCACGAGTTTAATTTAATTATAAATTCTGTATTCTGACAATGAGTACAAGTGAGAATCGCGCGGACAATTACATTGTGATTTTTTGAAGATCCCCCAGATCAATTCTCAACTTTAAATAAACGATTAAATAAACATAAGAATAAATTGATTGTAAAAAGTAGGAGAGAAAGATGTGTCAGTTGTCGTTTTTAAGCAAATTCTATAAAATAATTAAAGAAGAAAGCTAGAGAAATTGTGTGGAATTAAGCCAAAAATATTTAAAGCAAGGTCCATTGTTTCGAGAATAATTATAAATATTTTTATTTCCAAATAAATGCTACAGAATAATAGACGAATTAAGAAGGCTGAGGTTTTCTTTTTATAAATTTCAAAATTCTCTTGAGGAAGGAAAATCTTTATTTAGGGGGAAAATCTTTGTAGGCTTCAAGGCTTTGGAGGCAAAAAGCTTCAAACTTTTTAAATATAAAGGACCCCCACCTCTATTTAAGATTATTTATTTTTTTTAAATTTTGTTTTGGGGTTGGGAGCTACCCTAAACCTTTTAGTAACTACCTTAGGAAATTATGTATTGCTTCGACCTTCCGCTAGAGGGAGGGCAATAATACTCATCATCATTAATCGAGGAGGGTAATTATACGAGGTTTGGAATTTGAACGTGTTTTAGGGCATTTTATGGGGAATTGTTTGAGACAATTAATACAGGTTTTACCGTATCTAAGAATTAAATCTTGTAAAATTACCCCAAGTAAAGTCATTTTTATAATAATTTATTTAAATTAGAATCAACAACACTTATTTGATGACAACAGCCATTTGAGTTTAAATCGTCGATGGAGTGAACAATTGGCTAATTGTGAAAATACTAATAATTTTGTTCAACCAGAAAATGTTAATTTTAAATTTTTATAAACAGAACATAAGTATTTTGAAAGGGATACTTGTAGGAAAAGTAAATATTTAGAGAGCTGCTGTTTAAATTTGTGGGAACTAATAAATGTGAATAGAGGAAGATCTCTAAACTAAGTTCCAAATAGGTCCTCCTCTTTTAGGAAAATATACATACGAGTTTTTGTCGGACGGTATTTTGCCCCCACTAAATAAAGCAAATAAAACAGTGAATTATTTGAAGACAAGTAAAACGAGCTTTTAAATGATATGTAATTCGATTTAATTCTAAATAAAATATGTAAATACTTAATTTGATTATCGAAAAAACCAGTTCGCTTATAAAATAGGGGTACTGATGAAACAGGCAATAGAAGAGAATCGAAAAATGGGCCTAGGGCTTATTTTGACAAAAAACAGATATTTGTATTAGAGATCGAGATTTCTGAAAAGCCTCGGCTTGTTCAGAACCCTGGGGTTTGATTTATTGACCTGGGCCTGTCCTGGGCCTGTAGTCCAGGAAAAACCCCCAGGAAGGTCAAAAAATGCCCGGGCCTGGACTCTGGGTACAGGAAAATCCAGGTCTTTCTTAGTCCAGACCCAGCCTTGGTCCTGGCTCTAATTTGTATAATATTCGGCTAGGGTAATCATTTGTCAGTATAATACTCGGTTAGGATAATATAAAGTTTGATCTCAGTTGTACGTCATCCTCCGAGAAAGAAAAATCTGTCATTAAAGTGTGAGTAACGTACATAAATGGGAAGACGTACAACTGAATTTCGATTATAATTTAAAGACTGAAGAAGAAAAAGAAGTAGCCAAACCAATAGCTATAGTTGGAGGTATTGGAAGAAGTGAAATAAACAAAGAAGAGATGTCGACAACAACAAATAATTCATTGAACGAACAATTATTTGTTTCATCATTTGTTAGAGCTATAACTATACCGAACAGTCAAAATACAGAATGGACAGATTTGAGAGAATTTCGAGTAAAAGAAATGAATGAAGTAGGTTAATGATAAAGTAAAATTTTTTGGAAATATTTTGAGGGAAAAATTGTTTTTAGGAAATAAAAAAGGTGCTTGTGGGTATCCAAAACTAGTTTTTGCGGAAATATTTTTACAATTAGTGTAAATGCTCTAATTAAAGCCCGGCTCTATTAGAAGCCCAAATCTAATATAAGCCTACCCAAATTGACCCATGTAAAATAGACGTCCAGAACACATGGAAGAGAATGTAAATTCAGACAGAAAACGTCTGTTTGGACCGAAATAATAGGACGTAGGAGGGGAAGTGACGTGTGAGTGGGCGACGTTGTATAGTGCAGAGGTGGGTCGAAAAGGATGAAGGTGTCGGAAATCGGAACTGTCGGAAATCGGAAATGGCTCAAAAGTCGGAACTCGGAAATTGGCAGGAAAAAACGTCGGAAATCGGAATTCCGACCCACCTCTAGCATAGTGAACTCAAGAATATAATCAGATCTCACTGTAAAATATCCTCCTCCTTGAAGTCTAAAAAACCGAAATCCAACTAAATATAAATTTTATAGAACCGCCAAAGAGCCGCACATATGGAGAATACAATGCGTTGGTGGTTACTATCGGCAGAACAATGGCGCCAAAAATGGCTAAATGTTCGAAACGAACGTAATAGATTAAAGGAAGAGAATGTTCGTTTAAAGAAAGAATTGATGGAAATTAAAAATAAAATTAAAGAAAATTAAAAATATTTATTTGAATAAATTAAGATTTTGTAAAATTGGAGGAGAAAATTTAAGGGAGAGAAATTTTTTGGGGCAGATACACAAGCGGGCGGAAATTATGACAATTTTGGAAAACCATAGTAGATGGTTTTTGAGTTTTTGGTTCTCGATTATGGAAGTATATTAGAAGTTAGTTTCTTTTGTATTTTCAACTGACACCACTAGATTACCGAAATTTTTTTCGAACAGCTCCTAATGTCGAAACTTAATGGGTGCTTATAATTAGCTAAAAGTTGATTTAGTGAAATTTCATTTATTTCCCCTACAAGGTCATATTTAATTTTAGAATTTTTTTCCCTTTGAATATGAATTAAAAAGTCGAAAAATTGGCTCTTGTCAGGATTATATGTTGAATCACCTATAAATTTATTTTTTACATATGTATTTAACAATATAAAAAAATTATTTATCTAAACATTTTTGTAAAATGTATATAATTGTTTTGTGTATATATTATTTTTAAGTTTTCTTGTGGTGTTAGGCGGTGGTTTACAATAAAATTTTTGTTAAGTGTTTTTTAAATGAATTTAAGGAGAGAAAATAAACAAAAAAAATAATAAGTAGAATATAATTGAATAAATCGGGGATATTTTGTAAAGAATCAGACAAAATAAAAATATCTTTAAATCGCACCGAGTTGATAAAATTCACTTTTTTAGATAATTATTTGGAGAGGAAGGAGGATATTTTTTAAATATTTTATTTTTTGAGTTTAAATATTCAGTCTCTCAAATATATAGTGAATGGAACAGTTTAATCTACCTGCAGAGCCATAACTCAACGTAAAAATGTCATATCAAGTTAACTTAGGTATCATCAAACGTAACTCGATGTGATACGTCGAATCATTCCAAAAATAGATAAGAAGGTATCTAGTGGATGAACTAGGCTTCCATTGTGTTCGGGGGATGCATTGTTTTAGATACATACAATTTTCAAGATAAAATATAACCCAAAGGACTGCTTTAGAAATAAAAAAAATCCAAAAGGATGGCCTACATGACAAAAATATTTAAACTCAAAAATTTAAATATTTAAAAATAATTTTGCAATTATAATTTGACTGGAACAATATGTTTTAACTAATAAAATGCTCTAAAATGAGGGAAGAAAAGAATTTTTACAAATTCGATACATTTGGAGATTATTGTAAATAAAGGTAAAATATGTAAGTAAAATGCAAAATTGACATTGTAATTAATTTAAAAAATTATTTTTGATTTTAAAAATCCAAAAAAAATATATTTAATTTAAAAAATAGCAAATAATTAACTAGATAAAATTATTGCGGAAATAAAAGGTGTGTATTTTTGATGTAGATAAAATAAGTAGCATACAATCGGACCTCATTTGTACATTATATACACGCGATACAAAATAATTTAAATAAAATTAGGTTAGCACGCGGAAAGGAAGATGTCAAGCTAAGCAATAATAATTACGATAAAAAAAATTTCTGCCCAACTGTCAAAAAGGTCATTAATATAAAAAACCAGTTACCGAAAAATTCTTGACTGTAATAATCATCTATTCGAATACATATATAGTAGAGGTCGGCGCGGGACGGGATCCCGACGGGATTTTCCGGGATCCCGAAATCCCGGATTTTTTTGATTTTCGGGATCATCCGGGATTTTTTCGGGATTTATCCCTCGGGATCCCGTCCCGGCATCGGTTAAAAAATAAAATCCCGACTCAAGATCCCGGACTTTATTTTATAATTTTCGGGATTTTTAAATTAGCATAATCCCATGCATGCTTACTCTAGTGATTCTCATAATTTGCGCCTGCGGCGCAAAAAAATGAAGAAATCTGGCTTAAGGAACTCCAAAATTCTAAAAATTTTTGCCTGCGGCGCTGAAAAAGTGAATTATTTTAGCCTACGATCTTCGAAATTTTAAAAATTTTCGCCTGCGGCGCTGAAAATGGAAGAAATCTGGCTTCATATGCTCCAAAATTCTCAAAATGTTCGCCTGCGGCGCTGCAAACAGAGAAATTTGAAGGTATTATCGGAGGAAAGTGGATGGATTAGTATATAGCGGGATCTTATCAAGGGACCTAGTGATTAATTTACCGATATCCCTCTAAATCTATTAGATTTTTACAAATTTTATATTATTTACATATAAATTGCAGTATTTTGATGCACTTTATTTATAAAAATTTTAAATTTTTTATTTTTAAAAAAATCCCGAATCCCGGGCGGGATCCCGGATAATTATTTTCGGGATTTTTGAAATTCGGGATTTTTTCGAAATTCCTCCCTCGGGATCCCGTCCCGGCCTCGGCTAAGAAAAAAAAATTCCGACTCGGGATCCCGGAAGTGCGATTTTGCCGACCTCTAATATATAGTCAATGATTGATACTTGTAAAAAGTCGAACTATTCTGCGGCGTTTTATAGGGACTGACTACCTCAAGAAATTTAAAGCAAATACATTCCAGAAGGAATGTCTAAATATGAAATTAACTACCCTATAAGTATGCATGTTTGAAGAAAATTAATTGATAAATTTTTTGGGTGGTAAAAATTCTTTTGTTGCTTTTTAAATTACTTAAAATTCCATTTCAATATAAACTATTGAAACCCCATTAAAATTCAAATTTTTCAAGAAATATGCAAAAAATTTAAACAAAAATTTTTAACATAATCTCATCTTTTGATTAACATTTTTTAACATCCCTTTATTTCATAACATCACTTCATTTTTTCCCCTTCTTTGCAACATTTTTGGCAAAAGCATCTAAATTTAAAAAAGTTTTTTGTTTTACAAAAGAAATTTTACTTGAAGGCGGCATAGCATTACCAAGAACCGTTTGAGCTGCCCGATTTTAGGCTTCCAACTTAACTATATATTATTATTTACTAAAATTGGAATTAAAAATAACCACAGCAACACGGTTTCTAAGCTCGCCATTTTCAGCTTTCAACTTGACGTTCTCAGCACGCAGTTCCTCCAATAAACCAACAACGTACTCAGACGCTACCGGACTGGCTACAGATTGACCTTTAGGTGAGGCTTTTTTAGGCGAAGCGTTCATCTTTTGGATGATACTCGGATTATCATAAATATCGTTAGGCATTTTAAAATCTAAAAAAATGTTTCAAAGAATCTTTAGATAAAAAAAATAGAAATTATATTTCAAGTAAAAAATGATTTTCGAATCCGCATTCTTCGCCTTAAGCTTATCGTTTTCAGCACGAACTTCCTCAAGCAAGCCAAGTGGCCTCGGAGTACGTCGTTGGCTTGCTTGAGGAAGTTCGTGCTGAAAACGTTAAGCTTAAGGCGAAGAATGCGGATTCGAAAATCATTTTTTACTTGAAATATAATTTCTATTTTTTTTATCTAAAGATTCTTCGAAACATTTTTTTAGATTTTAAAATGCCTAACGATATTTATGATAATCCGAGTATCATCCAAAAGATGAACGCTTCGCCTAAAAAAGCCTCACCTAAAGGTCAATCTGTAGCCAGTCCGGTAGCGTCTGAGTACGTTGTTGGTTTATTGGAGGAACTGCGTGCTGAGAACGTCAAGTTGAAAGCTGAAAATGGCGAGCTTAGAAACCGTGTTGCTGTGGTTATTTTTAATTCCAATTTTAGTAAATAATAATATATAGTTAAGTTGGAAGCCTAAAATCGGGCAGCTCAAACGGTTCTTGGTAATGCTATGCCGCCTTCAAGTAAAATTTCTTTTGTAAAACAAAAAACTTTTTTAAATTTAGATGCTTTTGCCAAAAATGTTGCAAAGAAGGGGAAAAAATGAAGTGATGTTATGAAATAAAGGGATGTTAAAAAATGTTAATCAAAAGATGAGATTATGTTAAAAATTTTTGTTTAAATTTTTTGCATATTTCTTGAAAAATTTGAATTTTAATGGGGTTTCAATAGTTTATATTGAAATGGAATTTTAAGTAATTTATAAAGCCATAAAAACGCCGCAGAAAAGTTTGACTTTTTACAATTATCAATCATTAGCTAACTATTCGAATATTCCCAGCTCTCTGGTTCATTCTAGGTTCCTAAAGGATCTATGCCAGACTTCAAAAAAACTATTCAGTATTCATACCAGCCATCGATAGGCGAAAATTAACTGTAGTTATACTTTTCATTATCTCAATAGCCCTTTTCTTACATTAGTTAAAAAAGCGTGAAAAGTATCTACACTTGAGGTCCGACTATTTTATGTCAAAATAAATTAAAAATATTTTTTAAATGCCAATTTTAAAAAATCACGTTTAGGTAAAAAATCGAAAAAAATAATATTTTTAAATAAATTTTGACATAACTTGAAAAAAAGTGCCAATAATTTTGTAAATAATTTTAAAGATACCAAAAAAATAAAATTGTTCAAATTTTTTCATACCATCAGATTTGTTGTTGTTGCTCAATTTCCATATTTTGAGGATAAATTTCACTTTCATTTCCAACACTATATTCACTAAAATCTTGAGAGTTTGTTGTTGAATCGAGAAGAGAATTGTTGCTGCTGTTGTTAGTCCAAGCACAGCTGTTGTTTAAAATATCATGAATTCGATAACGTTCACGGATACGTGGACGGACATCTTGACCCTACAAAAAATAAAAAGAATAATTTAGTCCGGTTTATCAAAAAGTTAGTTTAGTACCCCTATTATATTTTCCAATTTTAGAGGCTAAATCCGTGTTTTAAACAAGTTGTCACCTTTTAATTCACTAGAAATAAATCAAGAGGTCCTTTTCCCCTATTTTTAATATTGTTCGTAAGTTAAAAATTTGTTGATTAAATTATTACAAATTTGTCAAAAAATCTTTTTGAATAATTGTTGCTGTGGGCCAAAATCTAAACCAGAGAATTTTTCAAAAAAAATTTTCTGGAAAGATAAGCCTGTAAGTCATTTTTCCTCAAAATTCTGTCTATTTTTACTCGATTAAAAGTCCACGCTTATATTTTTGATTTTATCCCTATTTTGCTCCCTTGTTACCTATCTCATGATTTATAGAAGAGCAGTGATTGTGCCGACTCAAAAAATAAATTCCCGATTTCGGGAATATTCCCTACTTCCCTGACTACTCCGTTGTATACTACTCCTTCCTATTAACAATAAGAATTAAATTTAAACAAACCTCTCTACTTAAAGACTCCAAAAAAGGTATCAACTTCAACAATTCAGTATCATTCCTCTCAACGAACCAACTCTCAATTGGAATTCCATTGTCAATTTGATAGGCAAATGATTGAAGGCAATTGTCGATAATTACAGTTTTTGAAAGATCTCTTCCAAGAATACTCAAATCTTTGATGTAATTGCCAGCAACAAATACACAATGTTCACGGTAGAGACGGTGACGAATAAATCGTTTTCCAGGATCGAGTAAATTCTGAAAAAATAATTTTAAAAATTAGTAGAAAAATGAAAAAAATTCAAACCAAAAGTTTCTCTGCATAAACTCTCTTACTCGCAGTAAAGAGAACAATTTCAAAATGATTTGATAATCGTTCAAGAAATTCGTGAAGATGAGGACGAACTCTGACAAAAACCTTAAAAATGAGGTTTTAAAAAAATTTATTTGAAAAATTAGTTATTTTGTCTAATAAGTAGGGTTGTCGGTTCTATGGAAAGCTGTGGATATCCGAAAAGAACCAACGGACCGAGCCGAAAAATCCTCGAATATTCGATTCGATGCCAAAACGATAATATCCTCTAAACACTATATGAGAATTGACAGTGTATCAGAGGTGGGTCGGAACAGTCAAAGGTGTCGGAAATCGGAACTTTTTCAAAAGTCGAAAATCGGAAATCAAAATTTTTTTCGGAAATCGGACGGAAAGATAACTCGGAAATCGGAATTCCGACCCACCCTTCAGTATATAGCAAACTGCCGATAGGCCCAGGTTCGAAATCACCCAGGAAAAATACTTCTCATTCTGTAAATTGATCTAAATAAAATTAAAAACCTGGAAAACTTGATCTTGAAATTCAACTTCAAAAGTCATTGCAGCATCAGGCAATTCTTCAATACTACAATGAACCAATGTCTCATCCAAATCCAAAACTAATGAGTAGAGAGGCGTAGATCTTGTCCTCAAAGGAAGTGCTGGACTTCGATAACGCATTTCTTCTGTTGGAGGAGGCAAACTTTGAAGTAAAGCAATACTTAAATTTAAAAAAAATTGGTAAAAGACTATATAGCATTTTAAATAATTTTGAATTATTTTGGAAAATAGTAACTAGTTTCTTGAGATTTTTGTACAGACACTTTCCGAACTTTCTTAAAAAATTTTTCAGACTTTTTTAGTCAAAAATACAAAAAAATTCTAGAAGTCCCCGAAATTTGCTTTATTTGGGTACTTTATGGATATGTCACCCCCCCCCTCCTATTTTGAGTCTCAGAGTTTTCCTTAAACGTAGAAAATGGTCAGAGATTATTTTCTTCTCCATGTCAATCATTTTTCTTTCTTCAAGCAAATGTGGTAAATGTATAAACGAAATGAGTGAAATGTAAGTACAAAATATGTGAAAAGGCAAAATAAACAAGCAAAATACTTGAAGAAGGAAAAAATGATTGACATGGAGAAGAAAATAATCTCTGACCATTTTCTACGTTGAAGGAAAACTCTGAGACTCAAAATAGGAGGGGGGGTGACATATCCATAAAGTACCCTTTATTTGTATGTTTCACACAAATATTTAAAAAGCAAAAATTAGTTACTGACAAGCGGACTTGAAACAGAGACCTCTATAAACAGTCAGTCAGATCTAAAGTTGACGGTTCGTAAACGAACCAAAGAACCAATGATATTTCGGTTCGTTTCTGGACATCCAAAGATTTCCCAGCACCGCCAACCCTAGTCAGATAACATTTTTAGTCAAATCACACTGGCTGGTTACTTCAAAAGTGAACCCTCCCTCAATTAAAAAATATACACAAAAAATTTACGATTGATTATCAATTTGTGGAGCAAATGAAGAATTATCAGAACCATCATGAGGCAATTGAATTTCTTGAAGAACAGAAGTAATTAAAGAAGAATCGTTGTTATTATTTAATTGTTGGGCGTTTGTTGTTGGTGAAGTAGAATTACTAGTTCCCTCAATTGATCCATCATTATCACTAAAATTTTAGAATATTAGCCAGCTAAAAATTATTGTGGGTCCTATTTTTACGGACAAACCACAAAATAAAAATATTCTTGCGGACAAATTACAAAAACCCAAACTTCCCTAAAGGTTTGAAGGGTATTTCCATCCCCTATTAAATCAGAAAAAAATGCATATTGGAACATAAAACTAAATTAAGCCCAAACTATGTTTGTTGGTTTCAAACCGAACTGAAAACCTCAAAATGTTTTTAGTTTCGTTAGTCGGTCCAGTTAATATACAAATTTGTTAAACCGACATCCTAATCCCAGCTATTGGAAGGGGTTTTCTGATCGATTGAAAGCCAAAAAGAAAGTAAAGCAAAGTGAGGCCCTATAACTTTTCGTTTTTTATTCCAATTTTTAAGATTTTTGATTTAAGGCCCCAACAATTCAAAAAAATTAAAAAAACCTAAAATCCTTATTGTCCAATCCATCCAAAACAACAGCACCGTCGCCATCATCCTTTGTACTTTTCTGTTGTATTTGTTGACAATTAGATCTACGTGCTCTTGTTGTGAATGAAGTTGAAGGTGTAGATTTTTTAGTGGAATTAGTAACGGTGTTTCTTCCTTAAAAATTTTTAAATTAAATTTTTAAACAAAATTAAAAACAAAAAAAAACTCAAGTCAGCTGGACAAGTTTGGACACCGGGCAGGAATCGAATCAGGTCCTTTTGACAGTTATTGCTAGGCATTTCACTCACAATTAGAATTGTTGATTCGGAACTGACTCCAAGAACCGAGGATTTTTCTATTCGGTTCGGTTATCAAAAAAAACCCTGAAATAACCGACAACCCTACTCACCACATATAGGTGCTCTATCGACTGAGAGCTAATGCATGATTTCTCTTTTAAAAATATTAAGAACCTACAAAGTAGTTTAAATGCCTGTCAAATAGACCCTACCTCCCTTACCACTAAAAATTATTTTAGTTAGTTTTTGTACTAGATTCTTTGATCAGAAATATAACCGATTTTAAACAAAATTTCAAAAAATCAAAGAAAGTTCAAAAAACCGAAATCTGAAATATCTGAACAACCCTGGGCCAATACTTCCCCTTTAAATAAATTTATTTATATTTACCACTATTCCTCCTTCGCCTCTCCATTGGTGTTTGTCCATTAGCCAAACCACTAGCTTGTTGTTGTTGTTTCTCAAAATGACCGTTGTTCAAATCCTTCCTCATTTCAAAAGAGCAATATTCAGGTTTTCTAACTTCTACTTGTAAAGACGCCATTCTATTTTTATTGGGAATTTTTCCAGGTTTTAAACAATTTTTCTCAGGAGATTCAAATTTCAGCCGCCAAATTTTTGATGTTTTTTGTTGTTAATTAAAATAATTTATTTTTATTTGACCTTATTATCATCTGAAAAATAAATCGTTTTTAGTACCCCCTTCCTTCCTTTAAGTATTAAAATGGTCAGATTTGCTTAGTTCCCCTGACTTTAATTTAGTCTGTGCCGTGAGTGACCAGCTTTACTTTTTAGGAGTTTGAAGTCCTCTGAAGTTCGAGGAAGGAAAAGGAGGGTCCTCGGGGTCAATAGGTCTTAAGGGTGAAGGTTTTCCGTGTTGACCCTCCTGAAGACCTACATATCTGCAGTTCGAGGAAGGAAAAAAGGAGGGTCTAAAGGGGCAATAGGTCTTGAGGGTGTATGTCTTCAGGGTTGACCCCCTTCTGGAACCTGTCTTGAGTGCACTCCTTGATTTGCAATAGGCGCAACCTATTCCCGAATTTCTTAAGAGGAAGGAGAACCCTCCTTACTCACTAGAGATCGAGATTTTTTGAAAACCCTGGGCTTGTTCCTAGGTTTGATTTATTGACCTGGGCCGGATCCTGGGCTTGTAGTCCAGGAAAACCCCAGGCCTAGGAAAACCCCAGGAATGTCAAAAAATGCCTGGGCCTGAAATCTGGGTACAGGAAAACCCCAGGCCTTGGTCCAGGTCCAGCTCGATCTCTATTACTCACCTAGAATTATGGTACTCACGTGCAATACGAGCTGGGTACTTATCGCCATAAAGCTAGCCTGACCATTTCTTGTACTTCGAAGAAAAATAAAAAAAGGGGGAGCAACAAATTACTTTTTCCTACCTTCAACACTCTCGTGTTGTTTTTTCAATTAATAAAATGTTACAAAAATAATTTTTTAAACTCGCTTAAAGCAGCGCAAAAATAGGAAAATAACAAAAAAAAGAAAATTAAAAATTAAAGAAAAATAAAAGAAGAGAGATAACAGGTTAGAGAAAAATACAAAAGAAAAGTTAAGGTAAAGAGAAGAGAAGCCATTTTCTTTTTGTTATAAAAGGGGAGTTAAAAAACAAGCAAAAGAAAGAACAAAATTTAGCGGATGTTTTAGCGGAATATAAGGTGCAAATGGAAATACTAATATTAGCCTTTTATTTTTGCAGGCTACCCTACAACTCATCGAATCCTTAACTCATCGAATCCTCAACTCATCGAATCGGCCAAAAACACTCAACTCATCGAATCCTTAACTCATCGAATCCTCAACTCATCGAATCGGCCAAAAACGATCAACTCATCGAATCCTCCCAAACGGGGACGTTTGAGTCCCTGTGTTTATTTTTTTTAGATTTTTTATTGTTTTGTTTATTTTTTTGTTTTCTTCTGGGGGTTCAACTAATTTTGTTAATTAGTTGATCGGGCACTCATCCAAGTCTATCCGGCCAGTGAAAACATTATCAGATAATGAGAATGTTTTCTCACATTCCTGGTAAATTATGATGGAGATTTTACCGGGTAAAACCGGACCAGATTAGTCCAGTAGACCCCGATTATGCCCAAAAGGCCTTTTTCCTAGCCTCCATAGCAGCAAAAAATTTTTTCACCGAAGATTCAGTTAGCCCTTTCAGGAGAAAAATAAACACGGGGACTCAAACGTCCCCTTTTGGAAGGATTCGATGAGTTGATCGTTTTTGGCCAATTCGATGAGTTGAGGATTCGATGAGTTAAGGATTCGATGAGTTGAGTATTTTTGGCTGATTCGATGAGTTAAGGAATTTTAGCCGATTCGATGAGTTGAGCGTTTTTGGCCGATTCGATGAGTTAAGGATTCGATGAGTTGAGCGGGCACGAAATAAAAGGGGGAAAGTTGAAGTTTTTTGTAAGAAAGAGGAGGAATATAAATTTTAATTTGTTTACGTACAGGGAACCCAGTTTTTAAATAGTACCTAGTAGAGATCGAGCTGGCCTGGACCAAGGCTTGGGTTTTTTCTGTACACAGAATCCAGGTCCAGGCATCGTTGACCTTCCTTGGTTTTTCCTGGGTTTTGGTTTTTCCTGGACTACAGGCCCAGGAACCGGCCCAGGTCAATAAATGGCCCAGGTCAATAAATCAAACCCAGGAACAGGCCCAAGCTTTTCAAAAATCTCGATCTCTAGTACCTAGAGGCTGAAGAAACCTAGTTTTTATATACCTAATCTCCTGAAGCTGAATCGTACCTAATAATGAACTGGGGGTGTAGTCTAGGCATCTCCATCTACTTAATGGTCAGCCAACTTTTTAAAGTACCTGTTTCTTAAATAGATGGGGGTATTTTTATAAGCGAGATTCTACTGTATCCACTAAATTTTAATACTTTTTGATTGCCAAGTTCCCCAACTTGCCAACAATTTATCTTTTATTGGCATGTTTTCCTTTTAATATTACATTTATTTTGGCTATATTTAAAGAGAGAGAGAGAGTTCCTGCGGGTAGAATTAACGGTTATTTTTCTTTTAGTATTTGTGGCCAGTTTAAGGTTAAAAACAATGGATTAAATGTCGAGTAAAGGCTTTTAACTCGTTTAAAAGAGCAATATTTTCTGTTTTGCCCCATTTTTAGATACCCTCAATAGTAGATACACCCCTATTTAAGATACGCTTTTTAAAAATTTGATTGGCCACTGGGTAACATGGATGTCACGGGTCACTCGAAACCCGATGTCTGAAACCCGAAACTTTTTTCTACTCGAAACCTTGTCCGAGAAAAATTTGAAAACCCGACCCGAGACCCGATCCGACTTTCTTTCTCAACCCGTGACACGTTTCGGGCGGAATAGCTTCGAAGGCAATACCTTCCTCCTAAGGTAGTCTTCATTATGCACCCAAAGTAAGGGTTGGGGTTTTCGAGTCAGGCCGACGTTCGAGTCATTGTTTCGGGATCGGGCCCCTAATCCAAAGGACATCTCTAAACGAGGATGAGGGTTATTGAGATGACTAGAATAATCCAAAAACGGATTCCTTCCAGGTATAAAATGCGCATTAAATTGCCGCTATAAGTAGGTAATTTGGCTGTGACATTAAAGAAAAAAAAATAAAAATATTTTAAATGCGGCTGCCAAAAAGAAACATAAAATAAAAATGTGGGTGGAAAGGAGAAAAATGACAATACTAACATGAAGAAAAAAACTCTAGGATCCAACGCCAGCCTGAAAGGAACCATTGCACTAAAGGAGATCTCCTTCCTTCTTTTTCTACTATCGCCCTCCCCCCATCTCCGCAGTATTTTTATTTTTTTTTAGAGTTTTGTTGGCGGCTGGCCCGCCGGAGAAAGAAAAAAGAACGCATTTTTCAGCACTCCATTTTGCCCCCTTCATTTTTCCCCTTTCCTCCATCATAAAATCGACATTTCAACGTCCACCGCCCAAAAACTCTTTTTTAGAAGGATGAAAAGAAGAAAATATGAGCAGATGATGGTAGGCAAATAGGAAAGGATTGACAAGAAAAATAAAAAGAAAAATAGTATTTTTATATTTAAGAAGACGAAAAAATGACTTTTTAAAGTTGCTGGAAGAAAATTGGGAATATAAAGGTACACAACAATAAGCATGCATTTTGGGGGGTTAGGTTAAAATAGAAGAATGATAGCTTTGCGCCCCTTAGTATTGTGACGGAAATGAGTTATAGAAGAAGGGAAAAATGTTTGGGTTAAATTACCTTCACATATTAAAATTAGATTTTCAACATTCTATATTTTGATTTCTTAAAACAGAGGATTTAACAGTTTAGATTTTCTAATTAACCATTTCTAAATGCTCAGAATTCAATAAATTCTTACCATTTTGGAAATTTTATTTACTCGGCCGGGGGTTGATTTTGGTGTCATTCGACACAGCTCGACTAGTTCTATAATTTGTTAGCAGACTGACCATTTTTAACATATTTAACAAAGAAATTGACTGAGGGAACTAAATAAGTACCCCCAAGTTTTCTGAGACTAACACCATTCGATTCAGCCTGACGAGTCATGCCGAATGAGCTACTCCATGTTTTCTCCAACAGAGCGGCTGTCTCTAATTGAAACGGCAGCTTTCTGAGAAGTGATTGAAAAATAGAGCAACCGGTACAGAACATTGGACTGTAGGGGATACGATAATGCACTCTGTTGCTGGCACTCAATCGACCTTTACCAATAAAAATTTTTTTGGCGGGCGAATTTATCAAAAAAATTTTTTAAGGATTTTCAATACGAAATCCCGTAAATCCGGGATATCCCGTTTGTCGCTTTAAACTAGGGATTTCGGAAGGATCCCTTAAATCTCATACTCCCTTCTATACTGATTCCTAAGCAAAATAATTGTTTAAGCTTTCTAAAATTTATTTTTTGCAGATTTTGAATTGCTTTAATTATTTAAATATTTTTGACTTTCTTTTAAAATATGGACTCATCTCAACCTAAATTATCTCATTGTTTCTTCCAGGTTTGTTTTTAATTTCCAATTTGGTAAAAGTGTTTATACGCCTTTTTCATCTTTCCCAGGATTCCTTCGATTTCCCGTTGGCCCAAAATCAGCCAAAAAGATAGGGGAAAGATAGGATTTTGGGGCTTTTCTGGTCCAGAAAAATGTGTAGAACTCTTTCTATGTTTTTAAGGTTTTATAATAGTGTTTAAGTCCGAATATAAGCTTATTTATTCCGACTGCGGGACCCAAGTTCGACCAATTCAAATTTTATTTCCATTCTGGGAGTCCCCTGCTCTTAGTACATACGGTACGCTCTTATAACTTTGGGTGAGTAGGGCTTCTATTCATATGCAAAATTTAATGGGAATACAGTGAACCTATTGAAAATATTGGGGTTAGGCCCGAAGCCGGGGGAGGGGGGGGGGGGGTTAGTAAAATTCTCAAAATTTTCGCCTCCGGCGCTGAAAATAAAAATTTCCCCCCTTGGCCCCCTCCCCCGAAAAAAAATCCTGGCTACGGGCCTGATTGGGGTCCTTTGGGGGAGATGAAAAATGCGTCACATAAACAACAATTTTACCCAAACTTTTTTTCAAGTATTTTTTCGACGACAAAGTGCCTAATGGTTATCAGCCGATACTTCAAGTTTTGCAAATTCGTCCACTTCAGGGACAGAACCAATTAAGGGCTAGACTTTCTGATGGAATTTTTGCCTATGCTGGTTGTGTTGTTACAAATCTTATTTCGGCAAGATTTCAAGCTGATCAACTCTCTACAAATAATGGAATTATTCAAGTTACAAAGTGGAAGAGAACTTTTACATCGTAAATTTTATTTTTTTGTTTAAAGTTTGATAAAAAAATCCGCAAAAGTCGAGTTCGACTTTTGCGGACTTTTTTTGCGGATTTTCCCTTTTATCTTTAGTGCGGTTCACTTGCTTATCTTAGACGGCGTCTAGTTTGGACGCAATTGTAAAAAATTTTTTCCATAGCCTCAATCCTTTCAATTTTTTCTAAATCTGCAGCTTGCAATCTGCAAATCAAAAAAAAAACGCAATTTTACGTAATCCGCAACTGTCAGCCCTATCGGCGTCCCATTTTTGTATGGCGCCTACATTCCAATGCCCATTTCTATTTATTAGTCAGATAAATTGCTAAGAGAATTTGTTGAGGAAAGTCCGCTAAATCCAGTCAGCTTATATTGTCATTCTTTACAAATTACTTCGATTTCTGGCATTTTTTTTAATTTGTTGGAAATTATTTCAATCATTTTTGGTAATCAATCCTTAACAATTTTTAAATTTCCCCTTTCTAATACCTTTCTAGGAAGATTATTCTTGATAAAAAATAAGAAAAATATTCTAAGATCATTTTTATTTTTCAGTGGCAAGATTGTCTTCAACATGCTTGATTACAATTTAATCTCTTTGGAATTTCCTGTCATTGGTAATCCTCAAGCACATTCTGGCAATCCTGAAGAATATCGAAATTACATGCAGGTATAAATTTTTAATTTTATACTTTAGGCCAGTTCACTTTATATAAGGAATGGATTATCCCAAACCCTAGACTTCCTTAAAAGATTTTCCTGATCCTGGGAAAGTTTAAAATCGGATCTTACCCCAAGCCGACTTTTTCAACTTTTTCTGTCTCTGTTTTGTACTTAAAGTCACGAGTTTTATTAAGTTTTTGAGGTAGAAAAAACTAGAAATAGTCGTATTTGAAAAAATAGGGCCTCAAGGTAGTCGTTGTGCTACGCTAGGAGGAACGGGGTTTAGGAGGAAATTTGGTCATTTTGTGTGAGTCAGAAAATTTTTTTATAGGGAAACTTCTGGGCTCTTTTAAGTACTTTAAAAAGATTTTTATTCATTTTCCTACCCATTTCCTCTTTTTATTTTTTTAATTTTATAAATTGTTTATTTTTAAGAACCAATCCGATTTCTTACAACACACGCCAACAAAAACTGAACCAGAAAACGCATGGGGAACATCTTCAGCAAAAAGAGGACGTAATAACTCTTCTCCAGAGCGTCAGCCTTTGACTAAACGTCAACCAAATGCTTCTGCTATGCCTGGGATTGTTCCAATTGGATTAATTACTCCGTACTGCAACAAGTTTGTTTAAGATTAATTTTGAAAATTTGGTAAAAAAATTTTTTAGATGGCGAATTTGTGGAATTGTTAGTTCAAAAGATCCTCAAATTAAGGAATTTACAAACGCTAAAGGAAAATTTCGAGTTTTTGGATTTGTTTTAACTGATCAAAGTTCGAGTTCAATTCGAATTTCTGCTTTTTCTGAGGTTGCTGATAAATATTTTCCAATGTTGGAAAATGGACAGGTTTAAATTCTTTAAATTATTTTCTTTGGGATCGGCGACTAGGGAAGAATTTTGAATATAATTCAAAAATTATATTTTTCATAAACCTAGCTAATTTTTTATGTTTATTTATGGTTAACCACAAATTTAGATATTATTTGTAATCTTGATATATAGTAGTGATCAGTGCTGATTGTTGGTACGGCTCCGGGACCGAATCCGTTTAATTTATTTATAAGCTTTGAAAAGGTCTGACATGAACCTGATATAAGCCTCAAAATGTTCAGTACCTAGCACCAGGCCCGTAGCCAGGGGGTAGGGGAAAAATCCTGGCTACGGGCCTGCCTATCACTAATAGTGACAATTCTGTCCCTTCGAGTTTGTTATACCGAGATAAAAACCATGGGGTTCCACTTCAATTTATGTTTTAAAGTACTAACCTGAAAATTTTCACAATTTTTCATTTTATAGGCTTATTATGTTAGTGGAGGTGCTCGTGCTGGTTCTGTTAAAGCAGCAAATAAGCAATTCAACAACACTGGGCATGATTATGAAATTGTTTTGGATCGGGATTCTGAGGTTTTTAAAGCTTTTTAACTTTTAAAAATTTATTTTTTATAGATTGTCTACTGCAATGATAAATTTGAGCCTCCAAAACTTCGTTTGAAACCCGTCCATTTGGTTAACATTCCACAACATGCTAATGAATGTGTTGATGTTCAAGCAGTTGTTGAACGTGTAGGTGAACCTACTCAAGTTATGAGCCGAAAAGATCAACGCCTTTTGGATAAACGAGAAGTTTTTTTGGTTGATAAATCTGGAACAGAAATTTGCCTTACTTTGTGGAATGAAATGGTTCAAAGTTTTGAAGTTGAGCCTGGGAAAGTTATTGGAATTAAGGGCGCTGTTGTAAGAGAATTTAACGGTTATTTTTATAATTTAAAAAAATATTTTTTTGATATTTTTTTCTATCCAGTGTGACTAGAGCTATCCCTTCCCCCCTAAATGGGGGAAAGGGGGAAAACTTAGAAAAGTTTGGTCGCACACCCAATGTTAGCCCCCTCCCCGAAACCGACCCCCTGGATATGACCATGATTCCATTTTTTTACCTTGTGACTAAGGTTCCCAACCTTACTAAAAATCTTATTGTTAGTGACCACAATTCTGGAGCCGTTGTTTTTTACTTTGTTTCTCGCGTTGGTATGAATAGGGTCAACGTATCCTATGAAATTCCCCGATATCCTGATCCGTTATCTAATCTAAAAATTGCGAATTTTGGTCTAGATTTGTTCATTTCTGGATATTCGCTTTCAGATCCAGATTCACCTATCCCTAGGCTTGAATACTAGTCTATTCCAAGGTATTTGTTCTCTTCAATTATTTTTTATTTAAAAAAATTCTAATTTTTCAGGCGGCTTTTCACTCTCGAACACTACAGGTACTCAAATAATTGAAGACCCAGAGGGCGATTTTACCCGACAACTCTATCAATGGTATCGTGATCAGAAGCCTTTGCAGGAAATCAAATCTTTAACTATTAAAACTGATTTTGCTACAGTTATTGGTAAAAAATTGTTGCTTTTTATTATTCCTTTTAAAAATTTTAGAGCGTGATCTCCGTTTGATTGGTCCTCTTTTGCAGCACGGAATCGACCGAGACAGTGAAAAAGGACAATATCTTTATATTAAAGGGATGGTGAATGCTGTAAAGACTGAACAAGCTATTTATCAGGTTTTTTTTAATTTTTGGATTAATTTTTATTTTTTATTTTCATTTTTAAAGGCTTGCCCAGTCAAAGGCTGCCGCAAAAAATTGCAAATGGAGGGTAATCAATATCGATGTGAAAAATGCAATCAAACATTTGATAACTACTCGAATATTCTTATGCTTCAACTTGAAGTTGCTGACTTTACTGGGACTGTTTGGATGACTATGTTTGATGAATTGGCGACATGTTTATTTTTTGAAATTTTTTTTAATCTAAAAATTGTTTTGTAGCTTTGCTTGAGACGTCCGCTGATGAATTGGCTCAATTGCAGAGAGATGATGTAATTTTATTTTTTTCGTTAGAAGGGTTGACAGATTATAGGTGTTTGAAAAATGGTTGAATTCGGGTTTCCTCCATGATACGTCAATCGTTTGGAGAGTGTTTTGTCTTAATGGTTTTCGTAGTAGTGATGGCAGATAGGGTTATTATCTGAAGAAAATCCGGGTTGCATCCGAATTTTCTACATGAACCGCAAACACTCACGTTAGTGATTTTTTTAACTCTGACGTGAGTGTGTCAGGGATTTAATGGATTTGTGATTCTGGTCGCTATTCGGTTGTAACATATTTAGTTGCCGTTTTTTATTAAAAGTTTCGGGGTCCGAATTTACATAAATTCTTAGTCTATGATCATGAATTTTTGTACATATACTAATTAGACTTTCCTCTAACAGCCTCTAAAATTTTAAAATTTTTTGTTAAGCATAGTAAGAGTTATGGTCGAAAAATTCGGGGTAGTCAAATTACCGATTTTTAGCAAATATATCAAAATATCACGTAAATTATTGGTAAATGGTTGGCATGTGATATACCAATCGAAAGCTCTTCAAATGCTCTAACTAGCGAAAAAAAGAAAATTTTAAAAATTCGAACGAGAAAGAAAGTCGAAATTTCGACCCCTGAAATTTCGACCCTTGTTTCGACCAAAAAAGTTTTTTCGGTTTAGTTTCTCATATAGAACTGCGAGGGCTTCTGAATAACGTTCAAATTATCCAAATCGGATAACTTTACGCAAAGTTCAAAATTTTGAGTTTTTGGGGGGATGTCTACTCGTTTTTTCCATTACTTGACACAATGGTTTTTTGTAAATTTAATTATTAATTTAAAAATTTTATAAAATTTTGTTAATACTATCTTGTGTAACTCAGAAAGGGCTTTCGAATGGTATATTACAAATTATATTAAATCCAAAAATTTTTCGAGAAAATTTGAAATTTGTAAAATATGCCAGATTCGTCTTTTTCGACCATAACTTTTGAAATACCTAACCAAAAAATCTCATATTTAATAATTTGATAGACAACCCCATGTTGAGCGTATATGAAAAATTTCACTTGGATTGGTTTATTTCTGTTTATATTATGAAATTTTCCGCTAAAGCTCAAAAATTGCTTTCCGAGTTAGAGGTATTCTAGAGGTCCTGAAACGAGCATAGGACATGAAACTTGGAAACACCATATGTTAGATTAAAGAGCAGATCCTGGGCTTCAAAATGGCATATAGAACATGCAATTATGACATGCATGTTATGCCATTATGCCTTCTCGAAAAAAACGGCAACTAAATATGTTACAACCGAATATTTTGTCCTCAATGACTTTTAATTTAATTATTAATATTTTCAATTTAATTTTTCAGCATTATCGTTTTGATGCGATTTTCAACAAGATACGATTTCACGATTTTGTGTTTCGTATTCGTGCAAAATATGAGATTTACAATTTGAGTTTTTTATAATTTAATTTTTTTTATCAGGGGTACCTAAAGGTCGCATTTCGAGGGGTCATTCTTTGTCATTCTCCTTTAAACTTTTTTCCTTTTTCGGGATGAGGGTTACTTCATTTCAGTGTGGCTATAGCCCCGGAAGCCCCCTGGCTGCCCTCATAATTTTCTAAATTTTTTTCAATTTTAGGACCAAGAGAATCTCAAATTGTCTGTTTTCGATGTTAAACCAGTCCAATACGAAAAGCTTAAAACTATTTATTCAAATGCTTTGAAGAATCTCCCATTAGAGGAAGAAATGTCGCATGTTGACGACGACTTTTGAGTTTATTTTGATTTTTAATTTATTTGTTTACATAAATAACTGTCACATTTTTTTGAATTTTTAATAATATGACAGACAGTTTTTATGTATTTTTATTTATTCATTTGCTTTTTTTGCAGTAATAAAAATTGATAAAGAACGAGATTTTAATGTTTGATTCAATAATTGTTTTTATTACAATTTTATTTATTTTTTGACTTTTTTTGTCTAATATTTTTATCAGCAATTTATCATTTCAAGAATGTTGATTGGACGTGAAAAAGAATTTGAGTTAATTTCATCATTGATCTCAACAGCTTTAAAGGACAAATCTTCACTTTGTGTCTATATTAGTGGTCCTCCTGGGACGGGAAAAACTGCGACAGTCAAGGAGGTGGTTAATCATTTGCAGTGGAAGATTGATAAAAATGGACGTCGCAAAGAGGTTTAAAGTTAACTAGATAAGTAGGGTTCGGAGGGTCTTTCATATTTTTCGGGGGTTGGGAATAATTTTGTAAAGTTAACGAGATGATTCTGACATGGGTTTATTTTTAATTTGATGAGAAAAATTACATTAGTCTGGAATATTTTGATATTCGATACTCGGATAATATCCATGGGATTTATCACAAAATATTTTGCGAGATCCCGCAATCTCATTAAATGCGGGATTGAACAAGTAGGATCTCACACAATCTAATGTATGACTGGTCTCTTGCCGATCACCTGTTTTGTATTCTAGAAAATCTCAGTAAATATTCTAGCTCTATTTTAAATGTCAATTTATCAATGTATCAAATTTTTTAAATTAATCACCTATTGTGCTATTGTCACATGCCCATAGACTGCTTATTTTCTCTTAATTTGTTTTTCAGTTTCATTTCGTTTCAATTGATTGTTTTGCCTCATCTACAACTACTTCTCTTGCTCAACATATTTTGCTTCGACTCGAAACTCAAACAAAAATATCAAATGGCAAACAAGTTTTACAAGCTTTGGAAAACAAAATTTCTAAATGCAAAATTCCGATGTTTGTTTTTTTGATAATTTTAAATAATTTTTATGTTTTTGTAGTTTAATTTTGCTTGATGAAGTTGACAACTTAGTTTCTCGCAAAGATGAAATAATCTATGACGCTTTTAATTGGCCAAATAAATTTCCGGGACGTGTTGTTGTTATAGGTATATTTTTATTAAAGATTTTGTGATTCAAGTCTTGTGTCGTAGAAGGATTTCAGTATTTTTCTCCCCCAACTTTTAACCTTTTCAGTCTCAATTTAATATGAGTTGTCTAGGCATGCTTTTTAGAATCTCATTTTGAGTTTTCACTATCATATTGACTTGGGATAAATCTAAACAGTAATTTTTGTCTAGTATTTATACTCACTTCGTTCATCATATTCAGACTACCGATTGAGCTCTCTTGCATCTCCACTTACGGACTTTGTTTTTTCTTTTATAAACACCCTTCAAGCTGGGGTTTATTTAAAAAGAAATCTCTTTTATAACGTTATTTTGAGCAGAAATCTAGCCGACTCGATTTCCAGAATCGGGAATTCCCGACGTCTTTTCTTTGGGGGAGAATCCAAATTCCTGAAATCGTGTGAATTTATTTTTTTTTCTCTAGGCTAGATCTCTACTTTTTATACTCCGTCACTTTCTACGTTTAATTTAATCGGATAAAAATTCAAGAAAACCTATTCCTTAAAAAGCATGTTTATAAATAAGTTCCCCTCTTAAAAAATATTTCTTTTAGATATTTATTATTTTTATACAAATTTAGGCATTTCAAACTCTTTGGACCTTACAGAAAGACAACTATCAAAAATTAAATTTGCTCATCCTCCAAAATCAATCGTTTTTCCTCCTTATACAAGTGAAATGTTAATTTCTATTTTAACTTCATATCTAAATAATATTGGAAGCAAATCAAGCATTGATACAAAAGCAATAGAATTATGTGCAAGAAAGGTTGCCTCAATGACTGGGGATGTTAGAAGAGCTTTGGATATTGCCTCACAAATGATAGTTAATTTTGAGTGAGTTGAGATTTTGTAAAAAAAAATTTTTAGGAAAGCTTTCCGGGTTTTTTTCTTCCAATATTCCTTTAATATTTGTCTTTGGCGTTCCGTTCTAATAAAGCTAAATTTTGTATATTTTTCTCGGGGAGAGAGGTGAAATATCACCAGCAAGGATGTCACGGGTTGAGAAAATCGGGTTGGGGGTTCAAAATTTTTTTCGAGTTGGGTTCCGATCAAAAAAAGTCCGTGTATCAGGTGACTTCCCTGATCACCTAAATCTTTTTTGTTATCTGAATCCAAGCACTTTGAGACATAAATTTTTTGATGTAAATGAGAGATTTACCAAATTTTGCTGAACCAAGAATTTTCTTGCCAAAAAATTTTTTGTTCTACTTTAAAATTTTAAGTGAGGAATTGGAAGAGCAAAATTCTCCAAAAAATGATGATAAACTGAAGGAAGTTAACAATAAAATTGTTGATACGGATAAGAATGAGTTTAAAATTCAACGCAGAAATTCATTAAAAACGCCCTTAAAAGAAGAAAGCAAGGAAAATGTCCCATCTTTGAAACGGCGTCTTCCACAATCTTTGCAAAAAGGAGATGTGACACCAAAAAAGAATGCTTGCCGTGAAGTTTTGAATGCAATTAATAAGGTTTTTGTTTTATTTGGGAGGAATTGAGCAAATAAAAAATAGTGATTAGCTTGAATGAATTGGGTGTCCAAATGTATTTTTGTTTTTGAGCATTGGTAACTTGGAAATTAACATTTCTTTTTTTGGGAGAAATTAACTATGTATCCCACTCATTAGTACCCTGCCTGTCTGTCCCTATCGAAATAATTTTTCCCGAAATGCGAAAATTTTTCATTTTTTCCTCGCAATAATATTCGGAGAAGAATGATCGAACAACTGAATTTTTCGCTTGAGAGTTTTCATAATTTCTTTGTTTTCACCTGTGGCGCTAAGAAATTTACTTAGATATAAATACGGAAAAATTTTATTACGTAACGCCAAAGGTTCAGCACGTATTCCATTATAGCCTCCTTTAAACCCTACCCCTTATTTCCTCCTTGTATTTATCCTAATTTAACCTTTTTTCAATTTTTAGACTATGGCTTCACCTTGTCAACGTTCCAAACTTCCCCAACATCCACGTATTTTATTGGCTACATTAATGCGATTAATTTCTTTCGACACTGAAAAGGTTCTTGTAGCGCCAGATTCTTCACCTTTTCATACACCTCCGCGAACACCAAAACGATCAGAATTTGCAACACCAACTCGATTGAATCGGACTCCAAAACGTTTATTTTCTACAAATAATATCAGATCTGTTCAGGTTTTTTTTGTTTTCTTAGATTTTTTTAGGGTTGTTGTGTTTTTAACTCAAAGGGAAGTATTTTTTGTGTTTAATTTAGAACGGTTCAAAATCAGACATGGTCATGGATACGGATATGGATACAGATATACCAAAATGCCTGCGGATATCCGCCTGTATCCGTCTGTATCTGCTGTAAATATCCGGATACGGATACCAAAATCCGTATCCATGTCCTAGTCTGTTCAAAACCGACTATTAACCTTGTTTTTTGAAAATCTAATTTTCGAATTTTACTTTTGATTAGAGCGGTTACAAGAATGTCTGTTTTAAAATTTGCTACTGAACCATCCTAATTTTTAAATACTAAATTTTAACAATTACGTCTTGACATTATGATTGTCGGTGCAGAACCAAGCCCCGAAGACCCTAGAATTTTTTGGGGCGGTTCCGGTTATCTGGAGATTTTCCAAGAATCGACAACCCTACTTATTGTTCAAATTGTCTCATTAAAATTTTTTTTTATTTTCTAGAATTCTCAATTTGATTCTTCAAGTGTAACACGCGATCGTCTTTTTCAAGCCTATTTACTTGTTTGCGAACAGTTGATGCTTCAACCATTAGCTACAGATGAATTGGATAATGCTTATGAAGTGTTGGAATCTCAAGCTATAATTTCTTTAAGTAAACCAATTAATGGAAAAAATAAACAACAAAGAGTTTGTTTTATGGTATGAAATTATTGAGTAATTTTTAAAAATATTTATGTTAGCAACCACAAGTAAGCTAGGCGGCTCCTATTGAAATTCCGGAATTTCCGGGTCTGGGACTGAACTTTTTGTTAAATAGTGAGGTTTTGATGGTGACGGATAGGGTTTGAGAATAGTTTTCAGAGAGTCAACGCTAATGTGATGATTATAGAATTTCTTTCGCTGTCAGAGAAAGAAAAAGTATTTACTTTGTGAAGATTTTATCAATGAGTTTCTTTAAAAATAATTTTTTAATGATGGGTTAATAAAGGAGTTAATGACTCATTTACTAATTAAAATGAGTAATTGAATAAAAATCAAACCCGAAAAACTCTGACTGACATGAGTAATTTCCTCCTTTCCGACACCACCATTTTATCAACAAAGCTTAAAAATTCACTTTCTCCAGAATAATTTTAAAACTTATTAAAGGTTGAAATGTCATTAGCGCGACAAGCAATTAATGACAATGAATTGATTGCATCAATTGAAGATATTGAATTATGAGAAAATTATTTTTCAAAAAAACCAAACTGTACTAATTTTATTTTTTATTTTAAAATATTTTTGTCGGAGAGGGAAAGTGTGGCTAGAATAATTTATGAGGGAAAGTGTGGCTAGAATAATTTATATATAAAATATTTTTGTCGGAAGAGAAAGTGTGGCTAGAATAATTTATGGAAATTTAAAAAAAATATTTTTAAGACAAAATTTCAATTTCAAAATTTATTCGGCACTATATGAAAGGAGGTCGATAATCGTTTTTTTTCATAACTTTTTTCTATTACTTTTTTCCTTCCTTAATTATGAATAATGGTCAGTCTTTTCTTCCTCGTTCAATTCCACTCTTTTACCTGTGGCATATTCAAATGAGGACAGAAAAGCACACACACACGGACAGACAAAACACGAGTGTCTGTTCGTGTCCGTCCGTGTTTGTCTGTCCGAGTACGTCCGTGTTTTGTCTGTCTGTGTTTTGTCTGTCCGAATCCGTCCGTCTTATGTCCGTCTGTGTCCGTCCGTGTTTTGTCTGTTCGAGTACGTCCGAGTTTTGTCTGTCTTTTTATCGACACAAAAAGAAAACAGGAGACCCTTGAAAGTATTAATTGCCTGTATTGAGTCATTCTCCTTTCCATTAATTCTTTTCTCTATCATTTCTTTTGATTATGCCACAGGGAATATAATGGAATAGAACAAGGAGGAAAATGCTGACCATTCTGTCATATCAACTAAGGAAAAAACTAATGGAAAAAAGTTATGAAAAAAAACGATTATCGACCTCCTTTCATATAGTGCCATTTATTCTTTCTCTTTTTCCTTTAACATTATTTTTGGGGAATTTACCTTTAATTTTTGAAAGAAATCTTTCACGTGCCTCACATTTATTTTAAAAAAATTTTCAGAAAATTTTCAAAAATTCACTTACAATTTCTTTCATTTTTTTGTCTTTCTTTGGCTATTTTTAACATTTATTTTTGATTAAAAAATTTGAAAAGAATTTTTTTTTGAATTATTAAATGTTTTTTAATCATTTTTATTTTTTTAAATTTATTTTTAATTTATTTTTAAATTAAAATAGAGAATGAATGCTCGTGTTTTGGCAGGCTCTAATGTTGTTTTGATTCTTTGTGGTTCTTTTAATCCTCCAACTTATTTACATCTTCGAATGTTTGAAAGGGCAAAGGATTTTCTTCAACAGGTTTGTTTTATTTTTTGCTTTTTTGTGGTCGCTACCCCGAGTGGAACAGGTTGATCGAAACATTTAACATTTTTCAACCTGAAGTACTATAAATTGTCGGTGTATTGGCTTTCCAAGATTCTCAAATTGTTTCGGTCCTTTTTCAAATGTTTAAACTGAATTCAAATTTTTAACTGACTTTACTAGAAACCCTAACTTTTTCAAGTCGAAACACGCTACGAATATTTTTTAAATTAGCTCGAATGACCTTGACTTTTTTTTTATAATTTTGCTCATCCTTTTAGACCTAGCTCATTTACTCAATGGCTTCCCAAATTTTTCAAAGTCTTTTTTTTCAGGAATGCGAATGTAACGTTCTCGATGGAATTATCAGCCCCGTTTCTGACCATTTCAAATCTAAAAAGCCTTCTCTAGCACCATCAATTCATCGTTTACGTATGTCTCAATTGGCTACAAGTTCTAGTGATTGGATTAGAGCGGATGGCTGGGAATGTCAAAGAAAAGAAGGATGGACACGAACATTGGAAGTTCTTAAATATCATAATATGCAGATGCTTAACAGGTTTTTTTATATTTAAGTGATTTTTTAATGACGCGAGCCTTTGAATTGTGTGTGAAATTTTCGTGGTTTTTGTGGTTATGTTTTTAAGGGTACCTTCTAAATCTAGGAAATGAGAAAGCTTAAATGAGTTCTCATTTATAGCCTGGATTTTATCTTTACTCGAGATCAATCTTGACTCGATCACCTGCGGCGTTGAAAATGGACGAAAAATGGCCTCTAGAGCTCTAAAATTCAAATCCAAAATTTCGGCTCTTTCATCCTCAATTATTTTTAATTATTAATATTTTTAAACTTATTTTTCAGCATTATCGTTTTGATGCAATTTTCAACAAGATACGATTTCACGATTTTGTGTTTCGCATTCGTGCAAAATATGAGATTTATAATTTAAGTTTTTTTATAATTTAATTTTTTTTATCAGGGGTACCTAAGGGTCGCTTTTCGAGGGTGCATCTTGTGTCATTCTCCTCTAAACATTTCTTTTTTGGGATGAGGGGGAGGTGGGAGGTCCTCATTTTCTTCCCCACCACCTTTATGGCGTCCCTTACAATTTTCAAATAAATTTTCCAATTTGGCGCCTTCGGCACAAAAAATTTTTCCCACCTTGGCTCCCTTCCCCTCGAAAAAAATCCTGGCTACGGGCCTGCTCTAAACATTTTTCGGGGTGAGGGTTTCCTCGTTCTCTTCCCCACTACCTCTATGTTCCTTATAATTTTCTAAAAAAATTTTTTCCCAATTTTAGGACCAAGAGAATCTTAAATTGTCTGTCTTTGATGTTAAACCAGTCCAATACGAAAAGCTTAAAACTATTTATTCAAATGCTTTGAAGAATCTCCCATTAGAGGAAGAAATGTCGCATGTTGACGACGACTTTTGAGTATTTTTTTTGATTTTTAATTTATTTACATAAATAACTGTCACATTTTTTTGAATTTTTAATAATACGACAGACAGTTTTTATGTATTTTTATTATTATTTGCGTTTTTTGCAGTAATAAAAATTGATAAAGAACGAGATTTTAATGTTTGATTCAATAATTGTTTTTATTACAATTTTTTTATTTTTTTGACTCTTTTTGTCTAATATTTTTTTTATCAGCAATTATCGTCAAGAATGTTGATTGGACGTGAAAAAGAATTTGAGTTGGTCTCGTCATTGATCTCAACAGCTTTAAAGGACAAATCTTCACTTTGTGTTTATATTAGTGGTCCTCCTGGGACAGGAAAAACTGCGACAGTCAAGGAGGTGGTTAATCATTTACAATGGAAGATTGATAAAAATGGACGTCACAAGGAGGTTTGAAATTAACTAGAGGGATGGGGTTTGGAGGGTCTTTCATATTTTTTGGGAGTTTTTGAATAATTTTCTTGTAAAAACGAGATGATTCTGACATGAGTTTATTTTTTATTTGATGAGACAAATTTTAGTAGTCTGAATTTTGATATTCGGAACTCGGATATTATTCTTGGAATTTAACACAAAATATTTTGTTAGATCCCCCAGGATAATTTTGAAAAATCTCATGAAAAATCAGGATTTCGCACAAGCTAATGTATGACTGTTCTCTTGCCGATCACCTATTTTGAAAGAAAATTTCAGTAAATATTCTAGCTCTATTCTAAATGCCAACTTAGCAATGTCATCAAATTTTTTAAATTAACCACCTATTGTGCTATTGTCACATGCCTTTAGACTCTTTATTTTCTCTGAATTTTTCAGTTTCATTTTGTTCCGATTGATTGTTTTGCATCATCTACAACTACTTCTCTTGCTCAACATATTTTGCTTCGACTCGAAGCTCAAACAAAAATATCAAATGGCAAACAAGTTTTGCAAGCTTTGGAAACCAAAATTTCTAAATGCAAAATTCCCATGTTTATTTATTTTTTAAGCTAATTAACAAAAGATTTTTTTGTAGTTTAATTCTGCTTGATGAAGTTGACAACTTAGTTTCGCGCAAAGATGAAATAATCTATGACGCTTTTAATTGGCCTAATAAATTTCCGGGACGTGTTATTGTTATAGGTATATTTTTAAGATTTTTTTATCTAAGTCTTGTGTCGTAGTGGACTTAGATAAACCAACTTTTCCCCAACTTTTCAGTCTCTTTCCCCCAACTTTTCAGTCTCAATTTAATATGAGTGTTGTTTAGGCATGCTTTTTTAAATCACTCTCATACTGACTTGAGGTAAATCTAAACCGCAATTTTTGTCTGGTAGTTGTACTACTTTGCTCACAATATTCAGACCTACTGATTGAGCTTGCATCACCGCTTACGACGTTTTTTTATAAACTCCCTCCAAACAAATTTCTTTTTTGTATCGTTATCTTTGAGCTGGAATCTAGGCGGGCGTCGATTTCAATAATCGGGAATTCCCGCGTATTTTCTTGAGGTACGAAGTCCAATTTCTGAAATCTTGAGGCTAGATCTGTACTTTCAATACTCCGTCACTTTCTACGGTTAATCTAGAAAAATTTAAAAAATGGATTTCATAAAAGGCTTGTTTATAAATAAGTTCCCCTCTCAAAAAATATTTTTTAGATATTTTACTTATCTCTATAAAAATTTAGGCATTTCAAACTCTTTGGACCTTACAGAAAGACAACTATCAAAAATTAAATTTTCTCATCCTCCAAAATCAATTGTTTTTCCTCCTTATACAAGTGAAATGTTAATTTCTATTTTAACTTTATATCTTAATGATATTGGAAACAAATCGAGCATTGATACAAAAGCAATAGAATTATGTGCAAGAAAGGTAGCTTCAATGACTGGGGATGTTAGAAGAGCTTTGGATATTGCCTCACAAATGATAGTTAATTTTGAGTGAGTTGAGATTTTGTAAAAAAAAATTTTTAGGAAAGCTTTCCGGGTTTTTTTCTTCCAATATTCCTTTAATATTTGTCTTTGGCGTTCCGTTCTAATAAAGCTAAATTTTGTATATTTTTCTCGGGGAGAGAGGTGAAATATCACCAGCAAGGATGTCACGGGTTGAGAAAATCGGGTTGGGGGTTCAAAATTTTTTTCGAGTTGGGTTCCGATCAAAAAAAGTCCGTGTATCAGGTGACTTCCCTGATCACCTAAATCTTTTTTGTTATCTGAATCCAAGCACTTTGAGACATAAATTTTTTGATGTAAATGAGAGATTTACCAAATTTTGCTGAACCAAGAATTTTCTTGCCAAAAAATTTTTTGTTCTACTTTAAAATTTTAAGTGAGGAATTGGAAGAGCAAAATTCTCCAAAAAATGATGATAAACTGAAGGAAGTTAACAATAAAATTGTTGATACGGATAAGAATGAGTTTAAAATTCAACGCAGAAATTCATTAAAAACGCCCTTAAAAGAAGAAAGCAAAGAAAATGTCCCATCTTTGAAACGGCGTCTTCCACAATCTTTGGCAAAGGGAGACGTGACACCAAAAAAGAATGCTTGCCGTGAAGTTTTGAATGCAATTAATAAGGTTTTTGTTTTATTTGGGAGGAATTGAACAAATAAAAAATAGGGATTAACCTGGGGGAATGGGTGAATGTCCAAGTTAATTTTTATTTTTGAGCATTGGTAACTTGGAAATTAACTTTTTCTTTTTTTGGGAGGAATTAACTATGTATCTCACTCATTAGTGCCTTGTTTTTCTGTCCCTATCGGGATAATTTTTCCTCTTTTCTGAAATGGGAAAATTTTCATTTTTTCCTCGCAATAATGTTCGGAGAAGGATGATTGAAAAACTGAATTTTTTGCTTGAGTTCTTTCAAAATTCCTATATTTTCACCTACGACGCTGAGAAAATTGAGATACCTATAAATACGAAAAAATTTTATTACGAGATGCCAAAGGTTCAGCACGTATTTTATTATAGCCTCCTCGAAATCCGACCCTCTGACTTCCATCCTTGTATTTGTACCAATTTAACTTTTTTTTTAGACAATGGCTTCACCTTGCCAACGTTCCAAACTTCCTCAACATCCACGTATTTTATTGGCTACATTAATGCGATTAATTTCTTCCGACACTGAAAAGGTTCTTGTAGCGCCAGATTCTTCACCTTTTCATACACCTCCGCGAACACCAAAACGATCAGAATTTGCAACACCTACTCGATTGAATCGAACTCCAAAGCGTTTATTTTCTACAAATAATGGCAAATCTGTTCAGGTTTTTCTTTTGTTTTCTTAACCTTGGGTTTTGATCAATTCATTTTTCTGTTTTGGGTTTTTAATGTGGAGAATTTTTTCGTGTTTACTTGTTTTCAGAAAGTTCTGTTTCTGACTTTTTATTAAAACGATTACGAAATTTTTGTTTTAAAAGTGATTTCGTGAACAATCTTACTTTAAATCTTAAGGTTTAATATATAAGTCACGGAACCGTTCTGAATCGAAGAACCGAGGATCTTCCGATTCAGTTCCCTTATCTGGAGATTTTCTAAGAATCGACAACCCTACTTATTGTCATCATTATTTTATTTAAAAAAATTTTTTTCTCTTTTTTAGAATTCTCAATTTGATTCTTCAAGTGTAACACGCGATCGTCTTTTTCAAGCCTATTTACTTGTTTGTGAAAAGTTGATGCTTCAACCATTAGCTACAGATGAATTGGATAATGCTTATGAAGTATTGGAATCTCAAGCTATAATTTCTTTAAGTAAACCAATTAATGGAAAAAATAAACAACAAAGAGTTTGTTTTATGGTATGGAAATATATTTTTATCAATTTTTAAAAATATTTATGCTAGCAACCAAAAGTCAGCTTGATATATCCTAGGAAATCCTCAAATATCCGGATCCGAAATTGAGCTTTTCTAAAGCAGTAAAAGCTTTTTCTGTGACTGAGGATTTTGGGAATAATTTTTCTGGAGGAAATGTGATTGTGGTGGATTATAAGATTTTCTTTTTAGTGCAATGGAGAAACTCAGGGAAGATTTCTCCAAGGAGTTCATTTAAATAAAAAAAATTTTTTCCGGGAAATTACTAATTAAAATGAACTATAGCAATAATAAAAATCAAAGTCAAAAAATTTGGAGTAATTTCCGCCTTTCTGGCACCTCCATTTTACCAGCAAAACTTAAATTAATTTTCTCTAGAACAATTTTAAAAACTTTAAGGTGGAAATGTCATTAGCGCGACAAGCAATTAATGACAATGAATTGATTGCATCAATTGAAGATATTGAATTATAAGAAAAATATTTATAAAAAACCAAACTGTACTAATTTTATTTTTTTATTTTTAAATATGTATTTTCATCGGAGAGGGAAGAGAAAGTGTGACTAGAATAATTTATGAAATTAAAAAAAAATATTTCTTAGGACAAAATTTCAATTTCAAAATTTATTCGGCACTATATGAAAGGAGGTCGATAATCGTTTTTTTTCATAACTTTTTTCTATTACTTTTTTCCTTCCTTAATTATGAATAATGGTCAGTCTTTTCTTCCTCGTTCAATTCCACTCTTTTACCTGTGGCATATTCAAATGAGGACAGAAAAGCACACACACACGGACAGACAAAACACGAGTGTCTGTTCGTGTCCGTCCGTGTTTGTCTGTCCGAGTACGTCCGTGTTTTGTCTGTCTGTGTTTTGTCTGTCCGAATCCGTCCGTCTTATGTCCGTCTGTGTCCGTCCGTGTTTTGTCTGTTCGAGTACGTCCGAGTTTTGTCTGTCTTTTTATCGACACAAAAAGAAAACAGGAGACCCTTGAAAGTATTAATTGCCTGTATTGAGTCATTCTCCTTTCCATTAATTCTTTTCTCTATCATTTCTTTTGATTATGCCACAGGGAATATAATGGAATAGAACAAGGAGGAAAATGCTGACCATTCTGTCATATCAACTAAGGAAAAAACTAATGGAAAAAAGTTATGAAAAAAAACGATTATCGACCTCCTTTCATATAGTGCCATTTATTCTTTCTCTTTTTCCTTTAACATTATTTTTGGGGAATTTACCTTTAATTTTTGAAAGAAATCTTTCACGTGCCTCACATTTATTTTAAAAAAATTTTCAGAAAATTTTCAAAAATTCACTTACAATTTCTTTCATTTTTTTGTCTTTCTTTGGCTATTTTTAACATTTATTTTTGATTAAAAAATTTGAAAAGAATTTTTTTTTGAATTATTAAATGTTTTTTAATCATTTTTATTTTTTTTTAAATTTATCTTTAATTTATTTTTAAATTAAAAGAGAGAATGAATGCTCGTGTTTTGGCAGGCTCTAATGTTGTTTTGATTCTTTGTGGTTCTTTTAATCCTCCAACTTATTTACATCTTCGAATGTTTGAAAGGGCAAAAGATTTTCTTCAACAGGTTTGTTTTATTTTTTGCTTTTTATGGTCTTGAATGGGCCGGGTTATCCGAAACCTGACATTTTTTAATTCAAGGTCCGGCGGCTTTCTATGGAAATTTTTCCATAAAAGGAAGATATCTAGTCTGACTATCCAGTTCTTTTGTGGACAACTGGTTAGTTTTTGCATTTGAGGCAAATATCAACTAATATGTAAGAGCATTTGAGCCGTTACTTGCAAATATTAACCTGTCGTGTACAACCCCTACTTTCCAAAATCTCTAAAATTCTGTCTTTTCTCAAAAGTTCGTGCTAAATTTAAATTTTTAACTGATCCAGAACCACTTACCGGCCCATTTCTAATCGCAATTTACTCAATGGCTTCCCCAATTTTTCATTTTTTCAAAATTTTCTATTTTTCAGGAATGTAAATGTAACGTCCTTGATGGAATTATCAGCCCCGTTTCTGACCATTTCAAATCAAAAAAGCCTTCTCTAGCCCCATCAATACATCGTTTACGTATGTCCCAATTGGCTACAAGTTCTAGTGATTGGATTAGAGCAGATGGCTGGGAATGTCAAAGGAAAGAAGGGTGGACACGAACATTGGAAGTTCTTAAATATCATAATATGCAGATGCTTAACAGGTTTTTTTTAATTTTTAAGTGTCTCATTAATGACGGGGACCTATTGATGTGAAATTTTTGTGCTTTTTTGGTTTATGTGTAAAATAGGGTTGAGTTCTCGTTTACGGTTTCATCCCCAAATATGTAAATTAAGAGGGACGTTTAAGGTAAATTCCGAGTTTGATTTTGTTGTATTCTCTCATTGATTTGTTGGCAAAGTTAAAAAAAAGTAATTTCACATATCGATAGGTTCCCTTATGAGTCTAACAATAAGATAAGCATTTTTTCCCAACAATGGGTTAAAGCTATAAGAGGTCGGATCTGGATCCAGACCTTGATTTTTCTTTGACCTGGATTCTATCTTGACTTGAGATCAAGAATCTGGGTTTTTTTAATTGCCGATAATTTACATCAGAGATCTAGCTGACATAAAAACATATTACCGACTCAAACATATTCGGGTATTTCCGATTTGGGGCTTTGGTTCTGGGTCTTGGACTTGTCCTTGGCATATATTTTGTCTTAAATTTAAAAAATTCATTTTTTAAGATATTCAAATCTCCAAAAACTTCGTTTAATTCTTCTCTGTGGAGCTGATTTAGTCGATTCTTTCACTCGTAAAGACCCAACAAGTTCAACTGGAAGGCTTTGGAGTATCGAACATTTAAAACAAATTTTAACTCAATATGGCCTCATAATTATTGAAAGGCGTGGGGCAACAGCGAGCAAAACATTAAAATCTGAAGATTTGGAATTTTTACATTCTCTTTTGGATAATGTGGCTATAATTGAAGAAGACACTTTTCCTAATGAAATTAGCAGTACAAAATTGAGGATAGCTGTACGGGCTGGACGGTTTGGATTTTTTCTTTTTTTGGTTCTTTCTTGGCGGAGAATGGGGCTCTTTTTCTAAATTATGCAAACAATGACCGCAAATTTTTTGTGGCAATTAGCGCTGGGTTGGGTTACTCTAAACCAGGTTTCCCTTCGACCCGATCCGAGAAACTTTTGAAATTCCGATTAGAAATCCTAAATTTTTACGGGAATTTTTTTATAAAAAGAATAAATTTGGCTTCATGGCCTTCCATAATTTTTAGGTGCGGCAAATTGTCTTTAGTCTTGTGAAATTTTGATGCCTTGCGGTAGTTTTGGGTTGTTATAGTCTTAGATCTGAATATAAAATACAACAAATACTAGTTACTAACATTTTCCTGGAGCTGTTTAACATCAAAAATTTGCAAGACTGGAGACAATTTTGGTTTTACACAAAATATAATTTTTTTTCCTTCCCGTTATTTCTATAATTTTAATTTTTTGGGGACAATGACTTTGAGAGATCCAAAGATTATTGTCAGCATAATAAATAGCTTTTGATACACCTTCTCCAAAACACCCATTTTAACGACCAAACAATTTAATTATTTTTATTATTTTTTTAAAGTTCAATTCGTTATTGTACTCCTGATTCTGTTGTAGAATATATTATTGAAAATAAATTGTATACAAATGATTGGGAACAACAACAATTAAATGACTTGATGAAAAACAACTCAAATGAAATCATTCAAAATAATAAGACGGACAATAATATTGTTAAAAGTTGATAGGTATTTTTATAGAAAGGTACCATTAACTAGTCTCAAAATAAAATATTTATCGCAGCCAGACCCTAATGTTTAAATACCCTCTAAAAGTGGATACACCCCTATTTAAGATACATTTCTTTACAAATTGCGTTGACCAATGGGTAGCTCTAAATATAACTCCGGACCAGTAATTCGTTAATTTTAGTTTATTTAAATCAAACCTTAATGTTGCGACTTTTAAGACGAGCAATCTCTTCGTCTTTTTGTGCAATGATTGCGTTTTTCTTCTTAATTTCATCATCTTTTTCTCGGATAATTGTATCTTTCTCTATAATTTGTTCTATCTGTTTTTCAGCCAGAAAGGACAAATAGAACAAATTATAGAGAAAGATACAATTATCCGAGAAAAAGATGATGAAATTAAGAAGAAAAACGCAATCATTGCACAAAAAGACGAAGAGATTGCTCGTCTTAAAAGTCGCAACATTAAGGTTTGATTTAAATAAACTAAAATTAACGAATTACTGGTCCGGAGTTATATTTAGAGCTACCCATTGGTCAACCAAATTTTTTAAGAAATGTATCGTAAATAAAGGTGTATACAATTTTAGAGGGTATTTAAACATGAGGGTCTGGCTGTGATATACATTTTATTTTGAGACTGGTTAATGGTATAATTTTTTGGTACTAAAAATGTCAATAATTAAGTCTAAAAATTTATTTTTTCGTAGAATATTTGTTTTGAATAATTTTTAGAGCTAATATTGACCTGTTTTTTTACCAAAATTTTAAATGGCATTTAACCATTCATTTTAATATATTGTATATTTGTAAGTATTTTATGTGATTTTTCTGACAATTAGAATAAGGGAAATATTTTTGAGGCTGATTTGAGAGGTATTTAATGAGAGCCCGGGTCGATTTAGATTTTTTCTTATTTTTAGACATGAAAATAAGGGATAAATTCTATAGTTGAAAGAATAATAGACCGTCTTCCGGTCGGTCTTAATCAAATTAGGCGAGTGGGTTGTGTTGTAGTGGTTAACGATTTCTTCTTTACTTAACGTACTTGTTGGTCCTTAGTAATTAATTCAGGTCCTGGTATTCGAACTCTCGAGAGAGCTGTATAAAGGTCGACCAATTCCGGAAGTGGGGGGGGGGTTCTGGAGCCTGGGACTGATGTTGTAGGGCTGGATGTTGTGCTCATCTCTAAGCTCCACCAGTTTTTCTGTAATTTTTTATTCTCTAAAACTCAAAATATTTTCTCTTTATTTTATTTAATTCATTTATATATGTATTTTTTTCTTTACAACGAACTTTTGTTAAAATTAAAAAATAAAATATTTCAAATATTTTTTTTCAGAAAATGTTCATTTACACATATTTTTCTTTTATTTTTTATAATTTATTTTAAGCTAAAAATATACTTATTTTTGGAAAAATATGCGCCCTCTAACAGACGATGAAACTGAAAAATTTTTCAAAAAACTTTCAAATTATATTGGTGACAATATTAAACTTTTATTAGAAAGAGAAGATGGAGAATATGTTTTTAGATTACACAAAGATAGAGTTTATTATTGCAGGTTTTTATTTCTTTTGATTTTAAATTAGAGGGACTCGCAAAATATGGGGGATAGGAAGGATAAAGTGGGGTTACTATTGGATTTTAAGTATGATTCTGTGGGTATATTAAAATCACTTTGGTTTTGCGACAGAAAATATGCAAATTTTTGAGAGACAAAATCAGGCGAGTCTGTCTCCTTTTTCCATCTTTTCTGTTACAAGACGCGCGCGATTTTTATTTAACCATGTCATAACTAGACTTATTCTATTACAGATAGACAAAGTGTGTAGGATTTTGGATCGTGTATTGTGTAATCCGTGACATTCCTGTTGGGTGGTACTCTTTTTGATTTGTTATTTCCAAAATTAATCATAAAACCAAAAATAAATAAAAATACTAAAAAATTTTATTAATCTATGGTTTTGTTTAAGGGCCCAGTTTCTCTTTTTATTTTTGGTTTTTAGTTAATTTTTGGTTTTTAGTTATTTCTGGTTTGTAGCGGGTCCCCATAACAGATCAAAAAGAGTACCAACAAGCAAATAGATGGGCTTGAACCCAATCGTTTCAAAATCCATCAGTAACCATTTTAACCAAGAATAAACTAAAATTTAGAGAAGAGGGGGTTATTAAATATGCTTGTTTTTGTAAAATAAATAGCAAAAAAGTACAAATACAACAATTTTACTAATTTAATCCAACCAATTGCAACAAAAAAATTTTTTTTCTAGTGAAAAATTAATGAGACAAGCAGCATGTATTGGACGTAAACAATTGGGGTCTTTTGGAACTTGTTTGGGCAAATTTACAAAAGGAGGTTCTTTCTTTCTTCATATAACGGCATTGGATTATTTGGCGCCCTATGCTTTGGCAAAAATTTGGTTGAAGCCACAAGCTGAACAACAATTTTTGTATGGAAATAATATTGTTAAATCTGGTGTTGGAAGGATGAGTGAGGGAATTGAGGAGAAACAGGTTTTTAAAATTTAATAAATTTGTAGGAGAACTTGTATGGGTTGGGGAGACCACTTTTGCGGACTTTTCCTCTTTAATACTCTATAGCGATCCTACCTCCGTTAGCACTGGCTCCATTGGGATTCGACTCTAAATAGAAATGTGATGATTTTGATATACAGTTGAATCTCTATGTAACTCATTGTGAATTTAATTTAGCTGACGGAAGAGGGATTAGTCATAGGGGAGAACATCCTACAGAGCTCTAAGTGTATACGTTAAAGGAAAATATTGAAAGGACAAACCGAATGTTGGAAATTCCGCAAAAGAGGGGATCACCCTATGGATTTCTATTTAAATATGTATGACTTAAATAGCGATTTAATGGTTGAGTTCTCTCCGTGATTGTCTAATTATTTTAGTAGATACACTAATTGAGCTCTGAATTTCTTTTCAATAAATATCTGATCTAGCTTTTATTAAAGAATAGGTGTTTATTTTTCGATTAGTCTTCTCAGGCGGGTTTGATAGGAAGGAGAATAGCTTCAATTAAAGTATCTGCTAGGGACATAGCTGACATAAAAAATAAATTCCTGTTTTCGGTATTGATTAAAATTTAAAAATTTATTTTCAGGGAATTATTGTCTACAATATGTCAGATTTGCCGTTAGGTTTTGGTGTGGCTGCAAAGGGAACAGTATCTTGTAAGAAAGCAGATCCTACAGCTTTAGTTGTTTTACACCAATCGGATTTGGGTGAATACATTCGAAATGAAGAGGGATTGATTTAATTAAGGGAAGTATTTTATTGTTATATTTATTTTTGTTGTGATGTTGGATTTTGCTCTGTCTTGGAAGTGGCTTTTGGAGGTGTTTCTCTTTTGGATAACGTGTCTATAATTGAGTGTTAGCGGTGGTTAATGGTGGCAATGAAGATGGCAAGTTTTGAGTAGTTTACAGACTCTAAGCTAACAGAATCCTCTCTCTCTCTCCACATAGAAGTGGTCCCAACACTTTTACTTCACCGTTTAATTAACTAGATTTGTTGGTTATGATCACTTCAAAGAGAAGAAAAAAGAACCCCAAGACTGTTGAAATTCCTTTAAGGTCTTTAAAATATGTATAGCGTAATCACTCTCCAAAATCCTTTTTCAAGACAAAGAGAGAAAAAATTGGGAGATATTTTAAGATTTTTTTAAAATTTTTTTGTGGATTGAAAATAAAAAATTTGTTTTTGGAAAAAATTTTTCTTTACAAATTTTTTTTTACTCATTAAAAATTAATTTTTTATCAATCATCTATCGACATGATTATCAATCTCAATAAACTTTTTTTTTGTTATTATAATTTTAATTTTGCTTTTTTGCTGACGTCAATACCCTCCCCCTTTTACCTTCTTAAAAATTTACAAAAGAAAAAGAAAATAAATTTTGTTGTTATCAAAAAAGAGATGATTATTAATAAATATGTTTAAACTATTTTTGTGACTTTTTCCCTCTTCTTAAAATCACCCAAATAACAAACAAAAATTTCTTTTAACATTAAAAAAACAGGAAATAAAAATTTTTAAGTAAATAAATAATTAAATTAATTTTATTTTTGCAAAAAAAATGCCTAAGACTCGAAATGATAAAAATGATCAACAAAGTTCTTCGAGACGAAAAATAAAAAGTGATCCGAAAGAGGTGAGGAGGGTTTAATTATTTTATGCTTGAGAATGAGGTGAGGAGTTTTTCTGGTTAAGTGGGTAAGAGCGCTGACTACACAATTCTCTTTGAATTTGGGGCAAGGGTTTCCGACTTTGTTTGAAGCAAAGAAGAATGAGTTAATGTGCTTGAGAGGAATCCGAAGGAATATGATTAGGGTTGGGGTTTTCGAGTCGGGCCGACGTTCGAGTCATTTTTAGGCCTCATTTTTGTCTGGCCGGCCCGACCTAGTCTTTTTCGGGCCAAAATTCGATGCCCGACTCGAACTTTCGGACCGGACCCCCAACCCTAAATTTGATGTACCTTCATATTTAAAAAACTCAGATTTATTAGAAATTTGGCGTTTTGTTTATTTTGTTTTTACATTAGGCAATCCTCAAAATGGTAATAGTAAAAATGATAGGAGACAAAATGGAACTAGGAGAAAACGCGACAATCTTATTGGAAACTATGGCTATTTTAGAGATGACTATTAATCTAAAAAAATGTTCAACAAACAAAACAAAAATGTGTCTTTCGTGTGACATTTTTGTCTTATTTTAACAAGTTCCATTTTGTCTTAATTTACCAAGAGTACCGTTTTGTCACAATTTACACGTGTGCCATTTTGTCGGTTTTTACACACAGTGTCATTTTGTCGGTTTTTACACACAGTGTCATTTTGTCGTATTTTACCCTTTGAGCCCTTTTGTTTTGCACCATTTTGTTTCATTCGATTTTAACATTAAAATTTGCCACGACTTTTAAAAAAATTTTTTTATTTTTTAATTTATTTATTTTTAGGGCAAGCCTAAGGAAGAAGGCGTTGTTACTTTAAACAACAAAAATAATAATTTGAATTCTACACCAAAAAATTTAGAGGAAAAAGTTCATCTTTTAATTGGAAGAAAACAAAGAACGCTTCATAAAAAAGAGAAAATTGCGTCTAAAAAAGGATCGAAAAGTGTTAGTGGACAGGAAATGATTCAGGTTTTTTAAGAATTTTTAAAAAAATTTTATGGTTGTTTATTTGTCTGTTCCTTCTCTTAATTATATACATAAGTTAATTTAGCCATTACAAATTAGTGCCTTTGTGGTGTAGTGGTAATGTCTTCGACTATTTTTATTTTTCTATTGGGGTTCGATTCCTCTCCTATCCCGGTGCCTAATGAGGGTTCTAACTTCCATAGAAAAATACGAGAAGGTACCTGCGTTACCACCAAATCACAAATATAATTTTATTTTTAAAATTTTTTTCATTTTTGTAGGGGTAAACCACACTAAAACTTCAAAAAATAATTTCTTAAAAATTTAAGGCTTTAGACGTTTATACAGCGTCTAGTAGCAGCACAGAAGAATGCGTAGCAAAATTACGTGCAGACCCGGAGAATGGACTTTCCCAAGCAGAAGCTACAAGACGACTTGGTTTTAGTGGATATAATGAATTTGAAGTGAAGAAAAGTGAATCTCTTTTGGGAAAATATTTTGAACAGGTTTGGGGGGTTTTTTGATAGAGTATTTGGTTTAAGGAAAGGTTGAGAATATTTTCGATTCAGTAATTTTTTTCGATAGGTAAGGAGCCGAAAAGTTCGTCGCTTTTTTTTTTTGAATTTTCTCCATTTTTTATTTTTTGGGGTTAAGTTGGGGAAGGACAATGCTCACTTAAGAATATATTTCCTCTAATTTCTATTTTAGTGTTAGCCTAACATGTAGTTTACTTTTGGACTAGAGCGTGTCCATCAAGGGCGTAGCCAGAGGAGTGCTTCTTGGGCTATAGCCCTCCTGAAATCGGCCCCCTGGCTACGCCCTTGGTGTCCATGGTGCCAATCTTGCTACAAGATCTTTCTCAATATCCCCCCAAAAAAATTTGAAAAAAGGAAAAAATTTTTTGAGCGGATAATGATCAAACAATCATAATTCCTTACGATTCTAAAGGACTTTTTCGGCTTCTTGCCCAACCGAAAATAAATTTAAAAAATCAAGCCCAACCCTAAAATTTCCTTCTAAATTCACTCTTGCTTCATTCACTCTTTCAGTTCAAAAATCCACTAATTTGCCTACTTCTTTCTTCTGCAATTGTTTCAACTGTTATGAAACAATTTGATGATGCCCTTTCAATTACTGTCGCTGTAATGATTGTAGTTACTGTTGGTTTTGTACAGGAATATAGATCTGAGAAAACTTTGGAGAAACTGAATAGGCTTGTGCCTCCAACTGCACATTGGTATTTTTTGTTAAATAGTAGAGTAAGGAGAAGGGAGATCCAGCTGTTTTGTAGTAGGCAGGGTTTTAATATCTATCGAAAGAAGGTTAAATCAGCGCCAGGTAGCTAGGTGGGTATTGAGAGTTGTCATTTATTAACTGCTATAAGGTCTCAGAATACGCCTGCTTGGGGGACTTTAGCCTTGGCGGTGATCGATAGGCGCTTTTGCTCACCACGGCCTGGTATTAATGTTTCGCCGAAAGTTCCGGAGACGGTCAAATTTGTGGTTCTGGCGAAACGCTAGCAGGTATGTGCTCTACCAATTGAGTTAACGAGGTGTTGTTTTTACCTTCTCTTTTAATAGATTTTAAAGTTGGAGCTCCTTCCTTAAATTATTAATTAATCATTTACGAAAGAACAAATTATAATTTACTATTGAAAAAATTGGGTTCTTTGCACATTTCTCTTATTATCTTAAACCCAAACATTTAAAAAAGCCTAATATATATTTTAATTTAAGTATTCGTGATGGAAAAAGTGTTACTTTTTATGCAAAAGAGCTTGTTCCAGGTGATCTTGTTTTGCTTAATACGGGTGATAGAGTACCTGCAGATGTTCGTATTCTTGAGGTTTTTTAGAGAATCTTTTTGAAAAAAATTTTTTTAAAGTCAATTCAACTTCAAATTGACGAATCTTCCTTTACTGGCGAAAACGAAGCGAGATATAAACATTCAAATTTAATCCCAGCAAATTCAAGAACTCCTCATGTAAATGGAATTATAGTTAATGGACATTGTAATATTGAATGTGATGGGGGGATTGAACATTTGGACAATATTGCTTTTATGGGGACTTTGGTTTGCTCTGGAAGAGGAAAGGTTTTATTTTTTAATTAAGCGGAATGTTTACCTTTATGAGCTTCCAATTTTCATTTTTTCCCAATTTTCTCTTTTGTAAGGAAGAAGGTGAGATCTACCTGGACAGATACGAGTTTTTAAGATAGACAAGGGTTTCTAGATCTGTTAAAGAGTGGAAGATGAAAGCAGCGCCTCGGTGGATGTGTTTATCACCAGAGCACCAACAACTGCCAGGAGGTTGTTGGCAGTATGTCTGTCCTGGGTGTATCTTTTACCTCTCTCCTGCCCCTGTTTTTCTTTACTTGTGGAATGGTTATCCAAAATTTATACCATAAATGTTATCATAAAACTTTGAAGTTTTTTTGTAATGTGTCTGATTGAATGGATGGCTTCTGTCTAATAGTAGGTACTTGTTAGAGGTAAAACAAAAGAGAAAATAGGGAAGAAATGTGTGCTCGTAAAAGTCTTTGTTTACTCAATTTTTTAATTAAGGGTGTCGTCATAGGCACAGGAGCTAATTCGGTAAATTTTACAATTAAAATGTCTTAATCTCTTATTTTTTTCAGAAATTTGGTGAAGTCTTTCAATTAATGCAATCTGAGGAATCTCCAAAAACACCACTTCAAAACAGTATGGATCAATTAGGAAAGCAATTGTCTTTTTATTCTTTGGGGGTTATTGGCCTAATTTTCTTTATTGGATTAATTCAAGGGAGGCCAGCGATGGATATGTTTACGATTGGTGTTAGGTATCTTTTGTTTTTTTCTATTGGGAAGTGGAGATGGGTTAGGTAAAAGAAAAGGCGGGTCGAGTTTAGGGTTGTGGTTTTGGGTCGAAAAAGGTCCGGGTTTCGAGTAACGTCATGAAGTTGATTTCAGAAAGGAATTGCTGATTTCATACCTCCAACGTAGTCCCCTTTTCTCATAATATTTTTTTGCATAAAATATAAATAGTATGACAGTTCGGAAGCTCGTACCTGGTTACAATTACAAGGGGAAAATAGGTAAGTACGAGCAGGGACGCACGAGAAAATAAATTAGGTCAAGTACGAGGAGAAAAATAAGGTCTGTACTAATTCCTAGTAGGAGCAAATTTTAAATTTCCAACTATTGGGTATAACTTGATTCTAAAACTTACGGATTTTTGTTTGCATACGGGAAAAGAAGTGATCTTCTTTTTTTATTTTTCAACATAATTTTTCTCATTTCTAGTCTTGCTGTTGCTGCAATTCCTGAAGGTCTTCCAATTGTTGTAGCAGTTACTTTAGCTATTGGTGTTATGAGGATGGGGAATCGAAATGCTGTAGTTAAAAAATTGTCAGCTGTGGAAACCCTTGGATGTGTAACGGTTATTTGTTCTGACAAAACTGGAACTCTTACAAAAAATATGATGACTGCTTGTGTTGTTATAGCGGCAGATGATTGTCAGGCTGAGGTTTTTTTCAATTTTAATTTTTTCTGTTTAAAAAGTCCACAATTTTAGTCCGTATTTTGACCGTTTTTGGCAATTTTTGACACATTTTGACCATTTATAAAAAGAAAAATTAGGGTTTTAGAAGGGTGTCGACGGGTTTTTAGAATATTTTAAGAATTATTTAGCAAAATATTCTTTAATAAATCCTTTTTTTCCAACCGAGGCTGGGGGGAGGCGTTGGGCCTCTAGAGTTGGTAGTACAATTTATAGGACGCTCCAAAACACCTTCACAATAAAATTCTCTTTTTAACAAATATTAAAGTATAAGGTAGGGAAGAGTAGACCCACTTAATTCCTTGGTCGGGAATTTAAACTGAAATTGAACGAAAAAATTCTACTGGGTCTATCTTGCTTTATATAAGTCGCTAAAATGGACGATAAGTGTTCAATAATCGTCCTTTTATGATAAATTATAGGACTTGGCGATAAAACTTGCTGACTTTTGATACCATAAAATGATAGGACCTTAGAATTTATAAATTTTCAAGGTAACGGGTACTGGTTATGACCCTTCTGATGGAGATTGCCGTCTGCAAAACGGAGAATTAGTTTCTGGAAGTGAACGTCACCCTTCCATAGCTTGTGTCATCGAAATTGGCTGTATTTGTAACAATGCACAATTGGCAAATGGGACAGTTATTGGACAACCAACAGAAGGGGCTTTAATGGTTTTGGCGATTAAAGTAAGAAAATTTTGAAGTTGAAAAAAAAATTCTTTTCTTTAAAATTCAGACAAATATGGATACTTTATGCAATAATATTCGACGTCTTCATGAAATTCCTTTCACTTCTGATAGTAAATGGATGGCTGTTCAAGTAGAACAATTAAATAAGGTTTGTTAAATATTAAATCCTACCCCCCCCCCCACCTTTGGATAAGCGCCTGAATGTTTGGAAGCTCGTATCAAAAATCTCGGGGGTAAAATAGGCAGATGAAACATTGGTAAATGTAAGATCGGATTAATTACGAGTACGAGAAAAATCGAAATTTCCAATAACTGTCTTTAAGACACGATGCTTGACTTAGTTAAAAAAATTAGCCACGAAAAAATTGAATCTAACAGCTCTTATTAAAATATTTCTTTAGCCAGGCGAAGTTGAAACATTGGTAAAAGGAGCAATTGACAGAATTCTAGATATTTGTATTGGCTATCTGGATAATGGAAATATAAAAATGCTAATGACTAGAGAGAAGTATGATCAAATAATTCAAACAGCTAGTGGTTTGGGTCAATCTGGACTTCGAGGTTTTTTTGAAAAAATTTTTTCTATCAAAATTTTTAGTAATTGGAATGGCTAGAGGTTCAGATATGCGTTCTCTTTATTATGCTGGACTTGTTGGAATACTAGATCCTCCTAGACCTGGATGTCGTCAATCGATAGAAATTGTTCAGTCAGCTGGAGTTTCTGTAAAAATGGTGACTGGGGATGGGCTGGAAACTGCTACAAGCATTGGTATTCTTTTCAATTTTAAATTCATTTTGAGTTTTCATTACTTTTTGTGTCCAGTAAAAAGGAGGCAAACTAAAAGGGAGGCTAAAGTTTCAGATTGTTAGAATTTTTTTCTAATAAGTTAGCTAATATCTTACAGGTCCTGCAATGCAGTTAATCGTAGTAGCAATTGCTATACCAATACGGGCGCACCCGGGCGGGTTTCTAGTGCTATATAAGTGGAGTGCATTAAACCGTTGGTGTTCCGAACACAATTAATTTAATTTACGATGAATAAACTATTCTGATTTGGACTTTTGATAGCCATAAAAAAGAGTTGTGTTAGACTTTTGTCATTTTACCTTTCAATAACCAAGAAATCATTCAATTTTATAGCAATACAATGTATTTCTCCCCTTGTTAGCCTGCTAAAATTAATGAAAGCTCTCATAAAAAATAATAAAATTTTAAAGTCTTTTTCTTTACTTCTTTTATTACCTAAACTTTTTTCAGGTATTCGTCTTGGGCTTCATAAGCAAAACGACAATTGTCTTTCTGGTCCTCAAATTGATGATTTAAAAGATTCAGAATTGGAACAACTTATTCAAAGTGTTACAATATTTTATAGAGCTTCTCCTAGACATAAATTACGAATTGTTAAAGCACTTCAAAATATTGGAGAAGTTGTGGCAATGACTGGGGATGGAGTAAATGATGCTGTTGCACTTAAAAAATCTGACATTGGAGGTTTCTTTAGAATTTTAATTATATAATATGAACATGATTTAATTAGAATTAAGGGGCAAGGTTTCCTTAGAATTAGGATCACGTCCAGGAGAACTAGGAGTTGAACATCTATGTAAATTATACCTTTCACAATCAGATGGCCAGCAAGGGGGGCGTATCTAGGGGAATTGCGTTTGGAGTGCCAAAATTTTGACGTGCACCCCATAGCTCCCAAAATAGGCTCCCTGGATACTCCCTTGCTGGCCAGTGATTTGGGTTGATTTAGGATGTAGCTACGTTTTTGAAAATTTGGTGGGAAAGCCGTCCAAGCGGGTCTATTTTGAACGTAAGTTAAGGTAGGGACTTAGGCAAGGGCGTATCCAGGGGCTGGGGGGGGGGGGGGGTTAAAGCCCTCTTCCCCCGAAATTGGGGGAAAGGGGACCCCCCCCCTCTCCTTTGAAATCGACTCTTTGGATACGCTTTGGACTCGTGTTCCTTTCAAATTATGATGGCGATTGAGGGTGACTAGAGAGATAATTTCAGACTTCGATTTTGCTTTCTTTTCTTTCCTCACATGAATTTTTCTAAAATTTTTTCTAGAATTTTTTTTTCCAGTTGCTATGGGAGAATCAGGAACTGATGTTTGTAAAGAAGCTGCTGATATGGTTTTAATAAATGATGATTTTAGTACAATAAAAGCAGCAATTGAAGAAGGAAAGGGAATATATCACAATATTACAAATTTTGTAAAATTTCAATTGAGCACGTAAGAAAGGGGAAGGGGGAGGTTAAAATAATTTTTTTATTTTTTTGTAGAAGTGTTGCGGCATTGTCTCTCATTGCAATTTCTACTATTTTTCATTTTGAAAATCCGCTTAATGCAATGCAGATTCTTTGGATTAATATAATTATGGATGGACCTCCAGGTTTTTTTTAATTAATTTTATAGTTATTTTTTGATACCTTTTCGTTAAAATTAAAAATAATTTACCTCAAGTAGACTGGTTCAAGTTCAGTTTTAAAAACCCAAATTTTTGATTTTTCGTCTAAAAATTAACATGTTTTTATGAAAAGATGAAAGCCGAACATTTTCGAAGAAATTTTCTTTTTTAAAAAAAATCGTCCCAATGAAACCAGTATTTGGCTAGAATCGGAAACCAAACTTTAAAAATAGGACTAATTAAAAATTGGGTTGTACCCCAACAGCTTGAAAGCGCGTTTTTCAGGGTGCGTTGGAGTATGACTGACAACATAACGCTAACATTTTGTTGTCATTCATACTCCAAAGAACCCCGACAAACGCACCCTCAAGCTGTCGGTATACAACACTAATTAAAAATTGATGGTACTGGTTAGGGGTGGTCAACTGCCCTAATTTCAAAATAAATTTTTTGCCAAAAAATATTTTTCGGTTCCTTGAAATTCTTTACTTTTGATTATTTTTCTCAAAAAAAAATTTTTTTTAATTAAGCCCAAAGCCTTGGTGTTGAAAACGTTGATGCTGACATAATTAAACAGCCACCGCGTAATGTGCGAGAGCCGTTAATCAACCGATCACTCATTATTAGCATAATATCTTCTGCAGCAATAATTATATCTGGAACACTTTTTGTATTTTATAAAGAGGTTTTTTTATTTTTTTGAGAGATCTTGCCCAGTATTAAATTGTCTTGACAAGACCCTAGACCGGGTATTTTAGAGATCAAGGGTCCAATTTCCTCAAAATTTTCCTTTTTTTGACCCTTCTACTCTTCCTTTTCTTCTACTTGTTTATTTCTGTTCCGTCTTCTAATCTTTAAAATGCATGGAGAGTCCATCCCTACTCTGATTGTGAGTATCATATGAGTGTGTATGTTCAAGGATGTCACGGTCTTACAAGGAAACATTTTGAACTGTTGTGAAAATTTTGTAGTTTTTTTTGCACCATCGTATAGAGCAGGGTCGATAACCTATTGCCAATTTTTGGCTTTTCTTCCCCTGACTTCCATTTCGAAAAGTTATAGGGCTTTAAAGGTTTTGAATTTTGCAGCGGTCGAGTTCAAAATGTTTCCTTGTTAGCAAAAGGGATCGGGTTTCTGACTGAAAAAATTGATCAGGTTTCGGGTATTAGGCTGCTAATAAACCGTGGCATCCCTGGTTAAAGTTAAGAAAGATGCTTGGCCCTACGACTTCATATTACCGGAACAGTCCGGTCTTTGATTAAAAAATTTTAAAATTATTTCTAGATGGCAGCAGATAATAAAATAACTCCTCGTGATACAACAATGACATTTACTTGTTTTGTTCTTTTTGATATGTGGAATGCTTTGAGTTGTCGAAGTAGTCGAAAAATGATTTGGGAAATTGGACTTTTTGGGTATTTTTTTTTAAAAAAAAAATTTAATTAAATAAAATTTTTTAAGAAATCGAATGTTTTGCCTTGCATTAGTTGGCTCTCTTTTATGTCAATTGGCGGTTATTTACTTTAAACCTTTGCAACATATTTTTCAAACAGAAGCATTAACTATTTTTGGTATTTAAAATTTAAATTATAAAAAAGTCTTTGAGAGATAATTTTTGGGGGGAAAGCATTTTTAGGTATCTATGAGCCTTATTTTTCGGCAAAATTTTGTAAGTAACTAGCTATTAACTATTTAAAAACATTTGCTAGCCGGGTGTTTCAGCATTCGCGTTTTTGCTACCCGACCTTTTTAGCGTCTTACGTTTGGTTAGAATTCAATTCTGGTAATTATAAGCCAGCTCTCTATTCTTGCTGACCCTGACCTGGAATAAGATGTCAGGGATCGAAGGTACGAACCTCCGTAGGCAATCGGTTTGAAGGATTCGGATATTTGGACCTAGAAGGGATAGATATATCCGCAAATTTAGTTCAGATATCGGATCCGGATATCCACGGATTTATCCCGGGGATTTCTCAGAATCCCCCACCCAACCTTATTGAGTATACCTGGTTGTAGCTTTAATCCTTTTACAGTTTTCTTAATTTTATTTGCTTTTTTTTCAGATTTATTATTTCTTCTACTTCTCTCTTCAACAGTTTTCTTTTTTAATGAAACCAAAAAATTTATCCAACTTCAAAGGCAAAGGCGAAATCTGCAAAGAAAACATTCCACATCAGATTGTAATTGTTTGGGAGAAGCTTGTTTGGGGACTCAAACAATTTAGAAAAATGAAAAGTTTTAATGCTCAAAAGGTGTTTTTTAATGTTAAAAATAATTTTTGTTGATTTTTAAAATTATATATTAACAGTCAAACCTCCTTTTTAGATACTCCCTTTGGGGTTGGAAAAATAGTTCTTTTAATGAGATGTACCTTAAATAGAGGGGTATCTTATATTGAGGGGTACATTGAGAGGGTGTCTTATAGTGAGTGAGGTTTCCTTAACTAGCAGATGTCTTTTAACGAGGTGTACATTAAATAGAGGGGTACATTATTGTTGTGTCTGCACTGTTTATTGACATCATTGATGTGTTTTCTCAACAAACATATAAAATGAGAGTCCAGGTCGAAACACAACCAAGTGTGCCACCATTCAACACGATGATCGGTTCTTATTAATAAATTTTTGCATTCTATATGGGCGTACACAAGGCTTATATAATAGTGTGTGTATCGTAGCTAGAGGGTATCTTAAATAGAGGGTATCTTTTAAGTGAAGTCTTAACTAGAAGGTATCTTTTAAGCAGCTACCCCACCCAATGGCCTATCAAATTTTAAAAGCCGTATATTGAATAGAAGGGTTTATCTAGTATTGAGAAGGGTAATTAAAAGTGAGGTTTTGAATGTATTTTTTAATTCTGTGCTTATTTTACATTGTTGCCTGACAATTATATATTGTATATCTTATTTCTGTGTAAATTTATTTTCAAAAGAAAATTTTTAATTGTCTTTAAATGAATCAAAAATTTTTCCAGATTTAGTTTTAACTTTTTTTTCCTTCAGAATTTTTTATTTTAAAAAAATATACGGCCTTCTGTTCACTTTAAAAATTTAAAGTGCCCCCTAAATTAATTAATTAAACAGTCACATCAAAAAATATTTTTTATAACTTTATCAAGCATAATCATGCATAAATTTTTATATCAAAAAAATTATTTCTTGTTTTGTTTGACGGTTCGATAAATATTTTTAAAAATATTTTTGTTTTCCGATAAAATAAAAAAATACGGCATGAGACTGGTATGTAGTCCATAGAAAGTTTATGGGTCCTAAGAATTTACAAGAATGTGTATAATTCTGTTATAAACGTTTGCACTCGGTGTCGCGCTAGCGCGGGTTCGTCCCCCTCGGATTCGTCCCATAGAATACAACGAACCCGCGCTTTTTACCCTATGGGACGAAACCGCGTTGGGACGAAATTGAGTGGGACGAATCAGCACTTTTTGTACAGTGGGACGTTCTCGCGCTTTTTGTTCAATGGGACGAAACCGAGTGGGACGAATCCACAGTGCGCCGTTATAAACACGTCTTATTATCTAGTTGACAGGCTCTGTACTGCCTCAATATTTAAGATTTACTTTAAAAATTAGGAAAAACGTTGAATAAGCATAATCTTGATTCTTGACTCAAGAAGTGTGTTAATAAAAAGACAAACTGATAAACTTCAATAATTTTTCATTTTATTAAATTTTATACCAAACATGTCATATCCAGCCGGAACTTACGGTAGGGGACATATCAGTCCCGCCATTTCAGTCCCGCCGTTTCAGTCCCGCCATTTCAGTCCTGCCATTTCAGTCCCGTGCCATTTCAGTCCCAGCCATTTCAGTCCCGCCGTTACAGTCCCCCCTATATGGGGACGTTTCAGTCCCCAATGATTTTTATTGTTGTACCAATGATTGTTATTGTTTATTTTTTTGTTTTAAACATTTTCTAAGTTCTTTAGGTGGTCTACAACAACAATTAGCAATAACCAACAACAATTAGTAACGAAAAAAATAATTTCTAATGGAAAATCAAAAAATTTTTTAAAATTCTTAAATTTCTTCAATTTTTTTAAAATTCCGGACTGCGAGAATTCTACGCTGAATGGAGATGTTTCTACTACTGACACATGGTTTATTTTTTAGCTTTTTGAATTTTTTTTATTCACCCCATTTCAAGAGGGAGCTATAGTATATTTTTAGGGGAGCATATTTTTAAGTTTTTTAATTCAAGGCAATCCAGTCCTGGAATTGTTTTTATGTGTGTCGAGCAGATTGCTGCTGAGGTGATTCTGCTGACGGGGATTTGCTAAGACATCAGGCACAGCCTTCAACAACCTAACCCAAACGGCCCTCTCTAGGGCCACAAATCTAATAAGTGAAACGTGGCAATGACTTCTATTTATTTTTTTTTGATAAATTTTTGTTTATTTGACTCATTTTTTAAAAAATTTTGTTGCTTGGAGAAAAAAAGTCGAGACCAAAACTTCACCCTAAGCCAGAAAAACCCCAAGAAAAGCCTAGAATTAAGACTCGGCAGCTTTTAAGATGTTCTTTGCGTGATAAAATGATTATTTTCTATTTCATTTTCTTATTTTTAAAGAATTTTTATTTATTTTTTCGCATGGGGACTGAAACGTCCCCATATAGGGGGGACTGAAACGGCGGGACTGAAATGGCTGGGACTGAAATGGCACGGGACTGAAATGGCAGGACTGAAATGGCGGGACTGAAACGGCGGGACTGAAATGGCGGGACTGATGTGGGATGTTCCGGGAACTTACGTTCACTGTCTCCGCAACTAATCCCCTTTCACAGGCACTCAACCGACTCTTACACTCAATCGGCTACACTTAACTGGCTTGGCTTCATTGCCCGCTCTCGCCGGGCAACGCTCAACCGACCAAGAGGTTTTGGGCCACTTGGGCGCAGACTCATTTAAAATAGAAAAATTTTCAAGCCTTTGCGCCTAAATAGACATTACCAAGTTTTTTGTCCTCGGTATTTGTTTGGAATTAGCACTTTTGCGTTAAAAAGCTGTTGTTTCTTTTTGATAGATTTTTTTAATTTTTTCATTGTTGTCCGACTTAGTTTCTTTGGCGATGTATATTTGGATGACTCATTTCCTTATTTTTTAGTCACTTTTTCTTTTTCTAATTCAATTTAGAGGTCAGTATGAGAGGGGCCCGAGGGGGATTTTACGGGAGCAGGTCCCGGAATCTCGGGGTTTTAAACGCCAAACTGGATTGCTGTGATTTACAGGGATTTAAGGGAGTAATCCTGCGGAGTCCCCAGCCCTTCCACACGGCATTTTGAACTTCAGTTAAAGGATTTTGGGAACGCTACGATTTTACTTGGGAGGAAACACGTGCTAGATATGGCCACCTTCGAACATTAAAAAATTTTTTTTACCCACCTCTACTTTAATTATTTTTAAACTCAACTTTTTTTTCAAATTTCAGACAAGACTTAAAAATACCAAATGAGTTCAAAATCATCCAATGATACCAATATTTTTGCTAATAGCTTGCCTGCTGTTTCGTGTACCACAGAGTATTTTTTGTTTTTTTTTTTTTAATTTTTAAATTTTTTCTCAAGTATTCGTTCTCAACTAAATTGTGAAGAAGAGGATGTTGCACAACAAATAATACCTTTGGATGCTATTGGAAATTTTCTTGTCCTTCTAAAATCTGGAAAAGTTAAGAAAATTGATGAAAGGATTGATGGTTCTACTTGCACTATTGCAGACTATAAAAGACATGTTAAGGTTTGGTGTTTAGTTTTTTTGGGTTAGGGGTTAGAAAATGTGTTCTGTGGAGATGTAGGGGTCGTTTGAAGTTGGTTATTTGTTCTGAGGGTTCTAAAATATTTGTTTTGGGTTCTACAATTGAGTTGACGGATCTGAATATCTAGTCCGAAAAAAGTGGATGTCCAAAGATTTGTTTCGGATATTGAATTCATAAATTACCCAATATCCACAAACCCTGACCCTCATCATTTGTTAGTGTAGGAAGCTCATCAAAGTTTAGGATAATTTTCTATTTATAAGGAAAGGGTTCGTTGAATTTGAAATTTATAACATTAAGTAAGCGGGGGAGTGTCCAAGGCCTAGTGGTCGTAGTCTCGAACACTAAAAATGTTATGGGACATTAAACAAATATTGAAAATCAGAATGAATTCTGTAGTTAAATTTTGGCCAGGGAATCTAGTCGGAAATTTATTGTCTATAACCTTTTAAAGATTGGCCGATATTTCAAAAGTGGTAGTTGTCCTAACAATAAGCAAAACTCGTTTTTTAAATTTTTATTTTCAAATTTAGCTTGCCTGCAATCAATTTTTTGGGTCAATTATTGCTCTAGATGAACAATTAGTGTGTGCCCGTCGTGAATATAATGGGCAATTCCATATGGCTAATATGCTTACTAGAGTTGTCGATCTAGAAGATGTTTTCCCTGTTGAATTTGCGGTTGGGGAAGAAATGATTTGGCGGTGCTTCCTTTCCTCGCAGGATTTGCAACGGGCGCCGGAGATGAAAAAGTTCCTCATGGCTTTGAATCAGAGAAGTACTGAAAGTAGAAAATCGGTTGGGATTTTTTAAATTATTTTTTTGCTTTAATTTAGAATAGGGAGAAGTTCTATTGGGAATAGTTGACTTTAGGGGTGGCGTTTTAATTTCCTTTTTTTGGGCAGTACTGGTTGTAATTTTAGAGAGTAGTTTGGGGCAAAATCGATTTTCCGGAGTCGGATTCAAATTTGTAACTAGAGTTGCTCCGGATCTGGCCCGGATTCTTTCGATTAATCAAATTCGGAAATAAGTCTGAACTCGTGAAGGGACGCGAATTTGGGACTCGAACTCCAAAAAAATCCGGCCGGATCTGGTCCGGCGCCGCTTATGTAGTAGTGTGGAATTGAGAAAGCACCCTCTAAAAATTTTCTATATTATTTTAAGACGAGAATTAAATTCCATCCTTTCCATTTAATGGCTTTTTTCCAGGAGTTCGGGCTCTGGGTTTAAGGCCTTTTAGCTTTTTAGGCTTTAGGCTTCCGTGGTATCCTGGGCTTCTTGCTTTTAAAACACTTTTAATTTTTTTGTTTTTACAGGACTTTGCAGCAGCTGTCATAGACATGAATATCATGCAAATGTTTGTTGAATTGAATGTTTTGATTGCTGCAGATCGGAAACGTCCACCTTTGAATAATGATTTTGCTTCATTTTCTTATGCTTATTTGTTGCTAGAACGGCTTCGAGTAATTTTTTTATTTTTAAAATTTTTGAAAATTCTTTTTTTTAAAGCTTTTACTTCGCCCACTTAAACCTTATTCGCCCTTTGACGGCCGTCTTTCTGGAAAATTTAGGACAGAAGAAGTTGGGGACTTGATGCATGTTACTTCTTCAATATCTAAAGATGTGATGAATGTGGAATCTGCTAGACGTCTTTCTTTCTACCGATGGCCTCATAAAGACTTTAAGTAAGAAAATTTTTTGGAATTTGATTTTAATTAAAGGTTTTAGAGGCTTTTTTTGGGAAATATAGAAAAGAATTTTTCCATTTTTTCTAAAATTTAGTTTAGGTAGAGGCAGGCCCGTAGCCATTATTTTTTTCTGGGGGTGGGAGGGGGTGTGGCAACTGGGGAAACTCACCCTGACTATGGGCCTGGACAGAGGTAATCGGGATTAGGTAATAGCACTTCTGTTTGTGTCCTATTTTTCTGTTTAAAATTTTTTTCATAACCCGTTTGCCTTTTGGATTATTGGTTATAGGGTTGCCGGTTCAAAACCTAATTGAAGAAGAAAAGATTTTTCGTTTAAGGAGATTTTCATTCTTAAGATCGGTTTTTGATATTCGAAGATTTTTCAAGAACTTTAAGTAAGAGAATTTTTAAATTAAAATTTTGGGACTTTGGAGGGCTTTTTTTATTCTTGGCCAGATTAAAAAACGCCCATGTCTTGATACCTGATCTATCGAATGAGCCCGGTCTCGATTGTTTTTAGGTCGACACCTCGCAACCTTTCCTTGTTAGTATTTTTTGAGTCAAGAACTGACACCCTTAATTCCTATGTCAATCATAAAGACAAATTTCTTCGTCTTAAGAAAATTAAATAAAAATTTTTTAGATATACATCCTCGTCCAGAATGTCTGAAGCTGGTTTTTATCTTCAACCTAGCGGTGATGGTGATGATAAAGTAATGTGCTTTGCCTGCTCTATTTGCCTTATTAGCTGGGAACAGGATGATGACCCTTAGTATTTTTTTAGAAATTTTTTTTTCAAATTTTTTTTAAATCAAAAAACAGTCAGGAACACGAGAGACACTCTCCCTCTTGCAAATTTTTGACTGCTCCACTCTCTTCCACAAACATTCCTATTGCTGCTACAATGTCAAGTTTGGCGCCGTTAAAATGGAATGACGAAATTGAATCTCAACAAAAATCTACTATAGAAAATTTATGTGAAAATTTAATTATTGGTACGATGACAACAAAGTCTTTATGGTTTGCATTTGCTGATCCTTCGAGTAATAAGCCGCAAATCAATCTTATACATTTGGACAAAGTTGCACAGGTTTCTTTTTTGGGATAATATTTGGATTCATGTTAGAATTCGAACCATGGGACGGACCGGGTTTTGTATCCTATACCACGGAGATTTTGTTATTTTGATCCGTTTTTAGGGGGTTTACCCGTAAGACTCCATAGATAGTGTAAAAGAAAAACCCTAGATATAGAGCCCGGCAGCGTAAAGACTTTTCTTTATTTGTCTTTTGCATCCTATCAATCAGAAAAGGATTTTGAATTCAGTTTCGATTAGCTAGCTTGTTGTTAGACCTCTTCGCTCAAATCCTAGCTAAAAGTTGAATTTACTATTCCTTTTCTGGTCACAGGCAACTAAAAGGAATTTTGGGAAAAGGAGAATCCGCTGGGCATAAATTGAATTATAACCATTTTTATTTTCTTTTTTAATCTTTTATTAATTCTAGGCTGTTAATACTTTAATTGTTGACACTTTCGACCCTTTTCTCTCCAATGCCATTGGATTTAAACCTCCAAATATACCTGCAGCTCCACAGTCTCTTCCTCCAATTGAAACTCTTACAAATGTAATTGTTGCTGCCGCTCAACAAAGACGAGTAACTTGGAGCGATGAGCCAACAGTAATGACTATAGAACAGCAACAACAACCTTTGGAACGTATTCTTTTGCTTGACCAAAATATTGCGGAAGAGGCTTTTGAGGATGAAAGAGAAGAGGAAATGGTCTCTCCTGGATTAATTGAAGATCAGGAAGATGAAGAATTGAAGCAACATCAACCAAGTCCTCATGTATCCATTTCTCCTGAAAATTTTGATAATCGAATTGTTAAGGTTTTTTTGGAAGGGGAGTTTCTTTGACAAAAAAATTTTTTTAAAGATCACAGCAATCTGTTCGGCAGGCGTTGGAAATGATTCTAGTGATAATCGAGAAGATTCTAGACAACATCTATTGGGTGATTCGACTGATGCAATGGATTGTAACGTTGAAATGACGTCTAATTCAAGCAAAATCACTGCTGTTCTTTTTGTTGGAATTTCTGTTGATGAGGTTTTTTGTTACTTATTATTGTGTGCGGACATATCGGGATAGATGTGAGAGAAAAATAGCCTCTTGCGTGCCTTGGGTCAAAAACGTCTTTTCTTAACATGGAACCATCGTTTACTGTGACTAACTTTGAACGGCCATAACTTGGTTCAAACTAATTTTGCTAGGAAACCCGCAAACAACAATAGTAAATAGAGTGTCCTCTATCGAATGGTACCAAAAAAATATCAAATTTGTAATCACAGTAGTGATGCTCGGCAGAAGAAAAACCCGGGAAACGGGAGTCGGGTCGGGAAATGACCTCGGGATTGGGATACCCGAGCATCACTAAGTCAGAGTAAACGATGGTTCCTAGTCAGTAGGGCAATGTAATAGCCAAGAATCTTTGGCCTTAGATCTCAAAACCTGTAGTGTAATTGTGAAGTGTTTGTCCTGTTATGTCTGCATTCCCTAATTATTATCAACAACAAATATTTTTTTTCTAAAGACAAAAATCCAATCGAATAATCGAACTTGTATGACAGAAGAAATTAATGCCATGAATGTTATAAATTCCTTAACTGTTGGTGGTGGAGATCAATTTATTGCTAGTAACACAAAAACTGCGGCTCGTTGCCCCTTCTTGCTAGTTTACCATTTGGCTGAAACTTTAATTCCTGATTGTGAGCAACAACAAAAACAGTCAATAGATATGGAAGAATCTAAAAATAATAATAAAGATGATGAGCCTATGGAACAAAGTATTATTGAGGATTTAAATGAAGAAAGGAATCAAGACTATTTTTCACAGGAAACTGCAGTTTTATGTAAGTTTTTTTGGGTAGATTTATTGAAGGGGTTCTTTGATAACAATTGTTTTTCACTGGGCTTTTTTATTTTTGGAAAGTGTCCGATCGAGATGTGACATTCAATGATATTTATCTTTCTTAATCAGGGTTGAGGTTTTTGAGTCGGGCCGACGTTCGAGTTATTTTTATCGGGCGTCGGCCTGACCGAGTCTTTTTCAGGTCAAAATGTAATGTCCGACTCGATCTTCTTGACCGGATCGGAGCTACAACCCTATTCTTAAACTTAATACAGCGTTTGGAGAGGGTCTAACCCAAACTTTGACATTTAGATTTCAGTAAAGACCCTCTTTTAAACTTCTCGATTTTGCCATATGTATTCGATTATTCCAACTAATCTTTAGGTCAAGGGATTTTGTTGATTTTGAGATTAGTTGTCAAAAGACTTTTTACATAGTTATTTATTTCAATTTCAGTGGCAGAAACTAAAAAACTTCAAGAAAAAACGGCAGCTTTTAGTGCTGAACTTGCCGAATTTCTCAATTCCGAATACCCATATAAAAAACCAGCTTTAGCTAAATACATAATTGATTCCCAGCTTAAACCCAATGAAAATGTTAGCGATACAGAAAAAATTGACAATACAAATCACGTCGATTCAAGCTATTTTGATGCTCCATTACAACAATCTTTGAGTTCTGAAAATAAGGTTTCTAAAAAATAATGAAATTTTTGAAAAATTTTTCTTTGTAGGTTAGCATTCTTTACGAACAACATGATGTTAGTACAATTATTATGCAATGTTTTAGACTTCCTGATGAGTTGGACTCTAGCAACTTTCGGGTAAGAGTAACTTTTTTAGAAGATTTTGTTAAGAATATTTTTATTATATCCTTTAAGCGGGGACTGAACAATCCCCAAGAAATTATTTATATCCTTTTGAGCGGGAACTAGACTATCCTTAAGAGTTCACTCCATCGTTCTTTGTTTTATTGATAGGATCTTACCAAATCTGAAGAAAATTTTGGAAACTCGATCCGAAGCTCCACCCGACTTCTTTTCTCAACCCCCGTTTCATACCTTATTTGTCTCTGTTCTGGATTCCAAGGTTTTAAGCAAAATTATATAGTTAATGCGACGGAGTGAGCTCCTGTCAGATCTAGCTGTGTTTTTTTTAATCTTTAACTAAAAAATTTTATTCGTTTTTAGATTGACCACATTGTTGCTACTGAAAATCCAGATGGCTATGTTGTTTTGGGTGTAAATTGTGTTAGTGATGGGTGTGCTCTTACAGACAATTCCTCCTCAATAGTAATTTATTCACGAATGGAAGTTGTTCACATGTTACAAGTATTTTTTATAATTTTTTTTATTTAAATTCTAAATTTTTCAAAGGAAATTTGTTTGCGTAAATATTTTTTTCAAAACCTAAAAAAGATTGCACAAATTTTACTTCTTTCAATTGACTATTTTGGAATTTATCGACAACAGAAATTAAACGAAGATAATAAAGGACATAATCGAACATCAAAACATAAAGAAAATAAACAAGTTCTTGGATCGGCTGTTGTTGTAAGGTTTTTTTGATAGTCAAAACCCTCGCTTTTAAATACCCTTGGCGTAGGAAAATTTATTATTAAACAGGGGGGCTGGAGACTTCCTTTCCTCCCTCCTCCCAGTAATAGGGGAAAGTGTTGGGATAAGTATGATTGGCAAGGTGAATTTTTTCCGACCACATTACTTAAAATATAGGGACTAAAAATGTGCGTTTGTATCGCCAAAATAAACGTTTGACGCATACCCCATTATGGCCCCCAACCCTGAAATCTGACCTCTTGGTTATACTCTTGTCAATTAGGCAAAGTCTCAGGACTAAAAATGTGCGTTCATAGCGCTTAAGTAAATTGACGAACACCCCAACCCGGAAATCCGACCTTCGTTTATACTCTTGTCACTTAGGCAAAGTCCCAACCTAATGGCTAATCTAGTTTTTTAAAAGAACGTATCTTAAGTTGAGAATTTTTTTTAATTTTTTAGCGTTTCTCCTGTGGCGAAGTCATCTTGCTCGATTTAAACAGCGGTTTTTCTATGCCAATTTTTGATCCAAAAGATTCTGAAGATGGACAGATTGCTTCTGACATAGCTTTATGTTCTAGTGAGGGACGATCAGAGTTGGACCAAATTGTGGTTTTGACTAGCAAAGGACGAATTTTATGTTTTGATGTAAAGCTTCCGTTCCCTCCTGTTATTGGTGATGAGAGAAACGAAAAAATTTTTTTTGGTATTTCTTTTATAATTTTTTTGCTAACAATTATTTGGAGAAAAATTATGAGGTCAAGGGACTAACAACAAAAAAAATTTTTTTCAGGAAAACTGAAAAGGGTTTGGGCCTTTATTTTCATATGGTCAGCGAGTCAGAATTTCATTAATCTTTTTTATCCTTCTTTGCAAATATCTTTTGGTTTCACCCATTTTAAGGTGGAGATTGAAGGGCAGGCAGACATTTGAGGACGGACATTTGAGGACGGACTTTTGAGGACAGACATTTGAGGACGGACATTTGAGGACGGATTTTTGAGGACGGACATTTAAGGACGGACATTTGAGGATAAAAAATTATATACAAATTGGCAAAATCTTAACAAAAAATGCCAAAAATTAGTGAAATATTGAAATAAATTATGATTTATTTGTAACATAAAATGAAAAAGAGCTTAATTTTAGTAACAAAAACTTTATTTTGCTTGAAACCAGAGAAAATCGTCATTTCAGGACAGAAAATTAAGGAAAAGGTATCTTGTGCAATTTCAGATGGACATAAGACATTTTGGGAATGCTTATTGGATTTTGAGTTTTTTTCAGTGGAAGGTTTTGTGGGCTTATGTTCAGAGGGTGTTTTGAGGCATATTATGTTTATAGCTCGACGAATTGAGTATTTTACTCTGTTGGACATTTTGAGATTAGGCAAAAGATGGGATGTTTTAAGGGTTTGCTCATTTTCGGGTTTATTCATTGGAACATTTTTTACTTTAAATAAGCTAGGATTTTCCCCCTTTCAGCACCGCAGGCGAAAATTTTGGAAATTTCTGAGGACAATCGCCAAATTTTTTCCACTTTTTTCTGAAAATTTATGAAAATTCACAAAATTTTGGCAAAAATTTGCAACAATATTGAAATAATTTGCAAGAAGTGCCAAATATTGAAATAACGGGAAAATTGGCTAATTTTGTAGTTATTTTTCATTTTTTCCATATATCCGTCCTCAAATGTCCGTCCTCATATATCCGTCCTCATATGTCTGTCCTCAATGTCTGTCCTCATATGTCTGTCCTCATGTGTCCGTCCTCAAATGTCTCACCACCGATTGAAGCCCTTTGGGTAGTATACATAAGGGATCCAGCCGACAAAAAAATTAAATAACTGATTTTTGGGAATCGGATTCCCGGCTCAAAAAACGTCGAGGGGTTTAGAATCGGGATGGCCTCTTCTCTATAATTATTTTGTGTGTTTTTAGACAAATCCCATTTTTTTAAAAAATTGTTTCTCGTTAATTTTACTTACCTTTCTATCATAATAAGTCAAATAATCTTAGACTTTTAAATAATTCTATGAAAAAAATATAATTTTTAAGAGATTTCAAATGCGCTCAAAGCAGCTTCATCTAAATCTCCTATTGGCGAGTTTCAACTTCAAAATGAACTCACGGAAGCTTCTTCCTCTTCTTTGGATGGCATGCTTGCTGCTGATGATAAAACTTTTTCATCTTTTGATTCACTTGAAAATTTATGGTCGTTAACAAGACTGCATGGGGCAGCTTCTTTGCCTTCTGCTTTTCAATGTTCTACTGCTTCTACATTTTTGGAAACGTTTGTTTTTTAACTTTAAAACAGTGGACCTTACCATAATACAAGAGTGTCGTGGTTAAGTCGAACCCTGACTTTTTTCGACCCGAAAATCAGACTGAAAGCTTGGGTTGGATTGCTGTTCTTCAATCTGGGACCCCTTCTTCCGAATCCGCTAGGACATTGTTGGCAGCTGAGGTTTATTAGTAGCCGATGTCCATTTCCTTGCGCCTACCCTTTTCTCCGCTAACTATTAAGTGACACTACCTGTGAAATTTAACGAAGCCTACCCGAAACCCCAACTTTTTTCTCAACCCGTGACATTCCTCCTATAATACCCAATATTCTTGAAACCCTTTAAGGTAGTTTTTTGGGTAGATTCTAGATGGCAAGAGTTTTCTAAGCGATACTCCTCAATTTAAGCTACAACTCATAAGGCACAACCTTCCACTCACATGGGAGTATCTTATATCGAGGTCCAACTGATTCTTTTTTTAGTTCTAGTTGGAACACCCTACTAGCAAATGAAATTCAAGTCCATGCTCCTTCAAACTGGATAGATACAACAATTGCTCGCCAACGCCGTTCCAGACGTCCAACAACAGCAACCTCAACTTTTACTTGTTCATCAACATCTTTAATGTCTGACGATAAAAGAGGAGGGGGAGAGCAACAAGCATCAACAAAATTACAAAATACAAGAACTGTTTGGACATTTTCTCGTATAGAAGAAACTACATTTCCTATAGCTGCTTCGAATATTTCGGATCAAAATTTGGTTTTTGAATTTTCTATGCCGGTAAAAAATTTTGTTTTTGAAATATTCTTGTAAATGATGGGGTAATTTTCTTTCTTCCTATCATTTGTATTTTTATTTAGAGTTGTTTTTGACCAAGTTGGTTCTTGATTATTGGCAAAATCTGTTTAATCTGATGTAAGGAAGGAATCTTTTTTTCCTCTAGTAAAATGAATGCAAATCAATATCCATTTCCATTATATTCCATTCTAATAGAAGCCCTAACTGTTTATTTTTCTATGGGAGCCGACTGAAAATCCGAGCTTCGGTTCGGTTCTGAATTGAAAACATTATTCCAGTATCTTGAGTAGTTATTTAAGATATATAGTTTAAACAGTACAAAGGACGACCCTTCCATAAAAATTTAATTTTTAATTTCTTAACTTGCCTAATCTCACTTTTTTCCCATTTTTAGCCAATAATGCCTGTTAGCCATATCGAAATTTCTTTGGGATCTACTACCAATTATTCTTCTCCATCTTCTCAACCACAAATTGGAGGATTTTTAAGTATTTGGCTTTTAGACAGTGATGCAATCAAAAGATTATTTGCTAAGATTAGCAGCAGTTCAGGCAGTTTTTCTGCTTCGCATAACAAACAAATGCTTCTTTCTTTGTTGGGAGAAAATCCTGAGAATTTTGTGGAGGAAAATGTAGGGATTTTTACAGACTCATAATAGTTACACCAGTAGTAGGGATGGAAAAATAGTGCCTTATAATGAGGAGTAACTTAGATAGAGGGTATAGATTAGGCAGCTCTCCCACCCATTGGATAACCAATTTTTAAAAACGTGTTTAATATAGAGGTGTTTCTTGTATTGGGGTATTTTATACTGACGGACTTCATTATGGGATACACCCAATGCTAGATATACCTCGATTTAAGATGAGATTTTTTAAAATTTAGTTGGCCATTGGGTTGAAGAGCTGCTAAGCCATACACTCTATTTAAGTGTATCCAAGGGTTATCTATCCAAGGGTTTATCTCATGTTGATTCTGTTTGTATAATATTTTTTTACTTTAACAGGCAAAATGTATTTATGGCCCTATATCAATCGAGGAATTGTCTTGTAATTTAAATAGACATTCAAATGTTGTTCGTCTTCGTATTAGTACTAGTGCACTTTTATTGGGCGCTGCAGACTTGTTTAATGGTGACAAAACACAAAAGGGTTGGAGCAATCAGGTAACGAGAGAAAAAAATTTTTTAAATTTTTCTGAAATTTCTTTAGCCTCTCCACTTCTTCATTCATTACAAACCCCCAGAAAGTGTTGTCAACGAAGGTTTAAACATTTACAAAACGTCAACAGGCAAAAGTCTTTTCCTTCGTCGACAACAACAAACAAAGCTTTTGGAACGTTTTGGAATATTCAGAGGTGGAGGAGGAGGTGGGGGAACTTGTAGCGGTGGTAATGATTCAACAACAATAATTACCCCAGCATCAGTTGGTTCCCCTTTAAAACGATCTCATCCTGGAGGAGGGACAGGAGGAGGAGGAAGCGATTCTTCTTCCAATCAAAATAGCGGAGGAGGCAACAATACAAAATCTTCTCCACCTTTTTATTATCCAGCTTCTTCAGTTAAATCAACAACAAATTTGGGGTCTACTCAAGTTCCTACTTTGTTTTCGCTTCGAATTCATTTTTGTAGTATTCATGGGTTAAAATCGGAAAATTAATTGAATTTTTTAAAAGAAAAATGCTCATTTCTGGAGCAAATTTAAATTAGCTTTTTTTTTTATTTAAAATTGTTTTTTTATATTTATTTATATATTTACTTCTTTCTGGAACTGGAATCTGAACTTAATTTTTTAGGAACGAAGAGAGAAGTAAATATTTATTTAGGTTTTTTGTCTTTGTTGCTGTTATCGACCTCTTTATTTTGTAAAATCTGAAAGAAAACTTTTATTTTGGAAGGAGGAAGGGAAAGTCCAAGGGTTTTTAGGTTAGGAGGGCCGGGGGTTTTTAGGTTGGGAGGTCCGGGGGGTTTTTTAGACCTTGGACCTCCTTTTTAGATCAGGAGGGTCCAACTGCTCTAGAAACGTTTACTAGATACCATGGCCTACAATTTAGTATGTATTTTAAAGAGGAGAAGGTGAAAGGGTAAGGCTTCGGTATCCCATTCGGTAGATTGGTAAGCAAGGCGCCTAGCAATAACTGCCATGAGGTTGCAGGTTCGATGCCTGTTTGGATGTTTTCCTGCTCCAAAACAAAATTTTCTTTAATTTTTTCCTTCCCATAAAAGTTTTCTTTTCGGATTTACTATCTACATACACACATATTTTTAAATCCCCCGTTTACCGGTCGATTTTGCTCATATGCTTTTGTATAATTATATTTATCTTTTTGCCTTTCATAAATGCAAAAAAAAATTTTCGAAAAAAAATATTTTTTTGATTTTTTTATTTTTATTGGTTTTAGACCCAATTTCTATTTTAATTAATCTTTTAAAATGATTTTTTTCGTTTGAATGGGTGTTATGACTAGGGTTGACAGATACTGACCCAATATACGGATCCGAAAAATATCCCAGATGTCCGGATAATTTCGATGCAGATATTCCGGATATCAGAGAAATTCACAGGATCTGCCAACCTTAACTATGGCACTCTCGAACGGCATCCTTGGACGACAATTCTAGATACGACAAATTTAAAAAATATAGCATTATTGAAGTAACAGTCTGTCTGCTGGAATGCGACACATTTCCGAACGATTTCCGAAAAAGTTTTTTTATTTGTTGCACATATCAGGAATTGCCGTTCGCGTTTGTCAAAATCGTAGCACCAAAGTTTTAATAAATTTAAACAGATTTTGAGAGAATATTTAACAATTTAATGAACACTAACAACAGCACTAACAATAAAAGAAACACTTTGAACAACAACAAAAGACGTGTCAAAGTTTCACTTCAATTCCCAGAAAAATTATTTTATGAGAAGGTATTGAATGAATGGAGGGAGAATATTTCTGATCGAAATCATGCTTATGTTGTTAGGAAAGCTTTGAATAATTTAAAATTATTTCCTTTGGATGTTCATGGACATGGAGAGTTGAGGAAAATTAGAGGTTTTTTAATTTAATTTTTGAGTTAATTTAGTAATACGATTTGGGTGAGAAAGGGTTGAAATAAGATATATTTTAGTTTGTGGAGGGCAGGGGTTGGCCGGGTTGAGAAAAAAGTCTTTTCGTGTTTCAGGTCAGGTTTTAAAAAGATTTTTCAGATTTAGGTTTGGGTAGAGAAGCCCCGAGTTTCGGGTAACCTTACCCATTGCCTTTCGTTATATTTGGTTTGATGGAGGTTGGATTGGGATCCGACGGTGGGACCCTACTGGTTCGAGTCCGCTTGCCTTTTAATTTGATATCTTTTAACTTGTCAGTTATAATTAAGCCCTTGGGGCTAAAAATATACCTTATAACTAATTCTTCGTTAAATAGAGTGGTTTAGACGACTTCCTCGCCCGATGCCTTACCATATTCTTAAAAAACGTCTGTTAAATAGAGGTGGATCTAATACTGAGGGTGTCTTACAGGGATGTCTCGGGTTACCCGAAACCCGATACCCGGACTTTTTTTCGACCCGAAACCCGAAACCCGACCCGAGAAATTTTCGAAAACCCGACCCGAAACCCGACATTTTCCTTGGAATTTTATTACAAAAAGGGAAGATTTTTGCCTCTTTGGCCTTCCAAAATTCTCAAAATTTTCGCCTGCGGCGCTGGAAAATGATGAAATCTAGTGGGTTGGCCTTCCAAAATTCTCAAAATTTTCGCCTGCGGCGCTAAGAAATGCTGCCGAAGTTGGGCACGATTTTTAAGAATCATGATGGTTTGTGCAGGTATCTATGGGAGGTACCTTCGGTGGAATGAGGTATCTTCGGGGGAAGATAAAAAAAATCGCAAATTAAAAAAAGTGGGCGTGATATCGCGTGGGACGTTTTCCGTTGGGATTTTTACCATAAAAAGAAGAATTCTGGCCTCATGGCCTTCCGAAATTTGCAAAATTTTCGCCTGCGGCGCCAAAAAATGAAGAAAACTGTATCGAAATACAGAGTAATTTTGCCGCGATGTCGAAGGAGCAAGAGTGGATGAAGGGTGATATCGGGGGCTTTATTGGATTAAGGTTGATTAGCGGAGATATCGGAGGGTTTAGAGGTGTATCTGGGATTTCAAGGTATTTTCAGAGGGTCTCGGAGGTTTAAGGTATAAATCATGGATTAGACATCTTCACCAGATACTTTTAAATGCCTTGATATCCCTTTTAATCCCCAAATCCCCTGATATTACTCTTAATCCATCCAAATCCATTTAATCCCTGTCTCTTATTTTATCACACTTATATATTATCTTATTAATCCCGGAAATTACTAATATCCCCAGCCTCTCCGAAAAATTTGGCTTCATGTTCAAATTTTTAACTGACCCGACCCGAAACCCGACCCGAGACCCGAAATCCGGACTTTTTTTCGACCCGAAACCCGAAACCCGATCCGAAGAAAATTTTGAAAACCCGACCCGAAACCCGACCCGACTTTTTTCTCAACCCGAGACATCCCTGGTGTCTTATAGAGAGAGTTGACTGCTGTCTAGTATTGGGGATGTATTATAGTGAGCGTCTACTAAAAAATTTTTTCAAGGAATTGGCGAGGATATAGCTACACGTTTGGATACTGCTTGGCAAAGAGCTTGTGAAGTTTTATTCCCAGGAATTGCCCCTTCAATAAATCAAATAAAAGAATTGCAGCCTGGGCAAGCATTTAAATTTTTGGAAGAAACAGCTAGTGAAGCTAATGCTTTTAATAAAAAAAGAGGAAATTCATTGCCTTTTATTCACAACAAAAATTCAAAAAATATTAAAGAAAAACCCAAATCATCCCCAATAAAAAGATCACCGGCAAAATTGTTATTGACTAAAAATAATTCGAATGATGATGATGATTTCTGTGAACCTACAACGTCTTCAAGAATGGATAAAATTGAAGGTTTTTTATTTAAAATTAATATTTAACTTCCACCCTTATTTGAGTCTCCAAATTTGCCCTTTACGTATTCGATTACCTTGCTACTAGATAAAGCTGTCGACTCACTCGACGTCCGTCGATTTAACTAGAGTAGCACGAGACCGGTTAATGGCCTCGTTTTTTCCCCTCTGGAAGTCTTTTTTCTCTTTTTTTTCGCTTCTCTCTGTCTCTTTTTGACCCGCCACAGGGTAAAATAAACGAGACCGTTAACCGGTCTCGTGCTACTCTAATTTTAACTAGGGTTGTTTGCTAGATATTATTAACCAAGTACCCCTCGGTTAATCCAAAATTTTAAGAGGGGAATTTTTTTAAAATAATCAATCATTTTTTAAATATTCTAGTTGTTAAAATTTGATAAAAACGGTTAATTTTAGGCAAAAAATCTCAAAATTTTCGGTTTTAAAGGCAGTCGTGAACAACCCTGATTTCAATTAATTTGGTCAAAATTGGGAGATTTAATCAAATTTTTTGGCCAAAAAATTTGGTCGAACTTTAGGGAGAATTTTAGTAAAAATTTCGGTTCTAAAGACGGTCGTTAACAATCCCAATTTCAATTAATTTGGTCAAACCTCTGGCCAAAAAAGTTGGTCATTTTCTCGATTATTTTGGATTTTAAATTTTTTATTCTCTATTTTTTCAGTTTCTCATTCATTATCGAATAATTCCAATCAAATTAATCAAAAAGATTCTGATGCTGAAAGTATCTCAGAGGAGCACCAACAACAACAACTTCATTATTCTCCTTCAGAAAATGTAGAAAGTTCAATAATTTTAATATCAGATAATCGAGAAGAAATTTCAAAAGGAAATAGAGCAAAAGGAAAAAGTGTTGGAGAATTTTTAATTTGTGGAGGAATTAAATGGGAAAGTAGAAAACTTTCTGTTGGGGATTATTTGTGGATATTACAATGGAAAGATTGGCAGACTGGAAGGCTAAATGAAATTGTTTTGGATTATATTGTTGAAAGAAAGACTTGGGATGATTTGAAGGTTTGCTTTTTAAATTTTGGGATGAATTGTCTTTCTTGGGGAAAATATAAAAAAATTTTTTGGTTGCCCTTCGATAGAGGGCCCCCAACTTTTTTTGTTACAAAATCATTTTTTTCGAAATAGGGTTGTCATTTGGGTTTTTCTTCGATTCCAAACGGTTCTGTTTTTGACTCAAACTGAGAACCGAGCATTTTTTAGTTCGGTTCTTTGGTTCAGTTTATTAGAAAGTGTTTAACCTTCTAAAAATAGAAAATCTTCTCTAAATTGAATAGAAAAATAGGTAAAACCAGAAAATAATCTAAAAATCCCCTAAAAATCCGAAAAGTTGATTTACCCATTTAGACTCAAGTCAATATAATTTTGAAAGAAAAAAATTTTTTAAATAAAATTTTGGGAGTTTTCTATTGAATTGTATCAAAAAACACAATAAATCTGTATTGTCAATATAATTGTAAGCAGTATATATTTGACGATGAGTTTCTTCGGTACGGGACCTTTTCTCTCCAAACATACTGCCCTAACCAATTGTAACCTAAAATTCCTTTCCTTTTCCCTTGCCAATGTTCCCTTGTTATTAAAAAAAATTTTTTTTTATTTTTAAAGAAAAGTATTCGTGAACCTCGTTATTTGGAACAAAAATGTCGTCTTCAAAAATGTGGAATAAACAATATAGTTTTAATTGTGGAAGGATCTACAAATGTTTGTGACCGTTCTCTTGAACAAGCAATTATTTCAACTTGTGTGGATAACGATTTTTTGGTTCACCGAACTTTGAATAAACAAGGAACGGCCAAATTTCTTCAATTTTTAACAAAACGATTAGAAGAAAAATGCTGTAAAGAAGAGGTTTTTTCTTTGAATTTTAAGATTTTTTGTGGGAAGGAACAGTTAAAGCTTAGTCCGTAAATAAAGTTTAGTCCGAGCAGGAATTGGTCTCTGCTTGCAAGAGAGACCGAGTCCTACTCCCTGCTTGCAACCTTCTAGGAGTTTTCTTTTTGGATATTCCACTTCACATCGTTCTGTTTAAGATTAATTTTCCTTCTCTGGAGCCATTTAAGATGTGTTTTGTGATTTTTTGTTGGTTTTTTTTGTTTTTTTTGGGTTTCGATCGTAATTTCGGGTCAGTAAAAGTCAGAAAAAATTTGACTGTGTCATATAAAAAGAAATTTCCCCCTATTTTACCCCTACAAAATTTTTATTTGTGAAGAATCCCTTTTTTTTTATTTGTGAAGAATCCCCCTTTCTTACATTAGACCATCAGTTAAATTCAATATAAAAATTTCTCTCTTTTAGATAATCGGCCCTTCCTTCGAAACTCTTCAAGAAAAATCCAAAAAACCCAAACCAATCTCAATTTCCGATTGTTGGCTCCGTCAATTAACAGTTTGCCCAGGAATGAGTTTGGAAAAGGCTAAATTAATTCAACAACGATTCCCCACATTTGGTTCACTTATTCAATTTTATAAAAATGAGGGGAAGGATATAAATGAAGAAATTCCAACATTGCCTGAATCTATAACGAAAGTATTAAATGTTTTTATGAAGAGTGCATTAAAAAATGATGATTTTTAAAGAGATAATCAATTTAATTTATATAACAACGGACTTCTTTTAAGTAGAGAGCGAGCTGGATTTGGATCCAGACATTGATTTTTCCTGGATCCAGAGTCCAGATCATGGCCTTTTTCAGCGTTCCTGGATTTTTCCTTGACTTAAGTTCAAGAATCTGGTCAAGGTCCTCAATCAAGGTCAAGGTTTTTTTTGAAAATCTCGCTCTCTACTTATAAAGTATATCACTAAATACCCTCCAGGTTACGTTTAAACAAAATGGTTAAGTTACGTTTTTTTCAGCTTCTAAGGGGTATCTAAAAAAGAGGACTTTAGGAATCGGACGGGGCAGCTCAAAAATCTCACCCTCGATGATCAAGATTTTTTTATTCGAAAGATCGATTCGATCCGCTCTCTATTTAAGATTAACAACGAAAAACTTTCAAATGTTTCGGTTTGGATTTTCAGTTAAATATCCGTCAATTTTTGTCCCAAAAATATCCAATCCATAAATTTTATCGCTTGTAAAAACAAATAACATTATTATAAAATGATGTTCCAATATTATTTATATACACAATTTAAAAAAAATATTTATTGAAAAGGGAACGTTATATAAAAATGACTGATTTCGTTATGGACGGTTTGAGAATATATAAAAGTTTATTAAAAAACAAGAAAGGGTAGCTTGCCCTAATATTAGAAATCTTTGGTTAAAAAATTAAAAGAAAAATAAGTGAAAAAATACAAACAAAAATTGAAAAAACAAAAAAGGGGTAAAATTTGAACTTCATCCCCTCCCTTTTTCCTTTCTTAAAATATTATTAAAATAGCCGGACCTGAAATGAGTCAACAACAACAGGGAAATTGCCGACAAAAAAACAATTCCCAGTTTTGGGAATCGGGGTCCCAACCCAAAAGACAAGGAACATCCCTATTTTCGGGTACATCACTATCTCTATTTTCAATGGAATTCACTACGAAAAAATTTTTTTAAAGGATAAAACCCTGCTCACTCAAAGTACTGGGCCATTGTGTCTAAAAAGCAGAACTGATACTTATATCCATAGCTGATCAAAAAATTTTAAGTCAGATCATTTTTAATACGTTGAGGAAAAGAAAAGGACGGGAATGGAAGTTCAATTTTACCATAGAAGGTAAATTATCATTTTTTTGGAAAGAAAAAACACTAAATAGCTTTTTAAAAGTTGAGCCTTTCTTGGAAAAAATTTAAAGAAAAATCACAAAACAGAACAACAACCTTGTTTGCGCCTTCTATTAGGTCCAGAACCCATTGCTAATTGTTGTTTTGAAGCTACACCAAATGTGGCTGTTGGACCGCCATTCATTTCTAGGAAATAAAAATAAATTTTTATGATTTTAAAAACTTTTTTGGGATTTCAACTGAAGATCAGAGCTAATGTTGAAGTAACCAGATTAGGGTTGGGGTTTCGAATCGGCCGACGTTCGAGTCATTTTTTCGGGCCGGACCGGTCGAGTCTTTTTTGGGCCAAAAATCGATGCCCGATTCGCTCTTTCGAACCGAACCAGGATCCAACCCTAATACAGATGTTAGGACCCGAAAAATAGTCCGGATATCTGGAAGTTTAGAATCTGGATTATCAAGGGATTTATCAGGATTAGTCAAATCTCAAAACAGAACAACAACTTGGGGCGATCGAAATTCTAAGGGCTTTTAGGCAGAGAGGTGTCCAAGCTATCCCCTCTATTTAAAACACAACTCATTATAAGGTACCAAGGGGGAGGGGGGGGGGCTGGGGAGAAGAAATCTGAAAATGGTAAAAATCAGGCTTCTTGTGCTCCAAAATTCAAAAAAATTTCCCAGCGGTATTACTACGCCCTTGTAAGGTAAAATCCTTTCCCAAGGGGATATCTCACAGCGAGTAGTTCCCCTTGTAAAATTCAAAAATATTTTTAAAAATTAAACCTTGTTGTCCTCTCACTCCTCCTCCACCACCGCCCTTTCCTCCTCTTTGCCCTCCTTTAAGTTCTGAATGTAATTCTCCATCTTCTCCATCATTATCTCGGAACCCGGCAGAATCTGCTTCTAATTTTTTCAGCCATTCATCTGGCGACATTTGTTGTTTTTGTTTTTGGTGTGAAGCACTTCTGGCCATTAATGCACGTTTTGGGGGAGATTCACGACGTTGTTGTTGGTGTGGATTTCCGCCGTGTAATGCTGAGGAGGAGGCGCTAGTAGCTGCTGTGGGGTTGTGAAGATAAGAAGAACTTCCGGCCGTTAAAGAATCATCCTTAAAAAATATTTAATGTTAAAAATGAGAACAAGACATTTGCGGTCCAAGTCGGGAATAGGCCGGGACCCAAAATCCGGACTTTTATTTTGACACATAATCCGAAACGTGACAAGAAAATTTTTCGAAAACAATTCAAAATCCAGGCCAACTTTTTTCTCACGCTGGCCCATCCCTTCGTCCAAGGCTAAAATAGGAAATCAAAATAAGGTTGACTTTAGGGTCGATTTGCGTCGTTCGAAACGTGTTAAGGACCAATTTTTGGGATCCTATCTAATGCTAATCCTTTTAGAATATGTTGTAGAACTTTTACACACTCGTCTTGGACGCGTCGGGGAAAATAACGGACAGAGTTTGCAGATTACCAAACAAGAAAAATTCCGGGTTTCGGGCACCCTGTCCTAGCCACAGAGACAGCAAGTACAGTGTACTCCATTAAAACACAAAAACAAACCGCCGGATTCGAAGAAAGGTCTTCTTTACTATTATAACTTCTAATTAAATCAGAACCCTCTCTTTGCGCCTCCAAACGAGCTAAAGACATCCCGCTTCGATCTCGTAATGATTGGCGTCTAATTGCACCTCTAGCAGAGAAAGGGTTTTCTAATGTTGAAGGTGGTTGTTGGGGCGATTCGAATTTTTTTCTTCTAAATTTATTCATTAAAATGAGGAAAAATTTTCAAAAAATAAACTTTCTGCTTTGTCGTCGAGAATCTCGAACACCAAAGTAACCACCACCTGGACCTCGCCGCCTCCTAGCTTCTGTTTGAGCTATTGTTCTAATTACTTGTTGGGTTGGTTCGTCTTCAGTTAATTCTTAAAAATTAAAGAAATTGGTAAAATATGGTAAAATTAGACTAGGTTATGGACACGGATATTTGGAGTTCCGAGGATATGAATTGGTTCGAAAATCGGTCGGATTCAGATGAGAACCCTTAAGATTTTCTGTTGATTGTCTAACTATTTAAAAAAGATTATAGACCCAAGAAGTGATTTTCCTCAACGGTGACTTAATAGTCGATGGATTGACCCCATGAGTATACATATTCGGCCCGACTGGAAATATTTTAAAATGATAGAGATCTGAATAATAGAGGATTATCTTTGACCAAGTCTGCTAAAATTATTAAAAAGGCCAGAGTACTTATTCAATAACTCTAAGAATTCCCCCCTCCCCCAATTTCCACTCCAAAAATCTATATTCTAATAAAACTGACAGGTGGTACTTGACGGACAGACAATTCTCCAAAAAAATTTCCTTAATCACCAAAAACGAAAAAATGAAAAAAAACCTAAAGGGCTTTCCCCCGCTCCAGTTTTTGCATTTATATCAGCTCCATATTCACACAAAAGTTCAATTAAGTCTGGCTGATTCCAAGAAGCAGCTGCATGAATGGGTTGCCACAAATCGATATCTCTCAAAGCTGGAGAAACATTACAACGAAGAAGGAAAGCTGCAACATCATAATAACCATTAGCTGCTGCTATGTGTAACTACAGAAAATTTTTTAAATTATTTTTCAAATTTTCTGTCATTTTCATACAAATTTTAGGGGTTTCTCAGTTCATGCGCCCGATAATATGCACATTAGATTTCTCTGGTTTTACGGACCTATGGCAAGTTGATTTGGGACTATCCGTTAGCTTATATAAACCTTGGACAGCTAGGAGATTTTTGTAAGTTCTGGAATTTATAAATAAGCTAAAAGACTCTTAATTATAGCCCCGAACCCCAAAAATCTTAAAAACCTCCAAATTTGAAACCAAAGTAAATCATGCTCTGGACTAGCTATGAGTCCAATAAAACTTTATGAGTTCAATGGCCTCACAGTTTCCAATGGATTCATAAAGCTAGACGAAAAATTAGACTAGAGCGGAAAATCACTGTACAACTTGATAGGACAAAGGACAAGTGCCTCTCTCCCAATACCTTATTCCCCCTCCAAAAAAGTTAACTTACAAAGGTAGATTTATCAATAGAATTTCTTTGGTCCAAAGGTAATCCTCTTTGATGTAAAATTTTCATATCATTCAACATTTCCCTTTCTGGCTGTTGCCTCCTTTCATCAATCATTTCCTGTGTAATTCCTCTAGCAGCCATTTCAGACTCAATAAGGTCAAGTGTTTGCTCATCATCACAAATATCATAGGGCATATTTCCATCTGCATTTACTGCTAGTAAATCTGCGTTGCTGAAAAAATATTTTTTTATAGAATGAAACGGAGGTTGTTTAATCGAACACAATTAATAAAAAAAATAGAAAATCCCCTACGGAGTAAGGTTGTCGGATCCGGATCCGAAAAAGGCCGGATATCCGAAGATTTCCAACTATCCGACAACCTTACTACGGAGGTCGAAACATGACCAGAAGGAATAGAATATTCGAACTTTTCAACCCAAAAAGCAACTAGGTCCCCCTACACTTTTTGACCCTTATGAGACCATAACTTGACTTAAAATTGAGGTCCGAGGTAAACTTTGGGTTATAAGACTCCGATTGACCTCTTTCAACCGACATATGTATTGCTTGTTTGAAGCGGATCATGGGAAGCATGACGGGATTTTTCCAAATTTTTCTCTAGAATTCTCCCAAAAAAAATTAAAAAAAAACTAACTGTGCAATAAGTAAACGAACAATATCAATATAAGCACAACATGCTGCTGCATGTAAAGGTGTCCAAAGTTCCGTATCTTTGGCGTTGACACAAGCCCCGTACCTTAGCAAAAGGCGAACAATTCTTTCATTGTTATCGATTGCACACTAAAAATTAAATTTAAAAAAATGATTAAATTTTTTAAACCTGATGTAAAGGTGTCAATCCATCCTCATTGTGCGAATCAGCGTTGACTCCCTCCATTAAAAGACGTTCAACTAAAAAATAAAAAAATTTAACTGAGACTTAATACTCTTGCATTTTTCTGGCTCAATTAAGATGAATGCCCATACCCAAAAAATTAGAAACCAAACCTTCTTGTGTATCCCCCCTAACTGTAGCCTCAAGTAAAGCAACATCTGGAGTAAATCGAAGCCGAGGCCGACGCTGTGCTGGCATAGGCAACTGAGCTTCTCGGGCAGCATTTTGTCTAAGTTGTTCAGCTCGGCGTTCTCTAGCTAGTGCAATGCGTTCTTGAGGGGTTAACTTTTCAATTTCAGGCAATTCCTCCACCAATGCATGATGGTCCATAATTACGGGAATATTTCTTCTTCTAAAAGACAAAAAATAATAAAAACTGATTTTAAAAATTAATTTTGCCCCAAAAACATTTAAAAAATAGTCAAAAAAATTTTATTTTATAATGGGAAGTCAAAAATAATTAATTGCCCCCAAGCGGATTCGAACCATGGTGGGGGGAAAATACAGGATAAACACCAACCAACTACACCACCGGCAACACTTATTCATCCCATTAAAAATTAAATACATAAATTAACTACTTACTTTCAAATTAGTTTGCTCAGTCCAAGACTATCAAAATAGATTAGATATTTGTAGTTTTATTTATTCAACAAAATAAAGCAGCGACAAATTTTCTTTTTTAATATTTTTGTAGTTAATTTGCGTGAATCCAAATAATTTATTTTTTAAGAATTAATTTATAGTATCTAAAATTAAATAATTTTTTTGTAGTTTAATGCATGAATCGGACTCTTATTTTTGATATTTTATTTACAAAATTGAATAAAAATTTAGGAAATTTGCTTTAGTTCATAAAAAATTGGCCATGGATTTGCTAGGCACTCCGTGGAGCCTAATTTCGAGTCTAATTCAGCTTGTAAGTTAAAAGGGGCATAACTTTGTGGGACAGAATTACACGGAGTGTCCCACGGGCAGTGGGAGCCTATTTGGTAGTTAAAATTAAAAGTTAACAAAATGACCCCTAAAAGATAAACAAATGTCCCACGGGCAGTGGAAAAGCCGGAAGGGGTTCCCCTTTGTCTGCTCGACGAACCTTTTCGAATGGTATATCAATTCGACCTAATAGTGTCCTTCTAGCGAATAAATGGGGGTTACGGTAAAGGTAGTGTGTGGGATAGAATCACAAGGGATATCCCGCGGGAAAACCCCGCAAACTAAAAAAGTGCGGGATTGAGAGAGTCCTACAAGCACCGGAAGAGTTCCTCTGTCTCCTCGAGGGAACCTGCAACTCCCAGTCCCTCGCTGGTCACTAACACAGATATCAATTTAATCACATAAAAAAAAAATTTTTTTTATAAAAAAATTTTTGTAGCTACATTCGCGCGGAATGCAAGAAGGAATCGATATATAAAAATTGTTAAATAAAGGTGTGCTATATAGAAAACTTGTGTAGTGAAGAAAATGGACAGATGAAATGTCAAGCAAGGAAATGAATAAAAAATGTGAGCGAAATGACACTAAAGGAATGCTGCGCGGTATTGGGTCTTTCTCCCCTTCCTTTCTCTCTCTAAAAATTTTTATTTTAATCTTTTCTCTAAAACTATCGACCGACCACACCGGTTTATACATAAAGAGACATGTAACGACAAAATGGTACTATGGCTAAAACAGGACAAAATGGTACAGAAGGAAAAATAAGACAAAATAATACACGACAAAATGGTACATAGGGCAAAATAAGACAAAATAGTACTAACAAAAGTATTACTGCGGCAATTTAAAAATAAAAAAATTTTCTTATCATTTTACTGATTAGCTGCCTTTAAAAATAAAAATAGAAACATATCTTTTTATCAATTTTTTAATTACTCATAGGGTACCCAAGTAAATTTACTAGTTAGGGTAATTTTAATTTATTAAAGGACATATTACCATTTTTACCAAATTTGGCCTATGTACCATTTTGTCGCGTACTATTTTGTTGTGGCGCCAAGGAGCATGAAAAGTGGTCATGGATTCCCTCTTTATTTTTAGAAATTTATTTCTCTAACATGTTCGCTGGCAAATTAAGAGGAACGGGACGGCTGAGTCTCACCAGTCCTCATTTTTAAGCCTTGAGCCAACACAAATCCTTAAATCATTCAAAAACAATAAACCCCTCCTCAAATACAATAACCGGATAAAATAGCGGGAAAATTGCAGTAAGACAAAATGGTACAGTTCTATTCAATCTCAAGTGAAGGAGAGTAGAGATCAGATCGATTATTGTTTAAATTTGTGATTGGGTAAAATTAAAATGGACAAATGTCATTCGAAAGAGCTCGTGGAGCTGACAAATGAGTGTCAAAAATTATGGGGCGCTCACAGCCAGAAGCCGAGATATGGGGCTCGAAATGGTCAACAACCATAGGAGGGCTCAAAATGGTCAAAAACCCATAGTGGGGTCGAAATGGTCAAAAACCATATGGGGGCTCGAAATGGTCAAAAACCATATGGGGGCTCGAAATGGTCAAAAACCATATGGGGGCTCGAAATGGTCAAAAACCATATGGGGGGAGCAGCTGATTTTTGGGGTCAAAAAATCGATAGAATAATTACCACCTCTAGCTAGAGGTTGAAACAATAATTACCCGGGGTAATTTTTCAAGTAAATCGGCTGTATTTAAAATTTTAACAAAAAATCAATAAAATATTTGATTAATTTATTTGAAAAAAATATATAAAATATTTTTGCGGAAAGAAAAGTAGTCTTTTCCCTACTCTCCTTCTCCTTCCTACCACCATTAACTAGCTTTTCATTTTAACTGACTGGTTTGATAAGTGATTTTATTGGGGGGAAGATTCATGTTTAATTTACTTGTAAAAGTATTTTTTGGTAAAGGGACGGACACTTTCAATCAATTAAAAAATAAAAAGCAGTTGGCTGCTGGTTAAATCAGGCGATTAAAAAAAGAAAGAAAGAAAGCAAGTAAACAAAAAATATAAATTTTGGAGAAGGGGGGGGGGTGATTAATTAGTTAACTAACAAGATATCCTTCAAGGGATCCTTTCTCAATTAAAAGTAGACCAACAAATAAATTAAAAAGGTGGCAAAGGCAATCCCTATGAGTAAAAGAGAGAGAGGTAAAGCTTAACCACGGGTAGGCATTGAACCTGTGACTTCCTTGGCGGTTAGTTGCTAGGACTTTCAATCACCACACACAGTAGAGACGTCCGAGACTCTTGGTCGTGATTCCAAGACTTTTCTTGAGTTTTTTCGATCTTGGGGTCAAGTCTTGGTCGAGTTTTGGAAAATTTTCGGTCTCGTACGTCTTTAACATACAGGTGCGTTACTGACTGAGCTCAAGGGCGTTGATTGTCCTAATCTCTCAGTATTTTAAGTGTTAGCCAGTTGAATCTTACTTTTACCTTAAATGACAATACTGGGTTTGGTTCCAAGTTTTATAGGTGATTTTATCGGAAAAATTTTACTCGATCGACCCTGTAACAATGATTCCTCCGAACATTCACACATTACCTAATAGAGCTAATGATATGCTTACCTTTATAAAAATTGCATTAAAAAAGGACGATCATGAGCTATGTACGCATAAAAAAGAAATGGCTCTTACCCTTCTGAAATCCAAAAATCTTGGAAGATGCTTAATACGGTTCCGGTTCCTAATGCCCAATACGTTCAGGATTCGAATTTCTTAACATTGTTATAGAGCTGGAACGTAGTGGACTAAAAATGGATTAAGATAACATTAAAAAAAGACAAGTTGGCCACTGAGTGGAGGAGCTTCCCAAGGGATACCCTCTATTTAATATTTAGACCCTCATCATAAGAGACAATCTTTTCAGCCCCAAATGGTGTACTATCTTTCACTTTTGTATACCTTAATCAATAAAAAAACAAAAAAATTTAGGGCAGACGGGAGGAAGGTAATTGGGTTGGTAAAGGAAGGGGGAAGGGGGGGGGGTTATTACGGATGTGAAAATTGTTTTGAAAAAAGGGGGGAATAAGAAGAAAATTGCGATAAAATAAAAATGTGTTTGTGTGTGACGGTTAAAAATGTGAAGAAAAAAAGAGGATGATTAAAAATAATGAAATGGATAGAAAAAGATTATAAAAATATTTTTTAGTAGATGGGGCGCGCAAAAATGTGAACGGGAAAATTAAAAAAGGGGAAATGGAACTAATTAAATAAATAAATTTTTTAAATAATTTTTGGATGCATTCAAAACCTCGTTTTTTAGATACTCCATTGGGTTTAAAAAAATTGACTCTATAATGAGGTGTATACTAAATAGAGGGGTTTCTTAAATTAGAGTGGAATATACTAGAGGGGTATATTAGTGTACCTTAAATACTGAGTGGAGGAGCTCCCAAAGGATGCCCTCTATTTAATAGACGGGTTTAGCCGAAACAGATCTTAAGAGAAAATGGTCCCTTATAGCGAGCTGTATGTTAAATAGAGGGTTTTCTTAAATTGAGGTGCAGCCTATACTAGAGGGGTGTCTAATAGTGAGGGTACCTTAAATAGAGGTCCAACTGTATCAGTATTTAGCTTAAACAAATCCTAAGAAGAGAAAGGCAACAAAACGAAATTAAATTAATAACGAAAGCGAAACAGTAAAAAAACGAAAATTAGGCTAAAAGCGAAACCCACTGTATAAGACAAGCTCAATTTAAGATACTTTTTAAAAATTTAGTTGGCCACTGAATAGAGAGCTTCCCAAGAGATACCTTCTATTTAATAGACCCTCATTATAAGAGACACACCTTCTATTTAATAGACGCTCATTATAAGAGACACCTCATTATAAGAGACACACCTCTATTTAATAGACGCTCATTATAAGCTACAATCTTTTCAGCCCCAAAGGGTGTACTTTTAAAAGAGATTTGACTCTATTAAATTAAAAAAAAGATTTAATATTTTTAAATATTTACTTTTAATCTCTTTTTTCCTTTTAATCTTCTAATAGCCCCCATTTTAAATATTAAATCTTTCTCTTATTTAAATTAAATATGTACACATGTAAAATAAGGCTTTAAAGAAGCCATTAAAAATATTTAAATACCAAAATTGATTAAAAAAGTGTTGTCAACAATTTTAAGAAAAATTGAAAGTCAAAGAGATATACTTGGATTAAATGGATTTGGGAAGGAATTTAGCTTAAGAAATTTTTTTGAGGGACATTTTTAATAAAAAAAGCGTCCTACGGGTTGATAAGGCTAACTTGGATTTTTTTAAATTAATTTAAATTGGCCGGCAAAATTGAATTTTGACGGTAATATTTAAATAGAGTTGGAATTTTTCAGATTTCCGGATCTTGTATGAGAATTTTTTATAGGGAGGATGTTTTTCAAAAAATAAAGCAGTTTCTCCTTAGTGCAAAAAGTTACTCAGCGGCTGGGAGCATCTTCAGTTTCCTGACCGCCGTGTTTTACATTACACCACATCGTTTCCTGCACATATCTACATAAATGCTTTACAAAAATACAAAGGTTAGGACCATACCAGGGCTGGGCTTATTTCGCACTTTCGCGTTTCGCATCTTTCGCATTCTCGCATTTTTTGGCGCGAAAAGTTTCCCATTTGCTCTTTGTTTTTTCATTACGCCCAGCCCTGGACCATACCCCCCCCCCCCCCCCCCCCCCGATCAGTGCTTGTCTTTTCTTCAAACAACAGTTGGATGATTTTTAAAGAAAAAGTCAAGGGTTTTGCCTAATCGGCCTGCGCCTACTCGGGCTGAACCTTAATATGTAAATGAAACCTTTTTTAAAGAACACAGTGGAAAATAAAATATTTGGAAAAAGAAAAATCCATTTCCGGGACTTACAAGTGTCGCCAAAAAATCTTTAAAAAGGGGCCTTCTTAATTTTTTTGTTTGACTTGTAGCTCTAATTAGCTACAATATATTTAAACTAAAAAATGAGAAAAAATATTTTTAAAAAAGGCTTCTTTCTTTTAAAGGCTTCCAACTTAAAATGGCATTTTTTTCTACTTTTTGTTTTGCTTGTTTTCTTAGTTTTTATCCCCGTCCCTCTCCCCCTTCTTTTCTTTTTGTCAAGACAATACTACCAAGTTTCTTTTCTCTATCAAAAAATTTAAATCTTTAAAGGGGCCCATCTCTAGTTAATAAATGGGCCCATCTCTAAAATAGGCCCATCTCCTTAATTCGAACCTTAATTTAGCCAATCGAACCCAAAAATTCGACATATTGGTTAGAGAAAAAAAAGGCCCGGGGTTGAGAGAATAAAAAAAAGGCACGGGGTTGAGAGAATCGTATGAGAATCCAGATCGATATCTCGAAAATTTATAACCAAGATTTCTGATCGAGATCACGATCGATACCGTCTCTCGTAGAATACTCGATTAAAGAATTTCAAATACTTCAAACCAATAATGTTAGGGTCAATCTACGGGTACTGCTCTACTACTCGACTAATGCTACGGGTCGAGTTTAGTCTTGAAAAAGGCCCGGGGTCCGAGTAACCATCTCTGCTTCTAATCTGAATTACAATCGAATTTTTGTAAAACCGAAAATTTGATTTCGAATTTGAACTTTGATTCTAGTCATTTATCCAATTTCTAGTTTCCATCTACTATTTTTAGGGATACCCTTCTCTCAGGCACACGCCCAAGTAGGCGCGTGGCCATAACGGCGCAAAGCCATAACTAGCTGGAAAATTTCTGACCCTTATTAATTTTGGTACCAATTTCTTTAGCTTGATGAGAGGAATCGTTTAATACTAAATTTGGTAAGATTCAGAAAGCTTGAAGAAAGTTAAGGCTATGCGCCGTTATGGCGCGCGCCTGGATGTACCCCCTTCTCTCTCTCTTTCTCTCAATTAATTTTTAGTTTTTCTTTTAATTTTAGTCTCCCTCACTTTATTTTTTGGTTTTTCTTTAGTCAAATTTATTAGTAAAATACACATTTTTGGGCATTTTTAAAAGAAAAGAAAAAAATTTTTTTTTCTTAAAAAAATATTTTTTCTCTCCTCTTCTAACTAATAAATGCGTGTTTCTTGAAAAAAATTTTTTTTTGGCAGAAAAAGGAGAAGCTACAAAGGAGAAGCCTTTTAGAAATTGTTTTTAGTTAAAAGAAAGGAGAGGCAAACCATTAATGCTAAATTGAATGTTTTTTTTTGGTAAAAGAAGAAAAAAATAAAAATTGTAAAGGAAAAAGAGGGAAAAATTTTTTTAAAGAAAAAATGTTTTTTGGTTAAAGACCAAAAAAGTTTTTGGTTTTAATTAAAAAAGTTAATTATAGGCGGACTACATTAAATATAAGATATCAAGAGTGCCCCGAAACAGATTTTAAAAACGAAGATGAAAGGCGAAACATAAGAGGACGAATTACCAGAAAAGGCGAAAATTCAGCGAAAGAAGAAAGGAACGACACAATCCCTGGTAAATACCTCCTACCATATCCTAAAATGGAGAGATCTAGTGTCGAGGGTATGTAAGATCCTTTATACTCTTATAAGATCCCTTATAAGAGTACACAAACTCTCGAGCCGATCCAGCCCAAACAAAGCGCACAGGCTCGCTATTGGACTCTCTTTATAAGGTATACGTATTTTAAGATCCCCATTCTCAAGCAGGGTTAGGGCAAGTCGAGAAAGATGTCAGAGTTAGATGCATTTTTTAGTCATTCATACCAAAATTCGTATTCGTACCTAATACGAGTAGGGGTCCAAAAATAGATTGGTATCTCAGTTCTTATCTGAATACCTATCTAAATATAGCTGTAAAAAATTTTTTCCTAGAGCTTTTATTAAAAAAATTTTTTTCTGGCCTTGAATTAAAACTACTAAAATTGATTTTTCTTGAAAATTTAATAAAAATATTTTTTAAATATTAAAAATAAAATTTTCAAAAATTTATGTCATAAAAAATGTAAATATAAAAAAAGGAAATTAAATTTAAATAAATATGAAAAATAGGATTTTTGATTGTGAGGGGTTTTTTCTTGGATTTAACCTTAAAAACAATACAAACATTTACTCAATAAATTATTTTTTCTTTAAAAGAATGCGCGGAAAATAATTATGTATATGTAACTATTAAAATTGTTTAAATTAAACAAAAAGAATGTGGAAAAAAATAAAAATATATAAAAATGTGAATGATTAATTCAAAAAAAGCTGATAGACGTAAATGTCATTTCTATCGACAAATAAATTTTTTTTATTTGACTAAAAATAAATTTTTTTTTCTCGTTAAGTAACAGGGATGGATAATTCTCAATTAAAAAAACGGAAGACGGGAGGGGAAGACGGAAGGCTAAAAAAGCGGAATTCTGCGGAAGGCGGAACGTGGAGGCGGATCCATCCCTGTTATGTAGTATATCCTTTGGACGAAAAAAGTGTAGATTAAGCTGAGTATATCAATGAGGAACGAGATTTGACTAAAAAGTTAAGGGATGTTATAAAAAAACGGCTCTATCTTAGGACATGCGTCCCATGAACTTTTATGCGTCCCATGAAAGTTTATGCGTCTCAAAAATAGTATAAACTATAGGAGTCCCGCGGGGGAATACATACCTAATTCTCGGAGGGATCTCACAGGTGACGCAGAAGGATAACCGTCTCCTGAATTGTGGGGACGGTTATCCCAAAGCATCCCTCACCATATCCCGTCACACACCGATCACCAACATAATAGACAGTAAATATTAGAGATGTGCGAGACTCTTGGTCTTGGTCTTGGAACCAAGACTTTTCTTGGTTTTTTTTCGGTCTTGGTCTTGGTCTTGGTCTTGGGGTGTTTGTCTTGGTCTTGTCTTGGTTTTATTTTTTGGTCTTGGTTTTTTGGCCTTTTTGGACCTAGTGCTTGGCCATCCAAAATCCTCAAAATTTTCGCCTGCGGCGCAGAAAATGGAAGAAATCTGGCTTCTTGAGCTCCAAAATTCAAAAAATTTTCGCCTGCGGCGCTGAAAATGTGAATTTTTTTGGCCTACGGCCTTCCAAAATTTTCAAAATTTTTGCCTGCGGCGCAGGAAAAGGAAGATTTTTGGCTTCTTTGCTTTCATAATCCTCAAAATTTTCGCCTGCGGCGCTAAATCCCACGGCTATCCCTCTTAATCTTTTGATATCACTAATATCCCGTTAATCCACCCAAACCCTCTGAAATAATAACCTATTTTATTGATTTTCCACAGAATAAATTCCCCGAAATTCTTTGAATTTCGCATTTTTCGAAATTATAGATAATTGTGCTGAAGTTGACTGTGATCGTATCAAAATAACAAAAAATAAACCAAAAATTTGACCTATGGGATTTAAAAATTTGGTCTTGATTTTTGGTCTTGAGTCTTGGAGTTTTGGTCTTGGTCTTGTGTCTTGGTCTTGGAAAAAATTTTGTCTTGGGTCTTGAGTCTTGAGTCTTGGAAAAATTTCGGTCTCGCACATCTCTAGTAAATATCCTAATAGAACCCCTGGGAGTTTATTTTTTAAAGGGTCGAGTTGAGCAGGTAAAGAACCAACTTTGAGGAACCAACCTCATCTAGTGAAAAACCTTTTAAACCCCGTATGATAAATATATGAATCTTATAATCAGGTGTAACTTAAATAGAGAGTATCCTATAATGGGGTGTTTATTAAATAGAAGGTATCTAATAATAGGGTGTTTATTAAATAGAAGGTAATGGGGTGTCTCATAATGGGGTGTCTATTAAATAGAGGGTATCTAATAGAGATGTCCGAGACCGAAATTTTTCCAAGACTCAAGACTCAAGACCCAAGACAAAATTTTTTCCAAGACCAAGACTCAAGACCAAGACCAAAACTCCAAGACTCAAGACCAAAAATCAAGACCAAATTTTTAAATCCCATAGGTCAAATTTTTGGTTTATTTTTTGTTATTTTGATCGATCACAGTCAACTTCAGCACAATTATCTATAATTTCGAAAAATTTATGCGAAATTCAAAGAAGTTCGGGGAATTATTCGTGTGGAAAATCAATGAGATATTTTATTTCAGAGGATTTGGGTGGATTAACGGGATATTAGTGATATCAAAGGATTAAGAGGGATTGCCGTGGGATTTAGTGAATTATGAGGGATGTCGTGGGATTTTACGTCTGGAACGCCAAGGTAAAGCCAAAATTTTGGCGATACCCAACGTTAGCCCCCCCCCCATTCGAAATCGACCCCCTGGCTACGCCCTTGGATTAAGGAGGATATCGAGGTTTAAAGGGGAATTTAAGTGGATTATGAGGGATCAAAAGGAATAGTATGAAGTTGGGGGGTCTGGGTGAGGTAGCTGCTGATATCCATCCTCTATTTTATCCCTATCTTTTTGCGCGCATGCAAAATTTGTACAATTTTGGAAGGCCAAGAAGCCAGAATTCTTCATTTTCCAGCGCCGCAGGCGAAAATTTTGGGAATTATGAAGGCCGAGAAGCCAAAAATCTTCCTTTTCCTGCGCCGCAGGCAAAAATTTTGAGAATTTTGGAAGGCCGTATGCCACAAAAATTCACTTTTTCAGCGCCGCAGGCGAAAATTTTTTGAATTTTGAGACGCAAGAAGCCAGTTTTTTTCCATTTTCTGCGCCGCAGGCGAAAATTTTGAGGATTTTGGATGGCCAAGCACTAAGTCCAAAAAGGTCAAAAAACCAAGACCAAAAAATAAAACCAAGACAAGACCAAGACAAACACCCCAAGACCAAGACCAAGACCGAAAAAAAACCAAGAAAAGTCTTGGTTCCAAGACCAAGACCAAGAGTCTCGGACATCTCTAGTATCTAATAATGGGGTGTTTATTAAAGAGGGTATCTTATAATGGGGTGTTTATTAAATAGAGAGTATTCTCCTCACATATAAGCCAACTAAATTTCAAAAACGTATCTTAAATAGAAGTGTTTCTATTTTAGAGTATTTAAGTTAAGTTAGACTATTAAAGAAATATACCGTTTAGGAGTAAAAATGTTTAAAAATACATATTATTATTTTTAAGCTTATTTTACAGACAATTTGGTGAAGGAATTGTATACATAAATAAATAATTTTTGTGAGCTCTAGCTAGTTTTGGTTGGCGCCGGTTGGTCGTAAGCTGACTGGTTTTTATTTATCAAAACTCAATAATGTATATTGACGGGGGAAGTTATGAGAAATGTTAAATTCCATCGAAAATTGTCGATGATTTTATGAAAGAATTTTTGTATTTTACATATATTTTAGGGGGGACTTTAATCACAAAAATATTAAAAAAATAATATGTATGTACCTGAAAGCTTTCAGGCTTTTTTTAAATTTATGGCTTCCTTTAACATTATTATCTATAAAATAATAAAGACTAAGTATAAGACTTAGTGATCACTATGGCTCGGATTTTTAGTTTATAACCTATTTTAAGCTAAATAGTGATGATGAACTGACTCCAAATCCGTTGTTATTAAATCCGTTGTTATTTTTTCGGAGTTATTGCCACATATTTAAACCTATTTAGCGTTTTTAACCTAAAATCTATTTTGGATGTTTTTATGATATTTTTACTTTTATCTACTATTTTAGATATTTTTCGAAAAATTATCATTTATAGCAAAAATTCGTACCAATTTTTAAAAAAAGCTTAAAATTTTATGAATTTTTAGAAAAATTTTTTTAAAGAATTTAAAAATTTTGGGTCTATTAAACAATATACGTTCAATTAATTTTTTTATTACGTTTAATTAAGTTTTTATAATTTAAAATAAATATAATTTATAAAATAAATTATAAATAAAAAATTTTATTAGATCAACAAATTTTGAAACCTTCAATGGAAAAAAACCTTCAAACACCTTCAATTCTGAGAACAATCCAGTGCTACCAATATATCTGATAATCTTATATAGGCCTTGCTGCCTGCTGTTGATCACCTACTAAATCAGTTAATACGGGATTATGAGCCTCTAAAATATAATCCGACTCTCGGTGTCGGTCTATATATGTTAGTTCTATTATAATTTTTGATAAACCAAATATGAAATAATATTAAGTTTCACACTATTCTGTAATGTTCAAGTTTTATAATAAGACAAAAATCAATATATAGGATACCTAAAATTTATTTATCTAAATCCATATTATAATTTATTCCTAAAAAATAACGGAGTACGCATTTGTTACATACATAATTTGTATATTATATTGTCTGTATATGTTAGTTCTATTATAATTTTTGATAAACCAAATATGAAATAATATTTCTTTTAACAGAATCTACTATTCCTTAATGTTCAATTTTAATAATAAGACAAAAATCAATATATAGGATACCTAAAATTTATTTATCTAAATCCATATTATAATTTATTCCTAAAAAATAACGGAGTACGCATTTGTTACATACATAATTTGTATATTATATTGTCTGTATATGTTAGTTCTATTATAATTTTTGATAAACCAAATATGAAATAATATTTCTTTTAACAGAATCTACTATTCCTTAATGTTCAATTTTAATAATAAGACAAAAATCAATATATAGGATACCTAAAATTTATTTATCTAAATCCATATTATAATTTATTCCTAAAAAATAACGGAGTACGCATTTGTTACATACATAATTTGTATATTATATTGTCTGTATATGTTAGTTCTATTATAATTTTTGATAAACCAAATATGAAATAATATTTAGTTTCATATTTGGTTTATCAAAAATTATAATAGAACTAACATATATAGACAATATAATATACAAGTTATGTATGTGACAAATGCATACTCCGTTATTTTTTAGAAATAAATTATAATATGGATTTAAATAAATAAATTTTAGGTATACTATATATTGATCTTTGTCTTATTATTAAACTTGAACATTAAAGAATAGTAGATTTTGTGAAAATAAATATTATTCCATATTTGGTTTATCAAAAATTATAATAGAACTAACATATATAGACAATATAATATACAAGTTATGTATGTGATAAATGCATACTCCGTTATTTTTTAGAAATAAATTATGATATGGATTTAGATAAATAAATTTTAGGTATCCTATATATTGATTTCTGTCTTATTATTAAAATTGAACATTAAGGAATAGTAGATTCTTTTAAAAGAAATATTATTTCATAGTTGGTTTATCAAAAATTATAATAGAACTAACATATATAGACAATATAATATACAAGTTATGTATGTGATAAATGCATACTCCGTTATTTTTTAGAAATAAATTATGATATGGATTTAGAAAATAAATTTTAGGTATCCTATATATTGATTTCTGTCTTATTATTAAAATTGAACATTAAGGAATAGTAGATTCTGTTAAAAGAAATATTATTTCATAGTTGGTTTATCAAAAATTATAATAGAACTAACATATATAGACAATATAATATACAAGTTATGTATGTGACAAATGCATACTCCGTTATTTTTTAGAAATAAATTATAATATGGATTTAAATAAATAAATTTTAGGTATACTATATATTGATCTTTGTCTTATTATTAAACTTGAACATTAAAGAATTGTAGATTTTGTGAAAATAAATATTATTCCATATTTGGTTTATCAAAAATTATAATAGAACTAACATATATAGACAATATAATATACAAGTTATGTATGTGACAAATGCATACTCCGTTATTTTTTAAAAATAAATTATGATATGGATTTAGATAAATAAATTTTAGGTATCCTATATATTGATTTCTGTCTTATTATTAAAATTGAACATTAAGGAATAGTAGATTCTGTTAAAAGAAATATTATTTCATATTTGGTTTATCAAAAATTATAATAGAACTAACATATATAGACAATATAATATACAAGTTATGTATGTGACAAATGCATACTCCGTTATTTTTTAGAAATAAATTATAATATGGATTTAAATAAATAAATTTTAGGTATCCTATATATTGATCTTTGTCTTATTATTAAGCTTGAACATTAAGGATAGTAGATTTTGTGAAAATAAATATTATTTCATATTTGGTTTATCAAAAATTATAATAGAACTAACATATATAGACAATATATACAAGTTGTGTATATAGTATACATCAATAATACATCATTCCAAATTTTTCTCTGCTCAGGACCACGTTGACTCTTCCATCATTCCAAAACTCACCACTTCCATCAAATTTGTTAGGCCTGCGTAAAACAATCACAGTTAGTTTGTACTGGTCGCTGGCAGAAAATGATGTTGAATTCTAAACCATCGGATCAGTTTGATGTATTAGTACCAGTGGCATGCAAGGGAGGTTGATCGGTCTCTCTAGCAAACTATCCATTTCCATTGCATTTCTTCCAGGAGTTAGGCGTTCATTATTTTCGGGAGTTAGGCGTTTATTATTTTCGGGAGTTAGGCGTTCATTTGTGTGCCTCAAAGTACACTGATAACTGTCTTCTATCACCTGCTATCAGCAATTTTTTTAGTTTGTGAAGTTTGTTATTGTTGATAAATTGGGCGAAACTTGTCTATTCAACCGTCACAAACAATAACCGTTGTTTCTTTAAACAAACCTCCAATTTTCTCATCCAGACCGCACCATTTCCTCCACATTTTTGGACACGGCCACGTTCAAAGGAGCAATGCTCAATGCCCTTGCCTCTTATTTCCATCAGGTTGGCCGAAATGCTTGTCATCATTTTATTAAAAAATTATATTAACATATTTTCAATGATAATTTTTCGAACTGAACCGGTTCAGGATTACCACACTCGAAAATGCGAACATCTCCCCGCGGAGTCGCTTTCCGATCGAAATATCGCTCTCACAAACTACCTTCAATTGATCGCAATCTTTCCGAATTCTCGGAACAATGCGTTGCTACCAATAAATTTTTGATAATCTTCCCAATCCCAGAGTATAAGAGTATACTAATATATATGAGTATACGGTAATTCCAAACCTGGTCCCCATTTTTTCTTCCCTAAGATTCTAAATAATGGTCGAATTTTTTTCTTTCCCACCTTCCTCTATTTGCCCCGTAGCATATTCAACGGTGTAATGAGAGTATTTTACAATCTTATCAAGTACTTACAAGGATTAAAACTGAAAACATGATAGCAAAAATTAAGGGCAGGTCCGGGTACTTAGGTCTGTTTCCTTGAAAAAGTCCAAACTTACCAAACAAAGCATCAAGTCGTTTCGTTTAAACGTAGTTTTTCATGAAAATGCGAATATAAGTGTACGTCTATAAAATTAATCTTCTCTTTATCAATGTCTTTTGTTTGAATATGCCACAGGGCAAATAGAGGAGGGAGATGAAGGAGAAAATCTGACCATTATGCACAATGAAGGAAAGAAGGGGAGACCAGGTTTGGAATTACCCGGTTTGGAATGAGTATACTTCCGGTGTATAAGCTTTGCTGCTTGCTGTTGATCGCCTACTAAATCATTTAATACGGGATTATGATTAATACGGGATATAATCCCATGGTATCTTTTAAATCTCCTTGATCGCCCCAAATTACATGATAATCTCCGTAATCCCCCGCTACTTAGTTAAACTCCTTGATCCCTCCAAATCCTCTTATATCCTTCACATAACCCCTCCAAATCCTCTATCTCTCCAAAACATTACCTATCCAACTTACATGTATCACAAAATCGAGTAGGACTCGCAGACTTATAATAATACACCTATTTTTACTGAAAAATGGCTAATACTTGATTACGTTTAGATAACGAATTTACTAAAAATTTTTAAGAGATTGATCTTAATGAGTATGCAGAAACGTGTCGGGCTAACTCAAGGAACGGACAAGTCAAGGAACGACAAATCAAGGAAAGACAAGTCAAGGAAAAGACAAATCAGGAACGACCAACTCAAGGAACATACCAACTCAAGGAATATTTTAAAAATCGAAATTTCTTGAAAAATCTGAATATTTTTCGAAAATAAGAATTTAAAAACAGATTAGAACACCTTTAAAAACAGAATTAAAAAAATTCTGAAAAATGCTGGTTTTTAAAAATATTCTGATTTTTAAAATTTTCCTTGAGTGGTCTTTCCTTGAGTTGGTCGTTCCTTGACCTGTCTTTTCCTTGACTTGTCGTTCCTTGATTTGTCTGTTCCTTGAGTTGGTATTCCTTGAGTTAGCCCCCACCCATGCAGAAAATGGAAGTGATAATTCTATTGAAATATAATAATTATGTTCTAGTTTAATATTTGTTCTAGTTGTGCTGGAATGCGCCGTTCAAAAAAATTAAAGATGAAAAAGATTTTCCAGCATTGAAATATAAACCGACTGTCTCTATTAGACCGTCACCTAATAAATCGACCTTCTAGAGGACTATTAAGAAAAAACCATTTTACAAAAATGTTAATGATAGACATGTAAATACTTTTTTTTAATTTTTAAAAAAAGTATTCCTTCACGAGATAAAGATATTTTATGATGGAAAGATGGAAAAAGATTTCTAAGAAAGGAATTAAAGATGTGGGAAGCGTGAAAATTTTCTAATTCTGCTAATTCGGGGCAAAATTGCCGAAAGTAAATAAAAAGGCAGAAGTTCTAAAACTCAGAAAAAATTGGTAAATGTCCAGAAGTGAAAATTTTTTAGTGACCAAAAAAGTGAAATCGAGTTACTCAAAGTAAATTAAAAAACAAAGTAAATCTAAAATTGTGTTTAACTATTTTAAACAAACGCGCATATTCATATTGTCACTGTGTTTGATAAGTAACAACTCTTGTTTGTTTTCATCATCGATTTTTTCATTCTGCTTGTGTGCATTTTTTTTAATTATTTTTTCCCTCATTTGTTTCTCCCATTTTTCTTAGACAAAACAAAATTGACTTGAGCCCGAAATTTTTTTTCATGTTTTAAATTTTAAAAATTCAGAAAAAAAATTTTTTAACTCGAACTCATAAGGCCTTCTTCATATTGCTACAATAACTGAGGGACAGAGAATTGGCAGTCAACACAAAGCTTTGGACACTTTGATTTGGATTTTAGAGGAATGGAAGTCTAATGTGCACTCTTCTGAGCTTCAAAAAGTTATGAGGTTTGGTGTTTTTGGGTTTTATGGTATTAGTATTGCTTTCCCCTTTGATCTTGAGTTTTAAAAATGCTTTTGGATTCTATTCCCCGTTCTGAAAAAATTGGTTTTGAGGGCCCAGACTATCGGGACGATATATGTATGTTATTCGAAATAGCTGTCGAGCTAAGTCGAACGACATCAAAATTAGCTCGATTCGATGATTCTGAACAAAGTTATGACCAACTGAATTTTTGCCGAAAAAACTCTTCTGCTACGGAGGGAAGCCAGGGCACGGTCTTTGCTACACGATGGTCTCCGCACCATTCCGCGGTCATAAACTTGTCAGATCAAGTCGAATTTCGTTGATTTTGGTGATAATCGACTTCGCTCGACGAGCTTTTTCGAATGAGCTATTATTTGCATTTTCGGATTTTCATCCCAAAAATTAGCTTGGCCCCTTATGGGTTTTCGATCTTCGGGAGCATATCTAGTTTCATACTCAGCTCACAGTAGTGAGCATATAATTATGATTCAGGCCCTCAAACCCAATTATACCTACGTTTTTAATAATTGAGTATTTTTGGAATATTTTTTGAGGGCCTCCTCAACCCTCGGCCTCTTCCCTTTCTCTTGCCTTGATTTTTCGATATATAAAACAAAAGTCAGTCAACTCATTTTTTTTCATCAAATCCCTATCGAGCCATACATTGAAATGTTTATAAGCACATTTTTCACTGAAATATGAGGTGACACTTTTCTGTATACCCAAATTAGTTGTCAGATCTGAAATGAAAAGTGGCCCAAATTCAAATTTTTTTATTTCTTTTTTTTAGGATTATACAATCACCCATCTTTCTCCTAAATTCCCCCCAGTTGGCTGAATCTGCTGATAAATTGATGCAAAAATGTGTTGAAGTGTTGACACTTATTGGTCGATGTTGGTCTAAACAATGGACAAATAGTTTACACAGCAAATTGTCTCGAAAATATGGACTTTCTGGATTTATTTTTGGTGAGGTTTTAATTGAGATTTTTACTTATTTTAGTTTTTTTTTAATTTTAGATAATGTTTGTTTTTCCTGTCTGGAGTTCTTTAACCGCCTTCTAATATAGCCCAACAGCCCTCGAATTTAAATATACATCAGCAAACAAAAAGCATCAAAAGTTACTACTTTATTCAAACATCAACTTCAAAAATGCTGTGCTCTACGCTGGTATTGCCATGCTTAAAGGCTGGCATTTTCCTTCAAAAGATGCAAACAAAAAGCATCAAAAGTTCCTACTTAATTCAAACATCAACAACAATGCTGTGCCCTACGCTGGCAATGCCATGCTTAAAGGCTGGCATTTTCCTTCAAAAGATACTCTTTTGGTTTGTACATTTCCCTTTATACATTCTTCGGCTCTACTGCAGTTTATGAGTCCAATCACGCTTTATGAGTCCAATAAAAAGTTTATGAGTCCCATCACAGTTTATGAGTGAAAAAAAACTGATTACTAGCTTCTCACCTTTTTATATCGTTCCATTTTCAGCCTTGATCTGCCTACCTACCCCATAACTCACAAAAATCTGATTGGCCTCATAACCTTTTCATTGGACTCATAAACTGCAGTAGAGCCTATTCTTCTCACCTTTTTATCAACCTTTTGTTTACCAAATAAAGAACTGATTACTAGCAAGGAAACATTGCTTAGTGTCAGTTTTTGGACCATTCAATAAAGGAGCTTCGACTTCCTATTGGGAAATGATAACAGTTTCCTTGTACACATTTCAGTGTGCTTGAAGCGTTAAATTACATCCTTTTTTGGCAATATGTCGGTTTTCATTTCACCATTTTTGAGATAATTTTTATTGAAGCGAAAGCATGAAAGAATACAGTAATTTTTGGCGCATTCGATTTTGATCAGTTAAAAAATTTATATTTCGGATTAGGAGACAGTGTTTTAGACTGGTAATTCCCCCATCGTACCTATTGATTTCCCTCTTTTTAGTCCGCCTAAACGCTTAATACGCTAAATTTATCGTTTGTATTTTCTTTTTTCACCTCTAGAATTTCCATAGTTTACCGTTGTATTTCGAATGATTATGAAAGGTAACTTTCCGTAACATTTCTAAAGAGAGGCATTGGTTCAAGAATTCGTGGGTGTAACCTCTTTAGAAATGTTACGGAAAGTTAACTTAAATTACTGATTTCATGCACAACAGCAAAAATGAGGAAATCTTGGGGTGAAAAAAGCAAAATACAACTCGAGTGCTTTAAATTTTAGAGATAAACGAAAATGGCAGACGATCTTTACGAGAATCCTTCTCATTTACAAGTCACTCAAAGTTCTCCAACAACGGCATTAGCACCAACAACTGGTGACACGTCGTACAACTCGAGTGTTTACTTGATGTCTCTGGTTGACAAACAAATGGAACAACTTACTGAAAAGGATAAAATTATTCAAACAAAGGACGAGGAAATTAAAAATAAAAACGCGATCATCGCACAGAAAGACGAAGAGATTGCTCGTCTTAAAAGTCGCAACATTAAGGTTTATTTTAAATAAGCTAAAATTAACAAATTATTTTGCTTTTAAGTTGGAAATGGCTGCAAGCACTTCACGTGCTGTCTGGAATGAAATTTTGCCATCTACATCAAAAGGTTAAATAATTCTTCAAAATCATTCTATTTTTTTATTTAGCAGGGACATCTAAAGATGCTGGAAAAGCTGATGATGGCAAGGGAAAACCGGATGTGACGATTAAGAAAGATGAGCCAAAGAAGAAATCTGATCCTGAGGCAAAGAAGAAGGGGCAAAAATAAGAATATTTTTTGAGGAAAAATTTATGGAGGAAGAATAAAAAGAATTATTTATTTTGAGCAAAATATTATTGCTTTTTTTTGTTTATTTGGTGAGTAAAATTTTTGTTGAAATCAAAGATTTTACTAATAGATCGATTTTTATCGATATTTATTTTTGAAAAAACTTAATTTCTCCATTTACTACAACGAAATAATATATTTTTCGACCCAACCCCTTATGTTAACAACATTTCCAACCTCTACATCAGCAAAACTATCGAAGGCAGCCTGATCATCTTATTAGAACTGCTACGACATCAAAAATTTTATAGGAGCAGGAATGCTTCCTTTTTAGGTTTTTTAATTTTATTTTCTGGTTATTTATCCAAGAAATCAGTTTAAGGGAGTTTTCTAAAACCGCTTACATAATTATAATTGACAGGAGATTTAACAATTTTTTCCACGAGTAAATTGTATTGTCCACAAACCGATTATAGACCGAATGTCTGCTGACCTATTGTATAAAGCTTCCATAAAATCAAGAATTTTTGTTTTTTTTTAATTTGTGCACATGCTGGCAACAATTAAAGTAATTATAATTATTTTTTAGATTCAATCAACTCAATAATCTTTAAACAAAAATTTATTTTCAATAATGTATTGTCTTCAATGGTTAATGCCCATCTTTTTAATACCTAAACAATTAGTTCATCCAGCATTTTTAATTGATCAAGCGCTCTTTTTGTGGTTTTATATTGCTGGTTTTGTTTTGGAAAGAAGGTTTATTTTAATTTAGTTTTTTGTTAGGAAGGGAGGTAATCAACCAAGAGATCGGGAATTAAAAAGACCTTTTTGGTCGGGGCCCCTAACCAGATTCACCGTGAGCCAAGGAAAAAATCAAGGGACACTGAAAAATGCTTTTAACTTGATTCCGGTTTAGCGAAAATCAAGATTTAGGCCGATCTCTTTTCCAACTAAAATAATTTCTTCAAATAAAAGGGCACCCGTTGAACAACTTTTTTTTCAATAAATAATTTATTTTAATATCTTTTTTGTATTTATGGGGTCATTAAGGAGGTCGTGGGTTCGAGTCCTCTTGTCGAAATTATTTTTTAAATTTTTTGAAAGGACAAAAGTAGACCTCTTTGAGCATTGTTATAAGAATATTGGGATAAACAGTTTTTGTTACACTAGAAAATACCCTCCGGGCATCATTTGGTTTTCATTAGTATGGCTGTTGGTAGTCCTCGGTTCAGTTCCGAATCGACAACCCTAATTATGAGCGATATGCCCAACAATAACTGTCAAGAGAGGGCAGGTTCGATTCTTGACCGGTGTCAAAACTTTTAATAAACTGGGTTTTTAAAAAAATTTTAAGGAAGAAACAACATTTCTAATTTTACTAAAAAATCCACACCTTCAACCTCATTCACAACAAGAGCACGTAGATCTAATTGTCAACAAATACAACAGAAAAATACAAAGGATGATGGCGACAGTGCTGTTGATTTGGATGGATTGAACAATAAGGATTTTAGGTTTTTTAAAATAATTTTTTTTGAATTGCTGGGGTTTTGTATCAAAAATTTTAAGAATTGCTAGTTTTTGCTAGATTTTTTCTTTTTCGGCCCTACCCCCCAAATCGAAAAGTTATAGGGCTTCGAAATTTTCGACTTTTGGAGCGGTTGCCCGCAAGAATTAGTTTAGGATATCCCACAATAACCTTCAACTTTTGTTAATATTTTTAAATTTTAGTGATAATGATGAATCAATTGAAGGAACCAGCAATTCTACTTCACCAATTTACACAATCCATCAATTAAATAATAACAACGATTCTTCTTTAATTACTTCTATTCTTCAAGAAATTCAATTGCCTCATGATGGTTCTGATGATTCTTCATTTGCTCCACAAATTGATAATCAATCGTAAATTTTTTGTGTATATTTTTTAATTCTGGAAGGGTTGCCTTTTGAAGTAATCAGCCAACGAGATTTGGCAGAAATGTGATCTGGCTAGGGTTGTCGGTTCTTGGATATCTTCGGATGTCCAGAAACGAACCGACAACTTTAGATCTGATTATTTATGTAACAAAGCGGAAGAATTCGCTGGTTCAAGTCCGCTGGTTGATAACTAATTTTGCTTTTTAAATACTATTTTGTGAAACAAACAAAGCAAATTTCGGGGACTTTTAGATTTTTTTACATTTTTGAGTAAAGAAAGATTGAAAAAATTTTATGAAAGATTAGAAAGTGTTTGTACAAAAATCTCAAGAAACTTGTTACTATTTCCCAAAATAATTTAAAATTAAAATGCTATATATTCTTTTACCAATTTTTTTCATTTAAGTATTGCTTTACTTCAAAGTCTGCCTCCTTCAACAGAAGAAACGCGTTATCGAAGTCCAGCACTTCCTTTGAGGACAAGATCTATCTACACCTCTTTATTCACTAGTTTTGGATTTGGATGAGACATTGGTTCATTGTAGTATTGAAGAATTACCTGATGCTGCAATGACTTTTGAAGTTGAATTTCAAGATCAAGTTTTCCAGGTTTTTTATTTTATTCAGATCAATTATACAGAATAAAAGGGGATATTCTTGGATGATTTGGGGGGGGGTATTCCTGGGTGATGGGATATTCTTGGGTAACCTGGACCTCTAGGCAATCTGCCATACACGGATGATTCTCATACATACATATAGTAGTTAGAGGGTGTTATCGTTTCAGCACCGAATCGAGGATTAGAGGATTTTTCGGTTAGGTCCTTTGGTTTGGTTTCGGATATCCACATCTTCTCTAAGGAGACAAAATAACTTTGTAACCTTTTAAATAAATTTTTTTAAATATCGTTTTTAAGGTTTTGTCAGAGTTCGTCCTCATCTTCACGAATTTCTTGAACGGTTGTCAAATCATTTTCTCTTTATTGCGAGTAAGAGAGTTTATGCAGAAAAACTTTTGGTTTGAATTTTTTTCATTTTTCTACCAATTTTGAAATTATTTCTTCAGAATTTACTTGATCCTGGAAACAGAAGATTTGCTAGCAATTACACCAAAGATTTGAGTATTCTTGGAAGAGATCTTTCAAAAACTGTAATTATTGACAATTGCCTTCAATCATTTGCCTATCAAATTGACAATGGAATTCCAATTGAGAGTTGGTTTGTTGAAAGGAATGATACAGAATTGTTGAAGTTGATACCTTTTTTGGAGTCTTTAAGTAGAGAGGTTTGTTTAAACTTAATTTTTTATAGGAAGTCTCATACTCCTTTACAGGGATATTCCCGAAATCGCGAATTTATTTTTTGTGTCGGCACAATCACTGCTCTTTTATAAATCATAAAAGGGACGACTTTATGACAGGGGAGCAAAGATAGGGACAATACAAGCAGTAATATAAATATGACATTTTAATCGAATAAAAATGGACAGAATTTTGAGGAAAAAGGTTTTACTATGTTTATCTTTCCAGAAAAATAATTTTAAAAAATCAGACCAGAAAAAAATTTCTGAAAATATCTCTGGTTTATGGTTAGATTTTGGCTCACAGCAAAAATTATTCAAAAAGATTTTTTGACAAATTTGTAATAATTCAATCAACAAATTTCTAAAACACATAGAATATTAAAAATAGGGAAAAAGGACCATATGATTTATTTTTAGTGGAATTGAAAGATCTCAACTTTTTTTTAATTCTGAGTTAGCTTCTTAAATTGGAAAATATAATAGGGGTACTAAACTAATTTTTTGATAAACCAGACTAAATTATTTTTTTTTGTAGGGTCAGGATGTCCGTCCACGTATCCGTGAACGTTATCGAATTCATGACATTCTAAACAACAGCTGTGCCTGGACTAACAACAGCAGCAACAATTCTCTTCTCGATTCTACAACAAATTCTCAAGATTTTGGTGAATATAATGTTGGAAATGAAAGTGAAATTTATTCTTAAAATATGGAAATTGAGCAACAACAACAAATCTGATGGTATGAAAAAATTATTTTACAATATTATTATTTTTTAAATATTTAATTTGGAGTTTAAATGAGTATTTCTAGAGTTTTAATGAGCGATTTAAAGAATTTTTATTTTGTCTGATTATTTACAAAAAATGTCCCCGATTTATTCAATTATCTTCTGCTTAAATTCATTTTAAAAACACTTAACAAAAATTTTATTGTAAACCACCGCCTAACACCATGTAAGGATGATTCACTCAGCAGCATTTAAAACGCTTAGGCGAGGGTTAAACGATCTAAAAAGGAAAAGAGAAAGCATTAGTCGATGCCTAGGTAGCTCAGAGGTAGAGTGAGTATAAGTGAGCGGAAGCGCCTAGCAACAACTAGCAGGTGGTCGCAGGTTCGAATCCTGCCCGGTGGCTAAACTTTTGCAAACTCTTTCTACCACAAGAAAACTTAAATAATTATACACAAAACAATTATATATTTTACAAAAATGTTTAGATAAATAAATGTATTTTTTTCAATTTTTAAAAATATTCCTTCCGTAGGATAGAGAAATCTTCTATTGGGGAAAGTTTATTAATTTAGGAAAATTTAAAAAATAGTTAAAATCCAAAAGTATTTTACGCACAGAACAGCCGACTGAATAAACAGAAAATTTTGCGTTTATTTAACAGGGAATATAAACGCTAATAGCTTGTTGAATCGATTTCTTGACCAAGAAAAAAATCCATTTATCGAGGATAAATTTAAAAAATTTTTCTTGGTTAACTTTTTTAAACAAACGCGTATATGCATACTGTCGCTGTTTTTGTTGAGTGACTCTTGTTTGTCTTAGCATCGATTTTTTATACGGCTTGTGTGCGTTTGCTGCACATTATTTTTTTCCCTCGCTTCTTTCCCATTTCTCTTGATGCAAAACAAAATTGGCTTGGGCCCTAAAATTTTTTTTATTTTTTTTCATGTTTTAAATTTAAAAATTCAGAAGAAAATTTTTGGAAACTCGAGCTCATAAAGGACTTCTTCGTATTGCTATAAATGGACTTAAAGATGATGATGGGAAGCCAGTAACTGAGGGACAAAGAATTGGCAGTCAACACAAAGCCTTGGACACTTTAATTTGGATTTTAGAGGAATGGAAGTCTAATGTGCACTCTTCTGAGCTTCAAAAAGTTTGTGAGGTTTCATTAATAATTTTTGGGTATTTTATTTATTCTTGAGCTTTAGTGGTTTTTTTTGGACTTATTACCCGTTTTTCTAATAGATTTTAAAGTCATTGGGCATTTTTTGGTATTTTTTGGTCTTTTCATACCCCTGTCATCTACCCTTCTCCCTGATTTTCCGTCACTTAAAACTTCCATCTGCCTGAAAGCAGTTTTTTAGATCCAATAGAAATGAGGAAAAGTCCGCAAAATATGTCCGGAAGAATTTCCCTTTATCCTTGTAGGTAGCATCCTTAACCAAAAATTTCCCTATTAATTAAAATTTAAGAAATCCTATCAATTTCTTTTCAATTTATAGGTTAATATTTTCTTATTTTTCCCCACTTATTTTTAGGGTTCTACGTCACTCCTCTTTCTGCTAAATTTCCTCAGTTGGTTGACACTTATTGGTCGATGTTGGTCTAAACAATGGGTAAACAGTTTACACAGCAAATTGTCTCGAGAATATGGACTTTCTGGATTTATTTTTGATGAGGTTTTGATTTTTTTGACTTATTTTATTTTTAAAATCTTACAAGAAAAACTCACAAACTGTGAGTCACAATTTTGTATTTTTTAACCAATCGATAGTGCAACTCTAGCATGGTGCTCTTGTGTTCCTTCCCCCCCCCCCCCCCATTTTTGTCAAACTTTGAAAGCCCTATAACTTTTTAGTTTCATGGCCAAAAAATCCGAAAATTTTCTAGAGTAAATCGACGATGCTCTATCGATTTGTACCAAAAAAAGTACAAATTTTTGACTCACAGTTTATGGGTTTATTAGACGATGTTCGATTTTCAATTAAGATTCTTTCGTCTATTTCTCGAATTCTTCAAACTGGCTTCTACGATGCAATTCAACAACTCCCAGCAAACAAAAAAACTTGTTTGGGCTACAGCGAAACCATCATTTGATGAAATTTATGCTGAAGACAAGCAACAGGTTTTCTCAATAACTTTAAAATTTTCTTATTCGGCTTTCCCCTTTCAAAGAATTCGTCTTGGTTTGCTGCTCGTTTTTTAAAATTAAAATCCCCTTATGTTCCGCCTCCAAGTTTTACTACTGGAAATTTTTCAAGAGATCAAGGTTATCTTATTTTTATTTTTGTATTATTTACTTCATTTTAGATCTATGGAAAACAACTCCCTCACCAAACACCTTCCTGCAATGGACAAATTTCCCAATTTATGATTTTGGCAATTCTAATTTAATTAGTGATTTAATTGAGGATTCTAAATTTGCAAATGAGCAGACAAAATTAGCTCTTGAACAATCTAAACCTTGTCGTCAAATGGTTTAGAATTTTATAAAAATTTTTTTGGAAATTTTGTTTTTTTTTTTTATAAATTATTTCTCGACAAGAATTATAATAAGGACACCTTATCCTCTCTCCTCAACCAGCTCCTCTCATTGGCCAATCAAATTTTAAGAAACTTATCCCAAACTGATAATAAGAAGTATCTAATTTTGGGGATAAATATTTTATAGAAAATACGACTTGATTATTTTTTAAGATAACGCTGATGTTATTCACTCAACTTCAATGCTGTGCCCTACGCTGGCTCTTGCCACGCTTAAAGGCTGGCATTTTCCTTCAAAAGATGCTGGCTCTTTTGGTTTGTGCATTTTAGTAGATTAAATATACATCTTATCTTTTTACTAATTTTTGTTTAATCTATAAAAAACTGAGATTCTAAGTAGAGTGTATTGTTTAATGTGTAAATTTACTGCAGTTAAATATATTATGCCACGTTTCAACGCCGTGGCCTGTTTTTAAAGCCGATGCTAGTAAAACATTTGACCAAAACTTTTCGTTCTAACTAAAAGAATTTTTCGAAAGCTCTGGATGTTACATTATTATTCTTTAAAGAGCTGTTTTGATCGATCATGAAGTTTCGATTAACCGAACCGGTAAAGTGATAACCGAAAGTCCTTCGGGGTTTAAAAATATACCCAGTTGTTACGCATTTTCAGAATTTAACGATAAAATGAAAATTTGACAAAAAAATCGGGTTCGGTCAACCAAAAGATCAGGGTTCATAGGAGCAGAAAATTAAAAGAGAAGTTTAGGCCGTATATCATTGTAAGAGCCATATAAATCCTATGAAAATTAATCGTTTAACTCAAACTTTTAAATGGGCTATTTATTCAAATCGACCAAAAGTTACGGCCTAAACTAGGTCCTCGGCACTGAAACGGCAGCACTGATTTCTGAATTTAATTCAAAATATCGGTTGGGGTCAGTTGAGCGCGGCCGGTTGAGCCCCGCCAGTTGAGACCGGGCGGTTGAGACCGAGTACAGTTGAGCGCCCCTTGTTAACTGGCCACTTGAGCGCGAAACGGGGAATGTTGTTCCAAGGCTTGGGATGTTGTTCAATGACTTGGGATGTTGTTCCTAGGACGGGGGAAGTTGTTCAACGGCCTTCGTAATTTTAAAAATTTTCGCCTCCGGCGCTAAAAAAGTGAATTTTTTGGCCTACGGCCTTCTAAAGTTCTCAAAATTTTCGCCTCAATTGAGTCCCGGCTCAATTGAGTCCTGGACCCTATAACTTATGAAGGGATGGTCACTTTTTGTTACTCTTGGTACCAATGGATAGGGCATTAAATAGGCTACAATATACAAAAAAATAAAAATTCCTGACCGACTGGTAAAAAAGTTATGATCGATAAAGTGCCGAAAAATCAGATTTTTTTTTGAAAAAGTTAGTTTTTAAATCATAACTTTTTTTATCAATTGGTCAAAAATTCTGATTTTTTGATATGTTATAGTGCTTTAGATTCTCTGTCCAATAATACCAAGAACATGGAAAATTGACCATTCCTTGCGAAGTTATAGGGCCGGGACTCAATTGAACTGCTCCGAAAATATAAGTTTACTATTTAAGCACCTTAAATCTAAAGCTTTTGTTCATTTCTCTGTTAATCTCGTCTCTTTCCTATTTATGTTTTATTTAATGTAAAAAGATATTGTACTTTGTTCATATCTGCCTCCACTCCTGTTTGAGTGTCAGATTAATTATCCTTTTCTTTACTGTCCATTATTTATTTTCTTTTAATGCCAATCATTTTTTCCTTCAACTATGGAACACCCAAAAGGGCACGCGGCCGTAACGGCGCAAAGGCATAACTTGCTGGAATATTTTCGGCCCTTGTTATTTTTGGCATCTGAATCCTTAGCTCGACGAGAGGAATTGTTTAATATTAATTTTGCTAAGATTCGAAAATCTTGAAGCAAGTTATGGCTTTACGCCGTTATGGCCGCGCGCCCTTTTGGGTGTTCCATATTTGGAGTTAAAAATGATTAGCATTAAAAAAGTAGGAAAATAAATGATTGACAGTAAAAAAATGAAAATTAATCTGAGACTCAATTAGGGATGGGGGCAGGATATGAACAAAGTACCAAAGCTATTTTTAAACATTTAAGAATGAAGCTCATCTTCGGCAAAGAACAGAAAACGTGGCAAGCTAAGCAGAAGGCTATTATTGAGCATGAAGTTAGCGTGAACAAACGCGAGGAAGCGGTTGACGCTCGGGAAAAGGCTGTTAAAAAGCGAGAAGTCCAAGTTGCAAGTGATGAGAAAGAGGTTGAAAAAAAGCCTTGAATTTTTTTTAATTTTTTATTTTTTACAGCTCCGTCGTATGCTCGAATCTACAACGAAGATGCATAAGGATGCATTGAAGTATATCAAATTACTCGAGGATAGGGAGAAGAACATTGACAAATATGAAAACGACGTTCGAATCCAGCTTCAGAATATGAATGCTGCTATTGGTAAGATGACAGAGGACATGAATCTTCTGAAAGGGGAGCTCGGACAGGTTTAACTTTCGGATCTTGTATTGATATAAAAAATTTTAGATGAAGGAGAAGCTGAATCTGATAGATGTCATGAAGGGCCAAATTGCAACTCTAACTGGCTTCATGCATAGTCGACTCGAATCTAAGAGTCGAAAGAAGAAGGAGAAGATGGTGAAATAGGCAGAGGGACAATAAATAGGTCTGGATTGTGTTCTTAATTTGTGACCTTATTTTTTATTTTTAGGACATCAATGGAACATAGGCAATAAATAAAGAAGAGAATAAATTAAAAAAAAAATATTCTCATAAATTTTCTGTCAATAAATTATGTGTTTTGGCTTGATTTTCTGTTTAAAATAAATTAGTTGGTTTGTGTAAATTTTTTTACGAGAAATGAATTGAGGGTATTCTTGACCCAGTTTTTTTATTTAATCGTATCACTCCAATTAAATTACAACCTAGTCTGTTAGGATAAAATTTGAATCTCCGTTTTTTTCTGTTGTACGAAATTTTTTTATTTCCTGGTTTCCATATTTGACTTTTTAATTTATTCATTTCAGTATTTTTATAAAAAAATTTATTGACGTTAAAAACAGTGACTGTTGAAACTGATCTAGCTATGCGAGTTGGCGAACTTAATTTGGAAAAACGAGTGGATGGGGTAGCGGAGAAAATGGACAAGAAACTTTCTACTGACTCTATGAATGGCGAAAGTTTGGAGAAGCGTGTTCGTCAGTTGCGTGGTCCGATTGTTATTGAGCGTGCTCAACATGGAATTGTTAAATGGTTTAGTGTAGCCAAAGGTTTGATTTCTATTGGATAAGCTTCGAGAATAGAAACGGGGTGGGGTAGGCCAGAACATTGCTTGTGTTGAGCTTAGAGTTTGGTCCTTGGTTCTGAACATGTTGAGTGTTTCCTTGACTCCATTCTTGTGAACTGACTCATCCCAGAAATCTAGTTCCGATTTGGATTTTAAAAACCATTTACGCATTTTCAATGAAATCGGGGTCTGTTCTTCCGGGAAGCCTATTTTCTGAATTCTATTTGAAAATCTTTTCCGTGTATCAAGCCCTTAACCAAGAGGGTTGGGGCGAACGAGAGTTTTCCTAACTCGTTTTATCGAGGTCGAAACCTTGGTTCAGACAACACCTATAAGTTTTTCAGTATTTTCATAAAAATTTATTGACGTTAAAAAACAATGACTGTTGAAACTGATCTGGCTAAGCGAGTTGGCGAACTTAATTTGGAAAAACGAGTGGATGGAGTAGCGGAGAAAATGGACAAGAAACTTTCTCTGACTCTATGAATGGCGAAAGTTTGGAGAAGCGTGTTCGTCAGTTGCGTGGTCCGATCGTTATTGGGCGTGCTCAACATGGAATTGTTAGATGTTTAGTGTAGCCAAAGGTTTGATTTCTTTTGGATAAGCTTCGAGAATAGAAACGGGTTGGGTAGGCCAGAACATTGTTTTGGTTGAGTTTAGATCTGGTCCTTGGTTCTGAACTTGATGAGTGTTTTCTTTGACTCCAAACATTCCTTTCATATAGAGTCGTCCCGGTTTTGGATTTTAGTAATCACCTATGCATGTTTTCAGGAAATCGCGGGCCTGTCTCCATGAAGAATAGGAACCTTGGTACAAACAAAACCTCTAATCTCGTCCTATTCCTGATTAATAGTAAGCATTATTTCCATAAAGTTCCTCGTTTAGATTTTCAATTTGTTTTACAGTTCCTAACTTTCATAATTTAAGGATATGGTTTTATTCGTGTTGATGGTTCGGAAAAGGACTGCTTTGTTCATGCCTCCGCCATTCTTCGTACAGTTAATGTCCCTCTTGCTTTGATTGAGAATCAACAGGTTTCTACTTTAACGACTTTAGAAATATTATTTTCTTCTCAATTTTAGGTCGAGTTTGATATAATTGAAGGACTGAAAGGTCCTGAAGCTGTTTGCGTTTCTGGCCCCGGCGGTGTTCGTGTTGGCAAGACTATTGGTTATATGTATAAAGGTACTTTTTACCATACATATCCGCGTTTCCGTCAATTTCCAATGATGCCTGGTCGTTATCCTGCTGGTCAGCGCCGAAATGACAACAACACTGTAGAGCATAAACAAAATAGCAATATGGGGAAGAAGGTGGATGCTGGTAGTGAAAAGAATGGGAACCGTCATCAAAAGGCTATTGAAGGTGAAGGAAAGGCGGTCGTTCATGATGAAAAGACTACTGAAGGAAAAACGGTTTAATTTTTTATAATTTTTTTATTTTGGGGAGTTCACTAGGGTTTTTGGGATCTTCCAAGCATTTTATTAAGCAATAGTTGGGTAACTTTCATTTCTTCACTATTTTCCCTTGTTTTTCCTTTGGAATTTTTGAATCAATCAAAACGGATTAATTTTGCGTAACTCCGACAGATTCGATTCCACGTTCATGACACGTTATTTTTACCTTATTTTCATTCTCTCGGGTCATTCCTTTTTCATGAAGAGATTTGGAAGTGTTCATTCCCTAATTAAAACGAGAATCCTTTTGCATTTCTCATATTTGTCTATAAAATTCAAACTTAAAAAAAGTTCGAAAAAGTTCTAATTTTTTAAATTTTTGCTTACTACAAAAGTATTTTTAGCGTTTTGGGGTGCCAAAAAGGGAAAACACGCTGAACGCATAACTTCAAAAAGGGTTAGAAACACTCCGGTACTTATTTTTCCCATCCCAGTAAGTCTCCCTTACATTAATATTGTACATACTTGTCAGACTTACATAATTGTCAGACTCCTCTCCTTTTCTCAATTTCCTGTCCATTTTCCTGTCCATTCTTGTCAACGTGACAAGCTAGACCTTTTGTACATTTTAAGAAAAGAAGATTTACTGGGTGGGCGGCCAAATAAGTACCAATACGCCACGTCCTTCGTATGGGAACGTTTTGTTGATTGACATGTTTCTTTCGTTTTATGTTTTCGGATTTTCTGACACGAAAAAAAATTTATAAGCAAAAGATTTTGAATATTTTTAATTTTTAGATTAAAAAAAATTAAATAAAAATGGCTTCAACAATTACTGGACTAGCAGAAAATGCAGCATTTAGAACTTTGGCTGATCAATCTAGAGAAGTAAATATGATGGAAGAATTCAAAATTGATCCAAAACGTGCAGAAAAGTTTACTTTAAAATTGTTGAATTCAAATAGAGGTCTTCAACTTTATTTTGATTTTTCAAAAAATATAATTGATGATTCGAAGTTTAAGCAACTTATTGATATTGTGGGTATATTTTTTAATTAGGTATAAGGGTGAGTGTTTCCCTGGTTCTAGAAAAGGATCGCGAACTTACGATTCTGGCTTTTCGTTAAGTTTAGTTGTTCCACGGTTTAGGATTGCGGTTTATGGCTTTTTGAATCCGTTTTTTGCAAACTTGAGCTTTTATACTAGGGTTTGATCCCCGGAGAAAGGGCTTCCCAGGGATCTGCGGAGGTCTCACCAAGAGCCATGATCTCTCATGTCAGTTCGCCTAGCCCTCGTGCAATGTACACGATTTTATTAAAGATAATCTTCTGATAAAAAAAACTTGCGGAAAGACTTGTGGAATTTTGGGAACAATGAAAAAGAACGCGTTTCTGTTTTACATTATTTTTAAATCCAATTTTTAGGCTCGTCAAGCTAATGTAGAACAATGGCGTGACAAAATGTTTTCTGGTGAACATATTAATTTTACAGAGGGACGTTCTGTTCTACACGTTGCATTGCGAAATAGAGAAAATAAACCGATTTTGGTTGATGGAAAAGATGTAAAAATATTATATTTATTTAAGAGTATTCGTGAAGGTTTACACTTTTGCGGACAATTTTTTGCGGATTATTCTTCGCATTTCTCTTAATTCTTTTGGAATTCAAAATGCAAACTTGATATACAAAATTTTTAGATAGTTTCTGGGAATTCCATTTTAAATAAATTAGAATGCCGATTTCATCCATTTTGGGCCCAGGAAAATAGGAGAAAAGTCCGCAAAAAATAATCCGCCGATGGTTTTTGGCCTGAAAAAATTAGTTGGACTCTATACTTTTTCAAATTTCGGGAACCTCTATCTAGGTCCACAATCGTTTCCCCACTGGCATTGAATATATAAATCAACCCTTTTATGAGAAGTATTGGATTAAACTTTTCCGTGAGCCCCTCAATCTTTACAAGTATCCAATTTAAATAATCTGAAAAATATTTTTTTTTAATTTTTAAAGGTAATGCCTGATGTTAATGCAGTTCTTAAACATATGAAAGAATTTTGTGATCAAATAATTAGTGGCCAATGGACTGGTTATACTGGTGAAAAAATTACGGATGTTGTTAATATTGGAATTGGTGGTTCTGATTTGGTATATTTTTTAGAAATCAAATTGTATTTTAATTTAATTAATGAAATACACCACTTAATACTTTTTGTCTTGTAACCCTAAACCATTCTATTGCATTTTTTTAATTTAAGGCCCTTTAATGGTCACTGAAGCTCTCAAATTTTATCAAAGAGGCCCAAATGTGCATTTTGTCTCAAATATTGATGGAACCCATTTGGCTGAGGTTTAAATTAATTTTTAAGATTAAGAATATTTTTTAGGTTCTTAAAAAAGTCAATCCAGCAACCGTTCTTTTCATTATTGCTCCAAAAACGTTTACAACACAGGAGACAATTACAAATGCGGAATCTGCTCGTGAATGGTTTTTTAAATTTTTTTCGAATTTTTCAATTTAAAATTTTTTAAGGTTTGTGACGAAAGCAGGTGATGCAAAACATGTCGCCAAACATTTTGTTGCGCTTTTTACAAATGCAACTAAAGTCAAGGAATTTGGTATACTTTTTAGCTTTTTGCTCCTTGAGTCTAAAAATCACTTAAATATTTCGGTATTTGAGCCTTTTAAAAGGCTGAATTAGGGTTGTCTGTTATTTGCACATTTCCGGAACCAAGCCGAAAAATCCTCTTTTCTTCGGTTCGGTTCTGAACCAACGACCCTAGGTTGGATTCTTCCTTTTGTCCTTATTTTATAAGACTACAAGAATATTAAGATAGTCGCTATGTTTAAGTTATAATAATTTCAAGCTATCCAATCTATTTTATTTTTAGGTATTTCTGAAGAGAATATGTTCGAAAATTGGGATTGGGTTGGTGGTCGTTACTCTCTTTGGTCTGCAATTGGTCTTTCAATTGCTGTTCACATTGGATTTGAAAATTTTGAACAATTGCTTGATGGTGGTTTTCTAGTTGATAAACATTTTTGTCAAACACCGCTTGAGTCTAATGTATATTTTTTCTTATTTTTTGATAGATAGGGTTGTCGATTTAAATCTAACATAAGTATTTTTGCTTTCTGCTCTAAATTAATAGTTATCTATTCCTAGTAAAGCTAATGCTTGTTACTAGTTCGAGGCCAGATCTAGGAATGGTATGAAGCAGGGATTCATGTATTGACATGAGAGAAAAAACGAGCCTGGTTTCAGAAATTTTCTTCGGACTGTGTTTCGTGTCGAAAGGCGGGTTTTTTGAATAACCTGTGACATCTCTGATGCGAAGTACGAGGATGAGTACGAAATAGAAACAGTTTCAAAGTAGGGTGTTTCGGATGTCTGAAGATCCTTTAGCTCGACAACCCTTAAGATAACCTTAATAATTTAAAATTTATAGATTCCTGTAGTTCTGGCTGTTTTGGGCATTCTCTATATAAATTTACATAAAGCTGAAACACTTGCTTTATTGCCCTATGATCAATATATGCATCGCTTTGCTGCCTATTTCCAACAAGGAGATATGGAAAGTAATGGAAAAAGTGTTTTGAGGTTTTTTTTATTTTTTAAAGAAATTTTTTAAAATTTTTCTTTAAAGAAATGGCTCTGGAACTTTGTTACAAACAGGACCTATTGTTTGGGGAGAACCTGGAACCAATGGACAGCACGCCTTTTATCAATTAATCCATCAAGGAAAGCATCTGATTCCCTGCGATTTTATTGCACCAATTCAAAGTTTGAATCCTATAGTGCAGGTCTTCACCATACGGTTTTTATTTAATTAATATTTTTGGATTTAAATTTTGGGTAAAGGTTTACTTTTGAGTAGATCTAAATCAGTCATCCTATAAGCAGGGATCCGCTTGAATTTCGATAGTTTTTAAAGAATTTTCGTTAATTTTTTCTAATTTTTAACAAACCCTGTCCTGCATTAAGCGGGAATATAAAGTAAAAGCTCTTGGAAAAGATTTTTGGGTCAGTTTTAGATAATATAAGGACATTTGTATTGGCATAACCGGATACCTTTTCTGGTTAAGGCTTGTACGTGAATCGGATCAGCCCGGATCATGTCTCGCCGGGTCAAGTCATCTTGCCATTTTTTGGCTTTTTGGTTTGCTTTCTAATTTTATTTTTCCTCATTCCACAGATTTTGCTTGCCAATTTTTTGGCACAAACTGAAGATTCAATGAAAGGAAAATCTTCAGAAGAAATAGAAAGTGAACTTGGGTATTGTGACTTATAGCGGGTTTTTTGTTTCTGAACCGATTTCGACAAATGAGGTGTCATTCGAAAGAGCTTCGAAAACTGAGTCGAACTAGATACGGGGGAAGTCGGTCCGACAAGCAAGGGCCGAGTTACAGACCCCTGAAGTTTGAAAAAGAGAAGGGGGGAGTAAGCTCATTTTGGGGTGAAAAATTCGAAAATGCAAATAATAGCTCATTCGAATCAGCTCGTCGAGCTGAGTCGAATGACACCAAAATCACCGAAATCCTCCCAAACTTGATTGACTTCTGCTTGGGCTTCCTTCACCTCTATTTCATCCCATCCTTTTCTAGCATCATCTTTAACTGTACCATTTAACTCTTCAACCCTTTTTGCTTGTGTCACTGCTTCTGCCAAAGTAGAGGGCGATTTTATAAAAATAACTTTTTCCCTTATTTCAGGCAGCAACCCGGCTTTAAATCTTTCTGCACAAATTTCCTCCCTAAACCTTTTGGCCATTTTTTCATTTTTCAACCCCAAAAAAAAATTTCAAATTTCCAAAAAATTTCAAAAGAGCCCCCAGGATAAGCCGCCTCTGCTAAATCCTTCAAATCTCGTGAAAATTCATCAATTGATTCCCCCACTTCTTGCTTTTTTTCAACCAATTTTAAGCGAGCGGTTTCTTTATTTGACGTCTTTTTTAGCCTTTTAACCAACCCTTCTAGTAAGGACCTCCAATTCGATTTTTCCTCCCCAGGAATCGACTCATAAATTGCAAGGGCTGCCCCACGAAGATAAAGTGGTAATATCTGAGCACATCTTGGGGGAGTCCAATTGTGGGCTGTTGCAATACGGTTGAAGTTTTTTATATAGGCGGTGAAGTCTTCTGTGCCATTATAGAATCTCGGATAGGGCAAACCACTGGAATCCATTGAATTATTGTTCCCTTCCAAATTTTCCCCTTCATATTTTCCAAGTTCTAAGTTTTCATCCTTCATTTTAGTCGTTCAATAATCTCCAATACACCCCTTTTAAAAATTCTTTTCCAATTTTAATTATTGCCCAAATTTTCACAACACTATATTTTATCTTTTTCTTTTTAGCTAAAGTTTGCCCACGTTTGGGGAACTAATAGGAGCCCTGCAGTGCCCCTACTAGTCTGTTGCGAAGGGATTCGAGCTTGTTTTTTATGTTCCTTTTTATTTTCGGCCAATTTAATATTTTATAGACGTGCACGTATTAATTTAAATCGTGGCTGGATGTGAAAATTAAAGAACTAAGCTGCCTTCCGGTAAGCAGCTTCCCTCAGAAAGATCCCAAATTCTCTTTATTATCGTCCAATGGCCCTCCGAGAATAGTTAGACTTCAGAAAATCCCCACTGCAACTTTACAACCCCTCTTCTTTCTTTGAAAGCCTCAGAATATCCCCAATCTCCTTTGAAAAATTTTCCCAAAGATTGCCCAGAAAATAATTCCCTTCTTCAGAAAAGTCAATCGTCTGTCCTTTTTGCTCTCCCAAAGATTGTTGGTTTTTAAATTCTTCTTTATTCGCAGCCCAAAGTACTTGCTTCCTTCCCCAACTTCTTTTCCCCGAGCCAATCCTCAGAAATTCTTCAAATCTTTATAAGAAATATCTTCCCCAAAATTCTTTATTATCAGGCCCCTTGTTTCTTCTTTCTTCCCCAGAGAATAATCCCAAATCTTCTTGTTCTTCGATATTCCCCAGAAGTTTTCCCAACTTCTTAATTATCAGGCCCTTGTGATTCTTCTTTTATCCACAGAAAAGTATCCCCAAATCTTTGTTCCCAGAAAGCGTTTGCCCTTCTTCTTTTCTTCAAGTCCTTCTTCTTTTCTTCAAGTCCTTCTTTATTGATGAACCCCTTTTATTCTTCTTGTTAGTTTACCCCAGAATGAATGCCCAAATATAGTTTACAACCGCATCTTTATATAAACATTTTTCCTTCGCAAAAAGTTGCGGGTTGTAATATTTCTGGTTTGATTGACACCCCCCAAAATTAGGCGTTTCCTCCCATTTTTGATATATTTACGCCCAAATTTTTTCTTTCCCATTTTTTAAATTAATTAATGCCCATTTCCGCCCAAATTTTCAGTCACACTAATGTGAAAAGAAACAGGACTAATTTAACCATTTTTTAACCGCTTCGCCAAAATTAGTATTTTTGATTGATGAGTAGAAGAAAAAAAATTTTTTTTTTAAATAAAGTATTTTTGGAGAGAATTTTTGGTGGAGAAATAAAAATTTTTAAATAAAGGTTGGGGAGTTGGAATAGATGTATTGTTGATTAACTAGGTGGTGATAGTTAGGAGAGGAGACCATATTATATATCTTAGTTCTCTTTCCGAAAACTAGTCGACGTTGGGCCCCAAGAGTGGAAACCCACTCTTGGGGCGCGCTGAACCACCGATTAAATGGAAAGTTTTCTTTTTAAAGTTTTATTTAACAAATATATTTGACAAAAATAAGGGAGGGAGAACCGGCCAACTTTTGGTCGGAGTTGAGATTGGGCGAATGAACTTGTTTGGCCGATTCTCGCTCGCCTTTTATGGGCCATGCAAAATTGGGCGGTTAATAATTAAACTTAATTATGACACTTTTCAATTCTACTTATTTATTGTTCAAAAACTTACCTACTTTCTCACCTAAATGCTATGTTTTCTGTATCCTTGTCTTTTCAATTCTACTTATTTATTGTTCAAAAACTTACCTACTTTCTCACCTAAATGCTATGTTTTCTGTATCCTTGTCTTTTCAATTCTACTTATTTATTGTTCAAGAACTTACCTACTTTCTCACCTAAATGCTATGTTTTCTGTATCCTTGTCTTTTCAATTCTACTTATTTATTGTTCAAGAACTTACCTACTTTCTCACCTAAATGCTATGTTTTCTGTATCCTTTTCTTTTCAATTCTACTTATTTATTGTTCAAGAACTTACCTACTTTCTCACCTAAATGCTATGTTTTCTGTATCCTTGTCTTTTCAATTCTACTTATTTATTGTTCAAGAACTTACCTACTTTCTCACCTAAATGCTATGTTTTCTGTATCCTTGTCTTTTCAATTCTACTTATTTATTGTTCAAGAACTTACCTACTTTCTCACCTAAATGCTATGTTTTCTGTATCCTTGTCTTTTCAATTCTACTTATTTATTGTTCAAGAACTTACCTACTTTCTCACCTAAATGCTATGTTTTCTGTATCCTTTTCTTTTCAATTCTACTTATTTATTGTTCAAGAACTTACCTACTTTCTCACCTAAATGCTATGTTTTTTGTATCCTTGTCTTTTCAATTCTACTTATTTATTGTTCAAGAACTTACCTACTTTCTCACCTAAATGCTATGTTTTCTGTATCCTTGTCTTTTCAATTCTACTTATTTATTGTTCAAGAACTTACCTACTTTCTCACCTAAATGCTATGTTTTCTGTATCCTTTTCTTTTCAATTCTACTTATTTATTGTTCAAAAACTTACCTACTTTCTCACCTAAATGTTATGTTTTCTGTATCCTTGTCTTTTCAATTCTACTTATTTATTGTTCAAAAACTTACCTACTTTCTCACCTAAATGCTATGTTTTCTGTATCCTTGTCTTTTCAATTCTACTTATTTATTGTTCAAAAACTTACCTACTTTCTCACCTAAATGCTATGTTTTCTGTATCCTTGTCTTTTCAATTCTACTTATTTATTGTTCAAGAACTTACCTACTTTCTCACCTAAATGCTATGTTTTCTGTATCCTTGTCTTTTCAATTCTACTTATTTATTGTTCAAGAACTTACCTACTTTCTCACCTAAATGCTATGTTTTCTGTATCCTTTTCTTTTCAATTCTACTTATTTATTGTTCAAGAACTTACCTACTTTCTCACCTAAATGCTATGTTTTCTGTATCCTTGTCTTTTCAATTCTACTTATTTATTGTTCAAAAACTTACCTACTTTCTCACCTAAATGCTATGTTTTCTGTATCCTTGTCTTTTCAATTCTACTTATTTATTGTTCAAAAACTTACTTACTTTCTCACCTAAATGCTATGTTTTCTGTATCATTGTCTTTTCAATTCTACTTATTTATTGTTCAAGAACTTACCTACTTTCTCACCTAAATGCTATGTTTTCTGTATCCTTGTCTTTTCAATTCTACTTATTTATTGTTCAAAAACTTACCTACTTTCTCACCTAAATGCTATGTTTTCTGTATCCTTGTCTTTTCAATTCTACTTATTTATTGTTCAAGAACTTACCTACTTTCTCACCTAAATGCTATGTTTTCTGTATCCTTTTCTTTTCAATTCTACTTATTTATTGTTCAAGAACTTACCTACTTTCTCACCTAATGCTATGTTTTCTGTATCCTTGTCTTTTCAATTCTACTTATTTATTGTTCAAAAACTTACCTACTTTCTCACCTAAATACTATGTTTTCTGTATCCTTGTCTTTTCAATTCTACTTATTTATTGTTCAAGAACTTACCTACTTTCTCACCTAAATGCTATGTTTTCTGTATCCTTGTCTTTTCAATTCTACTTATTTATTGTTCAAGAACTTACCTACTTTCTCACCTAAATGCTATGTTTTCTGTATCCTTGTCTTTTCAATTCTACTTATTTATTGTTCAAGAACTTACCTACTTTCTCACCTAAATGCTATGTTTTCTGTATCCTTTTCTTTTCAATTCTACTTATTTATTGTTCAAAAACTTACCTACTTTCTCACCTAAATGTTATGTTTTCTGTATCCTTGTCTTTTCAATTCTACTTATTTATTGTTCAAAAACTTACCTACTTTCTCACCTAAATGCTATGTTTTCTGTATCCTTGTCTTTTCAATTCTACTTATTTATTGTTCAAAAACTTACCTACTTTCTCACCTAAATGCTATGTTTTCTGTATCCTTGTCTTTTCAATTCTACTTATTTATTGTTCAAGAACTTACCTACTTTCTCACCTAAATGCTATGTTTTCTGTATCCTTGTCTTTTCAATTCTACTTATTTATTGTTCAAGAACTTACCTACTTTCTCACCTAAATGCTATGTTTTCTGTATCCTTTTCTTTTCAATTCTACTTATTTATTGTTCAAGAACTTACCTACTTTCTCACCTAAATGCTATGTTTTCTGTATCCTTGTCTTTTCAATTCTACTTATTTATTGTTCAAAAACTTACCTACTTTCTCACCTAAATGCTATGTTTTCTGTATCCTTGTCTTTTCAATTCTACTTATTTATTGTTCAAAAACTTACCTACTTTCTCACCTAAATGCTATGTTTTCTGTATCCTTGTCTTTTCAATTCTACTTATTTATTGTTCAAGAACTTACCTACTTTCTCACCTAAATGCTATGTTTTCTGTATCCTTGTCTTTTCAATTCTACTTATTTATTGTTCAAAAACTTACCTACTTTCTCACCTAAATGCTATGTTTTCTGTATCCTTGTCTTTTCAATTCTACTTATTTATTGTTCAAGAACTTACCTACTTTCTCACCTAAATGCTATGTTTTCTGTATCCTTTTCTTTTCAATTCTACTTATTTATTGTTCAAGAACTTACCTACTTTCTCACCTAATGCTATGTTTTCTGTATCCTTTTCTTTTCAATTCTACTTATTTATTGTTCAAGAACTTACCTACTTTCTCACCTAAATGCTATGTTTTCTGTATCCTTGTCTTTTCAATTCTACTTATTTATTGTTCAAAAACTTACCTACTTTCTCACCTAAATACTATGTTTTCTGTATCCTTGTCTTTTCAATTCTACTTATTTATTGTTCAAGAACTTACCTACTTTCTCACCTAAATGCTATGTTTTCTGTATCCTTGTCTTTTCAATTCTACTTATTTATTGTTCAAGAACTTACCTACTTTCTCACCTAAATGCTATGTTTTCTGTATCCTTGTCTTTTCAATTCTACTTATTTATTGTTCAAGAACTTACCTACTTTCTCACCTAAATACTATGTTTTCTGTATCCTTGTCTTTTCAATTCTACTTATTTATTGTTCAAGAACTTACCTACTTTCTCACCTAAATGCTATGTTTTCTGTATCCTTGTCTTTTCAATTCTACTTATTTATTGTTCAAGAACTTACCTACTTTCTCACCTAAATGCTATGTTTTCTGTATCCTTGTCTTTTCAATTCTACTTATTTATTGTTCAAGAACTTACCTACTTTCTCACCTAAATGCTATGTTTTCTGTATCCTTTTCTTTTCAATTCTACTTATTTATTGTTCAAAAACTTACCTACTTTCTCACCTAAATGTTATGTTTTCTGTATCCTTGTCTTTTCAATTCTACTTATTTATTGTTCAAAAACTTACCTACTTTCTCACCTAAATGCTATGTTTTCTGTATCCTTGTCTTTTCAATTCTACTTATTTATTGTTCAAAAACTTACCTACTTTCTCACCTAAATGCTATGTTTTCTGTATCCTTGTCTTTTCAATTCTACTTATTTATTGTTCAAGAACTTACCTACTTTCTCACCTAAATGCTATGTTTTCTGTATCCTTGTCTTTTCAATTCTACTTATTTATTGTTCAAGAACTTACCTACTTTCTCACCTAAATGCTATGTTTTCTGTATCCTTTTCTTTTCAATTCTACTTATTTATTGTTCAAGAACTTACCTACTTTCTCACCTAAATGCTATGTTTTCTGTATCCTTGTCTTTTCAATTCTACTTATTTATTGTTCAAAAACTTACCTACTTTCTCACCTAAATGCTATGTTTTCTGTATCCTTGTCTTTTCAATTCTACTTATTTATTGTTCAAAAACTTACCTACTTTCTCACCTAAATGCTATGTTTTCTGTATCCTTGTCTTTTCAATTCTACTTATTTATTGTTCAAGAACTTACCTACTTTCTCACCTAAATGCTATGTTTTCTGTATCCTTGTCTTTTCAATTCTACTTATTTATTGTTCAAAAACTTACCTACTTTCTCACCTAAATGCTATGTTTTCTGTATCCTTGTCTTTTCAATTCTACTTATTTATTGTTCAAGAACTTACCTACTTTCTCACCTAAATGCTATGTTTTCTGTATCCTTTTCTTTTCAATTCTACTTATTTATTGTTCAAGAACTTACCTACTTTCTCACCTAATGCTATGTTTTCTGTATCCTTTTCTTTTCAATTCTACTTATTTATTGTTCAAGAACTTACCTACTTTCTCACCTAAATGCTATGTTTTCTGTATCCTTGTCTTTTCAATTCTACTTATTTATTGTTCAAAAACTTACCTACTTTCTCACCTAAATACTATGTTTTCTGTATCCTTGTCTTTTCAATTCTACTTATTTATTGTTCAAGAACTTACCTACTTTCTCACCTAAATGCTATGTTTTCTGTATCCTTGTCTTTTCAATTCTACTTATTTATTGTTCAAGAACTTACCTACTTTCTCACCTAAATGCTATGTTTTCTGTATCCTTGTCTTTTCAATTCTACTTATTTATTGTTCAAGAACTTACCTACTTTCTCACCTAAATGCTATGTTTTCTGTATCCTTTTCTTTTCAATTCTACTTATTTATTGTTCAAGAACTTACCTACTTTCTCACCTAAATGCTATGTTTTCTGTATCCTTGTCTTTTCAATTCTACTTATTTATTGTTCAAGAACTTACCTACTTTCTCACCTAAATGCTATGTTTTCTGTATCCTTGTCTTTTCAATTCTACTTATTTATTGTTCAAAAACTTACCTACTTTCTCACCTAAATACTATGTTTTCTGTATCCTTGTCTTTTCAATTCTACTTATTTATTGTTCAAGAACTTACCTACTTTCTCACCTAAATGCTATGTTTTCTGTATCCTTGTCTTTTCAATTCTACTTATTTATTGTTCAAGAACTTACCTACTTTCTCACCTAAATGCTATGTTTTCTGTATCCTTGTCTTTTCAATTCTACTTATTTATTGTTCAAAAACTTACCTACTTTCTCACCTAAATACTATGTTTTCTGTATCCTTGTCTTTTCAATTCTACTTATTTATTGTTCAAGAACTTACCTACTTTCTCACCTAAATGCTATGTTTTCTGTATCCTTGTCTTTTCAATTCTACTTATTTATTGTTCAAGAACTTACCTACTTTCTCACCTAAATGCTATGTTTTCTGTATCCTTGTCTTTTCAATTCTACTTATTTATTGTTCAAGAACTTACCTACTTTCTCACCTAAATGCTATGTTTTCTGTATCCTTGTCTTTTCAATTCTACTTATTTATTGTTCAAAAACTTACCTACTTTCTCACCTAAATGCTATGTTTTCTGTATCCTTGTCTTTTCAATTCTACTTATTTATTGTTCAAGAACTTACCTACTTTCTCACCTAAATGCTATGTTTTCTGTATCCTTTTCTTTTCAATTCTACTTATTTATTGTTCAAGAACTTACCTACTTTCTCACCTAAATGCTATGTTTTCTGTATCCTTTTCTTTTCAATTCTACTTATTTATTGTTCAAGAACTTACCTACTTTCTCACCTAAATGCTATGTTTTCTGTATCCTTGTCTTTTCAATTCTACTTATTTATTGTTCAAGAACTTACCTACTTTCTCACCTAAATGCTATGTTTTCTGTATCCTTGTCTTTTCAATTCTACTTATTTATTGTTCAAGAACTTACCTACTTTCTCACCTAAATGCTATGTTTTCTGTATCCTTGTCTTTTCAATTCTACTTATTTATTGTTCAAGAACTTACCTACTTTCTCACCTAAATGCTATGTTTTCTGTATCCTTTTCTTTTCAATTCTACTTATTTATTGTTCAAGAACTTACCTACTTTCTCACCTAAATGCTATGTTTTTTGTATCCTTGTCTTTTCAATTCTACTTATTTATTGTTCAAGAACTTACCTACTTTCTCACCTAAATGCTATGTTTTCTGTATCCTTGTCTTTTCAATTCTACTTATTTATTGTTCAAGAACTTACCTACTTTCTCACCTAAATGCTATGTTTTCTGTATCCTTTTCTTTTCAATTCTACTTATTTATTGTTCAAAAACTTACCTACTTTCTCACCTAAATGCTATGTTTTCTGTATCCTTGTCTTTTCAATTCTACTTATTTATTGTTCAAAAACTTACCTACTTTCTCACCTAAATGCTATGTTTTCTGTATCCTTGTCTTTTCAATTCTACTTATTTATTGTTCAAAAACTTACCTACTTTCTCACCTAAATGCTATGTTTTCTGTATCCTTGTCTTTTCAATTCTACTTATTTATTGTTCAAGAACTTACCTACTTTCTCACCTAAATGCTATGTTTTCTGTATCCTTGTCTTTTCAATTCTACTTATTTATTGTTCAAGAACTTACCTACTTTCTCACCTAAATGCTATGTTTTCTGTATCCTTTTCTTTTCAATTCTACTTATTTATTGTTCAAGAACTTACCTACTTTCTCACCTAAATGCTATGTTTTCTGTATCCTTGTCTTTTCAATTCTACTTATTTATTGTTCAAAAACTTACCTACTTTCTCACCTAAATGCTATGTTTTCTGTATCCTTGTCTTTTCAATTCTACTTATTTATTGTTCAAAAACTTACCTACTTTCTCACCTAAATGCTATGTTTTCTGTATCCTTGTCTTTTCAATTCTACTTATTTATTGTTCAAGAACTTACCTACTTTCTCACCTAAATGCTATGTTTTCTGTATCCTTGTCTTTTCAATTCTACTTATTTATTGTTCAAAAACTTACCTACTTTCTCACCTAAATGCTATGTTTTCTGTATCCTTGTCTTTTCAATTCTACTTATTTATTGTTCAAGAACTTACCTACTTTCTCACCTAAATGCTATGTTTTCTGTATCCTTTTCTTTTCAATTCTACTTATTTATTGTTCAAGAACTTACCTACTTTCTCACCTAATGCTATGTTTTCTGTATCCTTTTCTTTTCAATTCTACTTATTTATTGTTCAAGAACTTACCTACTTTCTCACCTAAATGCTATGTTTTCTGTATCCTTTTCTTTTCAATTCTACTTATTTATTGTTCAAGAACTTACCTACTTTCTCACCTAAATGCTATGTTTTCTGTATCCTTGTCTTTTCAATTCTACTTATTTATTGTTCAAAAACTTACCTACTTTCTCACCTAAATACTATGTTTTCTGTATCCTTGTCTTTTCAATTCTACTTATTTATTGTTCAAGAACTTACCTACTTTCTCACCTAAATGCTATGTTTTCTGTATCCTTGTCTTTTCAATTCTACTTATTTATTGTTCAAGAACTTACCTACTTTCTCACCTAAATGCTATGTTTTCTGTATCCTTGTCTTTTCAATTCTACTTATTTATTGTTCAAGAACTTACCTACTTTCTCACCTAAATGCTATGTTTTCTGTATCCTTTTCTTTTCAATTCTACTTATTTATTGTTCAAGAACTTACCTACTTTCTCACCTAAATGCTATGTTTTCTGTATCCTTTTCTTTTCAATTCTACTTATTTATTGTTCAAGAACTTACCTACTTTCTCACCTAAATGCTATGTTTTCTGTATCCTTTTTTTTCAATTCTACTTATTTATTGTTCAAGAACTTACCTACTTTCTCACCTAAATGCTATGTTTTCTGTATCCTTTTCTTTTCAATTCTACTTATTTATTGTTCAAGAACTTACCTACTTTCTCACCTAAATGCTATGTTTTCTGTATCCTTTTCTTTTCAATTCTACTTATTTATTGTTCAAGAACTTACCTACTTTCTCACCTAAATGCTATGTTTTCTGTATCCTTTTCTTTTCAATTCTACTTATTTATTGTTCAAAAACTTACCTACTTTCTCACCTAAATGCTATGTTTTCTGTATACTTTTCTTTTCAATTCTACTTATTTATTGTTCAAGAACTTACCTACTTTCTCACCTAAATGCTATGTTTTCTGTATCCTTGTCTTTTCAATTCTACTTATTTATTGATCAAGAACTTACCTACTTTCTCACCTAAATGCTATGTTTTCTGTATCCTTTTCTTTTCAATTCTACTTATTTATTGTTCAAAAACTTACCTACTTTCTCACCTAAATGCTATGTTTTCTGTATCCTTGTCTTTTCAATTCTACTTATTTATTGTTCAAAAACTTACCTACTTTCTCACCTAAATGCTATGTTTTCTGTATCCTTGTCTTTTCAATTCTACTTATTTATTGTTCAAAAACTTACCTACTTTCTCACCTAAATGCTATGTTTTCTGTATCCTTGTCTTTTCAATTCTACTTATTTATTGTTCAAGAACTTACCTACTTTCTCACCTAAATGCTATGTTTTCTGTATCCTTGTCTTTTCAATTCTACTTATTTATTGTTCAAGAACTTACCTACTTTCTCACCTAAATGCTATGTTTTCTGTATCCTTTTCTTTTCAATTCTACTTATTTATTGTTCAAGAACTTACCTACTTTCTCACCTAAATGCTATGTTTTCTGTATCCTTTTCTTTTCAATTCTACTTATTTATTGTTCAAGAACTTACCTACTTTCTCACCTAAATGCTATGTTTTCTGTATCCTTTTCTTTTCAATTCTACTTATTTATTGTTCAAAAACTTACCTACTTTCTCACCTAAATGCTATGTTTTCTGTATCCTTGTCTTTTCAATTCTACTTATTTATTGTTCAAAAACTTACCTACTTTCTCACCTAAATGCTATGTTTTCTGTATCCTTGTCTTTTCAATTCTACTTATTTATTGTTCAAAAACTTACCTACTTTCTCACCTAAATGCTATGTTTTCTGTATCCTTGTCTTTTCAATTCTACTTATTTATTGTTCAAGAACTTACCTACTTTCTCACCTAAATGCTATGTTTTCTGTATCCTTGTCTTTTCAATTCTACTTATTTATTGTTCAAGAACTTACCTACTTTCTCACCTAAATGCTATGTTTTCTGTATCCTTTTCTTTTCAATTCTACTTATTTATTGTTCAAGAACTTACCTACTTTCTCACCTAAATGCTATGTTTTCTGTATCCTTGTCTTTTCAATTCTACTTATTTATTGTTCAAAAACTTACCTACTTTCTCACCTAAATGCTATGTTTTCTGTATCCTTGTCTTTTCAATTCTACTTATTTATTGTTCAAAAACTTACCTACTTTCTCACCTAAATGCTATGTTTTCTGTATCCTTTTCTTTTCAATTCTACTTATTTATTGTTCAAGAACTTACCTACTTTCTCACCTAAATGCTATGTTTTCTGTATCCTTGTCTTTTCAATTCTACTTATTTATTGTTCAAAAACTTACCTACTTTCTCACCTAAATGCTATGTTTTCTGTATCCTTGTCTTTTCAATTCTACTTATTTATTGTTCAAAAACTTACCTACTTTCTCACCTAAATGCTATGTTTTCTGTATCCTTGTCTTTTCAATTCTACTTATTTATTGTTCAAGAACTTACCTACTTTCTCACCTAAATGCTATGTTTTCTGTATCCTTGTCTTTTCAATTCTACTTATTTATTGTTCAAAAACTTACCTACTTTCTCACCTAAATGCTATGTTTTCTGTATCCTTGTCTTTTCAATTCTACTTATTTATTGTTCAAGAACTTACCTACTTTCTCACCTAAATGCTATGTTTTCTGTATCCTTTTCTTTTCAATTCTACTTATTTATTGTTCAAGATTTTACCTACTTTCTCACCTAAATGCTATGTTTTCTGTATCCTTTTTTTTCAATTCTACTTATTTATTGTTCAAGAACTTACCTACTTTCTCACCTAAATGCTATGTTTTCTGTATCCTTTTCTTTTCAATTCTACTTATTTATTGTTCAAGAACTTACCTACTTTCTCACCTAAATGCTATGTTTTCTGTATCCTTTTCTTTTCAATTCTACTTATTTATTGTTCAAGAACTTACCTACTTTCTCACCTAAATGCTATGTTTTCTGTATCCTTTTCTTTTCAATTCTACTTATTTATTGTTCAAGAACTTACCTACTTTCTCACCTAAATGCTATGTTTTCTGTATCCTTTTCTTTTCAATTCTACTTATTTATTGTTCAAGAACTTACCTACTTTCTCACCTAAATGCTATGTTTTCTGTATCCTTTTTTTTCAATTCTACTTATTTATTGTTCAAGAACTTACCTACTTTCTCACCTAAATGCTATGTTTTCTGTATCCTTGTCTTTTCAATTCTACTTATTTATTGATCAAGAACTTACCTACTTTCTCACCTAAATGCTATGTTTTCTGTATCCTTTTCTTTTCAATTCTACTTATTTATTGTTCAAGAACTTACCTACTTTCTCACCTAAATGCTATGTTTTCTGTATCCTTTTCTTTTCAATTCTACTTATTTATTGTTCAAGAACTTACCTACTTTCTCACCTAAATGCTATGTTTTCTGTATCCTTTTCTTTTCAATTCTACTTATTTATTGTTCAAGAACTTACCTACTTTCTCACCTAAATGCTATGTTTTCTGTATCCTTTTCTTTTCAATTCTACTTATTTATTGTTCAAGAACTTACCTACTTTCTCACCTAAATGCTATGTTTTCTGTATCCTTTTCTTTTCAATTCTACTTATTTATTGATCAAGAACTTACCTACTTTCTCACCTAAATGCTATGTTTTCTGTATCCTTTTCTTTTCAATTCTACTTATTTATTGTTCAAGAACTTACCTACTTTCTCACCTAAATGCTATGTTTTCTGTATCCTTTTCTTTTCAATTCTACTTATTTATTGTTCAAGAACTTACCTACTTTCTCACCTAAATGCTATGTTTTCTGTATCCTTTTCTTTTCAATTCTACTTATTTATTGTTCAAGAACTTACCTACTTTCTCACCTAAATGCTATGTTTTCTGTATCCTTTTCTTTTCAATTCTACTTATTTATTGTTCAAAAACTTACCTACTTTCTCACCTAAATGCTATGTTTTCTGTATACTTGTCTTTTCAATTCTACTTATTTATTGTTCAAGAACTTACCTACTTTTTCACCTAAATGCTATGTTTTCTGTATCCTTTTCTTTTCAATTCTACTTATTTATTGTTCAAGAACTTACCTACTTTCTCACCTAAATGCTATGTTTTCTGTATCCTTTTCTTTTCAATTCTACTTATTTATTGTTCAAGAACTTACCTACTTTCTCACCTAAATGCTATGTTTTCTGTATCCTTTTTTTTCAATTCTACTTATTTATTGTTCAAGAACTTACCTACTTTCTCACCTAAATGCTATGTTTTCTGTATACTTGTCTTTTCAATTCTACTTATTTATTGTTCAAGAACTTACCTACTTTTTCACCTAAATGCTATGTTTTCTGTATCCTTTTCTTTTCAATTCTACTTATTTATTGTTCAAGAACTTACCTACTTTCTCACCTAAATGCTATGTTTTCTGTATCCTAGTCTTTTCAATTCTACTTATTTATTGTTCAAGAACTTACCTACTTTTTCACCTAAATGCTATGTTTTCTGTATCCTTTTCTTTTCAATTCTACTTATTTATTGTTCAAGAACTTACCTACTTTCTCACCTAAATGCTATGTTTTCTGTATCCTTTTCTTTTCAATTCTACTTATTTATTGTTCAAGAACTTACCTACTTTCTCACCTAAATGCTATGTTTTCTGTATCCTTTTTTTTCAATTCTACTTATTTATTGTTCAAGAACTTACCTACTTTCTCACCTAAATGCTATGTTTTCTGTATACTTGTCTTTTCAATTCTACTTATTTATTGTTCAAGAACTTACCTACTTTTTCACCTAAATGCTATGTTTTCTGTATCCTTTTCTTTTCAATTCTACTTATTTATTGTTCAAGAACTTACCTACTTTCTCACCTAAATGCTATGTTTTCTGTATCCTTGTCTTTTCAATTCTACTTATTTATTGTTCAAGAACTTACCTACTTTCTCACCTAAATGCTATGTTTTCTGTATCCTTTTCTTTTCAATTCTACTTATTTATTGTTCAAGAACTTACCTACTTTCTCATTTAAATGCTATGTTTTCTGTATCCTTGTCTTTTCAATTCTACTTATTTATTGTTCAAGAACTTACCTACTTTCTCACCTAAATGCTATGTTTTCTGTATCCTTTTTTTTTCAATTCTACTTATTTATTGTTCAAGAACTTACCTACTTTCTCACCTAAATGCTATGTTTTCTGTATCCTTTTCTTTTCAATTCTACTTATTTATTGTTCAAGAACTTACCTACTTTCTCACCTAAATGCTATGTTTTCTGTATCCTTTTCTTTTCAATTCTACTTATTTATTGTTCAAGAACTTACCTACTTTCTCACCTAAATGCTATGTTTTCTGTATCCTTTTCTTTTCAATTCTACTTATTTATTGTTCAAGAACTTACCTACTTTCTCACCTAAATGCTATGTTTTCTGTATCCTATTCTTTTCAATTCTACTTATTTATTGTTCAAGAACTTACCTACTTTCTCACCTAAATGCTATGTTTTCTGTATCCTTTTCTTTTCAATTCTACTTATTTATTGTTCAAGAACTTACCTACTTTCTCACCTAAATGCTATGTTTTCTGTATCCTTTTCTTTTCAATTCTACTTATTTATTGTTCAAGAACTTACCTACTTTCTCACCTAAATGCTATGTTTTCTGTATCCTTGTCTTTTCAATTCTACTTATTTATTGTTCAAAAACTTACCTACTTTCTCACCTAAATGCTATGTTTTCTGTATCCTTGTCTTTTCAATTCTACTTATTTATTGTTCAAAAACTTACCTACTTTCTCACCTAAATGCTATGTTTTCTGTATCCTTGTCTTTTCAATTCTACTTATTTATTGTTCAAGAACTTACCTACTTTCTCATTTAAATGCTATGTTTTCTGTATCCTTTTCTTTTCAATTCTACTTATTTATTGTTCAAGAACTTACCTACTTTCTCACCTAAATGCTATGTTTTCTGTATCCTTTTCTTTTCAATTCTACTTATTTATTGTTCAAGAACTTACCTACTTTCTCACCTAAATGCTATGTTTTCTGTATCCTATTCTTTTCAATTCTACTTATTTATTGTTCAAGAACTTACCTACTTTCTCACCTAAATGCTATGTTTTCTGTATCCTTTTCTTTTCAATTCTACTTATTTATTGTTCAAGAACTTACCTACTTTCTCACCTAAATGCTATGTTTTCTGTATCCTTTTCTTTTCAATTCTACTTATTTATTGTTCAAGAACTTACCTACTTTCTCACCTAAATGCTATGTTTTCTGTATCCTTGTCTTTTCAATTCTACTTATTTATTGTTCAAAAACTTACCTACTTTCTCACCTAAATGCTATGTTTTCTGTATCCTTGTCTTTTCAATTCTACTTATTTATTGTTCAAAAACTTACCTACTTTCTCACCTAAATGCTATGTTTTCTGTATCCTTGTCTTTTCAATTCTACTTATTTATTGTTCAAGAACTTACCTACTTTCTCACCTAAATGCTATGTTTTCTGTATCCTTTTCTTTTCAATTCTACTTATTTATTGTTCAAGAACTTACCTACTTTCTCACCTAAATGCTATGTTTTCTGTATCCTTTTTTTTCAATTCTACTTATTTATTGTTCAAGAACTTACCTACTTTCTCACCTAAATGCTATGTTTTCTGTATCCTTTTCTTTTCAATTCTACTTATTTATTGTTCAAGAACTTACCTACTTTCTCACCTAAATGCTATGTTTTCTGTATCCTTTTCTTTTCAATTCTACTTATTTATTGTTCAAGAACTTACCTACTTTCTCACCTAAATGCTATGTTTTCTGTATCCTTTTCTTTTCAATTCTACTTATTTATTGTTCAAGAACTTACCTACTTTCTCACCTAAATGCTATGTTTTCTGTATCCTTTTCTTTTCAATTCTACTTATTTATTGTTCAAGAACTTACCTACTTTCTCACCTAATTACTATGTTTTCTGTATCCTTTTCTTTTCAATTCTACTTATTTATTGTTCAAAAACTTACCTACTTTCTCACCTAAATGCTATGTTTTCTGTATACTTGTCTTTTCAATTCTACTTATTTATTGTTCAAGAACTTACCTACTTTTTCACCTAAATGCTATGTTTTCTGTATCCTTTTCTTTTCAATTCTACTTATTTATTGTTCAAGAACTTACCTACTTTCTCACCTAAATGCTATGTTTTCTGTATCCTTTTCTTTTCAATTCTACTTATTTATTGTTCAAGAACTTACCTACTTTCTCACCTAAATGCTATGTTTTCTGTATACTTGTCTTTTCAATTCTACTTATTTATTGTTCAAGAACTTACCTACTTTTTCACCTAAATGCTATGTTTTCTGTATCCTTTTCTTTTCAATTCTACTTATTTATTGTTCATGAACTTACCTACTTTCTCACCTAAATGCTATGTTTTCTGTATCCTTTTCTTTTCAATTCTACTTATTTATTGTTCAAG